>OZ038464.1:5380000-6684333 GCA_964036295.1 Plumapathes pennacea | reverse complement strand
GGTGGATTTTTAGGGTGTGGTGCTGGCCCTGTTGGATAGTTTTGGCACACTAATTATGACTTACTGTAATTTGGGTTATGTGACTTTTAAGCTCGCCCAATTAGTGGAGTACTCCGTGTTCGTCTTCCTTCCCAGTGTGGTGTCAACAGTTATCTTTCGAATTGCGTTGCTCTCTTTGGTATCAAACTCAAACTTTTTATGAATTCGAAGACGACCTTCATAAAAATGCGGGTACGTTGTGAAGTATGTAATTTTTGGATCACGGATGTGCGAAGCATATGTGGGAGTTGTTGGTGGTCATTCTCACCAAGCATTTAACGTCCTCCCCTTGGTCCTCCCCGTGAGATGCTTCTGACAATCAATTTATAGCCTGGATTAGCGTGCATTGGTTCATTTCTACTGCTGTTGCAATATTCAAAGTTCTTATTTTTAAGGTGGCAAACTGGAGTCGGATTCACATCCTTAGTACTAAATAGTTGAGTCAACGTCCCATGAGCTGTTTCAAAATCTGAGTACTTTTTGCGGCTTAAAATGCAATGGTTGTCCCGTTGAAGTCTTGAATAGCTGTTTTTATGAAGAACTTTACGAAGTAAAATTATTTTCTTTTAAGTTTAATCAAGTATTTTAAGTTTAGGCTAAGTTTCTTAAAGGATAAATAGTTACTTAGAGTATTATCGAAAGTGCCCGAGGGATCAATTGTTGATCAGAAGTTGAACGCTAGACCAGGGCGCAGTCATTAAGCCCCGATCAAACGGTGAATGACAGCTGATGATACTTGCAATCCCGAAAGTTTCACCTACTATTATCGACTATCATAGAGAGCGATCAAACGCTCAAGAAAGAGCGCCCATGATAGTCGACCGGAAGTATTACGCAATCGCTCGCGCAAGCTCTAGTTCGTGTGAAACTGTCAACAACGCCTCGGCGAAAACATGACAAACGAGGCTGTTTATATGAACAGAAGAGCCATTTTGTTTTGTTTAATTTTACTTTCTTCATCACTCGACACCGTCTTGTTTTCATTGGTTTTCATTGCTTGCCATTTTGAATGCTGAGCCCGTCCATTCAGGGGTAAAACAGCTGACCGAAAAACTATCATGCACTATCATACGCGTGATCAAACAAGAAAAATTCTCATCGACTATCATGGAAAATTTGAACACGTTCAAATCGAATGATAGTTAATGATTGTCCAGGATAGTGCATGATAAGTACGTGTTCAACTGGGCGTGAGAGCTTGAACTATCATTGACTATCTTTACCGTTTGATCGGGTCTTTAAGCTTTCAGACTTAAAAGATGGAGCTGCTGTTGTCGAGTTAGTGACGCGACGAAGTAATGAGTAATATTTGAGTAGTTTCGGCGCAAGTTGCAACTGTGTTATGTGATTGCACTTTAGCCTTTGGTTTGTTTATAGTCTTTTGCATCTCCATTTTTTTTTATTGTCAGAAAGTGAAATAAAGTTGCAATATATTTGTACTGTTAACACGTACAGATATTCATAGTAATCAGAGGTATGACAGGTGTGGGAAACGTTCATAAATAAGTTCTTAACAAGTTTGATTTATCAATGTGTCTGTAACGCTGGTTTCTTTTCTCACAGGATGAGTGGACCCCATTACATTTTGCTTCATGGAATGGATATCTGGAGGTGGTGACTAAATTAATCAATGCTGGAGCTGATTTGCACTCAAGGGACAAGGTAAATAGTGTATGTGCTAGGAAGCTAAACCCATGAGCATTGTGCACAGGTTGAAGCTTTAACGTCACAACAAATTTGAAGAGTAAGCAGACAGAGGGAAGAGTGAGCGTGCAGATGACCTCGAACTAAATGTAAAATAATTGGTGGTATGGCATTCTTAGCTCTGCTGTGCTGCTAAGCAACTTTACTTAAAACCGTGGCTTGCTCGCGGGTTCCTGCAAGAAAGCCGCTGAGACTAAGGTATCAAGTGATGTGGCCTGTGTAGCAAGCGTTTGCGTTCGTGTGCGCCTTGAAACCTACAGAAACTCTTGCTACGCAGCCTATAAGTCATGTAAAGACACCTTTCACGGCATTCAAAAATATAATTAAGTTGCAATGAAGGCGTTTTCTTCCATTGCTTATTTTGTTTTTCTTCAGTTTACATTTTTTATTGCCATTTTGTCGACTTCTTGCGAGTTTTGCGATTTATCAGGTTTGTTGTTTTCGCGACGGAACTCTTCAACCTCGGTAAATCGGATTAGGCAATACTTGAGAACCGCCTGACTGTTCAAAACACAAACTGACAATCTCTCAGTAATGAACCATTGAGGTTGCGATAAGCAATTCGTCGTTGGTTCCGAAAATTGTTATATTCATTTGCTGTTATTTACACTCGAACCACATCTTTTCGGCCTGGCTCAACCCGAGTCACCATTCTAGAGATTAGCTGAGAAGCAGGTGCGGCTGACGCGCAGTTCGACGGTATGACGCCTGCGACCGGGTCAAACTGACTAATTCGGCGGGTCGTATAAGGGGTGTGTTTCTGTCGAAACCAGGTTTTGCTTTTACTCTTGATTGGGCAAGAATCATGCTAAGCTTGTTTCAACCAATCGCAAATAAATCGGAAAGCGTAGAAAACGCAAAACCAAAGCAATCACAGGGTTAATTTAATAGTCATTCATACGAAAACTGCTGGATAACCTCAGGTTCAACCGAATCGTAATTAACCTGCCTTTTCGTTGGTTAATATCAGTATCATGGTTAAATGGCCTTGATCATATAAATCGCTAGTATTTTACAATGGTAGAATAAAACTAATCAGCCTATCCGGCGTTCTCTTCAGTCGTCGTGCTACTGCTTAAAGGTGGTGTTACACTGGTCAATTTGCAACGATACGAAGTTGCGCTAAAAATCGTTTAGGTGTAACACCCCATGGCGAACAATGTTTTGCGATGTTTGCAGTTCTGCAACGACTTGCAAGTTTTTAAAAGTGATTCAAAAACTTGCAACACCGTTGAGTGAATTTGGAGCAAATCGGCGTTGCAAATCGTCGTTGCAAATCGACCGGTGTAACACCAGCTTAAGTACTTGGAACATGCATGACACGACCGCGTTCTCTGCCCAATCCTCTCGCGGATCTGCCGTCGCCGTCGTGCTGTCCCGTCCGGATTGTCAGAAGGAAAAGGATGGAAAGCTATATGCGTCAACTCTGGGTATTTTCCCGGCTGCTTCTGTTTTTCTACACTGTTAGTACGGTTGTAGGTACAACAATGTTTCAGCATGTCAAAAACTGGAAAAAACCACTGTAAATACTGATAAAGCCACTGTAAATAGTGTCATGCTCCCCGCTTTAGCCTCGATTACGCGCCAAAAAGATATCTCGTCCCAGGCTGTCCGGGAATATGAAACTCGGCTATTGCGTTGCCCTCTTTGGCATCAAACTCAAACTTTTTATGAATTCGAAGACGACGTTCATAAAACTAAGCAATGCAGGTACGTTGTGAAGTATGTAATTTTTGGCTCACGGATGTGCGAAGCATAATCATGTGGGAGTTGTTTGTGGTCGTTCTCACCAAGCATTTAACAAGTATCGAGATTTGCGCGTTCAAATTACATGGTCAACAGGAGTTGCTCGTACCGGAAGTTGAACGCTAGACCAGGGCGCGGTCATTAAGCCCCGATCAAACGGTGAATGACAGCTGATGATATTTGCGATCCCGAAACTATCACCTACTATCATTAACTATCATAGAAATCGATCAAACGTTCAAGAGAGAGCGCCCATGATAGTCGACCGGAAATATTACGCAATCGCTCGCGCGAGCTCTAGCTCGTGTAAAAATGTCAACAAGGCCTCGACGAAAACATGACAAATGTGGCTGTTTATATGAACAGAAGAGCCGCTATCTGTTTTGTTTTGTTTAATTTTAATTTCTTCATCGCTCGACACGGTCTTGTTTTCATTGCTTTTCATTGTTTGCCATGTTGAATGCTGCGAAAGCTTTAGCCCGTCCATTCAGGGGAAAACAGCTGACCAAAAAACTATCATGCACTATTACGCGCGTGATGAAACGAGGAAAATTCCGGTGTGCGACAAATGCAGACTGCAGAGTGCCGATTGCATACCAGATTTATAAAGTGAAACAAACAAAGCACATCAAAACTCAATGCCGTGAAGTAGAAAGCCATGCCGTTCTCCGTTCCCATTTTTGAAGCTATTTGCAATATGCAAATAGCTTCTATGTCGGCGTTTGGGCGATAGTTGAACAGCCGTTCGGCCCATCTCATTAGGTCATTAAAATGCTCCCCCTCTAGGTGGCAAAAACTACTGAGGGGGGAGGAGCACGAAGTGTTATCCATATTAAAGCCGCCGTGGTACAGGTCCTGTGAGAAAGTTTGTCTTTTATTATCTACTTAACACAAAGAATGCACAGAGAGATTTCCAGTAAAGGGTTTCCGTGCTAATGTTAGAACTTTGCGACAGAATGTCAGAAGCGAAATTACCTCTCCAGGGAGGGGTTTTCTAAATATAATTGGCTCTCTCGCACGTGGAAATTCAAGGCATTATTTAATGGCGGCTGTGAGCGTTGCCGATTCTTTGGTTGCATGTGGAAATCTGCTCCCCCTTCAGCCCCCGGCTGACATATCCGTAGTATCTGGCAAACAGGCGACACAGATTCACATTTAGAGCGACATTTCTGGACACATTTGCGAATATACGCTCCGCTCACAAAAGAAGGAGCACAGCTGTATGGTGTGACCATGACATATGTTTTGGCAAAGGTAAAAGCTTATTCCGAGTTTTTTTGCGTTCGCTGATATGTTTGTTGACACATGATTTCATGCCATAATTGCAAATGCAGATCGACTGTGGTATGTCTGAGTTGTTTGTTTATAAAATTGTCTCGAGCGGATTCTGTCACTAATGAAAAATCGACAGGAAATTTTACTGTGAATCCTTTTCACCACCGTTCGAATAGCACGAGAAACAGTTTTGTTCGGCTGGAGTGTGTTACGTTACGAAACTATTATAACGAGTCAAAATCTGGTTTACCTCGCATGATATGTTTGTTGACACATGATTTCATGACCAGATCGACTGTGGTTTGTCTGAGTTGTTTGTTTACAAAAATTGTCTCTAGCGGGTTTTGTCGCTAATGAAAAATCGACTGAAAAGTCGACAGGAAATTTTACTGTGAATCTATTTCACCACCGTTCGAAGAGCACGAGAAACAGGTTTGTTTGGCTGGAGTGTGTTACGTTAATACGAAACTACTAGAAATACGATAATCGCAGATACCCCCTCGCTCTGCCATTGATGGGACTTTTACTTTGGTACTCCCAGCAAGAGTAGCCTTTGTTTTGCCGAAATGTTGACTCAATCTTCTCTTCGAAGTCAAGTGCTACACGCAAAGGAAGGAGAAAAAGAATGGTGTGTGTTATAAGAGTCGATTGCTTGACGAAGTACGTATTTCCCACGGTCTGCACGTCAAATTAATTCATACAGTCTGCCAAGCACGTTCTCAAATTTAATATTCAAATTTTGAAGTTGGTCGGCCGTCGTAGTACGGAAAAAAAGGAACACTGATTTTCCAATTTTGAATTCATAGGCAGTACAATTAAATAGGCTTCCTGTGCAATTTGTTTTTACTCTGGATTGCATGCACAAGACTCAGGCATGCATGCTTAATGAGCCGAATTGTTTTGTACGTGAACGCGCTCAAAACAACATGATTTCTCCCAGAATCAAAGCAAAACTTGAACGGTTTACTTCAAATTATACACGGGCTTCAGACCTAGTCATACTTCTAAAGGCTTGTGAACGATTCTCGCTGCAATCACCGCATGTCAAATTACAGTATTTGTTACAGTTTTAGTCTTGACAGAAAAATAAGTCATCTGACTAAATCATTCAAGACTCCAAGTTCCGATTGCTCTGAGCCAATACGGTAGCCGAAACTGGCGACAGAAGCGTATTAAAACAATACTTCGAGGGAAAATGATCAGCATACAGATTTTAATACATTCTTGAAGTGATCGAGTTACAAGATACGGGTAGAATATATTTGTCACGGTGATTGTTCGCTTTCCACTGACTAACCTTTGTTGCTTGTCCTTTCTGAATAAGGATCTGAGTTTAACACAAACGGTGTCTGAAGCTCCCGATTTGCTTCCAAGCGCTGTTCCCTTTGCGGAGCCGTTTCTTCGGCACGCTCCGTTCATGATGCTGTCGGTTATCAAATGTTTGTCGTCTTTTCTCTAGACGTATTTGGCGCTGTTCGATTGTTTCACGATTTTGCCTTGCCCGTGCTAGTTCCATTCCCTTTTGCAGACGAGCTTCGCGAGACCGTGCTGTGTCAAGTTTTCCAGTTTTCAAATTCATTTTCGTGAACGCAGTTACGTACAGTTGTTGCTTCGTTCAAACCTTTGTTTGACCTCGCTTTGACGCTAATCGATAATTATTATTACGTCATTGCCTTAGAGGTCGCCCTATGACAGACTGACAGACTGACAGACTGACTGACGAACATTAGATTTCGAGATGGCGACTCGCTTGGAGTCTCCACACAAAGCGAATTTGCTGCATTAGCGCTGTGATTATTACCCTCACATCGCTTCGCTTCGCTCGGGGACTATAAGGAGTCAAAGTCTGGCTTACCTCGCAGAAATTTACAGAACGACTTGAAATATTTTGGCAAGCTATACTTTCCTCCTTTTATGTCGATCAGCTCAAAATAATCATATAATAAACTGTCATGTTTGTGCATTTGTGTTTGGTCATGCATAGTACGTAGCTGGCATAGTAGAACATAGTGTAAAACCGCGATCAAACGGTGATAATATTCGATGATAGTTCGTGCCCCGTTGTAACACGAACTACCTACCATAGACTATCATCAACTAGCAAATAGCTTCACGTACGCTTTGCGGACCTATGTTTTTTTTCGTAGAAGTTGTAAAAATCGATTTTGCTTGAACCTGACAAACAATATAGTCCTAACCGACTTATCGAATTATGGTGGAAATTCCTTCCTTTGCTCATAGCAAGCGTTTCTGCTCTCGATACAAAGAGAATACAAAGACTTTCGGCTTTCGCCGCTCCACATAAGGCGATACTACAGCATTAGCGTCGTGATTATTACCCTCGCGGAGCTTGGGGATTATCTGCGTCATACATAACTTTGACGAATCCGAAACTACAAGCCGGTTTTGGGATAGTAGTTCGGTCACTGAACGGTTTTAACAGCCACTGAATTCAAACGTCTCTCCCGGAGAAACCAGGAGCCTGGGAACGAACTGGGGAGCGGCTGCAATTTGATACGCACATAACGTTTAACATCGACAACATGTTTTCTCTGACTGAATACGCTGCAATAAGTTTCTTACAAGAAGATAATCATTTTGATTTGTTATAACCCTAAGTTTTTAAGCTCGCGTTCACCACGAAGTGGTGAAAAGCGAAGCTTCATGCGATCCAGTCAACTGGAATGTGTCCCGGCGCTGTCAACAATGGATTCCAAATATGGAAGTCGTTGTGTTCCCAATTTGGGCAGTATCGATATTACCGACAACGCAACATTGTGCATTGGTTCATTTCCGCTGCTGTTGCATTATTCAAAGTTCTTATTTTTAAGGTGGCAAACTGAGGTTGGATTCACATCCTTAGTACTAAATATTTGAGTTAGCGTCCCATGAGCTGTTTCAAAATCTGAGTACTTTTTGCGGCTTAAAATGCAATGGTTGTCCCGTTGAAGTCTTGAATAGCTGTTTTTATGAAGAACTTTACGAAGTAAAATTATTTTTGCGTTCGACGAAGGAGAACGCAGTCTAAACGCGTCATTTCCGGTTGGATGCCATGCGATTTCAGGGTTTTGGGCGCCATCTTGGTACGGCATTAGGAATGGGTTGTGACTAAACTGGATACTCCAAAATCAGGTTTCCGAGAGGAAACTGGGACCGAATCAAAAATTAAATTTTCGTCAGCTCGGACCGTGTTCCGAAAACCGTACGAGAGTGACGTTGATGTTTTGAAAGTGTGTTTGGCGCGCATTAGCAAGTCCGTACCCGGACGTATTTCCTTTAGTTCGAATCGGCTGGCCGCGTCGCGCCGCCTGTGTTCCTTTTTACACGGACGTGGAGGTCAACTCCAAATAAAACTGAAACGGCTCAAGACATAAGTCGAAACTGTAACCAGTCAACATCAGATACACACAAGAAGCATTGTTGTTGTGAACGTGAAAAGGACAATATTACTGTTATTTGTAACATTTCGGCTCAGCCGGCCATTTGCTCGAGAACACAGTGGATTTGGATGAAAATAACATATATACTAGAAATACCATAATCGCAGATACCCCTCGCTCTGCCATTTGGACTTCTACTTTGGTACTGGTCAACAAGAGCAGCCTTTGTTTTACCAAAATGTTGACTCAATCTTTTCTTCGAAGTCAAGTGGATGAAAATAACATATAACCATCCTAATACAGTAAATACGGATAAATATCTACATATTTTTAAGATACGTTGGGAATCTGATCCGTCTATAACTGTTGGCTTCTATGGGCTTCACTATTATTTCTATTTACTTATCATTCCTGTGGCGAATTTTGACAGTTCGCACCTTCGCTTGGAATGCTTAAATCTTGATTGCATGTCTTATCGTGAATGCGTTCGTCTTCTGGAGTTAAGACTGATCAAGAAACACAGGATCGTAACACAAGCCGTTTTAATCGCCCTCCGGAACAGTTAGATTTTGTTTGAATTATATTATCTTCGGTGCCAATACTGATTCATCTGTGCCAAATCAGCCAGAACAAGCCTCTCTTCTTTAGTATTTTCTTCCCGAGCTAATTTTTTCCTTCTAAAACCTTTCCAGTGCCGAATTTATTTGACTTTCTTCCGGTGTCAGAACCATGCTTCAGACAAACCGAGGTCGTTTTTTGGTCCACAATGTTCGTAAACGGCTCGCCGATAACTCGTTATTTTGGTCCCAGTCTTCTCTCGGAAACCTGATTTTGGAGTATCCAGTTTAGTCACAACCATTAGGAATGTGACTATTTGCCTCGATCTCGCGTAGTATGCGTCATTTCCGGTTGGATGCCATGCGATTTCAGGGTTTTGGGCGCCATCTTGGTACGGTCTCAGGAATGTCAGATTGCCTCGACAAAGTGACACAGAAATAAACCTCGAAAGCATGGAGCATGCTACCGTTCGTGGTATGGTAACTAGCGCATGCTCAGGGGTGAAAAGAATTCGATTTTCAACTGCGTCACGGATCGGATCGGATCTGTCGTCACTGTCGTGTTTTGCCACTGTGTCACGGATCGGATCTTGCGTGTTTTTGCCAAGACAAGTGAAACTGTGTGGATTTTTTCGCACTATCAGTAGGAACTATGAGCGAAGCTGTTTATCAGAATATCAGAAAGTTGTGTAGTGCCGTGTTTGCCAAGAAATAGACGTTGCCATCCTGTGATGTGTCAACTCGGCTGTTTTCCACAGGAGATACAACTTCTCTCTGCATTCAGAGTTTGCCACCGTATTCCCTTTGGCGACTGGACACGAATGCGGATCAATACGAGTTTCTGACCTTGTCTATAGTAGGTGATCAGAGTAGAATGGCACATAAACATTGTCATATTCATTGTCATATTAATGTACTCTTTTCCAGCGTTCTATTTTGTTAGTTTACAGACCTTGAATTGTTATCCAAAAGATCGTTCAACATTATTTGGTAACACTGCAGTGCAACATTCACATGACATTGGCAACAACTTTCGTCTTTTCGTTGCCATGATTAAAATCATGGCCATGTCAGTGGAGTGTAACAATGGCTATAAAACAAATGAGCAATCCAAGTAGAATGCAACATAAACATTTGTTATTATATTGATAGCATGTTAGCAACTTGATGTACTCTTCTCCAACGTTCTCTTTTGTTAGTTTACAGACTGACTTTCGTGTTTTCGTTGCAATCGAAAATCGTTGTAGTTAACATTGTACACGTTATTAAACAAACCTGTTGCATTCAGTTCTTGAGTATTTGCATGTGGCAATGATTTGGCCTTGCGGCGGTACATGGTACTGGCTGTTCCGCCATCTTGTATGTGCACTATATATATATATTTTTTAGAAGTATAGCTTTTGCAGATATATATATATATATATGTACAGTGAATCCCGAAAAGGTTGTCCAGTCTAGATATATAAATATACAAATATATCTGTCACGTGACCACCTAAAACTATCGTGTTTTAAACTGGAAACACTCCAAAGGCTCTTGGTTTTACCATTCTAATGACTGGCAACCATAAAATTATATAAACATACTGACTTAACGTATTTCTTTGTAGTTATAAGGTGTTTTTCAGTGGTCACGTGATAGATATAATTGCCTAAATATATATTCAACTGGACAACCTTTTCGGGATTGACTGTATATATATATATATATATATATATATATATATATATATATATATATATATATATATATATATATATATATATATATATATATATACAGTCAATTCCGAAAAGGTTCCGAAAAGGTTGTCCAGTCTAAATATATAAATATACAAGTATATATGTCACGTGACCACCTAAAACTATCGTGTTTTTAACTGGAAATACTCTAAATGCTCTTGGTTTTACCATTCTAATGACTACAATCAAATGCAAAAGTAGTTGAGACACTGTGCATATTTTGAGCAATTTATCGGCTTTTAAGTTTTGTTGATTTCTGCCCCCCCTCCCCCCGTCTCAATGTTGTTCGGGCCTGAAATCTCACTGTACGATATTGGATACTCAACACTGAAACGGGGGAGGGGGGGGGGGGGGGGGGGGGGAAGATGCTGTGAAACGCAATCCAGATAAGAGTGACGGAATAGAAGAGAAAATTGGGTCTTTTTTTGCGAGTGTCTCAACCATTTTGCATTTGATTGTCTGAAGCGGTTAATGTGCTATTTCTCTGTGAATATTTGAGGTATCTGCATAGAATTTGCAGAACGTACGCATGGTCCGACTACCGTTTGCAAAACAGTTAGAAATGTGTTACAACGGCAGTTTTCGAGATTTGGCAAAGAATTTCCTTTGTAAATTGAACGTTTTTAAACGCACATAATTGTCACAGCTGGGTATCCGTCTTATTAAACCTTACTTTACTCACTGTCTATTGATGTGAAAGTTCAGTGATGCACGTCATGTCATTTTCTGGTTTTCAGTAACAATTCTGGAACAGTTGATGTAGTCTTTACGTGTTCGGCCCTCACTTTAGGCCTAAAATAGGCTGTGAGGTATACGTGCGTAAGAGCAGGCGTGACTCTTTTTACGCGCGATAGCGTGTTAACGCCTAAACAATTTTAGGGAAAGAAGTCACACTCAGCACTAATGCACCTTTTTTACCTATAATTTGTGTATGCTATATAAACCTGGGGTTTTCACCTGCTTTCAAACATTCTCGCTGAGTTTATACATCGTTTAGGCAGTTCAATCGTTATCTGAGTGCATCAGAATATCACAGAAACGAGACATGGAAGATATTCAACTGTATTTATCAGAACTAGACGGTTGGGATGACGATCAAAATTTCCCATCTGAACCAAGCACAACATTGCCCATTGGACAGGCATCTGAAGTGAATGAGACACATAAATAATGTGATTGACGAGCGAGAAACTGTGATACTGTCTGTGCGATTTTAGCTATCGGATTCCCGCAGAGGAGCAGAAAGACATTCCACCGTACCCGAAATGCTTCTCTAAGCTTATTCTCGGCCGAAATTGAGTGAACGATCATCACAGTGTCCCGCAGATTCATATCCATGAAGATTTCAACGGTCTACCACGGTCTACCACGGTCTACCATGTAAACAAAAGATTATTTACATAATTCCTTTTGTTCTGATGGTAGACCGTGGTAGACCGTTGGTTTTCCGTCAAAACAGGTTTTTGTTTTCGCCAATTAGCTTTAAAATAGTGAGAGTTCATTGAACAAAACGTAACATGCACGAAATAGCCTTCATAGTGTTTATTTCAGGCCGTATTTGTGGCAAACATACCATCAATTAATAACACACCGAAAGTAATATTGTACTAGTCTTATCCCGTCATTTCCGGAAATTTCAAATTTGATACAATTTGGAACATTAAAAGCTAATCGCCCCACCTCCAAAGAACCTTGGGACTTAGTTTTCCTAATAGAAGATAACACAGTGATGAATCATACCAAAAATCGCCTTTCAAAATTGAAAAAAGACGCTCTGAGCCAGCATTTTCGACACATGACTTTCAGACAATCAAATGCAAAAGTAGTTGAGACACTGTGCATATTTTGAGCAATTTATCGGCTTTTAAGTTTTGTTGATTTCTGCCCCCCCTCCCCCCGTCTCAATGTTGTTCGGGCCTGAAATCTCACTGTACGATATTGGATACTCAACACTGAAACGGGGGAGGGGGGGGGGGGGGGGGGGGGAAGATGCTGTGAAACGCAATCCAGATAAGAGTGACGGAATAGAAGAGAAAATTGGGTCTTTTTTTGCGAGTGTCTCAACCATTTTGCATTTGATTGTAGCAACCATAAAATTATGCAAACATGCTCACCTAATGTAGTTATACGGTGTTCTCAGTGGTCACGTGACAGATATAATTGCCTAAATATATATTTCAACTGGACAACCTTTTCGGGATTAACTGTATATATATATTTATATATATATATATATATATATATATATATATATATATATATATATATATATATATATATATATATATATATATATATATATATATATACATATATATACCTGTACTTCTTCATATACGAACGATGCCTTTATAACAACTCCACGATTCAGTAGCACGAACGCACTGTAATCCTTGATTATATCTAGTCTTTTAAGTTTAATGAAGTATTTTAAGTTTAGGTTAATTTTTTAAAGGACAATTAGTTACTTAGAGTATTATCGAAAGTGCCCGAGGGATCAATTGTTGATCAGAAGTTGAACGCTAGACCAGGGCGCAGTCATTAAGCCCCGATCAAACGGTGAATGACAGCTGATGATACTTGCGATCCCGAAAGTTTCACCTACTATTATCGACTATCATAGAGAGCGATCAAACGCTCAAGAAAGAGCGCCCATGATAGTCGACCGGAAGTATTACGCAATCGCTCGCGCAAGCTCTAGTTCGTGTGAAACTGTCAACAACGCCTCGGCGAAAACATGACAAACGAGGCTGTTTATATGAACAGAAGAGACATTTTGTTTTGTTTAATGTTACTTTCTTCATCACTCGACACCGTCTTGTTTTCAGTGGTTTTCATTGCTTGCCATTTTGAATGCTGAGCCCGTCCATTCAGGGGGAAAACAGCTGACCGAAAAACTATCATGCACTATCATACGCGTGATCAAACAAGAAAAATTCTCATCGACTATCATGGAAAATTTGAACACGTTCAAATCGAATGATAGTTAATGATTGTCCAGGATAGTGTATGATAAGTACGTGTTCAACTGGGCGTGAGAGCTTGACTAACTATCATTGACTATCTTCACCGTTTGATCGGGTCTTTAAGCTTTCAGACTTAAAAGATGGAGCTGTTGTTGTCGAGTTAGTGACGCGACGAAGTAATGAGTAATATTTGAGTAGTTTCGGCGCAAGTTGCAACTGTGTTATGTGATTGCACTTTAGCCTTTGGTTTGTTTATAGTCTTTTGTGTCTCCAATTTTTTTTTTATTGTCAGAAAGTGAAATAAAGTTGCAATATATTTGTACTGTTAACACGTACAGATATTCATAGTAATCAGAGGTATGACAGGTGTGGGAAACGTTCATAAATAAGTTCTTAACAAGTTTGATTTATCAATGTGTCTGTAACGCTGGTTTCTTTTCTCACAGGCTGAGTGGACCCCATTACATTTTGCTTCACGGAATGGATATCTGGAGGTGGTGACTAAATTAATCAATGCTGGAGCTGATTTGCACTCAAGGGACGAGGTAAATAGTGTATGTGCTAGGAAGCTAAACCCATGAGCATTGTGCACAGGTTGAAGCTTTAACGTCACAACAAATTTGAAGAGTAAGCAGACAGAGGGAAGAGTGAGCGTGCAGATGACCTCGAACTAAATGTAAAATAATTGGTGGTATGGCATTCTTAGCTCTGCTGTGCTGCTAAGCAACTTAAAACCGTGGCTTGCTCGCGGGTTCCTGCAAGAAAGCCGCTGAGACTAAGGTATCAAGTGATGTGGCCTGTGTAGCAAGCGTTTGCGTTCGTGTGCGCCTGGAAAGCTACAGAAACTCTTGCTACGCAGCCTATAAGTCATGTAAAGACACCTTCCACGGCATTCAAAAATATAATTAAGTTGCACTAAAGGCGTTTTCTTCCATTGCTTATTTTGTTTTTCTTCAGTTTAGATTTTTTATTGCCATTTTGTCGACTTCTTGCGTGTTTTGCGATTTTTCAGGTTTGTTGTTTTCGCGACGGAACTCTTCAACCTCGGTAAATCGGATTAGGCAATACTTGAGAACCGCCTGACTGTTGAAAACACAAACTGACAATCTCTCAGTAATGAACCATTGAGGTTGCGATAAGCAATTCGGCGTTGGTTCCGAAAATTGTTATATTCATTTGCTGTTATTTACACACGAACCACATCTTTTCGGCCTGGCTCAACCCGAGTAACCATTCTAGAGATTAGCTGAGAAGCAGGTGCGGCTGACGCACAGTTCGACGGTATGACGCCTGCGACCGGGTCAAACTGACTAATTCGGCGGGTCGTATAAGGGGTGTGTTTCTGTCGAAACCAGGTTTTGCTTTTACTCTTGATTGGGCAAGAATCATGCTAAGCTTGTTTCAACCAATCGCAAATAAATCGGAAAGCGTAGAAAACGCAAAACCAAAGCAATCACAGGGTTAATTTAATAGTCATTCATACGAAAACTACTGGATAACCTCAGGTTCAACCGAATCGTAATTAACCTGCCTTTTCGTTGGTTAATATCAGTATCATGGTTAAATGGCCTTGATCATATAAATCGCTAGTATTTTACAATGGTACAATAAAACTGATCAGCTTATCGGGCGTTCTCTTCAGTCGTCGTGCTACTGCTTAAGGGTGGTGTTACACTGGTCAATTTTCAACGATACGATGTTTCGCTAAAAATCGTTTAGGTGTAACACCCCATGGCTAACAATGTTTTGCGATGTTTGCAGTTCTGCAACGACTTGCAAGTTTTTAAAAGTGATTCAAAAACTTGCAACACCGTTGAGTGAATTTGGAGCAAATCGGCGTTGCAAATCGTCGTTGCAAATCGACCGGTGTAACACCAGCTTAAGTACTTGGAACATGCATGACACGACCGCGTTCTCTGCCCAATCCTCTCGCGGATCTGCCGTCGTCGTCGTGCTGTCCGTCCGGATTGTCAGAAGGAAAAGGATGGAAAGCTATATGCGTCAAATCTGGGTATTTTCCCGGCTGCTTCTGTTTTTCTACACTGTTAGTACGGTTGTAGGTACAACAACGTTTCAGCATGTCAAAAACTTGAAAAAACCACTGTAAATACTGATAAAGCCACTGTAAATACTGTCATGCTCCCCGCTTTAGGCTCGATTTCGCGCCAAAAAGATATCTCGTCCCAGGCTGTCCGGGAATATGAAACTCGGCTATTCCGTTGCTCTCTTTGGCATCAAACTCAAATCGAATGATAATTAATGATTGTCCAGGATAGTGCATGATAAGTACGTGTTCAACTGGGCGTGAGAGCTTCAACTATCATTGACTATCTTCACCGTTTGATCGGTACGGTTGTATGTACAAAAATGATGTTTCAGCACGTCAAAAACTGGAAAAAACCACTGTAAATACTGATAAAGCCACTGTAAATACTGGCATGCTCCCCGCTTTAGCCTCGATTTCGCGCCAAAAATATATCTCGTCCCAGACTGTCCGGGAATATGAAACTCGGCTATTGCGTTGCTCTCTTTGGCATCAAACTCAAACTTTTTATGAATTCGAAGACGACCTTCATAAAACTAAGCAGTGCAGGTACGTTGTGAAGTATGTAATTTTTGGCTCACGGATGTGCGAAGCATAATCATGTGGGAGTTGTTTGTGGTCGTTCTCACCAAGCATTTAACGAGTATCGAGATTTGCGCGTTCAAATTACATGGTCGACAGGAGTTGCTCGTACCAGAAGTTGAACGCTAGACCAGGGCGCGGTCATTAAGCCCCGATCAAACGGTGAATGACAGCTGATGATATTTGCGATCCCGAAACTATCACCTACTATCATTAACTATCATAGAAATCGATCAAACGTTCAAGAGAGAGCGCCCATGATAGTCGACCGGAAATATTACGCAATCGCTCGCGCGAGCTCCAGCTCGTGTAAAAATGTCAACAAGGCCTCGACGAAAACATGACAAATGTGTCTGTTTTATTTGAACAGAAGAGCCGCTATCTGTTTTGTTTTGTTTAATTTTACTTTCTTCATCGCTCGACACGGCCTTGTTTTCATTGCTTTTCATTGTTTGCCATGTTGAATGCTGCGAAAGCTTTAGCCCGTCCATTCAGGGGGAAAACAGCTGACCAAAAAACTATCATACACTATCACGCGCGTGATGAAACGAGGAAAATTCCGGTGTGCGACAAATGCAGACTGCAGACTGCAGATTGCATACCAGATTTATAAAGTGAAACAAACAAAGCACATCAAAACTCAATGCCGTGAAGTAGAAGGCCATGCCATTCTCCGTTCCCGTTTTTTTTTTTCGTAGAAGTTGTAAAAATCGATTTTGCTTGAACCTGACAAACAATATAATCCTAACCGACTTATCGAATTATGGTGGAAATTCCTTCCTTTGCTCATAGTAAGCGTTTCTCCTCTCGATACAAAGAGAATACGAAGACTTTCGGCTTTGGCCGCTCCAAATAAGGCGATACTACAGCATTAGCGTCGTGATTATTACCCTCGCGGAGCTTGGGGATTATCTGCGTCATACATAACTTTGACGAATCCGAAATTACAACCCGGTTTTGGGATAGTAGTGTGGTCACTGAACGGTTTTAACGGCCACTGAATTCAAACGTCTCTCCCGGAGAAACCAGGAGCCTGGGAACGAACTGGGGAGCGGTTGCAATTTGATACGCACATAACGTTTAACATCGACAACATGTTTTCTCTGACTGAATACGCTGCAATAAGTTTCTTACAAGAAGATAATCATTTTGATTTGTTATAACCCTAAGTTTTTAAGCTCGCGTTCACCACGAAGTGGTGAAAAGCGAAGCTTCATGCGATCCAATCAACTGGAATGTGTCCCGGTGCTGTCAACAATGGATTCCAAATATGGAAGTCGTTCTGTTCCCAATTTGGGCAGTATCGATATTACCGACAACGCAACAAAATCGAGAACGCGATCGTCGAAGTAGTTTTTGCGGTGGCATTTTTAAGCGTCCCACCTTATTGCAGTTAAGACTGAATCAGTCAGTCAGTCACTTCAAAACTGAGACTAAATCGAATACGCGGTTCAGCAAAAGTGGAGGCCGCGGAAACGGATGCGAACTTCCACACCTAAAATTGAGCAATTTTTACGACGTGGCCTTGAGCCAGTTCTATTAAATACCCACTCCCGCAAAAGTACTTTTTACAAATTCGCGAGCTTACAGCTGCCTTGCTGCTTTGATTTATGATATGGATGCTCAATCAGAGGCGAAACCGTCGTATATGCGGATTTCCTTTCTTCTGAATAGAAAGTCTCTTTTCTGGAAGTAAATTTATTTGTTTTTGATTGGTAGTAATTGTCCACTTAAACCGACCTGTAATTCACTTGTCTCTTTGTTGGTTATTAGAATAGGTGGTTAAACAACGCTAATGGTTTCTACTCCTGAGTGAGTGTTTATACTGCCAAATCCCTACTAACACGGACAATTTCGGAATTAGCTGCTTTTTGCCGTCTTAAAGAGGTTTCCGACGGTGATAAAGTAACCCGACTTTCTAACAAATCGAAATAGAATTAGAGCTGACTACGTTATTCAGTGGTTGACGGTACGTGACCGGATATGAGAACACAAGTAAGCTACCAAGGAATTGTTCGGAATGTGGCAATGTTAAGTTGTTGAAGTACAAAAACAGTCAGGAACTGGAAAGAGAAAATATATTGACTAAAGATTTGTGTAAGAGATCTAGGGCATTAAGTTTTATCTTCCTTAAACGGCTGTTTTCATCAACAACTTTGCGAAATCAATTGAGTATTTTTTTAAGTTTAATCACGCTTTGTAAGTTTAGGTAAAGTTTCTCAAGGCATAAATAGAATAGCATGAGAAATGCACGAGAGACCAATAATTGTGATGAACGCACTTGCTGGTAGGAGTATCAAATATTGGTTTATTCTGTTCTTCCTATTCCGGAATAGAAATAAACGGAATAGTCCCAAAAGAATGAACTCGTAGAATAGCATTGGAATTGCACGAAGGATCAATAATTGTGCAAAGGCACTTTCTGACAGAAGTGTCAAATATTACGTCCGGTTTTTAAGGTGGCTCCACAAGGTTTTGCAAATGTAAAACATTTTGGAGATATATTCGTTTAGCTGTTTGCACATCAAGGTATGTGTTCTTGACATCAAGGGCTGGTTTTGCACAACTTGTTTTCACGCGCAAGGACACTACGGCTAACGCGTGCGCACTTGTCGATATTTTGCATTCGATGGCGCAATACGCACGTAAAATATCAAGTTTCTCTCTGCTTTTTTTCTGGAGTTTCCTTTGGTGAATGTCCTAAATTTTTCAGGCAAACGAAGCTTATATCCGGTCTTGTCGTATTTGATTTTAATGGAAATTTATGGAGCAGTTTTTTTTTATTTGCGAAAGTCAAAAAATGCCAATTAGCTCAGAATGCGCTCCTTTAACCCCAACTTTTTTTCACAGCTCTTTACCTTATATCGATTCTCTTAATTTAACAAATTTCACCTAAGAAAACTGCAGAAAATAGAGCAGAAAGTTTGAAAATGGGATAAAAGATCCTTATTTCAAGGAGGTATTCTTTCCATAGAAACCACACTAGAGTGACAAAATTGAACGTACACGCAACAGACTTTTCAAAACATCCTCAGTCTCTGTAAATTTGATCAACAAGGAATATAATGAAATGAAAATATGACAGTTTTAGTGTAAATAAACTCAATAAAACCAAGTGCGAAAAATCCTATGTAGCCACCTTAAAGATGCTTGCGTCCGACAGTGTTCCACGATTTTAATATCATCGGCATCTTAATTGAATATGCAGGTTGCCCTTTGAGAGGTATTTTACACTTAAATCCGCTTAGAAAGTGTGCGCTGCCATTTTAAAAAGGTGTCCGTCTTGAAGAGATACATTTGAAGGCTACTTCTTGGGACAACTAGCCTTTGACTGCGTCTGCATTGAGAAAGATGTATGATCAATCAACTACTAGAAATACGATAATCGCAGATACCCCCTCACTCTGCCATTGATGGGACTTTTACTTTGGTAACTCCCAACAAGAGTAGCCTTTGTTTTACCGAAACGTTGACTCAATCTTTTCTTCGAACTCAAGTGCTACACGCAAAGGAAGGAGAAAAAGAATGGTGTGTGTTATACTTTTGCGTTGAAAAAAGAATCGATTGCGTGACGAAGTACGTATTTCCCACGGTCGGCACGTCAAATTAATTCATGCAGTCTGCCAAGCACGTTCTCAAAATTTAATACTCAAAGTTTGAAGTTGGTCGGCCGTCGTAGTACGGGAAAAAAGGAACACTGATTTTCCAATTTTGAATTCATAGGCAGTACAATTAAATAGGCTTCCTGTGCGATTTGTTTTTACTCTGGACTGCGTGCACCAGATTCAGACATGCATATTTAATAGTCTCGAATTGTTTTGTATGTGAACCCACTCAAAACAGCAAGATTTCTCCCAGAATCAAAGCAAAACTTGAACAGTTTACTTCAAATTATACACGGGCTTCAGACCCAGTAATACTTCTAAGGGCTTGTGAACGATTCTCGCTGCAATCACCGCGTGTCAGATTACAGAAAAATAAGACATCTGACTAAATCATTCAAGACTCCAAGTTCCGATTGCTCTGAGCAAATACGGTAGCCGAAACTGGCGACAGAAGCGTAGTAAAACAATACTTCGAGGGAAAATGATCAGCATACAGATTTTAATACATTCTTGAAGTGATCGAGTTACAAGCTATACGGGATACAATATATTTGTCACGGTGATTGTCCGGTTTCCACTGACTAACCTTTGTTGCTTGTCCTTTCTAAATAAGTATCTGAGTTTAACACAAAACGGCGTCTGAAGCTCCCGATTTGCTTTCAAGCGCTGTTCCCTTTGCGGAGTTGTCTGTGTTACCCGCTTCTGTTCATGTCGCTTTTGGTCGGCATTCATGCGCTGTTGTCTTTGCGGAGTCTTCTCTTCGGCCCTCTTTTTCTCCTGAAGGTCCCGATTCGCTTTCAAGCGCTGTTCTTTTTGCGGAGTTGTCTGTGTTGCCCGCTTCTGTTCATGTCGCTTTTGGTCGGCATTCATGCGCTGTTGTCTTTGCGGAGTCTTCTCTTCGGTCCGCTTTTGCTCTTGAAGTGCCTGTTCGCTTCTCTTTTGAAGACGAGCTTCGCGAGACCGTTCTGTTTCAAGTTTTCTAGCTTTCAAATTCATTTTCGTGAACGCAGTTACGTACAATTGTTGCTTCGTTCAAATCTTTCTTAAAAACATGGCGGTGGCTAGTCGATAATGATTACGTCATTGCCTTATTTGGACATTGCCTTAGGCACCTGGCCTAAAAAGGTCGCATCGCACACACAAACAAACACACGAACATTAGATTTCGAGATGGCGACGCGCTTGGAGTCTTCAGATGAGCCGACTATGCTGCATTAGCGTCGTAAATATTTCCCTCACTTCGTTCGGGGAAAAGGCCGGCGGTGTGTGAAAGCTGGGCGCCGTTAAAAAATTTGAGTTGAAGTTTCGAGCGTTAGCCCTTCGTTGCGGAAAATCATTTTCTTCGAGAAAGGGTTAACGCTCAAAACGTCAGGCCAAACTTCGTAACAACGTCTTGAAGACAATTATTAAGAGGATAACATGTGTGAAGAAACGGCAGGTGTCCGTTAAGAAGGATTTGAGTGAAGTATAGACTTGAACACAGATTGTTTTAGAATCTGCAATCTAAAAGAATAATTTTAACCTCGGATTTTTTTTTTACCAATAACTGGCAAGAGATCGTTTTAAATATGTAATAGTTTACTTTATTAGCCCACAATTTCTATATTAAAAGGACACTTTGCGGCCTACCGAAGAGTAGCGATCAACAGAACGCAAGCTTCAGGACTGGTTATCTACGTTTTGAGATTTTGCGCGTTCAAAATCTATGTTTGACAGAATAGCTCGTAGCAGAAGTTGAACGCTGGAGCACGACCAGCTTAAGAGGCATGTCACAAAGAGAGGGACGCGGTCATTAAGGTTTCAAACTTGAAAAGTGGGGCTAATTGTTGTCGAGTTAGTGACGCGACAAAGTGATGAGTAGTGTTTGAGTAATTTCGGCGCGAATTGTAACTGTGTCATGTGGCTTTCCGTTAGCATTAAAACATTATGGAGATATATTCGTTTAGCTGTTTGTACATCAAGGTATGTGTTCTTGACATCAAGGGCTGGTTTTGCACAACTTGTTTTCACGCGCAAGGACACTACGGCTAACGCGTGCGCACTTGTCGATATTTTGCATTCGATGGCGCAATACGCACGTAAAATATCAAGTTTCTCTCTGCTTTTTGCTTGTGACGACACAAGCTTTAAATTGGAACGATTTTTTTTTTATTTTTATTTTTCTGGGTTGGACAGATGCATGCGGTGATTGGTTCATATTATCATGTGATTTGTGATGACGTTGTGATCAAGTGACTTGGCGGGCGAGCAGTTTCGCCATTTTGAAGACAGCAAGTTGCTTGCCTTAGTTGGCTCTGTGGATTATTTTATGGACCGCTCATCTTACTTACAAACGCATACGCCAGCTGCGGTAGACCCATACTAAATTTCATTGAGCGGTTTTGGCTTGGGTCGGTCCGTTCAGCCTCAAAAGCCATATTGAAAGCCATGAAAGCAAATGCAATGAACTTATCAATGAACTGCATAACTATGCACAACTGTACAGAAATGTACGAAGAATCTGATATCCAGAACCTGGAGAACTTGAAGGAACAAGCTGAACGAAGCCGCTCGACATACAAAGACGAGAACCTGTGTAAAGACGGCGATTCTTGACAAGCGCTTGATAGCGGATTATATGGAACTGTTTAGTATGAGGGTGAACTTGAAGGTACTTTGTATTCTTTTACTTTGTATTATTCTTGCTGATACAAGTAAAGCGTCAGAAAATCTGACTTTTGTTTGGAATCAAAATTTCACTCTGCGTGCATTTATGTTGTTGTTGCGACATTTTGGCTCGGTGCCATGAAGGTCAAACAATCAGTGGAACAGATGGCGTTATTATTTGAAAATTGGGAAATGGCTGAGGAAAAAGTGACCGTTGGTAGATCTTGCTTCGCTCAGTTTTATTGTATTCCCACAAATGTTTATGTGAAAGAAAACCGAAGTCCTCCAAGACGAAGTCGTGAGCCAAGCCACGTACCATTGAATTACCTTTCACGCATTTTGAACAAGAGTAGAAAAGCAGGCGACTAATACAAGAATATATTTCAAAGAATGTCCCAAAGTCGTCAAAAGTTCATGATTATACCCGAGCTTACGTACTTCACAATGCTAATGCGTTCCGTGAACGTGCATGTAAACAACATGGAAACAATAAAAAGCCACAGATGGAAATGGAAAGAGAAAATTAGGATCACTAAACCATCGCTGCGAGAAAGCTAGAAGCTCAAAAAGAAGATTGCCAAAAGTAACCGAGGTGCTAAGATACGTTTGTATTTTAAAATGTGTTAAAACACAGGCATTGCAAGATCAGACGTATTCAGAGATCAAAATCACAGAACCAAGTACAATGGGTTTTCTCTGTCAAGGGATATAGAAAAAAATTCCGGTCCTTCAGTTGTTGATCCAAACAAAACGATCATCGGTTGGCTTTCTGGATGCACGGAAGCCATACTTTAAGAGCGATTTTGGCTTGCATTGTTTTTAAGCGTCGGAAGACTTGAAAATAGCCGTACACAAATGCTTGATGTGTTACCAGCGGGACCCCCGTAAAGTACGAAGGGTTGTGTTTTGCAAATGCTCGATTATAGATACCGCTTCAACCAATGTATCTGTGTTCTGAGCAATATTTGTGTGAAAGAACATCGAATAAGTAGTAGAAGACGTGTCGAAACTTGATAGAACTTGAACTTTTCCCTGCGGGCAGAGCGTCTCCCTTTGTCGGAAACTCTGCGGCTTTGTGTAACGCGCGGCGTATACGAACAGTCCGCGTTTAACTTCGTTTTGCGTGCAGTAAAGGTTCTTTGTTTATTGTCTGAGGATATTGAATTACTAATAGGATTGAGGCAAATATCACGCGAGATTAAGATACAAGATCTGTCAATGAAATGTCACGAGCATAATATCATAGAACGGGGAATCACGAATCATCAGCTACTTAGCTTTCACTCACGCCGCTTTAACAAAAGCAGGCAAGACCGGCAGGCGATTACATCGAGAATATTTGTCACTGAATACCTCGAAGTCTTCAAGGTTGATATCCGACTATCCGAGCCGTAATTGTTCGCTCCACAAGCCCGTGATGCACGCCTTTGTTGTCACGGTATTCAAACGTCTGCAGCTTCCGATAGAGATAATTTCGTATCGACCCAGAATTTTGCGTTAAAGCTTAATGCATAGCAGTCTTGAACATATTAGTGATCAGACTTGTACATGTAGGATGCGTAACGTCTGAGATGGCTTTTTCATACGAAGTAATTTCATCCTGGGAAGTGTCATGTTTTAGGCCCCGTCCACACTACGCCGGATAAATTTGAAAACGTAACTTTATTCTTACGGTTAGGAAAACGCTCTTCAAAGTGGATAAATTTGAAAACGCCGGCTTTGCGTTTTGGTGTGGACAAAAAACATTTTGAAAACGGAACTTTTCGAAAACCCTGACTCACGTGGTCACGTCAAGTGGTTTCAAAGATTGTCAGGGACGTTTGTAGAGCAATAACAATACATTTGGGCCCGGAAACATTTTATCCGTTTTCCAGTGTGGACGGAAAACATTTCTTGCGTTTTCAGAGTTAAAGTTGCGTTTTCAAATTTATCCGGTGTAGTGTGGACGGGGCCTTAATGTGCTACAGCTACTTGAACATGATGCACACGCTGGGAAGATGAGATAAGGCTATTACGCTGTCTTACAGCTACTTAAGATGTCGGGTATTCCCCAGTCAATCCAATTACAAAATGACAACACAGTTCCTCCACAAAACATGTCAGCTTGAAAATTCACTCAACAAGGTTGCCAGGTTGTATAGAAAGCGTCACACAAGTACTGTCACGTGCATTGGAAAGCAATGAAAACTGGGTTGTTGCAAACGAAGAATATTCCTACGGGGCCTTCGATAATTGTTTTCTCTCAATTATTATAATACACTTTTTCGTGAATATCTGTTTGACCGAAATTAGAAGAAAAGAGGGCAAGAAAAATAAAGGGAGCTCTTGGATCCGTCATTTGCAAAAACTGACTCGGCTATAATATCTTTTGCATATAAACGCATGACAAAAGTTCCTCTCCCGGGACCCCGCGTGTCTCTATTCATTGTACTAATGACGTCACAAGCGCACTGGCCACGGTCCTGTCTTGTTTTCTGGAGTTTCCTTTGGTGAATGTCCTAAATTTTTCAGGCAAACGAAGCTTATATCCGGTCTTGTCATATTAAATTTTAATGGAAATTTATGTAGGAGTTTTTTTTTATTTGCGAAAGTCAAAAAATGCCAATTAGCTCAGAATGCGCTCCTTTAACCCCAACTTTTTTTCACAGCTCTTTACCTTATATCGATCTCTAAACATATTAAAAGTTTTAACAAATTTCACCTAATAAAACTGCAGAAAATAGAGCAGAAAGTTTGAAAATGGGATAAAAGATCCTTATTTCAAGGAGGTATTCTTTCCATAGAAACCACACTAGAGTGACAAAATTGAACGTACACGCAACAGACTTTTCAAAACATCCTCAGTCTCTGTAAATTTGATCAACAAGGAATATAATGAAATGAAAATATGACAGTTTTAGTGTAAATAAACTCAATAAAACCAAGTGCGAAAAATCCTATGTAGCCACCTTAAAGATGCTTGCGTCCGACAGTGTTCCACGATTTTAATATCATCGGCATCTTAATTGAATATGCAGGTTGCCCTTTGAGAGGTATTTTACACTTAAATCCGCTTAGAAAGTGTGCGCTGCCATTTTAAAAAGGTGTCCGTCTTGAAGAGATACATTTGAAGGCTACTTCTTGGGACAACTAGCCTTTGACTGCGTCTGCATTGAGAAAGATGTATGATCAATCAACTAAAAGGCCAGCGGTGTGTGAAAGCTGGGCGCCGTTAAAAAATTTGAGTTGAAGTTTCGAGCGTTAGCCCTTCGTTGCGGAAAATCATTTGCTTCGGCAAAGGGTTAACGCTCAAAACGTGATGCGATTTTGCATGCTCGTTGTTTTCGCGATGGAATTATTCAACCTCGGGGAATTGGGCAAAATACTCGAGAATCGTCTGACTGTTCACAGGGGTTCAGAATGAAGAAACACAAAACAAGTTCTCTTTGATATCTGTTAAGGAACTTAGAACCGCGACTCGCTCGTTGCCTGCAAGAAAACCTATGGTACCATGGTAATCAGTGATGTAAAGACGTCTTTTGCTGCTTTAGAAGTCAATAAGTTGCAATCAAGCGGTTTCCTTCCATGCTGCACTTGAATGGGTTGCACAGCTTCAGTAATCATAAGATGCGTTGCACGCACAAAATGGGAACATTTCGAATTCAGGATTAGCCTAACTGAGCTTTGAACAAGTGGGCCCAGGGTAACGGAAGTCGTAGAATCAAAAAAATATAATTTACCTGCCCGTACCAGCAAGAGCCTCGCCTCTGAATCCAGGGAAGAGTCCAGAACTTTATGGTTTTTCAGTTGCGCCTTGATATCTTTACGGTACTCACCAACAATCACGCATTGAGAAATTGCTGGATTGCCTGGACTTGAGCCACAAGGTCCTCCAACAATTTGAGAATACCCACACGAAGCCATGGTGCTTCGAAAAGACCACCACTGACTTAAGCCCGTCGATGTTGTCAAATAATGGGCAGATGGCAGATACTTTATTCCCGAGCTTCTGCAAAATGGCTTTACAGAGGGAATACCCAAGTCGAACTCTGAACTAATCGAATGATGCACGGATAGATATAACATACAGAATAATAGGGCTATTGATTACGAACATTACAAAATATCATAGGCATTTCCTAGGCGTTTCCGAACTAAATGAATAGAGAATACAATCCTTATACGGTAATAAATGGAAACAAAGATAAAATTGATGACGTAACACGAATCTTAAGATGGGACGTGACTGCACGGAACGTGATCCTATTACATAAGGTTGACAGTTAATACACAGTTGTAAAGCTACGAATTTTTCAACAGAAAATAGAACCAAAATAACTGATAGTCGGGAATTCCTGTGCTTTCTAAAACGATAAAATGAAATCGACACGTGCGGTTGATCAAGCATTTTTTCTAATACGGCAAATCTCGAATTTCGTCCTTTTTGAGGTGAGAAAGACCTACATAAAAACAGATACATCGGCCCTTTCCGTTTATTCATTCAAAATTAAATAAGAGATAACTTTAATTCCAAGCGTTACAAATGCAAGTTTCTTTGTAAACTTGAACCATCAAATCGTCAAATCAAAGAAAGAACATTTTCGGGCGAAATCGTTCATTTCTATCGACGCTCATTATGCAGTGGACGCGCGCGATTGAGTTGTTGACAATATATCTTTAAATTTGCCTGGATAACTTACCACAAGATTTTAAGTATATTGTGTATGCCGAAGCCCTTGAACGAAAGGTTACTTTGGTGTTCTTCGTTGAAACGAGTTACAATTATAAAGAGTTTGCTCGAACGAACTATGCAAGAAAACCACCCATTCTTGTACGTATGTACGTATTCAGTCATCCGGCTAATATTTATCTGTTTCATCGGATTACCGAGACCGTAAAATGTGAATCTTCTATGACAGGTCATTTATGTGACTATAATAAACTTCACTCTTGAGAAAACATTTTGTATTCGTCGTCATTTGAAATCCGAGTTAATGAATACCTGTGAATATGTGTACCGCTTGGAAGGAAGATACGCCGCTCAAAGTGATTTGAACGCCGGTCAAGCGGGCAAGGTTTGTGCACTTTTAGAATATGTCATGCCAATTTTGGCTTTGATTTGAGAGGATTAGGCCACTTTGAGGTTTAAGGTGGCTCCATAGGGTTTTGAGACGCATTTCGCGTGGGCACCAAAATCACAATGAAATAAACATTCTTTGGAGGAAATCTGAATTTAACAGGAAATTCTAAAAACTCGGAATAAAAACAGTTTACGATGCGTGCACGGTTCTTCGTGTCACGAAGAAACCAAACTTGCAAGCCTTTCAATCAAACTAAGTACACGCCAGCTTTACTTGATCGCCGATCTTTATCACTTTACCTTCGAATGCATATAACTCTACTGAATTAGTTTGAAAGTATTGTTTCTGCACATCCTGTCAGACCAATAACTAAACAAGCAACATACGATGAAGAAGTTCTAGAATTCAGATTTTATTCTGTTTGACTTTGAAATGAACAGCCGTGACAAACGCGGCTCGAACGGTCATTTCGGCAGTCATTCGGTTACAATGGACAAACCAGTGCATTCGGCCTAGTCACAACACTGACAGCAATTCTTGGAAGTAAGCAAACTTAGACAGAAATTATTGGCGTTGTTATGAAGCTTTGCAAGTCCTACTAACCTGCAGAGTTTGATCCCGTGTCAGTCTGTGGCATATTATCTCAGGTGAGCAGTCGCAAAACTAAATATTCACGAACTTTACTGAATAAGTATGAATGAACTTGATGGGACACAACTGCCAACAAACTTGTTGGGAGCTAGTGGACTAGCATACGACGGCTTGAACTGACGACTTTCGAACGGTCTTCACGGCTTTGTATTGAAAAGGATTGAGTTGTTGAACAGCTATCACCCTCAAATTGTTTGAGACTTCGCCAACAGTAGTTCGCACAGCATAATTCGTGGCTGACATATCCAGTACGAACTTCTCAAGACACAAATTCAGGAATTGCATGGTGCTTCCTTTTAGCTTCGCACCAAGAAAACTTGCTGTACTTACTAGCGTGCGATCGCCGCTTTCTCCTCGTATTTACATGCACAACTTGTTTTCACGCGCAAGGACTACGGCTAACGCATGCGCACTTGTCGATCTTGTCGAGTCATTATTTTGCATTTGATGGCGCAATACGCACGTAAAATATCGAGTTTGCATTTTTCTCGAGTTTCCTTCGGTGAATCTGTCTTAAATTTTGCAGGCAAACGAAGATTATATCCGGTTTTGTAATATTTGATTTTGATGGAAATTTATGGAGCAGAATATTTTTTTATTTGCAAAAAACATAAATTGCCAATTAGCTCGGAATCCGCTCCTCTAACCCCAACTTTTTTTCACAGTTATGTTTACCTTATACACATTTCTAAACATACTGAAAGTTTCAGAAAAATTCACCGAAGGAAACTCCAGAAAATAGAGCAGAAAGTTTGAAATTGGGGCAGAAGACCTTTATTTCAAGAACGTATTGTTTCCATAGAAACCAAACTAGAGTGACAAAAGTAAGACGTATACGCAACAGACCTTTCGAAACATCTACCCTGCAAATTTGAGCAAGAAAGAATATAATGAAATGAAAATATAACGGTTTTGGTGTCATAAACTAAATACAAGCAAGTGCAGGGAAATACCCTATGGAGCCACCTTAAAGAGCAATTATTTGAATCAGACTCTGAACTGTGAAGCCGTTTCCCTCATCCCCGAGCGAAGCGAGGGTAATAATCACGACGCTATGAGTTTGTTCGTGTGTCTGTCTGTTTGGCTGGCGTACGACCTCGTCCCCAGGGCCATCCGCGTTAAGCAACGACAAAGGATCGATCACGTGTCCCGCTGTAGTTTTACTGATACTCTGAATAAGATCGATTGGACGAAGCAACAATATCGTAACTGCGTTCACAAAAATGAATTTGAAAACTGGAAAACTTGAAACACAAAAGTCTCGTGAAACTCGTCTTCAAAAGAGAAGGGAACAAGCACGGGCAATGCGGAATTGTGAAACAATCGAACAGCGCCAAAAGACGACAATCCGTGTTATGACCGAAAGCATCATGAACAGAAGCGTGCTGAAGAAACGACCCCGCAAAGGAAACAGCGCACGAATGCCGATACAACGCGGCGTGAACACAAATGGGCCGAAGAAAAGCACACTCCTCAAAGAGAACAGCGATTGAAAGCGAATCGGGAGCTTCAGCAGCAAACGCGGGCCAAAGAAACGACTCACACGAAAGTGATTTTGTACAACAAGATGCAGATACACCGACAAGCAGTTCGACGGATGGCTGTAAACTGCCCGGATATTTTGCCAGTGTATGGGAGGCAAGCTTACTAGCCGTGAAACGAATTCTTTAAGGCATCGACTAGCCGACCTGAACACAATCCCAGACGCCAGTATTGTGTTAAAACGCAGACACTTCTTCAGAAAGGAAGAACAAAATACAGTTGGTGGAAATCGAACAATTACCGTCGCAAATTTCACCTTTTACAATAACAGGATTGTAGTTTTCAGAATCCAAGTTTTGACAAGACGACGACGCACAATACAATGGAAAGTGGAATTTTCGTAGTGTACGAGGACTGCTCTATACATTGTATTTTGAATTCATTGAAGACGTAAACAATAGTGTTTTGGGTTTGTTTCCTTTGCTGGAAAAGAGCTAAAGCTATGGCTTTCAGGAACCGGTGCGTTTTGAAAAATTACATCAATTAACGTACAGTACGCGTATGTTATTTTAAAGTTGTGTTGTTATCATTATGGTATTTCAACAATCGCCGTACATTTTGTCGTTTGATGCCCCGGGAACTGTGATGAAGGCCAAGTAGGATTATATTGTGATCCGTTTTCGCAAGTTTTCAAACCTATTTCAGAGTGCCTTCGTACTCAAATAAGATTGTGTCATCCGATTCCTGACATATTTGCATAATTTTGCTGACAGTCTGACATATGGAAATGCTGTGAAGTTTTCTCGCCGTGTTTGTTGGCACACTGTATTCAAGGACGAAATGTAACCGGGTTGAAGTGCTCTTGCTTTCTGAAGGCTATTAAAGTAGAAAATACCCGGCCATGGGCCACTGATTTTCAAATTAAACAATTACAGTCTATTTGTATATTATTGTCCATGGGTGGCCGAATTTGCTCGCTCAATACAATCGGACCTTGTATTATTTAGTGACTTGATTTCTCTTTTCTGTCAGATTTTAAATTCGTCAAACGCGGTTTGAAAAGTTGTTGTGTTCAAAATTGAATCCTTGCCAAAAATCACACATTTTGCCAGACTTCGAAAGCGTGTAAACAAGCGAATCTCGCGTTGAAAAAAAAAAAAAAAAGGGGGTATAGCCTGGTCCTCACTAGCGCAGAAGTATACAAAGCATAAGCATAAGAATAAGAGAGCGACAGTGGCGACATAAGCATAAGCATAAGGGACGGACGTGTTTGATCCTTATGCTTATGCTTATGTCGCCACTGTCGCTCTCTTATTCTTATGCTTGTGCTTATGCTTATGCTTATGCGCTAGTGAGGACCAGGCTTATGTGGTTAGGATACAGCGTTGGCTGGAGAAATCGCGGCTTTTCTTAAAATTCATTAAAATTTTGGTGTCGAAGATCGACTTTGCTGACTGTGCAAAACTGATCGAGTCACGATTCTATTTGCGCTTTTTTTGGCTTTCAAGTCTCAGGAGTATTCTGTAGTTGCGTTTAAAAGTTGTCTCTGCGAATTTTGGAGTTCAGCTAGTGTTCACGAAAATTGTAGACTGTACACTTTGTCTGAACTAAACCAGACTGCCATGCGACAAAGAATTTTTTTAGCGGCCGACTGGTAACGTCGCTACACAAATCGTGGTTTGTAAAAATGATTTTGAAATAATCTCCAAGCGGAAAATAAACAACCCCGCTTTAAGAACCCACTACAGAGCGAGGGGATATCTGCGATTATCGTATTTCTAGTTAAATATGCATGTTACTCCACAGGCGGCCCAAGCTGATTGACTGTGTGACGTCACGGTCGGGTTTTATAAGCAAATGTATGGGAGATTTTAGTCGATCGATAACTCGAAAAATATTGCGAGAATAAAGCTTAGACCTGCTAACCTTGTTGTTGTGGTGATTTTCTTGCTGCTGTAGCGATTTCAGCGTGTTTCGCTGAATTTTTCCTCTCTAACAGAAAGAATTTCAAGGCTGGCAACTCGGTCGATCTGGCATCCAGAATGGCTCCAGAAAAGTCTCTCAAATGCGGCCTTTCAACCTCCGTATGGCCACAAAACCCAGACATATATCGAGTTGACTCCTTTTCCCATAAGACTGTCGCAAAAACATTTCGAAAACGCCAGTTGAGTCCGAAGAAATTGCCGAAATCGGCCGTCAAAATGGTTTCTGACAAGCCGTGTGACCCACTCTTGGTCCATGGAATTTCATGTCGAGCTCTGATTCGCTGCCTCTTTCGCTTGCTAATCAATTTACTGGCTTTTCACCCAGCCCAGAAATGTTTTTGTTGACGTTTTTAAATGTTTCAGAGATGTTTCCGAGATGTTTTCAAAGCCTAATATTCATAGTTCGTTTAAAAATCCGGCTACAAATGTAGCCTTGCCCCTCCCTGGTGTCGCGGTAAATTGATTAGGTCAAGAGTTTTTGCGACAGTCTTATGGGGAAAGGATTCAACTCGATATATGTCTGGGTTTTGTGGCCATACGGAGGTTGAAAGGCCGCATTTGAGAGACTTCTGGAGCCATTCTGGATGCCAGATCGACCGAGTAGCCAGCCTTGAAATTCTTTCTGTTAGAGAGGAAAAATTCAGCGAAACACGCTGAAATCAGCAAGAAAACCAGCATAACAACAAGGTTAGCAAGTCTAAGCTTTATTCTCGCAATATTTTTCGAGTTATCGATCGACTAAAATCTCCCATACAGTTGCTTATAAAACCCGACCGTGACGTCACACAGTCAATCAGCTTGGGCCGCCGGTTACTCATGATTGAGTGCAAGCGTGTTGGGTTCCCTGTACTGTGGTGGTAAAGCGTGATGTTGTTATTTTGCAAAATTTTCCATTCGAATCTCTAAACATACAGAGCTACTGCACAAACGTGTGCAAGGTTTGAAACCGGTAGCCCTACTGACAGGAATCAGATAGCTCCATACTGAACTCTCTTATTTAGCATCAGTTCTAAATCAAAGGAACCAACACCAAATAAGAGGGTTTAGTATTGAGCAGTTTGAACCTCAATAGCCCACATGAGCTGTTCGATGCGCAGAAGAGCGCACGCAAGAGTGTGACCCTTTTTTAGACAAAGCATTCCAAAGAATTGTCTAAAATTTTTTGTGACATCACTTTACCACTATATTCACCAAGGCAATCCCTACTTTAGAGCAGTAGGCACATGTACCTTTGTCGAAACGGATGCGTATTTAATTGAAACTGACTTTATTGTGTCTGGGAGTTTTTGAAGTCCAAACAAGCATGTATCGGACAAACAAGTTTTAAAACGTCGAGAAAAGGAAAGCGCTCCTAACGCGCAAGAATGGCCACTCCTAGCCTGCGCAACAGGCCCTTGCATTCGTCCGCACTGCTTCTTGTCCGCGTCACTCGAAGTCTGACACGAGAGCTTGTTCTTCTCGGCTCGCCTCCCCATTCACATGCCCTCCTAAGCCTGTTGTACGAATTATACCACAACCAAAGTCTGCCAATCAAAAAGAGAGCCGACCTTACAGCGGCATCGCTGCTTTGATTGGTGCTTAAGTTCGGTTTCTGCGCCTTAAGTTAAAAAAAAACCGAAAGGTCAACTTTGGAAAATAATAGAGGCCTTAAGTGGGATGCCAGCCGCGCGTTTTGGTAGGAAGTTGTTCGGCCGTGCATGCACAGTGTGTTTTGCCGCGGTGTTCATATAACGTTTAACCTCGAAAACATGTTTTGAATACACTTGTAAGAAGTTTCTCACAAGAAGATAATTACTTTGATCTGTTGTCCTTAGTTATTCAATATTAGACTGCAGCATTTTCAATGTCGTAGAAGCTCAATCAGAGCAGGATTTTATTTCCGTTTTGAATAGAAAATATCAGTGTTCTTTTTCTGGAAAAAAATTTAGTGGTTTTTGGATGGTACTAAAATCTCCAATCTAACCGACTTGTAATTCAGTTGCCGCTTTGTTGGTTATCAGAATCATGGTTACACGACGCTACTGGTTTCTACTCCTGAGTGTTTATGCTATCAGTTCCCTTTAACACCCTCAGAACAAGCTCCTTCTTTTCGTCTTAGAGAGGTTCCTGAGGGAGCTAAAGTAACCCGACTTTCTAACAAACTAGACTGGCGTTGCCAGTGAGCTCGCGGCCGGTTAGTTGGGTCGAGAGCAGAATAAACTAAAATGGAAAGCAAGGACAAGAGCGGAAGACCGGGAGACTTCCAGTTTCTCACAGTATAGAGAACTTGGCTATCATTACAACACTCATACACTTGGTTCTTAAAGGTTGAGCGACTCTGTATTTTGAGCTTAGAAGCGAAACGGTCACCCACCGAGTAAATCTGAGTAATGTGTGACTTGTCTTTGACAGTTTGACCTCGAGGCCACGATTAATCCAGCCTTCGCTTCAATACTAGTCTGTCTTGTGTTTTAACTGAATGCGTTTCACTTCTATTAGCTTTCGAGTATTCGTGCTTGTAACAAATATAAAATTGAAAGCGAGGAATGTAACGCGAGACATGTTTAAAATATTATTGCGGTTTTGTTCACAGTGTGTTCGGTCCATTTGCGACTGCAAACTTAATACTCAGGACTATTTCGGTGTATTTTTCATTTCTGGTATACAATGACCATTGCAAAACAAAGGCTACATGATCGAATGAAAGAAACATTTCAACAGGCAATGTACGATAAGCAGAAGAATCGTATGAGGCAACAGATGTCATGAACAGAGTAAAGCATAAATCGCCATTGTTTTGCGGCTAAAGCTCATCGTAGCTTTGGTTTCCGTTTTCGGCCTGTTTTCTTCCCAGAAGTATTTCGTGTCGCCACAGAAAGTTTCGTCGGGACTAAATATTTAGCGGCGACAGAGATATTTGCAATCCCCCAGCGGTATCTGATCAAACATCTGTTTACGGCTATTCTCGAAGCTTCCGCGGTGAACTAAAGAACGCAAGCCAAAATCGTTCCCTAACATCCAGTTTATCAGTGCGTGTTCCACAAACCCAAACGGTGGAGTTTGGATTAAATGCAGTTAACTTTTACACACAAGTACCGAGCAATTCACTGGCCACAATCGAGTTGTTTCGAAGTCAATTACGTCATTGCATATCACGTGATAATCTGAACCAATCATCGTGTGCAGATTCGTAACCCAGAAAAAAACTAACATGACGATAAAGACACGCCGTGTGATTTTAAGCTCGACGGGCCACGCTCGCGAGCAATAAAAATAGATTTAGAGCTGCAGTACGTTATCGAAAGGTTGACAGTACGGGACGGAGCAAACAAGTAAGTTATACCAAGGGATTTTTCGGACTGCAGTCATGTCATATTTTGACGGACACACGAAGAGACAGGAAAAGGAGCGAAAAATCTAGTGACTAAAGATTTGTGTAAGAGACCTGGGACATTGAGATTTTCCTTTCTTGAACGGCTGTTTTCGTCACATCCACAAGAAGCGGCGGAGGGGGAAGGGGAGGGGGAGAAAAGGGAAATGAGGAAATGAGCTTCCGAGAACACTGTCTCTTCAATGCTTAAGGCCGGGACGCTGCCGTTTGGGCGAAAAAGCTTTATCATTTGTAACTTTTCACCCAATCGGAATAATTTAGGTTATGCCTTTGTACGTTATATAAGCGTTCCCATAAAGAATCTAAAGAGCTAATTCAGGCAAGTAACGCCGCACAACTAAACCACCCGCATCTCGCGTCTTCAAAATCACGAAGTTTTCTCGTAGAAGGCACAAAATCACTAAACGTTATCACAAATCACGTGAATGCCAACAACTAATCAGCGTGCGCTGATTCTCGACTAGCTGCGCTTACAGGGCACCAAGTACAAATGACCATAAATACATGACTTTTTTGAGTGTTTAACGCCGTTTTCTTATCCAGTTTGGCGATACTCCCATCAACTTCGCTGATCGTTTTGGCCATGACGAGGTCGTGAAAGAATTGCTGGAAGCAGGAGCTGCTCCACGCGATCCGGTAAGTCTTCACTTGAATTATTTCTCATTCATATGTTTGACACACTCGTTAAAAAAAGCTAACTTTTGCATTTTTTTCTTCGCTTTAAATATTATTGCGTTCAATCTGATCAAATTCCCTTTCCCCTTTCATCAATGTTGATCTTGCGACACAGATTTAGGTTTCAGAGCTCAAGCAACATTGCAATTCGCCACTCTGGAAATGAAAATATGACTGTAAATGAATGGAGTACCGGAAGTGTTTCTGGGATTATTTAGGGGGACGCGTGTATGAAAAGCGTGGCGGTAGCAAGTCAGGGCCGGGCAATAAACTCTGATATTATCTTTACTAAGGGCACTTAGTGTTCTTAACACCCTTCCAACCTGATATTGCCAGTGTTTTATACACGCGTCCCCCCAAACGATCCCAGAAGCACTTTCGGTACTCCATTCATTCCTAGCCCCTTTTTTCATTTCCAAAGTGGCGAACTGGGGGAGGGAAGAAGAGAAACAGCCAGGTCTAAAAACGAAAAACAAGAGTGCCTTGGAAATAGAAGGTTTTGAAAACTGAGACTTTCGAATGCGCCTTCGAAAAGGAGGCCTGCGGAAAGGGATGCGTGATCAATTGAAAACTGACTTTTATTGTGTGTGAAGGTCTTTGAAAAGTAACACAAAGTCTGCCAATTAAGGGCGCTTCGATTGGGTCTATTCCGGAATAGGAATAGCGATGTTAATCGGTAAAATGCTTTGGTTTGGAGCTGACCTGGGTAAAGATGCATCGGGATCTGTTCGAAGCGCTAGCGTTATTCAAAACAATTTCAAACAAAATGTCCCCCGCAACAAACAACACTTTGGGTCATTTTAGTTATTCCTATTCTGGAATAGACTCAAACGCGCCCTAAAAAGAGAGCCGAGCTTACACGGCATTGCTGCGTTGATTTCTTACATCTGCCCACGGACAATTGCCGCATCTTACGTCATAAACGCGGCTGCTTTAATCTCAGGCTTTGTTTACGTTTGTTTATTTTGCTGGGCGAGACGCTTTGGTTTCGTGGCTTAGTAGTTGCAGTCGCGAACTTATTGAGCTTGCCTTTTGTAAGTGTATTGCTTGTGACTTTTCTTATTTCCCACTATTGTCAATCTTGCAAGTTGATAACCTGAAGGAATATAAACGTTGTGTGCAGAGCTTGGTTGGTCCGTATAGAGAAATCTCTGCCCTCGGCTTTGATACGGCCTTGTATCAAGATCTCGATTACAGTTTTTCTCTGTACGGACGTCTCGCCCGGTAATTAGGTATTGTTCGGTAATGCCTATATACACGTTTTGATAATAGTTCTAGCGTTTTAGGACCTCTTGCCTAGATTCTGTAAACATTCACAGCGTTTAGCCTACTTTAATAAACCTTGTATCCTGATAACTTGTCGGTTTGTTTTTATCTAACAGAGGGTACTCCTATCTTTTTCATCTTTGGAGGCTGTGGTAAGTTCACGGTTTGATTCGGTTGGTTGGTTGATTGTTTGCTTGGTTATTTGTTTGTTTGTATGTAGTAACTTGAAGCTCTGTCTAAACAAGGAAATGTTGTTGATGTTTAGGGCTAAACTTCGCGAGTAGCAAACATCGATTTACCATCATTTCCTTCCCGCCATTTGCACATGCACATGGTTGTGACCAGAAAAGATCGCGTTCTTGTTTTCAACATCGGCGTTCGCTCATTTCTTTCTGACCCTTTGAACAGTAGCCGTAAAGGATTTGGGAAAGAGGGAGCGAAACCTGCATAGAAATCCAGAAAAATCTAGATGGTATCAGAGATTGTATCAGAAACTGATGTCAGCTGCTGATTGGTCAAATCATTGACATGAGCCCTTTCGTTCGGCTTTAAGTGGTCGCTTGCATGAGGTGGTCGCTTACGGGAATTTCTTACCATGGAAGGTCTAAGTGAGATCCAGCTTTGAGCTATAACGTGTCAAAGAAAGCAGTTTAGTGAGTGATTAACACTTTGAGTTTTAAGAAATCAACCTTGTGTCCTGTTGTACGTTACATTACATATGTTAGTGTTTTGTTTGGTCTGGTTTCTGCAAGGAACTTAGTTCTTGCTAAGAAAATTGCTCTCTGGGAGCATAGAGTGGTTGCTTACCGGAGGTAAAAGAAAACGACAACAACAACAACAAACGGTGACCATCAAAGGTGATCGCGGTCGCTTACGAGAGGTTTCACTTTTTGTAATTTGACTGAAGGACCAATCGGTCATTTGGTAAGTTGTCGCTTGAGAGAGGTGGTCGCTCAGGGAGGTTCCACTGTATCCCAAAGAAACGTGACGTATGTCGAGCAATCGCGCTTCACCTTTTTTAATAGGGTCATGTTAATCCGGAGCAAGATGCAAATACGGAAAATAATCTTAATCAATCATGGCATCTTCTTCACACAAACATTTACTTTTGTCGCTGATTGTAGGTTACCACAAATTATTTTCTTCTAATAAATGGTAAAGCAGATATTTTAGTGCTTAAAGGCTGCATGCACAATCGTTTATTTATCTATTTATTTATATTCATTTGTTTATTCATTTAGATTATTTATTATTTATGTATTTTGTTGATATTTTAGTTTGGGGATTCATCAAGTGACACAGATGACCCTGTTGTCAAGGATGCACAAGGTAACAATTGAATCAATTTCAGGACTTAATGGGCGCGAGAACGCACTATAAAGAGGCCTGTACGCGGAGATCTTCCTAAGGAAGATTTTGATACTTCGATTAATAAAATAGTGCCGGTTATAAAGAAGTGATGCGCACAGTCTGTGAGTTTTCCGGGCAATAACATACGACAATGATCAGCAATCAAGTCTATAGTTGAACTCGTTGCCAGTTTATTTGTTCGGTTGAGCCCGAATTGACTGAACCGTGAAATGATCTTCATTTTGTAATTGCAACTTATTTTGTTTGAAATTACTCACATACAATAAGTTGCTGCCCTCAACAGAGTATACTAAGAAAGAACCTTTTAGGCCCTTATAGCGCGACAAGAAACGACCAGTGTACCCTGGTCGGTCAAAAACCAAGGTTACTGGAGAGAATTGCGCGCAATTTGAAAATTGGCCGCCACGCTTAATCTGGAAATGTATAATTTTTTTGCTTCTTTTAGCCGAGATACAATATCTTTTCGGCCTATTATCTTCCATGCCGTATTTGCTGTCGCTGCAGAAATTTTGGTAGACACTAAATCAACTGCGTCAAAGGTATTTGTGATACAGTTTCGTAGCTTTATCAATCAAGGTAATATATTCACTGAGACGGAGACTTGCGGGTCGCTGGAATGGCTTATTTTTGTTTCTTTCTGAACAGAAACCGATATATTTTCGGCGAAAAAACTTTACCAAACAGCTACAGTATATTTGAGTCAACAGATGTCATGTACAGTGTTAGGCATAAATCGTTATTGTTCATATTCCAATCGTGTGGCAAAACACAGCAGAACTGTAAATATGATCAGGTCGTGTGACCACTGATAGCCAATCAGACGCAGGCATGTGCACATCGAGGCGCAACGTTTATGATCTCCCCGCTCGAAGAAAAGTATTCATATCTTTTTCGAAATGAATTTTATAGGAATGTGGTATTGTGAAGAACGATTTATGAAGGTATACGAGGTTTGTTTACTTATAACTTGATGCTCCGTTGAGTTCGCGATCTCCGGCTGGAAACATTTTGAGCGAAACTTTGCCTGTGTTTATATTCAAGCGTTCTCCGTCACCCGCAGTTGAAAAGCAAATGAATGTATGTCATGGAAGATTACGTTTCAAAATAATCCGAAGACCAAGTGCGAACTCTAAACAGCCAAATTGAGTTATTGTACTCGGTGGCCGGGAGCCAACTTACTGGGGATGGTCTCAAAACAAAAGAAAACACGGTGAAGTTACGAGTTTTATCGAGTCAAGAAATTGTTTGATCGCACGACAAAACCTCAAGTAATGTGTGAAGGAGCATGTCTTGGTGATAGAGAAGGCAAAAGATTACTAAAGATAAGTGATTTAAGTTTTCAAGGAATCATTGAAGTGCAAACAAACACAGGCGGGTTTCGGTTAGAGTCCGACACATGCAGTCGATCGATCTGTAAGTACGGGATATCGCCATGTTATTGCAGCTTCTATCTCAAAGTTTGCACAATGTAAACTATGTCCTAAATGTTCTTCACGATTGATATGCACTTTGGAAAAGGAAAAGAAAAAAAGTTTTGTCGCACGAAGAACGAAAAAACAAAAACAATGAAATATGTATGTTCGGCGATGTATCCAAGTATTGACCCCGACCGACTTGGCTTAACTTTATCACTCCAGTAATGGTCAATAAAGGAAGAAGCAATGATTACCCTGCATCCTGTGACCAAATTGCTAAAATAAACCTCTCTTTACGAGGGTCGCGGTAGTTTTAAATAGATAACATTTTCCAACCAGATCGAATAACATATGCATTTAAAGAAAAAACGTTTAGCACTTCATATTTAAAACTAGACTGGCGCTGCCAGTGAGCTCGCGGCGTTAGTTGGGTCGAGAGCAGAATAAACTAAATTAAAAATGGAAAGCAAGGACAAGAGCGGAACTTCCGGGAGACTTCCAGTTTCTCACCAGAAATATATCACACAGAGAACTTGGCTTTTGACACCTTGCTTAAATGAAACCTGATTAAACTATAAATTTATCATTATAACACTCATACACTTGGTTCTTAAAGGTTGAGCGACTCTGCATTTTGAGCTTAGAAGCGAAACGGTTACCCACCGAGTAAATCTGAGTAATGCGTGACTTGTCTTTTTATGAATCGATTTTGACAGTTTGACTTCGAACACTTAATTCTAATCAGAGGCCACGATTAATCCAGCCTTCGCTTCAATACTAGTCTGTCTTGTTTTTTAACTGAATGCGTTTCACTTCTATCAGGCTTTCGAGTATTCGTGCTTTGTAACAAATATAAAATTGAAAGCGAGGAATGTAACACGAGCCCAACACGAGACTTGTTTACAATATTGTTGCGGTTTTGTTCACATCGTGTTCAGTCCATTTGTGACTGCAAACTCAATGCTCAGGACTATTTCGGTGTATTTTTCATTTCTGGTATACAGTGATCATTGCGAAACAAAGACTACAGATCGAATGGAAGAAACATTTCAACAGGCAATGTACGATAAGCAGAAGCATTTATGTCATGTACAGTGTAAAGCATAGATCGCTTTTGTTTTACGGCAAAAACTCATTGCAGCTTTGGTTTTCGGCCTGTTATCTTCCCAGAAGTATTCGTGTCACCACAGAAAGTTTCGTCGGGACTAAATAATTAGCGGCGACAGAGTTATTTGCAATCCCGTAGCGGTATCCATCAAATAATCGAATCCATCAATTTCCGCGGTGAACTTAGCAACGCAACCAAAATTATTCCCTAAAATCCAGTTTATCCGTACATGTTCCACAGAGCTAAACGGTGTTGAGTTTGGATGGGATGCTGTTACAGTTTGACATTTAGCAGTTCAATTACAACAACCGTTTAGTATCGTATCGTATTCGCAACATAATCCTATCGTGATATTTAGAATGATCAGCATGCCATGAACAGACTACGATAAGCAGAAGCATTTATGTCATGTACAGAGTAAAGCATAGATCGCTTTTGTTTTACGGCAAAAGCTCATTATAGCTTTGGTTTTCGTTTTCGGCCTGTTTTCTTCCCTGCATTTTGAGAATGCGTGACATCTCTTCTTATGCACAATCGACTTTGACTCTTATTTCTAATCAGAGGCCACGGTTAATCCAGCCTTCGCTTCAATACTTATGTGTTTTCTTTTATTAACTGAATACGTTTCTTCTATCAAGCTTTCGAATATTCGTGCTTTGTAACAATTATAAAATTGAAAGCGAGGCATGTAACACGAGACATGTTTAAAATATTGCGGTTTTGTTCACAGTGTGTTCAGTCCATTTGCGACTGCAAACTTAATACTCAGGACTATTTCGGTGTATTTTTCATTTCTGGTATGCAATGACCATTGCGAAACAAAGGCTACATGATCGAATGAAAGAAACATTTCAACAGGCCATGTACGATAAGCAGAAGAATTGTATGAGGCAACAGATGTCATGTACAGAGTAAAGCATAAATCGCCATTGTTTTGCGGCTAAAGCTCATCGTAGCTTTGGTTTCCGTTTTCGGCCTGTTTTCTCCCCAGAAGTATTTCGTGTCGCCACAGAAAGTTTCGTCGGAACTAAATATTTAGCGGCGACAGAGATATTTGCAATCCCCCAGCGGTATCTGACCAAACATCTGTTTACGGCTATTCTCAAAGCTTCCGCGGTGAACTAAAGAACGCAAGCCAAAATCGTTCCCTAACATCCAGTTTATCAGTGCGTGTTCCACAAACCCAAACGGTGGAGTTTGGATTATATGCAGTTAACTTTTACACACAAGTACCGAGCAATTCACTGGCCACACTCGAGTTGTTTAACGAAGTCAATTACGTCATTGCATATCACGTGATAATCTGAACCAATCATCGTGTGCAGATTCGTAACCCAGAAAAAAACTAACATGACGATAAAGACACGCCGTGTGATTTTATGCTCGACGGGCCACGCCCGCGAGCAATGATAATGTCAAGTGCATTACGTCAGTGCTTTATACATGCACATATCATTTTCTGTACTAAGCCAACTCAGGTAAAATACCGGCTGCATCTGATGACAAGTGTTTGTTCAAATAAAGCTCAAGTAATTGCGAGTTGTTATTGTCCTGTTCCATACATTTTGTGACTTTAGCTAATTAAGAGTCTTATGAGAGGCAGCACTTCACTTCTCTTGGAGAATTCCTAGTTTACGGTAGTTCATCAAAGCGTTGGTGTCTACGGCAAAATGTTTACGCTCCTTTATGTTTTTCGGCCTACTATCTTCCCAGAGGTATTCCGTGTCGCCACAGAAACTTTCGTCGAGACCAGATAATTAGCTGCGACAGTTTACGTTTCATAATTATGACAAACTTAGAGATAATGCACTCGCACAAGCATCACTCGAATGGATTAATGTCAGTACTAGCATTCACTGGTGTGTATACTTTAATTCCTTTGCTTTTAGTGTTTTCTAGTTGTCGACATAAAGTAGAGAGTGCACGTGTGAAGGAGCTGTAACAAAGACGAAGGGAATATCTTGGTTTATAGTAAAAGAATGTCATCTGGGTTATGCGGTAACTTTTTACGTTGGTAGGATGCGTTCATGTGATTAAAAAATATTGGACAGAATGTTGTGAATAACTGATTTGCTTGCATTTTACAGTTCCCATTGAGATTCTGACTCGTGGTCCTGAAGCTCTCAGAGCTTACCGGAAAGCACTCCAAGACGGCGAAACGCACGACCGCCGCGTACCAGTCATGATTGTCGGTCAGGAGAGATCTGGAAAAACCAGCTTGAAGAAGTCTCTAAAAGGGGAAAGGTTTAATCCCGATGAAGACAGTACCGTGGGGATTGAAGTTGATCCAGTATTGTGTCACATAACAACTGAAGTTTGGAGACCTGAAGAAAGTGAGGAATTCGCTGGAGTGAAGACAGCATCAGAAAACAAGTTTGAACGTAGTACTGCAAGGCTCATGAAAGATATGCTCCTGAAAATCCCTCGGGAAAAAGAAGTCAAAGACACTGGCCAAGACAGCGTGTATAAAAGAGGATCTACAACAAGTTCGAACACTAAGCAGATTGTATCTGTTGCTGATAAACGCACAGACGCAAGTGCAGACCGAGTTCCTCAAAAAAGCCGCCCAGAAAAAGCTCCTGTGTCAAAAAGCCGTCCAGAGGGAGTATCTAATGTCCCAGAGGACATATTGGAATTACTACGGAAAGATGAAATTACAGAAACTGATGATTCAGAGGGAGTATCTATTGTCCCAGAGGACATATTGGAATTACTACGGAAAGATGAAATCACAGAAACTGATGATGACGTTGAACTTGTTCTGTGGGACTTTGCTGGTCAATCAGTGTTTTACACCACCCATGTACTCTTCCTGTCAAGAATAGCTATCTATATCTTGACTTATGACCTCAGCAAAGAACTTGATGCTAAGGCAGTTCCTCTTGTGAAGCATGACATGTATGAACGGTTGCTGACAGACGACAAATGCGAAACCACAAATATGGATTACATCCATTATTGGCTTTCATCAATTCATGCGTTCAGTTCTCATTCAAGAACCCCAAGTAATGAGTCGGAGCATCTACCGCCAAAAAGCCCACCAGTTTTTCTTGTGGGCACCCACGCTGACAAGTGCAGCAGACCAAGGAAAGTTGCCATGGAAATCATGTCTGACTTGAAAGGCAAGTCGTACGAGGAGCACGTTGTGGGTAAAGTCTTCACAGTGAACAACACGCGATCTGGAAGCCAGGAGGGTGAAGATGAGGGGATCAAGAAACTGCGGCCTGAAGTACTTGAAACAGCACGGGAGTTGCCTCATATGAAGGAACTATTTCCTGTCAGGTAAGTTCTTGCTGTGTTTCTTGCCTTGTTTGCTTTCACTGTCGCTGTTGCTGTTGCTGTTGCTGTTGTAGTCGGACTTGTTTTGTGACGATTACTTTAACTCGGGGCGCACTATTTAAGGTGACAACGGTGTTTTATCGGACGCACTCATTCATTACAAACTTTGGATCATAACTTTTTTGGCTTTAATGCGATTCCTATAAAACTTTGAGAAACGTTGCAGCTATGAGAAGTTCGACATTTGAAACAGGCCTAAGAGCGAGCGAGTGACTCTTAGAAAGGCCGCCGTCAATACGTCCAGTGCAAATCATTTCTCATAAAAAATTTTTTTTTTGTTTTTACGCAAATCAAAATTATTTTCAGAAGAAACGTTCCTTAGTAGGCCTCGTTTTAAAACAGATAATACAGGCGTCTCGCAAATGGCCTATTTGCACAGTAATCTATAATTTACTACATAATTATTTTTAAGTAGGTCGTCAATGGCCAGACACTCAGAATTTTGTCTGAAATAATACGAAAGGAAACCACTTATGATTTCAACGTGATTTTATTTAAAGGTGGTTGCGCCTTGAGAAATCTTTGAAGAGCCTGAAAGCTGATGGCACAAGCTTCACAACTCTCGACATTGTCAGAAAGAAAGCACAGGCCGTTTTTGAGGTAGAAGAAGAGAACGACTTCAGAACAGTGATAAACTTCCTAAATGACCGCCACGCAGTACTGCATTTCAGTAAACCGCCAGAGCTAGACCGACTTGTAGTGCTGGATCACCAGTGGTTGATTGATGTTTTCAAGAAGGTGATCACTGTCCAGCCGTTGGAATGTCAAGAGAGAGCATTCAAGAAATATTGGGAGGAATTGGAAAACGAAGGCGTCTTGCGTCTTGAGTTGGCGAAGCACGTGTGGAAAGACCTCGTCCCATCAAAGGAGACAGTCACTAGCCTCCTGCTTATGCTGGAGAAGTTTAGCCTGACTTGTCGGTGGGTCCAACCAGATGGATCAGAGGTACTGTACTAACACCCTTCTCCTCTTGTTAATCACACACAAACACGCACACCCGGGTAACGCGCACACAATTTCTCACCCATGCACGCACAAAGAATCAGACAAGTGCATGTCTTCTCTTGAGCACATTGTTTTTTTCCTTTACATCGACGTTCCTTCACACCTATTGTGGTCAGCATTAAAACAGAAAGGGTGATGAATATTATTAATCATAATTTTATGTTTTACAGAAAGACAAATATTTACAATTTATACTTCAGAATTGGCTAACAGAAATACACTTGACAACCGTCAATTTGCGAAACATGTGTTCGAATAGCGGTGAGCTTTTAGTCGGTTTATACAAGCGTCACAATTCTCATGTTTTCAGGTGTATTTGGTGCCTTCTATGCTGATGTCTGAAGCGGACTCTAAGATCCTGGATTTAATTTCATCAGCCGAGGTTCCTGCTCTTATTGTGCGGTTTGCAAATCAGTACCTCCCTGTTGGACTGTTTCCACGTCTGGTCACGCGCTGTGTAAATTGGTGTTCAGAGGAATGGTCTGTCAGGAAGCAACCCAAGTTATGTAAGAACTACGCGCGCTTCTTCTTGGGCACAGATGGAGCTTACCAAGTGATCCTGGCCAGAGGACTGAACGTGATCTCTGTGAGTGTGATCAGAGGAGAGAAGATCGTGGAAACGAGTGATGCTGATCGCTTGGCACACGAAAGGTAATCGGCCATCAGTGGCCTTGGCAGCAGTTGATCGTAATGGAATTATACTTAGTGACCACAATCGGTTGTATATCTCACTAAATACCATTTGTTTTTCACCGTCAGTCCACTGTAATGTGTTTTAGTAGATACTGAAGGAATGTGGAAATTGAACTTGTTGTATGCTAGATACTGTAACATTTTTGTGCACTCCCTTATTTGCATGTAACATTTTAAACTAAATATAATTTGTTTCTATGTCATTTGAATTTTTTTTTTTTTCTTTCGGATTATGCGAGCCGTTTATAACTACTTGCCGGTTGAAAAATTGTAATTTAAAGTTATAACTAGACTGGCGTTGCCAGTGAGCTCGCGGCGTGAGTTGGGTCGAGACCAGAATATAAAATGGAAAGTAGGGGACAAGAGCGGAACTCCCAAGAGAGACTTCCAGTTTCTCACCATAAAAATATCACATAGTATAGAGAACTTGGCTTTTGACACCTTGCTTTTTTGACACCTTGATTAAACTAAAAATTATTATTACAACACTCATACACTTGCTTCTTAAAGGTTGAGCGACCCTGCATTTTGAGAATACGTGACATCTTTATATGCACAATCGATTATGACAGTTTGACTTTGACTCTTATTTCTAATCAGAGGCCACGATTAATCCAGCCTTCGCTTCACTACTTATGTGTTTTCTTTTATCAACTCAATACGTTTCTTCTATCAGGCTTTCGAGTATTCGTGCTCTGTAACAAATATAAAATTGAAAGCGAGGAATTTCACGCGAGAGATGTGTACAATATTATTGTGGTTTTGTTCACAGTGTTGTTCAGTCCATTTGCGACTGCAAACTCAATCCTCAGAATTATTTCGGTGTATTTTTCATTTCTGGTATTCAATGACCATTGCGAAACAAAGGCTACATGATCGAATGAAAGAAACACTTCAACAGGCAATGTACGATACGCAGAAGAATTTTATGAGGCAAAAGATGTCATGTACAGAGTAAAGCATAAAGCGTCATTGTTTTACGGCTAAAGCTCACCGTAGCTTTGGTTTCTGTTTTCGCCCTGTTATCTTCCCAAAAGTATTTCGTGTCGCCACAGAAAGTTTCGTCGGGACTAAATATTTATCGGCGACAGAGATATTAGCAATCCTACGGCTATTCTCAAAGCTTCCGCAGTGAACGCGAGCCAAAATCGTTCCCGAAAAATCCAGTTTATCCGTGCATATTCCACAGAGCCAAATGGTGTTTAGTTTGGATGGGATGCAGTTAACTTTTACATGCAAGTAACGAGCAATTCACTGGCCACATCTCGAGTTATTTAGCGAAGTCAATTACGTCATCACTTTGAACGTGATAATATGAACCAATCACCGTGTGCTGATTCTCGACCAACAAAAAAGAGAAAAAGAAAAATTTGCGCTTTTAAGCTTGCTTGGGGTCCAGGCCCCCGCGAGCAATAATGAATTGTTTGTGAACAATGAATTGTTCACAAACGGTTGTATATGTCGCTAATACCTTTTGTTTTGTTTTGTTTTGTTTTGTTTTGTTTTTTTTCATTTAAGTCGTTCGGCTTAGGCGAGAGCAATTTATAACTACTCGCCAGTTGAAATGTTGTTCATAACAATAATTTTAACTTATAATACTGAAAATGAATTAAGATATCTGATGTTTTCCTAGCCTGTATCACTAAACCCTGTTCTGCTTATGGCCAGGAGTTTGGCAACTTTCTGCCAAGCTGTGCTTGCTTTTGTAAAGCCTGCGTTGGAAGAAATGCAAGAGGAACATCTCTGGATGAAGCTCATGAGTTACACCCTCTGTTTTAAGTGCCCCGTTTGTTCAAGGGGCGGGGTCCGCAGTGGTGTCTGTGATCTACATCGTGCTGCACGTTGTACGCGGGATCAGTGTCTTCATTACGTCACTGAAGATGAGCTTGTCCATGGCCCGAAAACCCTGGTTTGTTGTGCGTCAGAAGATGCCACTGATGCAACCATATCCAGAAAGAAGTTCACACCTTGGTTTGCAGAGTTAGACGGCAAGGTTTGTTACACTTGTTTACATCGTAACGGCTAACAAAAATTAGTGTGTCTGTGTCTAACTTGTGTCTGTGTACTTTGTACACGTTGTAAAGTGTGTGTATATTTATTTTAGACATTAACTATTTAAAGTGACTGTAACTATCCCACTATCACTTGCGCAGATTGGAGAAGAAGTGGAGCAGGAGCGACTGGATGTCAGACTGAGCCCACAGTCAGGTATTGTTCCCCTGTCCTGCGGTACCCTTGAGAACGCACGCACGTTTGTTATTTTCGGCGAAAGAAAATTGTTCATATTAATCTATGGTTTGCTAAAGGAGAAATAAAGGGGTGCGGTTTTATAAACCCTACATTATCTTGATAAACATCTTTTCTTTCTATAATCAGCCAATTTTAAGCAAATTGCCTACTGTTGCCAGTTCTAATACCTTGAGTCGTTCGATACCAGTCACAGTGCGATAAACCAGTTGAACCATGTCAGCATTCTCAAGCTCCTACTTTGTTAGCGTACGTCGTTCAGTGCGATAACGAACTCTATTATGCAATGATAACTACTTGCTGTATAGTGATTTTACATTTGACCATTTCTCTGCCGACCCTACGGTAATGATTTTGTAGCGGCAGCCAACGATGTACCAGGCCTAGTGGAACTCAACCGTTTGTCACGAGAGATTACTGGCTGCTGGGAATTTTTGGGGAGGCAACTGGGCGTGGAGGAAGGAACATTACAGAACATTATGATTAATAATGTTCAGTGGCCTTCACCCAGACAAAAGGCGTTTGAAGTCCTGAGAGCATGGCGTGACATGGGCAGCACCTCCACTTACAGTCAACTGGCACGGGCTCTCGAAGATGAGGATCTGGGCCGCCTTGCCGAACAGTACTGCGGTCAACAGGTGACTTCAGTCTCTATTTGTCATCTAGTTTAGCGAGCTTGTCGTAGGGTAGTAAGTCAAGTAGTGATAATTTGATGAACACTTGAATACTTGCTAACCAATTTCTTCCCTTTATCTGAGTCTCATTCGGCGGCTACAATTCATCACTGTCTTAGGGCCCGGTCGCACTAGAGAGTTTAGTCAATAATATCTCAGCATCGAGACCAATACAACGGCTTCTTTAATGTGTGATAGCAACTTGCTGATATGTGTTTTTTGGTGATAAGCGCTGTTTGCACTTCAAATGATGCAAATATCGATATTAACGTCGTTAAAGATACGAGTGCGACCGGAGCCTTACTCTCATTCAGCAAAACTAAAATGCACACAACGTGTCACACTGTAGAAATATCTTAGAGATGCCCGCACATTATCAGATATCTTGACACCTCAGTCAGGTGGAGTCATATGTTCATACCTAGAAGTTACGGAATGCCCACAAATTTGATTGTTCCGAGTACAATTTAGGAGAAACGCTACTTTGCAAATATCGTAATATAGCCCCTTGTGATGATCCATTGTTAAAGAGGGTGTATAAACGTAGATAAGGTATACGGTGAGGGAGGAGGACTTGTTGTAACATGGACATAGGAAACTGTTGTAAATCTACACTCATGGCTGGAAAATTTCTTGATGAGACCGTAACAGCAAATATGCGGTAACTTCTGGACATCTTTGGTTGCTGAAGGGAACTTTCTACTTTGTGCGGGAGTGAGAAAAGGGGCTATACACGTAAACATTTCTTATGAAAATGAATTTGATTTGTATAAAACATAGATGTGAGTAAAAACTAATTATCACACACAGCACTGGGCCTCGTTTTGAAACAGAGGAAACGGGGATCTCGGAAATGGTTTATTGCATAAACAAAAAAGTCCTTACTGGCCGAACTTTTGATTTCGCCAAGTGAACACTTTTGCGTGGGAGCATTTGATAGTATTGGAATTTTCAGTTAAACTTTACATATTTTTATCATTTATTATTTTTATTTAAATATATTTTTGGGTACAATTGCCCTAGAGCACATCATAGGGGCTCTTGTTCTACTTACATGAGGATATAAAAAATAAGGTTATGAAGGAGATAGTTACACAAAATATATACAAGGTAAATGCACATACGGGTTCTTTCTTTTTTTAGTACACGGCAATGGACAATCACTGAGAAAAACGTGTAGTAATTAGAAACTTTTCAGCTCGATTTTGCATATGATGAGAAAATCCAACTCTGTCAAATACACAATTAAAAGCCTCCAGGGCTTTTGTCTAAAGCACCTGTGACCTTTATCTTATCACTATTTTTCCATTTTATTATTATTGTAGCTTCCTTCTTGTGAACACTCGTCTTCTCCGAAGGTCGTCAGTTCTTCCGTGAAACACAACCTGTGACGTCACCGACTAATGGGCGGCCTCATTAAATTACAGCTTAGGACAGCTGTGAAAGACGCGCTTAAGGAGTAGCTTCGGGGAGACAGAAATTTGAAAACGAGTTTAAGATTGCTGTGCGATGAGAAAATGTGTACGGCGAAAGCAAAGATTGCTGATTTTAGGAGTAAACAAGTACATAAGAACTTTAGGTAGAAAATAGTAAATAAAGAAAGAAACAGTGGTGAAAGTAAGTGTTAGAAACATGAAGATGCTTTAACATTCATTTCGCAATAGGCGAAGTTAGATGTTCAAAGCGAAAAATGTAACTTTTACATAATTTAGAATTTGCATGCCTGAACCAAAGAACACAGATATTTTGTTAATTATAGTTAACTACGTTTTGATACATTTTTTACAATAGGCAGAATTGAGGGAGTAAAACTTCTTATCGTGTTTGTAGCTGTAAGAATTGTAGTGTCTTAATAAGTTGTCCATTGTTGTTTCAGTAAAGCACTCTATTAACGATTGAATTTTCCGTCTTGGGCATTAAACCATCATTATTTGAGATGTTAACAAAAATGTTGGATCATTCTCCAAGAGTGCGTCCCTTTAGCCACCCTTTAGCATCCCAAATTCTTTGTCATATACATACCCTTTTTTATGCTGGCCTAAGAGCCCAGCATATAATTGTTTTCACCCGAAAGCCAAGTGTAGGTATCATGGCAATTGGTAGAAGGAACCCCCTCACTAGGGTTTTGGAGTTTGATTGACGTGCAAGAAAAAAAAAATACTATAATTTGATTGGGTAATGTTCATATGTAAAGGGTGTGGAAGCCTTTTTTTTGGCTGAGTTTCAAGAATGTAACGTGAAATTTTTGTTGACATGTTACTACTTGCCATTGCGGTTTTGTTCAAATATATGGAGGAGCACCCATCGGAGCTGTTTCACAAAATATGCATCCTGTGCTGGCAGGCGTTTTGTTTTTCCTTCAATGCTGGCTGAGTAAAATAGCACTCATTGCCGCTGGCAAAGTTAAGTCTTGCATTGCCTGCCTTTCGACGGCTTTGTGCGGCCGAAAAATATGTATTCTAAAGCCTGGAAGCAGTACTTTGTTATTTCCGGCTGGAAAAAATAGGTGGTTTTGATCAGTTGCTGGGAGATTTTTCTGGGACTGCTCTGCTGGGAAATGGACATTCGGAAATTGCCTTCCTGGGAATGTGGAACACCTTTGTGTTTGCCAGCAACAGAAAAAAACCGGAAAAGAACTATTTTTTGGGAAGTTATCCGTTGTATTTGCACAAGGAAATGTATTTTGAGAATTACTCTCGCTGGGTGCTCTTGTATATTCACGTTGCCAGTGAGCTCGCGGCGTGAGTTGGGTCGAGACCAGAATATAAAATGGAAAGTAGGGGACAAGAGCGGAATTCCCAAGAGAGACTTCCAGTTTCTCACCATAAAAATATCACACAGTATAGAGAACTTGGCTTTTGACACCTTGCTCTTTTGACACCTTGATTAAACTAAAAATTATCATTACAACACTCACTTTGGTTCATTAAGGTTGAGCGACCCTGCATTTTGAGAATGCGTGACATCTTTTTATGCACAATCGATTATGACAGTTTGACATTGACTCTTATTTCTAATCAGAGGCCACGATTAATCCAGCCTTCGCTTCACTACTTATGTGTTTTCTTTTATTAACTCAATACGTTTCTTCTATCAGGCTTTCGAGTATTCGTGCTCTGTAACAAATATAAAATTGAAAGCGAGGAATGTCACACGAGAGATCAGTTACAATATTATTGCGGTTTTGTTCATAGTGTGTTCAGTCCATTTGTGACTGCAAACTTAATCCTCAATTATTTCGGTGTATTTTTCATTTCTGGTATTCAATGACCATTGCGAAACAAAGGTTACATGACTGAATGAAAGAAACACTTCAACAGGCAATGTACGATACCCAGAAGAATTTTATGAGGCAACAGATATGTCATGTACAGAGTAAAGCATAAAGCGTCATTGTTTTACGGCTAAAGCTCACCGTAGCTTTGGTTTCTGTTTTCGCCCTGTTATCTTCCCAAAAGTATTTCGTGTCGCCACAGAAAGTTTCGTCGGGGCTAAATATTAAATATTTTATCGGCGACAGAGATATTAGCAATCCCCCAGCGTACCCATCAAACATTTGTTTACGGCTATTCTCAAAGCTTCCGCGGTGAACGCGAGCCAAAATCGTTCCCGAAAATCCAGTTTATCCGTGCATATTCCACAGAGCCATATGGTGTGGAGTTTTGATGGGATGCAGTTAACTTTTACACACATGTAACGAGCAATTCACTGGCCACATCTCGAGTTGTTTAGCGAAGTCAATTACGTCATCGCTTAGCACGTGATAATATGAACCAGTCATCGTGTGCTGATTCTCGACCGACAAAAAAATAAAAATAAAAAAAATAAAAATAAAAATTTGTATTTTTAAGCTCGCTTGCTGTCTGCAATTTTCATTTTCAAATTTTTGCACACTAACTTCACATTTCTGCTCTCTTTTTGCACTGTTTGGGATAAATTGATGTGCGCTCAGCCAATCAGAATGCAGAAATTATTGAACGCATGTTATTAATTTGGTAACCAAAAAAACTGGCAAGCTATTATTTTCTAATGACTTGGGGTAATTTGTGGAAGTCAGCTCTATCCTGAAATGTAAAAAGATCTGGATAAGTAGATTTGTTGCTAGAAAAGTAGCAACCAACAGATATGCTACATCTTTCTAGTGAAAATGGTTATAAAAAAGGGTGGCAACCAGATTCCGGGGGGGGGGGGGGGGGGTACTCCCATATATTTCCTATATAGGGACGTTCCGCCCGATAGGGTAGCATTTTCAGGGTCTTCTGTATTAAACAGGGTATCAAATTTTAAATTTTCGTGTCTTAAACAGGGTTATTTTCCAAAGATTTTCTCCTCTTGCCCTCCCCTCTCAACCACATTTTTGCTCTCACCATTTTCGCGCGATTTCTTCGTATGCTCCAGTAGAAACGCGTGCAATGCAAGCTAACTTATCTAAACTTAGTCTTGAACAGGGTATCAAATTAGAGCACTTTGTCAAGGGTAGCAAAATTTCCATTTTTGTGTCTTGAATAGGGTTAGGGTTTTATAGAGTCAGCGGAACCCCCCTACCCAAATTCCTATTGTGTACCCCCCCCCCCCCCCCCCGGGACCAGATTACAGCAGTTGTAATCTCAGAATTTATCACCTCTCCAAAAAGCACCACCACACAATTTTTGATTCAGAATTTCTCAAACGTATTAAGAATTCTACGTGTAGATTCTTTAGCAAACCAGTACATTGCATTTGGTCAGGTGGATGGGTCTTGATGCAATGTTTGATTCAATTTTCAACTCTAAGGATAAAAGTTTCTTAAATTGTATTCATTCACTCAAGAAGTTATGATGAGGGAATTCAAACAGCATCTTATTTTCTTTTTCTTTTTCTTTTTTTCTTCCTAAAAAGTATAATGATTACATGAAAACTGCATTTATCATCTCATTAATCTGGAATGACCTCTGTTTTAAATGAAATTCCTATACGTCTCCACAAGCCGAAGCGGCTCGGTTTGTACTGCCAAGACCTGGCGAGCAAATACTTTCCCCATACACAAACCTCACGCTAATAAGACATACAGTATGAATAAGTAGCCTGCATATTTCAGTTTAGGAGTTTGCAAATCCAGGCAAGCTACAGTAGGATAGGCGGCGTTTCAGTTCAAGAGTTCGCAGCTCGGTACATCATTTGAGTACGACCAAAATTAACAAAAAGAACTGCGCACACTTAGATCCCACGTGGAGTCAGTTGGAATCCATCGACAAAACCACCGACTTTTAAGTGCAAATGTCACGCTCTGCGTTATCTTGCTTCGAGGCTCAGAACTATGTATTATTAAACTAAAAGAATCAAAATATCTACTCACCTCTTCCTCACTAACAAAATCCGCCATTTTGAATATTGTGATGCTGAAAAGAGAATGGAAACTAGTACGAGTAACATAAAGTTTCACCGATGTCTCAACGGATCCCCGGACTCCCCAAATTCCGGATTCATCTGCTATGTCATAAAAATGTTTAGAAATTGCCTAAGTGCAAGCTTTTGCGGATACAGAAACTGCAGAAATAGGCTAAAATTTCTACAGACACTTGAAACGCAGATAAACATACCAGGAAAGTTTCGTTCATTTTATTTGCATTATTCGTGTCATAAACATTCCCCTGACTCTTGTAACATAAACAGTCGCCCCAGGGGTGCTGCTCCCATATATTTCCTATATAGGGACGTTCCGCTTGATAGGGTATTGTTTTCAGGGTCCTCTGTCCTAAACAGGGTATATAGTTTTACATTTTCTTGTCTTGACGAGGGGTATCTTCCGAAAATCTTCTCCTCCTCCCCTCCCCTCCCCCCTCGACCACATTTTTGCACTTGCCCAATTGTCGCGTCATTTTTTCGTATGCTCCAGTGGAAACGCGCTCAACGTAGGCTAACTCTGTCTTGAATAGGGTACTTTTGGTCCAGTCTTGAACAGGGTCAAAAACTAAAGTACTTTGTGTTAGACAGGGATAATCAATGAGACGCCGAAAACTCGTCACACAGCGCGCGGATTCCCCGAGTACCAGCTTGGTAGCCTGGCTTCGAGTTGCCAGACAGCGAAAAATAACAACAACGATTGGGTCTAACAACGGTACATGTACTGTAATTTACTCGAAGTTCCATGAACTTCACAAAAAATAATGAATCTTTCGACGATGACGAGGCTCAGAACTTGGCATCAGAGTGGGTCCAGCGTCTCGAATGCTCTCTTCTCGCTCGACTGTCGGAAGATAAGAATTCGTTGGAAATTGACAGCAGTGAGAATTGTAGTGTAGCGTTTCTTGATGATCTGCAGGCTGTTAATAGCCGGAACGAACGTGCTGAAGGAGCTTGTTTGGTGGCAGCTAAAGGGGAAGTACGACCTGAGAAGTTCATACACGCAGAATATGTGGACAGTGGAACCGAATGCGCCCGTGGCGTTTTTGCTGGAACTGCTCACTCGTGTTCATCGAACGACGAAGAAGAAAGGCATGATAAAGCCCAGTTCCCTCTGAACAAGCCTTCACCTCGGGTGAATTTAGATCTAATACGACAAAAAAGATTGGAATATTTTGAGCAAGTCTCGGATGTACTACACAAGGACGATGCGACGGAATGGAAGAGTATAAGACGGGAGAATTCGAAATGTAATGTCGTTCGTTTGGATGCAGCAAGCGCTGATCATGGTGTGTCGAACAGGCACGATTTCCGATATGATTCAAGCCTTGATTCACATGAAGTTTACGAGAACATTAGTCCAAGAAGTTGTGGTGAAGACGACGAAATCAGACTTGATCTATGGGGTTTGAAAGACGCTGTGAAATCTGGAGAGATAGACCTGAAGCCTTACATTAACCTCCCGTGTTCAAACAAGAGACTTGTGTATGGACCGAAAGATTCAAGTAGAACGTTACACAAAGCTGATTTAGCTACTTCATTGGCTTGTTTTCCTAATCAAATATCAAACACTGCTACCTTGCCAAAACACTTATTGTGTGAAAACACTCGAGTGAATGAAACGTCTCAATCACAGGAGCAACCTGTTATGGATGTGGAACATCCTAATAGAAGAAGTTTTCCAGAACCACAGATTTCTGGCTCTTTGTACACTTGTTCAGACATGTTTGGCTCAGAGGACAGCTTGCCAGGGTCCAAGAGTGTCACATCAAGTGAAGTTTATAAGAGACACAAAAGAACTGATTTATTTGATGACAAAGGTAACAAACACACAGAGAAGAGAGGAAAAGAGACAATTTTAAATGAGTTGACTGAATTCATGAAAACATCCAACCAGCTGGATACATTAGCTTTCTCTTCTGTGACAAAATCGAGCCAACATGAAGGAGCTGCAAACTGTCTGAATAAAGGCTCAACTTTAGCTACATGTAGTTATGAAACTTCAGACCTTTATAAGGAGCCTTCTGTCAGGCGTTTCCAGTTAGGAAGTAAAGGAGACAAGGGGGATAATAACACTGCCACATCCTATTCATCAGATGACAAGCTAATGTCAGCAACAAAGGGAAATTTGAAGGCCAAGATTTGCCCAAAGTGTCACGAAGTAAACAGCAAGGCTGCAAATTGGTGTATTGAATGTGGAAGTGCCCTTATTACTGTGAAATCTTCACTTCTAACAGTTAAGCAAGAGAAGGAGTATGAGAAACAGTGCACACAAACAAAGAGTCTTATATGGGAGACACTGAAATCGGACACTGCAGTTGCAGATACAAGTGGTATGGTCAAGAGTCGAGTGTCCAGCAGTAAGGAAGAGCACAGTGTGAAAAGTGTGGAAGACTTATCAAACCGTTTGGACAATTCACTGGCTTTTGCTGAGGGTAGATGTTCTCAAAGTGGTTTGGACTACAAACGTCGCTGGTTGCGCTCAAGTATTGCGTGGAGCTCCTATGATTCTTCAGAACTGTCCAAGCCTTCAAGCTTGCCAATTGAACAAACACCTGATCAAGCACTGCGATCCACTGTGAATAAACACTGCAGTGTAGCCAGTTTGTCAGAATCAACTGGTAGCCAGCTTGCAAAAGGAAACTCTGGGAGTTATTCAGCACAAATGACACAGAATAACAATGTGGAGTGGGGTTTTAATGAGAAGGAAAACATGGAGCAAAGAACCAGCTCACAGGTATGTTACAGTTCCCCATTTGTGTGCTATATAGGGCATTTTCACATCATGTCATCAAAAAGCTATCTTAGAAGTTACACATCCCACAAGCCATGGTTGAAAACAGGGAGATGTTAAAGTCTGCAATCACCGATTCACTGAGCTGTACATTTGGCTACAGAGAAGCTTGTATTGACACTGTAAAATATATCCAAGATGCTCAAAATAGACTTCAAATAGGGAAAATGAAAGATATAAAATAGCAAAGGAAAAAGAATCTGATGACCCTTGTATTTTACAGGGGTCCCAATAGTAATATATTTATTTTTTAGAGGACCTTTGTATTTTCACCACATAGTCATGTTCATTTCATTGCCCAAATTACTGTGTACAGTGTATGTCCAGTAAAATGCTAATAACACATCTGTGACACTCCTTATGGGCTGAGCTGATCACCAATATGTTTGTGGTGTTACTCAACAATGTAAGTACCTTCTTACATTATTGTACATATACCATGATTATGATTTGTGCAGGTGCATTCATCATTTGCTGTGAGGAAAGAGTTACATGACGTACTTCCAACCAAGTCTATAGTCCCACCACTTAATTTACAGGGTGAGTGTTGATTCCTTGACATACAATGTTGCTTTCATCTTTTAACATCCTCGCAAATGTGGGGTTTGGGGGTAGGTCCCTGGTGAGGGAGTTAGTGCTAAGCACAGTACAGTATTTGAGGGCCCAAGGAGGTACCCATGGCAACCCTGCCACAGCCCACTACCAGGCACCTGCCACACTGATAATCAGTGGAGATCTAAACCTAACTTACCACGGGGGAGAGGTGGGAGGGGCAAAATTGATTTTGCTACAATCAAGCTTCTGTTCTGTAGCATCTGCTCTGCAAGAATTGACTGTTAAGCATGTGATAAGCCCAAGAAAGCCACGGGACACCCCTGCTGTGGGGAGCGACTGCTGACAAGCAATTGTCTTGATGCTAACTTTGCCTAAATTACATTTAGCCACATTAAAAATTGTTTAGTTATTTGAGAAAACCAAAGTAAACTTTTGTTCGAGTGGCTTCAGCAAACACCCACATGCTGAGTACATGATCGCATTTAATTGGCTATCAGTTGTCACATGACTGAATCCAGACATCCAAACTACATCCAACAATCACCCTGAGGGCAAGTTGATCACTCTGGAGTTAAACTGCAACATTGGTGTGCTAATTTGTTTTTTGTATTTTTTTTTTAACAGATGTGGGTAGCTACGAAAGAATCCTGACCTTGGTTAGTACTATATAATTATGCTTTTTTATTGCAACAAAATTGTTCAATTAAGATTAAAAAAAAGCAACCACTCAGTGTTTGATCAGGCTCATCCAGGGTCAACTAATTTGCCTTTCTCAATCATTTAAGGAATGGATGTCTGTTTTTTTTGTTTTTTTTCTTAATTAAAATTTTTTTTAGTCAGGTTTGTTTTACCCATTCATTCCTGAGCTTAAAATGCAGATCCTATTCTTTTAAGAGTAGAATGTATGAGGAAAGTAGTGAGAATTCATTGATAGTATAATCAGTTTTTTTGTTAGCAAGGTATCAAAAGCTGTGTGTGTCTAGTGAGAAACTGAAGAAGAAAGTCAAAGTGGATCACTCTTAGGAGTGAAAGAGTTTTAACTTAAAAGTTTTAGAAGAATTCTTCACTTGGAAGGTTGTAGATAATGCAAAATCTGAATTAAGCATTGATAACCATTATAAATTTAACCAACTGGGGCCTTGAAAAGGTTAGGTCACTAATATTTTTATTTATTTGTTTGGTATGATGGGTGGGTAATTCAACTGGAGAAGAATTTATAAACATGACTGTTTTTTATACAGGCATGAAGATTCTAAGCCCACAATTGTTTGACTAGACCAGAATTAGATAATCTATTTTTCTTGTTTACCCTCCCAAAGAAGATCTGTTGGTCAAGTAAACAAGCTTTGCTCTGCTTAACTTGACAGATTCGTTCTCAGCGTGAGAGTGATCCTCTGCCCTACCTGTGTTTGCCTGATGAACTTCTTCTCCACATCTTCTCCTACCTGTCACAAGGAATGCTTGTTACTTCCTCTTTGGTTTGTCGACAGTTTTACAGAATTGCCATGGACAATGCACTGTGTAAGTAGCACCACCACCATCATATCATATGGTACATGTATGGAATGCTTTTTGGATGGCTGTCGAAACCAAAACAAGGCAATCACAGAGCCAATCCATGAGGGGAGCAAACACATGTCCAACCAATTAGAGATATAGTATGAGCAAAACCAAAACCAAAACTAAGTAATTGCGGTTGGTTTCACTAACCAATTAGCAGTGTGAGAAAGTGCCATTGGCACTTGCTTTCTTGTGTTAGAATATTGCAACCAGGTTTTGGTTTTGCTCTTGATTGGCCAAGAATATTTCTAGACTTGTTAGGACCAACGGTAAGCCTAGCAAATGCAAAACCAAAGCAATCACACAATTACTTTTGACTGTCATGCAAAAATGGCTCTATGCACAGTACCTATCTAATTATACCTACCCACTGTGCCTGTCTAAATGATCTGGTTTAACCCTTTCACTCCCAAGTTCAAAATACAGATTCTCCTAACCTTTAAGAGAGAACTGTATGAGCGATGTAGTGAGAATTAATAGTTTAATCAGTTTTTATCTGAACATCAAAAGCCAAGTGATATATTTCTGGTGAGAAACTGAAGTTGGTCACTCTTGGGAGTGAAAGGGTTAAAATTAGATGGGGAGTTTTGCTGTTGCCCTCAAACCTGTTTAAGACACAAATTTGTAAATTTCACTACCCTGTCAAAGTCAAAAATGCTTTAGGTTGCAACCCTGTTTAGAACTGGACCCCCTTTTTTTTTCTCAATTTACAAGCATTTCTTTGAACAGAGAACCCTGAAAACCATACCCTGTTCAGCGAAATGGCCCTACATAGGAAATATAGAGGAATAAATTGTGTAAACAGTAAATGGGGTTGTTTGGGCCTTTATTGGAAATATAGGGGAATGAATTGTGTAAACAATAGATGGGGTTGTTTGAGCCTTTATGGGAAATATAGGGGAATGAATTGTGTAAACAATAGGTGGGATTGTTTACCCTGGTTCCAGTGTTTCCACGCTTGCCAATGAATAGCGGCGAAGGCTCGGAATTAGTGGCAAAGAGGAAGGTGGCGAGGAAACCTCCGGGCGCGCGAGGTAGCAACCTCACTTCCATGCCAGTTCTTTTCGCTCGCAATCGGCATTGTGTTTGTCAAATATTAACCAATCAGCAACGAAGTTCATCTGAACTCATGGAAGTGAGGTTGCTAACTTCGCGCGCCCAGAGGTCCTTACCGCTCGCTTCGTCGCCGCCGTTCTTGTCGGAAAACTCTTGAAGGAGAAATATAAGGACCTATGGAACCAGGGTAGGGGTTGTTCAAATAAAGGTATTAAAAAATAAATAGATAAATAAATGAAAAAAGATGTGTAACATCATTTCAGGGCAAACAATAACAATCAGAAAGAAGACATGCTTGACTGATGGCAGCTTGGAGTCCATCGGAAAGCGCCATCCTGCCAGCCTGACAATCTCCTACTGTCACGGGGAGACAGTCACTTCCCAAGGGCTCAGGTCGCTTTTCAGACAGTGTGGAGACACTTTGGAGGTAATATATACGTTTCCTTCTTCCCCCCCCCCCTCCTCCTCGCCCCAATTTTTGCGCTCGCCCCATTTTTTCGCGCGGCCAAAATCGAAAAAAGTCGTAGTGTGCTCTTCGTATCAAGGGGAAACTCGATCGGGCAACATGTCCCCGCGACAGCATCAAAGTGGACTAATCAGGAAACGTCATTTTACTTTCCATAAGAGGCCGGGGACATGTCGCGACAAAAAAAAAAAAAAAAAAAAAAAAAAATTGCTTTTCTTGTGTTATCAGAAGTCAAATTTCATTGGGTTCAGCCATTTTCTAATGTAATATTGTTTGGTGGGCTGCAGGAGCTAGACTTCAGTGGCTGCTCTGGTGGTGAGTTGATTGGTGAATCCATCTTGTTACACGTGGCAGCAAGGTGCCCGAAGGTCAAGGTTATTGACGCCAGCTGGAGCAATGTCAGCGACAATGGAGTGCGAGCTTTAGTTGAAAGTGTTAAAAGGTTTGTTGTAATGTTTTTAACAAGGCAGAAATTAGATTTATACTTATAGTGGGGGAGGGGGTACTCCTCAAAATTTTGGGTGGGGGTGTGCCGTCCGGTTCTGAAAACCTTTACCCTATTCCAGACCAAAATATATATAGAGACACGAGTGTTTTACTGGAAAATATACGGTGTGTAAAATCCATTCGAAACTACATCCGGGACCCGAGTGGCGTATTTTCCAAATCTTCACTAGTGAGGATATCGATGGCATCATTTTCCACTTTTGCACGGTTGATTGTGCATTTTCTCGTAAAACACTCGTGCCTTTATACAAATAAAAAGAAAATTACACGGCGGCTTGAAGATATGGATTTTATTTTCTCGTAGTAAAAACAATATTTTTACTCACTCGCGCAGCGCTCAATCGTAAGGTGTTGCTTTTACCACTCGTAAATAGAATTCATATCTTCGCCTCGCCGTGCTATATCCTCTGTTACGATTTTTCGACCCTATTTCAGACTTGTGTTCCAAAATGCTTCCCCTTTTAGACCTAATGCCAACATTTTTGCCCTATTTTAGACCTATATCTCGTAAATTTGCACCCTATTTCAAACCGTATACCAAATTAAGCAAATCTACTACCTTATTACAGATCAAGAGACAAAATCGATGCCCTATTTTAGACGAAAATGATTGGAAACAATACTCTTTATGGCGACACATACTTATATATAGCTTATATGTGAGGGTTTATACACAGAGGCCCACTTCATGGTGTACTCTGATGAAAGCTGTCAATTCTCACTACATCACTCATACATTTTCCAGTCACAAGGTTGAGAGAATCTGTAGTTTGAGCTTGGGAGTGAAAGGGTAGTATCATCCGTGACATACCCGACCAAATGCAGCACGGCAGAAAATTTGTAGCGGAGAAAAGAAACTGGTTACTTTGTCAATTTACAATGGCATTTTCGTAGAAAAGGAGGCGGCGTGGCGGAGTGGTTAGGGCGCCGGACTTGAAATCCGGAGGTCCCAGGTTCAAGTCCCGCTCTGAGCACTAACTGAATTTGTAACACGGTAGCCCCGCGTTCAAATCCTCGGCCACGTTATGTAAATAGCCAACTGGGTAGCCTTCGAGCAGTTGGGGTTTTTAACTGATTTACGTTGAGTTTGAAACACGGCCCCACCATCTCTGCTGAATTACTTACCGTGTATAAATAAAGACACCTTACTTTTTTTTTTTTTTTTTTTTTTTAATTGTTTCCCGCAGTTTGGTCTGCACGCGTCATATTTTGGTAGCGACTCCAGTTTCATCAGCGATCGCTGTTCGGGCAGAAACATATACAGTATAACCCCGCTATTTCGAACTCTCAAGGGAAGCGAGAAATAGTTCGCGATAGTGGGGGATTGAGATAGCGGGGTTCTACCAAGTTCATTTGCGAGGGAAATCAGAGTCTGTTCGAGATAGCGGGGAGTCCAAGATTACCGAGTGGGCGGGTTCTACTGTAGTCTCAAATTCCGGGCAATTCTCGGTCCAATTCAGTGCACTGAAAGGTCATTGCCTTTTCTGAAGGTAAAAGCCGTGTTTGTAAACCTGGCGTTATTTTGTTCTGAAGGTTAGAATGCTTGTGCCTCAATGGCTGCCAGGCTGTCACCGATGGATCCTTAGAAAGCGTCGCAAATAGACACGGAGAGAGGTAAGCTGGTCTAGAACGGAATTACGCTATATAGAAGTTCTAATATAACACAAACATGCCTGTTGTTATAGTACAAACATCTTAGCTTTTACGCATGGCGCGTTCTTTTGGAACTATTCCGTTTAAAGTAGTTGTGTTCTTTTGGGACTTATTCTGATTCCGGATTGAACGAGATAGTATTTTGTCCATTCTGCTCCCGATAGTAGAAGAGACGGAATAGCGTTTTTAATATTCGGAGTGGACAGAATAGCTGGTAATTGTTTTCGTAATACAGAAAAATGCTGTTTTTCCTATTCAAGTGTAAAATTATGTATTACAGCGCTTTTCCGATAACTGTCGAAAACCAAAACCAAAGCAATCATAGAGCCAATCAAGGAAGCGAGCAAAAACACGTCGGACCAATTAGAAGTATGAGCAAAACCAAATAATTGCGATTGGTTTTACTAGCCAATCAGTAGTGCGAGAACACGCCTTTGCCACTTGCTTGTGTGAGAGTATTGCTTTTGCTCTTGATTGGCCAAGAATGTTGCTAAACTTGTTAGGACCAATCGGAAAGCGTAGCAAACGCAAAACTAAAGCAATAACACGATTACTTTAACATCCTGATGCAATGTATTGTTGCTATATTTGTCAGTAGTCACATGATTGTTATATGTGGTCACGTGATAGATATGTTTGCTTATATTTGTATTTCGGGATTGACTATATTATAATTACATTGAAGAATAAATTACAAGTAGATAAGCAGATACACTAATAGACGTAGAATTTCACTCGAACTATCTGTCCGTTTCCGTTACATAATTCAAGCATGCAAGCTTGTTTGCAGTGGCTTTTTGAACCTGTTGAAGTCGCTGGGTCAAAAGTCAGGAATTGAACAGCAGACAATTTTATTGCAATATAATTACTCTGGAAGCATCAAAACCCGGGGACAACGTTTTTCTAGGTAGAAAGGTACTGTATAAAATAGGTATGACACTACACGCGTCCTGATTGGCTAAACAACCGTGTAAGATTAGAGTATATTACACGCTGACGTGATGCGTGATGTACTTTATTGATTAATTATTTTATAAAAGAAATCCTCGTGGTTTTCCTATGCTACTCTCGTGTTCTCCAAACTTTCCAAGTGTTTAGATGAGGCTCTATTACACGGGAACGTGTTTATTTCTAAAGTAGTGGCAGTGTGGCCGTATTATGTTGGTTAAACCTCTCATTCTCTACCTCAGCTTGCGCATCTTTGAAGTCTTTGGATGTTTCAACATAACCCCGGCAGGAGTTCATTTGGTGGGTCACAGGTGCCAACATCTCCAGACGCTAAACATTGGACAGTGCCACAAGGTGACAAATGCCAAGATAAGTTAAGATATACCTAAGATTTCCATGCAGTAGTTATGTACTCAGAAGATATTAAACGGTACCCTTGTTCCAGAGGTTCCTCGCTTGCCATTGAAGAGCGGCGAAGGCTCGGCAGAGAGCGGCAAAGGCGAACGGTGGCGAGGGAAGCCCTGGGCGCGCGAGGTAGCAACCTCACTTCCATGCCGATTCTTCTCGCTCGCGATTGCCATTGTGTTTGTCAAGAAAAACTGATGAAACCAGTTTAAAAGAACCAATCAAAACTTAGCAGCTTTCAGTTACCATGTTCACGAGATGATTAACCAATCAGCGACGAAGTGAGACTCATGGAAGTGAGGTTGCTACATCGAGCGCCCAGAGGTCCTTTCCGCTCGCTTCGTCGCCGCCGCCGTTCTTGTCGGAAAACTCTTGAAGGAGTAATATAAGGACCTCTGGAACCAGGGTAATTACACGGCGGAGCCAATATATGAATTTTACTTTTAAATATTTTTTACGAACAAGCGCAGCGAGTTTTCTTTTCCCCAAGCTCTGCAAGGGTAAAAATCACGACGCTAATGGTATAGTATCGCGCTATTTTTAGACGCCAAGCGGGTCATCATCTCGAAATCTAATATCCGTCAGTGTTTCTGTCTGGCGTACGACCTCCAGGCGCGGTAGCTAAGCAGCTCAAGTTTAATTCATTCCAGTGAGAGACGATAGAGCACCGACGCTGTGTTTCTCTCAGTATATACTTATGTGGTGCATTCTGAACAGTCAAACCTGCGCCGTATTACTCCCTCTTATGCCTCGTTTGTTACTTTCGCTAATGGATTGAAAACTGTCATGTCTTTGTCCTCTGGTAGATCACAGATTCTGCTATTGGTTCAGTGGTGTCAGGCTTGCATGAACTGGAAAATCTGGATCTCAGAGGCTGCAAACAGGTTTGTAGTTTACATACATCCATACATAGTCTAAATACGTAATACATAGATACACTAATAATATTGTTGACAGTATTGCGTTACACAGCATACCGCTGGGATCACGTGCTCGGCAGTGTTACTTTGTAATACCGTACATTGCTGTTAGTAAAGGTTTTTCGCAATCCTTAGAGTTGAGCCATCTTTCGAGCCTATATCCTCAGAGACACGATATCAAACACATGCATACGACATCCTCGTTTTTTCATACATGATGCGTATACGCATGCGATTCCTAATGCACTTGTTGTGTTTTCTTGGGTGTTGTTTAGATCCGGGACACTGCTGTGAAGCAGATAGTTTGCCATTGCTCTCTTCTTACCAGTTTGGTCCTGGCAAACTGCCCCATGATTACAGACACTTCGCTGGCAGAAATTGCAAACAGCCTTCCAGGAATCAGGTGGGTTCGTGTTATTTTTGTCTACTGAAATACGATAATCGCAGATATTCCCTCGCCCTGTAGTGGGCTTGAGGGAAGCCGGATTCTTGTCTATATTTCGCTTGGAGATTATTTAATATCGTTAAAAATTCTTGTCGCACGGCAGTCTGGTTTTATGGTTCAGACAACGTGCAGAGTGATGCGTTTTCAAGTTTTCGTGAGTGAAGGAGGTGTTCGCTTGATGGCGTGATTTGCTGTGTCAGGGTGTCAGGGTCAGTCTTTTGTCGTCGGTGTTTCGGCGGTCATTCTCAAACTCATTAATAATTCATTGTTTTATTAGCCAACCAGCGCGTCGCATTCGGTCAGGTGGATGGGTTTTGAAACAGCGTCAAGTTCACTGATCCATTTTTCAACTTGAGGGGTAAAGTTTCTCCTCGAAACAAAAAAAAAAAAAAAAAAAAGCACTCGACCGTTTAATTGTTATCGGTATTTCGAACCCCTCATCAAACACTCGCACTCGTTTTTGAAGTATAACTTCATGACGGACTGTATTAGGCCTCGATGTAGATGCTTCATGTTACGCTGTTCCTTGAGTTAGGGCCTCTTCATATGAGCCTGGTTAGCGGGTCCCAAGGAGGCAATGTGACCAAAGTGGTTAGGGCGCCAGACACTAAGGCTCCAGGTTCCAATCCCGCTCTGACCACTAGTTGAATTTGCAACACGGTAGCCCTGAGTTCAAATCCTCGGGCACGTCATGTAAACAGTCAACTGGTTAGCCTCCGACCAGTTGGGATTCTTAACAAATTTACGTTCAGTTTATGATATTTGGTTTCTGCATTGCAAGTCTCCCCAATTAGCACGGCAGTGCTAAATTTTCGAATTCATGACCTCCGCGATACAGGTGCGACCGGGCTATCTTCGCAACTACTTTACAAGTTGCTTCATAACTGCGAAGGTCAGACTTCAATAAAACTGATTTATTTATTTTATTTAGAATTTTGTCTTCAGCCGATAGATCGATAAACTGACCTGCTAAACTCCTCTGCAGATCGCTGGATATATGCGGCTGTGCTAAAGTGACAGACAATGGGATACGTGCCTTGTCAAGGCGTTGTCATCGTCTTGAGCTTCTTGATCTCAGTTCTACGGGAGTTACAAATAAAAGGTTAGTGGACCATTCGTTGTTCTTGTCTGTTGCTATTGTTTCTGTAGCTTGATTTGCATACGTCTCGAGGTCAACGGGAGGGAGCCTGCGGACGAGCTCGAGACGTTTGAAAACTATTGTCAGTGTAAAAAATTGTAACAAATATGTTTGACGTGGAAATACTCTTAGCTACTCTCAGCTAGACGTAGTTTTCAGGTATACCACGAACAGGAAATAAGGAATCGTTTTCTTTTTCTGCGCTGAATTGTTATGTGGGGGAGGGGGAGGGGAGGGAGGGTTGAACTGAGAACACAGCGACGAGAAGCAGCGTCCTTCCTATTGCGTCACCAGCACATCATTGTCGCTATTGTAATCATCAACGTGTTAAAATTATTTTGTTGATATTCAGTGTGACGACCCTGGCAAACTACTGCAGTCAAAGTTTGTGCAGCTTGAAACTGAGCTTTTGTACGGATGTCTCGGATAGTAGTGTGAAAGTTCTGGTAAAGTATTGCAAAAGGTTAGTTTTTGTTTGAATCCTTTTCAGAGCCTGCAACTAAGCTTGCTTTTACATTGTCGGGTGTTTGGACGTGCTAAAGGCGAGGAAATGTCTGCACGGATCCCTGGACCTGTTAAAGATTCTGCATCTGAAACAAGCTTTTTAATCCATCTTCGAACAAAACCCTGCAGTTTTTTGGCAGAGAGGTTGAGAGCAAGAATTTCGTTAATCCTGGATTAGCTTAATCGGCTTTTAAACGGGGGCCCGGTTTTTCGAAAGCCGATTAAGCTAATCCAGGATTAACGAAATTCTTTTTGACGACCTCTGCCGATAAAATGCAGGGTTTTGTTCAAATATCGATTAAAAAGCTTGTTTGAGCTGAATACGTATCAAGCAAATCGTTGCAGGACAAAATCTTCACATTTTCAGGCTTATAAATGACAAGAAAGTTTACACCTAATCCAGGATTAGCCTAATCGTGCTTTGAAAACCGGGCCCCGGTGTTTAGTTGGGATGCGACGCAGGCCAGGTATTCTGGACCCAGTTGTTCAAAGCCCGATTAATCCAGGTTTAATCCAGGTTTAACCAAATTTTTCCTTCGTCCTTTTGGCCCAAAGACTGCAAGTTTTTGTTTAAAGAGCAACTAAAAGTTTCTTTTAGCTCAAAACTGATCAAGTACCTTAAAACGTTTGCTGCTCAATTCAGTATTAATCTAATCGGCCGGTTGTTCGAAAGCTGATTAAGCTAATCGATAACGAAATTCTTTTCTCGACCTCTCTGCCAATAAACTGCAGGGTTTTGTTCGAAGATGGACTAAAAGGCTTGTTCCAGCTTAAAACGTATCACGGAAGTCGTTGTGGACAAGAAAGTTTAGACCTAATCCAGGATTAGCCTAATCGTGCTTTGAAACACCGGACCCTGGGTTCTGTAGTTTTGTCGGTTCTTCAAAGTTTGATTAAGCTAACCTACTGTCAACTAAATTCTTTCGCCGTTCTTTTTGCCAACAAACTGCAGAATATTTGATCAAAGACTACTCAAAAAGTTGTTCTAGCTCACAATATAGTAAAGAAGTCGTTTCGTGAGAGAAAGCTTCTCATCTTTAGAATTTTCATTGGGCGTTTATTCAAGGAAACAAATCTAAAACGTTTTTTCCGTCAAGCAATGCCCTCATTATTATGGTAGATCCACTATGGCTAGCTGGCTTAGACCATGCCCACGCGTGTCTGCGTTTTCGTTTTCCAACTTTTTTTTTTTTCTTCTATTTTTGCGGTTCGGCTAACCGTCTGCACATAAACGGTGAAAACGAAACTCTTTGAAAACTAGTAAGTGTGGATGGGCAAAACGAATCGAAAACGCTATTGCGAAGGAGAATTTTTTGAAAACGGTGAAACAAAATTGATACGTAAGTTTGTTGCACACGATGATATTGCGTTATGTAGTCTATATTGTTTTTGTCTACTTGTCAGGCTGACCACTCTGCACCTGTATGGCTGCAAACTTATAAAGGACCCTCGTGCACTCAAGGTTCTCAACAGGAACTTGACGATCGAATGCTGAAGAAAACAGAAGAAACGTTTAAACTTCTCCTTAGACTATGCCAGTCCCTCCCTTTCTGTCTAAAAATCGTGTGTACGAGTGAAATATAAACGCGTTTAAAGCTCCGAGGTCTGGACACGAGCGGCAAAGCGAGGCAGCAGTCTCACCCCCAGACCTTGCCTCGCCGCTCGAGTCCAAACCTCCAATCTCAAACTCGTTCAAGTTTCACTCACGGACGCGATCTTTGGCCAGAAAAGGAGGGACTGGCACAGTTTCGTTTCCACGCAAGAGAATCCTGACGATACCGCGGGATTCAAGGAAACATTCCGGGCGATTTTGTGTTTATTCTACTGTAACTTCCCTAACTTTTTGTTTGGAGCAAAAGTGAGGTCGTTCACGTTCCAAGGCATCAGGAAAAATTGCGTGTATAGGTGTGCTATTGCAACAGCCGTTCAATATACTTTCTTGTTTGCGGCAGACCTGTTGTGAGTATTACCATAATTCTTAAAATGAATTTCATTTTGAAGTAGGAGATCTCGGACTTCGGACCCAGATAAACAATAAGAAAATAGGCAAGTAATAATAATTAAGTGAAATAATATTTAAATGGTACATGATCTGTACAACATGCGAGTGCATTACCGTGTTTATGCCTGCAACGCTCTTTCCTAATATGGAAGGAAATATTGTTTGAAGAATACTTATTTGGAGACAAGTAAAGTTTTTTCGGAAAACAATTATCGTGGGATATTGCGTATTACTGTGAAGACAAGGAATCCACCATTATGATGTTTTCTGTGGGCCAGGCTTACTTCGCCGTATTCGTCGAAAATTCCTATCACGGAGTCAAAATACCGTATATGATTTTGTCGGGCAGGACTTAGTTTCTCAATCAATCAAGTACACAGGTCTACAAACGTACACGGATTCTTGCCGGCCGAAAATGGAAACGGTGAAAATAGAACATGCAGGTTCCAAACGAATATCTTTGGCAACACACCGGGGAACACAAGCCGCTTGACTAAAGTTACATTGGTGTTGTTAGACAATGATAGACTTTGTGACGATTTTGGGCGTCATTTTAACGGGAAACAATCCCCAGGGCCAAGTGTGTCAGAAAATATGCAAAATGTTTGCAGATTTTGTTCGCTGGTTGAACAGCTAAAGTAATGCTGAATAAACAAATGGCATGATTTTTCTTTTATTGAAGAATATTTGTTACGTTACAAAAAGTGCAGGTGTTGGTCTCCTGTCTTGTCACGTGCACAATTTCTGCGTCATTGACTTCTACAGGAAAAGAAGAAAAAATCATGATGAGTTTACTGTCATCGACAAAAACAGCTCTAAAACAGGCAGGTCCTGGTAGGCTGTGGTTACACTGTTAAAATGTTATATTTTGAACAAAACATAGTTGCTTTTGGAAAATAGAAAACTATTTACATATAGAAATGACGGGGATGCTCGTCGGGAATTTTCGTTTCGACCCCTAAGAAGTACTAAAACGGGCGTGGCTCGAGCTTACTTTAACGCCTAAAAGGTACCAATAAAAGCATACCAAGAATTTAAAAGCTATAAAGAGGATATCATCAAGCACTTTAACCCTTGCTGTTTTCAAACAAAAAATGTTTATTCGACTGACACCCGACCTCTAAACAGTACCACGTCACATAAAACGTCACATAAAAATGTCAGCGTTTTATGTTAAGCACCCTAAGCGATACCAGAACCGTAGTTTTGACCCCTTAGCGGTACCCCATCCTTCTTTAAATGGAGTCCCCCCCCCCCCCCCCCCCCCCCCCGAGTAGCCATTTATGCTTTTCGTACACAATGAAAACAACACAACAAGTTACCAGAGGCTCCAGCTCCCTTCTGTCAACTAAATTGTGCTCGGTCACAAAGTAGAAGTAGTGCTTATAACACTGATTCACGTGAGCTTCCTGTAGAAATAACAAAGGCTTACCGTTAGTTGCTCAAACGTGCGCAACGAAGTTTAGGCGTGGATCGGATGGCTCGTAATGTACGACTTGTTTAGTTTAGTAATTGGACGGATTGGTTAGGAAGCTTGGATTGTGTGGGTGGACGGATCAGATAGCTTGAATGTGTAGCTTGGATGGACGGATTTACGTATGAGAAGAATCAATCCCACCCCCCGTTTGCTGTCGATGCTGAGTTTATATATATTGTCGACTAAGCTTCCCAGTGAGTGAGTGACAAGAGCTTTATTGGCATGACCTTCATGCTTTTACAATCGGGTATTGCTAAAGCCTATTTCTATAACAGTAACAAGGTATAAGATATAATATATATATTCATAGCTGCGACCGGGCCCCAATTTATTGTGGACACGTGACAATTAGCACAGAACAAAAACCAGATATGACAACTAGATACATGTACACATGAACAAGCAGTACATACCGCGCCTGAAGACTGCATATTGTCAAAATGGTGGATATAAACGTGAACAAAGACGCGAAATAGTCTTGTCAATATTTTCTTGGCGGTGGGCATGAAGGACTTTGGAAAAGGAACATCTGAAAACCAAAGAAGATAAACGCACCATGAACCAAGGAAGATGAGATGACAGCTTCATACTAAAGGCGCGTTCGATTGGGCCGGGGGAGGGGGTACTCCTGTATAAAAAAGGACGTGGATGCTCGTCGTACCGCTTAAGGGTCAACATTATGGTTTTGGTACCGCTTAGGGTGCTTAACACAGAACGCTGACATTTCTTTATGACGTGGTACCGTTTAGGGGTCGGATGTGAGTCGAATGAATTATTTTTGTTTGAAAACAGCAAGAGATAACGTGCTTGATGATATCCCCTTTATGCAATTAAAGGCATCGACACGTTAAATTCTTAGAACAAGCAAAACTTTGAATCATTTTAGTTATTCCTATTCTGGAATATGTTCAGACAAACGCACCCTAACTATACTCGTTATAACGAAAAACCTGTCGCGTGTGGCAAGTTTAAACTTCGAACAGTAGAAATACACAATTTCCTTTATTGCGGCATTCTACTAAACTTTATTAAATTGCTTCAACCCTGAGTTTACTGCCGAAAAAAAAATGCAAGTGCAAGTGTATGGGAATAAGGGATTTTTTGTAGTGCACTGATACCGACAAAACCGTGCCCGGCTTTAATACCTACCACACTTCATACTTACCTTTATTAACAGGGAAAACTTCTTCATTGTTGATTATACTTTCAATCCAGTCCATGAGCAACGAAATATACTGTTGAAATAAATGAAATAAGCGACAAGACTCCATATGATATATTGATAATACAGTAGATCCCCGTTAATACGGCCACCAATGCGACCTAGCCTGGACAACAAACGCTTTTCTTTACGGGGAGCGGGCGCGAATGGGAAGGCTCGTACCAGGCTTCGAGTCACGCGGACAACAAGAAGCGCGAACAAATACAAGGGCCTGTTGCGCAAGATACCGCGACTCCCCCGCTGATGCAATCAAGTGTACAGTGGAACCCCGCCCCCTTCTTCTCCGCAGCTTTTGCCGACGGTCGGTCGATACGTTGGTCGACTGTTTGCTGCAACAAAGTCGGTCGATAGTCGGCCGCCTGTCGACCGACTGTCGGCCAACTGTCGACCGACAGTTGACGAAAGAAGCGTTTATTTCTTGTAGCAGACAGTCGGTCGACAATCACCGACCACTGAGGAAAAAGTATGAGTGATGTACTGAGAATTGATAGTTTAATCAGCTATCATCTGAGCAAGGTATGAAAAGCCAAGTTCTCCTTAATACTATACGATATATTTGTGTTGCCGAAACTGAAGGAAAAAATTGAATTTGATTACTCTTGAACTAAAGTGCAAGGGTTAAAACAAAGAGTTATTTTGTTACACGGTTGGCAAACTACAATAACAAAAGAAATGTTGGTAAACAATGATTATTGCTATTTCCTTCGTAAAACTAACCCATTAATACAACCACTCAGAGAAAATGTAAATGCCAAATTAAAAGGCTGATTTTTTCAATCCCTACATAAGTTTTAAATTGCTGGCTGTTGCAAGTGAACTAAGAGAGCTTCATCTTGCGTAGTACTGTAAGAATTTGTGAAACTTTGTTCCTGTCCTAAAAAACAGCTTGGTTCATTTTAGTTTGATAACAATAAATTCATTCTGTGTGACAGATACTCACAAATAGTTCATTTCAAGCCAGTTTTCATGGTACCTTACATGTACATCATTTGAAAAAGACCAGCTACAAAAATTTGACCCTTCCTCATTAATACGGCCAGTGGTGACTGCATAAACCGGGTTCCACTCTGACTGATCATGTAAACAACAGATTTGATGACCCAACCCAACCCTCTATTTAGGAAATGAATACTTACTTCTCGAGCTGGTAAAGCAGTGGGTTTCTTATATCTGTCACCATCACACCAGTGATACTCATACCTAGACACAACAGGAAACAAAAAGGCGGAGACCACTATGATTCTTTATCCTTATTCATTTATGAACTTCACCAAAAAAGCAGGGAAATGTTACAAAACAAATGCTCCCTTACAAAATCCCGGTCTACACCTAATATAGAAGATGAAAAATGTACACACGTACAAAAAATAAACAAATACACAAATACACACAAATGCTAATGGAAACCCCATTTTAATGGGGTATTAAAATTCAGCCACTGACTGATAAGAAAATGACTGGTGGTTTGTTCCATGGACCAAAGAAAAAAGTGGTCATAATAATGAGCATATTTTAGTTAAGCCACAGGAAACTTGATAAAATAAAATCTGTCCCTATGGAAACTCCCATTTTTCTGAATGGATTATCATTTCACCACTCTGTTTGGAAGGTAGAGAAGACAAACCTTGGTCCACCAGACATGGTGGGGCAGCTTTCTTGTGTACACACATCAACAACTGCACCATATATGAGGTTAACCCGGTTAAAAAAGTCCACAACTGCAAAATAATGATAACAATAATAGTTACAAAATAATGATAACAATAATAATTATAATAGAAATACTATATGGTATATTATTATTATTATGATTATTATTATTATTATTATGATTATTATTATTATTATATTATTATTATTATTATTATTATTATTATTACTAATATTATTATCATTATTATTATTATTATTATTATATTACTATTATTATTATCATTATTATGATTATTACTATTATTATTATTATTATTATAAATGAGTAAACTAGTAGAATAAATTTATTAGTAGTAATTTATAGTAATAAATCAAACTAGTGGGAACCCCGTAAAATACAGTGATCGGAAAGTTTATTTTATTTTAGTTTTTCTTCTTTTTTTCCTTTTTGAAGTCCATTTCGAGTATCTCGAATGCAGTTTACAGTGTCAATGTTCAAATTTCTCTGTAGTGCGTGTACTATTCGACCATACCACTCGACGAATTGCCAATCGATCGACATGAAAATCTCCCCGTTTTCTGAACACACGGAAGCATCAGCCCGGCATCCAGTCACCTGACAGCACAGATTCTCTTTTTAAAGTCATTTCCGATTTCTAAAAGAACTGTGGTCGGCACACGAGGCCAATATTTATACTTAGTTTCACCCGATGTGGTGGCCATCTTGGATTTTTTATGAGGAGGCCCGGGAAAGAGCGTTACGGACGGATGGACAGAAGTGAGTTAGCGTATTATTATATAGATGCTCAAATGCACAAATCCAACATCATCAATGGGCAGGCCAATGCTCAAATTATATATCAGAATATTAGCTATTATAGATATGGACCCTTTTAAACCTAAGACTACATTAAAATAAGAACTCACAATTTATGGTGTTTGAAGTATCTTTAGTTACTAAACCAGGGAATTAAGCACAGCTGAGTTCACAAGAGGTCATAAGATGAAATATATTGGCAAGTCTGCCATAATTTATAAAACTTGCTAATAACACTGAAAATATTCAGGAAGCACAAGGAAAAATGCAAGTCTCTTTGTTTGCCTTCCCAGCTAAAAATGTGAAATAATAGATGATTTATCTTCGGCTGAGTGGAGCGAAGCATAACGAAACAGATGATAAATAGTTTCTCGAATTCCCAAACAAGAGGGTGGAATGTGTGCAAATATTTAGTGCAGAAATGTGTTGAAGCTTGTGTAAATATTTGCGTTATGCATAGGCGTGCATATGCAAAGGATGCTAGTATATTAGAGATGATTAAGGTTAAGAGAGTCATTGTGGTCTACTTACTCGAAGCAGACAGGTTCAAGTTAATTGAGCTTAGCCCATACGATTGCGAACTTCGATTATGGCTCGCGGCCGAACGGCAGTTTCAAGGGGCCGGAGATCGTCTCACGAAAAGAGTCAACGACCAGCATCTGTCAATACGCGGCCAACCAGGCGGAGTCAACGGCTGGAACAGCGATCGCGAATATCTAGGAATGAGATGAACGAGCGAAATGAGCGACGTGCAACTAGGGAGACCGAGCGGTCTGAATCCAGCAGGAACGAGCGGCGCTCTACCAGAGGTAGCGATCGTGGATCTCTGTCCGGCGACCGGCGCGTTTATGAGCACTTTAGGAGTACATTTTTTTTCGGGCTCCGCCACACCGTTCAAGGGAAAGTCGCCGAAATCCTTCACCACGTGACGGTCGGAGCGACAACAACAATAGCCCAGTTCAACGCCAAAGCCGCCAATCTGGTAGAAAACGCCAACGGTCCTTATCTGCCGAAAGCCGAAGAACAAGACGGAGGAACCGTAGCCGGTCACCTGGCCAAGTCTCTGAACGGTCTAATGCAAGCACTGGTTCAGCCTCGCCACCAGCCTCGAGGTCACGTAGTGCCACACCCTCTGATCCACCAGAGTGGGCAAAAGTTATTCTGGATGCAGTCCAGTCAAAGTCCAAAGAGATTGAGGAGGTGAAGGAACGCATGGAAGCCCTCAAACGCACAACAATCGAGGACCAACCGCAATTTCGCTTCCAAGGGAACAAGAAGCAGTATAAATTTAACCTGGAAGTTATCGAGAAATTTGCGAGGATAGTGGGCACCACGGGAGCTGGTGAGGAGGTCCAACAAATTGCCACAGAAGGTATGTCGTTTGTTAAGAAACGTAATAAGCTAATCCTAATAGCTGATCGAGATGGTTGGGATGTAGTCGAATGCTTTGAAGCGGATCCGTTGACCAAAAACGAGGAGGAAGAAAAGAAATTGAAAGCCGCACGGAAAGAGGCCGAGAGAGCGCGAGACCAGAAATTTCGTGCCCGAAGAAGGAATTCAAAGCAAAAGACGGGAGCGCGTTACCAAAAATCCTTCGGAATGGGACAGAACGTTGGTACTACCACGGAACTAGGCCAAAGAGGGGTAGACTTTCACCCCGCAACCGGGCAATTATTGATTAACCCAGTTCCTGAAAAGAAACCCGCTGTTCGCCGCTGCTTCGGTTGCGGGAGGGCGGGGCATTTTGTGCGGGACTGTAAAGTAGCCCCCCCAACCAAATGACTAGAGAATAGTAGTCCAGTTAATAGTGATAGCTCAAATCTCGAGTTCGATAATGTTCATGATGCGCTATTTTCTGATCGCGATCAAGCGGAATTTGACGCTGACGTACGCGGCGATTCTCAGATAAGAGGGCGCTTACGCGAGCGACTTAGCATGTGGCGTTCGATTGGAGCATCAAATTTTGTACTTAGCGTTATTGAACATGGATACAAGCTCCCATTTATGTCTATTCCAACGAGGTGTTTTCTTACCAATCATAACAGCGCACTCAACCAAAGTGACTTTGTTCGCGAGGCGATCGATCAACTACTAATAGCCGGTAGTGCAAAAGAAGTGAACGTCGATCAAGTCCATGTTTGTAGCCCCCTGGGGGTAGTGCCTAAGAAAAATGGCAAATTGCGTTTAATCCTCGACTTGCGTTACGTAAACAATCATTTGGCAAAATTCAAGTTTAGATACGAGGACTTGCGTGTTGTGGCGGACATGTTGCAACAGGGAGATTGGTTTTTTTTACATTTGATTTACGGAATGGTTATCATCACGTGGATATATACCCTGAGCATTCGAAATACTTGGCTTTCTCGTTTGAGTTTAAAGGAAAAACACGTTATTTCGTCTTTTGCTCGCTACCATTTGGACTCAGTTCGTCACCGTACGCGTTTACAAAATTGCTTCGTCCAGTTGTGACACATTGGCGGTCAAGCGGTATCAGAATTTCTGTCTACTTAGACGATGGAATTGGTGCAGATTCAACCCAGTCAAAGGCTCGAACACAAGCGGATCGTGTACGTAAGGATCTCGATAGCCTGGGACTTCTAGTTAATGAGGAAAAGAGCGATTTTGAACCTCATCAGTTTGGCGAACATTTAGGGTTCACTCTGGATATGGTCAAGGGAAAGTTTAGTGTGTCATCGCAGAAAGTTGCTAATTTACAGCAGTTAATCAGTCAAATTTTGGATCACTCTAAGTTCACCACTGCGAAAAGTATCTCCCGACTGACCGGAACTTTAATCTCTATGGAACTTGCACTAGGTCCTGTGGCTCGTTTGCGCACACGCTGCCTGTATGCCGATTTGAATAACGCAGCTCAGTTAAGTGCCAAATTATCGTTATCACAAGAGGCAGTCGAAGAACTGAGGTTTTGGCGAGATAATTTTTCAAGCTTATGTGGAAATCCAATTTGGAGCCCCTCCCCTAAGATCGAGCTACTAACGTACTCGGATGCCAGCGGTACGGGGTGGGGTGGCTATGTTGTCAAGGCGGGCAATTGGATAGCCAGAGGAAACTGGTCTGGGTGTGAGGCCCTATGTAGTTCCTCATTTCGCGAGATTCGAGCAATTCGTCTAGTTCTACAATCATTTGCTAATATTTTGGCGGGAAAAGAATGCAAGCATAGGACGGACAACCAAAGCGTATGCAGTATTCTCTCGATCGGGAGTAGGAAACCCCATTTACAAAGGGAGGCAGTTGCCATTTATTCCACATGTCACCAGAGAGGGATTCGTTTTTCCGTGGAATGGATCCCTCGTCAACTGAATTCTAGAGCAGACTACTGGTCGAAAGTAGTAGACACGGACGACTGGAAGCTGAACCCAGTGCATTTCAGAGAATTAGACGCACTATGGGGGCCCCATTCTATTGATCGCTTCGCTAGCCACCGCTCCTCCCAGCTGCCCAGATTTTGCTCTAGGTGGTGGTGTCCCGGGACGGAAACAGTAGATGCCTTCACTACCAGTTGGGAGGGAGAGAACAATTGGCTCGTTCCCCCGGTATTCCTCATTCCCCGGGTGATTAGACATATGAGAGCAGGGAAAGAGTGGGGTACTTTAATAGCTCCATTTTGGCCTTCGGCGCCCTGGTGGCCAGTCCTTTGCAAGAGTCTTGAACTCTTCCACTCATTTGTTGTTAGCTGGAGGGAAATTCCCCTGCATGAGCAAACGTTTATTCGGGGATCCGCAGCCGCTGATCTGTTTGGAAACGGTGTACCATCTTCTAGGATTTTGGCCTTAAGAATAGTTTTTTGTTGAGTGAGTAGCTTGCCCCAAGCCGGGACAAATGCAATTATCTTGAGTGGTGCTGTAATGGGCGGTTTGAATTAACCTGTAGATTACCACCATTAGTCATTCTTCATTTTATTTTGTGTATGTGTGTGTGTGTGTGTGTTTTTTCGCCACGGTAATCGGGCCTTGACAAATATCAAAGTTGGAAGTAATTGTCGATTGACGGAGGTTGATCATGACCTGTGTGCCAATGTGCAAGCCGTGTGGAAATGTGCAAGCCGTATGGAAGTGTGCAAGCCGTATGGAAGTGTGCAAGCCGTGTGGGCATTCTCCCGAGTGGGAGTCATGAGATAACACAAGCCGAAGGGACAGTGTGTCAGTGCACAAGCTGTGTGGCAGTGTGCAGGTCGTGTGGCCAATGTTTTGTTGTGGAAATGCACAAGCTGTTATGGCAAAGTGCAAGCCTGGAGGTAATGCAGTATGTTATTGTACCTCTGCCTGGGCCTATCAGAAACGCAACGAGGAAACCCCGAACTACAGAGCCTATCCAAGCTACTGCAGTCTGTTATATTACATAACCGAGCCCCGGCAACAGTGTCCTCTTACATTAGAGCTGCAAACCGATGGATAACGTGGTGTAAGTCAGTGGGATTTACTCCCCTTCCAGCCAAACCGATTGCAGTGGCCTTGTATCTGGTAAAGCTCATGGAGAGGAACTTATCAAAATCGTCCGTCTGCAGTGCAGTGTACGGCATTAACTGGCTCCACTGTAAGTTTAATGTCCCAAATCCTACTTCAAGCTCTCTAGTCAGCCAAACCGTGGCCAGCCTTAATCGCCTGATGGCACGCCCCAGTAACAAGAAGCAGCCCCTGCTGTCCTGTCATGTCAAAAAACTGATCAAGACTCATGGCCATACCAGTGCAACCCTCCCCAAACTGCAGATGGTATCCCTCATTGCTCTCGGTTTCTCTGCATTCCTTCGCTGGAACGAACTGCACAATCTGCGAACCAAACATATTGAGTTTCACGCGTCACATATGACGGTATACCTGGAGAGCAGGAAGAATGACCAATTTCGGAAGGGTTCACTCATTACAGTGGCAAGGTCTTGGACCACTACTTGTCCAGTGCGTCTCCTGGAACATTTCCTGCGTTGCGGGGGCCACAAGGGTGCTCAGCCACTTTTCTGTCAAGTAAAGAAGGCTAAGCAGGGCTACGAACTGCGAGATACACCTCTCTCGTATTCTAAAGCTCGCGAGCTTTTCCTCGCCATGGTAAGTCAGCTCGGATTGGATCCAAGTCTTTACGGTCTACACAGCCTTCGCTCTGGCGGTGCAACTGAGGCAGCCAGGCATGGTATCAGAGGCAGAATTTGGCGCAGACATGGGGGATGGCGTGGCGTCAAGTCCGCAGATGGATATGTACAAGAGTCGCTGCGAGAGTCACTTGCAGTCTCAAAGAGCCTGGGACTTTGACCAAGTGGAATTACTATATAGTAGTGCGGACTGATATGAGTATCTAATGTATATAAGTGCCTGTGTTTGTAGTATAGCTTGTGTATATAGAGAATATAAGAGTAAGAGTGTGTTTGAGCTTTTTCTTTCCCTATGCTTTTGCAACTTATTGTGTTTGCGTCTGCTAGACCCGCACCGCAACCTTGTGTGTCAGTGTTTGGTGCGGGACATTCGAGAATAGATGATTTATCTTCGGCTGAGTGGAGCGAAGCATAACGAAACAGATGATAAATAGTTTCTCGAATTCCCAAACAAGAGGGTGGAATGTGTGCAAATATTTAGTGCAGAAATGTGTTGAAGCTTGTGTAAATATTTGCGTTATGCATAGGCGTGCATATGCAAAGGATGCTAGTATATTAGAGATGATTAAGGTTAAGAGAGTCATTGTGGTCTACTTACTCGAAGCAGACAGGTTCAAGTTAATTTTCTTGTTTGAGCGGAAAAAGTACATGTACAAAGAATAATGAATATGATTAAATGGGCTAAGCTTTGCGTCTGCTAGACCCGCACCGCAACCTTGTGTGTCAGTGTTTGGTGCGGGACATTCGAGAATACATGAGTTATCATTGCAAAATATGAGTTTGATAGGAATATTCATCCTCCTGTTTCTTGGATAGTTTTGTGAATTATCTTTTGGTTACAATGAAAGATCATGCCTGGCATCAAGATCTTCAAGGAAGAGGCAAAAAATTCTCAATCACAAATAAATTGTGTTGGTACAAGAAATGTTTTGTTTTACCTTTATGGTGAGGCAGTGAGGCAGTGTGGCCAAGTGGTTAGGGCGCCGGACTTGAAATCCGGAGGTCCCAGGTTCAAGTCCCGCTCTGACCACTAGCTGAATTTGCAACACGGTAGCCCTGAGTTCAAATCCTTGGCCACACTATGTAAATAGCCAACTGGTTAGCCTCCGACCAATTGGGATTCTTAATGAATTTGCGTTCAGTTTATGATATTTCGTTTCTGCATTTCAAGTCTCCCCAATTAGCACGGCAGTGCTAATTATTTTTTGCATACATGTAGAGTACAGTAATTTACTTACCATGGACTGCTACCCATTCATTGAGATCCTCTCCAGCAGGGAGCCTCACACAACTCCTCAAGTTTATACCAGAGTGTAATGAAGCCTGAGAAAATACAAAAAATGTTGTCACTTCCAAAGAGTGGGTGTACTGGTCAGGAGTAATATGATTTAATTTAAACCATTGGTAAACTGCAATATGACTGTATAATCACTGAATATTCAGGCCTGATTATACGTAATATATTGATAGCAGACCTGCCAACCTCTCAAACGTGTAAACATCTGGGCCCAGAAAGTTCTACTGGTGTTCAGGACTGATATTACTTTATATTATTTTATAGCTGTATCACAGTTTCTGGTTCATAAAATTAAGCAACGTATAACATCGAACAAGAAAGAACCGATCCAAATGAGTTAAGACTGATTTGCACAGCACGGCTCCCAGTCCAACAATAAAATAATGTTTCACTTGAACGCGGTTCCAATTACATATTAAAGGATAATAGCAAGTAATACAAGCTGTACAAATGAACTATGACTCACATTAACTCGTCATATAAGCCAGAAATCTGGTTTAGAGATCTCATTTGAGAGATCAATATAACCACATTTCAAAGAGGTTTACTATAAGTCAGCTGATTGAAACAAGTGTTTGCTTACGGTAGTGAAGAGGAAACTTAAGAGAACAGTCAGCAGACTGCAAACACAATACATCCTTAATTCTTGTATAGTATTTGACACCTCCCCCACATTATGTACATATTATCGCTGTTTTTGTCGCTATTCATTGTTCTGTGTACGGCGCCATCAAATGATCAGCAACTCTGTTAAATAGAGTGTGATTGATGTTTACCTTAGATTGCTTGTGAAGATCGTACCGCAATGTTCCATGCTCCCATTTTTTCTTCGGCCTGAATGTCTGCAGCACAGAACATGAATGCAGTTCACACACAGTAGCCTTTGTCTGCAACCAATATAAGAAACTAACCTTGTCTTTCGCAAAGAAATGGGACAACCCTTTTGAAGACTTCGAAGCCATATACGAACACCGCGGAAATGCGATTTTCGGTCGTGCGGTCATGTTATCTTTGAGTCAGCGGTCATTGCACACAAACAACTGTGGTTCAAATTCAGATTTTGTAGTGCAGAGTAACGCTCGCAAAACCTCAGAACTTAGCCAAGAAGCTCAACCACACTCAATACATAAGTAAATTCAATGCATTTTCTGTAACAAACGCTGTGCACAGGAAAGCGAGGCTTGCAACGGAAATGACGTCGAACGCTGAGAAGAGTGGGCACTACTTCATGTAAGACTAATCTGAAAGTCCTCAGACCGAGCATGCGCGGTAGTAGGGTTTCATTTTGGTTGGAGTGTAGTGATATGCTTTTCTTGTAACGGGTTTGTAATGGCAGAATACTGGTTGATCTCAGCACCTGGCGAGAAGTCGCGGCCTCAGTCCGTTTATGAAAGTCTCAAAGAACAGATGAGTGGACTTTGTCCCGTGTTCAAGTTCCCGATCCCTGAACTGAAGGTATTTAATGATTGAAACATCAAATACAGTATACTGTCCCTCCTTTTCCCTCCAAGAACGTAATTGCGGGAGCCGAATTGCAAGCACTCTTCCGCCCTCGTAACTGTTCTCTTGCAATTTACGACCTTGGATGGAAAGGGAGGAAAAATATGACAGCTAATCTGAAACAAATTTGCTGAAGCTGGGCATTTTGAGGGACGTATATGTAATAAAGTCAGGGCTGAAAAAAATATTTGACTTGTGTGAAGGCTTCATTAAAACCCGTTTCTTGTAAGGACCAATAAGTGTGCTCACGTGAGAGAGTTATCGTAGTTGAATCTGACAGACGTTCACACTCGAAAATAGACGGGTAAAGTTTGTCATTTTGTCGCACTTGGTGGGAGGAGAGGGTTGGTATTGCCATATGTAAGCAGGGTTAGAAACTGTTTTTGTGCTCAGTTGTCCCAGGGACAAGTCATTTGTTGTTTGCTCCATCCAATCTCTTGGTACCTTAAAAATAGTGTAAGTTGTAAAAGTACATCATTAAATTGCATCATTTTTCTTGAAGTTATTGGTTCCCCAAGGGACTCCATTGCACACTATTTATGGTTGGCCCAGCTTGTTTTCAGTTGTCCGGTACAACTGGACATCCTGTAATTTTTTAAACCCTTCCTGATAAGCCATATACATACTGATAAATGTTGGTATAATGTGGTGCCCCAAAGGATATCATTTTCAAGCAATTTAGTTCAAAATAAAATATTTTCAACAGTCATTTGAAAACTGGTCAATGAATCAAACCTTTGTGTACATAAAGTACATAATGTATGCAGTGTGTTAAATCATGTTGAGCACCAGTTATTTACTGAACATGGTGGAGCACTCCTCTGGAATAACGTGACATCAACTGAACACAAAGCGGCAAAATATTTTTCACAGGCCACTTCATAATGTCCTCAGACTCCTGGTGTTCTCCTTTTATATTGGATTTGTACTTAGCAATATTTGTAAATAACTAAATATACTGTAATTACATGATTTGTTAGATTAACCAACAGATTATAAATAGTTTTGTTAAACGGATACGTTCTAAAAGAGTTGCAAAACTGATACATATTTTTCTGCCCATATTTTAAATAAAGCTACCTTCTATCTGAAATCTGTTTGGTATTGTCTACTGAATTTCCAAATCTTGGGAAGTGCTTCACTATAATTATTTTTCTTTTCTAGGTTGGTACCTTGGATACTCTGGTGGGACTATCAGATGATCTTGGGAAATTGGATACCTATGTTGAAAGGTAGTTAGTGTAGTATGGACATTTCTCTGTCAAGCATCACATTAGACAAACTACATTGTAATAATATACTATTCTGTTCAATTTGACATATTTCAGTGTTACACGTAAACTTGCTCACTACATGGTGGACGTCTTGGAAGAGCATCAGGTACAGTGAACCCAACTGTGGGTGTGCCCAATTTATTTTAACATCAGTGGGAAGGTATTAGAGGTATTAACAATTTTACTACTATTTATTGATATTAGTTTATTATCTCAGTATTATTAGTAGGATTAGGATAAGTATTTACAGTACCATATATTATTACTACAATAGCTTTATTTTAACATTAATTTATAGTCCCCATTTAGTGGTGTTAAACTGCTATAATTTTACACTGACTCTGAAATAAAGTTATTATGATTATTATTATTTATTATTATTATTATTTATTATTATTATTATTGTTATTATTATTGTTATTATTATTATTATTATTGTTATTATTATTATTATTATTATTATTATTATTATTATTATTATTATTATCAGTGTCAGTGTCTTATTGAAGAATGCTTGACTTTTTTGATGTGTGACGAATTTATTTTATATAAATTCGTTGCAAATGAAAAAGCCAAGCTTTCTTAAAAGTCGAATGGACCAGGCCTTTCTAGGTCATTGTATCCTTTTGCCAATTCATTTGTACTGTTCTACTTGAGTAATGTTATTTTACTGTTTTTATGTGAGTTGTTTAGATTTTGAAGAGATTGAAGTCTTTTTTTTGCACTGAGCTGTTCAATTGTGATCCTCAAATAACCCTTTTAGATCTGAACACCAGTAAGAATAATTACATAAAATCTACCTTGTTGTGCTGTAATAGTATTGCCAGAGCTGCAAAATCATGCAAGTTAGAAAAAAACATTCACCTCCAATATTGCACATAGTAAAGTATATCTGTTGTACTTTGGAGACAAAGAACACAATCATAATAACTAGATTGTACAATACATGTATGACAAAGTTGTGCACATCTGTGTTTCACAATCATTTAAGTTATATACTTACTATGGCAGCTGTTTATATTCTATTGACTTTCTCGTCAGTTTTGGTGCCATGCATAAAGTAGTCACAGCATTAAAGATATTAATAAAACACGCAAAAGAGGCAGATTTGCATTTTTTGTGTGTGTGATTTTATTTACTTTCAGGCACCTGTGCCATTAAAAGTTAAATAACAAATGCACAATATTATATATCTGTGTAATAATATGATACAAATATAGTTCTGTCTGCCTGTGTTGTTTACATGTAGGACAGAGTCAAGGACAACCTTGTGGCCAATGGTCGTAAGTACTGTTGTGTTACTGCATACAAGTACTATTCACCATTCTGCACCTGCACCTACACCAGTAGACAACCATGATTGTGTTATTTCTTTGTTGCTATCATTACATGGAATCTGAAAACAATGAGAAAAATGTGCATGTGATGGTTCTGACCTGCTGATAGTTTATACTTTACAGTATATTTATTGTCTTCCATTGCTCACTCTTTGACTATATAGCCTACAATTCATTTTCTGATGATTCTTGTTTCTATCTTTTAGAGGACTTGTCAAATTACCTCACAAAATTTCAGTGGGAATCAGCTAAATACCCCATCAAACAATCACTAAGAAGTCTGACTGAAATAGTTAGCAAGGTAAAGCTAAACTACATGTAATTACCTTTGTACGATTACCATTAATTTGTATTTTGTCCAGGACAGGTACACTGTACTGTTGGTCACTATTTTACTTTTTGAAATATTTCACTAGAAGCCTTTTATTTGATCACAGCCTCATTTTCTTTCCGTAAATAATGTCGAAGGACTTATAATATATATGTACAAGTACAGTAGATGTGCATGTAGATCATGACATTCTCAAATATCCCACACCAAACTCTGACACACAAGGTTGCGGTGTGAGTCTAGCAGACACAAAGCTTAGCCCATTTATTCATATACATATTTATTATCCTCTGTACATGTACTCTTTCAGCTCAAACAAGAAAATTAATGTAAATATGTCTGCTTCAAGTAAAATTGACCACTATGACTCTCTTAATTTGAGAAACTATTATATCATCTGTTTCATTACACTTTGGTCCACTCAGCTGAAGATAAATCATCTATTATTATAGCTATTGCTCCAGTATCATTGCTTGACTTTTTTGTTTACAGGTTGTTTCAATATTAAAACATAGTTGCAAATGTCATTTTCATTTGCTTACCGTATGAAATATTTATAACTGAGTTTCCTTTATGCCATATATCTTACTGCAGCAAGTTACTCAGATTGAGCATGACCTTAAAACCAAGTCCTCAGCTTACAACACAATCAAAGGAACCTTGGCTTCTTTAGAAAGGAAAGCAACGTAAGTAGAAGTGCACACAATTTCTCCGTACTAAGTCCCGGGGGTACTCAGCTAACAACACAATCAAAAGAGCCTTGTCTTCTTTAGAAAGGAAAGCAACGTAAGTAGAAGTGCACATAATTCCCTTATACTAAGTCCCCAGGGAGGGGGGGGGGGGGGGGGGGGGGGTACATGTGTACCAGGTTTGAGGATTTGGGGCAACAAACGTTTTTACATACAACTGTTTTCTCAGTTCTAATGTGACATTTTAGTAGTGTTATTCCTCAAACCAGTCAATTATGTGTGATTGTGTTTTTCTCTCTCCCTAAATAAATGTGTACATGTAACAAACTTGATGAAAAACTAAAACTTGGTTTGTTGTCATTGTTCTGTTTTAATGTACGTACTGTATAACTTATTTGATACTTTGTTGTAACTGCTAATTATTGTTCAAAGTACAAATGTCCTTGTAACAGAAATTGTGCAAGTGATAATTTGCATACAGCAGTAGTTACTTTACACCAGCTTTTATTTACATGTAAGCTTATATTTTGATATAGTTTGAAATGATTAATTTTGATTTGATTGCAATGAGTACTTTGGTGGCTGATGTCTATTGAATGTTGTTGTTTTAGTGGAAGTCTTCTTACAAGAAACCTGGGGGATCTGGTGAAGAAGGACGATTTCGTTCTGGACTCGGAATACTTGATCACCTTACTTGTAGTTGTACCCAAGTAAGTCAAGGGACGGGAGAAGGTTAAAGGGGATGATTTAAAAGGACCTGAGGTCCTTTTCTGTCATTCTTTTTAACATGTATCTCCAAAGTTCAAACCCTAACCCTTTGGAGATGTCCACAACATTAGGTCCTTTTCTTACACCACTTTATTGGAATTAAGCAAACGTACATCATTGGAACAGCAAAAGGTTTGAACCCAGCTGGAGTTTGAACAGTACGTGGTTTGTGATCGTCCGGGTGATAGAGCTCTCCGAAACCTCTTCACTTGACTCTGAAGATGACTTTCACTCAGGTCTTCCTGGAGACTACACTCTCATCCGGACCATCACAACCAATTTAGTACTTTGGTTGACACATTACACGTTTAATAACATGCATACAAAAAAATTTGCATTCTGATTGGCTGGGCGCATGTCATTTTATCCCAAACAGTGCAAACATGTGAAATTAACAGTGCAGAAATGTGAAATTGAAAATTGCTGACAGCTGGCGCGCGTATTAAGTTGCAAATCCAAACAAAAAAAAAAGCGTGTTTTCAAACCTTAGGACGATTCCGATTCTGTTTACGAGAAAACAAAGTTCTTGAGAGACTTGTGAATTGTAACGATGTAAATTACGCGATGTAAATTATTGTATGCATGTTATTAACAAGTAATCACATGATTTCTCATGCAATTTTGGAATAAATGAGCACTAGTAAATTTTTTAAAGAAAACTTTTGAAAATATTTCTCGTGCTCATTTATTTCAAATTGCACTCGAAGTCATGTGATTACCTATACTTAATTTCAAGCCAGTCGAAGAATATATCTGCACTGGGTATATATAAAACCTTTGCTCCTCTAGCTGAGCTTCACTATTCAGGAGAGCGCGCTTTTTTATCGCATGTCGAAAATAAACTGGTCACAAAAAAAAATAAATAAATAAAATAAATTCCAAAGGCATAACATTTTAACACGATCATTTGATCATCAGTGATCCAGATCGGACCATTGACTTACTGTGTTGCATCTTAGAGTGTATGAGAAAGATAATCATGCAGCCGGACTTTGGTTTACGTTTCTTTATGTTTGCTTGCAGGGCCTTGTGTAATGATTGGAGGAAAAAGTATGGAACTTTGACAGACATGGTAGTACCCGAATCATCAAGGTATTTACATGCATCAATTGTACAGTTAGTAACCGTGTTATTATATACAAACTTTGCGAGGGTAATCGTGAAACCAGCTCGTTTTCTAAATAAAGGCTATTACACAGTGGCGCGAAGATATGAATATTGTTTTCGAATAGTAAAAATATTGTTTTTACCACGAGAAAATAAAATCCATATCTTCAAGCCGCCGTGTAATTTTCTCTTTATTTTATTGACACGAAAATACGCCACTTAGGTCCCGGATGTAGTTTAGTATGGATTTTACGCACAGTATATTTTCCAGTAAAACACTCGTGTTTATATATAATAATAATTGTGCTTCTCCACACTTCTCTCTTGTTCTTCCAAATCCCTAAGTGCTTCTATACTGCAACTCGACACAGCATCCTGACAAGTGCTCTACTCCTTTTACAAGATAAGGCCACCTGACGCCAGCATGTCACGATTTGCAACGCAATACAACGAAACTTTCTTGTACGATTTTCTAAATATTGTGGTAAAAAACAATATTACCACAACTCACTAGTATCTCGCTCTCTGATTGGTCGATTTACTGTGCTAAATAAGAGTTCAGACAAGGAGAGAGTTCTCCGCTTGTATACGGGTGACATGAGGCGACTTTCCCGCTCCGCAAAGTCTGATGGGAGTCTGCATTATTGGCGCTGGTTCTTATTTTGAAAGATTTGTCTTTGCAAATGAATCAAAGAAAAAGTTACGTAAAAAGTACAAAGGGTTTATTACACGGGAAGGAGTGCAATACGGCGGCGTATTTGTACGAGTCGTTTTGTTGTTGTTGTTGTTGTTGTTGTTATTATTATTATTATTATTATTAGTATTATTATTATTATTTATTATTATTATTATTATTATTGTTATTGTTATTATTGAGCCTGCTTCAGGCGACTTTTCGTGTAATAAATTGTTTATTATACCACAAGCGAAGCAGGTTCAAACGTTCTAGCCACGCGTAAAACGGATTAAAGTTTGTCACAAGAAATGACATCAACTTTGCTTGCGAAAATCGATCACGTGAGCTAATCAGTTGATCTGGTTCCTGACGGATGCAATACGCTCCCATATTTGCACTCATTTTGTCTCTATTGGCACTCGAAAATGTGAAGTCGTGTAACAAACATGAATATAAATTGAACGGTCACTAATATATAACGATATTATTTCAGATTGATTTATGAGGACAACGAACATGGATTATTCACTGTCACGTTGTTCAGAAGAGTTGTGGATGAGTACAAGCTTCACGCACGTGATAACAAGTGGGTTTGAATTTGAATATATTTGTATCAGTGAGCGGCACAATTTTCACTTTATACTTGTGTAAACAAGACACAAACCACCCATTGCTTTGTCAACACTTTGTGTGTTGTATATTTACTCAAAATTGTTTTTTCTTTCTATGCCCACAAATTTCTGCAAGTGTTTACATGCTTATACTTTTTCAACGACACCGAGGCCGTGCGCATGCGTCACTAGTTTTGGAGTCTGCGATTCAACGATTTCGTAGTTCATTGGACCATGTAAAGTGTTGTAGTTATTTCTGTTTCTGCACTAAAACCCTATGCAGCTGCACATGAACACATAACATGGGGGCAGGATCGGGAACAGCATCACAGCATCACGACAAATTGGTGTCTGTCCGCCATATTCATACAAGCAGAAATATATGCTGACCCGGGTTGGATCAGTCCGCCTCGAATACTGTAAGGGGCAACCCTGGTTCTTGTATGAGCGTTGAAGTTCTTCAATCCTTGGTGTTGTACTGACGCCAACCCGGGCCCGAGCTTGAATCATCGTCTATGTACATTATAACGAAGAAAAGTCTGATTTTTTTTAATCCTTCAGGTTTCTGGTTCGTGACTTTGTATATGACGAGCAAGCTTTGGAGGCGGGAAAAAATGAGATCAGCAAGCTGGAGTCGGATAAGAAGAGACAATTCGTAAGTTCGAAAGGACTCTATATTAGATTGCTGTAAACAAGTAACAAACGTTCTCTTTCGAACAGTTTCTCAAAGTTGCGCGCGCATCTATGCTGGGCAAGCCAAGAGTTTCAAATTCGACTTCCAACTTTCTTTCATGGCGGACTGTATTCGACTTTGATGTAGATGCTTCATTTTTGCGCTTTGGACAGCTATCTTGAGTTTTACAACCTTTTTCTTTAACATTCACGCGTGAGTGTTTGTTAAGCACTTCTCAAATCAAAGTTTGACTTCTTATGAGCGTAGTACTTTGAGAAACTGGTCTGTCAGGGCGGGCCTTTTCATATGATCCCGGCTACCGAGATCTCGCCCTTCCACTTTTTTTTTTTTTTTTTTTTTTTTTTTTGGAAAAGTCCGATTTGTTCATATGAGAAGATGGGCTAACCCGGTTAACCAAGATCTCGGTCTTTGCGAGCGGAATTGCGGTAAACCGGGCTGGCTCTTTTTTTCTGGCCCGTTTCTCATACATGTATGAACACTCCAGCCCGGTTAACCGTTATGAGAATGTTTTAACCACGCATGACTTGTAAGGCCACTGACTAAAAGGAACCGTTCCCGGTTATTTGGCGCTTTGCGCCTTTTTAATCTCGGTTACCCGGGCTGAGATTTCCCATATGAACTCATGGCCGGGCTCATATTAAGAGGCCCTTAGAGGCTTCCTGTCTGTCAGCATCTTGGGGACACTTTCGTTGAATCTTTTTGAGGTACTCATGGCGTTTATTCCTACCACAGGGACCTCTTGTCAGGTGGTTACGAGTGAATTTCAGTGACTCTTACACTGCCTGGATTCATGTTAAGGTTGGTCGGTCTTCCAGAGCACTGTTGGACATGCGCAATTGCGACGCAACCCAGACTTTTTATTTATCGTGTACTCGGTGTCGGATACCGAGTCAAATTTTACAGTGACGATTTTTTTTTTTGTCATACAGTATATGTGAACCCTAAAATGTGATTTCGGACTGAATGTTACCCGTTTCGGAGCGATGTCTAATGCCAAGCCTTTCATGGTACTGAGAGTAGTTGGTATGAATATGAATATGAATATGCGAGTAAAAGTAAATTAAAGGGCTTTGCGCTCGGCGTCGTTTTTAAAAAATTTACAAGAAACGACAACTTGGAAAAGGCTCTCGTGTCTCATTTTATGAGAAATGTTTCCGTTTCCTTGTGGACTACCAGCTTTGAGATCCAACCATCAATTTACTCACGGGATTAAAAATTCTAATTTCTAGTAGTGTGGTTGGTTAGGTTTTTGTTTTCTCTAAAAGCAGAACAGTCAACTCGTAGGGTGTGAGACATACATTAAGTATTGTAGTAATTTTATCAATGAAGGGAATGCTAAACCCGTGAATGTACTAAGTTGTTTTTCTCTTTTTCTGTTTTTCGCTCGTACAGGCATTACGGGTGTTTGTCGAGTCTGTTCTAAGGTAAAGTGCAGTTTTATTGTTAACCCTTTAACTCCCAAGATTAAAATGCACATTCTTCTGACCTTTTGGTAAGAATTTATAGATTAATCAGCTATCATGTGAATAAGATATCAAAAGCCAAGTTCTCCTTACTGTATGATATATTTTGTGCTTCCGAAACTGAAGGAGAAAAATGAACTTGATTACTCCTGGGAGTGAAAGCCCAATGTAGAAAAATAATTAAGGTACTTACTTACCTACTTTATAACCAATGAGAGTACTTGAATCAAGAACCTGATGCAAACAAGTAACAAATAAAACCCACGTGCAGTAATTCCGCTGTCCGGCATATGTCGGTGTCTGTCGATAACTGAGCTAGTCCGCCGGTTTTCCGTACCGATATATAGTTACATTATGGAAAGTAATACCACAAATGTTTGTCCTGTGAAAATATAACAATTTCTACGGGATAAATTCGCGGCTGGATGATTATTTCCACTACATATTTTTCAACAAAGTTTTCCGTTTCAGCGTGTGTAGATCATTTTGTTTGCCGAACAATTTTTATTGCCAGATCTGGAGCACGATTGTCTCATTTGGATCAGGAATCAGTGGAAGTTAGCTGTTCTGCTGTCTGCAGAAATTTGTCGAAAGGCTCGCTGCCAAAATGTAGGATGCGTTCTTTTGGGGCTATTCTGTCTATACCTATTCCGGTGTAAGATTAACAGAATAAACAGAATTTTAATTCCCGAAAGAACAGACTTTGCTACTCTGAAAATACAATGATTGACGTGACAAAAATTGACGTGCTGAGCCGGGGAGGTCTGGGTAAGGGACCCACTCGGCGCGGGCGCACCAAAAGAACGTGCCCATATTTGGACACATAGTAGTGCTTTAAAGAAGAAACCAATCGGAAGTGTAAGAACACGCCATCGCCGCTTGCTTTCTTGCGAGAGAATATTATCGCAATCAGGTTTTGCTTTTGCTCTTGATTGGCCAAGAATGCAGCTAAGCGTGTTTGGAGCAATCCGAAAGCGTAGCAAACGCAAAACTTTAATCATTTATCAGCAAATAGAAATGCAATTGTACTTAATAAATGCTGAGGGAAGAGCCAAAAACAGGAACAGGTCCCCTTTCAAATTGGCCATCCAGGCTATACAAAATAATATAAATCCAAAAACTTGTCTAAAAGTATTAATCCAAACTCCTAACTAAAACCTAACATCTTAGCCCGAACCTAAAAATCCTCGCTAAATGTTAGCGATTTTAAAATACTAGTTAAAATAGATAGATACATACGGATATACCACACGATTACTTTCGACAATCATCCGAAAACGGCTTTATCTCTTCGTTGTTCGTTTCTTTTACCTACTGATTAATTTTCTACTCGCGTCAGGTATGGACTTCCAGTCAACTTCCAAGCCATGTTATTGCAGGTAATTTCCCTACTTTGGATTACACGTGAGCATTGGCGTGGACGTTGATGCTAAAACTTCTGAACAAATCCTTCCTGTACTCTTTCCTCTGTGAAAGTAGTCTTCCTTTTCAGTAGTTGAGTTGTAAAGGCCTGGCAAAACGAGGACACCTTGTGGTTTGCAACATTGCCAGCGCGCGCATGTTTCCTAAATGCTGCCCCGTTTTGCCACGCGCGAAACATTGTTGCGGACACTGGACACAAAACGTGTTTCTGAAAAGCTTCAGAAACATTTGTTGTGTCCGCACCGAGCGCAACAATGTTCCCGCTCGTTCTGCCACCCTAGAAACATCGAAAGACACATTGTTGCCACCACAATGTGACCTCGTTTTGCCATGCCATAACGTCCTTTCTTGTCTCAGCCGCCCAAGAAGGCCCAGAAGAAAGTGCGGGAAGTTCTGAACTCGTCCTATCAACATTTAGACAGCCAGTCATTTAGCTCAAGCCTAGGCAGTGAGGTAATGTAAACGTTTTATTTATTTATTTTTTGTTTGTAGGAGTTTTTCCGAGTGTGAAGCATTTTCTTTTCGGATTTAGCCCACGATGGACTGCTTGTTCACGTTCTGTACCTCCAGGGTCGGGTGGGGCTACGTCTGTTCTTTTCTCCTTTGTTGCGTTTAACCCTTTCACATCCAGAACTCAAAATACAAATTCTCTCAACCATTCAAGACCAAAATATATGAGTGATGTAGGGGGAAATGATTTTGCAATCAGCTTTCATCTAAGCAGACTATCAAGTGGCATATTCTCCATACTGAATGATATATCTCTTGGTGAGAAACTGAAGGAGAAGATTAAAGTTGGTTACAGCTATTGGGAGTGAAATGGTTAAATTGGTGTGTTCTTACTTTGAGTTTGATTGGTTTTCCCTCCGTCGACTCCCAATAACGGTCAAGTTCAATGATAAATATACATCCGTTTCAAATCATTGACCATAGCGCTTCGGGTTTCCATGTACAACAACAAAGTGACCTGCCCTCGTCGACTACCCAAATCGTACTTGTACTTGTCTTTGTAAAGACGTAAATTACGCTTGGCTCTAAGCTCTCACCATTGGTCGATCGATCGTCGTATGATCTCGTGCTGAATTTCGGCCGAGAGTCGCCCGACAGAGCGGCCGACTGTGTGCCGACTCAGCATCGGGTAACGATTGACTGATGCGGTGTATTTCTCTTTCTCGCAGAATTTTGTTGATATTCCTGGTTTGAGTTTGGCCCAGCAAGAGTATTACTCTTATGTGTTCTATCAAATCAAGTTGGATCTGTTAGAGCGCTGAAGGAACGGCTCCATTACAGATGAATACGTGTTTCTTGTGGCTGTGACTCCTCGGGTTTCTTAAGGTTGGGCGCGCATCCACGCTTGAAGGGCCAAGAGTTTTAATATGGCAGACTGTATTCGGCCTCCATGTAGATCCTTCAAGTTGTGCTCTTACTTGACTTAGGACAGCTACTTGAGTTTTACAACATTCACGCGTGCGATCTCGCAACGTAATTCTCGCACCAAGGGTTGTGGACCGTCACGCTTGGATGCGCGCGCAGCTTTGAGAAACTGGTCTATTGCAAGAAAAACTGAGTTTAATCCGGGTTGATCAGTGGCACAAAAAAAAAAACAATGGCAATATACAAAAAGATGTTATACGAGAAAATGTCCCTAATGAATTATTTAAATTTAGTCTGCATGCTTCCAAACTTATCACAAGGTAAGGGTGACGGGCTGCTATAAACAGTACTTATCCTCTGTCCCCTGCAAAGGCTTCTCAGTGCCCCCACCACCACCACCACAGATAGCACGACGGGAATGTAAAGCGAGCGGAGGCCTGGGAAGAGAAAAAAAGCGCGGGGGATTGTGGGAAGGTAGAAGGAGGTAAGAAGCTCCCGCCACTTTCCTCTTCCCGTCGTCCTTCACGCGCCCTCTTTTTTCCTTTTCACTTTGCCCCCTCCCGTAGGGAGCCTCTGCGGAGGAGAGAATACATATTCACCGTCCTGTTTACAGCGGTTTGATTTAGAGAGGTGTGGGTTTTCCGTTTATTTCGTAGTTTTTTTTTTTTTTTTTTTTTTTCGTGACAGATGTAGTAGTTCACAGAAAATGCTGCAAATCATATTAGTCACTCGATTCACTTCAGTATGTAGTGACCGTTGGTGAAATTAACTAATTATTTTACGTGTTAGTGGTCCGTAGTCACGAGACTATTAAAATAGAGGTTGCCAGGTGATGTTATTTGGCACACATGAACGCTTAAAATACGATAATAAATGCCTATTCGATTGAGGTGCTTGCTGGTCGTATGCCTGGAAAAGGGGGTGGGGGTGTTCTCCCATATATTCTAAAGGAACGTTTTGCTGAACCGGGTATGGTTTTCAACTAGTTCTCTGTCTTAATAATAATATATAATAATAACAATAATAATAATAATAACATTAATAATAATAATAATAATAATATACCGTACAAAAAGTGTCATGGACGGGGTTTTATCAAGATGAAATTAGTAGGATTATCATGATACATTAGGCTGGATTCGTGAGCGAACTTTAATTTTTGGTAACTCCGTTTCCGATGATGAAGCGATGTTTGGTGTGAGCCAGCTCTTCGTCAGAGGATCTGTCCCGTATTTCAAGACTAAGGGCGCGTTTGATTGGATCTATTCCGGAATAGGAATAGCGCTGCTGATCGGTAACTTTTTTTGGTTGAGAGCTGATTAGATTAGGATGCATCCGGAGCTGTTCAAAATACAAGCATGAAGGCTTTTTAAAACAATTTCGAACAAAATCTTCCCCAGGACAAGCAAAACATTTGTTTATTTTAGCTATTCCTCTTCCGGAATAGACCCACTCGAACGCGGCCTAAGGCTTGTTGCTCAAAATTCAGATTCTCCCAAGCTTGTAAAAAGAAAATGTAATACTAATGTAGTGAGAACATCTGAACAATCTATCAAAAGCCAAGTTCTCCATACTGTATGATATATCACTTGTGAGAAACTAAAAGAGAAATTAAGTTGGATGAAGTGCGAGCAATGATTAGTGATCTGGTTCAAGCGCTTGACTCATTCGCCCCTCAATCTTTTTCTCTGTATTAATATTTAAAAGGGTGGAGTGAAAAAAAAAAAAGATTAACATTTTAATTACGAGAATAATAGCCAGGCAACTCAAATTTCATGCTTGTTGACATTTCCTTTAGTCACTGTTGACATTAACGAGAGCCGTTGTTGTGAGGCATCTCACAGTGAGCACAGCTCCAGCTTGAAATCAACTGGCCATTTCTACTGTTAGTCATCTGCGAACACTAAAACAGGTCAGGTAGCCTGCGATAGGCCTGGTTTAGGTTTATTAACATGACAGGCAAGTCCTCCAGCGGCCCGGTTCGCCTCGACAGCTGTAGCCTGGTTTTCTTCCTGGCATTTTCAAACGCGGTTCTCTCCCTCCCTTACCACGGGTCGCAGTACTTTCGCGGTTACTACTACTGGAGAAGGCGATATTCGCTTAATTATCCGCGGGACTGGGATGGTTTCTGGAATAATTACTACGGCGGGCAGACAGCGTACAATCGGCCAAACTCTTGGTTTGCCAGCAAAGCCTGTTCAGGTTGCGTTTGTGACGATCTAAACGAGGAGCTCAAATGTTTTGGATCACCACGCACATTGTAAGTACCAGAAGTTAGTGACATGCGGTTTTCATTTATGAATGCATTTGCTGACACATCACGGTTTATCGCCTCCCTGTCATATTTCCGGAAATACGTGTTGTGCTGGTGTTGTGATCGAGTCGACTGGTCTGTACTTTTCTTTCCCGTCCCGTCCCCTCATTCCTGTCCCTTGATTTAGGTTTATACTCAAGCAACAAGTCAGTAACTTTGCAAGGATCACTTTAAATATAGATACAGTAAAACTCCACCTTACGGCCACCCCGTTTTTACGGCCACAATTTTTTGTTCCGCGGAATTGAACAAACGCCTGAAAACTGCGTTCATATGTCCCGATGGTGGCCGTATATTAACGGGATTCCGCTGTATGTAGTCGGCTTGAACCAAACTTTTCCAGATTACCAGATGTGCTCTGCTGTGCCCCAGGAGCATGCTATTTATATACAGTGCAGGAGGAGAAAAGAAGGAACCCGTAGCAATCTAATTCTCCATTCGATTTTTCAGCTTTATTCCAGGTTTCATACCGGAAAATACTTTTGAGGACACATGTCAATTCATTTTTTGTTGACAATGACACAATGTGCATGGTTTGGTATGGCGGCGGCATATATCCGATTTTTGAAAATATTTAACATTCGATCTGTAAGAAACTCATGGGTGACGGTTAACAATAACCAACAATTAGGCATTTGTCGATCATTTGGCTATCTTATGTGAAATCTGAAATCCTTTTATTGCTGGGTTGTCAGTGTGATTCAGTAATAAACCGAATATTATGCAAGTACAAAACATTCAGTTGATGTATCAGTTTTTAATGTGTCAGTGTATCGTGGATGGAATGCAGTCAAAAGGTGGTCAGTTCATCAGTAATCGGACGAAAGCAGTGAATTCCCACTACATTATTCATACATTATATTCTTCAAAGGTTGGGAAAGTATGTATTTTGAGCTTGAGAGTGAAAGGGTTAATGTTGTCATACAAACTGGGTATTTTTAAGTTCGTACGTTTCTTTTCGCGGAAAACGTCGTAAAACTCGCGGGTCGCGTTTTGCTGTACGACAAAACGTTATACAATCTGACAAACCGGCGGAGCTTGAACCAGTTTGAGTGATAGACAAATGATAAAACAAGTTCCGTTAAATAATGTTCAGGCGAACAAAACTTTTGTTCAAGTCATTTATAAACAGACGAAACAGGATAATTTTGTCGTCTTTGCAGTCGTACTTATTTTATACATAATATATTTACAGAGTCCCTAAGAAAATAAGAATAAAAATGTTTACTATAAAAAGTTAAAATGTTCTCCTTATGATATTTAGAAACGGGTCCGTAAGTGCGGCATGATTTTGTTAAAAGTTGTATCGATCTGAAATCAAGCAACTTGCTTTTGGTTGAAAAGGATATTTGCAGCCCCGTCCTAATCAAGTGCATCCATCCTGTGATACCGTATATTTGCTCACTTTAACACCTTGATAACAGGCAATTTGCAAGTGAAATACCTTCGCTTTTCACCTCAATTCTTGTTGTAATAATTGTTGTTTTTGTGTTTCGCAAAATAAATGAATGATTCATGCAATTCACACTTCTTTTCTTTTACGCTTATGCGGTTTTAAGAGGCGAAAGTATTTGTTATAATACGCGGTTGTAACTAAAATTGTTTAGCAGTTTATGTGCTACAGTTACAATACAATACCTGACAATTCTCGGCCAATGCTAGCTTTCGTGAAACAAATAAGAGCTGGGCGGTGTTGCCGGGAGCTAGCTAGAAAAGTGTTTCATATACTTTCCACTAGAAATTCTGCAGCGAGTAACAGGGATGGTCTACTAAAATTGCCTTCGCGCATGGTTGTCAGTTCTTGTTTACACACGGCTAAAACAGTCAGGCGTTCCTTTCTCAAAAACTGAGAAGGACTAGGAACTAACAAAACAAACATGGAGGTTGACATGAACGACCGGTCTACAGTGGCGTCGAATTATGATAGACATGGTAAGATATTTTGGCTTCGGGAAATGCCTAAGACTGGAATAGTAAAGGGTGTTTTTAGCTCTATGGACTCGACAAAGCTTCGACTCGATTATCGAAATAGACATGGCATCTGACTGACGGAATGAAAGTTAGTTTAGGTGCGAAGATGAAAAACAAACAGTGTGACTGTGGAGCATGAAATTTAGGTGCATTACGGCCTGGGTAATTGTTTGCACTGCATTGGATTATCGGTATGAGGACGTGTTTTAACACAAAAAAAGAGGTGAATATTTTGTTATTTTATAGTGTTCACTAATTTTGAATTAACAATGTTTATGGCCGTCATCTTGACCATTATTTTCACGTAAATTGTTTTTTAAGCAATCACTTTACTGGAACCTTGCATCCAATCCATATAAGGAAACATTCATTTTTTATGACAGGGGGGTGGGGGTGGGGAGGGAGAGGGTGTTGAGGGAGGGGGCTCCAAAAATTAGAGACTTAAACGGAGCTCTAAAATTTTTTTCAACTACCAAGGGGGGAGGGGGGACTGCTAAAATTTTATGCTTCAAGTTTCAACATCTTCATCCCCCTTGTGATAATAAATTATTTTTCTCTAAGTAAAGTGCCCAGATAAGCAAAGCTACAGAAGCTTCCAGATCTGAGCCAATCGAAAGAATTACTGAGTGACTTGCTGCTGCTTGTGACATTCAGTTTTTCTGTCAGCTTTTCTGAAAGGTGTGATCATGATCATGAGCATATGTGTGTTTGTGTTTAAAATATTGAGTTTGTACTGGTTTTTGTAGGTTGGTAAAGAATAAGAAGATCAGAATTCTTAGGAATGGACAGCTTCCAGCAAAACTTTCAGAAATGTATGTACATAAATTTCAATGGATCTCTCCTCGTCCTGTAATTAGAAAAATATGGATTGACCTGCTGTTATTATACTCACCACCATACCTAGAAGCACTCCATCATTAAAGTCACAATTAAAAAGAAAAACATTTCCATGCGAACATATGAAAGATTCAACTGTGCTTATTCATACTTTTCGTACATTTAAAACACCACAAACAGAAATTGAAAATATTCAGTAAGTTAAGCCTCCCTCTTTTCTTTGTCAGTACAGAAATTTATTCTAGAACATGCAATCTGACTTAAAAGTATAGGCTGGGATACATCTTTAAATGAATATTCTTGCCCCTGTCTAGCATCATATTTAATTCTGGACTAAAGGATATCGAGAGTGAATCATTTTATCATTTGAGTGGTCTAAGAAAGCTGTAAGTATAGATTTGAATATTGTTCACTGTAATTTACTGCACCCTAATATGCATTTTTCAGTTTTCAAAGGAAGATCTACTATGCTCCACATCTATATTTTCTAATTAGGATTCCTAAATTACTCTTATTTCTGTTTCATTCACATTATAACACCTTTACAATTTGCATACATTATTCATATTGTCAAATCTAACCTGCTGAAATTTATGTGATTATATTATTACTATTACAATAGTGATTTACGTTCTTTACTGATAACACTAATGATACCCCTGGCCTTATTAATACTACTTACTGATGCTGCTGCTACTACTGCCACTACTGCTACCACACTACTACATAAATACTTCTACTACCACACTACTACATAAATACTACTATTACCACTAAAGGTACTACTACTATTATAGGTATTACCAATGCTTCTTCTTTTGCCTTTCTTTGTAAGGAACCTTGCTAAAAACGAGTTGGATTTCTTTCCCGATATTTCCAAGAATACTGCTTTACAAGAACTGTAAGTAACACAAACAAGTTTGAAAATGACTGATACTGTATTTCCTCGATTAAGCCCCCTCCCTCAAATAAGCAGCCTCTCTTAATTAAGCGCCCCTCTCCCTTCCCCTCAAATTACGTACAGTACGAGATTAACAAATGGCATACTTATAAGTTATGGCTGATAAGGGAAACGAGTAAAAATACTGTTAACGTTACATAAAATAGTTACTGTAGCAATCCAGGCTGTAAAAAAACGTTACTGCAAATGTTTTTATGACCTTTTTTTGTCATTTTGAATAAGTATCTCGCACAACGAAAATATTTCATATCAAATTTTTATATTAAGCGCCCCCCCCCCCCCCCCCCCCCGATTAAGCGCTCCTTTTGGCCGCGAAATTTAACCGTAAAACTGTTTTAAAGATCACATTATTTTAACGCATATTCCGTGCATTGTTAGTTAGTGTGATCTGGTTCATAACAATACTCCCAACATGAAAAGTTGTTCCGCTCGCGGTCTTTTATGACTGTCAAGACGAATTAGGAAATTTTCAATTGTTCCCAGCCGTGCTAGATGCTAATCGTGACACCAGTTCGTTTAAAGTCGTTTCCGCATGACTGTCGAAAGTAATTGTGTGATTGCTAAGCTAGTTCTGATTGTACCTAACAAGTTTACGAACAATCTTGACCTATCAAGAGCAAAAGCAAGACCTGGTTGCGATATTTTCACGCATGAAAGCAAGAGGCGGTGGTGTGCTCTCGCACTGCTGATTGGTTATTAGTAAAATCATGCAATTGCAGTTACTTGGTTTTAGATTTGGTGTTGCCCGTTTTTCTAATTGGTCGGACGTTTTTTTGCTCACCTCATTGATTGGCTCTGTGATTGCTTTGCTTTTGGTTTTCGACAGTCATCCGCTCTCTTAGTCGGTCGGCGACCTCCCCGTACCGCGCGGTGTTCTGGGATTTTCACACCTCGCCGACGTTAGGTCAGATTTACAAATCTATTTATTTATATACATCATATATTTGTAATGAAAATGAAAGTAAAGGAAAAAACCCGAAAACAGTAAAGCCATCAATCATAACAGCTAAATATCCAGGTACCGTACATAATTTAGAGGTTTCCAATATCTTGCAGAGATTTGTATGGAAACAAGATCCAACTATGGCGGCATAGCTTCACACTGCTTCCAAGAGGATTAAAAAGAATGTAGGTTGATCTATTCATGTAACTAATATGCGGATCATATACGAACTTTTTGTTTACGATTTTTTTTCCTGTTTTAACTGATGATACAGGGGATACTGTATCATCGTGCATTCATTTTGAGCAAGAGTTTTGCTAAATTTCGAAACAAAATTAAATGTGCGTAGCGTACCATTATGCATTTTGGCAGCCTAAAGCAAGAGTTCACCTCACAGCATTCAGGTTTTGAGCTAAGCGTTACAATGAGCTTACACTTTTGGGCCCCAAAGCTGGAGAAAAACTTTGATAAAATAGAGTACTTGTGAATGCACCTACACTGAATTAGAGAGGTGTCCGTCTTAAAATCGCGCTGATGTAACCTGACACCCATTCAAACATCATAACTGAAACCAGAACTCTATTACAGTGCACGATAGTCACATGACAGACTGGTTGCGTGCAGTTTGAACGTTTGTAAAATAGCCTTAACAAAGCTAGTTTGTGTCGCTTGTTATTTTACTTGGAGAGGGGTGAATTTATAAAGTTGGCTGAGAAAGGTTAAACCGCGATGGAGGGTATGGACTTGAAGTTCCATGCAAGACACACTTTCAGTTATTCCAGAGGCCGTGGCCTGGATCACAAAGTGCATAACCAAAGAAAACGTGAAGATTAGTAGTGCCGTTGATCAGAACCAAGAGGGGGAAAAACGAAGAAAGACTGCAAGTGACTTAAGTGGCCAGTAAAAGACTGTGCAAATGAGTTGTCTTTCGACTGGATAAACTTTCAAATTGTGTTTACTTTTTGCCTGTGCGATATCCATTTTAATATCTGGCCTGTTATAAAATTTCGTAAATATCCGGTGTCCGCCTTTAGAGGTACTTAGAACCAAAAAGTTCAAAAAAGTGTCCGCTGGCCGCCTTCGGTTCAGTTGAAATTCGTCAGGGCCAAATCTGCTGTCGCTAAAGAAAGTTGTCGAGAAAGTCGACCATAGTATGGCCTATGTGGTGTATGTTGAACGTTGACTTTTTAAATACAGTCAAACCTCGCTATTTCGAACTCGGTTAATTCGAAGTCCCCGTTATTTCGAAGCTAACCTGAATCCCCTTGGATTTATTTTTTCAGTCATTTACTATCGGCTATTTCGAAACCCCGCTATTTCGAACTTTTTTTCATGTCCCGTGCGACTTCGAAATAGCGGGGTTCGACTGTATATGTAACCTGGGCCCCACCATTATAAGTAAGGTATATTCTCTTTCATTTTTATATTTGAATATTTCAGAATCTTAATTGAAAACAAGTTGGACTGGATTCCCGATAGCTGGTTCGATCTGCCAAGCTTAGAATACCTGTGAGTAAAACAAAAAGTCCTGTAAATCCGTTGCTAGGTCATTGCTAGATGTTAGGTTTTAGTCACATAATAGTAATACACGTTATGTACAGATTCTGAGTATCTTCACTAATTCTGCTGTTTTAATGCCGGTATGCAGTACTGTCTGTTTTAAACGTGATCCTTTTTGGCTTACTTTTGTCTAAAATTAAACTGGCTGTATAATCGTGGTGTCTAAAGGACTTGCTTCGATGAAGGGAAAAAACTTTAAACGTGAGCTTAAAACTCTCTTTTGGCGTTAAATACGTTTTATAACAACGCCGATGCAAATTGAAAAATAGTTTCCACAGGGACCAGCATTCTATTATGTGTCCAACTGTTTTCTTTCCATTCCTATGTTGTACAGGGCACTGAGTCGCAACAGGATTAAAAGATTTCCAGGAGCGTCGTTTGTTAACTGCATGTCTTTGCAGTTCTTGTAAGTATATGGATGATACTAACTACTAAGCATCTTAACACTGAACAGCATGTATTTCTTGTCAAATAATATATATTGTGTAAAATGTGTTTCAATTAAATTTATTTTTGCGTAGCAGTTATAAACCCTTCTTATATACTTTGTCAAGAGAGGATGCTCTCTTGACTTTGTTGAATAATTCGGAAAGCTTTTCCCGGAATTTCAGCAATCCAATACTTGCCACACACAACATGCACCACTGAGGCGTCCACCATTGTTTTGTAATTGATTTGTTAATGTCTGTATTTGAACATATGAAGAACGTATTTAGGAATGATGACTAATGTGACTTTTTGTTTGAGTTTTGCCTTAGTTAAATCCCTATATCATCATCGTTCAATCATGCCACTTTCAAATATGAAAAAAAGCTCGATTAAAAGACGTGCATCCCAGTTGACATAATTCGCATTGTTTTAAAGGTCTTTGGATCAAAATCAGATAGAAGCCATTTCTCATCCTAACCTCAAAGGATTGTTTGGTGATAAGTCCCATCTGACACACTTGTAAGTATGTTTTTCTAACTTCAGCTGTAGAAAGAACTATCATCCCATAATTCCATGGGTATATATAGAAATCAGGGCCAGTGAAAGTAACTCTCACGTGCTAGATAAAAATAACTTCGGCATACGTTGGACCAAAAGGGTGATTTGGATGTCATTACTTCTCTTTTTTCCCAGGAACCTCAGCAACAATGTCATTACCAGCCTTCCATCAGAAGGATTTACGAATCTAATTCATTTGAAGATTCTGTAAGTAGAGAGTTATTCCTGAGTTATTTTTAGTATGAGCAACTGAGGTCAATATTGATTTTGATAACGATAATAACACCTTTAGTAAAGTGTCTATCTTGTAGCCGATCACCTCTTGATATTGGTTTATTTGAGCATATTAATATTTATTATATAGACAGGAGTGTTTTACTGGAATATATACCGTGCGTAAAATCCATACGAAACTACATCCGGGACCCGAGTGGCGTATTTTCCATATCCTCACTAGTGTGGATATCGTTGGCATCATTTTCCGCTTTTGCACGGTTGTTTGTGCAATTTCTCGGAGAACACTTGTGTCTACATAATAAAAAGAAAATTACACGGCAGTTTGAAGATATAGGTTTTTTTTTCTCGTGGTAAAAACAATAATTTTACTCACTCGCGCAGCGCTCGTTCGTTCGTAAAATATAGAGAATAATACATGGGCGCGCGGAGATATGAAATTTATCTTCTCGTGTTCATCTCGATATCTCACTCGTTTGCTTCGCTCACTCGTGAAATATCGAGATGAACACTCGAAGATAAATTTTATATCTCCAAGCGTCCGTGTATTATTCTGTTTATTTCATAAACTCTGTTGTGATACAGAGATTTTCGCCACTAAGAAATGCACAAACATGCAAGATCACTGCTTGGCTGATATTAACACACGTAAAAATATCGTATTTTTACGTGTGTTCAGATATGACAGTTCTCAGTGGCGGAAATCTATATATCACACCAGAGTTTATGTAATAAATTGTTTTTACCACTCGAAAATACAATTCATATACCTTCGCGCCGCCGTGTAATGTCCTCTATGTAATTTGCGTAATATGAAGTTAAACATATGTTAGCTGTAAAATAAAAGATTGTTGTGACATTTTTATTACGCAGGGAGCTGCACAATAATAACTTACAAAACATCGGCGTAAAGGTGTTTTACCAGATTCCAGAGCTTCTTCATCTGTAAGTAACGTAATACACCTCGTAAACTATTGCTGTGTAAACTGTTTAGAAGATGGACAAATTCAGGCCAAAACTTATTCGCTAAAAATATTCTTTTCATAACAAAGCGAATACCACTGAATTTATATTTCAACGTTTGAATTGAGATATGCAAGATTTTTTGGCAAGTAGCCTGCGTAGCTGTGGCTCCGGAGAAAGGGAAGGGAAGGGGACTGGAAAGAGAATACTGGTGCGAGCGCGGGGGAAAGATGGAGAATGGGGAGGAGTGGAAGGGAGAGCCCTCATCCTCCTCCCCATTCTCCCTTTTCCCTTTGCTCGCACCAGTCTTCTCTTCCCAGTCCCCCTTCTGTTCCCTTCCCTTTCCCAAGAGCCGCAGCTACACAGGCTATGTGGAAAGCGAAGTACACTCTTATGTTCATCAGCACTGCACGTGAAACAGAATCACATGATTTTAATTGTCCAAAGCCTCGACATAATCTAATTAAAGTCTATTACGGAACATGCATTGAGTTGTATCTGGCTTTATGTAGGGATTTAAGAGGGAACCGACTTCATACAATTACAGCCGAAGGATACAGCCCTGCATTCGAAGACCTTCCTAAACTTAAAACTCTGTAAGTGTTGACCAACCAATTTTATTGTTTCATTCGATATGGACATATGTCAAGGACAGTTCCCCACTCCAACCTCCTTAATTTTTGAACCCCTTCTGATTCAACATAACCAATTATAATTGCTACAATATATATTTGAAATATGAAAGAGCTTGGCATTTGATATTTTGCTCATATAAAGGCTGATTGAGATATCAATTCTTATTTCATCATTCTTACATCTTCTTATTCTATGATTGGGAGAGTTTGTATTTTGAGCGAGTGAAAAGGTTAAGTGATACGGGAGAAGACTGATGGGCAGTGATAATGAGAGAGTGAATACACAAACATAGTGTGCAGCGTTTTCAGATGTGGATTTTAACCCTTAACCTCAAATACAAGCTGAGATAGACTTTTTGGAATGAAGGTTTGGACATCTCACACTCCAGATTGAGATATTATTATTTCTTCCTTTCGTAGGATTCTGATGATGCAGAAGAAGGGCAATCGAACACGACATGTCATGTACAATGCTTTCCAGAATCTCCCTGCATTGGAAGACCTGTGAGTAAAGCACTTGTGTATTAATTAGTTTAATACTTGGGCGTACAGTGCACGCAGGCACACTTCAGGCGTCGTACAAGGGTGACAGCGCGGGAATTTTTTTCTTTTCTTTGCCGTGCGGGCAACGTATTTTGAATGTAGATTGAAGTGCAGATTTTGTAGTCCAGTGCATTGCCCGTGAAACCTTGGTAGTTAGTAACTATGAGTTAGTTCAATGCAGTTTTTATAATATAGGTTGTGCACAAGAAAAACTGTGCTACCGTACGAGGTTAAATATTACCTTGAGCTAGACTGAGTTACATAGCCACCTCTCCATTGGGTTTTTGTGGAGATGAAATATGTTCGTTTCACTGACATTGCCACACCATAAATGTATAGTTTCGTTAGCAATATACTGTAGCACCGTACTCCTTCCTCTTATCCCGCTTATTGTTTGATGTGAGTTTATTTTCTGTACAGTTGGTTAAACGACAACGCCTTAATCAACTTCCCTCATCCAGCCTTGTCAAACGAACGAAGATCAGCTCTGAAATATTTGTAAGTGTTTCTCCACATAAATGTTCCAAAGTGTAGGACAAATTGTATTATAATATTCAAATTGCCTCATGGCAGCAAACTTGTGAATTACAATTATGCTGCTTTTACTTGTAAAGTCAACTCTCGTTATTGTGGACACCCCGGGGACCGTGATTTGGTGTCCGTAACATGGGAGTCGCAATAGCGGGGTGCGAGAAAAATTAATGATAACTGCATGACTTGTTTATTGAGACATTAATGGTGCAATTTACTATGCTATTTTACTAATCCAAATTTATTCGTAAATAGACAGTCTTCTTGCAAATTAACAACAGCTACAAATGACAGCTGTAGCAGAAAAGACAACTATTTTACAGTCTGAGCGAAATTCTGGTTAATGTTACATTTATTAAGCCTGGAGTGTCCGCTGTAACGGGTCAAAACAAGAAAAGCGTTGCTTTGGAACCGCTGTAGGTGTCCGTAATTCCGTAATAGCGAAAGTTTGTAATAGCGGGACTTGTTTTCGCTGAGGATGCTGACTGTTGTCCGTAATATCGGGGTGTCCGCAAGGCGAGAGTTAACTGTATTGCATTTTTCCCTGTTTTTCCACTGGCTAGTTCTCAATGATCTTATGAGCTCGTATATTTTTATGCGAATGTTTTTTCGGAATGCAATAAAACATGCTTGGTTTCGTATCTCTCTTCGAGCGTGTCTATTGCATATCTTTAACGTTAGCACATGGTTATTTCTTACTGTAATTTTTGTCTTTAACTTCTATCCAAATAGACACCTAGAAAACAACCAGCTCAATTCCCTGACGGGTTTTGCAAGTACGGATTTCCCACCTGAATTACAAATGTTACATCCGTAAGTATATTTTATGCGGACAGATAGGCTTAACACGTTTGTTGGCTGAACTACTATTAGTTTGACATACTGTGAATTAGATGATTGTTTTCGGGAAGTTTAGCTATACATGTTGTGTGTTAACTGCTGCTGTGTTGCAAATTTGGTTTCAGCGAAGTGGAAAAGAATCACAAACCATTTCAGGACGTCGCAAAACTTGAAAGATTGTGAGTATTCTTGAACTAACAATAACACTGTTTCTTTAAGAAATAAAACACAAACCAAGATACATCTATAGGTATCGATACTATTATTTATCTGATGATCTTTTACTACAGCAGTAATTCAACAGTATCCCTTTTTAAAGAGACAGTATATGAATCGAACATGTTTCAGTCCTTTGAAATTCAATTTGTTTATGATAACTAAATTAAGAACTTCTATAAAACCAGGTTTGGTTATTTTTGTTTCTATATTTGTTTTGTTCCCACTCATTACGCATTCAACTTAGTTTAGAACTCGACGTTGGTGAGTGTGAAATTATTATCTATTTAAACTAATGCTGGGATACATCACCCGGTTCTCAGATCAGTTTTATCAGACACAGAAAATTGCAATAAACTTTAAAAAACTGGACAGCATAGATTCATGGTCCACAGATCTTTAGGGGGAGAGGGACAACTTGATAAATAAACAGTGTCACTTTTAAGAGGTGAACAAATAGATGTTAATGGCGCATAATAAATTGTACATGGAAGTATCATCTCCTATAAACATTTTTATCAACATAGCACACAAAACAATTGGAATAAAACAACAAGGCATACGGTTTACCGTTTCTTGCACGTCACAAAACCGTTAACAAACCACACAGTGCGTTTCTTGGGTGTTTGAACGCTCACATGGAATAAAATGCTCTGTGAAATGCTCATGTACACTTTCCATCTCTTGAAACTAAGGCTTGTTTCAAACGTCGAACTTCACATGCGTCGAATACAATACAAATGAGCAAAAGCTATTGTTTCAGCTCGTTTACATTGTGTTTGACGTGTGTGAAATTTGACGTTTGAAACAGACCTAAGCATTTAATATTTTTTTGTCACCTGCTGTTCCCCTTTCCTTCCGTTTCTTCCGTCTGGAAGGTTTCTTCATGAGAACAAAATCAGCAACATTGGGGAACAGGATCTTTGGATGCTCGATAGCTTGGAGGACTTGTAAGTAAAGGCCTCTTTGAAATTGCATTTTTTTGCCCCCCCTCCCCGGCTTATTTAAAATTTGATCTTGTAGAGAGTGGCGATTTAAAAAAATCAGATGACAACAAGAGGTACTGTACTCGTGGTCAACAAAATACTATGTGAAGTCAGATGTGGGAAATGTAAAGTTCAAAAATATATTACCAAGCATATAATGCACATCATATGGCAGTGTTTCTCAACTAATATTGATGCTCCAAGTCGACAGAATGAAAATGGGGGAAGGTGGGTGAGGGGGGCTTATTTCAAAAATTGACCTTGTAGAGGGGATTATTAGACATTTATGGTAATTTTGTAAATTTGTATTGTTCCATGTATTTGCAAATATACTTGCAAAGGATATTCGTCCCGCCTTATCAGAAATTTCTCAGTCGAAATTTTGTCAATCCGCCCACATTACCCGTTTTGTACGGTGGCTGGTGAAACCGACGGTTGAATCATGTTATGGGGTTTGTTCTTCTTGGTGCATGGGTTTGTCTCTGGGGCTAAGAATTGTCTGCGAAATTTAGGGTGGAAAACGCATCCAGTTGTATGTAGACAGGAGAGCTACTGTGGTTTTGTGGATCGCAATTTATGCCGTCCTATTGCAGGTACCTGAGCCGTAACCAGCTCACAAATTCTTCAGTTCATTCTGAGGCTTTCAGGAATTTGACGTACATGATAACACTGTGAGTTACTTGTTTTTCTCCTTGCTGTAGTATTTATTCTTATTGTAAAGATTTACATTGCCTGGCCGTGTGTGACGTGTATTACGTCACTCTATACCAGCCAATCAACGCCTCAGCTTTAGAAGTGGTTGACATACATTGTATTTGCTACTCTTTTACCATTTCCTACGATCACTCTAACTTGTACCTGTATAGTGAACCCCTTCTAAGACGGACACCCTTGGGACCAGCTCCGTCTTAAAGAGAGCTCAGTTAGAGTAAGGGACCACTCCTACCTGTTGTTCGTCCTAGAGCAAAGGCCGTCTTAAAGAAGTGTTCGTTAAGAGAAAGTTGATAGTAAAGTGATAACCTTGTAAACTGTCCTTTCTCAGGCACATGGATTACAACAAGTTTCATTACATTCCTTCGGTAACACACACCAAGGAAAGGCTTCCAGCTGTCAGGGATCTGTGAGTGTCTGTTTCATATCGAACTTCATGCGTGCTGCAATTACGAAATATATAACACGTTCACTTTTCAAGTGTTTAGATGAGGCAATATTACACGGGAACGCGTTATATGTTTCTTTTATAAAATATTTAATAAATAAAATACATCACGTACCACGTCAGCGGGTAATATACTCTCATCTTACACTGTTATTTAGCCAACCAGAACGCGTGTAGTAACATAGTTATTCGGTAATATAACTTTTTTTACTCCCAAGCTCAAAGTATAGGGTCTCCTAATCTTGTAAGAAGAAAACGCATAAGTGGTATGAGTAAAGCTATCAAAAGACAAGTTCTCCATACTGTTAATGATGTCTCTGGTGAGAAACTGAATGAGAAATTCGAAGTTGGTCACTCCTGCAGGGGACTGTAAATGTTAAAATCTGAAAATGTGCTTTGTATATGTAGGGACCTTAGAGGAAACATGGTGACCTATGTACTCAGAGGAACTTTCGCTCGACTGGACACACTGTTTTATCTGTAAGTTAAAAATATATTAAACGCCTAAGTTGTGTATAATATTTTACAACTTTTCTTCTCTATTTTACTTTTACTTTCCTCTCTTTCCCTATCTTATTGCATCAATAAACGGTCTATGTTATAAAGCGTGTTTTATGTTCTATTAACAATTTGAATTGCATACATATAATACCAGAAACCAACTGCAGTCGAAGCTGTATATGTATATCGGATCCCCAGGTATATCACTACCAAATACGGCATAAGACTAATTGTGGGGCGAAACAGAGAAGAACTAAAAATCGAATGAATGAAGGAGTCAAACAATCGTACTTACATTGATTTCGCATCTGTTGGGGGGGGGGGGGGGGGGTCTCTAAAACGATGATAAAACGATAAAAATGAAAAGTCGGGAGCGTCCACACACTTCAACTCTTCACTTTTCGCGTAAATCTTTTCGGGCGCGTTGCTTATGCGCCTACTGGTACAATCCGCATCTACAGTTTCAGATTAGTGGATTATAAATTATTACCTGATATAATCTTCATTGCAGCCACCTGGAGGACAACGAAATTGTTGCCATCGAGGATGACACTTTTCCAATGAACATCCATCAAATGTAAGTAGTTTCTGCCTATTTAGATGCGTCTTCAACCTGCTCAGGAAAATATTTCGCACAGTAAATGATACAGTACAACACTTTATTTACCCACGTTACACTTGGGAGAGTCAAAGAAACTCGTTCAAACGTGAACGTGAACACAAATTTAAATCTACAACTACTCTGTCCGTGTCCTACCCTATCCTATTAATATAAAATATAATAATGATACTATTAATAAAAAATAAAATATTAGGTATATGGCCTCCTTCATTCAATAAAACCCAATATTGATGAGTCTTGATAAGATATGAATAATGTTTTAAACTAATACATAAATGAATATTAGCCGAAGTATAGTTTTAAATTAGTAGAACAATAGAAACCCAGGAGGTAATCTGGACAGACAGTCTTTAGTGGCACGTGGTACAGCTATATGCCACCTCTGATTTAGGCTCAACATTAGTTACATCACTCCTGAACATCTTGACATCTGGAGATTCCCTCGCAGCAGCTGATAGATTATTCCAAAGTTTACTAGTTATGTCTGTAAACGATTCGTGCACCAATTTTAAGTTAAAAATTGGTTGAACCAGTTTTCATCCTGTGCCCCTTGATCGTACCGAGTGGCTCTTGACTTAATTTTTGATGTCTGAGGCCCTTGTCCTTTGATACATTTGTGAAGTAATACTAGAAACTGATAGTACCTGCGCTGTGTAAGAGATCTAATATTAACCAAATTTAATAAGTTTTCGCATAAACCAGACTTGCGGTGCCAAATAGTGACCCTAACCCTTTCTCTCCCAAAAGTGATCAGCTTCAATTTTCTCCTTCTGTGTCTCACCAGAGGTATATCATACAGTGAGGAGATTTTGGCTTGTGATACCTTGCTTAGATGACAGCTGATTAAGCTATCAGTTTTCTGTAAATCACCCATACATTTCCTTCTTAAAAGGTTGAGGGAAACCGCATTTTGAGCTCTTAAATGTGGGAGTGCAAGGTAACACTTTGGTTTTATTTCTAGATACCTTGGAAACAACCGATTTGATTTCAAGCATGAAAACCAATTTGCAAACTTGTCAAAGTTGTCACACCTGTGAGTATTATGTTCTTTGTCGCCGCAATGTATTTATTCAACGTTTCAATTTGTGCACCATGCTTGTGTACATCTCTCCTTACCTTTTGCGTTTCTGTTGTGTTTACATCAAGCATAGAAACACTGTGCTATTGCCCTTTTGTTTTTAGGGAGCTCAGGAACAACTACATTGATATAATTCCAGACAAAGCATTTCATGGATTAAAAAGTTTAACCTTCATGTAAGTATTAACCATTATGTCTTCAAATAAAAATTTTCCCCGCGCTTTGTGAAGAGACAGCTTGGGTGCCATAATGAGAATTCATAGTTGGACCAGCTGCCTATACTGTGCAAGCGATTAAATGCTAAGTTATCCATACTACATTTTCCTGCTCTGGGCAAAGAGAATTATACTGTGAACGTTGGACTCAAAGCGGGATAACACTTAGGGCGGTTTTCGGATTGCTGTCGAAAGTAATGTGCAGCATTCTTTGTCATACGCTACAAAAGAAAAAATAACGGACTGCGATCTTCTCGCGCAAGCAAACGTCCTGTAGAGGAAGGAAAGGTGTGAATTAGAAGCCAGACGACTACAAACGCTCAGCAGCCGCCATGTTTAATGTTTATCATTTAGCAATGATTTCTGGTATTCAATTTAGCTCACAGGCTATTAGTAAGACGGACCTGAATCATGTTGTTTAGACATAAAACAAAACATGTGTACGCTTTTTAAGTTTATAATCACTAATAAAACGGAACACAGACAGGTATAACTCAGGTCACTTGAGGCTCTATGATAGTGCAAGTGACCCTTGCAGTTAGGAAGCAACTGGTACCGGTGCCAAGATCATGGTTTCGATTCCCGTTGAAGCCCGGGTTTTGTTCCGGGCTATCCTAGCAACTGGAATTGCTTCATATCGTTCACATATCTCATGTAAATCATATAAGAACGCACTAACAAACATGTAAATATTGCAAGAGTGCTTTAACAAGTTGTGTTCCCCTTTTTCATAGGGATCTTGCAGGAAATAGGATCGGAAGAATTCTAAGAATCATGTTTAAGGACCTTGTGAAAGTGGAAGCGCTGTATGTATTTCAGGATCACAACATTAACATGTACCAGGCCTCGCTTCTACACATTTACTGATATAACGAATTGTGATTGTTACCGTAAACCACATAGAAGTCAAGTTTATGAGAGGAATTTCTCGAATAACTCGTTTTCACGTGACGGTGGCGGCCTCCGTATATTATTATTATTACTATGATTATCATCAATATTGTTATAAATAGGATGAAATTCATAATACAATTTTAAGAAGGTTTCTATATGCATAAATTTGATTTCGATGCGGTCGTATGGCATAACATCTCAGTTACTTTAAATACTCCTATTTTAATAGACATGTATTTCATCTTGCGCTTACGCATGATATTTGAACTGTGATACTTTTCTTTGTAGTTACCTGGATAACAATGAAATTGCTTTCATAGAAGATGGAACATTTGCAGTGGTCGAGAAGTTCTCTCTTCTGTGAGTACCTTTGCATATATGAGTAGAATTACCGCAACATTAAGAATACGGTACTAGAACCTCACGTAAGCGACCAGCCTTGGTTTAGGTTTAAGTGCTCGTTTACGGGAGGTGGTCGGTTTCGGGAATTTTTCGCCATTGGCCCAAGTGATATCCAACTTTGAGCCCAAACCAGTGTCAAATACTGGGACGTTTTACTATTTGATTTGTAAGAAGTCTTTGTGTCTTGTTAAACGTAACATTATGCGTGTCAGTGTTTTGTCGGGTCCGGTTTCTGCACGGGAGTTGACTCCTTTCTTAGAAAATTGCTTTTGGCTGCACAGGGTGGTTGCTTGCCAGAGGTCAAAAACAATAAAAAGACTCAAACGGTCAGTCTCAAAGCACCCTCAAAGACCCAGGGGTAGATCGTGGGGCGGCGGAGTTCGTCGGCGCCTCCACGATCTACCCCTTGGTCTCCGAGGATGGTCTCACAGGTGGGCGCGGTCGCTTAAGAAAGGTTTCACTAAGTAATATTTAATTTGACTGAACAGCCAATCGGTACTTTGGTTGGTGGTTGCTGGGAGGTGGTCGGTCAGGGATGTGCAGGTTGTTTGGCGATCTATGCGTTTGTTCTAAACTATCATTTCATTTGCTTGTTTTTCCTCTCTTGTGCAACGAAACAATCTAAAGAAAGCGTGAGTGGTGATAAAATCTGCCAAAGTGAGGCATACTTTTATATGGTATTTCGCACTTTACAATCATCTCAACTATTATATTGAGAGAGGTTCATAGGTTTAACGTATGAAAACGAACTAACATTTATTTTCTTACCTCAACAGTTGTCATAGAAATGGCTTGCGAAAGCCCAACGCTTAACATTACAGCCTCACATGTTTTTTGTAAATTCCTACAGACGTTTGCAAAACAACCATCTTACCACACTTCCAAAGGGTGGTGATTTCCACAACAAAATAATCAAGCGGTTGTAAGTATGAATAAATGCTTCATAATAGGTCATCTCCGAGACGTCTGTAGCATCTGTTTCAAGTCGAGACTAGTGGAAAACTTTATCTAGAAATACAGCAAAATGTTACTGGTCACCTTAAACTTTTATAGTCATCCAGGTGTAATGCCATTTCTGCATAGTAATACGATATTTATCAGTGCCAGTCACGCGACTAAGAGAGATATATTTGCCTATATAGTTAAAACCTCGCTATCTCGAACTGCCAAGGGAAGCAAAAAAATAGTTCGAAATAGTGGGAGATTGAGTGCGGGATTCTATTGTGTTTATGTTCGATACGACAACTATTTCGGGATTGGCCCCAAATACTATATTTAAAAGTATAGCTTTATTACGCGCATTCCAAGATCACCCCCCCCCCCCCCCCCCACCCACTCTGCCTCCCTCTCAGAATATGGTATCCCTAACAATGTAGTGATCTTATTGTTCTTCTAAGGGATTTTTCAAATAATCGGATTACGTCTATTGCCAATGGAACCTTTGTTGGTGTGAAATGTGAAGGAAGCGGCTGTCACACGAGCACTCACAGAGGGACACTGTGGTAAGAAAATGTTGAGTTAATCATCAATGTGAGCAATGTACGACACAGTTCATTGAGCATTATGTGGTATTATTGATGTCATAAACTGATATTGTTGTATCTGTTCAAGGTTATTCGATGAAAATGAGATCGTCTCTATCGAAACTGGAGCTTTTCAAAACTTTGATGGAAGCAAGTGTACCTTGTATGTATGTTCTGTTTATTTAGCTAGTTCAGGCAGCTTCTCAAACACACACACACAAAATATATATAATATACAGTCGTTTCAAAAAAGGTTAACCCTCAAAAAAATAGCAAAATAGGCAAATCGAAAGGGATTCTGTGAAATAGACGAAATTATATGAATCTGATATTATTCAGGTTCGAATAAGTCATGTCGTGTGCGTAGAGTGTGGACTTCGCTGGAGAATAATATATTTGCCTGAAATTCTCGGCTATTCAATAAACAAGCTGAAATTATTCACGAATCCCAATATCCCTTTCGGTCGTGGTATTTGCGTATTTGCTATTTTTTGAGGGTCAACCTTTTTTGAAACGACTGTACATATTTAAAAATATTATATTTATATATATTATTTATATTTATATTTATATTATTACATTTTATTTAGTACTTCATTTAAGTTGATTGTTGTCTTACCTGTTCAATCATTTAAGGCAATTTGGAGGTGAGGTGGCCGGGAAGAACTACTTAAAGAAGATTGGTGCAAAAGCCTTTGAAAACATCAAAGCTTGCTTTATGTGAGTAAAGTTGCAGACAAATTCATATATTGACATTTTGTGTGTTTATATTGCAGGCATGCAGCAATTAATATGATGTATTGACCGACTGTTCTTTTTTTCGTTCAGTGACTTCAGAAATCTTCAGCTGAAAACCATTGACTCGGAGTCCTTTTTAGATGTATATACGACAAATGACGTGTAAGTTGTTGTTTGCTTTTACGTATGAATATTTTGAAATGTGTTGCTGTATTACATTAATCGCTCAAGTGAACTACAGACTGAACTATAGGCGGAACAAATCACATTGGTAAAGTTTTTCTCAAACTGATGCAAGCGGTGGTTACAACATACAGCCGCATGTCGGAAAATTTCGGATAGAAGTTCAAGAACCATAGTATTGTTTTATAGATCACAAGCTTTGATACGCCAAAGCTGGAGTTAAATTTAACCGCAGAGACGAAATCTGCAGGGATAAAAATGGCCAGACAAAAAGTCATTTTTGATAATATGAAATGATCAACACATGATGTATTTCCTTTTATCCTCATTTAGTGAATTGCACAACAACCAGATACGGACGATCAGCGAAAAAGCGTTCCACCGAGTGAATATCAGGGGATTGTATGTGTTCTGTGTCTTGCAAAATGTCTTAAAGAGCTTAAAGTATATCCCTTACAACAAACTTGATATTGATCCGCACAATATTACCTTGTACGCTACTTGCAGTGTGCTAGTTAAATGATTTCTGGCACTCATCAAACGAAAAACACTTGAAACGAACAAAAAGGGGCCCTCTCGCCCACAGTCCTTTGCGCGCCGAAATCATCGACCCGCTAATTTTAGGGGCCCCGAACGTCGAACTGATAAACTCGCAATCCACTTCCATCCGACACATTTGAGAAGAAGATTAGTTCTTTGAACTAAAAGTGCTACTTGCCTATTTTTCTTTTGATTTATTACGTTTTTTCATGTTTAAAACCAAATTCGGCCAGATCTTTTTACACATTTCTAAAACAAAAACATTGGATTGGCTGAGAGGGGCCCTTTAAATCGTGGAATTTTGGTTCTCATTTGTGTTGGGCGCCCTTGGTTTTTTTTTTTTTTTTTTTTTTGCTCTTATTGGTTGCAGAAAACTTCAGGAAAATCAAATCCAGGCAATTACCACCAAGATGTTTGGAGAAAGTGGATCTACCATAAGGGGCGCATTGTAGGTTCATGAATCTTTGGGATTATAGTCAACTCCTCCTAAGACGGAAATTCTCAGGACCAATTTAGAGAGGTGTCCATCTTAAAACGAAGTTCAATTAGAGTAAATGACTGAAGAAACGGAAGAGACCACTCCTACCAGGTGTCCGTCTTAGAGAAGTGTCTGTCTTAGAGAGGTGTCCGTCTTAGAGAGGTGTCTGTCTTAGAGGGGTGTTCATTAAGAGAGAGTTGACTGTATATCAAATTGAGTGCATCTTAGTGACTAAATGAACAGTATCACCTTTGAGATACCCTATGGTCTAATCTACCTTCACCTAAATTTATATACACTTTACAATGGTATTTAAAAGAAGCCAGTGGCAATACATAAATTACATTTACCTTTAATAATTCTTACATTGCAATACTTAAGGAGAAAAGGACGAAAAACAAAAAGCTCGAAAACACATAAACATTTTTAGTGCGCGGTCGTCCTTTTAACCTTTTTACTCCCAAGAGTGATTAAGTTCAATTTTCTCCTTCAGTGTCGGCAGCACAAATATACCATACAGTAGGGAGAACTTGTTTTTTGGTACCTTGCTCAAATGATAGATATAAGAGAATTAAGTTTTTTATCTTTAAATTATAGTTAGACTTTCTACTTTTTACTCTTGCACTAGTATTATGAAGCTTTTATCTTTTGTTTCTGTTACAGTAGGCAATTTTCTTTCAGGTAATTTCGGCTTAGTGTCGTAGCTTCGAATATTTTTATCTTGATTCTCGTTGTGGAAAAACCTTCACGAAAAGAACTTGCGGGTGACGAGGCCTTCCTCATTAAATACGTTAATTATTGTTATTATTAAAAGATGTATTCTCTTTATGTTTTCAGGAACCTTGCTTATAATGAGATACAGACCCTGCATGAAGATGCTTTTAAAGGAGTGGCAATAAGCGGGCAAATGTAAGCGTGACAGTTAAACGAGGCATGCAATTTCTTTTAATTGTTTGTTTCCTAATTCTTTGTATTTGTACTCTTACATTGTTTTGCAGACAACTGAGGAATAATAGACTTGTTCTTTTCCCTGCCAAAGCATTACAGCGTCAAAACCCGAGAATTCTGTAAGTTCTGTATTACCATGAATTCTCAAACTCATTAATAATGCATGATTTCATTAGCCAATATTAAGCTATTAAAATAGCCTCAATTTTATGATTGAAGCTAGTAAAATCTGATATTAAGTAATGTATAGCGCGTTTTTGTGTAATATAGCCTTATCTGAACACTTGGGAAGTTGAGTAGCCAGGGAAACCACTCGGCCCGCTATTTAGCTAATCAGAACGCGCGTAGTATTTTAGATATTTTATAAAAATATATATTGCCAGGTTTGGTTTTGGTTTAGGCTCACAATGTTATTTTTGTTTTGGATTTTTTGTGCGTTAGAGACCTGCGATACAACCAGATTCCTTCTATTCCTGTTGGATGGTTGGATCCTTTCACAAGTCTGCAAGAACTGTAAGTCTTAACATGAATACCGTGTTGTTGCTGAGGTTCGATTATGGCTACATTTTGTTCTAATGAACTGTTTAGAGATTTGAGACTTTTATTTTGCTATACTAGCGTTCGCTTTATATCACAGGGCACAAGAGTAGGTACTGTTGTCATGACAACTCGGGCCAAATGAACTGCAGTGGTCCTTTGTGATTTCTCATGAGATCTATGCTACGACTTTGATTCTTTTATTTTTAACGTGCAGGTATCTTCACTACAACAACATTACCATGCTGGGTACAGATCTTTTTCGCAATCAGCGCGGCCTTGATGTTTTGTAAGTAAAGGCTCTCACCCAGTTTAGGCTATGTTACAGGAAGCAAGTTTTCCTGCAACTTGTGTCGCAACGCTAATGACAGCAAGTTGCAAAGTACATGTCGCACTGTGCATGCCGTATTTTACGGGGGTTCAGCCAGTGAATGCATAATAAGTAAAGTTTGTCGCTGTTGCTAACGTCCAATATGCTCTGTCGTAATGGGTACCTTGCACAGGAACTGGCACGAGCTTAAAAACGAGGCTGTCGCGGCAGAGAAGGTTGTCTTTGGAATTTTTACATGTAACTCCTCAAATGAAACGTGTGCATCTCCTCTGTAGACGCGTTGGTGCTTTAGAGCGATAGAAAACTCTCTTGTTTCATGTCTGGCGAATTTCGTGCCAGGTTAACCTCGCTTTAAATCCAAGATGGCGGCACCGTACAGTGAGCCAATTGTATCCCTTTGTTTCGATTACAGAGACGTCAGTAACAATGCTATCAAAGTAATACAGGATGGAGCATTCAATAACCTCAAAGATCTGGACCGATTGTAAGCAAAATCTTCCAATTCGCCCTGCGATGTTACTGGACAACATTTGATAACGTAGAGTCTAAGAAAGATGGATGTTTAAATAGAAGTGAAATACTTCTGTGCTGCACATTTTGTTCCCAAAGTAAATCTTATCACAAAAATTCCTTTGATATCTATGCTTCAAATCCAGGATTCCTTAATTTCTAGTTTTTCATTCACCGTTGTCTTTTCATGATGTTGTACTCGCCATCTCTCTAGCATCTACACTCAATAGTTTTATTAAACAGGAAGAAAATTTATGAAAGCTGCTTATGACTGTTGTGCAGTTGGGCATACATAGATAATAAAGAAAAAAAGACACTCGGAACAGAATCCTTTTTTGCCACAGTGCATATTTTATGACATAATTGTTATGAGCTAAAAGTTTTACAATATTCGCTTAGTTTTATTGTTGAAGGGACTTCCCACAAAATGTTGATATTATTCTGTAATTTTTTTTAGGTACCTCGAGAAGAACCGCCTGACGTTTGTTCCCACTTTTCCGTTGCTGAGCTCTGTGCATACACTGTAAGTGCGTTTGCTAATTCTATTTCCTATTTCTACCTATTAGATACCTGGATATTTGGTTGTATTTGCTCCAAACATACAGGTGGAATGTATTCACTTCATACCTTGGCTTGGATCTTTTTCTTACCGTTATCATATGACTATAAAAAATTTCTGTAATCTTATTGGCTGAGACTAAGCAAGTTAATTTTTATAATCACGTGATAAACAAGTAATCATATGAGGTGCTCGTGCTATGAATGATTTACACTACTCGTGATTTTTGAAAAGTGTATCAAATTTTAGTACAATTTTCAAACATCACTCGTGGTGTAAATCCTTAATCTCACGAGCATCTCACAGGATTACCTATACTTATTTTTGTTACCACTAGAAAGGTATCTGTATGGGGAAAAATCAGCCAGATTATGTATTTTATTACCTATTAAACCAATTCATATATTTAAGATCAAAGTACTTCTCCAAGATGTTCGTGATCTTGAATAAACATGTAGTAAAGAAATATACCCAAGTTCAAATGAAGTATTAGACGCTCCAGCAAATTTCTAATTTCTCCCGTTATTTGACACAAAGGAAACTTCAGGACAACAACATTGAAAACTTCGGTCGGGACTGTTTCGAGTTGGTAACAAATCTTCGAGATCTGTAAGTTATTAACTTGGTTTCTGGTTTTGTTTGCATGTGTTTACGGCAGTTTACAGATGAGTGTCGAAAGTAAGCATTGCTATATTGTTTTAGTTTTGCGTTTGCTACGTTTTCTAAACAAGTATAGGAGCATTCTTAAGGCCCGATCAAACGGTGATGATAGTCGATGATAGTGCTGTTGTTGTCATGACTCTAAAAGCTGTAGAGATATTGGTGACCAATGATATATCACATAGTATGGAGATTTTTTCACTTGATACTTCTCTTAGAAAACTGATTCATATATTAATTCTCACTCTATCACTCATATATATTTTTTGAGTGGTTGAGATAATTTATATTCTAAGCTTTAATTGTGATGAACAGTGATTGTATGTTTTGGTCTTTCAGGGATTTTGGCGGGAGTAATCAGTTGTCATGCGGCTGTAACGTATATAACTCGCTGGTAAAAGTTATTAAATCCCTGGCTACCAAGAATCAAGCTGCCACTTGTAGGAGTCCGTCTCGTGTCAGGGGAGTTCAGTTTTTTGTGGATGGCAGTTATGAGGATATCTATAAGCAAGAATTCGTTTGCTGTGAGTATCCCAAGACCCGATCAAACAGTCAATAGTGGCTGATGATAGTTGAAGGACCACAACTATCATCATTGACTATCATCAAGGTAGTATGTTAGCAATAGAGGTAATCCTCCGTGTAGGTCTTATTCCAAATTAATCCCTCCCAAGTTATTTTAGAAGGTACCCAGCAGATATATTACTTCGCGCGTAACAGCGAGAAACGAACAAACATACCTAGAGTTGTAATCACATTCATCGACAAAATGCATGGCTTATGCCATTTTGTTTCGAGTGAGCAAACGCGTTCTCGCGTTTCTCGTTGTTACGTGCGAGGTAATGTATCCGCGGGGGACTGGGTACCTTCTAAAAATAACTTTGGGGATTATCTTGGAATAAGGCCTAATGCGGGGAATTATCTCTCTTACTGTTACACTTTCTTGCTATCATAGAAAGCGTGGTCAAGCGGGAAAAACTCCACACAAATAAATAGTGCATTTCGCTCGTTCTGATTGGCTCCTGCAATCTGAGAATGGCAGGTACTATTCACTTCCTGGCGGCTTCCAGTAAAACAGTCTTGCGTGTGAACCAAATTTTTGCCCATCTTTTTAGTGTTTGAAATTAAAATATCTATTTGAAACCTGGTTATTTGTCAGTCCATGAAACTTCGTATTCAAAGAGGCGTGAGAGTTCGAACTCTTATCAACTGTCATTACCGTTTGATCGGGGTTTTAGTAGTAATTTATAATAATTTTAAAAAGCTAATGGAGTGTTTTTCCTGTAATAAGTTGGCGGCACACAAAAGTAACAAAATCAACACTAGATCAACACAAAAACAACAACACAAAGTAAACAACAATAACTACAAGCAACAACAAACAGCAAACAACAACAACGAAAGCCAATAACGCCAAAAAACTGACCTTGTTCATAACGCGTTTTATTTTATGTTGTTTATAATGCCTCTCGACAAATTTGTATTTTTCGTTTTATAGCTCCCGTTGACATCCAAGCGTTCGCTCCCGGGGACTTCAAGTTGAATGTAACATGGCAGAGACCAACGGAACTCCATCCCTACATTAACTTTACACAGAACGGCACCTATATCAATACATGGCACTCCTCCACGGTCCTATCTGTGACATATATAGTGACTTGCACCAGCAACGATGCTCCAAACCTGAGTGGTACAACTTTCCAAGAGTATCTTCTTTTCAACAAAATGGATGGAGTGAGGGCCGGAACCGATTATAGCTGTTACGTCAGCATGTCTGTGAGAGCACACAATGGCACGTCCGTGGGTGGAGGATCCCTTGGTTTGATTATAAATAGAATTAGCCCAATAAGCGAGCGGGTTTTTATCACTACGGCTGAAGGAAAAGGTGAGGTGCCATTTTAATTTTTCTTAAATAATGACAAGTTTCAAGAATCATATAGATGTTTTCATAAAGGCCGCGCGTCACACTAGGTACCCGAGCACTAGTACCCGGGAACCGGCAAATAAAATGCGTGCACTTTTGGAACCGGTGCCCACTTTAGTGCCCAAGTCTCGACCTTGTACCCGAATTCTGGCATGGGAACTTAAAAGCAAGGTGTGTCCATGGTAACCAGTGAGAATCGTACTCGGGCACAAGTGTAAACGCGTCTTAGCTCAAGCCCTTCCCTCCCAAGTGATCAACTTCAATTTTCTCTATCAGTCTCTAACCAGATATATATCATACAATATGGACAATTTGGTTTCTGATACCTTGCTCAGATGAAAGCTGATTAAACTATTAATTCTCGCTATACATAACTCATACAATTTATTTTAAAACGTTTGGGAGAATCTGTATTTTGAGCTTTGGAATGAAAGGATTAATTTGAAAAGAAAGGGGTGCAATGTGTTTACAGTCTGAACTTTGTGGATACCAGCAACATAGAAACCAGAAAAAGTTGTACTTATGCTCGTCAAGAGAGTATAAAGGTAAGCGAGGTAATCTCCCGTATAGGTATTATTGCAAGGTAATCCCTCCCAAATCTATTTTTAGAAGGTACTCTTGCCCCCGCAGATATATTACCTCGCGGGTAATAGCGGGAAACGCGAGAACGCGTTTGGTCACTCGAAACACGTTGCGTGGATATTTCGTGGAGGATAAAACTTTAAATGACCAGATGCGTTTCTCGCTGTTACGCGCGAGGTAATATATCCGCGGAGGACTGGGTACCTTCTAGAAATATGTTTGGGAGGGATTACCTTGGAATAAGACCTACAAGGGGGGTTACCTTGCTTACCTTTATATTCTCTTGTGCTCATATGGAATCGAGGGTTGATTGATTGGATACTGCAATAACTACTGTCAAGCTGTATGGACATTCTTGGTTAATGTGTGATGAGGTTCTATTTAAAGAAGCGTCACCTTTTTAATTGGTAGATTTTGTCGCACCTAGTTTGGTGTACTTTGGGCTCCAGTACGTCCACACTAATGCTTGTTCAACAGTCACCCGTCCACATAAATTGAGAAAATCTTTTGTTTGATTTGAGATACGCCAAATATTACTCATGCTCATAATCATTATATTTTACAGCTCCAGTGGTAAACACAACTGCTAATAGAACCAACTATCATTTGAGTGCCACTTTTTATGACTTCAGGTATGTGACGTCATAGTGTTTTTAATCGATAACCCAACAAAATATTGCTGGTGATAATTTATGCATATGTCATTCTACAGGGCATCTGAAGATGACTTTGTTGGCCTCCAAAATAGATATCGCCTGAAATACAGCAATCCGTCGTATGTAGGTAGTCCGTACGGCAGCTGGTTGGCAATGTCGAGAAACCCAGTTGGGGACTTCTTCTCGGACTGGTTCAGATCAGAGTCTACCAGAAACCACAACTATGAAGGAGTAATAGAGTTGAAAAAACAACACGAGACCGACTCAAATGGAAATTCTGTGTTTCGTTACTATAATGACAAGTATTTTCCTGTTGATGGACGTGGTTGGGGAGCCGAAGGACAGAGAGACTGTTACAGCAATGCTCTCAGGAATTATGGGTCAGTCTTCTGAAGGATAGACTGCGAATAATCCCTCCTTTTACCTCCAAGATCCCCTTGCGGGAGGCCTGGGTCGCGAGCGCGGAAGAGTACTGCGCGTCATACGCTTCCGCGCTCGGGACTGGACTTCAGCAATAGGATCGTGGACGGAAATGGAGGGAATATTTGCGGTCTATCTGTAGGAGTATTGGTGACAGGACACAGCGTGTCGAGCTATACATGCAATATCTACCATAGTGTACCGAAACACAGTGTCATTCACGACTTACCAAGTCATGCCATGCCAGTTTACATGCACGCATTTTTCTTGACTGTCCCAAACGTATTCTAAAATATATCAACCCAGACTTCAAATGCCCAACATGGAAAGACCTTGGAAGTACAATGATTCAAGTTGGAGATGTGTTGCAATGAATCTCTATTTTGTTTCCTAGTTCATATTCCAAAAGTGCTTTTATAAAAAATGGAGCAAGCCATGCTTTTCAGTCATACAAACTCTTTTAGATTTGGTGATTTACAAATGCTCCTCGTCTCTCTCGATCCAAATATATCCAGTCGAACAAAATTGAGACAAACGTCCATCTTGTCTAGTGCTTAATTTGTCTGAATTAAACTCGACATTTGTCCTGAGCTTAAGCGTGGGATGTTTGATGTTTTATTACTCCTAATATTTTTGTACTTTTCGTCGGTTATAGATTTACCACGGCGGTGCGATCAGCATTTAACTTTTCTGGCCAAGAACATTTCTCAGTTGGAGGAGGAGAGGAACTCTGGCTTTTTATCAACAAGCAACTTGTTGTGGAGATCTTTCATGACCCAAATAACAAATCCGTGCCTTGCCGAATTATAAGTTTGGCTTCTGCTGCAGGAGGTTTGTACTTTACACTTGTTGTAGATATGTTATACTCCATTGAGGAAACATTTAGGGATTTTAACTCACTTATATAGTATTTTCAACGTCAGGGGCACTCTCAACCACAGTCCTTTGCGCGTCGAAATCCTTGAACTGCCATTTTCGGCAGTTTTGAGAGCCGAAAGATGAAAAGCAATCCATTTTAACGCCACTCATTTGAGGAGAAGCTTTACATGCCAAGCGTTATCCCTTGGGCCATATCGCCAAGAGTCTAAAAGACATCTCGCGGTCGCGAGTTGCCCTCCTTCCATGTAAACAGCGCCTTAGTTTGATATATTAGGTTTTTTTGTGTTGGTTTAATTATGGATTTTTTTCACATTTGAACAAATGTAAACAGAAATATGGAATTGGGTGAGAGGGCCCCTTGGTATTAAAAGCGCCTAAACGATTAAGCTTTAATTCCTGATTAAACAAGAATGCCCCTAAACTTGTTTGGAAAAATGAGAAAGCTTTGCAATCGCAAAACTAAAACAATCACCTGGGCATCAAATGTGCAAAAAAATCCAAGCTAAGTTTGGTTCCCAACATGCATATACGAAACAATTAGATGACAAAATTCAATAGGTAAAGAAGCACCAGATAATAACAGCAAAGTTTGGACCTAATCCGGGATTAGCTTAATCGTGCTTTGAACAACTGGGCCCAGCTTTTCAAAGCACGATTAGGCTAATCCTGGATTAGGTCTAAACTTTCTTGTCATTTATAAGCCTAAAAACGTGAAAGTTTCGTCCACAACGACTTTCTTGATAACGTTGTAAGCTGGAACAAGCTTTTTATTCCATATTCGAACAAAATCCTGCAGTATATTGGCAGAGAGGTCGAGAGAAAGAATTTCGTTAATCCTTGATTAGCTTAATCGACTTTCGAAAAACCGGGCCCTGGGCCCTGGATATCAAGTGTTCAAAAAAATCAAAGCTAAATTTTGGTTCCAACATGCATATACGAAACAAATTGATAACAAAACTCTGTAGGTGAAGAAATTAGTCTCCTTCTCAAACAAGTCGAATAGAAATGGCTGCTCATTCTAAGGCCCTATTTATGGCGGATCAAGAATTTCGCCGCGCAAGGGACTGGATGATACGGCCCCTTCAATCTGTGTCCGTTCTTACGTCAGGTGAAGGAAGCGTAATCACTACCGAGGGCACAGTCGTTGGAGGAAAATGCCTGGAAAGTGGAAGCAAGCCTGCAGAAAAAGTGAATTTAACCTTAAGGGTGAGAATCTGGCATCCGAGTATTTGCGCTTTCAGAGGAATGGCATGATTTCTTTCATATCACTTTGCTACGTCTCCATTGCTAATATAATCTTGAGCTCTGCTATCATTTATTCGCGAAACTGAAATTACTATGATACGGACAGGGAAGAAGACGTAGCCACGTTAATATGGGATTTGTTTTCCAAAGTCCTGCGGCGTTGTTTAGATCTTCAAACATGTAATTGTTTTGGCTGTTGGCAACAGAGTATGCATAACAGAACTGATTCCGTGACCAACGATAATTTTTAAAAAACTATTGTTAGATCAGAAAAGAAAGACCCGAAAAAATAGAGGTAATTTCTTTTGTGTGCAACTGCTTTCTACTTTTCCTCAAAGGTTGGCGAAGTATACCGAGTCGATGTTTTTACGGCCGAGCGCTTTTACTGTGATTCAGTGCTACTGTTGCAGTCAAGCGGAGTTCAATTCATCCGATCAGAAGAAACCACGAGGCCGCTAGACTACGCAGTTGACATAAGCGAGAATTTGCACATTGGAGGACTTGTTCAACAATTTGACGTAGGTGACGCCTTTTCGAGTGGACCTTACACGGTTGAAGTTCTAAACGGGAACGATCAGGACAAGTTTGAGATTGTGGATGAGTCAAAACCATTGCCTTTACCACCACCTCAAGTACAACCATCATTTGAGTTAGACGGGGAGACTGTGTTTTTGTGTTCAAATATCTCAAACCAGACATCAAACCCTGTGAATAAGCCCTCACCAGGTATGTGAGTTTGCTCTTGCCATTGACATTGCATTGTGAAAGAGATAGAGCGGTTTTCGGATGACTGTCGAAAGTAATCGTGTGATTGCTTTGGTTTTGCGTTTGCTTCGCTTTCGGATTGGTCCACACTAGTTTGTCAGCATGCTCAGCCAATCAGGAACAAAACCAAAACCAAAACCAAACACTTCTCACGCAAGCGATGGCGTGTACTCGCACTGCTGATTGGAAAGTAAAACCAAACGCAAGACCAAACACAAATTACTTTGGCTTCCAATTGGCTGAACTGTTTTCTCTCAGTCTCTGTGATTGGCTTGTGTGATTACTTTGGTTTTGGTTTTCGACAGTCATCCGAAAACGGCTCTAAACTTATGAATAACTCATGATTTTATTAGCCAACCACTGCGTCGCATTTGGTCATGTGGGTGGGTTTTGAAACAGAGTCAAAACAAATATGTTTATGAAATATAACTTCAATTATATCTTTCAATTGCATTATCTAAGTTCGTGGTAGATAACACGCGCGATCTGATTGGTTCGTGCCTCGTGTATTAAAGCTTTGCGGCGTCGTACTTCTTTATACTTCTCTCCTGTTCTTTCAACATCTCGCGTGCTTCTAAACACAAGAAACCATGCGGACGCGTGTGTTATTTCTTTATTGCATCATTCTAGGCATATTGACACTAATTTCTGATTCATAGTAAAAACAAAGTTTGCTGCAACCCAAGTCAAGCTTGTTTTAAGGAGAGCACTTGATTATGAGCACACCACAAGTCATTTGGTGACTTTTCGGGTGACAGACACTGGAAAAGCAACGAAACCAACAGGGAATGTCACCATAAAGGTAAACACCTTTACGACTTATCAGCAAACAAAATGGCTTTTCGATTTATTCGAACACCCAAAAATATGCATTTTATCTTTGATTATAATTTGCTGTTAGTTCTTTTTCTTGAAATGTTATTCAAATTCCAAAGTTCCAACAGAAAAAGACTCGCTGGAATAACGAAAAGAAGTTTTAATTGCAAAAATAGTCAGCCCGACGTTCGAATGGAGTTTGCGCAGTCGAACTATATTACCCCTTTTGCTCTTGAATGATCAATTGCAATTTTCTCCTTCAATCTTTTCACCAGAGATATGTCAAAGAGTATTGAGAGTTTGCCACTCGATAGTTTGCTCAGCTAAAAATTGATTCAGCTATCAATTCTCACTACATTATTCATTCAGTTTCTTCTTGAATTTGTATTACGAGCTCATGATTGAAAGGCTTAAGCGGACCGCTTGATACGGAACATGCGCTTAACCTGGCCCGTTTAAATTTATTTTTAGGCGTTGTTCGAAAATTTATCAAAAGAAAATAGGCTAGTAGCACTCTTAGATCAAAAGAGTCTAATTCTCTCCTCAAACGAGTCTGATGGACTATTCATCTTTCGACTCTCGGGGGCCCTAAAAAATGGCGGATCAATGAATAGCAATTCTTTTCCATCCGACCCGTTTGAGGAGAAGATTAGGTTCTTTTGATTTAAAAGTGCTACTAATCTTTTTTTTTCTTTTGATTATTACGTTCTTTCGTGTTGAGAACCAAATTCTGCCTTGGGTTTTCTAGATGTGAACAAAAAAAATTGAAAAGGCTGAGAGGGCTCTTTTTTACATACTCCGTACATGTAATAGACACTGTGTTTGCTTTCTTTAGGTTTTTGTCCTTGATTACAACGATCATTGCCCCGTACTCCCTGATCTTAAATTTGTATTGAAGCCCATACCACCACTACAAAACGCACCCTTCTTTGTGGCCAAGGCAACTGATGGTGATAGTGGAATCAACGCAGATATTACTTACAAAACAAGCCGCATCATCGAGGCTTTGTAAGAATAATACCGTAAAATTCTTTTGATGGCTTATATTTGTTTAGGGACTTTTTGGGCATATTTTCGGGGAGGGAGGGAGGGATTTATTATTGAAGACAATTTTGCGTTGCAGAAACCAGTGATATTTCCATAGTCATCGCAAAGTGGCATTATTTGGGACAGGCTAAACCACTGGTATTAGGGTGCTGAACCTTAAATGCGCCCATGGGTTTATATTAGGGGAATGGATGGGGGGGGGGGGGGGAGGGGGGGGGGGGCGGTGGGTGGTTGTCTAGTTGTCGGAGGGAGTTTTGCGTTGGTGATTTTTGGAGGAGGGTGAGTATATTTTCTAGGGGAGGGGTGGGATATTTACGGAATTTTACGGTAGGCCACTCTGTTTCGTTTGTGTGTAGCTGACGTAATTTTGGAATTTTAAATTGGAAACATTGTATACAGTTTTTCTAATAATCTTTCACACTTTTCCACTTAACTCAGTCCTCTAGTAGAGGCAAAGATGTTTAGGGTCAACAACGGATCAGAAATAGTATGGAGCAACAGAACTGTCGAGTGGACCTACAAGTACTACATCTTTGCCGTTGATGGTGGATCACCAAAGCGAGGCGACTGGATTCCACTTACAATTTCCTTTAATGCGACATGCGTCAAAACTGCGAGCATTGTGGTAAATAGGACAAGTGGAGAGGTGTTTTTCCGGGCTCCAGACATGACTGTATCAGAATATCGTAAGTGCAACGACTTGTTTAGTTTTGGGGTTTTTAGATAGAAAATCATTTTCCAGGTAGATTTACTATGTTTCTGGACCAGAAATATGGGGCCATGAAGTCAAAGGAACTCGCGTCCGCCGACAAAGTATAAGAACATGCACTGAAATGTTTAAATATCAAATTTTATTGAGCTGTACTGTGCTCATTTTCATATCATGTCACAAAATAAATGTGTACCGGAGTACTTCCTGTATTTTTCATTGGCTGATTTCTCTTATCCCTGTACACATTATTATTACTTACTTCAAACAATGCCTGGATACTCATCGATTGATGGAATGCTCGCGGAAGAATTCAAAATGCGCTCCTAATGCATGAACCAACGTGTTCCAAATTATGTAATCTGTGTAATCTGTGGCAAATGTATAAACCTATCATTCAGCTCCAAGTCACAGTCACAGCTAGTACGTCTTTGACACACCATACAGGGCCCGGTTGTTCAAAGGTCGACGGTTAACCAAATTCTGTCTCTCATGCTTTTGACCAACAAACTGCAGAGTTTTGATTAAAGACTAATTAAAGAGTTTGTTCCAGCTCGAAAGGAAGTCGTTTTGTTCGCAAAAAGTTTTGATCTTTCAGCTCAAACTAAGAAGAAGGTTTACACTTAACCCAGAGTTTGCCTAGCCGTGCTTTTGAAACCGGGCCCGGATTAATTGAGTTATACAGTATGGTTTGTCAACCACGATAACATATCATCATTCGATACTATTTTTACTATCTTTCGATAGGCCGAGAGACTGCTGCATCACCTGCAAATAACTGCTTGCAAATAAGTGTCTGTTCTTGCGTACTACTGTTTTCGGAGTGTCAACTGCAATTATTATTCTACTCATGCGCAGTTTTCTTCACCTGTGTAAACATGGCAGCTCGTTTTTACTACCACGCGCGCTTTCCAACACATTTTATGCCAATAATTTGTGAAATGCAAGCTTACTCGAATGATAAAACAATTATTGAACTCGATTATCGCAAAATATCGTGATTTGCCAGTGTCTTGCAGATCATTTAATTGCCTCTTCATCTGGCATCGGCAAAGGATTGATCTGCTGGGCACTGGCAAATCACGATATTTTGTTCAACCTTGTCCAATAATTGCTTACTATTTGCCTTGAACTTTCTTAAACTAACGTTGGATACTATTTGTCGTGTGTTATATTTAGCACGAAATTCAAGCGTCAAACCAATGTGTCGTTTGTGTAAGACTGGGTACTACTGTATTGGTGACGGGACAGAAAAACCATGTGGTCTGGCCTCGCCCACCGAGTATGCATTTGGAGGAGCGAGAAGTTGTTCGGAGTGTCCTGAAGGATGGGTGAGTATCACTTTGTTGCTACGTATTATGTATTTAAATGAATAAGTTTCGCTGCGAATGGACGGAACCTCTCCCCCTTAGAATTTGTTGAGAAATAAAGTAGTGCCCAATGTTTGTACAGAAGCGAAGAAAATTTGAATATATATTGAAAAGACAATTACTGATGACACATACTACGGGAATATATTCCTTTGTGTAGCTTTTAATAGTTGTTGTCACCAAAACATCCTCAAGTAGCCCTCAGAAGTTTTTAAATATCTTCGGTTATCCCCGAACGAAGTGAGGGAAATACTCACGACGCTAATGCAGTAGTATTATCGCCTTATCGGAGACTCCAAGCCTGCCGCCATCTCGAAATCTAATGTTCGTCTGTCAGTCTGTCAGTCTTGCGTGCGACCTCGTCCCCAGTTCCTATCGCGTCGCTGCAGAACCAATAACAAAGGCCGGATCGATCACGTGTGGCCCTGTAGTTTTACTCGCAATGAGAGAAATTAGATTGAACGAAGCAACTACAGTATATCGTAGCTGTGTTCACGAAAATGGAAAACTTGAAACAACAGTCTCGCGAAGCTCGTCTTCAAAAGAGAAGGAAACAGGCACGAGCAAGGCGGAATCGTGAAACGATCGAACAGCGCCAGTTCGTCTCGACAAAAGACGGAACTATGACCGAAAAGAAAACAGCGCATGAATGCCGATCGAAAGCGACATGAAGAGAAGCGGGTAACACAGACAACTCCGCAAAGAGAACAGCGCTTGAAAGCGAATCGAGACCTTCAGGAGAAAAAGCGGGCCGAAGAGAAGACTCCGCAAAGACAACAGCGCATGAATGCCGACCAAAAGCGACATGAACAGGTGAAGCGGGTAACACAGACAACTCCGCAAAGGGAACAGCGCTTGAAAGCAAATCGGGAGCTTCAGACGCCGTTTTGTGTTAAACTCAGATACTTATTTAGAAAGGACAAGCAACAAAGGTTAGTCAGTGGAAATCGAACAATCACCGTGACAAATATATTCTATCCCGTATAGCTTGTAACTCGATCACTTCAAGAATGTATTAAAATCTGTATGCTGATCATTTTCCCTCGAAGTATTGTTTTACTACGCTTCTGTCGCCAGTTTCGGCTACCGTATTCGCTCAGAGCAATCGGAACTTGGAGTCTTGAATGATTTAGTCAGATGTCTTATTTTTCTGTAATCTGACACGCGGTGATTGCAGCGAGAATCGTTCACAAGCCCTTAGAAGTATTACTAGGTCTGAAGCCCGTGTATAATTTGAAGTAAACTGTTCAAATTTTGCTTTGATTCTGGGAGAAATCTTGCTGTTTTGAGTGGGTTCACATACAAAACAATTCGAGCCTATTAAATATGCATGCCTGAGTCTGGAGCATGCAGTCCAGAGTAAAAACAAATCGCACAGGAAGCCTATTTAATTGTACTGCCTATGAATTCAAAATTGGAAAATCAGTGTTCCTTTTTTCCCGTACTACGACGGCCGACCAACTTCAAACTTTGAGTATTAAATTTTGAGAACGTGCTTGGCAGACTGTATGAATTAATTTGACGTGCCGACCGTGGGAAATACGTACTTCGTCACGCAATCGATTCTTTTTTCAACGCAAAAATATAACACACACCATTCTTTTTCTCCTTCCTTTGCGTGTAGCACTTGAGTTCGAAGAAAAGATTGAGTCAACATTTCGGTAAAACAAAGGCTACTCTTGTTGGGAGTTACCAAAGTAAAAGTCCCATCAATGGCAGAGTGAGGGGGTATCTGCGATTATCGTATTTCTAGTTTATTTCGATTTTGATTAAATATACGCCAAAATTTTCCGAACAGTTAGCAGAGACGTTTTTGAAAAACTGTAGAGATGATGTAGGAACACTCTCAATAGACAGACAATCTGTTTGCTTCCACAGCTCTGCCACAATGGAACAGCTCTGCCCTGTCCTCCGAGCACATATGTCAAGTGCAACAACACGGTACACACTGATTTATAATACATTCTCTAATATTAACACATATGGTGGATATATACATAATAACTCTAGAACGAAGAACGTTTCGGCCATAACCCATGACCTTCTTCAGCTTACTGGTAGTCTTCGTTCTTCGTTTCATACTCAATGTCCAGTAAGTGATTCAAACCTGTGTATTATATAAACCAACTGGATGGATAACATGTTTATACATAATAACTCTGTTTCTCTGCTTTTGTTTCTCAACAGTGGTGCCCACGGAAGTGCTTCCATTGTGAACCTGGTACTGTTTGTTACGAAGGCAGAAAGTATGAATGTATACCTGGGACGTATAGTGACGGTACAGGTCAGTCATCAGGGAAAACGCCATTACCGAGATGCCCTCTCCCTTTGTTTCAAAACGACATCCAGTGCGAATCCTTGATGTTTGTGATGTTTCTTGTTATATTAAGAGCCACGACAATAATAGTGACCAAGAGAGCACACGAGTGACCATGAATCACCAAGAGTCACTAAAAATGACCACGAATCCAAAAATATCGCTAACATGACTATGACTCGTCGTCAATCGTGTATTCTTTTAGTCAGTATCGTACTATCACAGTATTAAAGAGGGTGTAAATATATTTGTTCAATCAATCAATCAATCAATCAATCAACCAAACTTTATTTTACGAGTATAACACTAAATAGTGTCAATCACTAATATAACTGTGACCCTCATACAAAAAATTACAACCTGTACAATTTATACTAAATGCTGAGAAATGCTAATAAGTTATTTTACAATACAGTTCATAACTGCATCAAAGTTTATAACTACTAAAGAAGCTAATTGTTAGGATTATTAAACTATTAAAAAGTTACTAAACTATATTAACTGTTCTTGCACTATGGAAGCAGCTTTTGAGACCACTTTTAATTCTTCAGGATACCCTTGCAAGCTGTGCCCTCCTGGGAGTTTTAGCAATGAGTCCAGATCGAGTGGTTGTCAGTGTTGTCCGTCTGGACACAGTAGCACTTACATGAAGACGACCTGCAGACCGTGTCCGTCCAATGAATGGGCCAATCAGGGAACGTTTCCTAACTGCTCTCTTTGCAGGACGTGCTTCGATGAAGCTTCATGTATGAACACTTTTAATTCATTATCTCGTGTAATCTATTTAAAGTACACCTATTCCCTGAGTTTTCGTTTCGCCCAAAAAGGTCTTAAATTTTGGATTAATTTTTTGATCAGCGATACTGTGCCCTGTTGGAGTGTGGAAAGTTGTGATAAAAACGGCTCCATCACTTGGTTTATGACTTACAGTCGTTCTAGAATCTTTCAAATTGAAGTTCAATTTTGAATCTTTAAAACTTGGGGAGTAGGTGCCCTTGGTCGTTCGTAAAAGGAAGACCATTAATACGTGAGTAGAATCGGCCAGTTAACACAACAACTTACTCGTGTATCAGCTTAAAGGGCTTTTTTACTGAGCAGTAATGTCACTTCTGTAGATGTGGGAACTTCGCTTTATAATCTTTGTCAAGTTCCCACGGTGTTCTAACTGCAGCCGATCAAGTCGAGGAAAGGGAATTGACCAGCCAAATACTAACTTTTTGCAGTTTACTAGACTGATAGTCTGCTCGTTGTGACTATAGAATTTGTTATTTTAACCATGTCAGCCATAGCGTTTGCTGGCTTCCAGCTCTACCAACTAAAGTAAGAAAATTTCATCCAAATGAACCTCTCAGTAATTCATGAGTCTTCCGCCGAAAAAAAGCATTAAAAATAAATTCAAAAGCGGCCGGTGCATACGTCCTTATTATTACCCATGTTATTGTGTTCTAGGCCCCTGTATGAAAAAGCGTTGTTTTCCTGGCGTCGACTGCCGGAATGTCGGGAACGGTCATTTCAAGTGCGGCTCCTGTCCTGAAGGGTACAAAGGAGATGGAGAAATATGCACCGATATCAACGAGGTTTGCTTTTTCGTGTGACGCAGTAGTGATACAGATGTAATATGTGTAGGAGTGAACGAATATTTATTTTGAGGAGGTCAAGTACTTGAAAATGATATAAAACTCCCAAAACTCTTCTTACTAATACAATAATAAGATGAATATTTGTTGGATTCATATTTTGGTTCTCTTTGTTCGCCTTGTTAGTTGCCAGTTTTCAAGCGTGGCTTTCTTTAGTACTTAAGAGTAAATTTATTGGAACACTAGCTAAACCCCCGTATATTACGGGAAACTTTTTAGCTGCTTGTTGATAAGTACGAGTTAGTGGCTTATTTTGTGTGTTGTCAGTGCGCATATAAGTTTAGTTGTCAATTCAACCCGACTGTCACATCTGAGCTGCAAAGCAGCCCCTAAACTTTCAGTGCTCATTTTTTTGGTGGTCTTTTAACTTTCCTCTTGCCAAGATTCGCTCCTTCGCCTGCCACTAGAATTCAACTGTCAATAGATCAAATTGATTATAGAAACATTAGAAAAGAACACATTTCTCTTTAAATCAGTGTCAGTTGGCAAGCCCTTGTTTTCGCCGAGACGCATGCGTGAACCTTTCTCCGGGTTACCGCTGTGCTGGATGTCCGGCGGGATTTCGTGGTAACGCACCTTCTGGAATAGGCGTGGAGCATGCGCAGAAATTCAAACAAACTTGCGAAGAAGTTGATGAGTGTGAAGAAGGACGTCATTCTTGCGACCCTAATGCCAAGTGCATCAACACTATGGTACGTAAAATTTATTATTTATTATTTGTATTTTTACTAAGCGTAGTTAACCAGTTGGTAGAGCCATATTGTTTTGACGACCGTCGAAAGTAATTGTGTGATTGTTTTTGTTGCCACCAGCCTTGTTTATGTTTAAATACTTTATAAATATGCTCCCGGTAATCTTCAACGACTATTTTAGGCTGAACAAAGAAACTCATTCTCACAATACAAGATCATCATCAAAAATTCACAAATCCTTTATGCGCACCAATAGACTGCAACGCAGTCCCTTCTTTCTCTTCCGCCCACGCGGCCACGCACCTCACTCGCTCCAGTCTCTGGACACTTGTCGGAAGAGAAAGTAGGGACTGCGTTGCAGTCTAGCGCACCAACTACAATAGATACTCAATAAAAAACAGAGGAAATCAAATATTCAAAGAAGCCAAATCATATATCTTCAAACCAAAAATCAAAATGTACCTTTTTCATCAGAAAGACCTTCCAGTCAATCAATAGTTAATTTATACAATAGATTGATCACATCTAGAAATCCAGTACATTACTAACAACATATAATCAATAGGTGTATATTATCGCAACTGTAAACAGGGGCTCTCCTCGAAAAGCCCAACAGGGTTTCCTATTTGTCAACGGTAAAATAGAAACATTATTGTGAAAATATCTTTAATAGGGCAAATAAAACTATTAATAATAATAATATTATTATTATTATTATTATTATCATCATTATTATTATTATTATTATTATTATTATTATTATTATTATTATTATTATTATTATTATTATTATTATTATTATTATTACTAGTAATATATTGAAAAGACGCCACTCGAGTCCCGGATGTAGTTTCGTATGGATTTTATGCACGGTATATTTTCCAGTAAAACACTCGTGTCTATCTATTGATAAAAAATTAATTATCATTATCATTTTTCAGGGTAGTTACAAGTGTGGGCCCTGTAATCCTGGCTTTATAGGTGATGGTTATGCTGGTTGCTACCCAGGTGACCTTTGTACGAATGGATCGCACAGGTGTCACGTTAATGCTGGTTGCTTTTTGCAAGGACCTGGAATCTATAAGTGTCAGGTACAGACGAAAGCAAGAACAAATTAATCGTTAGTTTAAGTTAATACAACAAAAGTGAGTGATTCTATTGTTGATTTTTGCAGTGCAAGGACGGTTATGGTGGCAACGGTGAAGAATGTGGACAGGACTTTGATCTTGATGGGATCCCAGGAGAGGGCTTGAGTTGCGCATTATTCAGCTGTACAAAGGTGACTTTAATCTGAGACCAAAATCGGCCAGCGCAATGTATAAAACATAAGAATTAAATGGAGAAACAAACTTCTTATCCGTAAAAATCACGTTGAAAGAAGCCACTGGGTGATTTTTTCGTTCTCTAAATAAAACACTCGGAAAAATCTTATGATAGAACCATCCCAGGATAAAGAGACTGGGAACGAGGATGCAACAGAATGGCGTTTGTTCATAATATACCATTGAGCGTTTCTTGTCATAATAACCTCGTTGTTATTGTGTACTATTTAAATTCGATTAACCATATTATTTTTATTTCGTACTTTTCTGCTTTGTTTTTGTTTTGGTGCATCTGTTTGTTTGTTTGTTTGTATTTATGGCAAATGATTATAAGATGTTGTTGTGAAGAGAAAATTAGTAGTCCGGAAGAGTTCCCTGAGATCCACTGCTTCAAAAAGAAAATCAATACAAAACATGAATAACATAAGTTTAAAGCAAACAGCAAAGTATCAATTGCACTTTCTTGTACTCTTGCACGTTTGGAAGAAAGCGGGTTTTGGTTAAAGTTACTGACGGCTTGCTGTTTTCAGGACAATTGCCTGACCGTCCCGAACACTGGTCAGGAAGACAACGATGGAGATACCGATGGCGATAGCTGTGATGAAGACGATGATAACGATTTGATAACAGATGATGAGGTTTGTAAGTTCGATAAGGAACGTTTAATTGTTTGGTCGCTATAAAAAAATAAAAAAATAAAAATTGTGAAACAAATCCATTAGATAATTTTAGTTTGAAACAACGCTTTATATTAGTTTAGGCCAATAACTTGAGGCACGGATCCAGGATTTTCGACAAAGGGGCTTTTAGGTTGTGGGTTACAGGACCAACTTTGGAAAATAACGAGCTTCTTCCGCAAACAATACCCCCCCCCCCCCCCCCCCCCCCCCGGCCTTCATTTTCGACAAGCATGCGGCGTGAGAGGTTAAAAAGGTCTGAAAGCGAGATAAATCAAACGTTGGCGCGCAGAGGTGTTATCTTTCCTTGGAATCTTTGTCCAGCGGGGGGTAGGCAAATCAGTGTTTTTGTTTGCATCAAGAAGTGTAAAAAAATTCGACAAATGTTTCCAACACTAAAAAATTTGATAGATTAATGGCAAAATATGTAAATAGCACTATTAGGGAAAAAAACTGATATTCTTCTCAAACAAATTGAATGGAAATTGCGAATCCATCTTTTAAAGTTCAGAGTCCTAAAAATGGCGGACCAGTGGATTCGGCGCGCAAATGGCTGTGGTTGAGGGGGGTCCTTTAATTCAGTAGCATCGTTAGGTCACCTTACTTGCTACTTTACTTTTACAGGATAATTGCCCATTTGATAAAAATCTAGACCAGCAAGACCGTGATGGTGATGGAATAGGAGATGCTTGTGATAACTGCGTGTCCATTCCAAATAAAGAGCAGACGGATACTGATTTTGATGGTTCTGGGGATGCATGTGACAATGACAAAGACAACGATGGTATGACTGACGTGCGACAAAGCCTCAGAGCATTTATATTTATCTTCTTGTTACTGGGTGAAGTTCTGTGTAAGACGTCGACAGGTCGCAATATTGTCTGAGCACGCGTAAACTGCCAGCGATTTCCGGTTTGATTGATCAGCAATTATATAGTTTCGAGAGCTTTGTGCGCAAAAGGTCACATTTTGACAAAAGTATTCAAGGTTTCCTTTGGCAGGGAGCTCAATTAATCATTCGCGTTTCTGTGTTGGGACGTAAAAGTCGTAGTTTAGGCTTTTTACTCGTGAACATTCTCTCGGCAATTAGAAAACATGGCTTTAGTTGCTTTTACCCATTTCAAGCAACCTGACAACCTACTACTTTTCAGAAGCGTTTATCTGATTTTTACTGGGTGCTCTCTGCACTCTTTCTTTCATTTGCTTTCCTTACCTTCACAGATCGCTCTTCGGTTGCGGTAAAAGCTGCAGTGGATAATAGGGGCGGTGTTTTCCATTTCGTCCAAAAAATTGCTACACGCGAATTACGACTGTTACGTCCCAACACAGAAGCTCGAATAGTTAATTTAGCTCCCTGCCAAAGGAAAACCTCAACTTTTAGGGGACACTCTTAACTTTTGACAAAAACCGAGCGGTAGTAACGTTTTTCGCAAAAAGCCGCCGAAACTTATCGAGTTGCTAGGTGATACGCTGACCAGACATCGCAGGCGGTTCACGCATGCGCATGCATTATTGCGACCTGTCTAAGATGTCAGGTTTTGGGTTCAGGGGTTGTTACGTAACGATCTCTTCGTTGATTGTGTAGTTAAAAAGGCCGTAGTTCATCCTTACTGTCAGGGTTTGATGAAAACAACGATGAAACCAATTTTTGGTTGCTTAGACGAAGAACCCATCGCCATTATAGCGTCTCATGCATGCCTCAGCATACTCGATTCCTTGACTTTCAAGGAAAGGAACTGTTTTGTAATCTGAAATGCTGATGCGAGATTGTTTTAACAGTTTTTGTATTACTCTTGTTTCTATGGTAGAAGAAAGTATGTGACCCCTTTCTAATAATTTATTGCAGGAATTCTAAATTCTATCGACAAATGTGACAAGTTACAAGCTGTTAATGACCAAAAAGACGCTGACGGGGATGGCATTGGGGATTTATGTGACAACTGTCCGTCAATCAGGAACCCGCAGCAAGTAAGTGCGCGCCAACCCCTCAATAGGCCTATTGCAACAATAGGTCACGTGACCCGTAATTAAGCAAGTTAACTAGAATTCGTTTTTGAGTACCATAAACGGAAATCGCATCAAATATGTAGACTTGCAAAAATTTCTGGTCCATAGCATTAAAGCAGGAAGTTTGCCGCTGCTTCAAAGTTTCGAATTATTAAGAAGATTAGTATAGGGAAAATTAGTGTTGGAAATGAAGTCCTTGTTCTCTAGCAAGTTTTCCCATGCAAATCTTCTTGATATTTATGAACTTCAAAATGTTGCCAAATTTGAACGTTTTTTATGATTATGTCGCACTGTCGCTCTCTTGTCACTTATGCTGATGCTGATATCGCTAGTGAAAACAAACCTGCACGAGGTTGGGACTCCTACAGGGTGACGGGATATCTGCGAATATTCAGTATTCCTAGTAACTAATTAACTGATTGACTTTTGATTGACTTTTCTTAGTCTGATTCGAACCAGAATGGTTACGGGGATGCATGCGATGGGCAAGGAAAGGACAGGTGAGTTTATCAATAACTAATTATTAATTATAGATTATCTTATATATAGCCACAACTATCGGAGGGTTGACGCCTTTTGTTTTGGAAGATCTGTACATGTATTTGTTTGCGTAGCAAAATTGACCACAAAACGACCGTATACTTCATTTGCAGAAAAAAGACACACAGTATAAAATATGATCTAAAAATTAGTTTGAGACGCATGTGCTGAAATGTAGCCAGAGTTTTATGTATAAATTGTTATGTAATTTTGTTTAGCACATTTGTAGCATTTACAGCTAAAAAATCCGTATAATTTGATTTTCAGAAAATGGACACACTGTATAAAACATGATCTACCAATTTGTGTGAGACGCATATGCTGAAATGAAGCTACAATCCTGGACAAAAGTCTTTGGGACACCTGATCATAGTGCTATTTTGTTGATATCACCCACTTTGGCTGGCCTAGTTAGTCAAAAAGGCACCCACTCTCCCCTTCCCCCGATCAATGTTGGTTCAGGGCTGGAAGATGCGCAATTCAACATTGACGTGGGGGAGGGGGTGGTGCGAAAAACTCAAAATTAAAGAACTTTGTCCTAGTGCCCCAACATTTTTTACCAGGATTGTAGAGTTTTAAGTATAAATTGTTATAATCTTGTTTAGCACATTTGTAGCATTTACATCTGAAATTTTTCGACTAAACTATCTTAAATGATATCTGCCGGTCCTTTTTTAACATTGCCTGGTTGTTTCATCGGTAATATGACCACCTAAATTTCGCCATGAATCTTCCTTCTGCTCCGACGATTTTTCTGAAACTTGGTTAAGGTATGTAATAAGTCAATATAAGTTGATTCCAGAAGTTTAACAAAAATATAACAGCAAAATTTTTCACTGGGTGCGATTTTGTTCAAAAAGTGCTGTCCACATAAGCTATAATATCACTGAAAATATTTGTCCCCAGTTAACTCGAATTCTATCGTATTAGTGCTGAATGATAACTGCATTGTTTCTTAAAGTTTTATAGGAATTGCATTAAAGCCAAAAAGGATATGATTCAAAGTTTTTCATGGACGAGTGCGCCCGATGAAACTCCGGAGTCACCTTAATTGTGGTTTGCCCACATTTCAAAATTTTATTTTTTCATTTTACCTATTATATTTCTGCTTTGTTGTTAATCTTTTCAGGGATGGTGATGGTGTTTTAAACAATTTTGATAACTGTCCAGATCTGCCAAATGGTGATCAAGCTGATGCTGATGCTGACAAAATGGGTTTGTAACTTTTACGGATGTTTGAAGGTCTTAATTTAGATTAGCCCCTATTGGTAGATTATTGGGCCGAATCCCGAACCTTGCGAGGGTACATTCGCAACACCAGCTCGCTTTTCTTTATAATTTATCCCGGGCGTCGACCTCTCCTTACCAAGAGGTCTTCTGATGGTCTTCACTATTTGCATATCTTTGCTTTTGGGCTTGTATTAAACTGAAACAACTGAAGAACTTGCAAACCAACTGGTCTTGCAGTAGATGGTTATGCTTGTTGCTACTTAGTACGAGGATCATTGTAAACATTTGAGAAGGATTTGCCTAAACGTCACATAATAATATAATATGTATTTTGAAAGAGTCCAGCAAGCACTGGTTACGTTTTTCCTTTAGATCCAATCACTTTTTTCTCATGGCCTAAATGTTTTGTGTGTTTCTTGTTATTTTTTGCCCAACAAATCTATTTTTTTGTTTCGTTAGGTGATTCGTGTGATGATGATATGGACAATGATGGAGTACCCAACATCCGGGATAACTGTTGTTTGGTCACAAACCCGGGACAGGAGCATAAAAATCTATCTTATGATCTCAATGGTTCGTACGGCCAGCTGCCTAAACGTATACAGATTGTATTTTTGATCTGAGGTTTCGAACGTTAGTCTTTCGTTACAGAAGGGACACTTAAAACATGAAGTCAAGGGTTATGGACTAAAGAAATAAGTAGAAAACAGCGTAGGTGAAACCGAAACCTCTAGTAAAAGACAGGTTTAGATGGTAAGAACTTCCCTCTTCCCCTTATAGAGGTAGTCAAAACTTTACGTTTGTATGCGTGCGCATCCTAGAATTTTTAGTGTCGTGTTCAGTGATAAATCTCAACGGTGATACAAGTTTCGAATGGTATATTTCAATAATAATTATTTGAGAGTGATCAAGATTTTCGCTTTGGTTTTCTCTCATCAGAAATGTGTCATACAGTAAGGGTAATTTGGAATTTGATAGCTTTCTGGATTAAACGCTGGTCAATTCTCACTTCTATTTGTTCTATTTGTTTATAATGGTTAGGAGCCTCAGGAGGCTTGACCGTGTCATTTTCATTGTTTTTCTTCCTATACCAGGAAATCCCTTGGGTGACGTTTGTGTGGGAGATTTTGATGCTGATGGTGAACCAGATGTCGATGATGTGTGTCCCCGAGTTAAACACATTAGCAACACCAGTTTCTTGGAGCACTTCATTGTTGATTTGTACCCAGGACACCCGGACCCAGCCCCCAAATGGAGAGTGGCTCAAAAGGTACGGGACTTTCAAACTCATTTACATTCTTGATTCTACTACCTAACTAGCGCATTGCTTTTGGTCAGGTGGAGGGTGTTGGCACAGTGTCGAACACTGGTTCAAGTGTTTGATCCAATTTCCAACTCCAGTGATAAAATTTCCTAATTTGCATATATTCCTTGAGAAGTTATTTCAAAAACTCGTGCTTCGTTTTTTAGGAGGAATTCCAAACACCTCGAAACAAAAATATGTGATACAGTATGGAAAATTTGCTGCTTTGATGCTCAATTCTCACTATATCACTCATATATTTTTTGAATGATTAGGAGAATTTGTATTTTGTTCTGTTTCATACGTCAAACTTCATATGAGTCGAATGCAATGCAAATGAGCAAAAGCTATTGTTTCAGGTAATTGATTTCATTGTATTCGGCTCATGTGAAATTCGAGTCACTCATGGACCCGAAACTAACCAAACAAATCTATTGCACGGTTAAGATGGTATTTGTTGATGTTATTTCGTTTCGTGTTTTGTTTGCTTTGTCAGGGCGTAGATGTCGAGCAAGTTACAAACACAAGTCACCCAGGAATGTTAATCGGTACGCATCACAGTAGATAATGAAAATAATACATGAAAACTTGTATCATACAATATCACCGCGGTATTTTGACATGAGTGTGTGGCATCACTGTATATCCATACCGCCTTTTGGTGGTTTCTTGTGAAGCCGTTGGCTTTTTTCAAAGAGTTCAAAGGAATATAACGCAATAATTGTTCATCGATTACCGTGTAACCCCGTTGTGTTTGTAAAGAAGAGAATATAGTGTTTGATCAGAGTATTTCATGCATTGCATGCATTGTCTGACATGTGTCGTCGGCTTGCATAATTCGATGGTAGTTGTCGAGAATACTTATTCGCGCACAATAAAACTTTCCACAATCAAGTGAAAACACATGGGAGCGCGAAATTTACAGAAATAAGAAAATACGCTCAGCTGTGCTTCTCCTTTTATTTCTTATGGACTATTTCTCTATCCTTCTCGACTTTCAGGCAACACCATGCCTTCTTTGCATCCGCGTTGACTTCTGTAGTTTTCAGTAGCTTCAAGTAAACCGCAATGACACCAGTGTGCGTGTTCCATGGTCTATTCTCAATTACCATCCGAAAGATCACCCTATACGTTGGTTTTTGTAAACACTTAGGTTTTTGATTTTAGGTAACACTCGTTACGGTCCCGTGGACTTCAGTGGCACAGTGTATGTGAAGGGCGGGGACTCATCGCATTACATCGGGGTTGTATTTGGTTACCAATCCAATCATAAGTTCTATGTGGTAATGTGGAGACGCGAAAGCATCAATTATGGAAACTTGAACATCAACGCCGGGATCAAGGGTCTCCAGATAAAGGTGATGATGTCCCTAACACGTGACGTGGAACCTCGCAGAAATACCGTTTTTAGGCCGTGAGGTCATTCTATTTTTAAGCCAGCGGTAATTGCACAAAACTGAGAATTCAAGGTCATACTAACGCTCATGTATCCTCACGATTTAGCCAAGAACTCAATAGAGGGTTTGCACGGCGGCCATATTGGATGGCAGGAGCAGTAGAATTCAATTCCTCTCTGGGAAAGAAATACTATTGTTATGGAAAAATATTTCATTGTTCCTGCCCTCCAACATGGCCGCCGTGTAAACCCTCTATACTAGGACTCTATACTCAGCTCTATGACTTAGTTCAATGCATTTCCTACAACAAGTTGTGCACAAGAAATACGGGGTTTGCACGCGAGGTATAAAATGTTATCTCTAGTTAGACCGAGTTAGATGATAATGGTGACGACGGCTGGCTAACTGAGGTGACGTCAAGAACGTAGTTCCGCGATGTCATGAACTGGTATCTTTTCTAATCACAGCCATGTATTCACGTGTAAATCTCTTCTGCAGTTGGTCAATTCAACAAGTGGTCCGAGCTCTTCCCTGGCTGAGGCTCTGTGGCATTCTGGGGATACACCTGACCAGGCAAGTAATAATAGTATTATTATTAATATTAATATTAATAATAACAATAAATAACTCCATCAGTTATGATCACTTCTCCCTGTGAGGCCCTGGCAAGACATTTTACGTGTAGTGATAATAGAACTGACAGGCCCGCAGTGCAGTGTGGAAGATCAGCCAAGAGCAATTCAGTTGAATCATGTCTAAGCTTCTCACTGTAGGCGTTTCAGTTTCCTGTTTCTTTTAGTCACCTGTTGGTCGAACATATTTTAGATAAGCCAATAGTATGACAGCTTTATGAGAATTCGACTCTAAATACGTTTTGCGCATAATTATTGTATTGTACGTGATTTTTTGAATTGTGAGCGTTATCCGTAAAACAAAGAAAAATAGTAAAATTCTCTAACGATATTCAGGGGCCCGGTTATATATTAAAGGCTCCTGTGAGCCAACTCGTGAATGAGAAACGCTAAAGGTCTATCCTCTGTATATAGCATTGGAAAATATAGCATTAAAGCCATACAAGTACTGTGATTTTAGCCAACGCTACGGTTCAAAAGTGCTAAAAAGCTTTCGATCAATCAAACTGTAAAATCCAGGTGAAGTCCGCAGTTCGATCTTAATTTTCAATAACATGTGCCTTGAGAATCAAAGATCAGAGAGTAAAAGATCAGTTCATCGCTTTTGCGACTCTCAACCTGTTTCCAACGCCGAGTGTTCTCGGTCGCAAACTGGCCGCCATTTTCTTGAATGTGTTTGTTTCTAAGAGTCACCTGTGATGTTAGCAGTATAACCACTTTTGTGTGGTGACAAACGCTTTTTCCGCTGGTCGAATAATCGTATGATAATATATTAATCCCTTGAAGGCGACATTTCAATTTAAGGTAAAGCTTTTATGGCACGACCCAAAGATGGAAGGCTGGCATCACCGCACCCCGTACTTATTCCACATCACTCACCGACCCTCTATTGGCCTGATTAGGTAAATATCAGAAATACGTCTTGTTCTTCGTCGCAAACAGTGAGTTCGATACGATTGTTCAGTTAGGGAACACCTTGTGACTTATTTTATGCATGTAACCAAACAAATTGAAAAGACAAACATAAAGGGCCGATTTTTTAAACAAGGTTTGGGTCGCGGTCATGAAAGTCCTGGGGCCCAGTTTTTCAAAGCACGATTAAGCTAATCCTGGATTAGGTCTAAACTTTCTTGTCATTTGTAAGCCTGCAAACGTGAAAATTTCGTGCACAACGACTTTCTTGATAACATTTTAAGCAGAAACAAGTTTTCTAATTCATCTTCGAACAAAAGCCTGCAGTTTATTGGGGGAGAGCTCGAGAGAAAGAATTTTGTTAATCCCGGATTAGCTTAATCGACTTTCGTAAAACCGGGCCCTGGTCTAAACAAGGTTAAAACAATGCTTATCAAACCACGGCTAAACGTGCTCTTTATAAACCGACGACGATCCATGTTCTAAAAAATCAATTTATTCCTTCGGCTAATCCTGATTTACGGAGTTTGTCTGAACTTCCATTGAGCGATAAACCAGATCTAAGTTTCACTCCGTTTAAAAAATTGGCCCTTAGGGGTATCCTCAGATTTCTACATCAAATGAAGTTGAATAACGTTAATCTAAATGGTGAAGAATGCCCTTTGTTTTCTATTATCGCAGGGTGCGGATTACGTGGGCAGATAAGGTGGTGATAGATTCGGGAGACATATATGATACAGCTCTGACCGGCGGTAGACTGGGTATGATTGTATTTGGTCAGAAAGGCGTCATCTGGACCAGATTAGAAGCCAAATGTTCTGACAGGTTGGACGTCAATTTTATCGTAAAAATTAAGCTTATACCTTCTAATTAATTGCCTTGTGTGAAACGTGTCTGTCCCCAATTTTAACTCTGATGAACACAAGACGTGGAATTTAGATTCTAGCCTTGATATGATTTTTCTTCAATAAAGTGTTGGCCAATATCGTTAATCACCGATATTTTTCCCCTTCTTTCTTAATCATTCTTGTCTTCCGGAAAAAATGTTAATAAATCATCATTTTTTATTAATACTAATATTAATATTTTTTGTTCTTGTTTTTTTAGGGCAAATCAGGCTCTTTACTTTAGTGGAATTAATGATCACGTGACCTTGCCATCCATTCAAAAGTTGGAACTCACCGAGAGTTTTACTATAACCACGTGGCTTAATGCCTCACCCGCTGACTCGGCGACAAGCATGCCCATTGTTTGCACTTATGACTCGACGCTTTGTCTTTATCTAAAGGACAGGTTAGTACTCTTTGCTGTCGTTTTATAAATTTTCCTGTTCTCTTGCTTTCTATGATATTGAAGTTTATTCTAAGCGACCACTTATGGTTTTAGTCTAAAGAACACTTACAGGAGATTGTCCTCATAGGGTGTCTAAAAATGAGGTCGTAACGGGGTCGTCCAACTTTGAGCCACAGCCAGTATTAAAATTGTGACTTTTTTTATCTTAATAGCAACTTTAGTTGTGAATTGTTGTGAATTATCAACCGTGTCTTGTTATCACGTCATATTTCATGTGTCAGAAAATGCTTTGGCTAGATATTCTCATTACTGACTGCTTAAATTGATAGCAGGTGTATTTTAATGATATAAAAATTGGGCATGTGAAGTTTGACAAATTATGAACTTTTCCTCGTGTTTAAATACATTCTCCAGATTTCTCAAGATGTCATGTATTTGCTCGTTCAATCCGTTTGTTGTTTATTTGATACAGTTTCTTTTTTCTATCTTATTAGGCGTATCTATGGTAAATTGGGCAGCGCTCAGGTACAGGCACACCAATCAGTAGAAGCAGAGCATTGGCATCACGTGGCTTTCAGATTTGATGCACAGAGTAAGTTTCTGTCTCGAAATAGTTTCTTGTTTATGTAGTGTATAAAGACCACTTATTTTGATTAATAATTAAGATAGTATTTGGCTGGCTTATTTAGACGGTAACAAGTATAACAATGGCTGGGTGTGGTTCTTTACAGGTCTTTGACGTTTATTAACCGTTTTTAGTAACGTACATAGTTCTCGCACGTATCTGATTTGTTTCAGAAAGGACTTTCGTGACCTCAAATTGCAGCGATTTCCCCTAGCCCTGCGAGGAACTAATCGTGGCACCAATTTGTTTGTTTGTTTTTGTTTTTTCTGTATGTCGATTGACCACCTCCCCGCATCCGGGTGTTCTAGGCTTCGTCACCTAGTCTTCTAGGTTCCACGCGCGAGGTCTTGGGGTCCAAGGAGGGTTTTGTAATTATTTTTTCCTGTGTCCGTTTTCCTTCACCGTTTCTTTGCTTCTTGCACCCTTGGTGTCTTTCAAAATCCTTTTTCATGGCTAATTTTGTCTGGGGACTATGACACTCAGTAATGTTGAGGAATACATATTTAAGAATAAATCTAAATCTAAGCCATTCCACAACAATATGAGGTGATGTGAGTGTCTTGTATTGTCTATTTCAAGGGCATGAGCTCGAGCTGTTCGTGAATGGTTCATCAAGTTCGAAACGCACAGATGTGAAACCCTATGCATGGGTAAGCGCCTTCTAGTACTTCTAGTATGATAGGTATTTACGATCTTTAAACGGAATATGAGTAAACTAGTAGCTAAAGTGCATCAATGCTAAATACAGTTGAAGCTCCCCATGCGTAAGCGGGAAAAGCGTCCGTAAGTGGAACTGGCTGCTTAAGAGAATGTGTAAATACACAGTTTGACTGAGCTGGAGTAAAAACGGGGTTTCGTGGAGTCGTCCATGAGTAGAACCGTTCTCTTACGAGAGTGTTCGCCCACAGAGCTTCGACTGTAACTTCACCAGTATGGGAAACTCTGAGCTATAGCTATTCCTTTATTTTGCTCACATAACAAAAGTTTGTGATTTTCTGTCGGCCATTTACGGATTGAGAATTCAATAAGAAGAGACAAATCTCCTTTTTTGAACGACAAGCAAACCTTCCGGGACCCTTCAAATTCCAGAGACTTCGTAGTAGTAACGGTTTATGGTATCTCTTTTTCAGTCATCTAATACAGTACTGTATCTTGGACGAAATGGACAACACTTCATAAATGGGACTTTGGACGATGTAAGTTGACTTGAGTTTTGTAATTTATAGAGCCGTTTTCGGATGCTTTGGTCTTACTTTTTCTATGCTTTCCATATAGTCCATGCAAGTTCAGCAGCATTCTTGGCCAATCAATAGCTAAAGCAAAACCTGATTGCGACTATTCTCACGCACGAAAACACATTTGATGGCGTGTTTCGCACTGCTGAATGGTTTCTTCTTCAAAGCAAAACCAAAACGTGGATAAATTTGGCTTCTGATTGGCTGAAAGTGTTTTTTACAGCCTCTGATTTTGTTGGTGTATTTACTTTGGTTTCGTTTTCGAAAGTAATTCGAAAACGACTCTATGCCATGCAAGTTAATAAAATTTTACTTTACAAAATCAATCATGTAACATATGCTAACTATAAATATACTTTGCCATTCTCAACATACTCTATGCTCCGTTTTGCAGCGAGATTTCAGCTTCTGCGTTGCTTCGATCCTGAGTAGGACACTTTTGTTTCGGTCAAATTCCGGAATTTTCTGTTTACAATAAATAAAACAGAATTAAGTTTTATTTTCAAAACAAAACGATTGGAGTTTGTGGTTTAAGGGAATAGGTTTTTTACGTCCAGGAAGCATTTGTCGTGATCAACTGCACATTTCCTTCTCTCGATCTTCACCAGTGGTAATGGAGAAACTTAGAGTTCTTTCAATAACTTCCTATATTTTACAACTCTCTGAACAACGTAAAAATACCGCATAGTAACGTACGAATAACCCCATAGACATGTAAAAAAGATACAGCCGTATTCAACGTTGCTAAGGAAAAAACCTGTTTTCTTGATTTGCTGGCGTAAATTTTTTTCTTTCACTTTTCGTATAAAAATCACTCCCTGGTATTTACACCACTTCCAGATATTGTTGAGTAAAGAGAACATCATGAAATCCAATTCTGAAAATTTAGACCGACCTGACGTACTTTCCGATCTGCAAAATTGAGGAAGGACACTCGAGCTTCTTAGCCAATAAGATATATAAGGCGATGGCTGGTTTGACCATGAAAGTTTTTTCTATTTATTTATTTATTTATTTATTCATTTATTTATTTATTTATTTATTTACTTATTTATTTATTTATTTATTTATTTATTTTATTTATTTATTTATTTATTTATTTATTTATTTCGTATCAGTGGTATTTATTGGTAAAAATATCTTAGTAATAGGCAACTTCTATTCAACTCTCAGACTACCCTTTGGGGTATCAAGATTTCTGTTGAGGAAATAGCCAGTTCTGTTGGCTTGGCGGGGCTCAAATGGCCAATTCACAAGAGACTGGTGCGAGCGTATTACAGTATGGAACAAATATCCGGAACACTACTGATAGACCAAAGCGGAAATGAAAATCATGGCAGCTTGGTTGGACAACCTACTCTCGTACCGGTAAGTGGGGGGGGGGGGGGGGGGGGGCGGACGTGAAGCACGCGATTGATAAGCGAGTTCTCGTTTTTCCCCTGTGAACTAAATAAATGAATTTACGATTACAAGCCACCAATTTTGCGTTTCGATGTCGCGTTTGTCAGCAAACAGACCGACAGAGTCAACGTGGCGTTGGCTGCCTCGATTAATGTTCACTGTTTTTGTTAACTAGAGCATTGTTTTCTATTTCTTTTATCAAATTTATCATTGAGACTGCATTGCCAACAATTCAAATGCAGTTAGTCCCAACACCCGGGGTTTCCATTTATATTCAGCACATGAGGCGTTCGATCCAAGCTTGAGGGTGTAAATTGTGTTGATGTTTGCTGGTGAAAGAATTCATTAATGTGCAATCTATTTTCCGGTTTGCAGAGCTCGGTGGACAAAACTCGCTTTGTTCTCACATATCCAAGGAATCGACGCAGAAGAAGCGTTTGGGAAACGTGGGCCGAGAAACACGCGGAGCTGTGAATGTGCTGTGATACTCTCCCCTCCCTCGCTCTTATCTTCTTTTGCTAAGGTATGCAGACGAAGGGGCCCTCAAGACCACAGTCCTTTGCGCGCCGAAATCCTTGATCCTCCATGTGAGCCCCCTGAAAGTCGATAAGAGATGAATACAAATCCATTTCCATCCGACTCGTTCGAGGAAAGATTAGTTTCTTTTGGTCTGAAAATGCTACCTACCTATATCTATTACGTTTTTCGTGTTGGAAACCAAATTTAGTCTTGATATTTACGAATTTCTATATGTAAGCAAAAACATTGAATTGACTCAGAGGGCCTTTCAACGCGGTGTGTGTCATTTTTGAGAGGGTTCTGCTGTAAACTCGAGCAATAATCGCGGTAAACGAAATAATTCTTGTACCAAGGCAGCTTGCATGTATTTGTAATTCAGAATTTATCAACACTTATCAAAGTTGTTTTGATGCCAGGCTTCTGTCACTGTAACACCGAAAGATGTCTCAAACCTCTTCAAGAAACAGGAGGACAAATATTCCTATTAAACCCTTATTTTGCAATGATAACGCGCATTATTGCAAATTTTGAGCTAGGAAGGCAACCAAAAATTCTGACATCTTCCCGTACGCTTTTTGACTGTTCTCAGTGTTGCCCATACGTGATCGTCTTACAGAGTCAAACGAAGAAATCGAAATAAATCCCAGAAATAGCGCTTCAAGCTTTTTCTGGTACAAACTTTTTTACGTGCATTACTCGAATTTAAAGCGATAAACCTCTTAAGCACTATGTCAGCGAGCTACCGAGTGTGGACCACCTGACTTGCTTTTGGTCTCTTTTAAATATACCCTCTGGCTTTTTGGAGTTTTTGTCTGTGTCAATTCTTGATTTGTATGCAACTATCATGAAACGTAAATCCATAAAATAACAAACGCGGCTCTATAGCAGCGTAGGTCGCTACGTTTACTATTCAGAACTTGCGGACTTGTAACAGAACAACGGTTTGTTGATCAGATAAGAGAAACACTAGTTTAGCGAAATACAGCTTCAGTATAGCCCGGGACTGCACGCCAGATAATGTCCTATATATATGTTGCGATGCACAGCGATTTTTTTGCGTCACCATAGAGTACCAAAGTGATGACGTCACAAAAATAGTTTTTCTGAAAAACTGATTTTTTCCAATTTTCAGAATGGCCTATCTGAAAATAGTGTAATGCCAGCTCTTAGGAGAACTAGGTTGACTGCGTCGGCGTGGCGGAAGATAAACTGGTGTATTAACTGGGTGTTTATGAGAGTACTGGAACGCCGTGAAAGAGACAATAGCTGACGTTTCGAGCGCTAGCCCAGCGTCAGAGCGATGACGAAGGGCTAGCGCTCGAAACGTCAGCTATTGTCTCTTTTACGGCGTTCCATTACCCTCATCAACACCCAGTTGATACACCAGTTTATCTGAAAATAGTTTACACACAAATAGCGTATTGAGCAGCTGAGATATGAACTTTTGAAGTTCAAATTGCTTCATACCAAACCCTTTTATTTAGTGTCAGTTCCTTTAATTCCTGACTCCTGTCTCCTTGATTGGTAGGGCACATGTACCCAGCTGTAAGAATCGACACTTTAATGAAGTTGATTGTTTGATTGATTAAATTTAGAACTGACGCTGAATAAGAGAGTTTAGCCATGGGACTATCTGGAACTTTAAACTTCTAGATCTTTGCATTTAGTGGGGCTAGCGATTCGAAATTTTGCACAAGTTCTTGCAGCAGCTGTGTATACCACATGATGTGGTTTAGAGTATTCACGTGATATGTACTTTTGTGGTTCTCGGAACTGATTGCGGGTCTCGGAGCTGGATGTTCTTTTGCTAACAATACTACTGGAAACCTAACTTTTCTGAAACTACGAACACAGATTTCAACCCAGGAACATCTTACGATATTCACAGAGCATCTGGATGTATCCGGGAAATTTGTGGACATTCTTATGAAATAACAAATGAATCCGGAATTTGGGAAGTCCGGGGATCCGTTTAGACAACGGTGGATCTTTATTAGTTTCCATGCCCCCTTCGTACTAGTTTCCATTCTCCTTTCGGCGTCACCATTTTCAAAATGGCGGATTTTGTTGGTGAGAAAGAGGTGAGTAGATATTTTGATCTTTTCAGTTTAATAATGCATAGTTCTTAGCCTCGAAGCAAGATAACGTATAAACGAAGATATTATTTCAGTGCTCATTTGTATCATCATGACATTTGCACCCAGCGATCTTTTAAGTTGGTGGTTTTGTCGATGGGCGGTTTGTTCTTTTTGTATATTTTGGTCGCATTCAAATGATGTACCGAGCTACGAACTCTTAAACTGAAACGCCGCCTATCCTACTGTAGCTTTCCTGGATTTGTAAACTCCTGAATTGAAACACGCCGGCCACTTATTCAACTCTATTCAGTTCATTATTTACCTGTGCTTGTGCATCATTTGATTTCTTGTGTTTAAGTGTCTCTTTGGGCTGAGAGATATTACTATTTTTATGTCAATAAAAGAAGAGGCATAGAAATAACAGAGATATCTCTCAGCCCAAGTCGACCCAGGAACACAACAAATCAAATGGTCAAGTGGGTATGTAAAATTGACTTACAATAACAATACAAGTCAAGTGCAGGTATGTGAACACTTTTATTGTATTTTAGCACTTTGATTGCATATTCAGGTCATATATATAATTCCATTAGCATACAAGCTCTCATATTTATAGCTTTGAAGACCTTTGATTGAGATCATTGTTTTAGTGCAAAGAATCTCACCTTCCTGTAATTCACTGTGTAATACAGTCAAAGCTCTCTGGGCATACACTCTCATAAGTGGACAGCTCTACTTACGGACACCTCTACGAAACCCTGTTTAAACTTTAGCTCATTCAATCTCTGTATTTACACATTCTTGTTAGCAGACAGTTCCAGTTATGGACACGGGTGTCCTCTTACGAAAGCTTCAACTGTACCACAATGTGTACATGAAAGCGACCTTGCAGGCATTCAATTTACACACTAAATATTTTATGAATAATGTTTGAATTCAGTGATTGTGAAAAGCACAAGTTTTCAATCAGAAAATGCAATGGTAACTTGCTACAGTATCATCACAATTTCCTTATGCAGAGTGACAAAAGAAAATAATACATTATATGATTGTTTAAATGCTGGCTTTAGTTCATGAAAAATATATCAGGACAAAAATGACACCCAAGTCAATTGGGCAATGGCCAGAAATGTTTGCTAAATATTTGTTAAAGTCCAAAAAAATATTTTGACTGATTTAGTAGTGTAACATTTCTTTTGTCTCTTGGTATAAGTGAGCATGTATAATAATACTGTAAAGTTGTTATAACATCCACATTCAATTATAGTAAATTTACTTTGCTCAAATACAGTTCTATTTCTTTTACTGGAGAGGTTAGACCCCAAGATGTTGTGATGAATTGTGGTGCAATTTATTGATATTATAAGTTAAAATTTGAATCTTAAGGACAGTTGCAGATTTTAATGTTTTGTTTGGAATCTTAAAAAATTCTTGTGGGTGTTTTTACATCAAAATAAAATGTTAATAGTGTAAAATTGAATCACTACTACAAAACCTGAGACTTTAGGAATTGCATTTAATACAGAGGACTCATTCCAGATCAATAAGATTTTAAATGCAATTTTCAAGTAATCATTGTACTTCTTAGAGGGTACTATTTAATGGTTTGTATTTCCCTTGTTATTGGAGAATAAAACAAAATTATATCAGTGCACACAGGTCCTCATTTCACAGTGAAAACGGGTTCAACACAAGTACAAGCACAAAGATCAAAATATTTTTTTCAATGTACTTGTGCTTGTGCTTGTGTCATGCCCGTTTTCACTGTCAAATAAGGACTCTTGTGCTTGTGCTTGTGTCATGCCCGTTTTCACTGTCAAATAAGGACTCTTGTGCTTGTGCTTGTGTCATGCCCGTTTTCACTGTCAAATAAGGACTCTTGTGCTTTTGATTATGCTTATGCTTGTGCTTGCATCACTCATGAAACCAGGCTTTAATACGAGTGTTTGATGTGAAGTTCCAAGTACCCAGGACAATGAAAGCACAAAACCGTTTCAGCTAAGTGCTTTTATACTAGTGAGGTGTTTGAAATCCCTCATCATAACTTCTTCAGTAAATATATACAAATTAAGAAACTTTAATTATCCCTAGAGTTGGAAATTGGATCAAACATTATATCAAGACCTGTCCTTCTTACCAAATGCAATGTACTGGTTTGCTAAAGAATCTACGTGTGGAATTCAAATGAATTTGAGAAATTCTGAATAAAACATTGTGTGGGGTGCTTTTCAGAAAGGCGATAAATTCTGAGGTTAAAAGTGCTGTAGTATCTAGTTGCCAACCTTATAAACCACTATTAATGACTTCGTTTTTTTTTATATTTTCTAAAAGGACATAGCATTGGCTGCTACTTTTCTAGCAACAAATCTACAGTACTCCAGTTCGTGTTAACATTCTAAATTCATATAAACACAACAAGTGGTATAAATCTTGTTTATCTAGCAATTGATAAATGGTTGCAAAATAGCAATACCGGTTCCCATCTAAAAAGAAATATTATATTTACTAAATTCATTCATACAAATTTATAATTAAGAAATATTAAGAAATATTATATTTACTAAATTCATTCATACAAATTTATATTTAAGGTAAATTGAGCTTGGGAGTGAAGATGTTAACATTATTGTACAGCGGTCGATGGTCGCTCAACGTTTGCTACACTTTCGGATTGGTCCACACAAGTTTGGCAGCATTCTCAACCAATCAGGAACAAAACCAAAACCAAAAACAACACTTCTCACGCAAGCGATGGCGTGTACTCGCATTGCTGATTGGAAAGTAAAACCAAATGCAAGACCAAACGTGAAGTACTTTGGCTGATTGGCTGAAGTGTTTTCCCTCAGTCTCTGTGATTGGCCTGTGTGATTACTTTGGTTTTGGTTTTCGACAGTCATCCGAAAACGGCTCTATTTTGTTTATTACTTTCCAACACCCCATGTGAGAGAAGGGTATTCGCACTGCTTCCTGAAACGAACTAACTCAACCTTGTGCTCTTTACACAGATACAACACGGGGTTACCCAAACGATTAACAATACGACGAGTCAACTCAGGCGACACCAACATGTGCACACAGCAGAAACGTCTTACAAATGTGAAATATGTGGAAAGGCTTTTAAATGCAAGAGTTACCTGACCATGCATCAAATTGTACACACAGGAGAAAAACCACACAAGTGCAAAATATGTGGAAATACTTTTACACAGCGGGGTAACCTGAAGCAGCACCAACTTTTACACACGGGAAAAAGACCTCACAAGTGCAAAATATGTGGAAATACTTTTACACAGCGGGGTAACCTGAACCAGCACCAACTTTTACACACAGGAGAAAAAACACACAAGTGTAAAATATGTGGAATGACTTTTTCATTGAAGAGTTACCTAGCCAAGCATCAACGTATACACACAGGAGAAAGACCACACAAGTGTAAAATATGTGGACGTACTTTTTTACAGAAGATGACCCTGAAAACGCACAAACGTGTACACACAGGAGAAAAACCACACAAGTGTACAATATGTGGAAACGCTTTTTCACAGAAGAGGACCCTGACGGATCACCAACTTGTACACACAGGAGAAAAACCTCACAAATGTACAATATGTGGAAAGGCTTTTTCATGGAAGACTAACCTGACCAGGCACCAAGTTGTACACGCAAGACAAAAAGGTCACAAGTGTAAAATTTGTGGACGTACTTTTTCACAGAAGAGTAACCTGACCCAGCACCAACTTGAACACACAGGACAAAAACGTCACAAGTGTAAAATATGTGGAAGGTTGTTTTCATTGAAGAGTCACCTGACTAAGCACCATTGTCATTTGATGTTGCGTAACCACGCACTCTCTGGTGAGAAACTATACACTTGCGACAAATGTGGCAAGGGTTTTACTCTGGAGAACAAACTTGCAGAGCACCAGCTTCAACACAGTGAAGTCAAGCGTTACACATGTGAAATATGTTGTAAAACATTCAAAGAAAAGGATCAACTGGTAAAACACTTTTTTCAACACAAAGACAGAGATCCGTATCGATTTTACAAGAACGTTTACGAATGTCACTTGTGTGAAGAATATTTTGCGTTGAACGAAGATATGACAGAACATCATCAGCGGATTCACCAGGCCAGTTAGACTGCTGTGTAACTTTATCGTAGTTTTATATATACATACATATATAATACACATATATGTAGGAGACACATTGCCCAGAAATTTGGTGGCACTCCTACTTCAAATGAAGACTTGTTAAGTAGTTCTTTTTGCCACATGTCAAATAGCACTAAGAGACGCCCCTTAGTATGGCTAAGCTAAGTTTTAGGTGCTACATAACGCAGTACCGACAAAGCTGACTTGAACAAACTGCCAAGTTGTATAAAACTTTTGCTGAATCAAATTTTTGCGATTTTGGTCTTGATTCGCAAAAACAATTCTGCATAACAAAACTCTCACAAAATAATTTTCTGCAAAACTTTTCTCTTTCTAGTCAAGCAGGCTCTGCTCTTTTAAAAGCAAATTTCTGCTATATTAGAACTATATGGCGGAGCAGTGGTTTCCTAAATTCTTTCTGCACTTTTTGTCATTCCATTGAGTTTGTTCTTGGAACTTTATCAGTTTTCATTCCCTTTTCGGTGTCCAACAAGGTAAAGTCTGAGCTACAGAACTATCCGCTTACACGGATGTATAAATACAGAGTTTAACTGAGCTACAGGTCAAACGGGTTTTCGTAGAGGCGTCCGTAAGTAGAGCTGTCTGCAAAAATAAATCTGTTGTAAGTTGAGTGACCCTGCCTTAATGTTATTAGGTATTAGTTGCTTGTTATTAATAGGTTTTTTGCTGATATATACTTTAACAATTTCTTGAATTTTGTTTCTTTTTTTTTTTAATTTAAATTAATCAGCTTTTCTATTTTATTATCCTAAATATATTTGAGGCCATGGGTATATTATCTTTTGATATTAATTGTAATCTTCCATAATAAAACGTGTTTATTATTTTTAAAATGTGCGCCCAGAGACCTGTTTTGTGCGTTCCGCATTTTATCTTCCGGGGTGGAGGGGGGGGGGGGGGGGGGGGGGGGGGCCGCACTGAGCTAACCATGAATATACTTTGCCATTGACGTCCTTATTTGGCCATGTGGTCGCAACATATTACATGGACACGAGTGTTTTGCTGGAAAATATACTGTGCGTAAGATATGTACGAAAATACATCCGAACCCGAGTGGTGTATTTTCCATATCCTAACTAGTGGGGATATCGATGGCAACATTTCCCTCTTTTGCACGGTTATTTGAGCATTTTCTCGTAAAACTCTCGTGTCTATATAATAAAAAGAAATAATATATATATTTGAATATATGAACTTTATTTTCTCGTGGTAAAAATGATATTTTTACTCACTCACGCAGCGTTTGTTCGTAACTTTTTTTCCACTCGAACATGAAATTCATATTTTCGCGCCGCTGTGTTATATACTCTATATATATTTGTCTCAGTTTGCCTCATATTTCTAAACAAAGCAGCAAGGCAGCTGTAAGCTCGCGAATATGTAAAAAGTACTTTTTGCGAGAGTTGGCCGTATTTTATAATAGAACTGGCTTAAGGCCACACTGTAAATTTTGCTCAATTGTAGGTATAGGTTCCGCAGGCTTTAGTCTCAGTTTTGAAAACCCCCTCTCACAAGGCGGCAGAGGGTGAAAATTATAATCCCCGAGCGAAGCGAGGGTAATAATCACGACACTAATGCAGCTAAGTCGCCCTATTTGAAGACTCCAAGCGGGTCGCCATCTCGATATTAGTTTGTTCGTGTGTCTGTTTGTCTGTTTGTCTGGCGTACGACCTCGTCCCCAGGGCCATCCGCGTTAAGCAACGCCAAAGGATCGATCACGTGTCCCGCTGTAGTTTTACTGATACTCTGAATAAGATTGAACGAAGCAACATTTGAAAACTGAAAAACTTGAAACACAAAAGTCTCGTGAAACTCGTCTTCAAAAGAGAAGGGAACAAGCACGGGCAAGGCGGAATCCGTCTCGACAAAAGACGACAATCCTGTTATGACCGAAAGCATCATGAACAGAAGCGTGCTGAAGAAACGACTCCGCAAAGGAAACGGCGCTTGAAAGCAAATCGGGAGCTTCAGACGCCGTTTTGATCAGATACTTATTCAGAAAAGACAAGCAACAAAGGTCAGTCAGTGGAAATCAAACAATCACCGTGACAAATATATTCTATCCCGTATCTTGTAACTCGATCACTTCAAGAATGTAATAAAATCTGTATGCTGATCATTTTCCCTCGAAGTATTGTTTTAATACGCTTCTGTCGCCAGTTTCGACACCATATTCGCTCAGAGCAATCGTAACTTGGAGTCTTGAATGATTTAGTCAGATGTCTTATTTTTTTCTTTCAAGACTAACTGTAACAAATGCTGTAATCTGACGCGCGGTGATTGCAGCGAGAATCGTTCACAAGCCCTGTGAAGTATGACTAGGTCTGAAACCCGTGTATAATTTGAAGTAAACCGTTCAAGTTTTGCTAGGATTCTGGGAGAAATCATGCTGTTTTGAGCGAGTTCACATACAAAACAATTCGAGCTCATTGAATAATTGCTGGCGACGTTAGGAGCCAGCGAAATATTCTTGGCAAGAAGAATCTCGATCCGTACTTCCGGTTGTACGGATGTCTGTCCGTATCACGTGATCACTAATAGCCAATTAAACGCAAGATATCTGCTCATGAGCATGGATCGTCACGATGTCAGCACGTGCTCTCCGGTGAAGCGAAGGGAAAGCACTGTGGCGGTGAGTGTTCTTTCATATATCGGTCTTCCGAGATGAGTTTTAGAGGTTTGTGTGGAACGATTTATCAAGGCCTTCGAGGTTTGTGTATCTATGGTCTGTTGAATACGCGATCTTCAGCTGAAGTTGTTTTGAGAGCGACCGACGTGTTATCGAAACGCCCACGCTCGTCAACGCGAAGGAATGTCGGAAAACAATACGGAGTTTTCTCTTTCAAAAAGCCCGTATATCCAGTTCGGGTTCGAAGCAAGCAAACTGCATCATTGCACTCGGTGGCCATTGAGCCAACTGACCCGTTGTGGTCGCAAAATAGAACAACTGAGTCATTGCACTCGGTGGCCGTTGAGCCAACTGATCCGTTGTGGTCGCAAAACAAAACAACTGAATCATTGCACTCGGTGGTCACTGAGCCAACTGACCCGTTGTGGTCGCAAAACAAAACAACCGAGCCATTGCACTCGGTGGTCGTTGAGCGAACAACCGAGCGACAGTATACAGCGAACGAAGCCTTGCGTAATCGTTCTACCAATTCAGTATTCATTGGAAAGTATGGAAAATACACCAACGCTGTGGGAAAATTTGAACTGTTGAACGTTTATGACATCAACAAATACCAAACTGAATCTTTTATGTATAAATGTTTAAATCACCCATCAATGTTCCCTTCACCTTTCAAATATTATTTCAAACTCAACAAAGAAATACACAAACATAATACCAAAAGAGCCAACAACATTCAGGTCACTGAAGCTAGAACAAACACACGACTACTTACCCTAGGGCACAGTGGAACAGTTCTGTGGAATTCATTAGATGACAATATTACCCACTCTAAATCGCTAAAGATATTCCAGAGCAAATTGAAATCACATCTCTTTAATGTCATGAAACCAGTTTTTGTTTGTTTGTTTGTTTTTTTGTTTGTCCTTTTCCTAGACTCTTATTTACTGCAAAACATACATTTAACTTGCCGCCCGGTGACTAGTACGTACAAACTCCCTGGAGATTATTTTCCAGTCATCCGCCCATAGGCAAAATTAGAACTGTACTTCTTTTTTCACTGATATATGTCCTTTCTGTGATTATTCTTACGAAAAAATCCAATCCAATATATATTCCACTTCAACTTCAATAATCAACGTTATGTCAAATTACATAATACTACTGCACCCTGTACATTATTTTTTAAATCCTATATCTGATGTATGTAACACTATGGTAAATAAATAAATGATGAAGATGCTGACACTGCTACTTGAAGAAGAGCGGTCAGCGACTAAGATGCCGGCAATTTTTGTTTTTGTTTTTGTTTTTGCTTTGTTTTTGTTTTTGTTCTTTTTTAGCTTTTCTATCTGTGCTCCGAACTGTGCATGAGATTGAACCGTTTGGTTTTGTTAATAATGGTAATAGGACTGAGTGGAGTCCGATTCGGTCTGTAATCATACGAGTGATTACGAAATCGGACGACCGTGCTTCGCGGGAGTCCAATTTCGTAATCACGAGTATGATTACAGACCGACATCGGACGACACGAAGTCCTCTTACCAATTAATCATAAATATTACAATTTCTGAGAATGAAATGGTCATATAGCTTCAGCGTCTTATGCTGTACTATACATAAAAACAAAGCATTTTAAATAAAGTCTTTTATCGCCGATAGATTTTAACACGCGCGTACACACGGCTCGGCGTTTGTAAACACAACGTTAACCGCTCGTTCGTAGTCATGTAGCTCTCAGTTTTATCAACTTAAAATACTTGAGAGAAACAAGAAGCTAATTTACCCATTGATCTGAGTTGAATGCGGATTTTTGGAGTAAAAGTCGAAAATATGTAAGTTCTGTACACTCAGTAAAAATCAGTAAACCCATTACGAACTCACAAATTGAAAGACAGTTTCTTTCGACTGTTCAGGTTTGCATTTGTGAACATAACAAGTGCTTTGAAACTCAATTTTTTTTTTACAAAAGAAATATTTTTTCGAAGAAGTTTACAAAGCATTCAAAGGAAATATTCAAGACTGAAAAAATCTGTACCTTTGGCAAAGCAATCCAAACTTACCGATTTCTTGACAGCTTAATTCTCAAGGAATGTTTGTCCATCACGGTCCATCAAAACAAACATAAATGTCTTCCATCATTTTTTAAATGAATTGACGTCGTTCATTCATTGAGCCATAACTTGCAGTGTCTGTAGCACAGCTAGCAGCTGGCGACGTCGTGAACTCAACAAATGTGTCCGATTGGCAAGAATTTCCTGTCTTCTTTTGTTCAATGGTGACTGTTCACGTTCTTCGACTGACCACAAACTGTTCCTTCCATGTTAAATTGTCCAAGAATTAACAAAAGTCGCCTTTCGAGATGCTACAAACTCACACCGGTTTTCTTTTTTCTTCACTGAAAATCAGTGTGGCGCTGATTGGTGCATTTAAATTTCACTCTTGCTTATGATTGGTTAAGCCAACTGTCCGATTACAGAACAAAGAAGTATCTGATTACAGAACAATAGGTGTCCAATTAATGATTAATCCGGGAGTTTATGAACCAATCACATTCGAGGAAATTGTAATATTTATGATTAATGTTAATATCTGTCTCGCTCTGTTGTTTACCGCATCCTAGAGAATAGGTTCTAGAACTGAGGCTCGGGCCTCCCCGCATATATTCTCCAGGGGCGTTTGCTCCAGGTATTCTTTTGTTCGCTCGTGTTCACATCGTTTTTAGTCAGTCTATCAATATATAAATAAATGCTTTTAAACGATGTTTTGTTTTGTCATGTTGGCACATCATCGCCCGACACTGTTGGGCACAGCATGTTGTGTTTGTTTGTACACCATGTTTTTCAATGTTGCATGATGTTGGCACGTGTTGCGTGAAGTTAGAAACCAGTAAAACTTTTTGCCCAACATCTACCAACATTTCTATTGTTTTCGTGGTCGATGAAGCCTGTCACAACAAGTTAAGTTTGTTTGCACGGTTCACGCAACATGAATACTTCTTGCGACGGTTTCGCAAAGAATTTTAGGTAAATATCGGTCCCAGACTCCTCTGCGTTATCACTGTACACGCGGCATTGCCTACCATGAACAGACGTCAGTTCGGCCAAGAACATCTCACGACCTTCGCAGTTGAACTTCCATAGCTGTGTTCTTTCTTTCGTAAGCGCAGCTTATTCGCAAATTTTGTCGCTCCGTCCGCCGAAATGTCGTTCTAATGTAAATTTATGTCGCCTGTCTGCCAGATACTGCGCGGTAATGTGTGGACATATCAGCCAGGGGGCTGAACTGGAAGGAGAATTTCCTAATACAACAAAAGAATCGGCAGAAGCTCAGCCGCCATAACATGACGTGCGAGAGAGCCAACTATATTTGAAGACCCCTCCGTTCCTGGAGAGGAAGTTTGGCATCTGAGTACTGGAAGTTTTTCTGTGCATTCTTTGAGCTAATTACGATAATCGTATATATGCCCTCGCCCTGCAGATGGGTTTTCGGGATGCGGGATTCTTCTCTATCTAAAGGACGTTTTTTTTTTTTTATTTATTTATTTTTTTTTGAGACTATCCCACCTGTTCCTATTTCGAAATAGGCAGTAGTGGTGTTCTTTTGGGACCCATTCTGATTCCGGAATGAACCGGCGGAATAGTATTCCGTCCATTCTGCTCCCGATAGCAGAATAGACAGAATAAACGAAATAGCGGTTTGTTTGGAATGGACAGAGTAGCCGGTAATCGTGTAATTTTGGTGTTGTTTTGGCCGTATTCTGACGCGTCAGCTATTCTGTTTGCGGAACAGCGCAAACTGTGTTCTTTTGGTAACTGATATTCTGTTATTCCTACTCCGGAATTGGAATAGACGGGAGTTCCGCAAGAATACACCCCCGTTGACTATTGATCGTTTACAAACCATGGTTGTGTACTGTGTACTGAGAGAGTTTTATCTCTTCAAGGGTTAGGATAGCCAACATCCCTCTACTGTTTTTCTGTGTATTCCTAAGTCAGTGTGAAACTGTAACTTGGATGATAAACTACTGTACAACTGTTGGCATGGAAATACATAATGATAATATTACCAGTTGATAAAAACGATCGTGAGCAAACAGCATTCAAGGTTTCGTTGCCCTGAAAGAGATCTCACACCTTCAACTACTGTGTGTATAAACACATGCCCTTTTTTTGCACCGCCTACAGGAGTTTATGAATACCTGTAATTGATGCAAGCGTGGGAAAAGTATTTGGTGCATTTGGAATTGCATGGAAAGTGTCTTAACTGCACCACTGCATATGGTACATATACTGCATATGGTGGAATATCCCAGAGGCTACTACAGTCATACTGAATATTGTGTTCCTCTATTCTGTTTCTGTTCTCATGTTTCTTTATTCAGTTTCTGGGCAGGGCTAATGACCTGTGTTGATTTCCCCAGAACAGGAATATCAGGTGTCAATAATACAGAGGTTATTTCAGGTCAGTGTGATTATATATGCAATATTTCATATGCCTGTCCAGTATTATTGTATTTTCTTGTTGTTACTGTGCATTATTCTATATTTATGTGGAATTGTGTTTTCATTCTTGGTTTTCCCTCACAACCTCCCTGCCAACTCAGCATTTTAAACTTTCAAAACAACTCAAGACACAACTGCACAGTGTCACTATTTCCCAGTGGTTTTAACTGTTCTCTCATTGGCTATATTATGTATACATATTTTTGTATTAGCAAATACGTTTTTGACTTCAAAATAATTGCATAATGTGCTGATTTCATTTAAATTTGCACTCGATAAGAATAAATTAAATCACCAACAAAATCAGCTGAAATCATTGCAACCTGTTGCTACCAAATTCTCTGTTCTGTATGTATTGTATCTCTGCGGTGAGAGACTGAGAGAGGTGAGGAATTTGAAGTTGATCACTCCCAAGTAGTCAAAGGGTTAATAAATTCATAGGGAAAAAGGAATTTTCCTCATTATTGTTGAGTGCTCAGATACGAATAATATGAAGTCTGTCTGCAGATTTTCTGTTTACCGTCAAACCTGTAGAAGTACAGTACGTGTTTACTTTGATATTAGTTTTGTTTGTGCATTAATTTTCAATATATTTTAAATTTTGCATTCAAATATTGATCAAAATTATCAGTTGGGGTTAGTGGTGAACACCACTATTAAATGGACTTATTGATACTTTGAGTGGTTTCATTGACGGTTTAAAATGTTGAAGTTTATTACACTACTCCTAAACCACAAAACTTGCTTCCTTCAAGGTCAGGGTACATCCAGTCCAATATTGACTCAATTCGGACTGGAATTAACAAATAAATTAGCAAGGTGTTCGACTAGTTTTGATTTCTTATCATTGGCGTATGTTCTTGCTTGGCAAATTCATAAAGACTGCGCCCATCATTGTTTTATAAGCGGAGCCATTTGTTTAATCAAAGTCTTATCAAAATCGTCCTTAGGAAGATCTCCATGCAGGCCTTTTATAGTACGCCCCCGCCTGAAGAAGGAGTGAACCATGTACTGAAGCACTCGGCAGCTCAGACAAACGTCGAGATTTGTCATACTGGGAGCAAGATGGTTCATCTTGTTGTCACTGTCACTCATAGGAAGAATCAAACCGAATTTCTGTTACGGAGCTATGCAAATGCGAAGTAGCCTTGCAAGGAATACGTAGTGACATCGCATATAAATCATGCATATATAAATTTATTTATAATTTAAATTTATTAAAGAGCAAAAACACTTCCCCGTATTTTATGGAGGTCCCGCTATTGTATTTGTGTTATTTACAGGTCTAGGTCAAAGGTTTAGTGCTCATTTTCTTTATATGTGAGTAGTATGTGTTTAAAGTGTTTTGTTTTTGTTTTGTTTTGTTTTGTTTTTTTCTTCACCTGCTCCAACATTCCATGTGAGAAAAGCGTATTACACAACACACTGCTTCTTAAACAGACTAATACACGCTTGTACTCTCCTCCAGATCAACAAAATGTTCAACATGAAGAGTCAACTCGGGCGAAATCAACATGTGGACACGAGAAAAGCAAGTGTAAAATGAGTGAGAAGGCTCTTTTAGAGAAAGGTGCCCTGAACCAGCACCAACTTGTACGCACAGAAGAAAAGCCACACAAGTGTACAATATGTGGAAAGGCATTTTCATACAAGAGTTTCCTGACCAAGCACCAACTTGTACACACAGGAGAAAAACCTCACAAGTGTAAAATATGTGGAAAAGCTTTTTCACACCGGAGTAACCTGAACAAGCACCAACTTGTACACACAGGAGAAAAACCACACAAGTGTAAAATATGTGGAAATAATTTTTCACAGCGGAGTAACCTGAACCAGCACCAACTTGTACACACAGGAGAAAAACCGCACAAGTGTAAAATATGTGGAAATACTTTATCACAGCGGAGTCACCTGATCAAGCACCAACTTGTACACACGGGAAAAAGACCTCACAAGTGTGGAAAATATGATCAGACATTTTCATGCAAGGTGGACTTGGCCAAACACCAAAGTGTGCACAGTACAAAACATTGTCGTAGATTTGATAAAAAGAGCGACGGCTTTGATGAAGGGAGAGAGTTAATGCTGCGGAGCTACGCACTCTCTGGAGAAAAATTGCACACTTGCGACAATTGTGGCAAAAGTTTTAGTCAGGAGAACAAACTTGCAGAGCACCAACTTCAACACAGTGAGCGCAAGCGCTACACATGTGAGATATGTTGCGAATCCTTTGTAGAAAAAATTCAACTGGTAAAGCACTTTTTTCAACACAGAGAGACAGATCCGTATAAATTTTACAAGAACGTTTACGAGTGTTACTTGTGTTTAGAATATTTTGTGTTAAAGGAAGACATGACCGAGCATAATCAGCGGTTTCATCAGGTCCAGGTACACTGAGCTGTGTTAGTTTAGCGTAGTTTTTTTATTTACTTTTTTTTTTTTCAATATTTTGATATCAAACTGCAAAATTAAGTGACACTGCTACTTGAAACATATTAAAATATTTCAAACCTTTCTTTCTTTCGTCACAGGTTACATACTCCGCGCTGGTTTGTTTAGTGTTTAGTTCAAGTTGAAATTGGGACAACAAACAACGAAAAGAATGTTGGGCGAACGGTTTTGAGTTAAAATACTGCACATGACTTTCAACTGATAAAGTTGTTGCTTTATTTTAGTGAAAGTTAATTGTCAAATTCTTTTGCTTGAATTACCTTGTATCATAGGTAAATGGTGTTTTATTCAAACGTCGATATATGTTTTTAAAATAACTGTTACTGGTCATTTTCCAATACTATTTCTGGTGATCGTTTTTGGACAGTTGTTTAGTTACAGACGTTATGATACATTACACTTTTGGTTTCTGTTTGTTCCGTATTTATCGGTGAGTGTAACGTAACTACAAGAAAAAAAAACAAAAACAACGATTGTTTGGCTTTATCATCAAATAAGCATCCAAGTTATAAGGCATAGTGATCCGCAAAATGAATTGCTGTCTGATACAAAACCGGATGACATTGAAGGTCTGTCTTATAATGTTTTAGTGGACTTAAATGAATCATAGTATGCATCAGGTTCTTTTACTAGTGTAGTTTTGATAGTCGTTGTCTAAGAAAACCGGGTAGAGCCAACGGAGAGCCTAAGTTATTCTATTTTATTCATTTTATTTTTTATTTTTTGCTTGTATTCAGGAGCTAAGGTTTACAAAATTCCGGAGAGTTAAAATTGGGGCTGGGAACCTATTCGAGGTGAGCGGCCCCTAAACATAGTAAACAGCGGCATGTATGGTTAGCATTATCTTATCCATAGCTGGCTATCAACACAGGCCTTCTAGCTGTTGTTTAGTTATACACTTTTTGCATTTGCCTTATCTCTGCAGCACATGTTGGAATGCTTTTAAAACATGATACGCATATACGTTCGATTCAGCTTGTGTGGCTATATACGCACAGTTATATCTGCAGTACAGTTATTTTCTCATCCCACCAATATTCCCATATGGTGACTGGCCCCGGGTGCTTATCTGCCAGTGCTACACCACTTGCTGGTGAATGTGGTTTGCGACCCCTTCATGTCTGAGGTTCGCATACCTTATCCGACCATGCTGCTCATCAAGCGAGCCTATAGTGTTGTATGAACACTGCACTAGCTGGTTCATCCCTGTGCCTCTGGCTTGTGAGCTTCCAGGAACTAGTCACCCATTCAACTGCAGTTTGCCTGAGTCATTATTTCACTACCTAGCATGAAGCCCTACGTCACTTCTTTTGCATGCGAAGAAGATGTAAACGTACAACAAACAACAACATTCAAACTTCCCAAGACGTCATTTTAGGTACTCGTACTTTCCGAGAACGATAAGAGAGTGAAACAATCAGACAGATTCAATAGTATCACCAAACCTGACGGCTTTCAAGAAAAGCCTGTCGTCACACGAAGCCCAGAGCAAGTGATGCTAACTGTGACAGTCTTATCAAGCTTTAGTGAAAGATACACGTAATTATTTATTCATCAGACATTCATTAGATAGTCTTATCTAGCTTATATTTTAAAGCTTTTTATTTATAAGGTTAACTTATTTTTAGCATCTGCACGGTATGTTTCTTTTTTTCTTTAATTTAGACACTCACTAGAATCTTCAATATTGAAGGAGGTGAGTTTTACTGGGAAGAAAAAGAAGTACGGTACGGCTGTTCTTATATTGTTTGTTCCCTAGAGGGCTCCTTTCACTGGTCAATTGTGCAAGACGAACGGCACCGAGAACCGATGTCGTATTATGGATTGTCTGCCCCCCAGACACTAGTTTCGATAAACTTCACTTGGATTACGATCACGCGTGCATAAATCACTCGCTCTCTCAATTCTAAATCGCGCACTGTGCCGTCTCTAACCTCGTGGTTGTAGAAGCCTTATTGTTATATCTCTTACGTTCTTATTGGCTATTGATCAGTTGTTATAAATCACAGATATTCCTAAACCACCGATAAACTTAAACTAATTACATATATATTCATGAGCCCAGTCCCCAACAGTGGTCCTATGAAAGTCCCGACATATTTACATTTTTGCAGATAGCTTTAAAAAGTAGCGCGGGCATTAAAATCGTTAGGAAAATTTCATGGCCTGAGCTGCTGCGCAAGGAAAAGAGTTAGCGTTTTAAAGAGTCCAACTGCAGCCGAGATATGGCTAATTTCTTCCTGCGGCTATTTCTTTGTGAAATATTATTTGGAAAGAAGGTTTTTGTGTGATATCTTAACTGAAATTCGATTATTTTAAATCCGGATTCGTTTCTACTGCTCAGTTGCTTTTCAAATAAAAGATGACCAACCAGTTTCATGTTCAAGAGTTGCGCTTGAAAAACAATTTAAAATCGCATCTTTCTTGTTAGCGCTAAGGGACGGCACTACACGGAGGAGAAAAGACTTCAAGTTAGGGGGCTAAGTTAGCCTAACTATTAGTAAAACTATAGTCCAAGTTACAGGTGTTGCGTAGTGCAGTGCCGAAACTAAAGCTTACATTCACAGATTTCCGCGTAGCATGACCCTTTCGCGAGATCTGATAATTTTTGCTATTCTGACCTTAATTTACCAAAAGAGTAATTTTCCTCAAAAGTCTACTCGTTCCAGTCAAAACAGACTTTGCATCTTTTAATGCAAACTTGCTTTATTGGAAAGATATGACCAAAAATCGAACGACTCAGCAAAACGAATGGTTTTATGAAGAATGTAAAATACAAGTTTTGTGATCAAGAACTTTGACGTTTAGTTTACGGGTCACCCTTTTCTTTTTCTGGACGAGTGAAAAATTACATGACTTAACTTATTTGCGATGAGTCATTCGTATACACTTTCGATTTCTTTGTAAACAATAGTTTCAAGAGACTTCAGTTTCCTTGTCTTCATAAAGCAAGTTTGTATCGTCAGCAAATAAGATGAAAATCGAATTTTATCAGAGGTGTTGTGTATGTCATTAACGTGTATTGGAAATAAAGAGGGCCAAAAACAGATCCTTGATCCTTGACATTTTTGTGCCGACCTTAGTTGTTTGTGATCAGTGTAAGAGGTATGATAAGAACCAGTCATTGACAATACCTCTTTTTTTTAACAATATTTATTCTTAACATTTTTTCCAAAAGTACGAGGCTTATCTAGGGAACTTATGTTATATGAAATAAACTTTTTATGGGAGAGATGTACGGCACTAACACACACTGAGTTATAGAAAGGAATGAAAAAGAAAAACAACAAAAACAAGACTATTACGTGCGAATATCAGACGTTCAAGAAAAGAAAGAAAAACGGTTATTACGCAAAACGGTTGGATTCAATTATGTAGTATTGGACAAAGCCAAATAGCGTCGAATTAAGTTGAAAGTTTGCATATGGTATGCCTTTCAATAATCATGTAAGTCTAATTCAAATAGAGGCTTCCAACCATTTAAAACTAAGTAGTTGAGCAGCGGAGGTCAACATTTGTTTCGGGGAGCAGCGTATCGGTTACACTAGAAGAAACAAGACAAGCCCGTGGCCAGTGCGCTTGTGACGTCATTAGTACAATGAATAGAGACACGCGGGGTCCCGGGAGAGGAACTTTTGTCCTGCGTTTATTTAACAAATAAACCAGCTTCAAGCGTGCTCCGTTCAGAAATAAAGCACGCAGCAAGTGACGAGAGCACGAAAGAAGTGTAGGGAGAAACGCGAGCCGAAGGCGAGCGTTTTTCCCCACTTCTTGAGTGATCTCGGCACTTGCTGCGTGCTTTATTTCTGAACGGAGCACGCTTGAGGCTGGTTTATTTGTTTTATAACATAGAACTTCAAAACTTTCACAAAAAAACTGTCTTCATTCATCAAAAATGTTGGAATGCTAACAGCGATGAAAAAATAGATTCTCCTAAACGACTCGGCGGTCCGAATTGCCAAGTCAGTACAGTTTCACTTCAATTTTTCAACCAGGCCGTCTCTTCTATAAAATTAGACAACTTCTCACAGTAAAGAACTATATTTCCTGTAGAACTTTACACTACAAGTCATGTACTTGTCGGCATACAGTCGGCTAGTGCATAAAATGCAAATTTGAAGGGAATCAACAAATGCTCCAACGGCCGACTCGAAAATTGTGTGAATGAAAACTTACCGATTTCTTGACTCTACCTCGTAGTACAATCATTTGAAGTCCGTCCGAAAATTCTTCAATCATTTTTTTCAGTCACATCGTCGGAAATTCTTTCTCTTACATCACTACAAACACGTCTGTTCGTCTGTCTTCGCCGTTCATGTTCAGTGATTGCTCACGGCTGATCTTCTTTAACGGGTGTCTCGAAAACAAAGACCTAAGACCTAAGACCTAAGACCTCGAAAACGAAGACCTCGAAAACAAAGACCTCGAAAACGAAGACCCCCAAAAATATGCTCAGCGAAACGCTCGATTTGCCTCGGAATTGTTTTTACCGGAAGCTGGTTGTGTGACACTTCAAACAATGCGGTATTTTTAGACGTTTGGCAATGATGATGTCCTTCTGTTGTAGTTTGAGGTTATTCTGTGATTTTTGTCGTGCAATACTAATGCTTGATTTGATGCAATTCGGTTTGAGAGATTTCGGAATTTATTAAGAGAAAGTGCAAGTTATCACCCAAAAATATAGCCAATGTTACGTTACAGGTAACAACGATGATACACTTACACTTACACTTACACTTTATATATATTACATTACAGAATATAATTAAGAATTGGTTCATGCTTAGCGTGCGTCTATCGAGTTATGGATGCACGCGGGAAGTTGGGAGAGCACGAGAGAAGCGTAAGAGTAAACCGTTCATGTTTTGCTTTGATTCTGGGAGAAATCATGCTGTTTTGTTCACATACAGAACAATTCGAGTTCATTAAATATGCATGCCAGAGTAAACAAAATCGCACAGGAAGCCTATTTAATTGGTACACGGCCTATGAATTCAGCCAAATCACCTTAAACTACAACAGAAAGACATCTGAGACGTGATACACCTTAATTGTGAGGTACTTGAGAAGAAAAATAACGGTACGTGCAAGAATAGGACATTAATAACAATACAGCTAAGTGAACGAACGTGTCAGAAGTCAAAACAATAGCCGAGTAACAGTTCAGCCGGAAATCCATCATTTCTGACATAAAAAGGCGGAATGATTCGTCCTGAACAGCATTTTCACTATTTCCTAAATCTCTGAACTAATAAAACACAAAACGAACACTGAACAAAAAATGCAAAAAAGTAAATAATGGCAGCACGTACAAACAGGTGGGTTTGCAAAACAAGACATCGATTATTATGTTTTAGCTGACAAACGTGTCAGTGTCCAAAACAATAGAGTATCAGTTCATCTGGATTCCATCACGTATGGCTTCCTATAAAACAAGTTTGACTGAGCTGATTGTCTCACTAGTCGAATCGAGCTTCTCCTTCAGCTGCTGTACTTGTCGAAAGTCTGCAACTGCTGTGCGACCTGCGCGTCTAGGATCCCCGAGTTAGTGATATTACTTCAACGTCAACTGAGGTCAGTCAGCATTTTCGCTTATTATCATTCTCCTCCGTTTAAGTTAAAACTTTCCTTCGCGTGGATTTGATCGGTTCCTGGCATTAAGTAGAAGTTTTCAACTAGTAATATGTTTTGGAGAGTTCGTATCGTCCTAATCAAGAAAAGAGAGAGAGATAGAGGTGGAAAACGAGCAATAAATTGTTAAAAATAAATAAATAAATAAATAAATTTTCAGTTTTTGCGGTGCTTTTCTATCTGTACCGTTCTGGCGAGAGGCCGAGCATTATTAAGATACAGTATTTCCATTTTGATATGAGCTGGAACGAAAGAATGAATTGCTGCTGTTTAAGTTTCTGCAGTAGTAGGGTCCCATGGTCTTTACAACAATGAACATTGTTTTAAGTAAATCTGATGTTTTTCTTCCTAACTCTGTTTTCTAGGCTTTACGTATTTGGAGTTCACGTGGATTTCAAACTCAAGTTTGGTGATTGTATCCTTTTAAAATGTCTTATGTGAGTAATAATTCGAGATTAAATGTTTTAAAAGTCGTGCTTGTGCATGATACATATAATGTCTAATTTTAAGTTGCTTGCAGGTTAATGCTACATATCCGGTCTCTGGCACCCAAGAGTACGAACTCAAAGGCGGGCAGAATCTAACCATTCAGTTGGCAGCCGAGAAAGTTCCTGACGAGGCTTATAAAGTCGTGGTTTTTGCCAAAATTAGAACGGGCAACATCCCCGGACATGATGAGGACGGCGAGCTGACTGTAAGCACCACCATTCCTAACGGGCTGATTGAGAGGAAGGTCTTCTGTCACTTTTATGGGCAGGACGCGTGGTCCTACAATTCGGAGAATATCTCACTGCCCGTTGCACCTGGGGGCCCGAGAGTTGTTTATGCCAAATTGAAAGCTCCAGATGCAAAAAACATGTATGCATCCGTACAAGTTGTAGGTTACAGTAAGTAACAGCAAGCGACCGTAGCCCAGCTCATGTTTTTTATATTTCTGCGATCAATAATAGTGCTGGTTTCATAAGCGGGAGTTACTGCAGACTTTGATACATTAGCTCTAGGCCATCGGCACGTGAAATTGAAAACTTCATTGTTTTGCCAACAATAAAATGCTTGTAAACGAATAGAAGTTTTTGTGTTGATTGTTCCTCTTATATAAGCCAACTTTAGCAACTTTGCTCTACCAACATGTCCAACCCAACTTTAACGTACTAGGAGTGTAAGTTTGGATCCGAAATGTTTCTCCCCTCTATTTTAATCCCCGCGTTTCTTTGTCTCTATTTCTGTGTGTTTCTGTACTGGACTGTCGCATCTCAATGCCATTTTATCGCTTCATTATTCGAGGGTCTTTCTTACGTGCAAAACTCGGGGGGGGGGGGGGTGGTACTCTTCAAAAGTTTGGGTGGGAGTGTACCCCCGGTACTGAAAACCCTTACCATATTTCAGACCAAAATTGGCAATTCTCAACCCTAATTCAGACCAAAATTTGCAATATTCGACCCTATTTCAGACCAAAATGTGCCATTTTTGATCCTATTCTATACCAAATATCAAAATCTTGGACCCTATTCCAGAACAAATTGTTAAAATTGATACTCTATTTCAGACTAAAATGCTGAAAATGATACCCCTTGGGGCGGCACATACGTATATGGCTCATATATTGGGGTACCCCTCCTCCCCCGGGGGCAAAACTTTATGATTGGGCAGGGACGATTACTTCAAATGAACCCAAGGCCATTACCATGATCCAGATTAGATACAATATATCGTAGCTGTGTTTACGAAAATGGAAAAGTGGAAAACTTGAAGCACAACATTCTCGCGAAGCTCGTCTTCAAAAGAGAAGGGAACAGGCACGGGCAAGGAGGAATCATGAAACGATCGAACAACGCCAAATACGTCAAGAGAAAAGACGACAAACATGTTATAACCGACAGCATCATGAACGGAAGCGTGCCGAAGAAACGGCTCCGCAAAGGGAACAGCGCTTGAAAGTAAATCGGGAGCTTCAGACGCCGTTTTGTGTTAAACTCAGATACTTATTTAGAAAGGACAAGCAACAAAGGTTAGTCAGTGGAAATCGAACAATCACCGTGACAAATATACTCTATCCCGTATAGCTTGTAACTCGATCACTTCAAGAATGTATTAAAATCTGTATGCTGATCATTTTACCTCGAAGTATTATTTGTTTTAATACGCTTCTGTCGCCAGTTTCGGCTACCGTATTCGCTCAGAGCAATCGTAATTTGGAGTCTTGAATGATTTAGTCAGATGCCTTATTTTTCTGTAACCTGACACGCGGTGATTGCAGCGAGAATTGTTCACAAGCCCTTAGAAGTATGACTAGGTCTGAAGCCCGTGTATAATTTAAAGTAAACCGTTCAAGTTTTGCTTTGATTCTGGGAGAAGTCATGCTATTTTGAGCGGGTTCACATACAAAACAATTCAAGCTCATTAAATATGCATGCCTGAATCTGGTGCATGCAGACCAGAGTAAAAACAAATCGCACAGGAAGCCTATTTAATTGTACCTATGAATTCAAAATTGGAAATCAGTGTTCCTTTTTCCCCGTACTACAACGGCCGACCAACTTCAAAATTTAAGTATTAAACTTTGAGAACGTGCTTGGCAGACTCTATGAATTAATTTGCCGTGCTGACCGTGGGAAATACGTACTACGTCACGCAATCGACTGTTTTTTTAACGCAAAAATATAACACACACTTTTTTTTCTCCATGAAGAAAATCATGTTATGACCGACAGCACGAAGCGTGCCGAAGAAACGACTCCGCAAAGAGAACAGCGCCTGAAAGCAAATCGGGAGATTCAGACGCCGTTTTGTGTTAAATTCAGATAGTTATTCAGAAAGGACAAGCAACAAAGGTCAGTCAGTGGAAATCGAACAATCAGTGTGACAAATATATTCTATCCCTCTTCAAGAATGTATTAAAATCTGCATGCTGATCATTTACCCTCGAAGTATTGTTTTAATACTCTTCTGTCGCCAGTTTCGGCTACCGTATTCCCTCAGAGCAATCGGAACTTAGAGTCTTCAATGATTTAGTTAGATGTCTTATTTTTTCTTTCAAGACTAAAATGCTGTGTAATCTGACACGCGGTGATTGTAGCGAGAATCGTTCACAAGCCCTTTGAAGTATGACTAGGTCTGAAGCCCGTGTATAATTTGAAGTAAACCGTTCAAGTTTTGTATTGATTCTGGGAGAAATCATGCTGTTTTGTTCACATACAGAACAATTCGAGTTCATTAAATATGCATGCCAGAGTAAACAAAATCGCACAGGAAGCCTATTTAATTGGTACTCGGCCTATGAATTCAGCCAAATCACCTTAAACTACAACAGAAAGACATCTGAGACGTGATACACCTTAATTGTGAGGTACTTGAGAAGAAAAATAACGGTACGTGCAAGAATAGGACATTAATAGCAATACAGCTAAGTGAACGAACGTGTCAGAAGTCAAAACAATAGCCGAGTAACAGTTCAGCCGGAAATCCATCATTTCTGACATAAAAAGGCGGAATGATTCGTCCTGAACAGCATTTTCACTATTTCCTAAATCTCTGAACTAATAAAACACAAAACGAACACTGAACAAAAAATGCAAAAAAGTAAATAATGGCAGCACGTACAAACAGGTGGGTTTGCAAAACAAGACATCGATTATTATGTTTTAGCTGACAAACGTGTCAGTGTTCAAAACAATAGAGTATCAGTTCATCTGGATTCCATCACGTATGGCTTCCTATAAAACAAGTTTGACTGAGCTGATTGTCTCACTAGTCGAATCGAGCTTCTCCTTCAGCTGCTGTACTTGTCGAAAGTCTGCAACTGCTGTGCGACCTGCGCGTCTAGGATCCCCGAGTTAGTGATATTACTTCAACGTCAACTGAGGTCAGTCAGCATTTTCGCTTATTATCATTCTCCTCCGTTTAAGTTAAAACTTTCCTTCGCGTGGATTTGATCGGTTCCTGGCATTAAGTAGAAGTTTTCAACTAGTAATATGTTTTGGAGAGTTCGTATCGTCCTAATCAAGAAAAGAGAGAGAGATAGAGGTGGAAAACGAGCAATAAATTGTTAAAAATAAATAAATAAATAAATAAATTTTCAGTTTTTGCGGTGCTTTTCTATCTGTACCGTTCTGGCGAGAGGCCGAGCATTATTAAGATACAGTATTTCCATTTTGATATGAGCTGGAACGAAAGAATGAATTGCTGCTGTTTAAGTTTCTGCAGTAGTAGGGTCCCATGGTCTTTACAACAATGAACATTGTTTTAAGTAAATCTGATGTTTTTCTTCCTAACTCTGTTTTCTAGGCTTTACGTATTTGGAGTTCACGTGGATTTCAAACTCAAGTTTGGTGATTGTATCCTTTTAAAATGTCTTATGTGAGTAATAATTCGAGATTAAATGTTTTAAAAGTCGTGCTTGTGCATGATACATATAATGTCTAATTTTAAGTTGCTTGCAGGTTAATGCTACATATCCGGTCTCTGGCACCCAAGAGTACGAACTCAAAGGCGGGCAGAATCTAACCATTCAGTTGGCAGCCGAGAAAGTTCCTGACGAGGCTTATAAAGTCGTGGTTTTTGCCAAAATTAGAACGGGCAACATCCCCGGACATGATGAGGACGGCGAGCTGACTGTAAGCACCACCATTCCTAACGGGCTGATTGAGAGGAAGGTCTTCTGTCACTTTTATGGGCAGGACGCGTGGTCCTACAATTCGGAGAATATCTCACTGCCCGTTGCACCTGGGGGCCCGAGAGTTGTTTATGCCAAATTGAAAGCTCCAGATGCAAAAAACATGTATGCATCCGTACAAGTTGTGGGTTACAGTAAGTAACAGCAAGCGACCGTAGCCCAGCTCATGTTTTTTATATTTCTGCGATCAATAATAGTGCTGGTTTCATAAGCGGGAGTTACTGCAGACTTTGATACATTAGCTCTAGGCCATCGGCACGTGAAATTGAAAACTTCATTGTTTTGCCAACAATAAAATGCTTGTAAACGAACAGAAGTTTTTGTGTTGATTGTTCCGTCTTATATAAACCAACTTTAGCAACTTTGCTCTACCAACATGTCCAACCCAACTTTAACGTACTAGGAGTGTAAGTTTGGATCCGAAATGTTTCTCCCCTCTATTTTAATCCCCGCGTTTCTTTGTCTCTATTTCTGTGTGTTTCTGTACTGGACTGTCGCACCTCGATGCCATTTTATCGCTTCATTATTCGAGGGTCTTTCTTACGTGCAAAACTCGGGGGGGGGGGGGGTTGGTACTCTTCAAAAGTTTGGGTGGGAGTGTACCCCCGGTACTGAAAACCCTTACCATATTTCAGACCAAAATTGGCAATTCTCAACCCTAATTCAGACCAAAAATTTGCAATATTCGACCCTATTTCAGACCAAAATGTGCCATTTTTGACCCTATTTTAGACCAAATATCAAAATCTTGGACCCTATTCCAGAACAAATTGTTAAAATTGATACTCTATTTCAGACTAAAATGCTGAAAATGATACCCCTTGGGGCGGCACATACGTATATGGCTCATATATTGGGGTACCCCTCCTCCCCCGGGGGCAAAACTTTATGATTGGGCAGGGACGATTACTTCAAATGAACCCAAGGCCATTACCATGATCCAGATTAGATACAATATATCGTAGCTGTGTTTACGAAAATGGAAAAGTGGAAAACTTGAAACACAACATTCTCGCGAAGCTCGTCTTCAAAAGAGAAGGGAACAGGCACGGGCAAGGCGAAATCATGAAACGATCGAACAACGCCAAATACGTCTAGAGAAAAGACGACAAACATGTTATAACCGACAGCATCATGAACGGAAGCGTGCCGAAGAAACGGCTCCGCAAAGGGAACAGCGCTTGAAAGTAAATCGGGAGCTTCAGACGCCGTTTTGTGTTAAACTCAGATACTTATTTAGAAAGGACAAGCAACAAAGGTTAGTCAGTGGAAATCGAACAATCACCGTGACAAATATACTCTATCCCGTATAGCTTGTAACTCGATCACTTCAAGAATGTATTAAAATCTGTATGCTGATCATTTTACCTCGAAGTATTATTTGTTTTAATACGCTTCTGTCGCCAGTTTCGGCTACCGTATTCGCTCAGAGCAATCGTAATTTGGAGTCTTGAATGATTTAGTCAGATGCCTTATTTTTCTGTAACCTGACACGCGGTGATTGCAGCGAGAATTGTTCACAAGCCCTTAGAAGTATGACTAGGTCTGAAGCCCGTGTATAATTTGAAGTAAACCGTTCAAGTTTTGTATTGATTCTGGGAGAAGTCATGTTATTTTGAGCGGGTTCACATACAAAACAATTCAAGGTCCGTGGGTCTTCCGTCCATTCAATTTTCGTATAAATTACAAAATCAAAAATTGAATATTGAAGTTTCCAATTTTCATATTTTATCGTTTATGCGGCAATGAAAATTAGAAATTCCTCTTGGACTTTGCATCGATGTATATTTTCAACAATCCAAAATTGAATTTGGTTTTTCCGATTTCTCCTTTCCGATGTGTTCGAAAATCAGAAATCTAACCACCAGTTTCCCTTTTCCATCCGCTGAAAAGCGACAAAAACGGACGCACACTTCGCGTCATTAAAACGGGAGATCAATTTTCAATTTTCATACATACGAAAATTGAAACATTGAATTTTGACAAAATTTCCTGAGGGGGAGGGTATGGCCAGTCTGTTTCGGCTGCTAGTTTCCCGAGTGTGAGGGTACTTGGCTCTTCGTTTGTCAAGGGGAGGGGACACGGGATTTTCTGGACCACTCTTAGCCCGAAAATAGCGGCGCGCAAGAGATTTATTTTGTAAAGATGACGAATTGATGTGCGATTGCCTGAGTCTACTAAGTGTGGTAATGGCTGTGGAATGGAAACGCCAAAGTTAGGCGCCGATGTGGGCTAAGTATGGCCGTCAAACGTCGTAATGACAGGTAAGAGACTGAACTCGTGCAGTTAATTTCCCTTATTTCTTGGCATGCCTTATCTATTTTTACAAAGCGGTGAGTATTTTCCCTTGGGAATTTACAAAAAAACTATCGACTTAATCAGAACAAATTCCGACAACCAAAGTGACACCTTGGTCGGAGTAAACAAACTACAACTGTGGGTTTTCATATTTCGATTGCAAAACAGGAAACGGTTTCCTTGGTTTTCGGTTGTTTTCAATTTGCTTCGTATGCAAGAACTGAGTATGTTTGTGGGGGCGAGCTGGCTCAGATTTTACCAGTGACGCAGTCGGAAATTCGGGCCGTGTGGTGGAATTTTCCATTCGGTAAGATAGAGATAGCTCCGAGGCCACAGCTAATTTTTTGTTCTACCGGTTGTCAGCTTTAGTCGCTAACTGCTGAATTTTCCTGTTCATCTCCAATTAAAACATGTCATCGGTTGTGCGCAATTGTTTGTTGTTCACTAGAAAGAGATTCGCATCCAGATTACAATTAAATGAAAAGAGTGTCTGCTCTGCATCATATTTGGTAAATAAATTGTTCCAGTTTTCAGTTCACGTCTTGTAGTCAATTGCCTATTAATACGACAAACGAAAGATTACCCACTGTAACAAATGTGTTTTGCTTATCCTTTCGTTGTTGTTGTGCCGCTGCAGCCGTCGCTCGTTCGTTTTGTCTTGTTTTGCTGCGAACAGCCTCCTTGATTTTCCGAGAGCTAACGATAATGTTTTGTTTAATGCTGTCAGACACGAAGAAAGAAAAACCCAATAGCTAGGAAGGTGAAATAAACTGCACGAGTTCGGTCTCTTACCTGTCGTTACGACGTTCAGCGGCCATACTTAGCCCACATCGATGCCTAATCTTCGGCGTTTCCATTCCACAGTCATTACCACACTTTGTTGACTCAGGCAATTGCACATCAATTCGTCGTCTTTACAAAATAAACCTCTTGCGCGCCGCTATTTTCGGGCTAAGAGTGGTCCAGAAAATCCCGTGTCCCCTCCCCTTGACAAACGAAGAACCAAGTACCCCCACACACTCGGGAAACTAGCAGCCGAAACAGACTAGCCATACCCTCCCCCTCAGGAAATTTTGTCAAATTCGATGTTTCAATATTCGTATGTACGAAAATTGAAAATTGATCTCCCGTCGAAGTATGCGTCCGTTTTTGTCGCTTTTCGGCGGATGGAAAAGGAAAACTGGTGGTTAGATTTCTGATTTTCGAACACATCGGAAAGGAGAAATCGGAAAACCAAATTCAATTTTGGATTGTTGAAAATATACATCGATGCAAAGTCCGAGGTGAATTTCTAATTTTCATTGCCGCGTAAACGATAAAATATGAAAATTGGAAACTTCAATATTCAATTTTTGATTTTGTAATTTATACGAAAATTGAATGGACGGAAGACCCACGGACCATTCAAGCTCATTGAATATGCATGCCTGAATCTGGTGCATGCAGACCAGAGTAAAAACAAATCGCACAGGAAGCCTATTTAATTGTACCTATGAATTCAAAATTGGAAATCAGTATTCCTTTTTCCCCCTACTACAACGGCCGACCAACTTCAAAATTTAAGTATTAAATTTTGAGAACGTGCTTGGCAGACTGGTCCGTGGGTCTTCCGTCCATTCAATTTTCGTATAAATTACAAAATCAAAAATTGAATATTGAAGTTTCCAATTTTCATATTTTATCGTTTATGCGGCAATGAAAATTAGAAATTCCTCTTGGACTTTGCACCGATGTATATTTTCAACAATCCAAAGTTGAATTTGGTTTTCCGATTTCTCCTTTCCGATGTGTTCGAAAATCAGAAATCTAACCACCAGTTTCCCTTTTCCATCCGCTGAAAAGCGACAACAACGGACGTATACTTCGCGTCATTAAAACGGGAGATCAATTTTCAATTTTCATACATACGAAAATTGAAACATCGAATTTTGACAAAATTTCCCGAGGGGGAGGGTATGGCCAGTCTGTTTCGGCTGCTAGTTTCCCGAGTGTGTGAGGGAACTTGGTTCTTCGTTTGCCAAGGGGAGGGGACACGGGATTTTCTGGACCACTCTTAGCCCGAAAATGGCGGCGCGCAAGAGGTTTATTTTGTAAAGACGACGAATCGATGTGCGATTGCCTGAATCTAAAAAGTGTGGTAATGACTGTGGAATGGAAACGCCAAAGATTGGGCGCCGATGTGGGCTAAGTATGGCCGTCGAACGTCGAGTGTCCCCGATTAGTATATATGATGTCGTAATGACAGGTAAGAGACTGAACTCGTGCAGTTAATTTCCCTTATTTCTTGGCATGCCTTATCTATTTTTACAAAGCGGTGAGTATTTTCCCTTGGGAATTTACAAAAAAACTATCGACTTAATCAGAACAGATCCCGACAACCAAAGTGACACCTTGTAAACAAACTACAACTGTGGGGTTTCATATTTCGATAGCAAAACAGGAAACGATTTCCTTGGTTTTCGGTTGTTTTCAATTTGCTTCGTATGCAAGAACTGAGTATGTTTGTGGGGGCGAGCTGGCTCAAATTTTACCAGTGACGCAGTCGGAAATTCGGGCCGTGTGGTGGAATTTTCCATTCGGTAAGTTAGAGATAGCTCCGAGGCCACAGCTAATTTTTTGTTCTACCGGTTGTCAGCTTTAGCCGCTAACTGCTGAATTTTCCTGTTCATCTCCAATTAAAACATGTCATCGGTTGTGTGCAATTGTTTGTTGTTCACTAGAAAGAGATTCGCATCCAGATTACAATTAGATGAAAAGAGTGTCTGCTCTGCATCATATTTGGTAAATAAATTGTTCCAGTTTTCAGTTCACGTCTTGTAGTCAATTGCCTATTAATACAACACACGAAAGATTACCCACTGTAACAAATGTGTTTTGCCTATCCTTTTGTTGTTGTTGTGCCGCTGCAGTCGTCGCTTGTTCGTTTTGTCTTGTTTTGCTGCGAACAGCCTCCTTGATTTTCCGAGAGCTAATGATAATGTTTTGTTTAATGCTGTCCCGAACGAAGAAAGAAAAACCCAATAGCTAGCAAGGTGAAATAAACTGCACGAGTTCGGTCTCTTACCTGTCATTACAACGTTCGGCGGCCATACTTAGCCCACATTGGCGCCTAATCTTTGGCGTTTCCATTCCACAGTCATTACCACACTTTGTAGACTCAGGCAATCGCACATCAATTCGTCGTCTTTACAAAATAAACCTCTTGCGCGCCGCTATTTTCGGGCTAAGAGTGGTCCAGAAAATCCCGTGTCCCCTCCCCTTGACAAACGAAGAGCCAAGTACCCTCACACACTCGGGAAACTAGCAGCCGAAACAGACTAGCCATACCCTCCCCCTCGGGAAATTTTGTCAAAATTTGATGTTTCAATTTTCGTATGTACGAAAATTGAAAATTGATCTCCCGCTCGAATCATACCAAGTATGCGTCCGTTGTTGTCGCTTTTCAGCGGATGGAAAAGGGAAACTGGTGGTTAGATTTCTGATTTTCGACCGCACTAGAAAGGAGAAATCGGAAAACTAAATTCAATTTTGGATTGTTGAAAATATACATCGATGCAAAGTCCAAAAGGAATTTCTAATTTTCATTGCCGCATAAACGATAAAATATGAAAATTGGAAACTTCAATATTCAATTTTTGATTTTGTATTTTATACGAAATTTGAATGGACAGAAGACCCACGGACACGTACTTCGTCACGCAATCGACTGTTTTTTTAACGCAAAAATATAACACACACTATTCTTTTTCTCCATGAAGAAAATCATGTTATGACCGACAACACGAAGCGTGCCGAAGAAACGACTCCGCAAAGAGAACAGCGCCTGAAAGCAAATCGGGAGATTCAGACACCGTTTTGTGTTAAATTCAGATAGTTATTCAGAAAGGACAAGCAACAAAGGTCAGTCAGTGGAAATCGAACAATCAGTGTGACAAATATATTCTATCCCTCTTCAAGAATGTATTAAAATCTGCATGCTGATCATTTCCGGTCCGTGGGTCTTCCGTCCATTCAATTTTCGTATAAATTACAAAATCGAAAATTGAATATTGAAGTTTCCAATTTTCATATTTTATCATTTATGCGGCACTCAAAATTAGAAATTCGTCTTGGACTTTGCAACGATGTATATTTTCAACAATCCAAAATTGAATTTGGTTTTCCGATTTCTCCTTTCCGATGTGTTCGAAAATCAGAAATCTAACCACCAGTTTCCCTTTTCCATCCGCTGAAAAGCGACAACAACGGACGCATACTTCATATGATTCGAACGGGAGATCAATTTTCAATTTTCAATTTTCATACATACGAAAATTGAAACATCAAATTTTGACAAAATTTCCCGAGCAGGAGGGTAAGGCTAGTCTGTTTCGCCTGCTAGTTTCCCGAGTGTGTGAGGGTACTTGGCTCTTCGTTTGTCAAGGGGAGGGGACACGGGATTTTCTGGACCACTCTTAGCCCGAAAATGGCGGCGCGCAAGAGGTTTATTTTGTAAAGACGACGAATTGATTTGCGATTGCCTGAGTCTATAAAGTGTGGTAATGATTGTGGAATGGAAACGCCGAAGATTAGGTGCCGATGTGGGCTGAGTATGGCCGCCGAACGTCGTAATGACAGGTAAGAGACCGAACTCGTGCAGTTTAATACACCTTGCTAGCTGTTGGGTTTTTCTTTCTTCGTTCCTGACAGCATTAAACAAAACATTATCATTAGCTCTCGGAAAATCAAGGAGGCTATTCGCAGCAAAACAAGGCAAAACGAACGAGCAACGACTGCAGCGGCAACAACAAAAGGATAAGCAAAACACATTTGTTAGTAACAGTGGGTAATCTTTCGTGTGTCGTAATAGGCAATTGACTAGAAGACGTGAACTGAAAACTGGAACAATTTATTTACCAAATATGATAGAGCAGACTCTCTTTCCATTTAATTGTAATCTAGATGCATATCTCTTTCTAGATCTATAAATAGGAAGGCAACTGCCAACAGGATACTGGCGAAAGTGTACATACGCCGAAAATTAATCTGAACCGACATATTTGGTAAATAAATTGTTCAAGTTTTCAGTTCACGTCTTGTAGTCAATTGCCTATTACGACACACGAAATATTGTTTTGCCCATCCTTTTGTTGTTGTTGTGCCGCTGCGGCCGTCGCTCGTTCGTTTTGTATTGTTTTGTTGCGAACAGCCTCCTTTATTTTCCGAGAGCTAATGATAATGTTTTGTTTAATGCTGTCAGACATGAAGAAAGAAAAACCCAATAGCTAGCAAGGTGAAATAAACTGTACGAGTTCGGTCTCTTAGCCCACATCGGCGCCTAATCTTCGGCGTTTCCATTCCCGCCACAGTCGTTACCACACTTTGTTGACTCAGGCAATCGCACATCAATTCGTCGTCTTTACAAAATAAACCTCCTGCGCGCCGCCATTTTCGGGCTAAGAGTGGTCCAGAAAATCCCGTGTCCCCTCCCCTTGGCAAACGAAGAACCAAGTTCCCTCGCACACTCGGGAAACTAGCAGCCGAAACAGACTAGCCATACCCTCCCCCTCGGGAAATTTTGTCAAAATTTGATGTTTCAATTTTCGTATGTACGAAAATTGAAAATTGATCTCCCGTTCGAATCATACGAAGTATGCGTCCGTTGTTGTCGCTTTTTAGCGGATGGAAAAGGGAAACTGGTGGTTAGATTTCTGATTTTCGAACACATCGGAAAGGAGAAATCGGAAAACCAAATTCAAATTTGGATTGTTGAAAATATACATCGATGCAAAGTCCAAGAGGAATTTCTAATTTTCATTGCCGCATAAACGATAAAATATGAAAATTGGAAACTTTGATATTCAATTTTTGATTTTGTAACTTATACGAAATTTGAATGGACGGAAGACCCACGGACCATTTCCCCTCGAAGTATTGTTTTAATACTCTTCTGTCGCCAGTTTCGGCTACCGTATTCGCTCAGAGCAATCGGAACTTAGAGTCTTCAATGATTTAGTTAGATGTCTTATTTTTTCTTTCAAGACTAAAATGCTGTGTAATCTGACACGCGGTGATTGCAGCGAGAATCGTTCACAAGCCCTTTGAAGTATGACTAGGTCTGAAGCCCGTGTATAATTTGAAGTAAACCGTTCAAGTTTTGCTTTGATTCTGGGAGAAATTATGTTATTTTGAGCGGGTTCACAATCGTAATTTGGAGTCTAGTGAACCTCAAGCTTCACGAGTGCTCTCCCAACTTCCCAATTGCATCCATAACTCGATAGACGCACAGCTAAAAGCATGAACTAATTCTTTTATAACATAGGCACACGAAATTACGAGCGAAAAACAAATTTTCATTTCTGATCGAATGCAAAATTCTCTTTCGACGCGCAAAGGGAAAAACAAAGTCTCTCATTGGCTGATTGAAAACACGCCACAACTTGCTAACATCTCTGTCATTTAAAAGTTGATGACAGTCGATGAAAAAGATGTCGTTTAATCGACGAAAACACTGAAAGTACTGTTAACCTGGCGTGGTGAAAGCCACCAGCCTGCGATGACTTTAGAATTTGTGACGATGTAAATGTTTTGAACGGTACAATTGTTTAAGATAAACCCAAGAAATTCAAGTCGCCGCTTCAAAACAACGTAAAATTCACCTTGAACTATGGCAGACAATGCGGGTCTGGAAAAGCAAAGTGATCCGTCGAAGAATGTGAACAATCACCATCAACGAAAGAGATAGAAATGTTTGCCGGACGGACTTGTTTGTTATTCGAGCTGGCAGCAAACTGTACTGTAAACACTGCAAGTATAGCGGCTTTCGGAATGAATGAACGCCGTTTCATTTCAAAACCATTGAAGGCTTGACGGATATTTATCTTTGCTGTTATGGATTTCACTTTATAAAATACTAGAAATACGATAATCGCAGATACCCCCTCACTCTGTCATTGATGGGACTTTTACTTTGGTAACTCCCAACAAGAGTAGCCTTTGTTTTACCGAAATGTTGACTCAATCTTTTCTTCGAACTCAAGTGCTACACGCAAAGGAAGGAGAAAAAGAATGGTGTGTGTTATACTTTTGCGTTGAAAAAAGAATCGATTGCGTGACAAAGTACGTATTTCCCACGGTCGGCACGTCAAATTAAAGCCTGGTTCACACGAGTAAAGCAAGCGCAAACGCAAACGCAAGCGCAAACGCAAGCAAAAGTACGTGTGAACCGACGTAAAGCAAGCGCAAGCGCAAGAAAATGAAAACTTTTCCATTCTCTTGCGCTTGCGTTTGCGCTTGCTTCACGTATTTCAATCGTGTGAACCGGGTGAAGCAAGCGCAAACGCAAGCAAATCACCGGCCTGTCAAAACGAACCAATCAGACTGAATTTCACAAAGACCAAGATGGCGGCGTGCAGCGATGAAGTGCTTTCTGAGGCAGTGAGAAAATATCCCGTTCTGTACGACAAAAGCTGCGCAGATTTCAAGGATAAATTCAAGAAGAAGTTAGCACGGGACGATGTGGCCAAAATTGCAAACCTCCAAAACGGTATGTTGTCCGGAGTAACGGAAAATCTCATATGCATTATTACTTCAGTTCCTGGACAGGTTCAATGTTACGTGTTTAAATATTTTCCAATTTCTTTGGTCAGGAGATGAAGCAAAGACAATGTTTCAGACGAGGATGAAGAAAATCACGATGATGCCGAGGAAGACCAGTCTTCTGTGTCAGGGATGTCTTCTGTGTCAGGTGTTGGAAGTGATGGTTCCGAGAAGATTACATCCCACACAACTGGACGCCCGAAGTACAGGAAGAAAGCAAGGTAAGGTTATCAGGTATTTGCATAGAACTCCAGGAGAAATCCCCCAGCAATCCCAAGGTTATTTTTCTCTCCCCAAGTGGCACAACCCAAGTGACCACCATTCAGTGGGCTTCATATTGTTTATTAGAGCTAAAGGGGTAAGAGAAAAATGAAAAGGGCCATTTGTGAGTCAAAGAAGAAATACTGAAATTGGAACATGTATTAACAGACAAGCATCAGAGCAAGTAGCCCTATAGGAATTAGATGTGACAAGCAAGTGTGTCACAATGCAAAAGTCTATAAAACCTATGGAGGGAGAATATTTTGAGTTTTGAATTGTAGTGAGGATTTCTTACGTACACTGTTCAAGTTTGAGGATTGTAATAATGTATCAAGCCGTAATGATCTTTAGTTGACATTTTGTTGTTTGTATTATTGTGCAATGAAGCATTGCCTAGAGCTTCACTTGCATTTGTTTCACTTTCACAGAATACAATAAAGTTTATTCAGTCACTTTATAGGGCCTCTTCTCCTAACATATTCCCACTGCCATGGAACAGCCCCTTCATCTGAATTTAGGTACTTTGTGAGCACTTCCCTGACTTCAACAGCAGACTTAATGTTTCTTGAACCTCGAACAAGTGGAAGAGGCCTCAAGGCACCATTTCCTCCCTCATCTGAAGCCATGCCCCTCCACTTCCCTGGCTTTATTACACCTGTACGGTCCTCGCTGTCCACAAAACCAGCTGGACAGTAAGCTGCACTGTTTGTTTGCCATAGATAGTTATGCAAGCAGACTGTTGCTTGAATTATTCGTTCTGCACTTTCAACACTAGTTTGGATAGAAGTACCAAATATTCGCCATCTTGCGGCCAGTATACCAAAGGCATTTTCGATTACCCTTCGAGCTCGAGAAAGTCGATAATTAAAAATAATTTTGTCCTCTGAGATTCCTTTACCTGGGTATGGTTGTTGCATCCATGGCTTCAAGGGAAATGCTTCATCCCCAACAAGGAAATATGGCAAAGGGGATTGAATTGAACTACTCTCAATATGTTCAGGATCTGGGAGATTCATCTTTTCACTCTGAAATAATTTTCCCATGTTAGAGTTGGAAAAGATACCACTATCATTGTTAGAACCATAGTCCCCAATGTCAGCAAGAGTGAAAACGTAATTTGCGTCACATATTGCAAGAAGAACAATACTGAAAAACCCTTTGTAGTATTGGGAACCACTTTTTAAGGGGCATTTGATGGCAACATGTTTGCCATCTATTGTTCCCACAGTATGTGGAAAATTCTACAAGTCATTGAACTTTTCAGCAATGTTTTTCCAGTCCAATTGTGTTTTGGGTGCCCTCAAATATGTTTTGTGCAGTCCTTCCCAAATGGCACTGCATGTCTCACGTATTATACTTGAAACTGTTGATTTTGTAATACGATAAGAAAAAGATATTGATTGTTGACTTTCACCATAGGTCAAATAATGGATGGATAGAGTCAAACGCTCTGCAGCACTTATTGGTTCCCTCATGACTGTTGTTGCCTTGGTAGTGAGAGGGCCAACCAAACTGAATAAATGTTCAAATGTATCAGGAGACATTCTCAGGTACCTGTCAGGAAAATACATTGCAATGAATGCAATTTTCTGTTTTTGGATATTTATTTCCCGGATGTTACAGGTCAACATGCCTGACACGGGCTTAGGTTTTGTAATGTAGATTATAATGATCTAGAAAAAGATTGATTTAATTAATTAATTATGTTTGTTACAATATATTGTGTATCGGTATTAATTATTATGCTAATACACAACAACTAATTTACCCCTATCAGCAAGGGGAATTCAAGAGGCATCGGCTCTGTCAGATGCATAACGTAACAATTGATTTGTTGTCTGATAACCTGCTGACCTGAAGTAAAATTCCCTGTCGCCAAGCTTTAACTCGCACACAAGATTATGGTAATCTCCCTGTTGACGCCGTTGTCTGTAAATATCTCTCACCCAGACACTTCTTCTTCGTCTTCGATTTCGAATTCGCCTCCGACGTCGTCTTTGTCGAAGGCCAAGAGCAAGAAGAAACAGCAGCAACAGCAAATGTTCGTCCTCCATCTTGGAAACACACTTCGAATGCGCATGCGTATTTTATGTCTCTTGCGCTTGAGTTCGGCGTGTGAACATGCTTGCGTTTGCGCTTGCTTTACTCGTGTGAACCAGGCTTAATTCATACAGTCTTTCAAGCACGCTCTCAAAATTTAATACTCAAAGTTTGAAGTTGGTCGGCCGTCGTACTACGGGAAAAAAGAACACTGATTTTCCAATTTTGAATTCATAGGCCGAGTCCCAATTAAATAGACTTTCTGTGCGATTTTTTTTTTACTCTGGCATGCATATTTAATGAACTCGAATTGTTCTGTATGTGAACAAAACAGCATGATTTCTCCCAGAATCAAAGCAAAACTTGAACGGTTTACTTCAAATTATACACGGCCTTCAGACCTAGTCATACTTCAAAGGGCTTGTGAACGATTCTCGCTGCAATGACCGCGTGTCAGATTACACAGCATTTTAGTCTTGAAAGAAAAAATAAGACATCTAACTAAATCATTCAAGACTCTAAGTTCCGATTGAAAACAATAAAAAAAACACTAAAAACAATACTTCGAGGGGAAATGATCAGCATGCAGATTTTAATACATTCTTGAAGAGGGATAGAATATATTTGTCACACTGATTGTTCGATTTCCACTGACTGACCTTTGTTGCTTGTCCTTTCTGAATAACTATCTGAATTTAACACAAAACGGCGTCTGAATCTCCCGAGTTGCTTTCAGGCGCTGTTCTCTTTGCGGAGTCGTTTCTTCGGCACGCTTCGTGCTGTCATAACATGATTTTCTTCTTTTCTCTAGATGAACTTGGCGCTGTTTGATCGTTTCATGATTTCGCCTTGCTCGTGCCTGTTCCCTTCTCTTTTGAAGACGAGCTTCGCGAGACTGTTGTTTTTCAAGTTTTCCGGTTTTCAAGTTTTTCATTTTCGTGAACACAGCTACGATATACTGTAGTTGCTTCGTTCAATCTAATTTCTCTTATTGCGAGTAAAACTACAGGGCCACAAGTGATCGATCCGGCCTTTGTTATTGGTTCTGCAGCGACGCGATAGGAACTGGGGACGAGGTCGCACGACAGACTGACAGACGAACATTAGATTTCGAGATGGCGACCCGCTTGGAGTCTCTGATAAGGCGATAATACTACTGCATTAGCGTCGTGAGTATTTCCCTCACTTCGTTCGGGGAAAAAGTTATATAACGAGCGCTCTGATTGGTTCCCAACGGTGTTTGCATGAGGCTATGTAACATGGAAAGTGTGTTATATTGCTCTGAGGTTGCGCAGTGGGACAAATTTTTGGACTGCTCGATTTTAGTGAAGTTCCCGATTCTTCATTTGACGTGAGTTTACGAGAAAAACAAGAAATTATAAGCCTCCAGAAAGAAACGGCAACGGCGGTTGTGGCAGAAGGAATGATTGATGAAAGATTACTTAGCGCTGGGCAGAAACAGTTCGCTAACACTCGAGTTTCTTTAAAATAACTGCAGAAAGGATAAGTCTGAATTGTTGAACTGAGCAACAGGCAACTTACAATGAGCATTGAAAACCGAACGATAATTTACAGAGCTTTTGCACAATTAGTTGTGATCTCGCTTGCTCGTGACCCACTAAATACAATTCACTGATGAATGCGGTACCTCTTTAATACACCACAAACGCGAATAAGTACAGTAAGTATCGGTTCATCAAAACTCAGTCCCATTCAGGAATACGTGTAAGCAAAAAGCGTAAAGTAATTACAAAGTACATGCGTGATTACGGCACTGCAAAACATTCATCCGTTCAACTCAGTCCGGCGAAGAATGACGTGATTTCTTAAAAGAACTTGTGAAAGGTCATTTACTTGTACCACACCAAAATCAGTTCTGGACAAGACGTCGGACAAGTGGAGGAGAAAGTAATCATGGCGAAGTAGCTTCCCAAACGTTGCGTTTACATTTAGTGCAGTTCACATCGCTCACTTCAATCGGCACAGCAGATGCTTCACTACCTGCTCGGCCAGTTTAAGACAGCTCTGCTCTGGATACAACGGAAACGTCAACCGAGCCAAGGGAAGTTCAGTTTGAGAGTCATTGATGGAATGACCTTTTGACTATTCATTTCTCCAGCATTCGTAAGTTCGTAGTTTGAAGATTTGAAAACTTTGTCTCGTCCGCTCGGCACAACGATCTGTGATTGGTTTCAGTTTGTGTGTTGAGAATTGTTACGGAAGAGATTTCCACTATTTTCCTATAACTTTTATGGGTTATATTTTGGGTAATATTTAGTATTTAGTGTTTACTCACTCGATTATGTAGATCAACCGCACAGTGTAATTTTAATACTATCTAGAGTTTTCATTACTATATCCACCTGCTACTGGTACCAATCACGTTAGTTAATCTCCTTTGCCTTTAGTACTGGTGACCTTATACCTTTCGGCCAATCACAAATGGCCAGAGCTTAGTAAGTGTTCGTGTTTAGCTTGGACTTAACCTGGAAAGTGTAAAAATTCATTGAGTTGTTTACGACCAAGTTCTGGCTCTCCTTAGAGGCGGAGCCTACCTGGAACAGCGTCATTACGTAATGTTGATTTTCTAATATTCGTTGTTAGGTACTTTTACTGGTTTTTACTGCTTAAGACTTTATAATTTTTACACTGGATAGTAGCCCGTAATTTACTTTACCACTGTTCTTAAATCTAGCTTATTCCGTTTACGCGTAACTAGTTTTAAAATCTAAAGTTAAGGTTTTTCCTTAGTGTGTATGTTATTGAACATCTGCTGCTTCGTAGTTAAGTTCTGACGTAAGCTACTCTATCATTGGCTCGTAGTAGTGATTGACGGCCAAAAGTGTCATTTACGTAAGCGTCACTACTTAAGGCGAAGCACACCCTTGTCATTAGGTTTTTACAGTTAGTTCTAGAGTTGGCAACTTGCAACTCTAGTTGAATTCAATAAATTGGTGTTGGGAAAAGAAGAAGGCCTCCGTTCCTGATTCTCTGGTACCTCTCCGAGCAACCACAGCGAGTAATTTTCCCTCGTATCAGAATCTCGACTTTGATAATCACGTAAAACGGTCTTTTTTACGGTAGTATTACAATCTTTTATTTTATAAAAGAAATATATTGATTAAAGATATGCAGCATTAGTATTTACCACACAAGTGAATAGTGCTTTTCGCGCGCTCTGATTGGCTCCTCAATCTCGGAATATCAAGTGCTATTCACCTCCCGGCGGCTTCCGGTAAAAGAAAATGGCGCGCGAACCCAATTTTTGCTCACTTTTGTCGGAAATAAAACAGCTATTTGGGAGTTGGCTGTTAAACTTGTGTGGTATATACTAAAACAATTATTCGCCGAAGTGGAGGTGAATAGCGGTGGATATTTACCGAGCCGTTTCCGCGAGGTAAATATCCACCGCTATTCACCTCCACTTCGGCGAATAATTGTTAACCTGCAAGCAACTTAAAATTAGACATTATATGTATCATGTACAAGCACGACTTTTAAAACATTTAATCTCGAATTATTACTCACATAAGACATTTTAAAAGGATACAATCACCAAACTTGAGTTTGAAATCCACGTGAACTCCAAATACGTAAAGCCTAGAAAACAGGGTTAGGAAGAAAAACATCAGATTTACTTAAAACACTGTTTATTGTAAGACCAGGGACTTTACTACAGCAGAAACCTAAACAGCAGCAATTCACTCTTTCGTTCCAATATATCAAAAGGGAAATATCTTTAAAATTCTCGGCCGCTCGCCAGAAAGGTACAGATAGAAAAGCATCACAAAAGCCGAGAATGTAGTAATTTTTTTACAATTTAATTCTCTCTTTCCACCTCCCTCTCTGTCTCTCTTCTCTTGATTCGGACGAACAAACTCTCCAAAACATATTACGAGTTGAGATCTTCTAAAATAGACGCGATCAAATGAAAGTGAAGGAAAGTTTAACGGAGGAGAATGATAATAAGCGAAAATGCTGACTGACCTCAGTTGACGTTGAAGTAATATCAGTAGTCAAGGATTCTAGACGTGCAGGTCGCGCAGTAATTGCAGACCTCGGACAAGTAGAACAGCTAAAGGGGAATCTCAATTCCACTAGTGAGACATACGTGATGGAATCCGGATGAACTGATTCCCACGCTCTGCATGGGTACTAATCTGAACATATTGTTTTTGAATGTCCTTCACGGGGCGACCTACCTGCGTAGCGGAGTTTGCCGGAATAAACATCCGAACAGAATCACGTCCTCGCGCAGCTGGTTGTTAACTTCTTTATAGTTATCGACGTCTTGTTTTCCAAACCCAGTTGTTTGCACGTGCTGCCGTTATTTTTTTTTCTTTTGTCGTTCGTTTTGTGTTTTATTAATTCAAATATTTAGGAAATAGTGAAAATGCTGTCCAGGACGGAATCACTCCACCTTTATCGTTTAACCCTCTCGTTTCAGATGTTTCCAAATAATATAAAACGCAAGTTAATTATGTCAAACGTCATGGATTCCGGCTGAACTGCTACTCGGCTATTGTTTTGACTTCTGACACGTTCGTTTTATTTATTTTGTTCTTAGTGTCTTATTCTTGCACGTATCGTTATTTTTCTTCTGAAGTACCTCACAATTAAGGTGTGTCACGTCTCAGGGACGTCCTTCTGTTGTAGTTTAAGGTGATTCGGTTGATAACCGAATCACCTTAAATTTTAGTGGTTCCGGCTCAATGTCCACCATCTCGAAGTTGTTATATACGGTGGCCCACAAGTTGAAAGTTATATTATTCAAAACTCACCGATTAATTTTCCGAGAGAAGTTAACGTGCTATTTGCTTGTTGCGATTTAACTAAGATGATACAGCGTTCAAAAGCTCACAAAATGGAAATTATTTATGACGTCACGATGTATTTGAACAATGGTTACCATGAAGACGTACGAAAAGCAAAAACGACTTTCAGATACAACCAAGTTAATAACAGACAACATAGCCAACTGATAAAAAATAGATAATCACATTAACTTCTTTTATCAATTAAAATAATTTATTAACAGCTTATTAATTATTCAGTTGACTATGTCGCCTCTCCCATTCCGATTTTTATAGCCTAGTTTTAAATCCTCTATCGGTAATATGTTGCATTTCAGCATCAGTAGGATTTGCTCTTGGGTCCAGATACATAACATTGCTTTCCAGCGGTAAAATGTTAGATCTAGATCTTTTGCGCTTTGTACACGCTATGTTGATACAATATCTGAAGGTGGTGGAAACTGCCACTGATTGATTCGGAGGGCAGTACAGTCCCTTTGCTGCTAAATGCAAGTCTCCCTTTTCTATTTTGTTGAAACATGGCGCCCCAGAACAGTGTGCAACTTTGGAATGGTCCTTCCTTGTGATTATCCATTCTTGTAGTTCACCATTTTGTGAATGTCGAGCAAGGCCCTTGAGTGAGTATTTTCACTGCCCTTTCTAGCAACAATACATTTGTTGGCATATTTACCGGGGCATCTTTTTCACAATCGGCTTATCATTATTATTATTATTATTATTATTATTATTATTATTATTATTATTATTATTATTATTATTATTATTATTATTATTATTATTATTATTATTATTATTATTATTATTATTGTTATTATTATTATTGTTATTGATATTATTATTATTATTATTATTATTATTATTATTATTATTATTATTATTATTATTATTATTATTATTATTATTATTACTATTATTATTATCACAACTAGCAACTAGCATGAAACCTTTGCTGTAATTTTCTTACCTCCTCGTGGAGCGTTTAGGCCCGGGGGGGAGGGTACTCCCATATATTTCGTATATAGGGACGTTCCGCCCGATAGGGTATCCTTTTCAGGGTCTTCTGTCTTAAACAGGGTATCAAATTTTACATTTTCGTATCTTAAGCAGGGTTATTTTCCAAAGATTTTCTCCTCTTCCCCTCCCCCTCAACCACATTTTTGGCTCTCATCATTTTCGCGCGCTTTCTTCGTATGCTCCAGTGGAAACGCGTGCAACGCAGGCTAATTTCTCTAAACTTAGTCTTGAACAGGGTATCAAATTAAAACATTTTGTTTTAAACAGGGTAGCAAAATTTCCATTTTTGTGTCTTGAATAAGGTCAGGGTTTTATAGAGTCAGCGGAATCCCCCACCCAAAGTCCTATTCCCCCCCCCCCCCCCGCCGCCGCCGGGCGTTTAGGTTTCTTCCAGCAAAATAACCCTCAAATCACTATGGCGTTTTTGTCCCAGCCAGTGAATTCGAAATATAGAGTTCTCGTGCATTGTAAAAAATATATTTACAATCTTCACAGTGCGCCATGACGAGTAAACATGTCTGCAAAACTTGATTCTTGCACGGTTTTAGTCATAACCGTTCACGGTGATTGTTCGCTTTCCACTTTCTTCCTGGCAAGTGTACAAATTGTAACACAGGGGTGAAACAATCCTCCATAGGTCTGCAGCACTAGTTGTCAATGACGGCTGAGGTTGCAAGCAATTTCTTCCTCGGATGTTTTCCTTCTTCGTAACGGTCATTTTTCAAGATTGTAAGCTTCCTCCGATCATCATAACTTAACAGTGAGTATACGGAACATTTAAACTTCCCATTGCACTACTGAGCCTTTTATGACAAACGTTTAGCAGCTTTTCGAGTGATCATTTGCAATCCACATGTGCAAACTGATTTTGCGGTCCGTACAGTAAGTTATGGACCGGTACAATTGACCAATCAGAACGTGCGTAAGATCAGTTTGCGGTCCGTACAGGAAAGTATGGACCGGTAAATTAACCAATCGTAGCGTGCGTAGTATCAGTGCCATATAATAAATATAAGTATGTTTTACTTGTACCATCGCGTTGCACACTGTTGCATACTTATGTTTTGCTGTTCCTATTATTCGCCTTTTAAAGTCTTCTTGAGCAAAGGTATATAAACGGAGCACGTTTTACTGGAGGTATATCGATCGATCGTTATTGATGTCGTTATTTATTTGTAAGGTGGTGAATCTCTAGGCGGATTCTCCCGGCTGCACAAAATTCCTTTGATTGTTTCCTTGGGATAAACTGGGTGCGTCACAGACACGACTGTTACGAATTACAATTTTATTTCTAACAAAGACTCGGAAATATAAATTATGAAACGATTTTTGTTGATTACAAGTTTTCTTATGAGTAAACTCTCTTTACTGCTTAAACTTGAAAGGAAAAAATATATTTTCATTATTGTTATCATAAAATATTGAAGTCAATTTTTTCATTGAATAAAAGTTGCCCATGGTGATCAATGACCACAATTTTAGGATGTGAATTGTACAGCTTGTTGCAGCTGTTATCTGGTGGATTTATTTTAAATTTCAGTTTCGCTGTTGTCCACGTGGATTTGTTCTCAATACAAGACTTTTAAGGTTAATCTGCGCCAGTGTTTTTGTGCCCACCTCGCCTGCTTTTGTGTGTGTCGTGTCACGGCAATGAGAGAGTAAATTAAACTCTGGTTTACTAAGTAAGACTGGTGACTCATTGCAAAGTGAACGTACATTTATTGCAGTCGTAGTGAGGTCTCGATTCAATTTCTAGCAATAATTCTGGGAGTATATCAAACGGAATTCCGCCGGGCAAACTTCTCATTTGTATTGCGTGGTCTAATATGCACATCATTCTCTGACACTTTCACTCTGTCTCCCGCGAAACACAAGTTTTAGGCCCCGTCCTCACTACTCCGTTTTCGCTTGAAAACATATTTATTTGCCGTTTTGGCCTCCCGTCCACACTAAGACGCGTTTTCGGTTAGTGAAAACGGGATATTTTTGAAAACTCCGGTTTCATGCTGTAGTGTGGACGGCGAAAACGAGAACGGTTTGAAACGTTCCGACCACCTCGGGCCCCAACAATCTCAGAACCACTACCTCAGACCCTCGGGGGATTGGGGACCAACCACCTCAGGCCTCTCAGGGGAATGGGGACCAACCACCTCAGACCCCCAGGAACTTCTCAAATTTCGCAACTGTCTACGGTTAAATACCACAAGCTTCCGTTGTCTTGAAGAACAATTTATGCCTTTAAAATATTTTCAAAGGTCGTATTCTGGCATGGATGTGAGTAGCTTTTTTTTTTTTTTTTTTTTACCTTTCTTTTATTCTTGCCACAATGCTGAAAACAGATTAAAGATCAAGGTAGAGTACTACTCTGGTTCCTTGTATATTTTTCTAGCCGACGATATGTATTGGAAACGGCTATGTTTAAAACCTGGAACCGGGAACCCGGGAACGGGGAACCGGGAACCAGGAAAGGGGAACCTGGGAACCGGGAACCAGGAATCGGGAACGGGGAACTGGAAACCGGAATCTGGAAAGGGGAACGCAAATATTGGGAATTTAATCAGACATTCGAAGGTAAATAACACGCTATTGCATGTCATGTCATTATGAAAAGTCCAAATTATAATTCCCGTCACTGTTGTCAAGGGACAATTCGAAACAATTTGGAGGTTTATTATAAAGAATAATATTTCGGCTATCCTGGAGCGAACTTGTAATTGCAAACGGAAGAACTCAAATTTGACCTTCGGACTTAGGTTTGCAGTAGCCTTTAGGAGCATAGTTCATAAATGAGGTCAGCGAAGCATTTGCGTGTGCAGCACAAACCGCAGGAAATCCATGGCGCCAGGTTCGCTACGAACGTGCCTGTCGGTAAGCTTTGCCTGCACGATTTGAGCTAAGCTGCCAAGTGGTTGCACGGCATCGTGATGCACAGACACCTTAGGAGTCTTTGTAGTCGCCTATGCCGTGGAAATTCCGTCAATTCCTTTCCGGTCTAATCTCATTGTGGATTTGCTATCCAATTTAGTTGTCTACCCAAACGGAAGTTTGGTATCGCTGTACGTGCTCCCTGAGCATACTTAAACCGGTAGTTTGTAGAGTGGAGTTGAGTGGAGTTGAGCTAGAGTTGTGACTTGGAGCCCGAGCTCTCCGTTAGTCTCGAAGCTCAAGAGCTCAGCACTGAACCACGAATAAAGAAGTCATCGAGTACAGAAGCGAGTCCCCTAAAATCTGCTCCGTAACAGATTTCTGGTGTTAAAATCCGCGGCACAACCGTTCCCGGTAAGACCTCTCAGTTTTGTAGTGAGTGTATCGAAGTTGTGAGTGTACTGCCAAGCCAGGCAACATGTAAAGTGTAAAGTAATAAGAACAATATGTAACCAAAAAAGTCTAGGAAAAAACTCGAAAAAAAAAAAAAAAAAGGAAAAAAAACATTATGTATGTTGTAGTTATATAGTAAACTGATTGATGTGTCGTTCCAAATGTTTGATAATCAATGCTAGGCGTCTATTTTAATGTTCATGCAGTAAGCTGACGATTTTTCCAAGTTGATCTTGATCTCGCTGTGAGTTGATACGATATTGTTTGCGAGTTCGTCTTGGGTTAATTTGAGGTTTCAAACTGTTGACTCGAAGCAAAACTAAGGCTTTGACGGACTCCTCAAAAGCAAAATCGGGTTTGGATCTAGACGAACCGGTAGCTCAATCGGTCTTGTCAGAATTAGAATCGGATCCAGAATCAGAGTCGACGGAATCATTTCCTGACGAAATTGAAATAACAGAAAGTTTCATGGCAGACGGCGGAGACCCAACGGCTCAGGCCACGGTACCCTTAACGGCAAAAGATGTTCTCCAGCTATTGGAAGACCAAAACCAGCGTTTTGCCGAGAAATGGAACGCTCAAACAATCGCGTTGGCGAAAATTGTCGAAAACTCAAGCAAACCGACTGGGCCTGTCAAGTATAATAGCGTTAAGTTACCCACATTTTCCGGTAGCTTTAACGAAGACGTCAATGAATTTTTGACCAATTTCGAACGGGCAGCCACCTTTCATGGGTGGCAAAACGACCGAAAAGCCCAGGCGCTGCCCCTGCATTTAAAAGAAAACGCCAGCATTTGGTTTAACACCAGTCCCGATTTAGCCGACAAGTCGTATGAGGGACTGATGGAAGCGATGAGAAATCAATTTCACTCGGCATCCGATAAATGGCTACTCCGCCAAAAATTGAACGATCGGAAACAACTGTCAACAGAGTCAGTAACGGAATATGCCGCAGACATAAGACGAACTTGTCAGCGAATCAATTTACCGCGCTCTGAATGTGTAAACCATTTTGTGCAGGGCCTGAAACCCGAAATCAAGAATTATGTAGTGCTTCAACGGCCAGGGACACTAGAAGAAGCGGAAAATCATGCAAAATTAAAAGAGTCAGTGCCCGAGCCTAAAACGGACGACAAAATTGACGATTTGGTAAAAGCACTAACGCCATTGTTAAAATCGGCTCCGCCAGCCACAATTGCTGCGTACGAGAGCCACCAGTCATCTAGCAATCGTGTGAACGAACGACCCCTGAACCGCGACGACATTGCCCAAATTGTGCGCCAAGAATTGCGTCGCACGAGCGACAGCCGCGCCAACAACAGGGTAAACACAAATCGTAACAGACGTACTTTTGACGGCCGTCCGATTTGTAATTATTGCAACAAACCAGGCCACGTGGCCTACGCCTGTCGTCAACGGCAGGGACAACGGGACCCCAGGCTCCCAAATTATAACCCCGAGAGATATGTGGGCCAGTCGGAACAGCACCCGACAAGTCATTCCCCACCTTTAAACTAGATTTGGTCTTATGTGAACGGGAAGCACATAAGGCCTTTGTAAGACAGCGATTAAATCAAAACGTGAACGAAAAACCGGAAACGCCCGTAGTTTGTGACAAACCAGAGAGAAACAGTGACGCGCAACAGCCTACGAACCAAATTGATTTTATGTCACGCGAGACTCCCTTCCCGACCGATGTAAAAACGAAACCACAAAATGTAGAGAAACGAACCGAATTTAAAGGCTACCCTGCTCGCTCCGAGCAGATGGCAGCAAGAATGAGACAACGACGAGAAGAGGAAAAGAAAACGCAACCAAACAAACAGTGCGAAATTCCCGAGATCAACACTATTGCTGCCCCAACTGTCGCCGCACATGTCAAAGTTAATATCTGTGTGTCGGAAGCTCAGAATAACCCGGTCCTATTTGAAATGATTGTGCCGCGAAACGCCGAAATTGTTATGGACAATAGTCAAATTGTCTTCACAGAGTCACGCCCTGCGTACAACGAAACTAGAGTGGAATCTGAAGAACGTAAAATTGAGATTGACCAATCCGTCGAAACTGTGGATAAAATACTGTCGTACATGAGGTTAATAGAGTATGTAACTGCGCTTATAAAGAAGCCACGGTCTAAGGTGGAAGTTGAAACAACTTCAAAAGAGTCAATCGAAAGTAAAGTTAGAGTCCCAGATACCCCTCCAATCGAAACGCAGCAAATGAGTCACGAAGAACAAATTTCAGATGCAGAGCAGAACGCAATTCAGTTCACGTCACCGAGTGAAAGTTTAACGATCGACGGCACGATCATGGGAAGGAATCTCAAATTCCTAATTGACACCGGCGCTAATGTGAGTGCAATTAAGGCAGACGTGTGGCGTCAATTACCTCCGCCCACTAAACACCCTCCGGAACCGACGACAATTACCACAATCCGATCAGTCAACGGTCAAAACATTCCGGTTTTGGGGCAGCTTAACATTCCTTTCGAAATAGCATCTACGACATACCCGTACCGTGTTCTCGTCATCCAAAATCTAGCCTACGATGCCATACTCGGAAGAGATTTTCTAGAGCACTATCACGCCAAAATCGATTTGCAGGCCAAGATCCTTGACCTCGACAACCAACCAGTGCCCTGTTCAACATCAGACGACAACACGACCTCGAATACGCCTGCGGTATGTTTCATTCATGCACAATCCAGTTTCATTTTACCCCCGGAATCCGAAACGATTGTACCAGCTTCATTAAGCGAGTCACACAAGGGAGTGACTGGATTAGTTAACCCCCGAGCTGACTTACCAGGGAGATACCAGATTTTGGGAGCTGCCGAACTTGTGGAGGCGTCACAACAAGGCACAGTTCCTATTAGGCTTTTAAATCCTACAAGCCAACCAATTAAGATTTATAGGCGAACGAAATTAGGCGACTTCACGGTCACTGACCCCGAAATTGCGACCTATGAGCTCGGCAAAGCAGATCGAGAAGCAGAAGCTGAACGGGACTTGCCCACAGCGACCGATACGGATACCCAACAATGGCCAGAAATAGACAATGAGAACTTAGATGAGATCCAGCGGAGTAGACTTTACAAATTACTCTCGGATTATAAAGACGTATTTGCATTTTCACCGGAACAACTCGGACGTACATCCGTTGTTAAACATACAATTGACACCGGCTCTCATCCCCCAATTCGCCTGCGATCATACCGCACCGCCCCCAGTGCTAAATCAGAAATTGATAAACAGGTGCAAGAAATGTTAGACAATGACATAATTTCTCCGTCGGTTTCTCCGTGGGCCGCCCCGGTAGTGCTAGTCAAGAAATCTGACGGCAGTATGCGTTTTTGTATTGATTACCGAAAGCTCAATGACGTGACCAGAAAAGACAGTCATCCCCTGCCGCGCATCGATGAGTCACTTGATGCCCTCAGTGGCGCGCGTTATTTCTCCACTCTCGATTTAAGATCTGGGTACTGGCAAATTGAAATGGATGACGACTCTAAGGAGAAAACTGCTTTCATCACCCACAACGGTCTTTACGAGTTTAATGTTCTTCCTTTTGGTCTCTGCAATTCTCCGGCTACGTTCCAGCGTCTCATGACACATCTGATGAGAGGCCTACAGTGGTCTATTTGTTTAGTTTACATAGACGACCTGATTATTTTCTCTCGGACCTTCGATGAACACCTCCAACACCTTGAGCAAGTTTTCAAACGTCTAAGAGAGGCTAATGTTCGCCTCAAACCAAGCAAATGCCATTTCGTCCAACCGGAAGTAGATTACCTCGGACATGTCGTCTCAGCATCCGGCCTAAAGCCCAATCCCGCAAAAATTCAAGCTGTTCGCGATTTCCCTACTCCTAAGAATACCACTGACGTCCGTAGTTTCTTGGGGTTAGCCAATTATTATCGACGGTTTGTCAAGGGTTTCGCACAAATGGCTGCGCCGCTGAACAAACTCTCAAGCAAAAACGTGAAATTTCACTGGGACGCATCGTGTCAAGTCGCATTTGATCAGCTCAAACGCGCCCTAACCGCCGCTCCCATCTTAGTTTATCCGGACTTCCGCCTGCCCTTTCACCTGTATGTCGACGCGAGCCAGACAGGCATCGGATTGACGTTAGGTCAAGTTGTTGAGGGCAAAGAGGTCGCAATAGCTTACGCCGGTCGGGATTTAAATCAAGCGGAAAGGAACTATAGTGCGACCGAACGAGAGGCATTAGCAGTGATCGATGGCATCAAACGTTTTCAGCCTTATCTGTCTGGACGGAAGTTTACCGTCCATACGGACCATAGTGCCCTCCGGTGGCTCATGTCTATTCAAAGCCCCAACGGTAGATTAGCCAGATGGAGCATGCTCATTCAAAGTTTTGATTTTGATATCGTTCACCGACCGGGAACAGCAAATGGAAATGCGGACGCGTTATCTCGGCGCCCTTATGACACTTGTCATCTCAATGCTATCGATAGCGCGGGAATCCAAACGCAACGACTCTATGACTACCAACGCCGCGATCCAGACCTCATTGATATGATTGATTATCTCGAACAAGAAGAACTGCCACTTGACCGCGCACGCGCTCGGAAGATCTTGCTCTCCGAAGATTTGTTTTATCTCGGTCAGGATCGGTTGTTATACCACCTGGACACCTCGGAAAAACGTGTTTCCAAGGGTTTCCGTTCGCAACTCGTAATCCCCGCAGCCCTGCGGTACGAAATTCTAGTCAACGCTCATGACGAATTACCAGGCGGACACCTGGGGCTCTTTAAAACCTATGCGAAAATGAAAGCCCGTTACTATTGGAAGGGTATGTACAAAGATGTCGAACACTGGATTCGCTCCTGCGCGGATTGCGCTACACGTAAACATCCCCGAAACAAGCGTAAAGCGCCACTACTCCCCATTCCAGTCGAAGGCCCCTTTGATCGCATAGCCGTCGATTGTCTTGGTCCCTTGCCAGCGACACATTCGGGAAATAAATATATTGTAGTTTTTACGGATTATCTCACACGATGGGTCGAAGCATTTCCGGTACCGACTATTGATGCAGTTCAAATTGCTCGCTTGCTCACTCAAGAAATCATTCCTCGCCATGGCGCTCCCCGAACCTTGTTGTCTGACAGAGGAAAAAATTTCCTTTCTACGCTCGTCGCTGAAGTATGTCGCCTTTTTAGTATTCGGAAACTAAATACAACCGCGTACCATCCACAAACCGACGGCGTAGTCGAACGTTTTAATGCCACTCTGTGTCAAACACTTTCCATGTATGTCAGTAAGAATCAAAAGGACTGGGACACTTTTATCACCGCCGCATTGTTTGCGTTTCGAACCTCGCCATCGGAAACCACGGGAGAATCCCCCTTTTACCTTTTGTACGGCCGTGAAGCTCGGCTTCCAATGGATGTCAGTTTATTACCCCCAGCGGACCCCGCTAGCTCTATTGCCGAACATCGCCGCCGCATTGTTCGTCAAATAGAATTGGGCCAACGCATTGCGAAGGAAAACACTCAGCGCGCCCAGCAAAAAATGAAAGACCACTATGATAAAACGGCACAGGAACCGGACTTTCTTGAAGGACAACGTGTCTGGGTTTTTACGCCCAAAACCTTCAAAGGCTTGTCGAAAAAGTTGTTGCATAATTGGCACGGGCCGTACCGAATTGTCGAACAACTCAGTCCGGTTCATTACCGACTACGAACTTGCAGTAATCGCCCAGTCACAACTACCGTTCATGCTAATCGCATGAAGCTGTTTTACGATCCTACCGACCGGCCCATTGATCCACCGGATGATGACATTCTTGATGACCTGTATTTGGGCCCAGATGACCTCTTACCTGACAGTTTTGATCTCACGGCCAATGAACCTCAGCTGGAGCCGGACGCTCCTACTGCGGATCTAGACCCAGTTGTCGACCCTCCCCAGCAAAACGACAACCCAACAGACGATCAACCGGAGATCGATAATGAAACCGTTTTCAACGCCGAGACAATTTTACGCCATCGTGTGCACGGTGGTCAAACCCAATACCTCGTCAAATGGGCGGGTTACCCTATTTCCGAAGCCACTTGGGAACCGGAGGAAAATCTTTTTGATCCACGTTTACTTGCTAACTATCAAAATAACCCCATGCCCCAGTAAATTGGACCGCTCTTGGCTAATGTACTGTCTGTCCGCTGTTTCAGACATGCCCCACTATTCTACTCCCCGCGTCATGATCCTGGGTCATTCCTTTGTATGGCGTTTTGAGCGCTTTCTGAACACCACGAGACTAGACACCGTGCATCGCGACCTGGGCCTGTCTACCAACATTTCCCTGGCATTCCAAGGTATTGGAGGCAGGACGGTCTCCAAACTTTGGCGTTTCGATCTCCACGCGGTAGCCCAATTCCGGCCTCACATCATTTTATTAGAAATCGGCTCCAACGACTTATGCAACCCCGCTATCCAACCCGTGGAGCTTGCCAATCATATCAGAGAGCTCGTTACCTTTTTGCATTTCACCTACAAAGTCGATCGCATCATCGTCAATGCAGTCTTACCCCGTCTTAAATCACATGACATTGTGGCCCTATATAACAGCCGCGTCGCTAGCCTCAATCGATCCCTAAGGAAAACTCTCCGGCTTCTGCCATTTGTGACTTTCTGGTCTCCCTGGGACCTGCTTAACGCCCATGACAGCGTTTACTTACGTGACGGGGTTCATTTAAACACCAAAGGCAACTATCTATTGTATCGCAGTTACCAACGAGTTTTAAGGCGCATTCTCTACGGCCCCCGCCCCCGCAATCGCCACAGACACACATACCGTCGTCGTTCGCGGGATGTGATTCACTAAACGGACTGATTGCGCACTGCGTTCGAAAGCCAAACCTAGCTAAATTATGTTTTGATATGAATTCGAGTTATCTTTTTACATTGTGCCGGCAATATCATTTTCAACTTTCAGAGTGAGATCAGTAGTTGTTCGTTCAACCTTTCGTTTTGTCTGTCAGTATATTTTATCAACCGTTTGGACTGACACATAGTTCTTTTACGGTACATAGTTCTTTTCTTTTACGATGACGTAGCCATTAACCTATTGCTGTAATCACTTAGTTTTTATCTTCGTCTTTTTATAAGTAGGAATCATATTTTGTATCTAAGTGTTAGCTTTAGTCTGGCTTGGTTTTTCTCATAACTTTGATACCCCACTCACATCTCAACGACGCCACATCTGCGCCACCTGTTCTAATCACCGGTACTCCTGTTGTACTCTTGGCTGATTCGCTGACCACAAACGAGAATTTATACTGGTACACAATTCCTATCTAATACAACGTTGGACCACGCAGCCGAAGTCAGGAAAACGTACACTCGTTGTCAAGAAAACCCACTCGTCAAAGAGAGAACAACCCAACATCAAAACGCGTGCTTTTCAGAAGATCAGTGAACTATCTACGCAAGAGGCGACAGGCTCTGTCAACACGCAGCCCCACGATACCGCACGCCATGATACTGCGTGACCGCAAATCCAAAAAACAAACATAAGAACATGTCCAACAGAACGATTCTAGTCAAACTTGCACGTACCATATGACTCCATTTCCATCCAGCGATATCTCAGCCGATCCAGACTTGCTACTTGCTACTCCTTACTACTGGCGCAAGAACAAGACCGTCCAACCAAGAACCCGATCTTCCAAGACCCTGAACTTATGTCACGCGACATATCAGACAACGACAAAAGAACACTCTCGGTTGAACCTATTGAGACTCTGAACATTGCCATTGCTTAAACTTTGTGTAACGAATTTCACATACAGTATGTTACTCCCATACTAGTCGCTTAGAAATAACTGAACTTGGTAAAATTAGTTGATTTAGCATGTAACAAGTGACATGCTGTGCACGGGAAATTGGTAAAACATTGCTTTAAATTGTCGCTCGGATGTAACCCGCGAAACATGCTTTATATGTCCTTAGTTTAGACGAGTTTTCTCATTTGTTACTGTTGGTACGATACGGCATTCGCTGCCCGGTATTTTTTTTTATATCTTCTTAGGAACCCTTACGTATGCAACCACAAGATCTCCCTCCAGATGTATTCTGCCAAATTGTTTTCTTTTTTTCTTCTTTTTAGTCGCCGGAGTCGACTTTACAAAACAGGGGGGTAATGTCAAGGGACAATTCGAAACAATTTGGAGGTTTATTATAAAGAATAATATTTCGGCTATCCTGGAGCGAACTTGTAATTGCAAACGGAAGAACTCAAATTTGACCTTCGGACTTAGGTTTGCAGTAGCCTTTAGGAGCATAGTTCATAAATGAGGTCAGCGAAGCATTTGCGTGTGCAGCACAAACCGCAGGAAATCCATGGCGCCAGGTTCGCTACGAACGTGCCTGTCGGTAAGCTTTGCCTGCACGATTTGAGCTAAGCTGCCAAGTGGTTGCACGGCATCGTGATGCACAGACACCTTAGGAGTCTTTGTAGTCGCCTATGCCGTGGAAATTCCGTCAATTCCTTTCCGGTCTAATCTCATTGTGGATTTGCTATCCAATTTAGTTGTCTACCCAAACGGAAGTTTGGTATCGCTGTACGTGCTCCCTGAGCATACTTAAACCGGTAGTTTGTAGAGTGGAGTTGAGTGGAGTTGAGCTAGAGTTGTGACTTGGAGCCCGAGCTCTCCGTTAGTCTCGAAGCTCAAGAGCTCAGCACTGAACCACGAATAAAGAAGTCATCGAGTACAGAAGCGAGTCCCCTAAAATCTGCTCCGTAACACTGTACTTTTTTTCAGCGCACAGAAACTGTGTACAGCCAGTGAACGAAGATCGATCAGGAGATAGAGTCTGTACGTTACGTTAAATTGTAACGCTGAATGATTTCTTTTCCAAGTGGGACTCGCGAACCTTTATCGAGACTATAACAGATTAATAGACGGATAACATGAACAAATTTGCAAAATAGCGGATCTTTACGCTAAGCGCTGTTTGCCATATACCACAAAGGGGAACGTAACTGCAGCAACGAGTATATTTTATAGGTTCTTACCACAGAGAAAAGGTGCTATGTTTCACCGTCCGCGCCTTAAAACGGAACCCCATACTACTGGAACTGTACGATTTTTGATAAGTGCATGTAATTTACAGTGTTATACGCAACTTGCCACCTTGCAAAATTCTGTCATCCCAATGCCGTTTGGTGAAGTGGTCTTTTTGCACCTTTTCGTGGCTTTGAAATCCGATTTAAGGCAAATACAGTGAAAGAGCTACCACAAGGACTGATTAGCGCTGAAAATCTATCCGATTGATCCGAAGTAAGAGAAATATGTTCCGTCATTAAGCATTCTGAATTGTTTCAAGAATAAAAGAAAGCCAAGAAGTAACAAGCTTTTCACAAGCATGTTTCCAAATCTGCAGCAGTTCGTATTTTTAAAGACACCAGAAAATAACGAAGACAAAAATATTTTACCCTGCGTGAAAACGTCCTGTGAATCGATAAACTACTAAGTGTTGATGAGGGTAATGGAACGCCGTCAAAGAGACAATAGCTGACGTTTCGAGCGCTAGCCCTTCGTCAGAGCGAATCCATAGTTTTCTTTTCACACCGGAAACTTGTGGTATTTAATCGGAAACAGACGCGAAATTTGAGAAGTTCGGGGTCTGAGGTGGTTGGTCCCCAGTCCACAAGGGGCCTGAGGTGGAAACGGAGCTTTTCGAAACGCGTGAAGTCATGATGATCATGTGATCTTTGTCCCAGACTCCTGGTAATTCATCCAGAAATCTGCGCATGCTTAATTCGGGCTTTCATATGAAAACGCATCGATTAGTATGGACGGGGCCTTAGACGCCCCATAAAATACTAATACGGTGTTCCGGTGGTCACCCACCCTCCCTCTCCACCGGAATCCAGGGCGGGTTTCCTGTGGTTAATTGTCACATTATTTGTCGAAATCGCCTTATTTCTTCTTGTCTATTTCAGTGTTCAAGGCGTATTCTGCTTCCCAAAGCGACGCCCAAGTTCACAGAAGAATTTCTTGTATTGCTTCGGAACTTTACTACAAACAAAACGTCACGGAAAGAACGCTTCCTTTGCTAAACACCACAGATGTCAGTTATCGCTGGATTGACCCCAGAAAAGGTCACAGACAAGCCCCCCTGGGTGACAGCAGTTACTTGTCAAAGCCGTTAATGACCAGTGGATGGGATGCGTTGCACTAGAATAGTTTGGACGAGAACTTTGTTTCGCGTTGCTGTTCTTGTTTTCCTGGCTTGGTTTGTGGATGGACGAGAGAGAGCTGCACTGGATTAGATATCCAGAATTATGACCCATCACTTTCCTCCCGTGCGTGATTGGTAGAATCATGACACGTGACCGAATATCGTCCGCTCACGAGCGGACGTTATATAAACAATAAACTACTTTTGGCGAGGAAATATGCACAGATAATTGTCCGAGAATATTATCTGTTCCGAGAAGCGAACAGTTGCCCGAGAGCGAAACTTGAGGGCAACTGTGAGCTTCGAGAAACAGATAATGTCCAAGGACAATTATCTGTGCATATTTCTGAAGCCAAAAGTAGTTTATTGTCTTTATTATCCTTCAAATATTTCCTCTCGCAGCACAAATAACGGCGCGGAAACTGTGAAGCTTTTTAGTGCTTTCTGGAACTGCTTTTTCGACCAATAAATTGATGTCCTCCTCAGTAGTCATCTTGTAATGATTTTTGTGACTAAATAAATAGAACTGTGTTCGGATATTGTCAATAAACAGCGTTAGTTCGCCAGGCGGGGGTTATTCGCTGATAACGTCCGCTCGTGAACGTGTCACGATTCTACCAATCACGCGCGGGAGGAAATATTTGATGGGTCATAACAGCAAATAACCCCCGCCTGGCGAACTATCGCTGTTTATTGACAATATCCGAACACAGTTTTATATATCTTGGTCCCAGATGTTTTCTTTGCAGTTCGTTTTGGAAACTATCCCGAAGAAAACTCTGACACTTTTTAATGCATTTGAAAGAAAATATTTGACAAAATGTTGCCTCCAAACCTCGGCGGCACCTGTTTGTGTAAGCTGGACTTGAGTCATAGCGTGAAGAGCTAAAACAGAGCTTAGAGGTGGCTGTGTCATGATAACGTTAGTTATTTCCCGTGACGTTTTCACCCACTGACGTCACAGACATTGGCTAGCAAACAAACTGCCTGACTTGATATAACTTACTCATATAGAAGGCGGAGCTCCCTCAATTAAAACCTAAATGTGTGACGAGTCAGGTAAGAGCTCTCCTCCCATCAAGTAGAATATCTCGGCTCGTATCTGCATTCTAATACTGTAGATGGGCCGGGAGATAAAAGAGCCTGGGAACGAGGTTGACCCTGTTTCAAACGCAATTTTGCTACCCTGTTCCGGACAAAATAGTGAAAATAGATGCCCTGTTCCAGGCTAGAGGCGACTCCACAAATCCACAATGGCGTGCTTGAATAAAAATGTGGCGTTGCACAGATTTAAAGTAACAGTTCAGAGCTGTTTTGCAGCGGCAGACTCGACTATAAATCATCAAGGATTCTTGCAGGAAGAAATATCGACCCTGTTCCAGAGCCAGACTGAACAAAAAGTATACCCTTGTCCCAGAGAGAAGCGGTGATTTGTATACCCTGTTTCCAGAGTCGGAGATGCAAAAACTATACCCTGTTGAGCGCACAACCCCGTATAGCCATATATGGGAGTGCCCCCGACGTTTGCCGAGGTGTCCTGAGGACGAGATTGTTCCTACTAGTTCCCATTTCCTCCAGAGCCGAGTCCAAAGCGTGGCGTTGGCGACTCGAGGTGCGAGGTGAGTAAGATTTGCAGTGATTTTTGCTTCTTTTAGTTTAATAACACACAGTTTTTTTGCCTCGAGAGGCGAGCTAGATAACGTATAATACCTTGGTGTTCATGTAGGCCATACATATGAACATCTTGGCAACAGTTGCTCGCTCATTCGGCGATATAAAACGTAAGGTGACATGCTATTACACATGCATTCCACTTGGGATCTGTAGTTCTTTTCGTGTATTCTGTTTCAGTCGGACTCAAATGTTGTACCGAGCTGTGTGCTGATACTGCAAAGTCCGACCGTGCAAACGCCTCAGTTGAAACGCCACTTCAATGTTCGATTGAGTTCGTTGTGTTAATACGGAGCAGTGTGCCCCTAGATTTGTGTGTACATACTTTAGCGTTTCTTATTTTACCCTGGAGAAGTAAGGATTGCGTATCTATCACAAAACCTGCTATCTATTCGCTAAAATAATCTCATGACCAACTTCAATTTTCTCCTTCAGTTTCCAACTAGAAATATACCATACAATAAGGAGGACTTGGTTTTTGATACATTGCTCAGGTAAAAGCTGACTAAACCATAAATTCTCACTAAATCACTTATACATTTTCTTTTTATAAAGCGGAGAGAATCTATATATTGAGTTTGTATATTGCATTGGCTACACATGTAATTTATGAATACCTGTAATTCCTGTAATTGCTGCAAGTGTGTGCATTTTATTAGGAGTGTGTGTGGATTTGCATGGAAAGTGTCCTATACCACTGTACTGTATGCCGACCACAAATATGTTATGCACAAATGTATGCAGTAAAGTACAGTGGAAGCCTGCTATTTTGAACTTGGTTAATTCGAAGTCCCTGCTATTTTGAAGTCAAGCCAAATCTGCTTGGATTTACCATCATTTTTACAGTCATTTACTACAGCTATTTCGAACTCCGTCATTTGAACTCCCTGCTATTTGGAACTGATCCTTGTTCCCCTTGACCTAAATTTGACCCTGTTATTGCGAACTCTACGTCAACTTTTATGGACAAACAACAGAACACATCAGGGCACAGCTGGAAATATCAAATTTTAATTGAACTCGTACTGATTTACTTGTCGATGGTGTAACATTGCTTGATAACTTGCAATGTCCCATCTTCTGTATATTCATATCCTGTTGTAAAGGCTTGGAAATTTGTCTTAATATGCTTAATATGCTTACATGTAGATGCATGGAATCGATGCACCTTGTAATTTGATGCTAGTTTGGTTATTTCAAAACCCCGCCATCTCAAGCTTTTTTTCATGTCTCGTGGGACTTCGAAATAGTGGGGTTTGGCTGTATACACTTTAGTCTTCTAGCCAAATAGAAACTCTCGGAGGGTGGGTGTAATACCGGCCGAAAAAGTGAATTTTTAAACAAACTGAACTAATCTGAAGAAAGTTTGACCTCCTATTGTTTTGTGTATTCATCCAGTGTCCCTATTCCTGTTTCTCTGTGTAAATTGTGAAACTGTAACTTGGATGAGGAACTATAACTATTTGCATGGAAATATACAAGATATGACCAGTTGAAAAAATGAGCAAACAGCTTTCAAGTGTTCGTTGCCCTTAAAGAGATTTCATATGCACATGGAATTTATGAATACCTGTAATTACAGTAGATTGAGTCAGTGTGTGGAAGGCATTAGTAGTGCATAAGGAATTGCATGGAAGTGTCCTAAAAGCAGTGTATAGCAATAATCATTGTTCACCAACAATATTCTTTTGTCATTGTAATTTTTCCAACCACGAAATGAAAAAACTCTTTGTTTAACAACCAGTAATACTCTGGTTGGCACTTTGATAACAATAGTTGATGTCAGCATGATCATTGCTACAGTATATATGGTGAACTATCCCAGAGATTACTGTAGTCATACTGAATTTAACAAATTTTCACTGGTTTGCTGTGGTGTGGACTCTTGTTTACCACGATTTACGAGGTGCTTTGCCGAGTGAGTCCGCAACTAATTTTGACCATGTGATGACGTAAATTGTGGTAAATAAGAGTCCACACCATGGCAAACCAGTGGAAATTTGGTTTTTATTACAACATTTAGAAATATACAGGAAACTTTTGTTGTATTTCGCTGCAAAACGTGACATGCTGGCATCAGCTGGCATCAGCATCGTTGTCTGGAGTCTTATTTACCACGGTAAATTGACCAATCAGAGAGCGAGAAACTAGTGTGTTGTGGTAAAAACTGCAATTTTCTCATGTGTTCCTCCATTGTATACTGGGCGTGGCTAATGACCTATGTTGATTTCCACAGAACTGGAGCATCAGGTGTCAATATTACAGAGGGCATTCAAGGTCAGTGTGATTACAAAATAATGTAATATTTCATAAACCTGTCCATTAATATAGCATTTTCTTACTGTTATGGTACATTTTAATGTGAGCCTAGGACAGGGCTGACTTTTCCCATATACATCATGCTTTACAGGAAAACCAGTATCATGTACTATTCTTGTCTGGAAATGTCAGTGTTTACCTGAGAATTAAATTTATTTAATCACATATGAGTCAGTAACACAGTACCTATCTAAGGCCATGGTTGGTTGATATACCAACCTGCAGAGAATGTCTGTTATCCTGCCATGAAATGCCTTGTGCATACTGTAGTTAATTTATAGAAAATAGAGGATGAATTTGAACACATCTTTGGAGGGCATTGACTGGCTTTTGGGAGGTTGAAAATATTCCTGATAATTTCTCTTGTAATGGAATGCAGTGAAGTGGAAAGAGAAATGATTTACTAACAAAGAGAGGAAATGTAATATTGGACAGATTAGTGTTAGTGTTGTGCAAAATTGGATTTTTGGTGGGAAAAGGAGTATACAAGAGGGTAAATACAGTAGAATATATTTACCATCATGGTTCTAGGTCTCGTACCATACAGCATCTTTATTTTAACGTGCAAAACCCACTTGTCTAATTTGCAACATGTGTGCGTGTGTAATAAAGTGTGGATTAGGGGCTAAGATATGCCACCGCAAGTCTGTGTCAGTCATTATTGAGAAACTGAGTTAGGAAATTATTTTTACTTGTTTTTCTAAACAATATCAACTTAATACTTGTAAATACCGAGAACATGGTGATAAATAGGTTGAGGTTTGACTGCACAGATGCAAGACTTACTGCCGGTATTTCCCAGAGCTTCTTTTGTTGTTTTTAGCATCTCCTTCCAATTATGTTCCAAACACCAAGATTGATAAAGGAACAAAGTTGTTCGACCAGCTCTTCAGAAAGGAGATAAATTTTGAGGTTTCAACTGGTTTCTAGTTGCCAGCCTTATAACTACTCTATTATGCAACGCTGCTATCTGTATGTATCTGTACAGCATATCAAATAGAAACATGTCTTCAGTGTAATTTGTATTGACTAGAAAGTTGTAACATTACCTGTTGGCTGCTACAACTGAAAACTGGAACTGTGCGAGTGTCCCAAGACTTGTCACTGATTGTACCTTTTGACATGCTCATGTACCTCTCAAATCATGAAATTTATTTAGCAATAATATGTTAGATATCAATAACAAAAGAACACAGGGAAAGTTTAAACACTCTTACCAACTACTTAGACTGGAGATAGCAACTGGGACAACATTGACCTGACAGTTTTGGGTCAAAATAATAGATATGTGGACTATTTATCTTCAGCAGCAGCTCTTGGTCTCTTTGTTGATGGTTCTGAAATGTCTTCCACTGCTTGTCCTGTATCAAGAATATGTAGAAAAATTAATTAGTTGATTCGATTGTAAATTATGAAATCAGGCACACCATAATATTGTCTGCTTGCTAATTATAAACCATACTCATACTCGTACGTTTTTATTCAAGATGTGCAACTAAATAATTTACAGTAAAGTAAGGTAATAAAAGCATCTTGAAAAGGAGATATTGAGGTTAGCCCTATAACAATCCCCATAAATAATAACACATGTAAAACCTCACTTGCTTAAGATATTAAAAACTAGCTTTAAAAGTGAAAAATGCTATTAGCTAAAAGGGGTACAGTGACGCCTAAAAGTTTTAGGACATTTCATGCCCAATATCGTGCAGTACACACAGTTTACGCACAATTGCGTTGACTACACATATTCATAAACTTGCGTGTAATCAACGCAATTGCAAAAGCGGTCAAAAACTACACGCTGTTTCGTAGCTCATTAACAGTGTGTATTATACGCAGGGAGAGATGAAGGTGTGACAGCTCTTTTGTGTGATGATATAGATGGCTTAACCATTGTTATTCCATCTGCAGTCGTCAGTGTGAAACTTTCTAAAGCTTTATCCTGAATTCTGTGCTTTTTGTTCCCGGCCATTTTTATAAACTCTTCCACTTCGCTTCTGTAACCACAGAAGTTTTTATAAAAAAACTTGTCCAAACGAATTGTTTCAAAAACCGTTCTATTATCCTTTACAGCCGCTTTTATAAATTCTTCCACTTTGCTTCAGTAACCTCCAAAGATTTATCCTAAATTCGGCTGCTAATTTATAAACTTGCCCGAACTAATCTTTCAATTCGTTTTTAAAACGTTTGCTTCAAAGCTCTTGTTTACAGCCGTTCTATTATTTACATGCTGTGGTCACGCTTTTTGTTTTGGAATCTACATAATCAGTCCAACACCGGCACTTTGAAAACCAATGTTATGAAATTGGCTGCTTGTTAAATAGATATGATAAATTCTGTTACATCTGAAATCGTTCTAAAGCTTTGGTAATCGCCACGCAACTGCATTAATTACACATGTTCACTGATAAATATGAAGTTGTTTGATGATCACAGACTATATTTCAGCTGGTGGCTCCTAAAGGAGCCATTTTTTTGTGTGTTTGCTCCAAAGAGTGGGGTAGATTTTAGTGTCCCGAAGCCTTTCCATTCCTCATGATAATGGCTGGAATAACTTTCTGCAGATGGTTGATGTACGTTGTGCACTTCTCAGCGGCTGTCCAGGGGGTGTTCATCTTGCTCTGCACTGATTTTGTGGTCTCCGATAATAAGTTCGGTGGGATCAGAAATGGCTATGTTATTGCCTCAAACGAGGCACCCCACTCGACAAGACCAATTTCCAGGGACCTTAGGACCTTATAATGGAGACTGTGTATTGCATGCCATTGGTATGCACAGGAGAGTGTCATTAGATACTTTAGGTGATCCAACAGATATTACTGGCGATGCAAGTGTTGTTAATGATGGCAATATAGCCAGCAGTAAAAGCGACCATAGAAAGTTCAGGATATAGCTTTGGCTCACCTGGTGTGTAGATGTGAGGCCACTGTTGTGGGTGTAGTGTGTGCTGGGAAGCTCGCAGATCTCCTTGTGACTTTGCTGAAATATCGTTTGTGCTGGTGGGGGATGTTGGCTTGTGGCTCAACCTGGCCAGTTGCAACTGCAACTTTAGCTTTGCTATCTCCAGTTCGTGGGTTTCCTTGAGCAACTGGAGGTTTTTGTGATCTAGATTTGCTGGTTCCTCCTACTGTACAGTGCGATCTGGCGAAACTTTCGTCTTTGTTGCGGAGGGGGCGTTCCCAAGTTGGGTAGATAGTGCTGAATATTCTGACCAGGCTTGTTCGCCTGTGATATCTTCCCACAGGAACTCGTCATCCAATGGGTGTTGGGTTGTCGTAACTTTTCAGGAGCTTTTATGGGTGGCCATAACCGATTGCAAAGCAAATTTGAGGGATAGATACCAAACGAGTGAAACTAACAGAATGAGTAATTTCACACGAACTGGACTAATGATTAACTGAGTGGCTAGCTGGGTAGGTATTAAGAGGAATAATTAACTATTGTAACCTCCATCACAATCACTACATTAACTTAGCAAGAAATATGCGATTCCAGTCTTAATACTTCCTCTTGTGCTTCGGATCGTTGTCTTGTTGAAAATGATAGCCATCAGGAAGTACATCATTTGCAAACGGTACGAGGGAATCGCGAAGAATTGATTCCACATAGAACTCCTTCCTCATGATCCCACAGTTCACAGAATTGTTCCTAATACTTTGTTGGCTTTGTTTCTTATCACTTCTACGTGTTCAGACCAGGGTAGATCCTGAGTTATTGTCACTCCCAGATCCTTGAAACTTTCCACTGGTCTCGGGTACTTCTGGTACTTCATGGTTTTGATTTGTCCTGCTTGTGTGTAATGCGCATCATCTCACATTTTTCTGGGTTTTTTTTTTTTTTGCCTTTTTGTAAAGGGATCTCTTTCTTGCATAGCTTTATCAGGTCGATTGTGATCCAGGGTGGATTTGGTTTCTTCCTGACATATCGCTTTGGTATACATTTGTTTATGGCAGAGAAGAACATGTTGGTCCAAGTAGTCCAGTTGCTTTCTATGTTGTCTTCTAGAAAAGCTCATTGCCAATGGTTGTAATAAAATAGGTTCCTCAGCTGATTCCAGTCTGCCTTCGTGTATGAATATGTCATTTTCTGTGACCTCCACCACACGTATGGTGTGTCCGTCAGTCAGAGAGTGATTGAGTTATGATCAGAAAAAGGATCGCCGATTTGCAGGTCTTGAACAACGTCAGGCAAATTTACTAGCACCAAGTCAAGGATGTTTTGATTCCTGGTAGGTTGATTGACCAGCTGGGTCGGGAAATTTTCTTCAACAATATCCATCAAGATAGCATAGTTTTCTGAGTTGTTTAGAGCTCTGTTGTTGGGCCAGTCAAAATTGCTCAGGTTGAAGTCACCCAGTAAAACTAGCTCTGGTGTGGGAAGGTGGCTTAGAGCTGTAGGTTGAGTGATGGCTTGATGTTGCGGTTGGGTGGTCTGTAAAAAGCACCCAATGTTATTTTCCTATTGTTAGGAAATATGTCAGTGAAAAGCAGTTCTGACTCGTACTGCAGTTCTTCTTTCCGAGATACTTTAATTGAATCCCGAACAGCTATTAGGACACCTCCACCGTGACGGCTGTTCTGGCTGCGATCTCACCTGAATACTGTGTATTTTGCTGGGAAGATTTCACTTGTAGCGATGGAGTTGTCCAATTGTGTCTTGGAAAGTACAATGATGTTGTATGGTTTGCAGGTGATTTGGAGTTGTAATTGATTTGTCTTGTTGACAATGCTTCTAACATTGAAGCATAAAAGCATACCCTATAGCATTGTCAAATGTTTGTCAAACAATTTAACTATTTTACAAGCTACTGTACTGTATACACCTGTACTTGCAAATTACAAAGACACTGCCTGTTGTAGCAGTATATATTATATAAAGTGTCACCTTTTATCAACTAATTTTGTCCTTCAGGTGTTCAATGATCAAAAGATGTTCTCACCTGAATTAGTGTCTTGTCTGTCCTTAACATTCTTATTGCCACTTTCTTTTTGGCCACCACTAGTTTTCCTCACTATCTTATTTTCCCTCTATATTCCATCCTTCCCTTAAACACATGCACAAGGAAATAAACATGCTTACTACCATTAATAATTTGATGCTGCACATAATTATTAAGAGCAGTGTGTCACACGAAAAGTGAGCAAGCTCCACATGTACTGTATTTAATTGCTTGCAGTATTTCTTTTCTTTTGGTGTTCTATCCAGTTTAATCGATAGAGCACCATTTCTCTTCTCTGTTAATGGCCATCCTGGCTTTAGAAAGTGGCATTCTTGGCAGGTCTTCCAGGATCAGTTCTGCAGAAGCGGACATAATCCCTGTATTGGTTATTGCTTTACATTCCTTCTTGCATTTAGTCAGAATTCTTGAGATATGGAAGGCCAGCACCTGGTGGCTAAAGGTATATGGTTACATGTTTCACCACTTTTTTACCACTGCTGTATTACAAAATAAGGCAATAATCAGTCTAGCCACACCATAAGAGTGGGAGATGTCAAACTACTGATCTTCAACTCTTGGTCTCAATATAAGATTTTAGAAATATACATCAAATTCTTAAAATAAGATGTAATATTATTTTAATAATTAGTTTTATTGATAGAAAACAATTAATAGTAGTTAAAATAAAATAAGAATAAAACAGATGAAGATAATTTGGAACTAAGCTTAGCCGCACTATTTGAATCAGTGTACAGGCATCGAGAGCGCAAACGAGCCACATGACCTAGCACGAGTTCCATAGAGATCAAGGTCCCAGTCACTCAGGATACACTTGCAGTGGTCAAACTTGAACTAGCAACAATCTTGCAGATCAGCTGGAATAAGTTATCTACTTTTTGTGCTGGTACACTGAACTCCCCCTTGACTAGATTGAGAATGAAATTCTGGTACCATCCATTGCCAGTGTGCCATGGCTAGCCTTTGATCTCAAAAGAAAATGCCAAATATTTCCAATGCTCCTTGTAAATATCCATGTGATGGTAACCGTTTTGTAAATCAAAGTTAAAGAACCAATCTCTTGGTTCCAATAAATCTGCTACAATGCAAAGGTCTTCGTACTTAAATTTGAATTTGCCAAATGGCAGATGACATAGTGCAAATTGAGAATCAGTGGAAATTTGCCGTTTTTTTGGGAACCACCCTGAGGGACTACAAACAAGCACCTGGTCAATTTTCACTTCTTTTGCGCTGCCGGCCACGAGAAGTTGATCAATTGCCTCGCAAATGAAATCACTTTGGTTTAGCGTGCTCTTATGATTGGCGAGAGAGCACTTAGCAGGAATGGAAATAAAGGGGAGTTTGTAGCCATGGTCAATAACACTGAGTACAAATTTTGACGCCCCGAAAGAACGCCACATGCTAAGTCGATCAGGTAAACGGCCTCTTATCCAGGAGTTGGTTGGAACATTCAAATTCTGCTTCATCCCATTCAGAAAATGATATATTGTCAGCTTTATAAGTGCTACAAAAGACCGAGTTTGTGATATCCTCATTTAATGGAACACAATCCCACAGGAAATACCCAGCCCTCCCACAACCAAAACAATGGAGTGTGGCGGCTTTCTTTTCAGGGACTGGGTTAATTAGTAGTTGGCTTGTTGTGGGGCGAAAATCTACTGCTCTAGAACTCTGTTCAGCACTGATAGCAGTTCCTTTCTGCCCGACTCCCAAGGACCTAGGGTAACGGGAGCCTGCCCTGTTCCGGGGGTTTCTTCTACGCGTACGAAACTTCAAATCACAGGCTCTTTCAGCCTCCTTCCATGCCACTTTCAATTTTTTCTCCTCGTTTCTAGTAAGCGGGTCAGCCTCAAAACATTGCACAACTTCCCAGCTGTCCTGATCAGCTATAAGGATTAATTTGTTGCGATTAGCAACAAGTGACGTACCTTCTACTGCCATTTGCTTGACTGCTTGGTCAGCTCCCGCGTTGGCGGCGATTTGGTTGAATTTCTTGATCACTTCCATGTTGAACTTGAACTGCTTATTTCCTTTGTACCTGAATTGTGGCTCATCCTCGCTCACTTTCTGCTTGAGGGTATTCAAGCGTTGTTTGATCTCCTCCAGTTCTTTAGATTTCGACTGGACCGCGTCCAAAATAGTTTTTGCCCAGGCTGGAGGCTCGGAGTGTGTGGGACTAGTTGACCTGCTTGCTTGTCCTTGTTGGCTGTCCCGAAGCATGGGCAGATGAACAGCTGCGACTCCTGTGTCTGGTGCATCAACTATCGGCAGAGGAGGACGTTTTCTCCCAGAATGGCGGGATGGAGATCGGAAAAAAGTACTTCTGAAGCACTCATAAATGCTTCGGTCACCCATTGAAACACAGTGTTCACTATTTCTGGTCGTGTGCCGCTCACTACTTCTGGTACTTCTGCTTGCGTGCCGCTTGCTACTCCTTGTTGCCAGTCGCTCGACATTCCTGGTTCTTAGACATTCGGAATATCTGGTTGCCGGACGATTGCTACTCGACCGTCCGTCCTTTTGAACTGCCTTACGGCCGTGAGCCATTAAATATAGGAAACAAAAAACGTATGTATGGGCTAGACTAAACTAAATGAAAGATGTCTGCTTGAGAAGTAGACCACAATGAATCTCTTCTCCTTGTTAACCTCACATACTAGCAAATTGCACTTATTTCACTTGTCAGCTGTCCTCAAAAACAGCCAACAATCTAATGCCATTAAAGGTCTCACCCAAACACCGGTGGATCAGTTTTCTAAGCACAATGTCTGTTGCAAATGTTATCATAGCTCTCTTTGCTATATTTTTGATTAGAAAACTTTTTTGGAAAGCGTGGTGATAAGGACTATCTTACTTCTGGGACAATGGAGAAGGATTGCTGTCGGTTTGCAGCGATATCTTGGACACAATTGAGAGCATGGCCGCAGGATGATGTGGGTTTTTCCAAGCCCACAACATTGGTTTTCATCAATTCTTAATAGCCCTTCCCTAGAAATGGAAAAGAGGAGGCATTTTTTTGGATATTGAGAGAAATGACAGATGAAACTCGCTCAAAAGTGCGAGAGCGTGATATAATTTCCAACGCTTGATGATGATTAACTTGGGGAATTGATAGCAACTTTTTTGAGTGTGCATGTGATTGGTCAGCAAATTCAGCTTTCACTAAAGCTCATACTAAGACACTTTTTGAAGCACTTTAGAACAAGAGTTACTTGGTTGAACTTTGCCACTTTTGATATTGCTTTACATCCTCCCCCCATGTGGTCTCCAAAACGGGTTTTTTAGTCACACACAGATTTAGGCTAAAGCTTGATTGAGTTTTGCTAAAGCGTACTTTAACTTTCTAGTGTGACCTCAGCCCCTGTAAAGGAAATGGGAGATGCATCTGATGTCGAGCATGCCAGGGTACAGTATAGGCACAGTTTGTAGAGCCTTAGTGTTAACTGGTGCCCTGTCTTTCATTGCTGCTACAAGACAGCCTTGGGGAACATTAAACTTTCAGTGAAGTACATCTATAATGAGGTGAGCTAGTTCATCTCCATTGACTGGACTCTTCACAGAACCTTACAAGCCTGGTTTTAACTTCTCAATTTTGTATGAACCAGGTGAGAACAGCAAGTGCCTCACCATCTCGAGTGGTTCCATCAAAAATCAAGTAACTTCTTTGCCCATAAGCTCCCTTGAGATTGATTTGTATTCTTCCTCGAGGACAAAGGGAATGAGCTGGCGCATATGGGAAGGACAGATCAGGGTGAAACCAGCTTCTTCTAAGAGATCTCTGAAGAACTCTACCCTATTCAAAGCAGTACCACTCTTAAGAAGTGCTTGCACTACTTTGATTCAGAATACTCTGGTGTCAGTCGGTAGTGTCTTGCCTTTTGGATGATGCATCTGGTTGTAGTTAGCCAAGGCATCAGCAATGTGCTGTTCTTTCTTTATGGTGGCCTCCGTTTTCTCTTTATTGGACTTGTGTTTCTTAGTTGAGACATGCACTGTGATATTCTGCTTCTTCAGAGAAAGCTCTTCCCTGCAAACTTTGTAGAACAGTGCACTGTCCTGGCTAACAACGAAGCCCTCATCTTTAAATTCTAGAACTCGATTTAGTTGTAGGGGCTTCAGCAGAAACTGTAGTATCTGAACTTTCAGCAGCATCCGCCATCTTGTTCAGTACTGGCGAACATTAGCCTCATGGGATATATTCATGGGGAAAACTGCTGAATCAAATGACTATTGGCACTAAAAAGGCTTACAAGTAGCTTTTTCTTAAGTTTGAAAGAAAAAGCGTGCGTGAAAATTAATTAAAAGAAAATTAAAAGAAAGTCCTAAATATCATTTTTTCTAAATATCCGGATATTTGTGTCTAGGCCTAATGTAGGTTGACTTCAAGTGCCTTCACAACCACAGGGAACCAGAGAGTAAATGTCTTATAAGGTATGTGGCGATCCACCTAGCATGTACAGCAAAGGTCTTGGATCTTTGTTTTATGAGTATAAAGTCGGTCAATTGTTATGACATTCTGTAGACACTTCTGTCTCTTTGGAAAATAGTTGAAGAAGTTGGCAACTTCTGTGACAGTGCCAGACATGTTACATACAGAAAGAAGGCTTTAAGCCTTCATGATTACCAGGTTTAGCACAGGAATTTGCAGTGAACATAGACTGCTTTGGGGTTTCTGCTAGCTATCAGCCCCTGCACCCCTCAGGCTTGTGAAGACATATTTGATGCAACATCATAATGTTGTCCATGACAGTTTAACAGGTTAAGTCCCCACTGCTGAAGCCACTTGGGCACCAAAAGCGTGGCTTGGGCCTGGCAGGTCTGTGCATGTCTGATTGCAGCAACTATTAAGGAAATTGGTGGGCACAGCCAATTGTTCGCGTCTGCCAGTCGAACGTGAAAGCGTCTACATCTGATGTGCCAGGGCATAAGTATTTTGAATTAAATCGATTTAGCTGTTTGCTGTAGTCGGTTGCAAACCAATCGATTGTATGCGGCCCCCATAATTTGTCGAATGCCAGAAATTGCTCGTGGTTAAGCGACCAATCATCGTAGTTGATTACTCTACTGAGGGCATCTGCTTCGGTATTCTGATCACGGGGAACCCACTCTTGGTTTAGGTAGACATCGTGCCATAAACAAAGGCCAAAAATTTCCATTGTGAGTGCCTGCAGATGCAGTTTAGTACTGCCGACTTGGATTATTTGGGCGGTATTTTGATTATCTGTAAACCACTTTACCCGTTGGTGCTTTACAGAAGGCCCAAAAGAATCTAGAACGAACTTAACAGCAGCGAACTAGTGTTTTGCAATGCTGTGGAAAAATTACCGCTTGCTAATTTCTTTCCGAGGCACTCTACAAGGAAACCGCCATAGCCTGTGTCGCTTGCATTGGAATAAATGACCCTGGTCACAGTAGGCGACGACTTTATGCTGTAACCGTTGTATTGACAGATATTATCCTGCCAGAAAACCAGTTCTGAGGTTGTTTGTGCACTTAGGGAAAAACGATAGAACCAAGAGTGGCGCTTGGCAACGCACTTATACGTATTCCTCGTCATTAGGTGAGAAACCACATGCATTTCTTCTCATTCGCGGTGAGGCTGCAGTTCTGGAGATCTTGGCGCACTTGATTGCTGGCACGCATGGCAAGATCGAAAGATCTCCGGTCTGTAATGCCGTCGTCTAAGTATATGACGCTGCTATGCCCAAAGCCGCGCCATCGCTTCACTAAGGGGCGCAAGAGCTTAGTAAACGCATAGCATGCAGAGGATAAACCAAAAGGAAGTACGTTAAATTGAAAATATCTAATCTGGCCGTTCGAGAACCACCAGGAGAAACCAAGGTATTTCTTGTGCGGGGGAAAAATATCCACATGGTGGTAACCAGATTCAAGTTCAAAAGTGGAGAAAAATAGCCTTTGTCAAATAAGGTGGAAACTATTCTGAGATCCTCGTATTTGAATTTACGGAGTGTAAGGCCAGGTTCAAACGTCACGCCAGCGTCGTGTCGAACTCAATTAGATTAAGTTTGACTGCAGCACGACTGTGGCACGACAACTGATTCAAACGTCGCTCTAAATTCCATCGCGCCATAAAATACTCTCGTGACTCGTACCCAGTCGTCTCTGGAAACCGCATTGTGAGACTGGGTACAAGTCGGCTGCGAACCCCGAAATTCATAATGGCGGGAGGTCGGATCGAAGAACAATTTCGAAGGGCTCACCTTTTAAGTCGAATCATTCAAGGAAGAAGGGGGAGCATGATGCAAAATGTTTTGCTGACCTACCATGAAGAAAGATGGAAGCACATACGTGTGCTTCTCGTGTCGTTGATTTTGATCAACTCCAGTCGAAACGGCACTGAAGTCAGGCGATCATGCCGCCGGGTTTTAAGAAATACTGGCTGGTGGGAAAAAGTTTGGAATACTTATTCCGATGCAAGATTCAAGAAGCTGTTTCGAGTATCGAGAGGTACTTTTTTGTTTATCCTTGGACGGATTCGCCACGACTTGGTACGAGATACAGTTTGTGAGGAACCAATTTCTCCAGAATGTCGTCTTGCCATATGCCTCTATCGTTTAGGTAGAGGCGATTATATGTACACCATAGCTGAAATGGCTGGTGTCGGTGTTTCCACAGTTTGTACCATTGTTGGTGAGGTTACAGAGTCAATTGTTAATAACTTGTGGAGAGAGACGGTGCAGGCACATTTCCCGTCCAGTGAAGCACACATCAAAGAGAAAATGTTAGACACTGAACAGTTTTGGCAGTTTCCCTGTGCTTGGGCTGCTGTTGATGGCTGCCACTTGCCCTTGAAATGTCCTGCTGGAGGTTTAGAAGCTTGTAAGGAGTATTACAACTTCAAAAATTTCTACTCTATAATTTTAATGGCAATGGTCGACGCCAAATACCGTTTTATTTGGGCGAGCTGTGGATATCCCGGAAACTTCCACGATTCCACCATTTTCAAATCGACTAAACTTTGGGAAGATCTGGCAGGTGGGGAAATTATTCCACCAATAGGGAAAAACATTGGTAATGTAACTGTGGCTCCCCTTATTCTGGGAGACTCGGCATTCCCATTCAAACCATGGCTCATGAAGCCATTCACTAATGCTGTGCTCACGCCCATGCAAAGTAACTTCAATTACCGGCTTAGCAGGGCACGTATGGTCATAGAATGTGCGTACGGGCAGCTCAAGGGGCGATGGCGAATTTTACTACGAAAATGTGAAAGTACCCCAGCAGAGTTGAAATCAGCTTGTTTGGCTTGCATTGTTCTGCACAACATCTGCATAGCACAAGGAGATAGTCTTTCCAGAAAATTTGATTTAACCATTGACCCCAACTCAAATCAAGTTAGAGACAGGGATTGCGGGCATTGCTCAACATGATGGAATGTGAAAGGATTGCAGATACTAATTGTGAAGCAACCCAAACCAGGAACAGCATTGCCGAGAAACTATGGATGGAAAAGCAAGGGTTTCAGTACTAGTTTCAATTCCAGTACTCCTAACAAGACTAGTGCAGTAAGAGACTCCACATTCGTGCCCTGTATTTCGACGTCAAGTTGTTTGTTTCTATTTGAGGGACCCACGCTCATAGCTTCATATTTGTCAGTTACTGTTGTGAATGGGCAGCTGGTCCTTCTTGTCGTCATCATCCATGTGAACCCCCCTCAGGTGTGTGTTCTTGTCGAGGACTCTTTCATAGTGTGGATTTTCCAAACTCAGCAGCTCTCGCTTTTCAACATTGGTGATGTTCATGTCGAGTCTGAAATTCCCAGTGACGGCATGCATAACAACTATTTACACTTGCATTGTTCGTGTAGTGATGCCAGTTAGCATGGCGATTTGCCTGAGTCCTGTAGACTTTGGTTTGGCATTCATCAAATTAATAGCGGTGGAAGATGCGTACGAATGGCTTGCGCCACTGTCCAAGAATGCTCTGAATTTGTAGCCGTTGATCTTCACGACAACAACAGGGTGAATTACTGTTGATTGCCCCACGTGATTAGCTGTCATTCCGGGTTTGCGAGGTGTCTGTGATTTGTCACATATTGACGTGTGGTGTTTTCCTTGGCAGATTTGGCAAGTGTTCTTACTTTTACAATCCATAGCTCTGTGTTTGTGCCAGTACAGTTGAAACACAAGCGCTTCTCGGCCAGAATCTTCCTCCTCTCTTCAGGTTTTACGACTTTGTTGCAGCTAATGGCCTTGTGGTTTCCGCTTGAGCAATACAAACAGCCCCGCGTCGGTTGGTTTGCGGTTTCTTCTCGTTTGGAGAAAAACGATCTCGATCTTTCGGCGTGGTTGTTGGAGCTCATGGAATTCTGATTTCCTTGTCTGGGATTGCTAATTGTCGATTTTTCTAGTGCTTCCAAAAACTGCATGAAGGTCCACTTGCTCCAGTTCTCGTTAACCATCGCGAGCTCGTTCTTAATCACCTCCAGCTTGTCAAATGTGAACCTTACCACAGCGTCGAGTTTATTTAGACTTTGTAACGTCTGCAGGGATTCGACGTTGAACTGTAGGGTTTCATAAAATTCGTGAATCTTCTTTACGTCCCTCTCCTTAACTGTTGGTAGCTCTAGAATGTTCCGCGCATAGGCTCCTACAACTTCGCTTGTGTTTCCGTAGCGTCTGACGAGCAGATCCTTTGCTTTGGTGTTTCTCTCTTTGGTGAAGGGAAGGCCATCGATTAGATTTCCCACCTTTATCTCCACTAGTTCCTTCAGATAAAAGAACTTCGCGAGTGCGGGAACTGTTGACTTGTCGATTTGCGTTTCAAATTGTCCCCAAAAACGTAGCCAGTCCCGAGGCGTTCCACTGAACTTGGTGATTACCAGTTTGGGCATTCTCACTGTTCCACTGCTGTTGCTTGCGAAATGGGGTCCCAGCTTTGTCTGCTCATGTTGTTGTTGTAGCTCGAGTTTTTTCCATTCAAATTCTAGTTCTTCAGCATGGGCTCGCTCGGTGGCCTCTTGCTGAAGCTTGTTCTTCTCTTCCTCTAGCTCAATAGCCTGCTTGTGTTCGAGGAGAGCGTTCGCTTGTTTCAAATCGCAATCGATTCGCTCGATTTGATTTGTCAACTCCTTGATGCATTTGTCTGCCCGGCTGAGAGTTTCCTTGAATTCTGAAGTCCATTTCTTTGTCTTCTGTCTCTCCCTTAGCAAACTTTTTTTTTCTATGGTCTCTTTGAGAGAGTTAACGGCTTCTGATATGTTCTCCAGCGACGTTTTCTGGCGTTCTACCGCCAGACAGTCATTCTGGTTCAAAATTTCTTCGGTTTTGTTGATTCGAAAGTTCAGCGTATTGAACTTCCCGTTTAAACCCGCAAGTTGATTTTCCATTCAGTGGTCGCCACTGTTTCGAAAATGTGATAGAACATGCTTTCTAATTTATTCTCCGATTGATATTTCACTACAAAACTCACAGACAAAAAACTCTCGGAGCAAGCCACGCTGTAAAGGTTGTAGTACGATATGATTACACACCCCTATTCATAGTCATGTTAATTAGATAATACTGAGCCATGAAATCTTTGAAGTTGCAATATATAATGTAAATAACAATATTTTTATTTAAAAACAGCAAAATTATTTTTAGAAATTTTAATTGACCAGCAGATTCTTACGAGTTTATACCACAAATTTGGTATAGGAGTTATCATTGATGTTGTTCATACTGTTAATTTTATTGTTATGCTAAGGTTATTCTAGGGGTGGGCCCTTTTGACATTGATACAATGTTGGTGCATCATAGCAAGAAATACTTTTCTAGTTTTCCAAATCATTGATCATATTGACAGTATATTTTATTTATTAAGAATGAGACCAATGCTGATTGAACACTAGGCATCTAGGCCATGAAATCTTTGAAGTCGCAATATATAATGTAAATAACAATATTTTTATTTAAACATCAAAATTATTTTTAGAAATTTTAATCGACCAGCAGATTCTTACGAGTTTATACCACAAATAGGGTATAGGAGTTATCATGTTGATGTTTTTCATACTGTTAATGTTATTGTTATGCTAAGGTTATTCTAGGGGTTGGTATATGAAATAGAACACATTATACCTTGCACCCCTTCCTTTGACATTGATGCAATGTTGGTGCATAATAGCAAAAAATATTTTTCTACTTTTCCAAATCATTGTTGATAATATTGACAGTATAATCAATGGCATCTAAGGCACAAGGGTGAACCTAGCACTTTAAAATTTCCTCTCTTTTTTTATAAGCGTGTTTACATGGGTAACTCAGGTTATGTTGTCCTGCCAACTTGTAAGCACGAAAGAGGAAATGTTAAAGCACCAGGGTAACCCTAGTATGCTGAGGTAACCCTGCCTCTTGTAAATAGGCCCTAAGCCATTAATGGATTTTCTCATCAGTTGACGGCTGAACCATATTACTGATACATCGAATCATTTATCATGACTAATTATCCCTTTCACTCCCAAGAGTTAAACAGACAACAATTATCTACAAACAGGAAAATCCTAATATTGAAAACGCTTGAGATGAATTAAGTACTACCTAACTGTACCTATATGAACCAGTTTTACCGGATCTGTTCCTTCAACAATGTCTGAAACACCTTATTGTCATTTAGATATGACACTACTTTGCCTGTGATTTGATGAAACGTCTTTGGATAGATTTCAGCATTATCCACAAGTTGTTGATACTGCACATGAATAGTAGCCATGTCAATGTCAATGTTGGAAAACTGGGTTTGTAGTAGCTGTACAAGCACTAGTTCTTCTAGAAAGGTCCATTGGTAGATATTGGGATTCTGGCCTGGTCTTTTAGCCATGAAGTCATTTCCTGACATGCATCCTGTTGTCATATCTGCTGCCCGCCTTTTTCTTGTTCCTGTGCTGGAGTTGGTCTTCTGATTTTCATTAATCTTCTTGCCATGAGGATTTTCACAGCCCAGACACTGACACTTCTCTGTGCAACCTTTCAAACTTTGAAAGCACTTGCATCTTTTTTTAAACTGATCACAGGATGTGTTGCCTTTCTCTTTCTTTTTTGCACCTTGCCCACAGCGACAGCAACTACCCTCATTCTTCTCAACAATGGGTTTCTGCACTTTACAAGATGGTTTAGACTTTGGTATCTGAACAACAGCATCATAATGACCAGCACCTGACTGGTCAAAGGCAATAAAGATTGGCAAACACTGAATGCTTTCCCTTGGTGTAATCGGTAAAACTGGTAAGTTTTCCAGTTCTGTTACTACAACCACTGGAAGTTTCAGAACATTTACCATGGCAAGAGGCATGGAATTGCCAAGCTGGGTTGCGAAGTGCCCATCATTGAGAAATAGTCTTGCTTCAGTTTCAAATGTCTGTTCACAAGTCAAAAATGGCTTATACTGATCAGGGTAGGTTATCCACTCATCAACAACAAGTTTCCTCAGTTTACCACATACGTCATCACACACATTTAATAATCCCAGTGAATCAAGATGATTGACCACTTCTCTTGAAATAGTTTGGGTTGGGATTATTGTGTTTTTTATGGCGTGAGCTACTGATTGAAAGAAACAGTTGCCATTGCCTGGGATGTTTACTCTGGCCATATAATTTGCCAAAACACCATCCAGAGATGAATATTCCCTTGTGCTTGGCAAATCAGATTTAAGAAGTGTCAAGCCACTTTTCGGAAACATTATGAAGAAACTCCTCGATCGTGATTTTAAATTTAATGACGACGATGATAAGTCCTACAATACAATTTGAACACCGAGCTAAGTAACAACATAACAGGAAATCAATATATCAAAAGTCACTGACTTACAATAACCGATAAAGCGCAATCACAGGGACGCGCTGACGTGCATGTGAGTTCGCTCGTGGAGAACAACAAAATGGCCGACCGCTTCCTAACTTTGGTCAGCGGTAGTTCGGAGCTAACTGTTGGTCAGCGGTGGTTCGGGGCTGACTGTTGGTCAGCGGGTAGTCCTTTCATCCCCCCCAGTCCGGGAACCTACAGTGACGAAGTATGACGTAGGTTAGCGGACTCGGGTAAGCCAGTATGGGGCTCGGGGGATTGGAAGAGGCCTCGGGTTCCGTTTGGTCTTCTCTGGAGGGGCCGTCAGGGGCTGCTGTTGTGGGTGGGGGGGGTGTGTACTGCTGTCCAGCGCTGCTGTCGGGGGGGTCTGCTGCCGCCTGCTGTCGTGGCGTGATGGTTGGGGTGGCTTGGGTATATGCACGGAGGAAGCGGCGGTTGCGAAGTGCAAGCCTTCCGGACCCGTCGACCTTCACACGGTACTGGTCATGACCGGGCGATTCCATTACCACTCCCGATCTGTCCCACTTGGATGTGGGGATTGGAGTACTTCTCCAGGCGGTTGACGAAGGCCAGGGGGTCTTGTAGCGGGCGTCCGAAGATGATCTGCGCCGGGGAGAGGTTGCAGTCAGGATCGGGGGTGTTCCTCAGCTGAAGCATGGCGCACAGGAAGCGGTTGTGGTCCAGACTGTTAGACTGTTAGACATCAGGAGGCGCTTGGCGGTCTTTACTGCTACCTCGGCTCTCCCATTAGACTGTGGGAAGCTGACAGAGGATATGCGGTGCCTCACGCCCCAGAGTCGGAGGAAGTCTTCGGTATGCTTCGCAATGAATTCTGGGCCGCCATCGCTGGAGAGCTCCTCTGGTACCCCGAATGTGCTGAAGAACGAGCGTAGGTGACGGACCAGTCCAGCGGAGCCCCCAAGGGTGGTGCCTGCTGTTGAGCTCAACACCACCACCCAGCCGGAGAGGCGATCTCCTACAACGAGATAGTGCTGGCCTCCGTGGTCGAAGAAGTCGGCGAATGCGGCTTCGAATGGGGTTGATGGTGGTGGGGATGGCAGAGGTGGTGTTGCGGCCTGTGAGGGGGCATTTCTGTTGCAGTCGGTGCATCCTTCCCTCGTTTCTCGGATGTCCTTCGACATCCCGGGCCAAAAGACGATGGCACGGGCTCGCTGCTCCATGGTGGAGGTCCCCTGGTGAACAGCGTGGAGGTGCTGGAGAACTTGATGGCGGAGGGTTTGGTGGATCACCACGCGGTCCTGGTACAGGAGGACGCCGTCTTGGGCATAGACAGAGTCGCAGATGGGCCGAAAGCTGCCAAGGGCCGGGTCGTCTCGATCGAGGCCTCCTTGCTCTGTGAGTCTCAGCAGGTGGATCAGAAATGTGTCCGTGGCTGTCTCTTGTGTGAGGAGGGCCCAGGAAATGATGCCAAACTCCTGAGTGTCGCTGCGGATGGCGGCCATTAGCATTGACTCTGCGAGGTCGGGGACGCTGGGTGGGTCAGGGAAGGTGTTGTTTACAGAGCTGGATGGTGAGGGGTATCTCGAGGCTGCATCAGCAGCATGGTTGCTCTTCCCGGGCATGTGCTGAATGTCAAATCTCCACGGGAGGGTTCGCTGCTTTAGGCGGAACAGGCGCGAGTTGGTGATTTCGTCGAGGGTACGGTCACCAAATATCTTGACCAGGGGTTTGTGGTCAGTTATGACAACTAGGTTGTCGCATCCATGTGTAAAGTAACGGGTCTGTTCGAGGCCCCAGGCTACGGCCAGGGCTTCTCCCTCAATGGCTGCATAGCGCTGCTCTGCCGATGATAGGAACCGTGAGCCAGCGAGGGTAATCCTCCATCCGTCAGGGCAGCAGTCGGGGACGCCAGATGGGCAGCTGCAGTGTTGCTGGAGAAGGAAGTAGCCGATGCCACGCTTGGACCAGTCGGGGCAGAGACACGTGCGTTTTGTCGAAGATTTCAACACCCTGGCGGATGGCTTTGACAATGGCCTCCTTTGACGCTTGGAAGGCTTCCTCCAGCTCGGGTGTCCACGCGAATGTGTGGCATGCGTTGAGGAAGGGTTTGAAGGGCGCCATGGTGTCACGCAGCTGTGCGTAGTGGGATACTTGATTGACGAGGCCGAACCAGCTCCTAATATCAGTAGTGGATGGCGTCAAGGTATTTGGGTAGCGGCTCGATGGTCTGGTCCGACACCCTGAAACCGGCGAAGTTGACGCTGCATTCTGCAAATTGGAACTTCTTGGGGTTGAGGACGATGCCTGCCTGCCTAACGCGGGTGAGGAAGTTGATGGTCTTCCACCAGTGCTCTTCTAGGTCGCTGTCATAGTGGATGGTGTCATCCACACATTCCTTGCGCTCCATCGGGGAGAGGATGGAGTCGAAGCGGCGATTATAGCCGTCTCCTGATGATAGGAAGCCTTGTGGTGCCCTCATGTAGCGCCAGCAGCCAAATGGCGTGATGAAGGTGGTCAAGTGTCTGTCAGATGGGCGAAGGGGAACGCTGTGGTAACCATTCCAGGCATCTGTCACCGTCTTCCGGATGTCCTTGGGTATACGGCGCGCCAAGTGGAATGGTGACTCTGTCGCGAACGTCTCCCGCTGGCAGAACTTGTTGAGTGGCGAGAGGTCGACTGTTCTTCGTGGGGATCCGTCGTGCTTCCGTGTGATGACCATTTTGTGACACCAGGTCACGGGTTCGCCGTAGGGCACGTGCTCGATGACGCCAAGGGCTTCAGCGCGGAGGAGGTCGTCGTATACCTGCTGCTGCCAATGGAGGGGCACATTTGCAGGGGTGTGGCAGGCCTTGGGTGTGGCAGCGGGATCAACATGGATCTCCACTGCTGGTCCCTCCATGCAAGGGAGTGCTCGGTGAGGGCATGTGTTGAAAGTGGACGCAGAGTAGCGCTGTAGGAGCCATGCCTTCATGCGCCCGTTCTCTCGGGGGTGCAGGGGAAGGGCAGCCCTGGTGGTCGTTGTGGTGCGCCTTCGCATAGGGGGCACGAGCATGGCGCGTCACGTCTGTCGTGAGGTGTGGAGCAGCTATCATTGACCTCCCGCGTAGCGTTTACGGAGGGGGTAGTGCATGGGGCTCGCAGCTGGTCGGTGGAGTCGTCGATGGACGGGTAGGTGGGTGGCAGTAGCCCAAGGTTCAGTAGAGACTCGTGCGACAGGTACATTGACGTTACCGAACTGCTTACGTATACCATGCTGTGGCATGACGTGATCTCGCCGCTGCAAGACTTGGTGGCTAACTGGGCGAAGAATGCCCCTTCGATGCTGATGGGGGAACGGTTGGCTGCTGATAGGCTGAGGCTGATGGGGTGGAGGTCCTCTCGTGAGAAACCACAGGCAAGGAAACTGTCCAGCGACCATAAATCAGATTGTGCGCCTGTGTCGGCTATGGCGGTAACTTCAGGCTGGGTCACTGGGGCGTTGCCGCTGGAGTGGCTGCCAACGTGACCTGGTCGGGTGAGCGAGATCATGAGAGGTACTCTGGGGTGGTCTCGGAGGCGGGCTTGTCGCCACTCACCCTTGGTGAAGATATGGTGGGCCAGTCTCGGTGCGGACAGGCTGCTAACGGTGCTGTGGGTCGTGTGGATGCGTCTGCGGCAGCGTCTGCGACGGCGTCTGCGACGGCGTCTGCGACGGCGTCTGCGAGGTGTGCTGGAGGCTCTGGGGCCGTCTGTATGGAGGGCAGCGACCTGAGAGATCGACTCCGACTCTACGGCCTGGACGGATGATAGGGGGGCCTGGGGCGAGTGCTGTTGTGGTGCCCATTGTTGGCGCTTCCTGCAGCGTTGCTCCCTGTAGCAGGTGATGCACACTTGATGGGGTTTAGTGTTCCAGCCCCGAGTTCCCTCCGTGAAGATCTTGAAGGTGGTCTGACACTCGGGGCATTTCGCCTCTTTAGCCTGGTCCGCACGGGGTGGGGTGGAGGCGGGGGTCGTGGTCGGGTTCTGTTGACGCTGGAATGACAATACTGCGGGTAGGGAGGGGGAGGGTAGGGCGTTGCGGGCCATCTCCTTGCTTTCTACCAGGGCGATGACTTCGTTCACTGGCTTTTGGAGTATGTCTGTAACGCCCAGGACTTCCCGGCGTATGTCGCAGTCGTAGAGGCCATTCAAGATGACGTCACGAATGGCGTGATCCGTGTAGTCTGCCGATCTTCCGCATGAGCATTTGGTGGTGAAGGCACATGTTTCTGCCTTCCCTCGGGCTCTGGCCGCGAATGATCGAGCTGGCTCGCCACGCTCTTGGCGGAGCCGTAGAAGTTCGGTGCGGAGGACGCAGGTAGCGACTGGGATAACTGCCAGAGAGCGCATGGCGGCCAGCAGTTGGGGCAGGGATTCAGTTGTGGCGTTGGGGTTTGTTTTGAGAATGCTGTCCCCAAGCTCGGTCCCTGCACACTGGAATAACTGTGAGGTGGCTGATGCTTCGTTGATGCCAGAGCCAGCCCGAAACACCTCCCACCGTCGAGTGAAGATGTTCCACTCCTCGACAGAGATGCCGATGTCGACTTTGGGCCGCTTGAGTTTGGGGCCTCTGAGTGCTGGGTTGTGGGTCGGGGGCGCTGGGTTCTGGTGAGCTATGCCATGATTGGCCAGGAGTGCGATCGCCAGGGCTTCTGACACATTCTCTGACTGGTAGTTGCAGTGGGGCACGGTGCACGAGATGATGACCATGTTGTTATTGACTTATCATGAAGAAACTCCTCGATTGTGATTTTAAATTTAATGACGACGATGATAAGTCCTACAATACAATTTGAATGCCGAGCTAAGTAACAACATAACAGGAAATCAATATATCAAGTCACTGACTTACAATAACCAATAAAGCGCAATCACAGGGACGCGCTGACGTGCATGTGAGTTCGCTCGTGGAGAACAACAAAATGGCCGACCGCTTCCTAACTTTGTTCAGCGGTAGTTCGGAGCTGACTGTTGGTCAGCGGTGGTTCGGGGCTGACTGTTGGTCAGCGGGTAGTCCTTTCACATTACATGTTTGGGTTGAAAATTTTCAAACTTGCCTGCTGACTCCAAATATGAGCAAACCTCTTCCATAGATCTTGAATAGTCTATCAGTTCTTTTTGGCTCTCAGCAAAAGGAAGTTCACTTTTGGCTGGACTATCTCTGACAATTATCATCATCATCTGATGAAGAGTCTGACACATGGTCACCATTTTACCATTCATTGAGCTTGGTCATCAAGCCCTCTGCTGAATTAGGCTCTGTTACACCATCAGCATCATTAGCATCATTTTCTGCTCCAGGTAAGTGTGAATAATCCACCAATCCAACGACCTCGTTGTCACTCCAATGACTGCTTTCAGGCTTTTCAAAGGCGTTCCCTTCCTTGGGATTTTTAAAGTGACTCATTGTATCCCATGAAATGGGTTAAGTAGTATCAAAGAACTGTCAAAAATTGAGTTCAATTTAGCCCGCCAATGGCAACAGTTATCAACAAAGAAATGACTTATACCACAGCCTTGCCTCTCAAGCCTATCTTTGAGCTGTTGCAGCAGATCCTCCACTCCATTGAAGCTGGTTCCCTTGCAAAGTCTCCACGACAGTACAACACCAACTTCATTCATAACGATGAATAAACTATCATAAAGTTTTATCCATTTTCCATTAGACCAAAATCCAATGTTGGCTGACACTTTAAAGGTGTGGTCTGCACTCAGCCAGGAAGCAGTCATCTGGCACATTCTTCTGCTGTACAAGTGTTCCTTTGCAAAATAATCTTGTGTGAAGCAAGCTGTTGCTATTTTTTCCCCTGTCTTCTTTCCTTTTGGCAAAAAACTAGGGAATTCACATTGTTGGTGTTGTTGTTTACTTTCTCTGAGAAAGCACAACTTTCTCAATCCGTACTCATCAAACAGACTCTGATGCCACAATACCTGCACGTCAGCAATGGTCATCCCTGCTCTTATATGGGATGTGAAAAACTCGAATAGTTCTCTGGTCACTCCAACTCTATAAAAAAGCACAAAAGGTGGTTGAAATTCGTCTTTCACTTGAGATAGGATACTTTGGTCATGGCTGAGAATTTGATGTTTGTTCTTGCAGAGATTAACTCTTCCAGCTAACAAAACGTCACTGCGCAGGCCATAAAGCAGTTGAGGTTGGTCGTGCACTGTGCTACCATCTTTCCATCTGATGGGATGGAGATACTCTCTTTTTCCTTGTTCTTCGCATGACGGCAGAATAAGGAAAGCTCAGGAAAGGATGAGAGTGGGTCCCACAGCAATACATCTGGAACTAAAAATGCTTCGACACAAACACCGAGTCTGGCTCTGATGTGTTGTCCTTGTGGAATTGCCTGAAAAGGCCCAACTGATATAGAAATTCCTTCCCTGTTATGATTTTCCAGCACAACTTGGATAAATTGCTTCGTAGGTTGTTCTGGGTTAATCGCAAAACAAGTCAAGAACGTACAAACGAAAGCAAATAAAAGAATAAAGAGCAAAGACATGACAACCGCCATGTTTTCTTTGCCACGAGAGGCACTGGAGAGAAAGGGGGACTGGAGTGGAGAACCGGAGAACCAGGAGAACCAGAGAACCAGGAGAACCAGAAGAACGAGAGAACCAGGAGAACCGGAGAACCAGGAGAACCAGAGAACCAGGAGAACCAGAGAACCAGGAGAACCAGAGATCCAGAGAACCAGGAGAACCAGAGAACCAGGAGAACCAACCAGAGAGTCATTTAAATTATCCATTTAAATTAACAATTGCACTTCACTTGTGATGTCACTCATGAGGTTCGTACACCGAGGTAAAGCCGACAAAGCAGTCCTGGGTTGTTAAATAAACAGACTTGGAATACAACTTTTTCAACAATGGAATTTATTAACCACTCTTGGATTGTAAAATAAACAAAGTTGGAATTTGTCATTGGAAGTGTAAATTTTAACAAACATGAATATTGTACTCTTGAATAAACAACTTTAACTACTCTAACTATTAATTGAATCTTAGTGTATGCATCAAGAGCAACAGGCCACATATAATATAACTCAACCAAAAACTTGGAATGATTTACATACCATAAATGCCCTATAAGATCCTTGGATCATGTCTTGTTTTACTTAGTTTCATGCTCAGAGTGGCAATGACAAAAATGGGGGTGCAAGTATTTAAACAAATGACCTTATTGGATAGAGAATACTGGTCTTTCTATAATGATACAGAATATACTCTGGTGTGCATGTCATTATACATTAGACCTTTACTACCACATCTTCTCTTGAGACAGTAGTGAATGGCTTTGTAATCTCGACTAGTTGCCTTTTTAAGAGGGTGCTGGATATCGCTCTAATGTGCATGGCCTTATCCTGATTCCTGAGAAATTTTAAACCAAGTTCCTTTGCAAGCGGTTTCAAATCCTTGCTCAGCTTTACCTCCTGTATTGACACTTTGCCAAGCCAGACCAAGAGCACTGCTTCAGCTGATGATAGACTGAGCTCTGAAGGATTAAGAAGAAATACAGACAGATATGACCTTTTTCATGGGTACCATGACTGTGCGAGGAACATATAAAAAGAGGGATAATGGATGAAGACAAAAGAAAGGCTATGGCGAAAGGATCTGGAGAGACTAAGCTCATGAAACAAACTAACACGACTTATAATAGGTATCACATTCCTCTATCTCACCCAGTTTTAGATGATCATGGAGTGTATTATCAAAGTGGTTTGAAATCAAATCTAAGATTTGAGGTAAAGCTATCTCATGCTTCTACGATAGTCAAAATGACAGACAATACTAAAGAACATGGTTATGAGTTAAAAGACATAGAATTAGAATACGCAACTATTGAGGATCAAAATTTAGCTTTTCAAGCGAGTAACGTTTATCAAAGTGGGAGAACTTTTTACTTTGAGGATGTTCATCACTTTATGAAACTTCCTTCAGTTGACATTTTGTCTGGAACCACGATGAATATTCATATTAATACACCAAGAAGTTGTATGAAAGGAATTATGTTGTTATTTTTGAAGGGTTTTGCTTTGGGTAAGAGAAAAGCTGAGGAGTTTGTTAATCCTCTTGTTAATTTTGTTAAAGTTTCTATTAATGGTGTTCCACACAAGTTATTTTCAGACGGATTTTTACGAGAGGATGTTTGGCCAATGATTTTGAAAAGATTTGATTACATTGAGGATCATTTCAAGGAAATTGACTTTCATAATGACAAGTTTGCGTTGTGGGTTGATTTGAGATTAACACCAGACAATAATCTTCATGGAGACGGAATTGTGGTAGGAAGGTCTCAGGATGGTGTGAGATTAGTCGTTGATGTGGCTGGCATCGCTTCTATGACCGTCGATTGTCACGTGTTTGTTGTTTCTGATGCGGCGGTTTTGGTTAGTGATGGAGTTGTTAAAGATGTAAGAATTCAGCCATCTTTATAAGATTTAAAAATATATGATTAGGATTTTAAAGATGGAATCTTTAAAATCTAAAGTACCGTTTCATTGCTTGATTACTGGTCCTACTAATTGTGGGAAAACACAATACTTGGCCAATTTTTTGAGAGGGCCATTTAGACATAGTTTTTAACTTTATTGTTTTGATTTGCCCAACTTTCGCCGCTAACAAAACTTATCAAGGGTTCGCTAAGGGAGACAAGTGCTTTTTCGTCATGATGCCAAGAGCTGAAGGAGAAGTTGAAGAGTTTTTAGAAGTATGTTCTGATTTGTTTCATGACAATAAGGCAGATGAAAATGGAAAACAAACGAAAGTTTTACTAATTCTTGATGATTGTGCAGTAAGTGCAGAAGTAAAAAAGAGAACGAGCAAACTCATTGACCTCGCATTTAGTGGAAGACATATTGGAGTTTCTGTTTGGGTGCTAACTCAACAATTGACTAGCATTGCCAAACTATTTAGAGAAAATCTTGGATGCATCATAGCTTTTCACAAACCAGAATCTGATGGAACAGATTTACGTTTTAAAAAGTTTGGTTCAGGAATTGATCTCAAGGAAAAAAAGACTATTTGTAAAATTTTGAAAAACGAAAAACATTGTAGTGTTTCTTTCTTCGTCATCCATTTTCGTATCATTGAAATTCCACAAACGACTTAAGAAAAGATTCTTTATAATGAAATGGAGACTGGAAAATTACGTTATATTTGAAGAAGGACAAAATGAAGAAGCTACAAAGAAAGAAAAAACTAAACCAAAACCAAAAGCAAGGAAAAAGAACAATAAGATCGAAGAACCAAATAGTGACAACCAAGAAGAAATAACGAGAAAGAGAGATATTCTTGCTTCAGTCACTATGCTGGATGGTTTGGAGAAATACGTTGGAAAAGACATGAGTGCCATAGATGTAAGAAAAATGGGCGATGTAGAGATACACTATTTTTAAGCTTTATCAAGAAAAGTCAGGGCAGGAATTGGTAAGTGAGGGAATGGACGTTGTTATTGATGGCATTGTTAAAGGACTTTGTATTTTTTGTCGTTTGACGATAAGGAGTCCTTAACCATTCTCCATTAAGGAGAATGGTTGGCGTATATGCTTCTAAGGCAGCAGAGGAATATGGTGACGTAGTAGCGGTTTTCAAAGTACTTCTTGATGTGGGAAAACACGTTATTGGAAATGACAGCACTAAGAAAGATGAATCAGAACAAAAAGATAAAAAAGAGTAAACATGTTTTTATTTCGTTAGCATTTTGTTAGTAAAATGCTAACATGATTTAAGAATATGTTAGCAATTTCATGAACGTTATGTCAGAATCTAAAGATAATTTAGATAATGTGGATCAAATAACAAGTGTTCCAGATGGCCTCGAGAAAAAACCTGAGAAAAAGAAAGATCCAAAGAAAGTTTCCACTGGAAAGGCATTAGCAAAACAGAATAAGGAAGTGAGAGAGGCATTGAAGAAAAATCAGGAAACAATTAATCCTTTAAGGTTTTTAGACGTGTCTAATGGATTACAAATGGCAGCCGGTTTGATAGGTTCTTCTTTTGTAATATATCATGCTTATAAATTCTTTTACCCACCAAAGGATGTTAGACATGAAATTGTTGAGAAAAAACCTGAAGAAACAAATAAAGCTGAGGAAAAGCCTGCTCCTCAACCTAAGAAAAAGCCTAAGAACGAGGCCAACGTAGATATGGAATGACTTAAGGATTAGTGTCTCGCATTCCAAATTGAGCAATGAAAATAAACTTGTGAGTAATGCGAAAGATGCAGTTGCTCTGGTTGCTATTTCAGCTGGGATTGGTTATGCTGTAAAAAAGCTTTAAGAAAGGCAGTAACTTCAGATCCTTCTGCAAGTTTGATGAATGCTGTTGAGTGGACAGAAGTGATGATTGGAGCCATTTATGCGAGAGATTATCTCATCGATCAAAAAATTATTCCAACTTGAGAAAATGAAAATAATTAACAAAATGAAGATCATAGGTGTGACAGTATGTGGGTTTTTGCTTGGGAAAAGTCTTATTAATTTATTGAAGACAAACCAGATACCAATAAAGGATTTGAATGGGATTATAATGGAGAATATTCATACTTATAACATATCAGGCATTGCAATGACACTTTTTGGTTTCACCGCTGGATTATTGATATAAAGAGTTAAAGTTACCATTCTAAAAAGAATGGCAACATTTTTAACTGTAGCTATTGGCGCGATACTAAACGCAGGTGTGTTTATTGGTGGTAGTTACTTGGCAAAGTTTTTGACGAAGAAAGAAAAAGACACGATTTGGCGATTGAGAAATACGAAAGAGACTACAATGATTGGAAAGAAAAAATGGGAAAAATAGAACTTTGGAGAGAGCAACAAGAAAAAGACAAAACGCTTCATATAATTTTCGAAGCACAGATGAAGCATTAAAGGCCTATGCTAAAACTCATCCGGATGAATCAGTTGGAAATTTAAGAGAACCTAATTTCAATGATTATTATTCTCCAAGCAAACACCAAGAGAATGGAGCGGTGCTATCCACAGGATTAACTGTAGCTGGTTTGACTTATGGTGTCTCAAAAATTTATTGACTTTTACATTTTCGTATGACTAAGATCATACAAAAATGACAGAAATAGATCCAGATAAGAATCTTTTTGATCCTAGTACACATGACGGAGATGGGGATGGTGAAGAAATTCCAATGAGACCAACTAGTTCTCGCGAAACACCTTTGAATCCTTTGCATCACCATGACACTCATGATACTCAAGAAACATCATTTGGTGGTGATTCAGAAACATCCATTATTACCAATGGAAAGAGGACATGACGAAGCTTAGAATAGGATTACGGCAAAGTTTCCTAGGTTCAACCCAAAAACCTCTCCCTTCACGGCTAAATTAGGTGACTATGGTGATATCGTTGTAAGACTTAATAGAAATAGAGGAAAGTATCATAGTCTATTTGGAGCAGATGGAGAGTTGAATGAAAAACTTCCTAAAATGATAAAGAATAGTCTCGGTGACCCAGCAGAAAAAGTCATTGAAGACAATGAACTAATGAGAGCAGAAGTAAGAAAAAAATCAAAAGTTTTAAAGAAAGAAGACCAGAAACTTCTGGATTAGTGAAAGAAAGAATTGATGAACAGATAGAAGAACTGGAGCACGAGGATCAAGAGCTAGAGCGAGATAACGAAATTATTGAAGAAAGAATGTCTTTGAAAGATTGAGTTAAGGCAATCTTCAAAAAATATGGTTTGTCGGCCGTTAGCATTTTGGTCGCCGTTGGAACTATCATTGGTGGCATAGTGTCTAATCTCAAGGCAGGTTTGTCAAAGGTGGCAAAAGGTCTTGGAGATGGACTTAAAGAAATTGGAAAGAAGTTGGACAGAAGAAATTGGAAAGAAGACTTCTTTAACTCCTCTCACAGCATGTTCTTTGTTCTCATTTCTTCATCAACTTTTGCTGCCCGGTTTCTCTCCTTATTTGGTCTTTCCTCTCTATGCTTTCATAACACTTATCCATCTCCTCTTTTATAAATGGATACTCAGCCACAATTTCATCAAACAAGTTCTTAATTTGCGTCAGCATATAAGACCTGGGGTCAACATGTGGTTGAATGTCCTCTTGAGGCTGTGAAGGACCTGGTTGGAAAAACTGTACAGGTTGTGTTTCCTCTTCTCACAAAAGCTCCATTTCTTGATCTTCATCAAAGTACTCAAACGCGGCCATCTAAGCTTAACTCACTGTGTAAAACACTCAACATAAATTATTTAGTAACGCTAACAACAATTAAATTCATAACAAAATTAGTTATGAATTATTTAGTAACGCTAATCTTTTATTCATATTTGCTTTCACTTTCAAACTTTGGCATTGGGCTAACAATCACCTCCATCAAACTTGTAAATACGCGTGCGTTGAATTAATAAAAACGGAATCAATCTTTATTTTTACATTGACGTCAAAATGCTCATCAAGCATGAAATTAGGACTTAATTGCTTTCCATCACGTCCATAAAACTTACTAAAAACGTTTCCATTATGATGACCTATCCTAAGAAACATTGGATCTTCTCCAGGTTCTTCTTTCAAAGAATTAAATTTCTTAAAACTCGTTCTGCCTGGTTTCTTCCCAGTTTGTTTCTTCACTTCTGGTTTGTTGACGTACATTCTAATGAAGTTTGAAATGTCATTAAATTTTTCAATCCAAGCTTCATCTCTAACGAAAGGCCCAAAAATTATTGGGAAGTAGAAATGACTTAATGTTCCATCTTTAAGAACTTTTCTCAAACCAAAGGTTGTTACTTCTTTCTTCTCTAAAATTATTGGCTTACCCTTTCCATTAGAATCTTCTCTGTAAACTTTCATAACGTGAAATTTTTCACCTTCAAAATCTTTCAAAATCAGTAAATCTTAAATTCTCAATTTTCAGATCTTCGATTTTCATTCTTTTGAGTATTACGTTTCTAACTTTAAGCCTTTATTCAAATCGATTCTACCAATGAAGACCTCTCTTGTGCCTCCTAATTAAAAATACAATTTCATGCCAAAACCAAAACCAAGACCAGATTTTCGGCCACTTGGACAATTTATGGGATCATTTTTGATTGGGTATTCGACTCGGGAAAGCCCCGAAACATTACTTAATCAACTTACTTTTTACAGAAATTCATAACATCATTCGTTATGAATTAATTAATTAGTAACGCAATCCTTACAATGACTTTTTTTTACAATCTCTGCAATTGTTTCTGTTTTCCGTGAGAGCAAATGCCTTTTCCTCCACAATCCTTACAATAAAACCTTCTATTGTGTTTACAAAACAACGATCTACCACAATCTCTACAAGATTGTTTATACTTATTATGTTCACATATCTGCGTTCCTTTGCAATCCTTACAAATATATTTATACTTTCCATGCTCACAATTATATTTTAACCTACCCTTATTAGTAGCTTCAGTCGGTTGAAGAATTGTATTAATCTCTACAGGTTCATCCATAATATTCCTTGACTTTGTTTCTGTTTTTGAATTCATATTTTATAATATTATTTAATCCTTTAAGCTAAAATTCAATTTATTTAATCAACTTTAGGGGATTTACCTTTTTATTTTCAAATTGCGCCAAGATTGGTAACTTACCACTACTACTCTTATTTCTAATCAGAGGCCACAATTAATCCAGCCTTCGCTTCACTACTTATGTGTTTTCTTTTATTAACTCAATACGTTTCTTCTATCAGGCTTTTGAGTATTCGTGCTCTGTAATAAATATAAAATTGAAAGTGAGGAATGCCACACGAGAGATGTTTACAATATTATTGCAGTTTTGTTTGCAGTGTTCAGTCCATTTGTGACTGCAAACTCAATCCTCAGAATTATTTCGGTGTATTTTTCATTTCTGGTATTCAATCACCATTGCAAAACAAAGGCTACATGATCGAATAAAAGAAACACTTAGATGTCATGTACAGAGTAAAGCATAAAGCGTCATTGTTTTACGGCTAAAGCTCACCGTAGCTTTGGTTTTTGTTTTTGCCCTGTTATCTTCCCAAGAGTATTTAGAGTCGCCGCAGAAAGTTTTGTCGGTACTATATATTTATCAGCGACAGATATTGGCAATCCCCCAGCGGTATCCATCAAACATTTGTTTACGGCTATTCTCAAAGCTTCCACGGTGAACGCGAGCCAAAATCTTTTCCTAAAATCCAGTTTATCCATGCATATTCCACAGAGCCAAATGGTGTTTAGTTTGAATGGAATGCAGTTAACTTTTTCGCTTCACTACTTATGTATTTTCTTTTATTAACTCAATACGTTTTTCTATCAGGCTTTTGAGTATTTGTGCTCTGTAGCAAATATAAAATTGAAAGCGAGGAATGTCACACGAGAGATGTTTTGTTCACAGTGTGTTCAGTCCATTTGTGACTGCAAACTCAATCCTCAGAATTATTTCGGTGTATTTTTCATTTCTGGTATTCAATGACCATTGCAAAACAAAGGCTACATGATCGAATGAAAGAAACACTTCAACAGGCAATGTATGATACGCAGAAGAATTTTATGAGGCAACAGATGTCATAAACAGAGTAAAGCATAAAGCGTCATTGTTTTACAGCTAAAGCTCACCGTAGCTTTGGTTTCTGCTTTCGCCCTGTTATCTTCCCAAAAGTATTTCGTGTTGCCACAGAAAGTTTCGTCGGGACTAAATATTTATCAGCGACAGCGGTACAATCAATTATTTGTTTACGGCTATTCTCAGAGCTTCTGCGGTGAACGCGAGCCAAAATCGTTCCCGAAAATCCAGTTTATCCGTGCCTATTCCACAGAGCCAAATGGTGTTGAGTTTGGATGGGATGCAGTTAACTTTTACACACAAGTAACGAGCAATTCACTGGCCACATCTCGAGTTGTTTAGCAAAGTCAATTACGTCATCGCCCAGCACGTGATAATATGAACCAATCACCGTGTGCTGATTCTTGACCCACAAAAAGGAAAAATGTCCATTTTTAAGCTCGCTTGGGCCCCAGGCCCCCACGAGCAATAAATACATGACTTGGGGGTGGAACGGGTGGTTGGGGAGAGTGCTTGAAAGAATGTGGTGAACTGACAATCATGAGTGGTTCGTCCGTCGAAGCAACTGTGTTATTCTCATCAGGGGCATAGTAACGTGGACGGTTTTGTTCGTATGAGTCTGCAGTGCACATGACCACGGTCAGCGGTAGTGCACGGACACTTGGGGTCGGCTATCTTGTGAGTCACTCGTGGGTCTGTTTGTGGTCGTATCCTTGCGAGAAACGGCTCGGTTGACCATTTTGTTCTGGGCAAGTGTGACTGTTTGTTTATGATGGATGATATTGCATGCAGCGGATTCGTCGTTGAAGCCTGCAGTGTTTGATGGTCGTTGAGTGAGATTGAGGAGGCCAGTGTTAATTTTTTGTGGATTGGCTGAATCTTTGTTGACATGTAACATCTCGTTGTGGATGGTAGAACAATAAAGAGGTAAGATTTGTAGGAGTTGGTAGTGTTTGAATTTTGTAGAATAAGGTGTTTTTATTGATGTACAAATCGGTTGTTGTAAATGAATTAAGGTGAAAGAGAAACATGTATATATTTGTATTGCTAATTGAAAATAGTGGAATATATACAGAATGAAAATGGAAATTACATTGTGGTTTACTATGGTTTGTATAATGAACATTTTGTGGGAAATTGATTTGGCATAGTGAGAATATCACTTGGGAACAAGAGTACTGATTAATTTTGATTTTGAATAGTTCTATTTTGACATAGTGTTCGCTTATTTGGCTCTGGCTGGAATCCACTGGAGCTTCTGGGTTGCTGTGGGGTTCTTGTGGATTGTTCTTGATTTGAACTTGCATGTCTATTTATGTTGTTGAATGATTCTCTATCTTAGGATTTCATTGTAGGGTTTTTTATCCCTTGTTTCTATTACGATTGAATGGGTATATTTGTATGGCTTAATTAAGGAAGTACCCTATACATGGTGCTGATTGGACTTGGTGATTGTTGCAGTGGTTCAGATTAGGGATGGCTGGTATGTGGTTAATGGTGTGAGTTTTGGTGGGATGGTTAAGTTTGTTAGTGATTATGATGTTGGAATCGGCTTTTGACGAGCATGTCTTTGATGTTGTTGTGTTTGGTATATGCAGTTATAGGTTTGTTGGGGAAAAGTTGTTGTAAGGTAGTGTCACTCTGGATTAGTTGCCAGTGTTTCTGTAAAGTCGCTGAAATTGTAGGTTGTTTGTTGTAGGGAATTATGAAGGGTAGAACCTTCCCTTTCTGTTTATTTGTAGTTGGTTGGAGGAGTTGTTTTTGAGTATATTGTGTTGTTTTCGTAAATGTCTTTTGTATCGTAGAGTGGGCGTAGCCTCTTGCTAAGAGTATTCTGTGTAGTCGTTCAAGTTGTAGCTCATAGTCGTTGGTAATGATATGTTGGTATCGAAGGGCTTGACTGTAGATTGTTCCTGTTTTACATGAATGGGTTGGTGGGAGGAGTTGTGTAGGAGTAGTCCGTTGTCAGTTGGTTTAATGTAGAGGGAGGATTCAAGTTTGTAGTCGGGGGTTAGACGGATGATTGTGTCAAGAAAGTTGACTGATGTTTGGGACTGTTCATGTACAAATTTGTGGGTGGGATGGGATGAGTTAAAGTGGTTGAGGAAAGTAGGGAGTGTTGTTTTGCCATGTGGCCAAATCATAAAGATGTTGTCAATAAACCGTTTCCATAGGAGACGTTGTAGTTGGTTGGGGGCATCTTGTAAAATTTGTTTTTCTAAGGCAGCCATGAACAAATGAGCATAGGAAGGGGCCATTCGTGTTCCCATGGCTGTGCCTTGGGTTTGTAGGAAGTAGTCATTGTTGAATGAAAAGTAGTTGTATTGGAGGATAAATTTGAGGAGGGTTTCAATATTGTGGAGGGGTGGTTGTTGGGGTTGTGGTGGGGCCAGGGAGAGGGCTTTAATAGCTGCTTTGATACCTTCATCGTGAGGGATGTTGGTGTACAGGGAGGTGACGTCGATTGTAACCAAGATTATGTAGGGAGTGTTGATGTTGAAAATGATGTTGAGGAAATGTGTTGTATCCTTGATGTAGGATGGGATTTGATGTACAAGTGGTTTAAGGAAATGGTCAACAAAGGATGATAATTTGTCGGTTGGAGAGTCACAGCCAGATATGATTGGTCTACCCGGTATGTTTGATTTGTGTATTTTGGGTAGTAAATATAGAGGTGGGGTAAGTGGAGGGTTTCTGGGTAGGAGGTACTTGTGGGTAGTGTAGTCGATTTTGTTTTCAGTTCTCATCTGGTTGATGAATTTGGTAATTTGTGAGGTGAGGAATGGGAAAAGGTTTCTTTTCAATTTTGACATAGTGGGCTGGGTTGTTCAGTTGTCGTTGGGCTTCAGTTATATAGTCTTGGGCGGGCCAGAGGACGATTGCGCCGCCTTTGTCAGCTGGTTTAATCACAGTATTCGGTAGAGTTTGTAGGGACTTAATGGCGGCCTGTTTGGATGGGCTCAGGTTGGTGGTAGGTTGGGTTGTGGGGAGGGTTGTTTGTAGGGACTGTCATACTTTAGCCATGTATTCCAGAAGGTTGGGGTTGTCAGGGTCTGGTGGGTGCCAGTGGCTTTTGGTTCTGAAGGGATGGGGGTTGTTTTTGGTAAATTGGAAGTTGTAGTTGAGATACATCTGTCTTCGAAAGCTGGAGAAGGAGTTTAGAGTTGTTCTGTTGCTGGTGGGTGGGGGAGTGGGGATAAATTTGAGACCTTTTTTGAGCAGGGATTTTTGGCTGGGGGTGAGGTTGTGGTTGGTGAGGTTGACAACGTAGTTGTTGTGGACGTTGGTGTGGTTACGGGAGAGGAGGTATTTTTGTCTTTGGTTTTGAGTTGTTTTGGATTTGCGCCGGTTTCGTTTCAGAAATGGTCGAAGAATTGAGGTAAGTGATTTTGGATGTTGCTGTTTGTAGACATTCTTAGATTTGAGTAGTCATTTGCAGGCGTTGGAGGGTGACACTGTGCATTTGCCAGCGCCCAAGAACTTTTGTAAGAGACACATTGAACTGAGCAGTGACACGCTATTCTTTGCTACAGCAGACGCTGTGCCTGTCCTGATAAAAGGTGGATGCATTGATCGTGTTAAGAGTGAAATTATGGACGTATGGTGGCATTTCTTTAACCTCTGGAAACAAATTCCTTAGTGCCAGCAGCTTTGCATTCGTGTGGCCATTGTTTTGCAGTGCTTGTATTGCAACACAGCGAAACATGAAACCGGATGCATGACGTCAGTGTGCCGAGTACTGACATCAATTCTCATCAATTCTCACTGGGAAAAGTTCGATTTTTTGAAAGTAAAGGAAATTGTACCTCTTGATATTGCACACACAATGACTTATTGTTTATATTTCCTATATTCTAAGTGATATTTATCGTTCAAACATGCCATTTTGATGTGTTATCAACAGTTCTCACCCACTTGCAGCTATAAGATTATAAATAGATTCTGATTTTTATTAACGGTCAAGGTGAGAACTGTTGAAAATCACGCTTCGGCTGGTCAAATATGCCGGCCAGTATGATATGTTAATGTATCTACAGTGGACAAAGTAGTTCGAACGTTCTTTTCTGAGGAAGTGCTGTAAAATCCGCTTTATTTTCGCGGGGTTGACCAAAATCGGACCACTTTGAATTACTATTTTAACCACTTTAAATGAAAGTGTATGGTATGAATAGCAAAATGTCCCCAAAACTTTTTTTTCAGATGTAAGACTCCCGAGATATATTAATTCAAAGAAGGCTAAAACGCCTGTCCGCCATGTTGTCCGTGAATAAATATTTCGGGCCAGCGGTTTACCACTCTGACGTCATCTTACCAACGAGACGCGGACTTCACACACATTTCTTTGCAAATGTCTTCGAGTGAGAGCGAACTTTCATTGATAATTTCTTCGAATTCTTTTTTATTGACTCACGAGTCATTATTAGATGTTTCACATGTACATTCGAGTGTTGAAGGCAGTACGTTTGCGTACGACGACAGTCTTTGAACCAGTTGCCACGGAAGAAGAACTAGCGGTGTGCGTCGAGCAAGTCACAGTCAAAGAAGAACAAGAAGCCGAATTCAAGAAAAGATTCAGCTTTACTTGTAGCTTTACTTCTTGTCGCTAGGAGATTGGTATCTGTATCACTTACAAATTAATACACGGGGCTCTGAATAGAAAATTGTTTATTGTTGCCGCGGCATGACGTCACCAGTCTGCTGAGCTGCAGACATTTGCTCTTAGTGTGCATTGCCCAGTGCGAAAAACCCAGCAATGCTTGAAACAAAAACAAAAAAATCCAATTGGATTAATGCTGGGAAACATACTCCTCGATCGAAATGCAAACATAGCTTGGCATGAAGTGCCAAACTTTGTCCACTTTGCTCGGAAATTTACATATGAATTTTTAGGTCTTAACAGAAGCAAGACCTGGCCACTTGTACTTGGGTTCACATTAAAGCATTATTTAGTAGACCGCAAAATTTCCAACAAATGCATGTTAATGCACACTGTAATGTGGTGAATAATCGGTTTCCTGTGTTGGCACAGCTATGCTATTTTTACGCACAATTGGTGTTCTTCTAGTGTCAAGTTTAATCCTTTGCTGCCTTTGGGCCTTTCTTCATAATTTGAGCGTACTCTTGTCCTGATTGACTGCTGCCTGGAATTAAACAATACTTTAATTGGGCATCTAAAAGGGCTGAGACGTAAACGCACTTAAATGCAACTAAGCTCCCTTGCCTTTCTTTCATTTTTCCTCAAGCATTTTAATAGTATTACCTTTTCCAATCAGAAGGCGATGCCTTCACAGGCTAATTATCAAATGGATATATTTATTACAACACCAACCTTTCACTGTCTGGTAATTTCTCTGGTACTTCCTCCAATATTGCTTCCGGCTCGTCCTGATCATCTACTAACTGGAAATAGACCATACCTTAGATTTATTACAAGAGCTACAATCCTGGCCAAGAGTATGTGGGACACCCTGAAAAAATGCTATTTTTCAACATTACTCTCATAAACAACGAAAGCAGCTCTTTTTCCGAAAGGTAACCCTCCCCCTCCCCCCATACAATGTTGCATAAAGGGAGTGCACTTTGAGCACACTCAGTCAACATTGTCAGGGGGAGGGGGGCGGGAAGAGGGAAAGTGTCATAATTTTTACATAAAAGGCTAAGTGTCCCATGACTTTTGGCCAAGATTGTAGGTTTTTTTTCCTTTCCAAGCCTCAAGCATTTTGATAGAATTCTTCCAGAGGGTGCTAAATTTGCAGGCTTAGCAAGCGGATTAGTTAAGATACAAATGTTATAAAACCTCTGCAACCTCCAAGACTCTGCTTGATCCTTGGGCATTTCAGCAATATTTTCTTCCTCTTCCTAATAATGAAATCCTCATTTCCTTTAAATGAGAGTCATCTATTTCGGCTGTGACTTCCAGTTCATCAAAGCTGTTCTCTACACTGAATGCAATAATGGTGGCGCCTGCGAGTCGCCTGGGCCGAGTTGTCTGAGAGCGAGGCTAGTCAGTCCTTGTTTGCCATCTTTCTTTGGGAAATTGCGAGTGACGTAATTTTTGTCATTCCATCGTTTTGTTGTGTTCCCAAGTGTACCCAGAAAGGTTATAAGACAAGTGAGGGGCTGCATGTTTCTTTCTTCAACTTTCCAAAGTACAAAGATCTTCAAAAGCAATGAACTGTCGCCATCAAGAGACGTTGGGCCGGATTTCAACCTGACAGATAGAACGAAGATATGTTCCCTCCATTGCAAGGATTCAGACCTCGAAAAATCACTCAATGGACGTCTAAATCTAGGAAAAGGAGCCGTACCATCAAAATTTGCTTGGTCTGTCTCCAAGAAAGTGAGAGGCACCTGCAGTTCGAGCTCCTTTGCCATCTAAAACTGCTCATTCTGCTGTCAACAGTGTTGACGGAGTGAATCAAAGGCCGACAAATTTTCTGTTATCCAGTGCTAGCTTCCAATTTTCCACAAGTTTCAATAAGTTTGTTTTGCAACTGTGATGCGAATGATAGGCAGGGAGGTTTTGGCTCAGATGTGCGTTGAGATGTTTAGGGACTTGGGTACTAAGGAGTTTTTCAAATATGTTGTCGGCTGTTTTTAGGACTGTTATTGGCCTGTAATTTTTGTTGATCAAATGGTTGTCTCACTTAAAGACACGAGTGCCAGGATCTTTTCTTTGAAACGTTTTAGCTCCGACAGTGACATCAACTTTTACACTGGCTTCCTCAATTATGAAACTTTTAAAGCAGTGTTTGACTTTCTAAATCCGGGTGTGGAAGGAGAAAATATTAGGTACTGGAAAATAGATGTGGAGGAAGGCTTCTACCATGAAGGTTGTGATGAGGAAGAAGAGATTCAAAACTGTGGGTATAAGAAGAGAGGGAGACTGAGAAAACTCAAGCCTGCCAATGAGTTCTTCATAGTTCTGTGTAGATTACGAAGAGGATTATGAGAATGTCATCTTGCCAATTTATTTGGAGTCTCACAACTTTGCATTAGTAGACTATTTGTACCTTGGATTAACCAGATGTACTTAAAATTTGGTGCCATACAGTTCTGGCCTTCACAGCAAGTGGTAAAGGACACAATGCCACATGATTTTAAGGAGAAGTACCCATCTACAATGGTGATAATTGACTGTACTGAAATTCAGTGTGAAATGCCCAGTAGCTTACTGTTAAACAGTGAGCTATTCAGTAGCTACAAGCACCGTGTAACCCTGAAGGGCTTGATTGGGATTGCACCAAGTGGTGCTATTACATTCATTAGCCAGTTGTACACAGGCAGCATGTCGGACCATGAAATTGTTGTCCGCAGTGGATTCCTAGATCTCAAATTCAACAAAGGTTTTACCATTGAAGATCTGCTGCCACTGGGAACTACCCTGAACATTCCACCATTCCTGGGTGCCATCACCCAAATGTCTGTTGAGGAAGTCTTGAAGCCTCAAGAAATTGCAAGTCTACGTATTCATGTAGAAAGAGCAATTAACAAAATTAAGAACTTTCTCATATGGGAAAGAGTTGTTCCCCTCAGTTTGTTTGGTGTGGTAAACCAAATGTGGACAGTGTGTGCCTTTCTTCGCAACCCGCACGATCCCCTTATCACCATGTAAAGGTAACATAGTTTATGCAAACAACTCCTCAAGTTTTACAATCAGTCAGTCAGATAATCTTTTGACAATCATAGTTTATTAAATTATTTTATGTAATGACAAGTATTGTCAACTTTACAGAAACTTTGCACAAACTGTAGATCAATCTCCATGTTAACCGCATTGTACAAACTATATGGAGCCTTAAAATGATAGCACTGGTTAGACAAACAGTGCATACACAATTCTAGTAATGTTCATACCTTTGCATGTGTAGACAACAAAGTCACACCATGGGGCCCTAGTAATTCCAAGTTGACCTTGTACCTGATAATAGTAGGGATGGGTTTCCTTTAGGTGAAGTTTTCCCTGTGAAACTTCCATGTAAAACTTAGGATCAGAGCAGGTATCAAGAGGTGTCGCCATGTATTTTGTTTCTGGATATTTCACTTCAATTAAGCCGAAAGGTTCACAGCACCCATTATCTATCACTGTACCATCTGGGGATGCAGCTAGTTTGGCCGAGTCTTGACTAACAACCAAGCCTGCTTTAGATACTGAAATTGGCTTCCTAGTGGATTGCATGTAGGCCTTATATTTTGTAGAGCAGTTGCTTCATGTTTTATGCCATGGCTTGTATATCTAGATGTGAAAGGCTTTGGATATAGTAAGTCCTTGACAAGAGTCTCGTGATTCCTTTGCCTTTTAACCATCCTGTGGAAATTTGATGCTGTAAATCTATAAGCTCTTTGGTCTTTCCATTGCTGTGATTTGGACTGGGCCCTTGTTTTCTTTTCCAGATCATTAATTTTTCCTGAATTCAGATTGAGATTACTTAGGAGATTTTTTTGGTCATCATTGAGGCCACCAGGAATTGTGTGTAGACCTGTGTTGGTTGCAATGGGAAGTGGTGTGATTCTGTCTTGGCTGATCAGCTTGTACTCTGGGAACACTATCAATGCCACAAAATACCTTAAAACTTGATTCTGTAAAAGAAAGTTGATAGGTTGAATATGAACCACTGGGGCTCTTGCCAAACTTGTAGCTCTATAGTCACTTGCAGAATCTGAGATTGTCATAATTTGAGCTAAAGCCATTTTAGGATTTATCTCCAATAGTTTAGATTTAAAATTGATTGCATTTTCCTGTTGAGAGTTTATATTGTTCCTTGTTTCATATAATAAACACAATGATACTGTCAAGTTTGGTTTTCCTAATGGTAACTTCCATTACAGGTTCAGGATTTATTCAGGATATATCAGGATATATTTCAAAGAGTCACCACGACACTGCAACCAAAAAACGCAGTTCATCGTTCTTCAATGCAGCCGGATTTCGTCCTTCAAGACATGCTCCTGGAATATCTTCCTCAGAGAGTTCTATACACGCAGCCATTTCCAAAAAAGTGCAGGAACTCCCAGCTGGCCGAGGACTGACTAGCCTCGCTTTCAGGCGACTCGGCCCAGGCGACACGTGGGCACTTCCATTAGTGCATTCGGTGTATGAAAATGCCCTTTACTTCTGCAAATTATTTTTGATAAACCTTCCATTGAAATTCATTATAGCCATAAGGTGATTATCTCTTGTTGCATGCAAACTGTGCTGAAGTGTGTAATCGATATTTTAAATGCAGTGTTATAATTATGCAAATCACTTTAATTAATTTTCATATAAAGCATGATAAGAAGTGACAATGGAGCAACTATAAAATACCTGTCCATCTTAAAGGCACTTTGCTGTAAACTGAAGCTTTACTATAATTTAAAGATGGCCATGCTCTTTTCTCCCTCATCATTCAGCCAAACTGGAGGTTTTGGAACTTTTCCAAGGCTGTATTTCCGAATGACATTTCTGAAGATATTCTTGCAAGAAGGATAACAGGCAACGGAAATTGCCAGTACAATGCTTTGTCAGTGCTTTATGTTGGTACACAAGAATTCAGTGCAACTCTGTGCCTGCTAACAGCTGCCGAAATATTTTGCTCTTTCTTCAAAGGGATACTCTAGACCCCCTGGCAAACTTTCTGAAAAATATACTTGAAGGTGTAAATAAAGAAAAACGCAAAAGAGAAATGCTCTTCTTTTCGTATTTTTCAAGAAATTTTTAAAAAACTCCGATGGCAGTGAGACAAGTTCCCGGTTTGCTCGAGAAGCTGATGTGACATAGATGTGAGAACTGAAGTGCAAGCGCACTCAGCTCATTCATTCACGACAATGCTGCACCACTGTGTTGCCGGCAGATGCGGTAATACTTCAAAAGGCGGCTTTAGCCTTCATGGCTGGCCATCAAATCCCAGTTTTTCTCGATTAAGGACAAATGCGGTGAGAAACATGCGAGCCGACTTTCCCACATCCGCCAGCAAACTTTGCAGCACCCATTTCCATGAGAATTCCTTTGAAGCACAGTCCCTTATGGCTAAATCTCTTGGCATTAGTATGAAAAGAATATTGATTCCCACTGCTGTCCCAACAATTTTCAACATCGATCCTCCCAAAAAGAAGCAGAAAACAAATGATTGCCCGCGAACTGCAACTGAGAGTGCGACCACCTCGAAGACGCAAAAAACACCAGAGGTGCTTATTGTTGAGCTGTATTGATTTACACCAAAAACCACATAACCTAGTACAGCATATCAGGGACTCTTCCCCCAAATAACTGTTTCTAGCATGGTGTTTCAGGCACAGGGAAAAAGATTGATGCCTTTTCAAGAAAGGATTGCGGAGTGGTCCTTAAGTGGAAAAAAAAGTGTGGTGAATCATATGTTCTGGTGTGCTTCATCTACTGATGATGACAATGGAGACATGAGGGAGGCAAAGTGGGAGTCAGTCACCAACCACATCATGAACAAGCACAAGGAACACGACAACACCTTGTTTCCTCAGTGTGCACATGGGAATTTACATGGTCAAGAAAGAAAAAAGAAATGGTTTGAACCTGGTAAACTACAGTATTATTGATAGGCATATGTATCATTTCAATGCCTCATTGAGTTATTATTATTCAGGTACAACTCCTTATGAGAAGTTGACAGAAATGTTGACTAGCAAAGCCCTTATAAAGGACATAAGGCAGATGTCTGGGGTCCACACTACTTCCTCTCTCGAATCATTTCATTCAGTACTTAACCAGTTTGCACCAAAACGCTTGGCTTTTTCATACCATGGTATGACAAGCAGGTAATGTAAAAATACATGTATTATTCTTGTAAAATCTGCTGGAAGCGTGTTGATACACATTGAGAATACAAATGTCATGTAGTCTATAAAATAAAATATAAAACTAACTTTACTTTTAACTAGGTTTTGTAGATTGCAGATTGCTATTCTCCACTTCAATGAAAACAGTGGCAGAGAAGTGGCAAAAACCAAAGATGGGACAGAGAGAGTAAACATAGCCTTTCCAAAATACAAGAAAGGGGAGTACACTGTGAAAAAGATTCTAATTCAGTCCACATACAGTATGTTTGCCTGTTTGTGACGATTTTTAGCATAATGAACATATGCTAATAATTAACAGCGAGGGATTTTTGGATCAGAACATGCATAAACTGGTTGTTGAGTTATGGAAAATGCATATATTATAATTCTGTTTTGGTTTTACTTAGGATACGTTGATAACCTGAAGGAGTGTGTCGTCCGCTGTGTCACAGGAACAGAAACCCCAATGCTGAGGAGAGGCAATGTTCCACAATCCTTATCCTCAACTTTTGAACATCCTGACAAACACACAGCTGTATGTAACTTCAAATCAAGATCCAAAACGTCCGTATAAATTTGTCTCTCACTGTATATTGTAGAAAGATAGCAAAACGAAATTATTGAAACAAAAAGTTGCTCATAATAGACAGGTTAAAGCAATTAATTATATAACAATTGTTTTCCTTTTTTCCTTATGCACCTTTTTCCTGGATGCTCAAATTAAAAGCGAATTCAGTACTCATCAGGATAGTGAAAACCTTCAAAACGAAGTCATCCTCGTAACCAGGTGGTGGGAAAAAAGCACGAATGCAACACACGGCACAAGATGGCAAAACAACTCTAACTTCCTTCCCTAAAATCCCCCAGCACCATCTCGCCAACTGTCTATAAACTATGTGCCTGTTTTGCTTGTGTTCCAGGCCTTCATACGGATTTGCGTACTGCTGCCTGTACTGTAACCATGCAGTTTGCAGCACCCATCAGTTTAAACAAACAGCATGGAAACCGAGATGCTGTGTAATGCATGAAGGCAGCTCGCTCGATTCTCCTACTTCGACTGCTTGCAGATTTTTCGTCACTATACACTGAATTTCCTGACAACAAACGCATTCCTCTACGCGATCTAACCTTTGGCAGTTATCACAAGTACACCTGCAGTTAAATAAAAAAAGAAACACTTCAACGCGAAGAAGTGGGAGTAAATTATATTTTAGAACACATCGGTCACATTCCTCAGAAACATACATATACATCGCCGTTTCATTCAGAACAAAGTGCATACTTCATAATAAGTGATTTATACTTTGTTTAGGGCAGGTGTACATACCAATCAGTGTTCTGAAGTCTTTCGGGAATTTCATCACCTTCCTCAGCTTCACTTGAACTTGAGTTTGAGCTGCCCGAACTCGCATCTGTGTCATAAGGCTTGAACATGTAAGGCTGGGTCCCTTTGCCATCTGCCAGTGTATCATTAGCTCGAGCTGTCCCTTCGTCGCTTTCTTCAGAAGATGAATTTTCATTTGATGAATATGAACTTGCCGAAGATGTCTCGCAAGAATCCATATTTCAAGGCCGACGAGTTCTCACATATACGTCACAGATCATGTGTCTTTGTTTTGCAGCAAAATTACTTCCGGTCGAGAAATTGATCAAAATGAGACTTTTGAGTGCAAATTTCGATGTCAAATAGTTACTTTTTTGGCTAACTCTTAGTCAGAGCAGATTTTTTACGCCAGAAGCTACGTTTTCGCGAAATTTTGCCAGGGGGCCTAGAGTATCCCTTTCAATCGATTGAATAACTCGAATTTGAATAATTTCAAGAATAGGGGTGAAGCGATTATAAATATGCCTTTTAACACTTGTTGTTTTATGCACATAAACAGCCTGCATAATTTGTTTCTTCCTTTTTCATGTACATAGCAACAATATTGTAACAGTCAATTGCAGGTGTGAATCTGAAAAGTGTCAAATGATGGATAGAAATGTAGAGTGTGTGTGCTGTGTTGAAGGCACTCCTCTGTCCTGCATCACCCTCCACCATGGCTTCAGTGATGTTTGTTTGATTAGATGGGTTCTTCAGGTGGCATGGCACCAGTATAGGGAACAGTATGCGCAGACATATAATGGCCCAGAACATAAACTTAACCGGCATATAGCTTACTGGCAGTCGGTGAGATGGTGTTGGGGTGCTTTGAGCAAGGAGATCATGGTGCCGCTTCCCTCAAGTGCAGTTTCCTGCATCCATGCACACTTTCCTCCCCCTGCCCTTAAAGAAAACTTTGAATTTGAGAGATTTCACTACTCAGATGAGTAGTCTGTTATGATATATATTTTTCACTATAATACCATTATTATTATCAGTTTCATTTAGCTTAAACATTATTTTATAGGCTAGAATGTGTCGTCATGCTGCAATCTGCAGACATTATAAAAGTCAAGTATTTCGGTTCATACCCTTTCATAAATATACATCATTTCTCAGATGCAGAGGTTTTCTGTTCGAGTTGTTCTGTTTATCTGTTAGAGTGATTTATTCATCTGCAAAATACAATATTAGTGTAACTGACTGAATATACATAAATTCCATTGTATTTTTTGTTGGCGTTGAAATCACAGTTTTAACAATTAGATACAATTGGATATTATTTAACCTGCATTTTCATAAATTAAATCAGTCTTGAATTTCTTTAGTGGAACCTGGATCTGTGTTGTGGAATGAGCTCCTGTTTGCCTGGAGCAGGGGTAGTTGCAATGTTCGGGGGAAGAATCACCTCAACATCCACTTGTTCATCTGCTTGTAATCCACCACCTTTTCAGTGATTCACAACATTTGCCATCAAGCCAGGAACATGAGCATATGACTTCTCTTCAATAGGCTTGGCTGCCTACTCTTTTTGTGCTTTTGGGAAGCTGACTTTAAGTGTGCCTTGCCCTTCCTGTTTCCAGCTTTGATAGTGGCTTGCTGCTGTGCGCTGTTAGCATTTTGGTCTGGGGGAACTAGCTGTGTGCATGCTAACATGCCTCTGTAGGAAAAGTGTTGCCTCTTTTGACAATAGTTTAGCATCAGTGAATGGTACACTTCCAGCTCCCCAGTGTGGCAGAATTTGGTAAGCTTGGCCATCTTTCAGGAGCTTCTCTAGCACTACCTCCTCAAGAGCAACAAAAGCATCTGAAGTTCTTCTTTCTAACCTGTTGAGCAGTTAGTGTTGGATGGGCACATGCATGGAAGTGGTTGTACCTCGACCATTGATGCTGGTTGGTAACGTGATGCAACATGGACTTCCAAATCTCACACTGGGCTTCAGCATTGCCCCCACAGGATCTAGAACACCGCCACAAATGATTTGTAATTGACCTGGGATCAGCACAGTATTTCTTTTTTGCGTTCTTTTCCAGCTTAGGGCAACACGCCCAATCTTTTTTTCCTCAGTGTCTGTTACAATGCCCCCACAGCTTTTGCAGTGGCCCATAAGGGAGTGCAGGCAAGAGCGAAAGACAATGTACTTTGGCTCTTCAGACAGACCACCTCCTTCCACAGAACCCTTAGAAGACAACGATATATTGTCATCTTATTATAGTTCAAATAAACTATCAATACTGCAGGATTCTTTCATGGATGAGTAAGGGTCTTCCTCTGAACCATAGCACTCATAAAATCTTGCCTTTGTGTCAAGAATGCTCTCTACCTGAAAACCAGCATCACAGGTTTTAGAGGGCTTAGAGGCAACAGTTTGAGTTCCTACAGATTTTTAAAATGTAGCACCACTACAACACTGAGTTTCTTTATCACAACTAAATTTTGGTACAGTGTAGGCTATTAATATCAAGGATAGCTGCACTATATCCTTCTGCCTCTTGTAGCAACTGTTCTGGCTGATCACATTCTGGAGTACCACCACTACTGGAAGGTTGAACTTGCTGCACTATCTGCCACACCTTGAAAAAATATGTTATCCACGTCATCAAGAATAAGCTCACTGGTAATCAACCAGACAAAATTTGTGAGTCTGACATTCAAACAGGTCATGGTTATGAGGTGTGCTATACAAAGTATACATGTATGCAGTGTAATCAGGTCAGAGCAACAACAACTTGTCATGAAAACATTTTTATTTCCAAAAATTGCCTATCTTCAACATTAAACCTCTTGAGCTTGTAAGCCAAGAACTCATTTCTTGCCTTGACTCTTCCTTTTCATGTGCTGCCGTTTGATTTACAGTTGTCAGCCTTGGCTGCTTTGTCTTAGGTGTTTTAGAGTTCGTTTCCCTTTCTGTCTTGTCAAAGATTACTTCAACCTATATTTCAAAGCATTCCTCTGTAAATTGTTTGCTGCAAATAACAGTTCTTCAGAGGTGGCAAGTTTAATCTGCCCAAGCACTCTTTCCACAATTCCCTCAGCCTTGCATCTTTTGACATATGATGGTAACTGACTCCTTTTGTCTTTGCAGAGTAGTTTGTGCGCTCGGGAACACAACAGCTAACCATAATGAGTAAAAAAAACTTACAAATTACAGTTGAAGAGATAGAATGTTCAAGCGATATGACAGTCAAAGACGCAATGACCTCACAAGGGTTCTGCTGGCTGTTTTTGCTTTTGGAATGAAAAAAGCAAAATTGTGGCGTAATGCTCACTTTGTGTCATTTTTCTGACAAGTACAATCACAACAACTCAAACAGCCTTCAGTAAGTTGTCTTGTGGCTTAAGAGGACCCTTTAAAATTTATGTAATTTTTGCCTTCCTCCTTTAAACACGTGTGAATGATATGTAGGCAGACTTATCTTCGTTTCGTCACGCATTATACCTATTTTATGAAACAACTCGTGTTTTCAGGACACTTCATACTTGCACGTGTATACACTTCACTTAGTAAAGCACTGATGCATTAGCACAATGCCTTTGGCATACAGTGCATGTTAAGTAAAAATGAAGAAAACGAGCAAGTAGAAAACTTTCTATTTTACTTGAGCTTGTTTCAACACCTTTAATTTGTATTGAATGGACCAGGGAATTTACAGGTTTCTGAAAAAGATATTTTGAACTGAAACAAAAATTGCTGTGTTGTATGTGTACAGTATGTACCTTTTGTCAGGCAGAGCTTTGGTGTTGAAATTAATCCATGGGCGCATATGTTAAACACAGGATTTGGCATGTTGGTACCCTCATGAAAATAGCATATACTTTTAGTACATACCAAAATGTACTAGAAGTATACTCCAGTAGTATACTTGAAGCATACTTTTATTACACATAAAGTATACTTTTTGTATACTGTTTTCGTGCTAAAAAGTATACAAGAAGTAGCATGAATTTTGGACTCAGGAATGTGCTTTTAGCACTGCTGGGAAAGTATGCTTTCCTGACAGTATACTAAAAGTATAAAAAACATACAAGGATATTGAAACTACACTACATATACATTTAATGGTAACAACAATTAGTGGACTTGGTACTGTTGCATTTTTAGAAGTGAACTCAGTTCGCAGCTGCTAATTTTCTTTGCCGGACTTCCAGGGCAGTTATTTTGTTCCAGCGCACTGTCCGGATGGCTGCTACCTTGAAGTTGAACAGCAAATGCTACATGTGTAAAAAAAAGGAAACTCATTACACACAACATCATTCCAATAGAGCAATCATTTCAGGATGCCAGAATGGTTTAATGAAGTTGCTTGCTTACATAAAATAACATACATATTACCAGTATTAATTTATATTCAGCCACTCTCTCCAGATTTAATGATTTGACCCCACAAGCTGTATGCTTTTATATTCATCATGTATAAATAAAGGTTATCTATCTATCTTTATACCATACCATAGAAAATACAGCCAATCAGAATGCAGGAAAGTCGTTGTATATTCAACGGTATCACACCCAACCTTCCCATTGTGCGCTGCGATTGTATTCTGATTGACTGTATTTTCTATGGAATGGTATAAAATAGTTGTGCAACACTTTCTCATGGTATACCATGGAATATCCCACTTGTCACTTGTGTTTTCTTGGTATACACTCTCGCCTAAAGGCTTGTGTGTATACCGAGAAAATACAAGTGACTTGTGGGATATTCCATGGTATAATACCACTCAAAAGCGTTGCATAACTAATATATCTATCTAACCTCCGAAATTATGTTGACATATGTCTGCAAGGACTAAATGCCCCACCAAGAGAAAAACAAAGAGTCAAACAAACTTACCAACAATGGCATCAATGATTTCTGGGGCGAGCCTCCTTTTGCCATTTGCTCCTGTAAGGTTTGCCCCAATTAGGTCCGAATTTGAGTTGAAGCAACTAAGAAGGAAGCACCGAGTTAGGATTAGGGTTGACTTTTCTATTAAGTTTTGAGTCCAGTGAACCTGAGTATCAGATTTGGCCAGGGAAAAAACCCTGACACTCAGGTTGGGATAGCCCAGAAAAAATATAAGGATATATTGGAAAATAATATTCCCAGAATGACACAATTATCTCCCAGTATGTGTAATGAGCTGACACTTTGAACGAGTCTGAGTCTGAACAAGTTGAGGGAAAATAAGACGAGATGAAGAGACACAGTTTGACCGCTGGAGGCCAATGTGTGCGCTATAAACCATTACCCAGCATGCCTCAAGGTGAACTGAATTTAGACGCCAAAATTTATACTACACCGTTAGATGATATTTTTTGCTGGCCATACAGCGTCTTTAAAATCCTTGCAAAACAGTAAGCATGTAGATAAACCTAAACTGGTTAGATGCTAAGATGAATGACTGTACTCACCACTCTCCAAGAGAATTGTACACATGTAAAATGTTTTGCCGTATGATGCCTTGTTCAAACTATCTTCCCTCATTCTCAGGCTTGACCTTTTAATAACAGCAAGGATCGAATCTTGTACAAATTGAACCAGAACGTAAACTGAAAAGAATAGGGTAAAGGATTAATGAGATTAGGTCGTATCCAAACCAAACAGATGAAACTGAAGAATTGTTTCTTTTGGCGGGACATTACATCTCTGGGTGAACATATGTACGGTAGCATCTACGAGATGAGCACTAACCTTCATCCCCAAAAGCAGTCACTGTATTCGTTTTTCTGTTGGAGGCCATGATCTTAGCGACGAACGGGTGGAAGACTGTAGTTATGGCATAATCTTGACTGCGCTCTCAAGCAAGACAAGTGCCGCCGTACTGCTACCGATTTGCAAAATCCCGCCTATTTTGATTAACCGCTGACCTCACATATGAGTAAGTGCGATGGAATCATGGGAAATGTAAGGAGATGAAACATGGTAACGAATGGTGGTGAAGCAGCACCTTCAAAGGCTTCAAAGAAACGCAGGGAACCGTATTTACAGTTTCTCTCTAATCCCTCGAAGAAAACACCAAAGTCTAATTTTTATAATTGAAATAAGGAAGCAGAACAGCAAGCAGGAGAAGCAGTTGGAAGTAATATTCATGTTCATGCTTCACAGTCGCAAAACAATGACCCGTTGTTGACTGCATCGAACTTTGAGGCATCATCAGCAAGTAGTTCCCCTAGTTTAGATGGGTCAAGTCTGCTCCAATCAAAGGATTCTAAAAATCCTAAAGTTATAGTTTTAGTATATGTACTGAATCTATACTTCCCATCTATGGTGATTTGTAGTATACAAAAAGTATACTTCTTGGGGAAGCTAACCATGGTGCAGTAAATTAAAAGTATACTACAATCGTACTGGCACTCATGTAAGTACAAATAGAGTATACTTTTAGCATATTAATAGTATACTTTCACCCTACTGATTTCTGTAAGGGTATGGACATTTAAAATGTGAGACAGGAATGCTTCAAACTTTGCATATTTGACTTCACCCATGTGTTGCTTTGTTGTTGTCACCAACCAGTAGAAATGTCGAACATGCCTTTTGCCACCTTGCAATTGCCTCACAACCCTTTTCTATATTTGATCACACAAGTTTACTTGGTGATGTTCGAAGAATAATAAAGTAGCATTACTCTATCCTTGTCTACATATACAAAGTTATATAAACATTTTATCTAAAATATGTAATTTTATCCTTACTCCTGGCAATACGTCAGCAATGAAACAAGTGCGATATCCAGTCAACCAATCATCCCCTTTGCTATACTGGTGTGTCTGTGTGATACAAATGTGGTTATTATCAATCCTGTAGACAACAAGTCAAATGCCCTCTGATGGCCAAAGAACTCCATTGTGGAAATGCTTCCAGCTTGATTTGCCTAGAAATGAACATGACCAGACTAAAAAAGTTGGTGCACTGGGGGAGGTTAAGATTACCTGTACATAGACAATGTGGGTTATCAAACCCACGCTGAAGTAGAATGTAGTATAGGTACAATATTTGGCAGAATTTCCCATGCTGTCATGCTGTCCATCCCCTGCAAGCACCACCTTTAAGTCCTTTAGGTTTTCTAAAAAGTTTGGCCTGATATCTCCAAAAACCAACAATAGACGGTATGCGAAGGTGCTTTTGGTGGTAGTAAAAGGTTGGCTTGTTGTATACTAATAGGCCCATGTGTTTAAATAGTAGAAGCACACTTCAATAGAAGCACCAGCACAAAGCATAGCAAAACTTAAAAAGTAAATTGCCAGCTGGAAAGAGACCAAGGAAGATAAGTTGACTTTTTCATGTATGGGTGTTAGAGCAGCAACTGCACTGAGAGAATACTGTCACCATTGTTCCTGTCTGACTAATGCTTACTTCAGGGTTAGGTGAGAAACAATCAAAGGCTCCTGTGAGGCAACTGGTGAATGAGAAATGCTATAGATTTAGCCTCTGTATACAGCATTGAAACAGAGCATTGAAACCATACAAGTACTGTGATTTTAGCCAACGCTACGGTTGAAAGGTGCTAAAAAGCTTTCGATCGATGAAACTGTAAATTCCAGGTGAAGTCCGCAGTTCGGTCTTAATTTTCAAGAACATGTGCCTCGAGAATCTAAGGACTCCAAACGTGAAAGATCAGTTCATCGCTTTTACGACTCTCAACCTCTGTTTCGAACATCGAGTATTCTTGGTCGCAAACTGGCCGCCCTTTGTTTGCAAGGCCTGCGTCAGTGTTATGCACTGGTCAGTGGAATCTGTTTCCGCCGGAAGTTTACAACCATGGAGCGAGCAAGCGAGCGAGTAAAACTTCCCACCACTCACAATAACTCATTCATTGCTTCGCATTCACGAGTTAAAAATGGCAGTGCTGAAATATTAGGACCCAAGTGGAAAAGGAAGACAATTGCTTTGGGCTCTTCCCAGACATCCTTAGAAGTCACTTCCACTCTGGAAAGGGAAAAGAGTTCCACAAGTCATAAGTAGTATTAGACAATAAATTTCAGGACTGTTAATGTTCCTCTTGTATAAATAAAGAACTAATGATCAATTGCATTGTTAATAAATGTGCACGTGTCATAGGGTTTCTGGGTTTCTTCTGGAGTCCACGAGGGGTCATCACTCTTGCTTTCAGCCTCATCTTCCAGAAGGTGCAAATTTTCTTTGATGTCCATGTCCAGTTCCACACCCTCCTCTTCCTTCTGCTCCTCTTTTTCTGGAAGCCCCATTTCCTCCATGGTTTCACTGAAGTCAGCCTGTGAACCTACATGAAAAATTTAAAGACAAAAACAGTACATTTATACATACATACATACATACATACATATTTTATTAGCTGTTCCCAAGTGGGGCTTTTCAACAACCAATTACAATATAATATTCTAATAGTAATAAAAAGGTGGGTCTATAAGCTTAAATACATAATATGGAGGATTATAAAATATAATTACAAAAGTGAAGTAACAAATTATGCTGTTCCAAAAAGGGTATAAAGGGATAAGAGGTAAAAGATAAAATTACACTAATCTAAGGTAAGGGTAAAAGTATGCTCAATCATGCTATTCTTCTAAAAACTATACTATTCTTCTAGAAACTGGCGTAGGAGGTCTCTTTTTAGTGCTCCCTTAAACTGTGGCAATGTCTCACAGAGTTTAAGTGCTGGCTTCAAATTGTTCCACATGGTGACTGTTCTATAGTAAAACGTTCTCTGCCCGGTGGCAGATCTACATAACGGAATGTTTAGCTTCTGCGAGTTCCTTGTCATCCGTTTTGATACATCTGAGCGTTGGATGAATTGGCTTTTAAATATGGTGGAGCGCATCCTGTCATACTCTTGAATGAGGCGATAGCATCGCGGTAGTATAGGTGTTGTGTCGCTGGCAGCCAGCGCAAGTCCTTTAAGAGAGGAGTCACATGGTCGAATTTCCTTGTGCCGCTAATAATGTGGCAGGCAAAATTTTGCACCATTTGAACTTTGTCCAAGTTGGCCTTGGTGGTGTTACTCCATACACTAGAACAATAAAATAACTTGCTAAAGGCTAACGCATTGATAATTATGGCTAGAGTATGTTTATCAAAGGCATGGTCAACACGATTGATTTGACCTAATCGGGACATACAATCTGATACAGTAGACACTATATGATCATTATAGGTTAAACTTGAGTTGAGTGTTACCCCGAGGTCCTTTGCTGTCTTAACTGGGGAAAGCTCCTTCTTTAAGGGGGCCGTCTAGTCACATTTTACTGTATTTGACACAAAAAGTTTCAGACTTCACAACTTTAGAGCAATTAAATATATCAGAGTGAAATTTTGCATGTCAGATGTCCTCACAAAGACAATTTACAAAATTTATTTATGGAACCCCCCTGGCACAAATTTGGTTAATTAACTCCTGAATGCATAAGGATTATTTCCAACTTGTTTACTGTCCCACATGCTTTTTTTCAACTAGTTTAAGTTTCCCAACTTAATACTTGGCAGACATATTCAACATAGTCAGGTACAAACCTATGGAGCGGAATTGAATTTTATTAAATTATGTTTCCATAGCAACCTTGTCAATTATTAAAATAAAATCATCATAACTCTCGAAATATTTAACATAAACAAATTCGGCTCTAGGATTGTAATACAATATGAAGAGATAGTTTGTTCCAAATTTCACCAATATCACTAAAAATTGTTAACAATAGATTAAGGGGGCAGTTCAAAACACCGCAAAATGGCCATTTTGAGAAAATCACTTTTTAGTTTAACTTACTGTAAATTTAGACTGCTAACAGTGTTTTGCTGCATTTTGTCCTGTTTCTACAAAGAACAGCATCCAATTTAACTTTTCAGTACATATAATCACCAGATATCAGGGAGTTTTGTGGTTTGCTCACAAAAAAGGATCACTAAATACCCCTGCCATGCATGTCATACCTTCCCTTTCAAGTCTGATAATTTCATCTCGCTTTCTGGCTTGGCTTTTAACCAGCCTATACTGTTTATGCTTTTCCTGTATCCTCTTCTCTACTTGTAGGACTCTTGTAGAATCTTCTTTTACTTGCAGCCTTTGTGTGGGATCCAACTTTCAGGATTCCAGCTGCTCTCATAATGGCATGCTTTGCTTGAGCCCCACTGCTGAAATGAAGTGCGGCCGAGGCTGTTGCGATTTCCACCCGCTTCCTGCCATACCATTTGTGCTTTGGACATTGATTCCACACAAGAGCATTCAGAGATTCATTAGCATTTTGTGTGTACCCAGGAAGACACCTAGTTAGGAGTATGTCTCATGGGATCTCCAAAGACACAAGCAGATAGAGCAGTATCAGAGAAGCCACTCCACTGTTTCTTCACTCAGTCAAGTTGTGATCAGAATGGAGACTGGTCTCCCAACAAAAGAGGTTTTTGACATTGTTGTAAACTACACTCGTAGGTTTAAAGATAACGTTACTTACTTTAATGGTTGGAAAGTAGAATTTATTAAGTTTGAAGACCAGATCTTTATCACTCTCATGAAACTAAAGCAGAATTACACAAATCTTCATCTTGCCCAATTATTTGGTTGTCGTGTCTCAACAGTAGCAAATGTTGTCATCACTTTTGTCGATGTTTTGCACAGCATCCTGTTTAATGATCTCATGACAACAATTCCCTCAAGAGAGAAGAATATGCAGAATGCACCTTAATCTTTTTCTGAATATAGTAAATGCAGGATTGTCATTGACTGTACTGACATTGAAATTGCTGCACCAAAGCTGATGAGTCAACAAAATGCAACATATTCTACATACCGAGGAATGATTTCATTTAGAGTACTGGTAGGTGTTGCTCCAAATGCTGTCATAACCTATGTAAGTGACTTATACCCTGGGTCAACATCTGACAAAGCTATTGTAGAACAATCAGGCCTTTTGAAGCATTTTGTTGCTGGTGATTTAATTCTTGCTGACAAAGGTTTCCTAATTCAAGACATAGTTCCAAAGGGTGTCACTGTCAACATCCCACCTTTCTTGAAGTCCATTGCACGGTGTAGAATTCGTGTTGAAAGGGCCAATGCAATGCTGAAAGATTTTTAAATACTTAATTTTGTTCCATCTTATTTGAGATGTTATGCAAACACACTTTTTCAATTGTGTGCTGCCCTAGTTAATCTGCAGTTCCCTCTAATTAAGGAGGGTGCTTCATAAATGCTACACTACTTCATAAAGTGCCAGCAGTGTGAAGATCCTTTGAGATCACAATCATCTTGCTACTTAGATACATGTGTATTGTATTGAGAACAATCCTCTGATTACCAAAAATGTTCTGCATAAATAAACATAGCCCTTGTACTTACATACTTATTAAATCTGGTCATGTTAATTCAAAAGATGCAAGATGTCAGAATTAAATAATATTAACCTTATTTCATGGATGGAGTATGTTTAGAACTTATTTTGGGTATTCTCCATTCAAGACTTTCTGTAACTGCATACATGGCTACCCTGACTTTTAGTAAATTACAGTCCACCTTCAATTATCTTAGGGAAAATATGAAAGAAATAAAAGCCCTTCATGATACCAAGGTTCGACTCCCAGGATTCATCTCTTGGTATCAATGTAACAGATACATCCTTTGTTGTCCATACAGCAAAATAGCACAACTTTCTCTTTGTCAGAAACATTTCACCTTGTACTTGGTGATAATACACATGGTCATTCTTGAGGGCAAGCTTTCCCTCATCAGCTATTAAGCAAAATGAGTCGGACTTCACAGCTTCGGAGATTGGTTGGTTCCTCTCTGTATAGGGGCACTTCACCTCCAGGACAGCCTCATTTCCAACAAGACCATCTGGTGAAGCACCAGGTATACCAGATTCGTCTAGCCAGATCCCTGATTCGACTGAATGCATCCCAGTAATTTTGGTGAAAGCCTTCACAGCTTCAGCCTCATTGTTGACTCCCCATGCAACAGCTTCAACTCTGCTAAGGTCATACTCCGAGCAAACGTTTAATCAGGGAGGGGGTGGCCCATTTGGCTTTCAGAATCGAACCAAAGTTGCTCGCTGTTAGTCTCCCCTTCCTGATCAAGTGCCAGCAGGTTCTTTGACCCACGGTAAGAGCACTAACTTCTTTGATTTGTTGCTGGCTTAGCTTCAGACTGGCAATCAAATGAGCGAGCTGTGCATCATTGGTTGTTTGTCGCAAGAACTCCTCCAAAAATATGTCATCAATTGAAAGCCTCAGTGGAATGAGGGCCTATATGACTTTTTGGGCCAAATTTTAGTTTTAGTTTTAATTTTTGGCTCAAAAATCACAGAATCACCTAGTTTTAGTGTCTGTAACACGTTCCTATTGTTTTTTCTGAAAGAAACCTGGAACTGTTAAAAACAGCCCCTAGAAACCAACCAACTTTGCTTGACAACAGCCAGATTCTGCAGGAAACTTGTCATTGTTATTCATTGTTGGCTATTGTTATGCATAACTCTGTGTGCAATGACGCGCAAAATCAAAACATTGTTTCATGTACATCAAAAATGTGCAAAGGCTCATTGTTTTAGCTATTCTTTCGATTTTAGACTTCAAATTCGCTTGAGCACTTTTCTTATGTCAAATGCTTTCGAATTTCGTAACCTGCATGTTGCCTCCCAATCTCTGATCTTTGTCCACTGCTCTACACTGTTCGACAGAAAGAGTCTCCGAATGATTCCCTGTAAATATTCCGTTACAAGAGCGGGCAGGAAACAGTGCCTAGTCCACTTTTATAAGAGTTTCGAAGGATCAAACAAGCTCCAGCTGGTGTGCAATCGACATGAAAATCACCTTCAACAGAATGTGGCACTCATTTCGCCGAAAATAATTCCAGTGTAACTTCCTCTGACACATTTATGCCAAGGTAAACCTGTGTATAAGAGATGAGATGTTCTTATCGGTGACTGTTCCCTGTGAACAGTCACTGAAAGCAACAAAGGCATGTGTCCAAATTCTGAACGGGAAATACCTGATGTAAGGATTTGTTTTCATTAGAGTCCGAGTATGAAAAAAACAAACAGAAAATACAGGCAAGGAAACAACAGGATATAAAAGGTCTTGAACTGGTCAACTATCGATGTAGAACATTAAAGACTGAATTAGCTGTCTCCCCGATCATAGACAGTGGATCATAGACGAGAATGGCCAAAAAACCGCCCGGTGCCCAGTCGAAAAAGTTCAAGGGAAGTTCACAAAAAGTTGCTTTACTGGAACTCGACATGTTTGAGACTCGCTATCTCGATCATACACAAAACGGCTTCTTTAGGAGCCACCAAACATAATAAAAGTTACAACCATAAACACTACGTTTGTCTGAGCATCCGATTCAATATATTACGAAACAAATGGTCTCTCTGTTTTGATTGGTGAAACAAAAAAGTCTTGTCTTCTCTGTCTGAGAATTAATATTTATTTACACTTCATTTCTTTTCCAACGTAAACGCCACCGGAAACCCTGGCACATTCTTTAAAAAGAGCGCCGCGTGTATCAGCATTATGTCCCTGTAAGAAAAAACATCCCACAGTTTGAAAATGACCCTCTCACAGCTAATAAATGACTAAAAGAAGCGAAGTTTATTGTCTTCACTTGGCCGTAGAAAGGCATTATCTCTTACCATCTCTTTGCATGATTGAAGTTTGGTTTTCTCTGAAAGCAAAATGCAAAAAAACAAACGCTTAGACTTCTCGTACATAAAAGACTAATTTGTATCAACATTTATCAGCAGTGATGGGATGAACTGCACATGAGCCGCTAACCTAGCCGATGGTTCGTACTTATCAGTTTGTAGTGCCAGCTCTAGATAATCATACACGCTTGCACTCAATACGTTTCGTGTGCGCTATTGTTTACTAATAGTACTAATTACACCAAGAAATCCATCTTACGGTGTCAAGGGCAGCAAGATGACTCTCGAGGTAGCTGCCTAGTTCTTCGAGAAAATCAGCAACTTGCTGATCTCGGAATGTAAGCTGAAACGTCAAGAAGGCCTTGTTGAATATTTTTGCAGTACGGTATAATCGAAATTAAATGCCAGAATCAGGTTTACCGTATGAATCTCTGTGTCTGCAGAGGGGGAGGATGCCATATTTATATTCCTGAGATTACGGAGCACGTTTATTCACTGAAATTTGATATAAACTTTTCACATCTGCTAGGTGAGTGGTGTTGAGGTGACCCCTGCCCATCATGTGCATCTCAGTCATTCCTTGACCCGGAGAGCATCAGGGCAGTGATCACATTTTGTTTTCTTGTTTTCTTGTTTAAGATCTTTCCAGTTCTCTGCCTGAGGAGGGTGATGAGCTCAGTGACCTTCCTTTTGAGTTTGCCTTCCTCCAGCATGGGCAGCTCGGCTGGGCATGGATCCTCGGAAGCTGGCACCAGCTGTGGCTGGGTAGAAATCCTGGGGACTTTCTGTGCAGACTCTTTGTTGCCACCTTCAACCAAAAAGAGGTATTGTGTTTCTCGTATGCACGTTTCGTTCTTTCCCTGTCCCTCAGGATTCCCTGTCTTTTCCACCAACAGGAGATTTTTGGCGGCATCCCACCGGTTGATTTTTCGGGGGAAGTACCGCCGCAAGTCATCATTTTTCTTTTCAACACCTGTTGAATAAAATCAGTGACATACATGATAAGCACCCCTCCCTACAAGATTATTATCTTACCCAGAGATTGCGCTTACACAAAAAACCTACATATTTTATGCAGAAAAAATCTTCTGTACACAGTTTGCTGATGAGAGTGCTGACTATTTACGGTAGTATAAACTGAAATAAAAAAGTTACCTTGGCCACTGAAGCTCTGAAGACTTCCATGTCTTCTTAACATAACCGGAACATGGTAAATCAGGGTATGCTTGTATGGCGTAATTATTATTGTCTGCATGTAGCCATGACTACTTCCAGACATGCCCACCATCTCTTTTCCCCAACTCAGTGCCTGTAGACAAAAGAAAGTTTCTTAATGTAGGATTCACATAGAATAAAGCACTGCATACAGTATTGTTTTAGTATTCAAATGTTATTACTGGCATCAGTACTTGATTGTCCATGAAAACTACAATAGCAGAGCATACACCACAATACCTTGGCTTCGAAATCAGTTATTTGGTCGTCCTGCAAATGCTCTGCATTCATGGTTTTGAGCAGCTCTCTAAAGTTCTGAAGTTCCAATATTGCAAGAATTTGTAAGGTGTTTACACAGATAAAGATATTAAAGTTAATATTAGTGGATATTAAGTAATATTCTTAAATACAAACATAATTACATTCCACAGGCTTTTGGTCATCTCCACCATCTCTGCTGGAAGAATCTTGTGGAAATGGCCAGGGAGTTTTCTTAAAAGAAGCTTTTTCTCCCCACCCCAGAGAGACGTCCATTCCCACTTGTCACCAACCCGGTAAACGCGCAAGCTCACACCCAACGACCGTACCACTGACAGCAGATCTTGAAGGTGGACATCACTCTTTTGTCTGGTCGATCTCTTCTTGTTATCATCCTGTATATATACCAGCATATCATATGGAAGTACTTTGAGACAAAGTGGGAATGCAGCTCATAGGCAGAAACATAGAAAGTCATACCTCATCCCACTTAAGGATTTGAAAGATTATTCCTTCCTCCAGGTGATCCATTATCCGTAGCATTAGATGAAGCTCAGCCAGGATGACATTTTTGAGAGGAATAGAAAAAAATGGCATCCTGGCTGCTTTGACCACGTACCATCAACTGTTCTGGCCATCTCAGGGCTTTGGAAGTAGCCGCAGGAGTGGGACAGAACACAAAAGTGTTTTGAAATGTGCTGATAAGAATATTACAGGTCACTATTCTAAGTACAGTAGTCAAAGGATGATGTATACCTCTCACTTTTGTGGATTTTACACCAAAAGCAGCTGTTGTTTGATGTAGCCCCCTTCATACCCATGGCTATAAGCAGAATCTGTAAAAGAATGTAAACATTTAGTTAATGTGACCATTCATAATATTTTTGTTGGTCTACACATGTGAACTAGCCCTAAACACATTTTTAAATGCCAGATTTTCTGACCACTGAAACAATTTCCATTATTTTCTTACACACTTTGAACAGTTGTGTACACATCTCAAATATCTATTATAATTATATTAACTCTCACCTTGTAGTCTCCACTCAAATAGAACTTCAGGTCAACTCTTTGCCCATCTACTAGAAATACGATAATCGCAGATATCCCCTCGCTCAGTAGTGGGTTTTCGGAAAGCGGGATTCTTGTTTATTTTCGGTTCGGAGATTATTTAAATTTTTTTTTGCAAACCACGGCTGTGTAGCGACGTCACCAGTCGGCCGCTAAAAAAAATCTTTGTCGCACGGCAGTCTGGTTTAGTTCAGACAACGTGCACAGTCTGCAATTTTCGTAGACACTAAGATGAACTTCAAAATTCGCTGAGACAACAAAGCCGATCTTGGACACTGAAATTTTTTTTTTCCTTTTTTTTTTTACTTTATAAGTTTAATACGCTTCTTCGAGTGTGACAAAATCTAGAGCTGTCAAAGCGAGTCGCTTGTTTACACGCTTTCGAAGTCTCGGGACCGTGTGAATTTTGGCAGGGATTCAATTTTGAACACAACAACTTTTCAAACTGCGTTTTACGATTTTAAAATCTTTGACAGAAAAAAGAAATCAAGTCACTAAATAATACAAGGTCCGATTGTATTGAGCGAGCAAACCCGGTCACTAAATAATACAAGGTCCGATTGTGTTGAGCGAGTATCTTACGGGGTCCCGCTAGTAGACAATAATATACAATAGACTGTAATTGTTTAATTTGGAAAGCAGTGGCCGGATATTTTCTACTTTAATAGCCTTCAAAAAGCAAAAGCATTTTAACCCGGTTACATTTTATCCTTGAATACAGTGTGCCAACAAACGCGGCGACAAAACTTCACAGCATGTGTCAGACTGTCAGTGAAATTATGCAAATATTCAGGAATCAGATGACACAATCTTGCATGAAGGCACTCTGAAATAGCTTTGAAAACTAGCGAAGAGATCACAGTATAATCCTACTTGGCCTTCATCACAGTTCCCGGGGCATCAAACGACAAAATATACGGCAATTGTTGAAATACCATAATGATAACACGACCCTCATTTAACAAAAGCGTTGTACGTTAATTGATGTAAATTTTCAAAACTCACCGGTTCCTGAAAGCCATAGCTTTAGCTCTTTTCCAGCAAAGGAAACAAAACCCAAAACACTATTGTTTACGTCTTCATTGATTTCAAAGTACACTGTATAGAGCAGTCCTCATACAGTACGAAAATTCCACTTTCCATTGTATTGTGTGTCGTCATCTTGTCAAACTTGGATTCTGAAAACTACATTCCTGTTATTGTAAAAGGTGAAATTTGCCACGATGATTGTTCAATTTCCACCAACTGTATTTTGCTATTTCTTTCTGAAGAAGTGTCTGCGTTTTAACACAATACTGGCGTCTGGGATTGTGTTCAGGTCGACCAGTTGTGCCTTTAAGAATCCGTTTCACGGCTAGTAAGCTTGCCTCCCATACACCGGCAAAATATCCGGGCAAATTATAGCCGTCCGTCGAACTGCTTGGCCTTGTATCTGCATCTTATTGTACAAAATCACTTCCGTTCGTACTCTTACAGCTACCGCATGTCACTAAGAAAATGGCGGTTTACAGTTAAGCTGCCGATGTAACCTCGCAGTGGTCGCTCGACACGGATGGCCCTGGGGACGAGTCGTACCCCCCCCACACACACACACACACACGAACATTAAATTTCGAGATGGCGACACGCTTGGAGTCTTCAAATGATGCGATTTTGCTGCGTTAGCGCCGTGATTATTTCCCTCACTTTGTTCGGGGACAATTACATGTTCATCCTTGATGACGGCATTTACATTGTTGATAATTTTGGCAAGCGATGATCGTAGAGCTTTAAAGTCTTCTTTTTGCTTCACAATAGCAATTGTGTGATTACCTACCAGGGATATAAGAAAATATTGTATAACCCAGCATGTTAGATCGATGAAACTGATAATTGAGTGAGAGATTCATGCAAATTGATTCAGAAGTTTATAGTTTCTTTGATTCTATGGCTACTGTCAGCAACTGCTTTCAACACATAATCATTGCAGGCCAATATTTTTGATGAAATGAATGAAAATATAATAGAAAAATGAATACAGCAAATACCTACACTGGACAAGCAGTTTTGTGCATCCTCCTCCACCAAGGCGAATGCCAAGACAAAAAGGTTGCTGCTGTGGGACATTCTTGTGCCATCTCCTGAAATCTTAACCCTCACATGAGTTCCTGCATGCATTCCATTCTTGATTTTTAGCTGGTAATAGAATGCAACATTACATAAAGTTATGCACTCCACCACAAACCTATCCTTATTTTCTTGCTATAAACTTCCTATACTCTTAGCCTGAACATATTACTTATCAGCTCATTGCAAAACATATTTTTCATTTCAGTTATAAGCTATAAATTATTCTACTTACATACTGGCGAATTTCATGTTCAAGCAGAGGCTTGAATTGTAGTTCTGCACCTTCTGCTGCACCAGGTGTCCTTCTAATGTCCCACTGGCTATCCAGGTCATTTGCATATATTTCAATTTGGTGTGTTCTGGGGAGGGACTTCTCCAACTGGACCAACTCGTGATAACTTTCCAGAGAGATGGAGAATCTGTCCAATATGTAGAGGATAGTTTCTATTTTTTCGTTGTCCTCTTCATTGAGTCTGGTAGTGCAGTTGGGCTGAGTGAGTTGGCCTAGAGAAGAAAAGAAAAACATCTGTTTAATTTATGTGATACCACAGCCCCTTGTCGAAAGCTTGCCCCCTCAATAATCACTAATTTGCTCATATTGTTTTAAATGCTGTGTGGTAGCTGTTACCTGCATTATGGTCTTGACCGAGGGGGACATTGAACTCTTTTCCATTGGTGTCTGACAGGGAGAGAGATTTTGGCACCAGCCCATATGTTTCAGCAAACCATAGTGCCTTCTCTGCTTTCATCCTGCAAACAATGTTGAGAATGAGAAGTTTAGTTCAAGTCAAGCATTAGATGGATTGAGACCGATCCGCGATCTTGTATCTGCAGTAAAGGCATGAGATCTTAGCTCTACCTGATGTCCTTGAGCTGACGCTGTTGTTGCCGTACTCCAACCTCTGTAATATTTTTACCATGATGTGGTTGTCCTTTGGCACTCTGGAGTTGAGCCATTGCCTTATAAAGCTGTAAGGTCTTTTCTGAGAACGAAAAAAAGTAATACATTATTGTTAGACTGCGAGCACGTTCTTTAGAAGTAAAATTTTGCACTGTAAATCTTACCTTCAAGCTCATTTCTTGATTTCTCAATTTCGCCAGCCAATTGTTCTTTGTCCTTTTTCAGCTCGCTGATCACATTGCCAGGTTCTTGAAGAATCTCGTCTGGCTGCAGCGCAACCCTACACTAATACTTTGATCGGAGAGCTCGACGTTTACCGCTGTCGCTGGTGTTCTGCACTTTCTGCGCGAAGTAGTCAACTCTATTTTTGACAGCGTTCCTGACTCGAGCGCGTGAGGAGCAGGACAGACTGTACCCAATCCCAGACAGATTCTCCTGGAGGACATCGAGCAGTTGGTTGAGGCTGCTCAGTTTCCGGCACCGCCAAATAGCTTCTCTGTTCACTTTGAGGTGAAACAGGTGGCTGTCCTTGGAATGTGGCAACATTCGTAACAACACAGGCGGGTTGATCGGGGATTCTGTGAGCTCTGAAGAGAGCTCCCGATCAGCGCGAAACATTTCTTGTATGGAAGACATGACTTGCTTTGACGACGGCATATTGAGAGTGTCGCATTAGTTTTCATTTAAAATTGTGTGTTTGTGACTTTGCGCCATCTGTTTGTTCTGCCGGCACCTCAAGATCAATGCTAATTACACTGGCATACGCAAGGAGGTGGAGCGTAGAGTAATTAATCTACCAGCGTGAGATTTAAAATAAGTCGACTGGATTCCCGCGGGAGAAGAATCTGGCTAAGTTTTGGAAAGTCAGGTTTTCCGACCACTTGTAATTGTTGGAATTCAACAAAAATCCACAAGATGCTTCTTGAAATGTCAAAGTAACATTTCCCTATGCTTGTATGGAAACTGAGCTCTACTATCCCGAGTTATTCACTCTCAAAGAGCATCAAAAGTGGTTTCCCATACTAATAAGTTGTTGAAACTTCAAGGCAAATTTCCCACTGCTCATAGAAACGCCACAAATTAAAAAACGGCTGGTAATTATTTGTTGACATCTCTTCTATAAAATCCCTTTGCTTGCCGATTGCTATGGATAGTAGTTTGCCCGTTAATGAGCAAAACGTAAGGCAAACTTCAGCATTTTAGGCCATTTTCTCTATTGTTTCATGTGCGATCGACTGATTAGCTTTCAAATTTAGCGGCGGCGACTCAACAAAAGGTCCCGGATGTGTCGCCCCATTCTGGCCGATGGTATAAGTGCAAACAGGCGGATTTAGCTGAGAAATCGAAAAAAAGATTGAAAAAGAATACTCTGGTGTGGAATCTCAAACACAAGTGAATAAGGAAACGAATCCTTTGTCGAAAGGTACCGGCGTTTACCGATTTGTTTTTTTGCAGGTCGCAGGAAAATCGCAGCAATAAAAACCCACAAAATGTTCGTGCTACACGGTATTCGAGGAATTTATTTGTGATTCATCTTGTCCAAGATTGCTGCTTTTTCTTTATCCGTTGTTCATTTTTATTCATTGATCATTCTTAATTGTCATAGGTACAGGTATATGTTCTCCAAGACTAAGTTCCTAAAAACAAAATATAGGTATAAAAACAATATGACGGCGCTAATATTGGCAACCCGGAAATAAACAAAGCACCATCACCGCAACACAGAAGGTTTTGAGATACTCACATTAACTCCTCATCTGTCATAAAAGGATACGTCTAAACAACGAAACAAAAATATGTATATTTTCTTTCGCAAAAACACAAGTATGGACTCCTGATAAAAAGCTTGCGCCTTGAAAAGGTCCTTTGAGGAAATATTTTCTGGATTTTACGGTAGTTCGATGTGATGTGTAAAACGACATCAGCTTCAAACTCTGAGTTGGGTTTTCTCGCATCAAATCATACTGATGTTGTAAGAAGTTGCTCTGAGCATACTTACATGGGTGTAGATGTAGGTCACCATAGTGACCACCCACTGCGGTGGGCCATGGTACCAATGATACCAGTGTGATGTTACATGGTCCTGTCAATATGTAAGTGTTCGCATCAGATGATTTGGAGTTTTTAATAAAATAGGGTAGACTGAGGGGTGGGAGGCAACATTGTCCATCTGAATTTATTCTAATGTTATGTTTCCAGATAGAATTATCTGGTGATGTGAAAAATATACCGACATACGTACATCAATATGTGGAATATATGAATCCCATATATGGTTTATTGCTAAGGCCCTAAAACAAGATGAAAGTATGGTTAAATGCTAAATTAATTGCCATTTAAATGCCATCACCGCAACATGAAATATTTTGATATAGCTTACATTACGTCCTCGTTTGACATGCTTGGATTTATCTGCAAAGAATGAAACACAGCTATGTCTACTTTCTTTCATGCAAGACACAAATCAATGCTACTGCTGTGGCCGTAGGTGAACAACGAAAGTCATCTCTTTCAAATGGCGACGTTAATGGGCGTTAATGTAACGCCACTGTTCACCGAATCCACGCCAGGTATCGTAGGCTAAGTCACAGTTGACAGTCGCAGACTATACGCAGCTATGGTGAGAACTTGTTTGCATCGGCGTGAAGTTAAAGCTCGGAAAAGCTTCAAATTCGGTTCTTCTCACAAATCTTATGCAGTTGGAACATCGCTTGGCTGCAAACTTACATTGGCAAATATTTCAAACATCATCAAAACGACCCATTGTGGGGGTCTCAAATGGTGGGGCGTTTGTCTGCCAACGTCAGGCTAAAACATAAATTAGAGCAAAGTTGTCATTAGTACATTGATGAACTAAGCAGTCGAATCCTGGCATTCAAAGTGAACTTACCATCTTGAAAGCCTGAACGTAATGGGCTGTTGGTGGTCTTTAGGTAAAGCCCTGTTATCTTTCAATTTACACTTCAGTCAACAAGTGATAAGTCGAGCTATCTATAAATCCTTTCTCTGGTCTGAAGTTCGGTAGTCCTGACATCAGAACTATAGATAGCAACAAGAGCATGTCTAAAACGCTCGCTTATTTTTGCCCTTTTCAATAAATTGAAAGATGTAAACGGAAATATATAGTCGCACTTTTGTATGCAGAAAACCTGTTCAAAGACCAGCAACGCTTTCCTAAGCCCCCTCATTGAACAATTTTAATGGATTTTAGCCCGATGGCACGCAAAAGTTGTGTACTTTGAAGTATATCCTGTAGGTCGTTCTCTGATTTGGGAGAAATCTTGGCAGAATGCGTTTTTGGTATTAATAAGAGACACACTCATTTGACCGCACATGTTCTGATTGGATAAGAAGTGACAGCTCCCCTTTGGGAAAGTGCAGCATGCCGTCCAACAAATTTTTGATGTACAATTTCTTTGCCTGTTGAACTTTTCAATGAACTGTTCGATTTGTTTATTTCCGTTCTTAGTTTGAACACCAAAGTTTGTTTCTGAATTTGGGCTTACTGCAGAGTTTTACTGCTTACTTATGAGCAGCTTGTCCAACAGCAAGTGCATTTGTTTTCTTGATGGTATTTTTGCCGACTGAAGCAAAGAAGTGATTGAACTCATCAGCAACGGTTTTGTGATCCTTGCTATAAATTCTCTGGGATGCTGACTTCTGAGGGATGCACAGGTGGATAGAGTGGATACATTTATACATTTACACTTGTGGATGTCATTAGTGCAGGTGTGCTACTGACTTTAAGAAAACTCTTGCTCAGGATTTTTGACTCTTGGATAGGCATTCAGATAGTCGACTGGTTTGGTTTCTGGACTTAAAGAGTTCCTTCTCCAACTCTGAGCACTTGGGGCAAGAACCTGGCAGTACAGTTTTGGAAGATGTACACATCCTATCACGAAAAACAATTGAGAATAATTTAAGCACTAAAATTTGGATACTGTAGTTTCTTTCGTGTAGCACTTGCCATGTCGTAATTATATACCTTTACTGGTGTACTTGTAACAAATTCGGATGAGAACCAGCCAATTTTGGGGTTCCATCAAACTCCAAGGTGGATGCCTTTTCTGGTGTGCACTGCTGAACGGTAGCTTGCAAGCTTTCTTGTGGAACGTCAACACTCAGAGATGTTTCTTCTTTGGTTTCGAAAATTGAGCTTTTAACGACCTAAAGTCAGATAAAGTGGTAAGTGAACATTGATTGCCTGAAACTAGAAAACAAAAATAGTGTCTTGATGAGCTCTATTTTTAGTGCTCACCCTTCCTCAATTGCGCTCTGAAATTGGGCTTGGAGTTGTTTTCTTCCAGGAACTGTGTTTCAGGCAGCTCAGAGATCCAGATTCTGGTCCCATGTGTGTTCTCTCGAAGCAGGTTCCAAGAAAATGATAAGAAAATACAATGAATCGTCTGACAAGGTTAAAATTAAACCAATGGGTTATAAACACGTTTGACTCGGACATTTTGCTGGGTTTTGTTCATCGGACTCACATGAATGGAAACTCCAGTTGCCCAGTTGGTTCTGTTGCTACAAAGCTGAACGACATAATGACCTGAAAATAGAGGGCTCTTTTATTTGTCAGTTCACCGTCATCACCTGATTTATTGCCCTTATTCTCTTTTTGTTCTTTATTCTGCTTTGATGCCTGGTTTTGGCCTTCAGGTAGCTGTTGACTTGATTCAGCCAAAGCTAAAATGCAACAAAAGAAGTACATATTAACTTGGTTGTGATTTTTTGAAAAACAGGAGTACTATAGCGCAATAGGTTTTTGAACTGAGTTGGAGTCATCAATCCCAAACAGTACTCTTTTAATGATGACCCAACACGTAAAAAACTAAAATAGATACATACAAAGACTGTACTACTATTATACTACTTAGGATCTTAGAGCCTCCAAATCTGGTAAACAAACACAACAAAGGTGATCATGTGGCTACCAACAGGACATGAAATCAATTAATGTAAATCACTTAGAAAAACCGAAACGTAGCGTTATAACACAAAAAGTTAGTGAGAAACCAATATGGAGTGGCAAACATACCTCTATCCCGATTAAACTGCTAGGAGTACACAAACTGCAAACGAAACTTACACATATTCTGCAGTCGTGTACTTTGATGAACCATTGAACATAACAGGTAATGTTTACAAAATAAAAGAGTGTCCTTGAGCTAAAATGCGTGCCCACTCATGCATTAAGTAAAAGTGAGTGAACATGAGGCTGACTGGTATCATATATCCATAAAGAAGTGCATAAACACAGTATGCACTTACAATATACATGGATACTTGTGCCTGAATTATGCATATCAATTCGTCCAAAGGACCAATTCTAGCTTGAAGGATTATATAAAAAGAATTGACAGGGAACTTTCATGCCTGCATTGGCGATCTGCACTACAGGTCAGATGTAGTAAACTTACTAGCTAACAAATTCTTGATGGTCGAAAAACTACCCCTTAGTCTTTCCTTCAATGGTTGTATTATGTTCTGCAGTTGACAGTTCCTATCCAACAGGCCCGTGCAACAAACACACCAGGTATTTTACAGGAAGCGTCTCTCACCTAGAAAAGATGTCCTATCATATAACTGGTTTCATATTTTAACTTAGAATTGATTATCCAAAACTTCCGAGACATTGGCAACCTTAAACAAACGTGCTTATCATCTCATCAACACCTTCAAAGCTTACAACAGAAAAGTATCACTTTTCCGCATTGTCTAAAAACAATTTGGACGGATTTAATTCATTTTAAAATATATACTTACCTGTCAACAATCTCTCCGGAAGGTGTGTGTTCTTTCACCTTTTCAATTATGTACCCATTGTCCACTGTAGTAATACTGGGTATTGGCACAACACCGATATTACAATTAGGATTTTTCTTTGTCAACCTCAGGTGTACCCTGGATGCCAGAGGTTTCTCGCTCTTGGAAGCTGAACTGGGGGTAAGCTGAAGTCAAGGGGTGAGAACCTCTGGGCGCATGCTGTAAGTTTTTTAAGCATGGTGTCGTGCCCATGTGCATATAGCCTCGTTCAGATGGCCAGAATGCATCACAGAAGCAAATCTATGCTTAGTTTCACTCAATGTGGCGGCCTTTTTGGATTTTTATATTGTGAGGAGGCTTGGGAATAAGCATCACAGACGGATCAAGGGGAATGGTTTAGTGTCTTATTAAATAGATAATAATAATGATAATAAGAATAATAGTAAGAATAAGAATAAGAATAGCAATAATAATGATGGTGGTGGTGATGGTGATGATGATGATGAATTAGTTTACACTTTAAGAGGTATTTTTGTATATTTTATGCTATTTATGCTCTTGTGGTTTAAACATGTTGTATAAAAATGGCAAGTTAAGGGCAGTTTGAAAACTGCTGGCTTGCTTGGGTATAGCTAATTTTCCTGGCCAATTTGCTCTGTTGGACTCACGAGTCATGGTATGACATTTTATTTCACTGCCTATGTTTTCCCCTTTTATTCATAGTCAAATTCTCATTTTGTACACAACTTACCCTGCTCTGTATTTGTTGAATTGTTTATTGTTTATTCACCTTTGTGTGACACAGATTTCTGTCCCTTTATTTTCTTCTTTTATAGCAGTGTTCTCATTACACTTCTTATTCCCTTATAGGTATTGTTGTGCCTGCCAAAGTAGATTCCACAGGCCTTGGAGGCACGATGAATATTTTATTTACGTGCAACAGATGCATTTCCTTTGCAAAGTCGCTGCTTCAGTATGTTCCAGTTTACATGCCTTCAATCCCATACTCTCACACGAAGCTATTTGATCAGCAATGATCAAGTTGAAGGGAGAAATGACTATTAACAATTTGAGTCCTTTGGCAACGAGTGTTGACATTTGGTAAATGAGGGACTTCCCATGACCGGTAGGCAGTGAGATGAAATTGTCATATCCAGAAAGAAAACTGAATAATGATTTCGTCTTTGGGTTAGTCAAATGTGAGATTCCCTGAAGTTTGATAATTGCATCCTTTACAGCTTTATTGAAACTTGATCGTTATATATTTCCCTCCAGGTTTGTTGGTGACACTATGGGGGCAGAAAACAGCCAGCAGTTTACCAAACTGCAGATGCATGGCAGCCCAAACTGGTATGACTGGTTTATGGAGACAAAGGAACTGGTTTGACTCATCCAGAAGTTTGGATGAGCGGTTTATGCAGCTCAATAAAAAAACCCGCATATGTTAGCAGTCTCTGATGTTTACTCGGAGGCTCTGCTAGCAGGGTATAAACCATTAGCTGTAAGTCGATCAGTGTGCCATTAAAGTTATCTTTATAGCACAGCCAAACAGACGCATGCGGTGTGCAATAACCCTGCAATCGAAAAAAAAGTTATCGCAAAAAATTACGAAATGTGATTTCTTTGAACATGATTTTTCTGCAAATAGCGAAATTTAAGTCTCGTGAAGTTTCCCTCATCCGTTTTAGCGAAAATATGAAGTTATTGCGAAATTAGTGCTAATGACCAACTGCTGTTATTTTAGTAGGTACAACAAAATTTTGATAAGTTCGGCTTTCTTTGCTCTACACTTATAGGTGGTGATCAACAGTTGAACAAGAGAAGCCATGCATTGCCTAGTCACTCTGCAACTGAAGAAACTAATAACAGAGCTCCATCCTGAGCAGCGTGGATCATGAAACCTCATCATGTGGAGATCAATCTACACTGTCAAGTACCAGCAGAGCAGATAGTAGCTTGGGCAGGACCGTCAGCACCGACAGTGATGCACAAGATCACAGCACTCCCTTGTATGATGGTGCCTCTCAATCACTGAAAAACTTTAGAGGAAGAGTTTTGGCTTTGACTCGGAAACATAATTTACCTTTCTCAGCAGTTGACAGCATCCTTAAGTTGATCAATCTCATTCTACCAAAAGGAAGCAAGTGTCCATCGTCTGTTTTTCAGTTTGATAAATCACTTTCTGAAGTTGGGTTTAGTTACACCAAGTATATGACATGCTGCGAATGCCAACACCCACTGGATCATGGCCTTTGCCCCAACACTGAATGTTCATGACAGGAAGACAACACCACTGGTACAGATACAAGTTTATTTTATGTCATTGACCTACCGAAGTGAAGAGGTTAATATCAGGTATGAATTAGGCACACATAAATTCATACAAAAGCTTCAATTCTTACTTACAAATATTGGGGAGAGGAAGGGGATGGATAGGGGTGGGGGTGGGCTAAATTAGTAGAATTTAAAGCTGAAGCCAACTTTTGCAGAAATGTCCAGTCAAGCAAACATCTTTACACCGTTTTTTTATATAGTTACTATTCAAAGGAAAAATTCTTATCTAGGTCTTGAAAGCGAGAGAGGTGTTTTGCACATGTGTTTGGCACTAATATGTGACACCTATAAATGCTGAAAACTCCTGAACAAAGTGGGATTAACTCCCTTGTTTACAATGACTGAATTAGTAATACAAGTTTAATGAAATGTCATGTTTGACCCTTTGAAATTACCCTTTTACAGAAAACTGGACTTTGATGAGGGAATTCATCGAAAGCTTTGTTCAAGAGCCTGGAGTCTACAGGAACATCTTGGATGGAAACGTGTATCATGAGCAGATGAGCCAAATCGAGAATGGAACCTTTCCTGTAACTTTGTACCGGCACCTTGATGGGGCACCTGCTTTCAAGTCTAAGAGTAACAACAGCAACAACAACAACAACAATAACAACAACAACAACAACAACAATAAACTTTATTTATGTGTCAAAAGTTATAGCTGAGGGAGGCCCTCTACTAACAGGGGACACCTACCACCTACATTACATTAAATAAACTTATCTTAATCCTAAAATCCTAGTAACATCCTAAAAACTCTAGCACACTCTAATACATTGATACTCTAATGCTTTATACTAAAGTCCTAAATTATGTACATTTAAAATAGACTACAATTAGCTATTGCAAAGAAAGCAGTCATTACAGCCATCATTCATTAATTTACTAAGATCATGTTTACGAATACTTGATTTTAAGGTTTTGAGTGCCAGATGATCTCTCCTTGTCAGAGAGGTTGCTCCATACCTTTGGGCCCGTATACTTTAGGGAATGTTTACCTTATGTAACAGTGTAAAACCTGGTAATAAGAAATCTGATTGCCTTAAATTGTACGGGGAGCTGTGAACCTTAAATAAGTTGCATATATCCTTAGGGCACAGTTTGTGCTTAGCTTTGTACATTAAAATACAGATGTCTTGGAGGCATCTGTTTAATAGGGTGGGCAGGTGGGCTCTTTCCAGCAGTTGCGTGTACGTTGAATGTTTGTCATTGTAGACTGCTCTGAGTCCCCGATCTTGTATCCTTTCCAACTTGCGAGTGTTGCTTGCTCTACAAAAGTGCCACACTAAGTGACAGTAGGTGAGGTAGGGGAGGATGGCTGTCTTATAAAGTTGTAGTTTTGCCTCAGTAGGTATTAAATTCCTGAGCCTCATGATCACCCCAATCCTCTGGCTGGCCTTCTTACACGGTGGGCACGCGGCGCGCGAAATATGGCATCGTCAGCCGTCGGAAAAAATTACTTGACAAATTTGGTCCACGTGGGGGTGGGAGAAGGGACTATTATGTTGCTCTAGTCTTTGTTTTATAATCGCTATACCAGGGTTCATATCGGTCGTAGAATCAAGGAATTGGCGCCATTTCAATCGCCTGGTTTTGTAGTTTCTTTAGGTGCCAAATATGATATATATTTTTATAAAAAAAGCTCGAAAATTGCACAGATTTGGAGAGCTTGTTTGACAAGACGTGAGGTTTTACGCAAGCCTTTATTTTGGTCTGACTTTGGCTTCAAAAGACTTAGAAGTTCAAGATGACTTAGCTCTGTAATCCAGGAAATACAAAGAAGTACTTATCAGGTAACAATCCTATGATTTTTGTTTTTCGAAATGTTTGTTTTCTCTCGAGTAATCGAAGATTTAGTTTACCCATTTTGTTGTCGTGTCTTAAAGGATGCCTCTCAAGAAAAGAAAAGTCGTATGCTCGATTCAACGTAAAGATCTACAACAACCATCAACTTTCTCATCATCATGAAGCCATGGAAATAGTGTAGAACACAGGCAGCCAAGATGACTTAGATCTTTAATCCAGGAAATACGAAGAAGTACTCATCAGGTAACAATCCTTTGTTTTTCGAAATATCTGCTTTCTCTCGAGTAATCGAACGTTTAGTTTACCTATTTTCTTGTCGTGTCTGAAGGATGCCTCTCAAGAAGAAGAAAACGTATGCTCGATTCAACGTAGGGTCAATGATGAAGGCAAGGAAAGAGTGCAGAACACAGGCAGCCATTGCTCACAAGTCGGTCCAGGAAGGAATGAAAACTGTAGATGCCCTCTCTGCTAAACGGAGGAGACTTGAAACTAAGGTTTATAAACAATTTTTTTGCCTTTTCAATATTTTAAAATTTGGCTATTTGAATATAGTAGCCAGGCGATTGTACTTGCAATTTTGTTATTCTTGTCTTTTTTCAGTAACTTTTATCCCGTCAAAGTAGCCAGGCTTACTAGGGCTCACACTCGTGGTAGCCAGGGGAAATCCCTGGACCCCGGCCCTTAATGACACCCCTGATTAGTATTATTATTATCATTTCAGATTTCTCATATAAATGAAGATTTGAATGATCTGAGCAAGGAAAATATTCTTGTTCAACATCCAACTTCAGTTCTTAACAGACAACAGCATCCTACTACTGATGGTGATGGTGAGGTAACAATTGCTGAAAGAACAGCAACTAAGAGACGGAGTGAAACGTTTGAGGCAGCAATGAGGATTCATGGGGGAACAATGACAAATACTTTGCCTGCTGCTGCTGGTATAGTGGACACATTAACCACAAAATTCTCTCAGAAAACCTTGGTTAATGCTATTTCTAGAAAAAGAAAATTGTGTGATAAAGTTTTTCCTGAATTATACAACCAAAAGGTGAAGCAATTTGAAGATTCAGAAGATAATTTATTACGTAGCATCTCAGCCTATTATACTAAGGGTGTAATGGGTAAAAGGAAGTACAGGTCTTTGTACAGGACTCTGTCCATGAAAAAGAAAGATAGAAAAAGTAATTGTCTAGAGAGGATAAAAATAATGTCTTGTAATGTTGCTCGCTTACTGCCATACAACAAAATGATAGATCATGTGAAGTCTATTGACATTGGTAAAATGGGTAGTGTACGGGAAGATTTTTGCTATGGCTTGGATGATGATGAGAAAGTTGATGGTTGTTATAGATCTTTAGTAACCTTCCTGCCACTGTTGGCATCATTTTATTTAAGTAATGCTAAACAAACAGGGGAGGATCTTTTGTGGTTTAATAATGAAGTTAATACATTTCAAGTAGTTTTAGGAGGAGATGGGGCCCCCTTTGGGAAAGATGATACCGCATGCGCATGGCTAGTCAGTTTCCTCAATAGGGGTAGGCATATTTTAAGTAGTAATGAGAATTTCTTGATTTTTGGATCTAATTGCCAAGAAAGCTCTGTTGTTGTTCAACGCTATGTTAAATTTATGTTAAATGAGATATCAGAAATCGAGAAGAAAACATTTAACTTAAATGGCACCGATGTCAAATTCAAGTTTTCTGAATTTCCTAATGATCTGAAAATGATGTCATTTTTGGCAGGTGAGTTATCAGTCAGTGCTACCTACTTTTCAACATATGCTAATGTCAACAAAAAAGACTGTGATGATCCCACTGGGACTTTTGGTTCAGGTCCTGGCCATACATGGCAGCCATGGAGGTACAATGACAGGGTAGCCATGGCAAAGGAGGTTGCTAATTTTAAGGAAAAAATTAGTAAGCTTAAATGTTCAGACAATACAAAGAGATCTAAGGTAACTGCTTTTATTGCTGGAAAGAATAGTCGACAGGAATTTGAGCCCTTAATTGGGCCTTTTGTTGACAGGGCCCACATTGAGCCACTTCATGCCAAGAATAATGCCTGCCAGCAAGTTTTTAGGCAAATACTTTATGAAAGTATTGGTAAGTCAGCTATCTCAGCAACAGTAGTGCACTTTGATCATGTGCCACATTCAGTACCTTTCTATAAACTTGTGTATGGCCTCCAAAATACAGCAAAGTTGGCTCGCCTTTCAAACAAAATCAGGAGATGGTTCAACGATACGAAAGGTTCTGGAAAGGATTTCCAATACAGGTTTACAGGGCAAGACTCAAGAATGTTTTTACATAATTTCATGCTGATTATTGATACACTGAAGCAACCAGGTGACAGTGAGAAACAGTCATTCACCCTTCATGTTTTTGCCTACATTTGTTTGCAATTAAGGCAAAGTGTTTCACTATTTTGTAGAGTAGTAAATATTACTCTGCAAGATATAGGTAAGCTTCAGCAATTTTGTTCAAATTTTTTTAAAGCATGTTGTTTATTTACACCTTCTATTTCCCCAACAGTTTGGAATGTTGGTCACCTTATCCCTGCCCATGCTTTAGATGTGTTTGAAAAGTACCAGTTGGGTCTTAATTCTATTTCAATGGAGGGAAGGGAATCAAAGCACATGGCTATTGGAAGATACAGTACAAACACTAATTTTTCAGGTAGATGGTTGCAGATTTTCCGCCATGAGTTTGTACAGCTGATTTGGTTAAGGGAAAGAGGTTTTTATGTGGCTGAGAACCTTGACAACAAGCAGACTTACATTCCATCGAGGGTAATTGATGGTGAATCATGTTTTTGTGGGTTGCACAGAAGTGCACAGGCAGAAAAGTGCTTTTACTGCTCACACCAGTATAGAAAACAAATTGAAGACAGTGTAAAGTTAGGAAAGCTGATATGACCACTGTAATGTAATTTTACTGATTTCATTGAGATATAGATATGGATATCTCAAAGTAGTGCTGCAATCCTTGATAACAGACACATAGTTGCTCAGTGTTAAGCTCCAAGACATTGCAACTGTAATGTTTAAAGTTAAAAATGGTATTGCACCAAACTATATTTCTGATCTTTTCAATAGTTCGAGCAAAGGGTATTCCCTTAGGAACGTGGATTTTAATTTGCCCTGATTCTCCACAGTACGTTATGGTAAGCACTACAACAACCATCAACTTTCTCATCATCATGAAGGCATGGAAAGAGTATTCTAAGTAGTGTCCACAATTAGCTGGGAAGCTAAACACTCTGACACTTTTAATAAAGTTATTATAAGCTCCTGTCATTGTAAAATATTCACAAATACCAAATGTGATTTACACTTTGTATTGAAAATATTGTATTACCTTAAACTTTTAGGTGAACATTATTAAAAACAACAACAACTTGTTATCGAGATACTTGTACTATTACAGCACGTGTGTAATGATGCGTACAACTGTCCTATCACATCCAATTACAGACATGACAAGTACACTGTCCAACTGATGCTCAAATCTGAGCTCCTGATAACCAATCGGATTCGAGAAATTTGTTATAGATAGTTATGATCACTGCTGTAATCCTTGATAACAGACACACAGCATTGTCAATTGTGAAGGGGGAATCCAGCTTTGTTCCACACACCATAGTGAAAGGTAATACAGCACTGCGAAGGTTTGATTTTGAACACAAAAGCAAAGTCTTTAACAGGGTTTACAATAACTGAGGCTTTACCGTTAACTCTGCCACTCAGAGATTTCTTGAAATAGCCTTTTACCTCTGGTTCACTCAAGCCAGTTAATTGAGAAAACAGGGCCACCACAGCTTTCTTTGAAGAAAATGACATCACATGACCCTTCTCATTCTCGGCGTAGATGACATGATCCGTAATTTCTTTACTTCTTGTATGAGAGACTGCTTTTTTTAGGCAGAGATACAGCTCCAGGGGAATGTTCCTGATTATTTCAGACTGGTATGGGTTCCTAATGCTCGTTTTCCCTGATAAACGGAAGGACATTTTCTTCAACCATAATAAGCCTTCGGTCGCGAAGAGTGTACCACAGTGTAGCCCTCTATCCAGTAATACTTTCATGGGGTCGCTTGGTGGTTTAAAAGCATGGTACGATCCGGTGATGAAGGTACGCAAACTTTTCTTAAAACCACTGAGATTATCGCCCAAATCAAGGCAGTCGAACGCTTGTAGACATATGTCTATTTGTTTATCCAGCACTGAACAATCCCTACCGTTGCTATTAACTTCTGGTTGTTTTTCAGACTCTTCAGAATCACCGTCGCTGTTAAATATAACTTCATCGAGGACTTCTTGTAGAGTGAAGGACGCCATTTTGAATTTGTGAATGCTAAAATGACGACGGAGTCTGCTGACCAGTTGTTACAGCAGACCCTTGCCATATTTCGCGGGACGCGTGCCCACCGTGTTACATATATTATTGACGTGACTACTAAAATTTAGCTTATTGTCTATTGGTACTCCTAGAAGTTTCAAGCTTTTTGATGCTCTAATGTCCCTCCCTTTTACATTAATAATACATGCGTTATTGTCATTAGTTTCTTTGTTGCAAATGCTCATTGTCTGATATTTCTTCAGGTTCCCTTCTAGGAGATTTGACTCATAATATTTAGTTGCGGTGGCCGCACTTTCTTTGAGTTTGGAAATCACCTTGTTCTGATCTTTTCCTTTTACATAGATCTGATGATCATCCACGCACATTGATAGATTTGAGGCAATGTAAATTAGGTCGTTCTGATAGAGGCTCCATAAAAGTGGTCCTATTGCAGACCCCTGAGGGCATTGGCTTACCTTTTTCCAGGAACTTCAAGTAACGGATCCAATTCATACTCTGTTCGGTCGATCATAGACATAACTATTTATAATGTTAATAGCATTCTGTTTGAAGCCATAGGCTTTCAGCTTGCTTAACATTAACTGTGGATGCAAGGCTTTAGACATGTCAGTGGATAGTGTGCCAAAAGGTAGTCAGTTATCCTTAGCAGCTTTCCAATCTTCCACCAGGCCAACTAGTGTAGTCTCACTACTGTGGTGTTTGCGATAGGCAGAGAGACAGTCACCTAGATGGTTATCAAATCTGATGTGAGTTGCTTTGCGAGCAGTCTTTCAAACACTTTGTTGACACGGAAGAACTGTGACAGGCCTGTAGTTTTCTTTGTTGTGTCAATCGTCCCTTTTCAAGATTGGTGTCAATTCCCCTCGTTTCCACTCGGTTGGCCACACTACCTTTTCAATACATGAGTTGTAGAGTGTAGAGTGGTTGGGCTAGTTCTTTAGCTCCTATCTTCATCACTTTGGGTGGGATGGTATCACATTCAGTGGCTTTGTTCGTTTTGAGTGATTCAAGTGCAGTTTGTACTTGTGGCTTGTTAGTTGGCTGGAAGTCAAAAGCTTGGCACGAGTTCTTGAATTTTTCTGCTATTTGCAGCATGCTTGTGTGATTGACAAAGTCATCCATACTAGAGAGTTCTGCGTCTTTGCCTCCAATCCCGTTGGCAATGGTAGCAAAGTGATCCACAATTATTTCAGGTACTTTGGTCTTTGACGGCAACACCATTAATATTCAGGCTGATCTGCGCGTCTCTGTTTTGGTCCTTTGCACTTAAGAATGGTTTGAACGTGTTAAAGAAATCCCTTGATTTGGCTTTCAAATCGTCTGATTTCTTTTTCCAGTACCCTTTTATGGCTAATCTCCTTTGTCTTGTGGCTTCGTTACGGCATTTCCGTTTGTACTCCCAGTTCTCCACTGTATTGTCTTTGAGGTACTCTGTTTCGCACGAATTGCACATTTCCATTGTGCCATCATATACGGAACGTCTTTGTTTGTTACTCTCATTTTCTTAATGGGGAGGTGTTCGTCAACAATAGATTTCATCATTGTGTTCCAAAAATAAACTTGTCGACGATCGTCGACTTCATCAAAGATCTCACTGACCTGCCAAGGAGCATTCGATAGATGTTCGTTAAACTTGTCAGGATTGAAGTTCTTGTAGCTCCTGAAAGAAATTATCTTTGGTTTGTGAGGTGAACTTTCTCTTTTCCATAATTCATAGATAAGGGCGTGGTCACTCAGTGAAGGATGGTAAACATATATCCCTATGGCCCATACAGAGTTTTGTAGCTGAGCTCCTGCTTAAAACAAAAATATTTTGTTGTCAGGTTTGTGGTATGGCAGAAAGAAGCCAAACATGATTGTTTGCCAAGAAAGCTTTGTAAGCCATCTGAAAACACTTAGAGGTGGGGTTTCAATGGAGGAAGAGGGTAACCTAGATTTAAACTGAGAATCAGTGGGCAGATTGCAGACCTCATGGCCAAGGGGCCATCTTTAAATTTCAAAATTTTCAATGGTAAATTTGGATGTAGTGTTTGTTTAAATCCAGGAGAGAGGATGTCAGCTCCTGGAAACACCAGAGTGTACCCACACTTATCAGAGAAACTCCAAAGACGAAATCACACAGATTCTCTTATACATGCACAGTTGGCTAGTGAATCTGGTGTGGCTGTATTTGGCATAAAAGGTCACTCACCAAGGGCATGAGATTTTGCAAATTCCAGATATTTTTTTGTTTGATTACATGTACCAGGTTTTAGAGGGGGAATACACAAGGTGGATATCAAAGTGGCTGAGTGGCAAATGTCCAAGTCAGGTCATTTATTTTGATTCAGTTACTCAAGCAGGTCTTTCTCAATCCCTTTGTTATGTGGAATTACTACATGATTTTAAGCAAAAAGTTAGACCAGTCGAGGAGTTCAACTGGTGGAAAGCAAGTGAAAGGAAGTCCTTTTTTTGCATGTGGGACTGCCAGTTTTAAAATAAGTGACTCCTTAGTACTTCTATCACCATTCCCTTTTAGTTACCGGGTTAAGAATGCTATGTGAGGATACTATTACTGAAAATGACATCTGTGTAGCAGATGCAATGCTTGAGAGGTACACCCGCCTAATCCCAAAGCTATTTGGAAAACATGAGTGCACATTCAACTTGCACTCTCTGACGCATTTGGCTGAGCAAGTTAGAGGGCGTGAGCCATTAAGTTTTCATTCTGGCTTTGTTTTTGAGTCAATGTTGGCTCACCCAAAGCGTCTTTTTCATGGAACACGTGGTATCCCTGATCAGGTGTGTAAAAGACTTGGTTTAACGCAGCATTCCAACCAACATATACTAAAGAGTGTTGAAGGAAATGCAGAGGCAGAGGGGTTTGCAAGGAAACTTATTTCCCCCACGCATTTCTCTAAACTTGTCCTACTCATTGACAAAATTCGTCTTTTTGTCCCACTAAAACAGATTCCTCATATTGACAATCAGATTGAAGGATGTCCTGAAGATGCTGAAAATGTTACCACCTGTCAATGGATGCTAAAGAATGGACAGGTTTATCACAGTCTTAGCTATGCAAGAAGAGGGAAGTGGGGAAGTTATTACATTTGTTTTAGTGAGTCTTTTGAAGAACATGACAGATCTGTGGCTATGGTAAAGTGCACTATTTTTATAATGACCAACAGAATGGCTTTGCTGTTGTGCAAATTTTAAGGGATATGCATATAAATGTTTGTGAAAATGTAAATTTAGCCCCAAATGACCCTTTTACGCATGCTTTTTTAGCAAGTAGTGTTCTTGGACATTACTTGGCAGGTGTTAAAGAAACTGATAGTTACAAAGTTATCAGATGCTCACAAATAAAGTCAAGAGTAGTATTTGTAAAAAGTAATGATGATGCTGGTGTAGATGGCTGTTTCCTCCGTACTAAAGAGTTATCAGCATGATTAAATTATTATATGTAGAGAAATTATGTAACATTTAAATGAATATTTCTTGTGAATTAACAATAGCAAATTATTGCATGACATTTTCCTATTTCTGTTGAATGTTTTTGCACTAAATAACTTAAATATGCCATATAGTTTATATATATTAATTGCACATATTTATGCTTACAAAATGTACATTGTTCACTGCATTGCAGCGGTGGCTTGAATGTTATATGCATGTATATGGTGCATTTATTACTGTATTGAACTACATCGTATTTGGATTAATAGAAACCTGTGTCTGGAGCATAATGCATGTATCTATTGTGAGATCTAAAGTTGCCATTTGACAAATTAAGGATCGAACCCCAGGATTATAACTAATAATTCGTAAAGTGGGAGTTAACAAAATCTTTACCATATTATTGTTTCATCTGAAAAGAAAAGGGGGAAACTAATTTTGTCACCAAGTGTCTCACTGATTCCAACACAACTATTATATCAAAATCTTTTTGTAATCAAATACTTTTGGATTCCATATCATCAAATCTCTTAATATTAAAAAAAAAAAAAGAAAACATCAAGTACCTATTTGATACTTTCAGAACCCTGTTAACTTTAATTTAGAGGTAGGATCTTGTCAAGATCCTGTTAATATTCCCAGAAAAATTATTTCAGGATTCTATTGACACTTTCAGGATCCTGTTGCATTTGAGCTAGGATCCTGTCCAGGATCAATATGAATTATTTTCCAAGATCCTAAATGATTCTTTAGGATCCTGTTAGAATCCTTATGAAATTAACATTTTAACTGGTTATTAGGATTCTTTCAGGATCCTTTTGCATTCCCTTTAGGATCTTGATACACCCAAGAACCTGATAGAATCCTGTTAGGATCCTGAATAGGATCCTTTGGGGCAGTCTTGTCCTGGACAGGATCTTACTCTATCCAGGATCCTAAAAGGATCCTAAGCAAGGTCCTATTCTTGTACATATGGTCAACAGGATCTTGGATAAGATCCTGTTCCTTTTCAGGATCTACACGATCCTACAGGTCCTAGAGAATCCTAGGATTTCTACCAGGGTATTGTTTACAAATGTGACATTTTTATAAAGTGTGACAGTCACTGCAGAATATTTTTTGAACAAAACATTTGCAAAACCTTTGTTTCACTGACCTCTTATGACAGAAATCCCCCATTTCGTCGTGTATTTGGTGTTTTTTTGCTTGAGCATTTTCCTGCACTTTGTTCAGGTCATGTTCTTTAAGAGCAGAAAACCTTTTCTTCTTTACTACTGGCTGTTCTGGCTTGTTTTCTTCTTGAACAGCAACCTCTGTCCCAGTGGTTTCTTCTTTGAACTCGAAGTTTGCGTCAAATTATGGCATATCTTCCATATTTTCTGACATTTTGTTATCATGACTGGCTTCACAGAACCATGTTTATGCACATATTTATAAAATGTCTTTTTTAGCCAATCAGAACGTGCATAGTTTTATAGTTATTTTATAAAACTATAACAACATTCAAGATAGAAAGTACTCTAGGTTTTGAGTGGCTCAATTGACCCTTTCTAAAGTGGATGGAAATTTTTTAGCTACAGCAAGTTGTAAAATAATGGTATAAACATTAACAAATGGTTTTAAAGAAAGAAGAAACTGAAACAAATGTTTGGCCCCTCACAATGCCAAGCAAAGCTTGCTCAAGAAAGGCCAAAATTGCTTTACCTTCCTTGTAAATATTAATAGTATAAAATGATGAAAGGAGGGCAATTATTGCATCAATTATCCGTTCCTGGCACAAAAGATGCCGCCCTTACAGACATTGTAGAGTTGTTCCATGTCATAGATCTTTCCAACTGCCACAATTTGGGGCTGGATGAAATTTTGAATTCCCTTATGAACTGCACAGTTTCTCTGCAAGTTAAGTGAGATAATTTAACAATATTAATCCGTGGTATGCTGTATCTTCATCCTTAGTAAGAAACATAAGTAACAAAGATATATCTGAAGAAGATATCTTGCTGCACTGGGGCGGATCCAGGATTTTAGTAGGGGGGGGGGGGGGGGGGGGTCGAGCGCCGAGCGCCGAAGGTGCAAGCCTGCTAGGGGAGTCTGGTGGCATGCCCCCCACGAAAAAATTTTAAATCTGGATTGCCTGAAATGCCATTTCCGGCGTTTTTAGGGCAGTTTTGAGAAAATGTAAACGTTGAAATCAGCCAAGTTTTTAAGTGAAATACACTGAAAAAGGTTACTTACTGCCCGTTGTAAGAGTAGTAATGTATTCGTAGACATAAAAAAATACCACTATATCACTGAAACTGAAATCTAGATTCCCTCAGATGGTGTTTGAAATTTTGTCCCTGAATTTTCATGGTACTGTAAATGTTCAAACACTTTTTAAATATTTTATTTATTTATTTTTATATTTTGGAAACCACACTTTTTGCTTTGCGAATTGCAGTTTAAAGTACACTTGTCAGTTCTTCTTGAAAACTGGATCACTGAGCATCATCCTCCGAGGGTGCTGCTCAGTGAAAGCCTGGACTGCTGCATCAAAATCACGGAAATCTGGCGATAGAGTTTCATCAGTGCCAAGCCAGACAGTATGTCAGTGGACATGGTGGTGCAGAGGTACGTCTTCAATAGCCTCAAAACACTGTTTACCCATTCATTGTTAGCTGATGTGACGGGTTGAGTGCATCCGATGCGAAGTAAAACATGAATTTTTGGAAAGACATCAGGGTCACATTACTGTGGGAAGAAAAGATGCGAAACTCTCAGGGTTGGTGCTCGTCTGTGAAGATATCAAAGAATGAGCAGCATACCTTCAGGTCTACTTGAAGAGAGTCTAATTTGCTGGGCAACGAATTCCATTTCCTTGTCCTTCTGTACTCAATGTCCAGAGTTTGAGGGTTTGGAAGGTCAGTCTGGTAGAGTTGCACCACATCTGCAATGCCTTTACCCATGGTGTTAAGAACACTGGGGGCCAAATTAAGAAGTCGTGATGTCTTCTCCTGGGTAGAACCAAACTTGTAACAGGTTAAAATCACATTCCCTGATAAGATAGTTATTGCATGGTGGGAGAGAATGTGAATAAATTACACTTAATTGCTTTTTACCTTGAGGACATCTCTTGAATAATATGGTCGATAAAAGGAATAACAAAGAGAATTCTGGGAATTCATCCAAGATGGCGGTGTAGAGTTGAATTCCAAGTAGATTTATTATTTCCTGGGGATGTTGACAAACTTTGAACGCGAAGAGCACACGGTTCGAACTATGAATAATACGAGAATTACAATCAAAAAAACCTATAACTGACTGAATAAAGAATGAAATCGAAGCGAACAAACGCGAATACTCACAGATTTTCCTACATCCCAGAAATGAAGAATAATCAATCCCAAATGAATCGATCCAAATAAACAAGCGTGCAAGTCAGAAACTAGCTCTTGCCCCTGGCTCACATGTTGGGCCCCCATGTAGCGGTACAAATAAACATCGGGCTCAGGCCCACGCGGCGTAAAGAAAACGAGTCCAAACTGGAACTTTGTAACTAACAGGCGGCCTCCTTAAGGTATGTAAAGCAAGACTGTTCTCGAAATTTTAAAGCTTATTCTTTGTAACGAAGGTTTCTTTAAGTTTCTGGTCACATATCTTTCAGGCGAGAATTTAATAGCTTAGTTACGGTAGCGCTCTGTGATGACAGCAGTTCAGAATCAAGCAGCGATGAGGACGACATTGAATTTTTGCTTGTATCTACAATGTTCCCTCCTTCAAAACCTACGGTGCCTCGATTGAATCTTGATGACCTGACTGAAATCCAGTGTGAAACGATGTTTCGGTATGTATTTTCCCTAAAAGAGGTAGTATTTGTTAGTTTTGTGGATCAGGGCCGTTTCACTCAATCAGTTTTCGACAAAGAAAAGCTGGCGGTTTCACAGAACCCTGCTGTTAGCTACGATACTTTTAGGAGATTCCATTGCTTTCTACCGAAGCTCTTGGAGACTGTTATTCAGGGTCGGAAATTGCTACCAGGTGCCAATGCGACTGAAAATTCATCTTTGGTGACCAAACTTTTTACTTTATTTGCCAATAGGTTTACAATTACCTTTTCCCGTAGCAGGTTAGGACGTATTGAATAAAACCTTGTTTGGGTAGAGCTAGCCTGTGCCGCAGACGAAACTAAACCCGGGTTTAGTTTCATCTGCGACGCAGGCTAGGTAGAGCAAGGCCAAAAGGTTTCCGTTTGCCACACAACATCGCACATGCCGCTATGTTTAATGTGCCACAGCACATCCGCGTGGATTAGTACTTTATGTTATATTCTATATAGTACCCAACCTGGCAAATCCCACGTGCTTTTTGTAAATATGCATGCTCATTTGCGAACGTTAAAAGATTTAATTGAGAAGAGTAACCAAGACGCTGCCAAAAGACTTTTGGAGGCTCTGTCCGGTGATGTAAGACAAGACAACATTAAAGTGGAAACTCTACAAAAGGTTGACTTCGGGACAAGTCTGATTCCAGATGACATAAGATCTGGTGGAAGTTTATGTACTAGGTGCTGTCCATAATCAGTGGTAGACATTTGCCCTGTGTTGCTGATTTAATAAGTGAAAGACCACTTTGATGTATCGGCTTTCTTTGGATACTTAGTACAGTAAATGCAGTACATAGTATGCAATCGCGTTCATTGCTGTGTACGACCCAGAGAAATAGCACTTTCCAAGAAGATTGAAACTCTCTTTTTCTCGTATTCTAATTTTGGACTTGGCTGCCCGTTTGCTAGATTTATTTTGCTCCTTCTACTCTTTACTTGAACTGGACGATGATGAAAAGAAACGCAAGGATGTCATTTTCGTCGCCCATGTGCTTTCTTACTAGTGCCTAGGCTTCTGTTGCATGTAACATCCAATATGACGGCCACTGTGGCGGCTGAGGACGATCGGTGGATGAACAAAGTGCTTTGATTTTAATTTAAACCGTGCTTTCAACTCACTTTTTCGCTTACCTTGTAGTCTTAGTTTTGAAACAGTTTCTGACTGGAAATTATCGTTTATCAGGCTGACAGACTCACAACATTGCCGTAAAAGCGTGTGCGGTTTGCACAGTTGCTATACATTTACATTTCAGTTTTTTGGCGACCAACTTCTGGAAGCTGGCGCCTAAAAGTTGTCAATTAGTTGCCAGCTGGTGAGTTCAAATAAAAGTTAATTTCCAACCCTGTTTATTTATAGCCTGGTTAATTCTCTGGTCGCCGGCTGAAAAGGACAAACTTGTTGTTTGCAAACCCACTCTTTAATTTTAATAAACCCATAGATTCCAAAAAGATGACATGGAACATCTTTTACAAGCTTTGCAAATACCAGCTCACTACATTTGCAATCAGCGAACAAATGCCACTGGGATGGAGGCCTTGATGATTCTGCTAAGGAGACTGGTCTATCCAAACCGTTGGTGTGACCTGGTGGGCTTGTTTGGGAGAAGCGAGTCTGAACTCAGTCTTATTTTCGCTAAAGTAACTGATCCGTATTGTTTATCATTACTTTCTTGATACTATTTCACTTGATAAATACATAACTTTAATGATATTAATCACAAAATTTTTTTTTCGTAGATAATGGATGACATATATGACCGTTTTTGGCACCTCTTAGATTCCCTGGATCTTGTGTGGCTTGACCCCGACGTATTTTCAGAGGCCATGCATACCAAAGAAGCTCCCCTACAACAATTCTGGGGCTTCATAGACGGCACTCCAAGGCCAATTGCATGGCCGATCAGGAATCAACGAATCATGTACAGTGGCCAAAAAAGAACCCATTGTTGAAAGTTTCAGGTATTTGAAAACAATTTTCTTTAATTTGTAAAGATAATCTTTACTAATATTGGACACAATTTTATGCATTTATAAATTCTTTTGGGCAAAGTGTTGGAATCTTACAGGTAACATGAGGCCATGGGTCACAGTCTTTCATGGAGTTAGGGTAATTAAGGGCAGATTTAGGGAAAGGGCCCAGAAGCTTCCCCTCCTAGATTGATTTTCCACACAGCTTTCATTATTACAGTTTTCTATAGGCAATCCAACCATTTACTTTGAACATCAATATAGGAGTGTTCTCATTGTATTTCAGTCAGATCATGCCCCAAATGGGCTAGTTGCCAACCTATTTGGGTCAATGGAAGGACGCAGACATGATGCTTTTATGCTTGGAGAGAGTGGTCTAAGTGATAAGCTGCGAAGGTTCCAGAAGCCTAATGGGGAGCCATATGTAATATATGGTGACCCAGCATATGGTTTTACAAGAAATGTCCTAGCTCCTTTTCGAGGAGCACACTTAACTGATGATCAACAAGAATTTAACAGGCAAATGAGTAAAGTCCGAACTAGCGTTGAATGGGGGTTTGGTAAAATTATTCAGTATTTTGCATATTTGGATTTCAAGAAAAACCTGAAGGTCCTCCAGCCTGTTGCCAAATTTTACTTGGTTGGGGCCATATTGACCAACTGTCACACTTGCTTATATGGGTCCCTAACAAGCACATACTTTGAGCTAGACCCACCCTTACTGGAGACATCTCTCTCTAATAGCTAAGCCATTGTTGTACATATGTGCAGCAGCTAGCAATTGTAATATTAGACCATGGCATATGCATCTGACTGTACAATAATTTCAGAACTCTCTTACATATTAATTGTAAAAAAGACAAGGCAATATTTAACCCAATGTGTCTTGCATTTAATGAAAACTCAAACTACCTTAGCATTTGCATTAGGTCATGAAACTGTATGCAGAGTGCATAACATAACAGGATGCACAACTTATTAAAAGTAAATTTATTGTCTTTATACTCTGTAAATAAAAGAGGAAATAAATAAACTATGGCAATTGAAAACTGAGTCAACATTTTTAGAGCTTGTCTTTGAAGAATGACAGAAACATCCTTTTCTCCTCCAACTCTAGTTTGAGTCTCTCCTTTCGCTCTGCTGCTTCATCTTCATATTTTCGCTTTTTAAATTCAAACTCAAGCTTTCTCTGTTCTAATTCTTTTTCCTTCAAAACAGCCTTTCTCTTGTTCTTTTCTTCTAGCATCTCAATAGCTGACAGTCTTGAAGCTCTTTTTTGAAGTTTTTTTGTCCTCTTCCACATACTTGCTAATTAGTCGATCGAGTCTCTCTCTGCATGCTCGTCCAGATAAGTTAACTTTTTTTTCATTTGTAGTAAATTCGGATGAAAGAATTTTTGTGATCACTTCCCAATCAGCCAGGCATTTCGGTCTCTAAGCTGCCACTTCAGTCGTGATCATGAGGTCGTTTGATGTCTTTGGCCATCTGAAAGGAGCCATTTTCTACAAAGCAAAGGTTACACAAGGTTAACTCGTGAAGAAAGACAATTTTCGTCTAAAAATTCTACACCAAAACATCAAAATTCCGCTATTGTTGTTTCTTTCACAAGCACAGCTGGAGTCGCCGTGTTTGTTTTTCATTCACACGTACTACTTCATTTAAAAGGCCCAAGACTAGTACATAATTCATTGTCAAATGCTGGAAACTTAACAGTCTAGCAAAATACAAATACAAGAGCCTAAATTGTAGGTTTAAACATGGGCTTGTTGGAGCCGCCATGTTTGTTTTTCATTCGCAAGTTCGATGTACAAGTTAACTCGGTGAAAGATATTGGGCATAAAGCACAGCCTGCGTACAAAAGTATGACATGGAAAGTGTCGTATAAAATGTTTGACGACGACCAACTTTGGAATGCGTTAGAGGAACAGAGTCTTGTCCCATTCAAGGACGAAGTGCTCTATTCCGGCCTCGAAGAATCGTCCTGCTCCAACAACTCTGTTTTAACTGCCGCTGAGGAAATCGAGCAAGCAAAACAAAGGGCATGCCTTCCACCACAAGCAAGAAAAAGGCTTAGTTCAAAGTCCACATTGATCGTGGGTTTTGGTGAGAGGCGAGCTACATGCGAGGTAGAACTTATTTGGTGGCCTGACTTGTACAGTGTGACACAATACGGGAAACTTATCAGAATGTTCATAGAAAAATGTGAATTTTAAATTATGATTTCCAGAGTAGGATCCTACAGTCCTGCATGGTCAAACGTGTTTAGGACAAGCCAATCAACTGACCTCTAATTCTTCCATTGAGCAATCAGAGCCATTAACTCTTTCCTTAGTGTTTTCATTTGTGCAAATCTCCAGTTGAAGGAGGGGAGGCCATTGTCACTTGTGAGGATGTCTCTCACTGACAGTATAACTGCAACACCACAACTGCCTGCACCTGGTCCAGTCTTTGGTTGATGTGACATGTCAAAGCGGGGCAGAGGAAAGGCCAAGTTCCAACCTGCATACTTGGAACTGGTTGCAAGGGTTGCAAATCCATTGAGCATCTTGTCGACCACTCCAAGAATATCACGGGTTGGAGATACTTTCAGTCCATCATCAAAGTACACTGTCTTTGTTGTGGTGTGGAAACAGAGCATTCCCCAGTGCTGCATGAACTGATAATGCACTGGTGTTACAATGAATGTTGCATCCTCGACTGAGCAATGAGAAAAATACCCAGCCACTTTGTTGACGAAATATTGTGTCTCTTACTGTGCCCACATTTGACTGTAGGTGGGCAGATACACAACAGTGGTATGGTTGCTACATGCCTCTAAGAGCTTCAGACACAAGACATCGATGGTAAAACCATTAAGGTAACGCTCGCATGCCAGTGTACTGAAGTCTCTGGTATCCATAATGAATTGCCCATATCTGATAATTTCATCATGGGGTTTGGAATTTCTCAGGATGTCCTTGACCACAAGCATATTTGGCATGCTGTTGGATGAGGAAAGCCACTTGTCCTCTTGAGCAAACTTTGCAGCCTCCACCTTATAGAAAACCTTGGATAATTGTTGTGAGGAAACTCCAAATTTTTGGACGTGTTTTCCTCGGAGAGCAAAATGAGTTCTTCGTCAGTGATTAAGCCGTCTGCGAAACTAATAAGTAATGTGTTTCATGTTTCTTTAAAAGAAGACATACTCGATCGAAGACTTTTTAATAGCACACATTCGTAAAAGCTTGATCTTAACTCAGACTTCCTGCCACGGACGTGGTGTCCTCGATCCAGACCTTCCTCGGCTGCATGGTGTCCACGTTGTTGTACCGTTCTTGTCCCCTACTTTCCATTTTATATTCTGGTCTCGACCCAACTCATGCCGCGACGCGAGTCACTGGCAACGCCAGTCTAGTTGGATTCAAAACAGTTCTCTTTGTCTCCAAAATATAATTTTATTATTCAAGAAAATTTGCATTGGGTATAGTGTCATCGATTTTATATTAGTTACTGTTAAAAACAAAAAACAAATCAGTTCCACAAAATAGTACTTTGGATGCATTCATATATCTTAAATGGAGGCCGGAACACTTTGCTATATAGATAGTAATCATTTAAATGGTCAATTGAGCAGGAAAAGGAATGCAAAATGTGTAAGACTTCCAGTCCTGAACCTGACAGCTAGCTAGCGGATCTTCGAGTGATTATATATCATGAATGTAAATGATTGCATGGTTCTATTAACTTTAATCCACATGGGTGTTTTAATTATCAAAAATTGGTTTGCTGTGGAACACAAACGATTATGTTGTAAAGGGTTTTATTGAAAAGTTTGGTATTTAAAGTAAATATTATTAAAATCTCCAACAATAAAACATGGAACTATTTTTAAACTTAAACCTAGAAAACTAGTAATATTAAATGCAAAAATATTATAAACACACCACAGGTAAATTAAACTGCTAAATTGGAATATTACAAAACTTTTTAGAAATAGATTTGCTACCTAAATAATAAATGTTGTTTTATAGGTATCTACGCATCAAATTAATCCTAAAAATACATTCTTGACTTCCTTTCTAGTGCAATGATCAAGTACTATTATACTTGAAGCATGAAATCTACTTCTCAATTAAAGGGACCCTCTCAGCCTATGCAATGTATTTGTTGACATCTGAAATGTGTGAACCCAACACAAAAAGTAATAAATAAATGTCAAAAGCAAGTAGCAAGTAGCACTTTTAAGGCCAAAAGAAACTAGTCTTCTCAAACAAGTCAGATGAAAATAGATTGCCAATTCACTTTTAGGGCGGATTCACCTTTGGGCATTCAAGGACTGTGGCTCAGAGGGTTCTTCAAAGGCCAAGCTTATAACTGACCAAGTTCTACTGACCAAATTTACTGGTAGTTGAAGTCATACAATATTCTCCAAAAGGAAAATGTACCAGTAACAGAATCACAAAATACTATTTAAATTGCTCTCCTGTCTAAATTTACTATGAAGTCCAAAAAGTGTAACAGCAAATCGATTTAAATGGTCAAATGGTCAATTGAGGAGGAAAGGAATGAAATGTGCAAAGACTGCCTGGGCCTGCAGAGCTTTAAACAATCAATCCCAGAAGGTTCAAAGTACCCAAACGACAGTATCCAAATGATAATCCAAATATACTAGAAATACGATAATCGCAGATATCCCCTCGCTCAGTAGTGGGTTTTCGGAAAGCGGGATTCTTGTTTATTTTCCGTTCGGAGATTATTTAAATTTTTTTTTGCAAACCACAGCTGTGTAGCAACGTCACCAGTCGGCCGCTAAAAAAAATCTTTGTCACATGGCAGTCTGGTTTAGTTCAGACAACGTGCACTTTTCTCTGCAATTTTCGTAGACACTAGCTGAACTTCAAAATTCGCTGAGAAAACATTTACACGCAACTGCAGAATACTCCTGAGGCTTGAAAGTCAAGCAAAGTCGATCTTGAACACCAAAGTTTTTATGAATTTCAAGAAAAGCCGCGATTTCTCCAGCCAATGCTTCATCCTAACCACATACGTGTATGTTTGTTTTTTTGTGTGTGTGCCAAATTTAGAACCGTCAAAGCGAGTCGCTTGTTTACACGCTTTTGAAGTCTCGGAATCGTGTGAATTTTGGCAGGGATTCAATTTTGAAAACAATAACTTTTCAAGCTGCGTTTGACGATTTTAAAATCTTTGACAGAAAAAAGAAATCAAGTCACTAAATAATACAAGGTCCGATTTTATTGAGCGAGCAAACCCGGTCACTAAATAATACAAAGTCCGATTGTGTTGAGTGCGTATCTTACGGGGGTCCCGCTAGTAGACATATTGTTTAATTTGGAAAGCAGTGGCAGGATATTTTCTACTTTAATAGCCTTCAAAAAGCAAAAACATTTTAACTCGGTTACATTTTATCCTTGAATACAGTGTGCCAAAAAACGTGGCGACAAAACTTCACAGCATGTGTCAGACTGTCAACTGTCAATGAAATTATGCAAACATGTCAGGAATCGGATTACACAATCTTGCACGAAGGCACTCTGAAATAGCTTTGAAAACCAGCGAAAAGATCACAGTATAATCCTACTTGGCCTTCATCACAGTTCCCGGGGCATCAAATGACAAAATATACGGCAATTGTTGAAATACCAATGATAACACGTCCGTTGTTTAACAAAAGTGTACTTAACGTTAATTGATGTAAATTTTCAAAACTCACCAGTTCCTGAAAGCCATAGCTTTAGCTCTTTTCCAGCAAAGGAAACAAAACCCAAAACACTATTGTTTACGTCTTCAATGATTTCAAAATACACTGTATAGAGCAGTCCTCATACAGTACGAAAATTCCACTTTCCATTGTATTGTGTTGTCATCTTGTCAAATTTGGATTCTGAAAACTGCATTCCTGTTATTGCGAAAGGTGAAATTTGCCACAGTGATTGTTCGATTTCCACCGACTGTATTTTGCTATTCCTTTCTGAAGAAGTGTCTGCGTTTTAACACAATACTGGCGTCTGGGATTGTGTCAGGTGGGCCTTAAGGAATCCGTTTTATGTCTAGTAAAGTTTGCCTCCCATGCACTGGCAAAATATCCGGGCAATTTACAGCCTTGGGACGAGGTTGTATGCCACACACAAACACACAAACACATGGACATTAGATTTCGAGATGGCGACACGCTTGGAGTCTCCGATAAGGCGATAATACTACTGCATTAGCGTCGTGAGTATTTCCCTCACTTTGCTTGGGGACAAGTGCAGATTTATTGCCTGCGAAACCCCTGGGGGAGTGCTCGACCAAAGGGTGGTACTGTTCAAATGTGTACACGAGACATAACTACGGATGTTCAAATAACTTTAACAAATCTTTTGTTTGTTGAGAATCACAGGTTATTAACAAAAACTGAACGCATGGCGAAGTAAGCACTATATAACAACAACACAAATTACATATTTCATCTCATAAAGTCTAGCTTTAAAAGTTTAAAAGAAAACACTTATTTAAAACCCTGTTTTGCTTTGTTCCACTTCCTCTTTGCTTACATTCATATTTAATACGGTTTATAATTTGATCCATGCTAATTTCCGTGAGGAGGATTTTGCCTTCACTGTCTTTTTCCAACCTGGAAGCTATGACCAATTTGGAAATAGGGATCCTAAAAGTCATGTCTTTGCAGAGACGAAACAGGTTATTTAACTGTGGCTCATTGAACACACCCTTGGAAATCCTACTACTGAATGTGGGAGGAATTATATCCAAAGAGCTGGTGCTCCCTGGTACATTTGAAAGTTGGGAGTGGATCTGATTTATGAAGACACCCAGGTAGTTATAGAGATGTTTGGTCAAGACTACTGTAGCTGGCCCATGAGTGTCCACGGTTTTGTGTTAGGATCCGCACAACGTAACAGTCATCATGCATTTTTGCTCTAGGTACTCTTGAATCCTCATATATGTCACCACTCCCGCCGGATTAGCATTGTCAATCATTATCTGTGCCAACAGATAATGACGATACAGGACATACCTTTTTTGCTCTTTCAGTAGCTTTCTCCAATACCTCGCTGTCATTCCCTCCACCTTCAGCTGCCTCTATTTCCTCTATTTCCTCTATTTCCTCGCTGTCATTCCCTTCACCTTCAGCCAGATTAAGGATCTCACTGACAGCCCTCCTACCATTAGCAACACTTTTGTTGTCACCTGTCCGTTCTTCATTTTTATTTTCTATCATCTCTTCCTTCTCACTTCCATCACGCTCATTGCCACGTCATTGTGTTTTGATACTACAAATAAAAGAAAACCATTTTTAGCTTTTAGGTTATCATCAGGATAGGAAACAAATAACTTGCAAATAATAGTTAACGAATTATTGCAAATGTATATAAACAAAACCAAAACAGAGCCAAAAGTCTGCAATGATATTTAATAGTGCATGATAAAAGACTTTATGTAACAGTACCCAGGTGACCACCGTAGAGGGATGCAGATCGAACTCTAGTGCCCAAGGGGCCGCAAAATTCTGCTCACCCCACACGCAGAGACTTACCGAATACTTGCTGCTCGGGTGTAACAACTTCATAGGCTTTTTCAGGGGATATTATCCAGGGAGAACTACATCAGGTGCGTTTTCACACCAGCTGGGCAGGTGTGGAAACAGACTGTAACCTCAAGTGGGACACTTGCGTTATAGGTTTATCACAACGTTTTCACAAGAGTTTAAGTTGCTTCTTTCGTTGCACTTTTTACAAATCCAAGCTACAATCCTGGCCAAAAGTATGTGGGACACTGCAAAAATGCTATTTTTTCATCATCACTCTTGTTCAACAACAAAAGCAGCTCCCCCCTCCCCCTATACAATGTTCCTTAAAGAGTGTGCACTTTGAGCACACTCACTCAACATTGTATGGGGGGAGGGGGGCGGAAAGTGTGAAAGTGTCATCATTTTCAGATAAAAAGCTAAGTGTCCCATGACTTTTGGCCAGGATTGTAGGTGATTTCTTGTCACATGCGGGAAAGAATATGTTGACTAAGCCATACATGATCTTATAAAACATAGTTGCTTGGTGCAGCAAGCGCCTGTTTTCGAGGGAGTCCCACCCGAGTTCCTTAAGAAGGTTTGAGGAGCTAGTAGATGATTTATAGTTGTTAAGCACGAAACGTTCTGCTCTTATTTGCACCTGTTCCAGCTTGTTTACATTCCTGTCGGTGTGGGGGTTCCACACAGCAGAGGCATACTCTAGTTTAGGTCTAACGAGGGCTTTGTATGCTTTTTCTTTCACTTTTGGTGTGCAAGTTTTTTAATTTCGTCGGATTAGTCCCATTGTTTTGTTGGATTTGCTTGCTATTTTGTTGCAATGTTTGCGCAATCTCAGGTCAGAGGCTTGTGTGACACCAAGATAGTCTTGTGATGACACTCTATCTAGTATTGTAGCATGCATCTGATATGACGAGCAGGTGGGGATACGCTTGTTAGTGATGGGTAGATGGAAACAATTGGTGGAGTTGAACTCCGTTTGCCAACGTACAGACCATTCCTCAAGTTTGTTTAAGTCTTTGTAGTAAATTGTACATATTTTTAAAACCTTAAATCTTACTCCTAAGCCTATTATATAACGCTTTCTTAAAGGAACTTTCTGAAGGAAGAGATCTTAACTCGGCGGGCAAAGCATTCCAGTCATTCTGGGCACTATTCTGGGATCTCTGTAATCGCCAGTTGGATTTGATTTCGTTGTTCGTACAGTGTCCTTTGCCCGAGTGTTGTGGTTGTGAATATCTGCACCTCGAACTACCGCATTGTCACTGGTTAGCTTGTACATATGAATACAACGTTGCAGTTGTCTTCTGGCAAACAGGTCTACAATCAAATGCAAAAGTAGTTGAGACACTGTGCATATTTTGAGCAATTTATCGGCTTTTAAGTTTTGTTCATTTCTGCCCCCCCTCCCCCCCGTCTCAATGTTGTTCGCGCCTGAAATCTCGTTGTGCGATATTGGATCTTCAACATTGAAACGGGGGAGGGGGGGGAAAGATGCTGTCAAATGAAATCCAGATGAGAGTGAGGGAATAGAAGAGAAGAATGGGTCTTTATCTGCGAGTGTCTCAACCATTTTGCATTTGATTGTAGCCAGTTCAAGTCGGACAGGGTTTCACTTGATGAAGAGAGAGAGAAAGAGAGAGAGAGAGAGAGCTAGATGAAATGGCACTTTTGTAACCTTCGTGGCACTTTTGTAACCTTAGTGGCACTTTCGTAACGTGGCATTTTTGTAACCTCGGTGGCACTTTCGTAACCTACCATCCTATAGCCTAAATATTTTGTTTCTTAACCTTCTGAAGGCTTTCTTTTACATAGTACGTTGCTCTCCGTCACCACGACTCATCACTGTGGACATCGCAAATAAAGTTCAGGGCGGGAAGGCCGATTTGTGTCTGTTTGCTGTTTACGTACATTCAGGAAAGATTATAATTATGCCTCTTGATAATACTCCCTCCTAAATGAGTCCATACGATGATATCAACCATTTCTTTGCAAGATACAGTACATTGATACGGTGTATATATGATAACTCAAATATATGAACTACGGAAAGGAATGAATTGTGAATTTGATCATTGCAGTGAGAGCTTAAGCTGCTTCACTCACTGCGATGATTAAATTCACAATTGATACAGTACATTGTTACATGACTTCATGCTTTCGATTGCAAGTAAAGGCTAAAACGAGTGAAAAATACACTCAGGAACCAGATTTCAGGACGTTTGTGTGATCATAGTGTCACATCGACTGAAGTTTTGACTATATGTAACTGAAGATGCACAGCACTGTTCTTGATAATGGTTTTGGAATTATGACAGTGTAAACACGAGAATCAAGGTTGAGAAAAAACGAAAAACTTCAAAGTACCGTATCTCTTTTTGAGACAGAGATGTTGATTAATGTTCTCGACAACAGTGAAACAGGAGGTATACCAAGGAACGACAGAACCTCCAAAATGAAATTGAATTTATACGGCTGTATTTGTACTCGTCAGTTTTTTTTTCTCGCCGTGCAGGTATGCAAATATAACTTCATGGCACTGAACTCAGCTGTTTACAGCTGCCAACTTGTGCTCATTTCCATCTTCCCCTGTCAATTATAAACAAAGTAATCGAATGTTCTTTTTGAAAAACCTTGTCATGAATTTCAGAACTGACTTGATACATTAGCTGCGTACAGCTGCATTCACTTGGGGATGAAACCTGTTGACATACACGAAAAATGAAATTCTTGACTGTTTTCTTAATACCACGGCAGTTATATGATCACTCTAATATAACAGCCATATTTATTGGCTGCAAATACAAGAAATATTGAAAAACAGACCAAACACCGTGACACGACCATATCAGCTCTGCTGTAATTTTAACCTGTATAAGTAAATGCTATTATCACTATTATCAAATAATATACAACGGTCTGTAAAATAGTAACTACAATAAATTTTATGAGACCATGCCTCAACTAATTTCTGAACATAAAAAATTGATCAAAATCAAAAAGTGTATTAATTTTTCTGTAAGTGACTTGTGTATTTAATTTGTACAGCAGATCACGGGGGTTTCCCACATCAAATTTTGTTTCACATATAGTTTTAGACAAGAGTCGACGAAAGAACTATTATAAGCATAATGTCTAACCAAATTTTGGGCGCATTGAGAAACTCATCGATCTGTCATAGCGTAGAGCCAAATGTCTCGCACAACTTCAATCATTAAATATGTCACCTTTGGAAACTATTATAACACTCCCTTAGTAACGTACGAATACCGCATAGTAGCGTACGAATAACCCCATAGTAACGTACAAAATATAGAGCCATATTTGTACATTGCTAAGGCGCGTGTCTTCAAATATATCACAGTATCTTTACGTCACTGGTATACAAAATATCACAGTATCTGCATGTCACTAAAGGAGTTGGATAATAAACAACTTATTAGACACTTGAGTATGTAGTGATTAAAGGGTAACCCCATAGTTTCTCTTGCAATTTGGAATAAATACGCACCAGTAAAATTTTCAAAGAGCACAAACTGCACTCTTTGAAAATTTCACTCATGCGTACTTATTCCAAATTGCACTTGAAACCATTTCATTTTAGTCTTGCAGCCTTCAGCCTTTTTTTGCACTCGTACTTTAGTCGGCTAACAATCTGTTCTAAATTAACCTCATTTAAGAGGACCTTGCCATCATAATCCTCTTTCAACCTGGCAATTATGGTTGGTTTCGAAATGGGTGAAGTGATGGTCATGTCTTTACACAGACGAAGCAAGGTCTGGACCTGAAAATCACTGAACACACCTTTAGAATAACTGCTGGCGGCTGTTGGTCGAATCAATCAGAAGAGCAGGTACTGCTTCTATCAACTTCTTCTGTGGGCTCAAACATTCTGTCCACCCGATCCATTACCGTTTCCTTCTCTTCTGGAAGTTCCACTGGGGCAGCTTCTCGGGCAGCTTTGCTGTTCGTCTCAGCAAATCTCCACTCTGCCCGTACCCTGTCATAGACTCGCTTGGGATCCTCGTTGTCCAGACAGGAGTCCCTGTATCTTCTTACGCACTACGTCCATCAAAACGGCCTTTGCTGCTATCTCCTCTTGAAAGACCGACTGGATAGCTTCTGAGATACCTTCACGGAAGATTTGCTCTTTTCGAACACTCCAATATTTTTGGGCAGTGTCCTCTCGGTGTGCCATTAGATCTGCCAAATTGCTGGTGATGTCCTTGTGTTGATCATGGCAACGAGACACAGCACTTTTTCGATACAGGGTGTGGTGGACAGGTCCATCAATTCCTGCTTTCTCTAAAATGGTTCCTAGGGCTTTTGTCATTTGACTTGACTCCATGTTTTTGCCACTCCAGGACAGGAAAACTGGCTGTAATCCATCTGACTGCACGTTTGGTAGCTGTGAACGCATCTCTTTTAAAAAGACATTCATGTGGCTGTACAAATGTCGTGTGAAGACCAGCTGTGCTGGGCCATGCGTGTTCACAGTTTTATGCTTAAGAACTCGCACAACATAGCAATTGTCAAGCAATGTGGCTCTCATGAACTCTTGTACAGTCATGTACGCCACCACACCAGCCCGAGGTGCGTTTTCGATCATAATCTGCACCAGAAGATAATCTCTGACCAGAGTGTATCTCGCTTGTGTGATCTCGATGCTATGTCCTCCACATAACTTTCCCAAAAGGATTTTTGCATCCCTGGCCGCTTGACTTTTCATGAATGTGTCGATCTTCGCTGAGTGATTAGATCACTGACATCTTGCTCCATTTTCTCCCACCTGCGCTTTGTGCTTTCACCTTTATAAGATGCGGTCCATCTCTTCAACTTTTCTCGTAGCTCTGGTTTCATTTCTGTCAAACGTAACCCCCTGTGGTTTGTCTGACAGGAGAAATGTACAGTAGTGCTGGATGCTCATTAAGTACGATTTGATCGTAGTGGCGCAGTATTTGGTGGCATATTCTCCGAGAAATACATATCTTATTAACTTGCCGTCCACTAATGATGTTAGTCTGCATTGAGGATCAACAACAGAGAGGATTTGCTTCAACTGTGAAGCATGCTGCTTTGCAGTTTTAGCATCTTTCCTTCCTCCATCAGCGGACAGAAGCCAGTCCTTAAACTCGGCCAGGACATTCTCAGCTGAAGACAAATGATCTTCCTTAAGGTTTCCCTGAGATTGACAGTCGTTGTTATCAGCTGCCTTTGCATCACTGGGAGAACTATGATCGTAAAGACCTGGCAATGCTTCGTCTTTCTCAGAATCAGTTGACCCATGCTCATCTTCTCTCCCTGCACTTGCGAGTTCTTCTTCCCTGTTCCTACATTCGTCTTCTCTGGAGACTACTCTTGCTATATAGATTGCTCTCTTGTACAGTGGATGAGCCCTTGTCAATTTATGGACCTTTTGCAGATGTTGAGGTAGTCTGTCTGTTACTATCGAGCAGCCAGTTAGCGGGCACTTTTTTTTCTGCGGAGAGGTTTCGTAGAAGCAGCTTTCACATTGCCTGCTATTTTTTTCTTGCGGTTTCCAGCGTTGACTGTTCCGTCACTACGGAAAGTATAAGTTTTCCGAAGATTAAATCTGACAGCTGCTGATCTTGCATATCCCTTGGCCCACTTGTGGACACTCCTCAGGTGTCTTGGCAGATGGACCACCTTCTTGCTGCATAATGGAACAGGACACTCTTTCTTAGCTCTTCCTGTGGCTGTCTCTTTGTCACTGCCATCCCTTTGACTACTTTTATCTCCCTCTCCTGATTTGTCGTTCTCCCTTTCGTCCACTTCACCTTTTTCTGGTGCCATGGGCAGCTTTACTTCAAGTTCACTGGTCCGACTGCAAGTTTCCCACTCTTCATTTTCATAATCTTCCAGCGTCTCATTTTTCTCTGGTGCTCTGGGGACTGCTCCAATCGGAGTTCTCCCCATATCTGTCTACTCCTTCTTCCATCACTGTTATGCCATGATGTTCATTTTCTTTCCATACTTTACTTGCTTCCCGATAAGAAGTCCACTGTCCACTCAGGGCTGTTTCTTTGTGCTATAAAGATAAGGAAAGGAACGCACATTGTTGTAAGCGAACATGTTTAAATTGTAACACACGACTAACAATTTTGCTTCATAAGAAACATCATGACTCCACTGTTTGTTCTGATGCAACGCACTGTACTGTGCATACTCAAAAAATCTATTCGCAGAAAGTACGCCCAAGCCACTGTCTGTGGTCAGGCTAATAAAGCAATTAACAAAAACTGAAAAAACGTTTGCTGCACATGGCCCAAATCACTTTAACGTCGAACCCTGTTGTATATTGTTGGCCGTCTGGGCGCGGTTGTTCAAAGCTCGATCAAGGACTAACTAAGTTCTTTCTCTCATGCTAATGACAAAAAAACTGCAGAGTTTTGATCAAAGACGAACTACAAAGTTTGTTCAAGCTCAAAACATAGCAAGGAAGTCGCTTTATGACCGAAAGCTTCACATTTTCAGGCTTAAAAATGACAGCAAAGTTTCGACCTAATCCAGGATTAGCCTAATCGTGCTTTGAACAACCGGGCCCTGGAGTCTACCAAGCATCACTAGCTGCTACTAGGTCTCGAACTCTTTTTGAACCATTAAGCCACATATACTATATAAAAGATTCTTGTTTTGCATTGATTGCTTGTACTACAGGAACTGCATCTAGAGCAGTCCTGTATATTTTAATGAGCCTGCAAAGTTTTTCAAAGGAATTAATAAGTTTAGTTGGAGGAAAGTTGCTTGCTTAGACACGAAGCTGGGTTAATTACAAACCCCCTCCCCCGCGCTTATTGGTGTTAACTGTACTGCACTTGAGTTGTTCAGCCCATGCCTATACAAACAGCCTACAATGAACAGTCTGGGATATGAAAAGGGAACTGAACTCAGTCGGTTCTGTGCTCAACATGCTTCTATTTTTGGAGTAACATGACTACTAGATTTTTTACAACTAGATTTTTAGTTTTTTTTCTTAGAGCCTTACATTTTTTGTAGAAAATACGTTTACGCGTACTAACTATTCCAGCTCCAGCTATTTTGCACAACTCTGTCCTTACCGTAAAATGTTTAAGTGCTAAAGCTGAGGTAGTCATCAACATATCGATATTTCTGAATCGTCTGACTTTACTAATATTATATCATACTGAAGAAATTGTGGTGGTAGTGTAGCAAAAGTGGTGGTAGTGTAGCAAAACCTTAATACAGCTACGCTTTCTGCATTAATTGGTTGTCTTTTAAAAACGTACTATAAAATCATGGAAGGGATTATAAAAAAACATACTCATTTTCCAGCCAATAATCATGAGTTGTATTCATGCACTGGAGTCCGCTTCAGAAGTAAAAAATGGGAATCCAATAAAAAAACCTGAAGTCAGAACTGTCCAGAGTAATAGAATACAAAATTGCTTTATTGGAAAATTACTAGTTTGATATTTTTGGGTGTGATCTTTATTTGAGGGACCACCCAGTCTGAAACACCTGCAGCCCGCATCTAAATCGAACAGTTGCTCTGCAATGCATACTGTAATACAGGTATTTTTGCTATGCTGTTATCAAATGGAAAAGATAACGGCTGTCTGCATAGTGGATACGGTGGGTACCTGTTCTTAATGGTCTGAGTGCAGGCACTCACCTTTTTGGGCGACTGTAGATCCTCCTGGCGCTTAGAACATTGTGTCAGATTCGGTAAGGGTGGGAAGTCCGCCTCGTTCAGCTGGAACGAGCTGTGAAGCAGCACAAAATGGTTTGGTTGAAATGCAGCTCCAGGTGCGTTGTCAAGCGTGGACCACGTAACATACACAACACCACCATCACGTCGCTTCCTCAGAAAAACCTCGCCGTGAAGTAGCCTGTGGATACCATCATGATATACGCTGGGATACACAGTGAAAATGGTTCGCCCAATGACTGAGGACAGGGCCAAAATTTAGAGAAAGCCGGACCATTGTCTGACAGTGCATGTGGAGATGGCTTCTTGTCTCACAACTTTCTCTCTGTTTCTAGTATCTGCCACGTCACAAGAGAGTGATACAGCAAAAAGGGCACTTTTGCTCAAAGATGTTGCAGCCTTACTGAATCTGTATTAAATAACAGCAACAAATCTTGATTAAAATTTGTATTTTAAAATGACAACTTTGTTGATTAACAAAAGTAGGGCAGAAACAGTGTCTGACAAAGGCACACCACAGATTTGTTGGTACCGGAACAAAAGCGGCAGTCCTTTAAATCTTTCAGTTCTCAGGCGCTGATGTGTTAGAGGATAAAACTAATGTAGCCTGACTGGAGATGGCAATCCGAAAAGAAAGCACAGCTAAAATCTATTCTAAGAGCAACGCTACTATAAAAGTTGACCTTGTTCAAACTCCTTTCAGCGGCACGTGCATTCATTTTGATCAACTAGACCGGGAAACATCTTGATTGTGATCATGCTTGTGCACACGTTGCTTAGCAATTAGACTCACTTGCTTCGAATGATGAACGTAGAAGTCGGCATGAAGGCAGAGTTCTATTGCTACCAGAAGTCTCAGGGCCAAGCTAAGCCTCTGTTTGCCCACCAGTAGCACAGAGACTGCGTTGTACAGACAGTTGCCGTCTCCAGTCACCCTTTTCGGTACCAAGCCACTGGGAATATCTTGGGACAACAAATGGGTAGCGAGCTTGTCTGTCCTCATGAAATACGGCTCCCACTGCTTCTCGGCATCGCCGTTTGGGAGAAAACCTCAGTACTTTTCCCGCAAGGCTTCACAAAATAGCAGATTCTCAGATCGGATCGCATCCTTCAGAGATTTGAGGTCTTTAATTACCCCTTCGGCCAATGGATACATCTTGATTTCTGGTAAACTTGGGTTTTAAACTCAAGCAAAGATTCGGATGTTAACTATAGCGCATCTTGGCACAATGTGTTCAAAATGGAAGCTACTTTGTGTTAGAAAAGGTGATAAATTCCACCCATTCCACTTTGACACCGGATGCTGATATGGTTTATCATGATACGGTTCATACAGTTACATCAATGTTTACGAAAATTGCTTGTACTACAACGACATCCGTATGTGTTGGTCAATATTCTGTTTTACTCTAGTTGTCAATCCGGACATGTTAGCGAAATAGGACACACTGAGGGAGCAAAGAAAAAAAAAACAGATTCATCTTGATGAGCATTGTACTGTGCCGTATACTCAAGAATAGAGCACTCGCATTTGAATTGTGCTGTCTCACATGCAGTCAATTTAAAATTCTCCTTATGCTAAGCTTTTCAAACTTCAATTCACTTGCCTTCTACACTATGATATAGTACTCTGAATGTCGAAACTTCAATTTTGTTAAAGGGTCATCGTATATATAAATGGTGAACAACAAACCGTCCAAGATGCCACTAGATGAAGGGTGCAACACACTAAGATCAATAACTCAAATTTACAACAAAACGACAACAGGAAAGCCTCGGCTTGCAAACAAAATATATGCTAAAAAGATAACTCACTCGGAGTGGCATACTTGGATAACCATGCTGTTTCAGGGATAACGTATGATATAAAAACAAAAATTCTGGAAAAAAACTGCTAGGGGTATGAAAGTTTTTTTTGGATATTGAAGTGATACGATAGAGCTAGCAAATGACAAAATTTTGTGCGAATCCGACTTGTATTACGTGGATAAAATATAGCCACACAGTAAAACGGACGTACAGCGCACAGTTTGGCGTCACAGTCTGAGCTTGAATGTAGGCATAATAGGTTAGTAGACTAGCATACAGTACACTATACCTGTAAGAAACTTGATTCACCCCTCAAAAGAAGAAAAGTATTTGTAACATTGCCATATGCTTTACTTGAAAGCGGTTATTTACAATTGCCGGTCGACATCCTCCTTGGCTCGACAATAAAATCTTAGTGGCTCAAACAGCTTTTAAGATGAAAATTTGGAAAAATATAATGAAGAAGGTACTGAAACAGCGGACACAAATGCCAAATGGCAGTTGAATCTGATTAATACAAACCCAATTCTCTCGAGCCGGAATTCTAGCGGATTGGCGTCAGTGTGGCACTTTCGTAACCCGATTACACCGGTACCGCGTCATCCAAAAACATAAAATTTTGGAAAAACTACAGGAGATATGGAAGAATTTTTTTTTGGCGAATGAAATGATAGGATAAAGCTACCAAACGACGAAATTTGGTATTAGCTGTGGTTACACTGAGCTGTTTTGCCACGTTAAAAGGCCGTTTTTTGCGCGTTGAAATGGTCGCGACGGTGTAACCGCATTTTCCCGAGCAAAATTTCACGCGTTGAATATCCATGGATACATCAAAAAGAACAAAAGAAAAGCCCATGACATGTACCGACATGAAAAGCAAGGTTTTTCAGAGCCCCAAGATGACTAGACCAATCAGAGAGTTGCGGTTTTATTGGCTGATTTCAAACATGTCAAAATTAGCATTTTTAATTGCCGTGCCACTTTGTTGTTATTTCAATCACCGGCGACGGACTTGACGATGGCTGGATTTCGTGCTGTGAGAACTGAGACATATGGTTTTGGAAATCGTTTGTAGCGAATAATAATTTCAGACAAGCGGATGAACTGGCAGCGTCTCATTCTTATACTCCTCCTCCTCAGTAAAAGTACTTGGCTAATCAACACATTGAACTTATTTCGGTGACAGAGAAGGACAAACAAAATCGACAGCAGACCACCTATGGCTCTCAAATCCTCCGGCTCGATTTTAAAATAGAATTCCTGCCACAAAAAAAGTTATTTTCGTAAGGATGATCAAATATCACCCAAGACAATCAATTTCTCTGTGTGACCAGAAGCATCTCGGGCAACGGAAACTCCACGACAATTTCAACGTGTGAAAATATTGCTCGGTAACTCGATAAAATATGCCCAGTGTAACCACAGCTATTATTTCGTCTTCATGGACCGGCGAAAAACGTCTTTATCTTCAGAGTGGGGTTTTCAAGGTGTTGAACTTTTGACCAAACTTCACCATGCATGAAAGTTCATACGACTGTACCAGGTCTTGCACAAACCTCTGGGAAGCTCATTTTAAAACAAAAGTGGTAAAAGAGGGAAGTCGGTAGGATTCATTTAGCTTGTGTCCATCCTGTTTTTGCTTAGTATAAATTGTATTACGGGTATTTTGACCCCTGTGCTACTGTGTGGAAATTAATAATGGGTGAGTTATATATGGGGTTACGGGGGTGATAAACTGGCGAATATGATTGTAATAATATGAAATTGTGCATGTTAGTGTGTGATAACATGTTGCAGCACTAAAATGCGATTGTGGTCAGGTTGTTGAAATGTAGGGAACATGGTAAATGGGCAGAAATGTGGAATTGGTGACCTGTGGTGGACACGTGCATTGTGAAACAATGGGAATGGGAGTTACTGTAACAGAGAAAACCGAGCGAGGATCGAAAAGGAAAGCGGCGAAACGGAGGGATCGGCGTGTACGTAGAATAAAGGCTAATAAATACATGACTTGGGGGTGGTTGGGGAGAGCGCTTGAAAAAATGTGGTGAACTGATGACCATCATGAGTGGTTCGTCCGTCAAAGCAACCATGTTATTCTCATCAGGGGCATAGTAACAGGGTTGCTCCATGAAGGTGGAAAGTTCCTTCCATTGGTACGTGTTTCGAAATGGTAGGCACGCGCCATCCATGCCCGACCCGTTCGGCGGTTACGAATTTTTGGCCCTGGCCGAGTTGAGGGTGAAGGGAGAAAACCGGGGGTCGATGGTCAAGAGTTCAACACAGGGCAGGGAGGGGGAAATAGGAAAAGAAAGTTACCTCGATATATCCCCGAAGGTCGATACTTTCTTATGGCACCCAGGCGCTTTGCTAGATCTTTAGTCGATTGCATGGCAGGCAGCGGCAAATGAGGTCATAACAGCGGTGCATGGGACGCTAAGATGCGTTTGGTTTGAGGGGGGCGTGTGTTTTTATGACCAATCGGGAGTGCGCGCCGATAATTATTAATGATTATGGATGGTGGGGGGGTTTGTTTGGTTCAAAGCATTACATCATCCTGGACAGTTTTGTTCGTACGAGTCTGCAGTGCACTTGACCACGGTCAATGGTAGTGCACGGTCACTTGGGGTTGGCCATCTTGTGTGTGAAAAGACTAATGGAATTCTGTTTAGTTGAGTCGCTCGTGGGTCTGTTTGTGGTCGTATCCTTGTGAGAAACGGCTCGGTTGACCATTTTGTTCCGGGCAAGTGTGACTGTTCATTTATGATAGATGATATTGCATGCAGCGGATTCGTCGTTGAAGCCTGCAGTGTTTGAATGATCGTTGAATGAGATTGAGGAGGCCAGTGTTGATTTTTTGTGGATCGGCTGAATCTTTGTTGACATGTAACATCTCGTTATGGATGGTAGAACAATAAAGAGGTAAGATTTGTAGGAGTTGGTAGTGTTTGAATTTTGTAGAATAAAATGTTTTTATTGATGCACAAATCGGTTGTTGTAAATGAATTAAGTTGAAAGAGAAACGTGTATATTTGTATTGCTAATTGAAAATAGTGGAATATATACACAATGAAAATGGAAATTACATGGTGGTTTACTATGGTTTGTATAATGAACATTTTGTGGGAAATTGTGATTTGGCATAGTTAGTGAGAATATCACTTGGGAACAAGAGTACTGATTAATTTTGATTTTGAATAGTTCTATTTTGACATAGTGTTCGCATATTTGGCTCTGGCTGGAATCCACTGGAGCTTCTGGGTTGCTGTGGGGTTCTTGTGGGTTGTTCTTGATTTGAACTTGCATGCCTATTTATGTTGTTGAATGATTGTCTATCTTAGGATTTCATTGTAGAGTTTTTTTTATCTCTGGTTACGATTGAATAGGTATATTTGTATGGCTTAATTAAGGAAGTACCCTATACATAGCCTAATGAAAGTAAGAACATCACCCATCGACATGGGAGTAACTGGAATAGTTCTATTTGATCCCGGTGTCTGCCGTTGTTTAGCCATGGTTGGGATCCACTTTAGTCTCTGGGTTGCTGTGAGGTTCCTGTGGACCCTTCTTGATTTGAAATTGCCTCTCACATTTATGATGTTGGGTGAATTTTTTCTTTGATTTCCTTGTAATTTTTTTCTTTTTGGTTTTTAAATGTTTCTGGTTCTTCAGTTGTTCAGGTAGCCGGGCTGCTGTTTCACTTGTTTATGGTTTGGCGACTGGTTGGATGGATCTGTTTTGTTCAGGCTTGGATGAAATCTTTAATTATCGCTTGTCAAGAGCACGACAAGTCATAGAGAATGCTTTTGGTATTTTGAGAGCAAGATGGAGAGTATTCGGTCGTCCTATTCGAGCATCAGTTGAAACGGTAGAAGCCATAACAAAGTCAACCGTGTGTTTACAGAATTATTTAAGACAAACGAACAGTTGATCATACTGTCTCACTGGTTTTGTTGACAGAGAAGATTGAAGTGGTGATATAAGACCTGGAGAGTGGCGCCAAATAGTTTGGAGTGAGAGCATTGGAGCTCTACAAGACATTGCTCCACAGCGAGGTAGAAGATATGAAGTGAGAGGGGCATTGATGGAATATTTTGTTTCTGATGCTGGATCTCTGCTTTGGCAGTGGAATCACATCAGAAGTCAGGGGCAAGTCGGTTGAGTAGGACTGATGTACCGATATATAGGTTGTTGTTTAATATTGTATCCTTGGTTTAATTTTTTTGTTTTGTTGTGCATGGTACCGTGCTATACTAAACACACACAACTAAGAAAAATTAAAATTAAACCAAGAATAATGTTATATTATGTGAACCACAACATGTACATTGCTGGGAAATTGGTGCTATCAGTTTCAAGGATATGTAAAAGGATGTTGAAAAACCTGCATTTTTGATACAGGTGTTGTTTGTCTGACTTATATTGACCCTGTTTACACGTGTACATGTGTTATATTGAGCATAAATTACATTGAGTTGTTGGACCAAAATGGAAATAAGTGGTTTTATTACACAATTACATGTGGCTAATAAACAGCCAAAGAAACAAACAATTTTATTAGTGTAACCTCAAAAGTTTATATGTTTATATAAATTGAACATTGACACATGACTGAAATGTGAGGCTAAAACGTAACGATTAACGTCTTAGTTAACAACAACAGGTTATTGGCAATATCTTTTTAACAATGCCCAATAGCATGAGTTCATCTGCTCACAGCATTCACAAACAATTTCATTTAGTTTTCAGCCTGTCGCAGTTGTTGAAAAAAATACCCTGCAGGGAATGATGCCTACACTTTGCATTTCTGTTAACCCAAAGGGTTGGACTTGATGTGATGGAGGTGGTAGTGTATCCCTCGCATTTGTATGAGTATGTACTCATGACATATCTTGACCCCTTTGCTCTTGAGGGAATCTACTTGTAAAGTTAGCTGACCGGTTAGCTGGATTCTTTATTAACAGGAGAGAATATATCACACTGTTAATATCCATTTTTGCCATTGTCCTCTCTTGGTGTGGAACTGATGGAGTTGGGATGCTATCAGGTCACCAAATATGCCTTCATCTTTTTCTTTGGGCTGAGCCCTCCGAGTCTGAAGGAACTCCAATTTGGGACTTTCAACTTCTTCTTTAGGCCCAGAACGCTTTGTGTACTTTGCATGTCCAGTAGTCTCGGACTTGAGCTTCACTTCATTGTCTGTTTCTGGTGAAAATGTGAAAGACTCGTCTGATTCATGTGTTGTATCTGTGATATCAATAACTGTATCAGCTCTCTCATCAGCACTCTACCAGATTGCTTGCACTAGTTCATGGTCGTACGTATGGCTCAAGCCATTCCAAATGTGGAACATCAGATGTTTCCCTCTTTGCATCCATCACAGCTTGTGTTCCTGTTCCACTGACAGTAATGCTCTCGATCTTTTTATCCCTACTTTACCTTTTCCTTAAATTTCGAAATGCTGTTTCTGCTTCTTTTCCTAAAAATTTACAGTGGAATCAGTCAAATAAAGAATGAATATCTAGGATCATACTATTAGTATAATATTGGAATAAGAGGTTTTATTGTAAAAGATTTCTGTTCATATTTCTGTGTTTACAGCTTTTAAAATAAGCCTTTTGCAGCTAGAGGTCACATAATCCAAAGTCCCCAAAATGATCTTTGTATTTCTGGCACTCAAAAAGTCTGAAGTTTGGGTCATGTGACCTCAAAAGACCCTTTGATGGTTATTATTTTCTGGGAAAGTTGAGAAAATTTGAGAATGGGGAAAACGTAAAACACTTCTGGATGCAGGAGAAGAACATAGATACACTAAAGGATTAGGAGGAGGAGGTACAATTTCACAAATTCCCAAACTCGGATCAGCAAAATAGCTTTTCCATGGCAGTGAGCGCTGAGAATGAATAGTGAAGGTTTGTTACAGCATAAATATTGAATTTTGTAAAAGTCAATGAAAGATAACATACTGTAAGCTCTAAAAGTTACTTTAGGTAGTGACAGAATGACATTCTAGGCGAATAATTGGGCTTTAAGACACGAAAGACAATCAGACTACAACAACTTACCTGACGGATAATCAACTTGGCCACGTCTTCCCACGCTAGTGCTCTCTTCTGCCTGTCTTTAAACTCTTTTGACGATTTGTCGTACAATATAGGGTAATTTCTGACAGATTCTGACAACTTTTCATCCACTGTTGACTGGTTTGCCATCTTGTTTTCATGAGAGCGAGGTCTGGTACAGAGTGCTTACCAATTGGCTCTCAACCTTGTGCTTCTGCTTATGTTTATGTTGAGCATGTCCTCACTGGGAAAAACAGCGACATAAGCACAAGCGTAAGGAGAACGCAAGGTTTTGATATTCTTGTGCTTATGCTTATGCTTATGCTTATGCTTATGCCTCTATTGAGGACCAGGCTTAATGGACTAATATCATTTTTGTCGGCATCATGCAGTTTTTTTTGCATCCCTTTCTGGATTGGAGCATTCTTTCACTTGCCTATGGTTTTCGCATTATATCATGCAGCTTCTGTGATGTTCACACCATGACTTGCTCTCCTCGAACACACTGTAGTACTTTTGAGCTGTGTCTTCTCGATGTGCCATGAGGTCTGCCAGATTGCTGGCCATTTCCTTGCATTTATCATGGCAACGAGACAGCACTTTTTTGCTATAAGGTGTGGTGAACAGGCCCATCAATTCCAGCCTTCTTGAATATGGACTCAATTGCTTTCGTCATTTGACTTGACTCCATGTTGTTTCCACTCCAGGACAGGAAAACTGGCTGATTTTCATCTAACTGCACACCTGGAAGCTGAGCTCGCATCTCTTTCATAAAGACCTGCATGTGCCTGTGCAGAGCTTTCGTGAAAATCAACTGTGCTGGACCATGCATGTTTACAGTTTTGTGCCGTAGAACTCGCTCAACATAGTGATCATCATGTACTTTGGCCCTGGTAAACTCTTGTACGGTCATGTACGCCACCATGCCAGCTCGATTTGCATTGTCAAACATAATCTGGGTAAGAAGATAGTCCCTGACGAGAGTATACATTGCCTGTGTAATTTCTATATTATGTGCTCCACATAACTGGCCCAAACAAATTATGGCATCTCTTGCAGCTTGGCTGTCTTCAAATTGTTTGACCTTCTCTGGGGTGATTAGCGCACTGACGTCCTCCATTTTTTCCCACCTAAGCTTTGTGTTTTTGCCCTTGTATGAACCAGTCCATCTCTTACATTTCTCTCAAAGCCGGACGACTCTATCTTTGTTAAACGTAACCCCTTGTGGCTGGTCTGGCAAGAGGAAAGAGCAGTAATGCTGGATACTCATCAAATTCGACTTGACAGTAGTAGCACAATACTTGGCAGCATACTCGCCGAGGAACACTTTCCTTATAAGCCTCGCATCCACTAATGATGAAAGTGGTCAGGATCGACAACTGAGAGAATGTTCTGCAACTGTGAAACATGCTGCTTCACTGTCTTAGGGTCTTTTCTACCACCATCAGGAGACAGAAGCCAGTCCCTAAACTGGGTCATTACAATTGCAGCTGAATTCAACTTTTCTTCTTTATCATCCTGAATGTTAGCTTCGTTATCAATGGTTTGAACCAAAGCAGGATTGGACACAGGATTATGAAGATGGGCTTTGTCATCTTCAAAGTACAATTCGCTTTCAGAGGGACTTTCTGCTTTCCATTCAAACAGTGCCGTACGTGGCTCATTAGTAGGCACATACAGGGCTGTGGATAAGGCTATCCTGTACAAAATCTCATTTCGCTTCAGTTTGTGTACCCTCTGCAAATGTTGGGGAAGTCTGTGCTGCACAACCACTGAGAGGACACTTCCTCTTCCTACGACAAGCTTTTGGCTTTGGGGCAGCTTTCTCATTGTCAATTCTCTTTCGCTTGCGATTGCCATCCTCAGACGTCTCTGCTTCTTTGCTGTCATTTCATGTATCTTCACTTTCTAGCTCCATTTTCTCTCTGCCATTTCCTCCATCCTCAGTTCTCTCCGTTTCCTTGCGGTACTTCCCTCTATTCTTAGCCATCCCGGTATCCATGCCACTATTTCTTCCATCCTCAGTCCTCTCCATTTCCTTGCCGACCTTCCTTCTATCCTCAAGAGTCTCGGCATCCATCCCACTATTCCCTTCATCTTTAACTAGCTTGATTTTCTCACTAACACTTCCTTCATCCTCAGCCCTAGATGATTTTGTCCATTGCAGCAAGGGCGGGAAGTTCTCGTCCAGGTGGAAATCACTGCCATCTTCAGGTTCATGTTGAAGAGGCACAAAATGGTTAAGTTGAAAGGCCGATAAACATGCAGCTGGGTCAAGTGTGGACCACATGATGTACATGATACCCAAAGTATGTTGTTTCCGGGGGATACCTCGCGATGAAGCAATTTCCAGATGCCATCAATGTATACACTGGGATAAACAGTGAAAATAGATTGCCCAGTAACTGATGAGAAGGCCAGGATTTCCAAAAAGGCGGACCATTGACGAGGAGTGCACGTGGCGATAGCTTCTTCCTTTATAACACCTTTCCTGTTTCTTGTATTGCGTACGTCAATAGAGACCGAAGCAGCAAAAAGCAAAGCGCTTTTACTCAGACAGGATGCAACCTCTTTGAATCTGTTATTAAATGAAAGCAATAAATAATGATTAAATTCGGCTGATGTATGTGCATTGCAGTGCAAAATTTTAAAAAGTCCAAGTTGTCCATATTGTAAATGTGGGATGACCAAGCTTGAGAATATGGTTGCTCGCATTACTTTTTAATTGTCCGAAAAAATACGGAAAATACGAAAAATACCGGCGTCTTTGTCTGATAATTTTTTTTTTGCTTTGCTGTGGGAGGTTGAGCTCTCACACTACATCACAGCTACGCAGCTGTTCAGAAAACGCGGGGTGCAGGGTGTGGGGTCTAGAAAGATTATTAAAAATACAAATAAAATACAAAAAGGAAAAAATAGTAAAGGAAAAAAAGCCACCAGCTTTATTAATTTCGTGCCTTCCTGCACAAGATTGGACATTAATCTCGAGTTTTTTTTGTTTTGGCACATCAACAAAAATGGCGTTTTCTTGTAGAATCAGAATGGATAAGTAAGAATGAGAAAAGAAAGGTAAAACTAAAGGAGAAAATATATCGGCGAGAAGAAGCCAAATTTTATTATCTGAAGCAAAAAATAAAAATATGAATTACTTTCACTAAGAAAACACAGAGTTCCGACTGCAGCTGTAAGCAAGAAACACTGAAGTCAAAGACATCAAATAGAAAGTCCAGAAAATGAACAGCAGTAAGAAAAAACAACAAAAAACATTAGGGTAGAAAGATGTCCAAGTCAACAACTAAACGAAGTTTGTGCTGTGCACTAAGCTCCTGCACAATCGTAGAAGTGTCAATTGGAGCTGCTGTCAATCAATACAACAAAGTAGGAATCCCTAGCGTGGGAAAAAAGGGACCAAAAGCTATATAAAAGTTTAGGTTGATGTCGGCTGTTTTGAAAACGTAGCATGACAACAGCCTGCTCGTATCGTAGAAAATATGACTATCTGTTTCTGTCGTAGGAAGAACAGAGTATGAACTTGGAGGAAACTAAACCAGAAGTTCGATAGTGTAAACACCCTTCTTCAATTATGAACCCGCGCAAATTGTGCAGCTTCGCTTGCAGTCACAACGTATGGAAAGAAAAACATGCAAAAACACCGCATATCTGAAAATGATAGTTTATATAACAATAGAGAAACGCCCGCAGCAGTTTTCAGAACCGAAACAAAAGCGGCCCTTTTGTGAACTAATAAGTTAGTCCATTCTGAAGTTTTTTCTCTTACGCATGCATGTAGTAGGCGCTGATGTGTTTAAACAAATACCTAAAGTCAGTCAGGAAATGATGCGCAACTACGACGACCACAATCTACGAGTAACTGATATTTGTATTCAATCCTTTACAGCACACACACTTAGAACTTAGAATATATAATTCCAACTAGTTAGTACTAATGCTGGAAGAGATTACTTTCATAAACAAGGCGCATTTTGCTGTGCTCATGTGTGCGCATTTTGATAAGTAATAAAGTCACTTGGGATACTGAGCGTAAAAGTCAGCGTGAAGGTACAATTCTTTAGCTGCAAGAAGTCTCAGGGCCAAGCTGAGCTTCTGGTTACTGACCAGCAGAGCAGAAACTGCATTAAACAGACAGTTGCCGTCTCCAGTCACCTTCGGTAAAGGTCAGCGGGAATATCTTTGGGCAGCATTTTGACAGCCAGCGTTTACGTCCTCAAGAAATAGGGCGCCCAACGCTTCTTGCTCTCTTTTGGGACAAAAGCGTAGTATTTTTCCCACAAGACTTGGCAAAGCAGAAGGTTGTCAGATCGGATAGCATCCTTCGGAGGCTTGAGGTCGTTGAGTACATCTTCGGTTAATGGATCTTGATTTCTTGCGAAACGCTTGTAGTTTGGAACTCAAGAAAAGACTGATGTAAGCTAAAGCGTGTCTTGGCACAAATGTGTGATAAACAGAAGCCAAGCGCCACTTCTTTGAGTTAGCCGCTGACACTTATTATTGCTATGTTATAACCGACAGCATCATGAACGGAAGCGTGCCGAAGGAACAGCTCCACAAAGAGAACAGCACTTGAAAGCAAATCGAGAGCTGTAGACGCCATTTTGTGTTAAACTCAGATACTTATTCAAAAAGGACAAGAAACAATGGTTAGTGGAAGTCGAACAATCACCGTGACAAATATATTCTACCCTTATCTTGTAACTCGATCACTTCATGAACGTATTAAAAGCAATCGGAACTTGGAGTCTTGAATGATTTTGTCAGATATCTTATTTTTTTCTTTCAAGACTAAAACTATGCTGTAATCTGACATGCGGTGATTGCAGCGAGAATTGTTCACAAGCCCTTAGAAGTATGACTGTTTGAAGCCCTTGTATAATTTGAAGTACACCATTCAAGTTTTGCTTTGATTCTGGGAGAAATCATGCTGTTTTGAGCGGGTTCACATACAAAACAATTCGAGCTCATTAAACATGCATGCCTGAGTCTGGTGTATGCAGTCCAGAGTGAAAACAAATTGCACAGGAAGCCTATTTAATTGTACTGCCTATGAATTCAGTGTTCCTTTTTTCGCGTTCTATGATGGCTGACCAACTTCAAAAAATGAATATTAAATTTTGAAAATGTGCTCGACAGACTGTATGAATTAATTTGACGTGCCGACCGTGCGAAATACGTACTTCGTCACGCAGTCGACTCCTTTTTCTACTCAAAAGTATAACACCATTCTTTTTCTTGTTCATTTGCGTGTAGCACCTCGAAGAAAAGATTGAGTCAACATTTCGGCAAAGCAAAGGCTACTCTTCTTGGGAGTACCAAAGTAAAAGTCCCATCAGTGGCAGAGGAGGGGGTATCTGCGATTATCGTATTTTAAGTAGTTAGTACTCTGGCTGATGCATTCAGCAGAGTCCTAGTTAATGTCATGTTCACTCTGTCAATGCTGTTTAGAAATGTGTTTTCTGATATTGCCGTTTCTGGTAACTCGTTTGTGTTCAAGTCTCGTGTTTAGGTTTCTGCCAATTTCACCGATGTAGGTGGCTTCGCAGTCAGTACAAGATATTCTGTATACTATTCCCTGTCTGTTGATAGGGCTATGATACGTTGACGATACGTTTACTGCTGTACACAAAGACGATATTGACACCTTTCACAACCACCTGAATGACCAAAACCCTGACATACAGTTCACTAAGGAAATCGAAAATAACCGAAAACTTCCGTTCTTAATTTTCCTCGTAAACCACAACAAGGTTATGAACAACAGTTTACAGAAAACCAACGCACACTGATAGACTACTTGACCAGACTTCTTACAACCCTATTTAACACAAGACAATCACGATCAAAACTCTGGCGAAACGAGTGCAACTACTTTGTGACTCTCCTGATAACTTAACGATACCTGACACCTGGAACACGTTTTCCAGAAGGTAAACTACGACCCAAACTTTGTCAAACGCAACACTCACAAAAACACGGAACCCAACAAAACCACCAACAATGAAACCACTGATGACACAACTCCAGTAACCTTGGCCACGCTACCATACATCAGCATGTATTCTACGACCCTACAACATCCAACGTAAAGGACAAAGGCGAACCTATCAACAGACAGGGAACAGTATACAGAATATCTTGTACTGGCTGCAAGGCCACCTACATCGGTGAAACTGGCAGAAACCTGAACTTGAGACTTAATGAACACAAACGAGCTACCAGAAACGGCGACATCAGAAATCACATCTCTGAATACCATTGACAGACTGCTTGGTCCTGCACTTTATGTGTGGGCTGACTGTGGATATTTACATGTACCTCTATAGGATGATTGTTTACATCCATCTCTGGAGGAGCCTCATTGGCTGGAACTCTTCTGATGTAGGCACATCATGAACCATATTTTTTGATTACACAGAGATATACCAGTGAGTTTCTATACTACTAAATATACAGTTTATCCACAGAAAGTGTGAAATATGGAAGTCGTGCCAATGACAATACTTAGGAAAAACTCACACATACGATTTCCATAGCTCAAGTTGAGAATTAACAATTTCTGGAGGTTAAGGTATCAGGATACCCTCGTAAATGACATGCGTTCAAACCCATTTTTCATGCTAGCGTTACATTTTACTAGTAATAAAGTATTTATTTTCTGAAAGCTCAACAATCACAGATTTAGGTTAAAGCTTTTTATTTTTTGAATTTGCTAAAGAAAGAAAGTTATCAGCTTCTGAGTGAATTTCGACCTTGCCTCATTAAAAAAGCCTAATGTCACTCGGATTTTACCCGATTTGATTATTTATTGTTTCAGCCTAATGTTTACACAATGAAGAAAAAAAGGTGTCTCCGAATTTTGATATCTTGTCCATACAAAGTTAGTGACTTTTAAAGTTGGCCAATCATATGTCTAGCTGCGCACAAGACTAAAGCGGATATATCTTCCGAACGAAAAAAAAAAGAATTAATTTGAAGAGGCGACTTGTGGAACCCAACCAGCATCAAAATCTCATTGTTTTGCAGACGTCAGTCCATAGCATCTTCTCATTCAGTAACCTAGCAGCTCTAATTCTCTTTACAAACTGTTATAATTTGTTGATTGCTTTTGAATTTACGAGTTAAAAGTGGAATGTCCCTGAGGAAACTGCTGATTCATTAAAATAAATAAGTTCAGACAGTTGATATTTCAATGTGTGACAAATAGAAATGAATATCAGCAAGCCCATTAAAATTAAAAATTTATTTATGATATGAAGTACCATGTAAAGTGAAATAAGTGAAGTTCTTCTTGTATCAACATAACTGTACTATGATTTGAATGTCACAAACTTCAACCAAAACAGGAAAAAACAGCTTAAATGTTCTATTATTTGAATGTCACAAACTTTAACCAAAACAGGATAATACAGGTTAACTGTTCTGTCATTTGAATGTCACAAACTTTAACCAAAACAGGATAATCCAGCTCAACTGTTCTATCATTCAAATGTCACAAACTTTAACCAAAACAAGATAATAGTTCTATCATTTGAATGTCACAAACTGTAACCAAAACAGGATAATACAGGTTAACTGTTGTCATTTGAATGTCACAAACTGTAACCAAAACAGGATAATACAGCTTAACTGTTTTATCATTTGAATGTCATAAACGTTAACCAAAACAGGATAATCCAGCGAAACTATTGTAGGATTTTGAATGTCACAAACTTTAGGCAAAACAGGACGATCCAGCTTTTTTGATATATTCAAAGCTGAATGTCAGACACAATAAGTATGGGAGGATAATACTTGATTGTCACGGTGTTGAAGAGCAATAATTGTTCGATGAGTTCCTCTTCTGAAATTTCCTTCATTTCTGGAATGACTGATAGTAAGGTACTCTCAAATGCAGTCAAGGTGATAGGGTGATTCTGACTTTCCACTGTAAAATGTACGGACGTTCGATTCTGGCAGTTGGAAAGAACCATTGAGTGCCCACATCTGTCGCATTTGACGATCAAACTGGCTCTAGCTTGAAACAGCTTCCTTGAACAGTGGACACAAACGGGGTATAGCTCAACTCGCTTGACAGACTTGATACAGGGCACAACCACTGTTAAGTCTTCGTCATGTTCAGGTAATGTATTTTCTATTGTTATCTCCGTTAACTTCTCGTCTTCCGTTTGTGAGATGATGGAACTTGGAGTTGTTCTTAATTTCTTGACACCATTCCAGCAGCGTACACGTGAATTAGTTATGTTGTAGACACTGCCCATTTTTACAGAAGGGATGTTCTGTTCGAAAAGACTTATCTATCTCCCCTGTTGTGTCCAAAAGTGTTGCTTCCGCCATTTTTAAACTTCGGGGGCCTACAGTAGATGTGTCACTGATGTTAGCAATTTTCGCCGTCAACAATACAAAATCTCCCTCTTCGGGGGACTCGAGGATTTCCTTCACGGACATGCACTTCTTAGAAGACAGTTCAAGGTACTAAAAGCAGTACTCAGTTGGGCTGGGATGAGTAATCTCTGTCATATCGTTGATGATGAGTTTTGCATGGTCTGGCGTATAAGTGTATTTTCTGATTTTCACAGGCGTACGAGTTGTTTCACTGTCAGAAAGCATTGGTCGCTTCTGCGGGGAGTACACAAGTGCATCAACTTCTTCATCTTTGGTTTGCAGAATGAGGGTTGGGTACTTTATAGTCTTCCGCTTGTTTGAAATCGGCAATGACAAGTGTACGTAGCCAATGACACTCCTCTTTGGTCGATTTTGTTGGGGTTCTGAGAGCACTTGTTTTCTCGACTTCTATTGATACATCCTCGCCTTTCTCTAGATTACTCCATTCCAACAAGCGAGTGTTGGCGTCACCAGCGTGACTGCTTTACCCTTTTTGTCTATCTTGCTTTTTCTTTTCTCCATCGTACATAAAGGTTTGCAAAGCCCCGAGTTGGGGCGTACACTGGAAGGGGCGGGGTCTTTCTGATTACCGCTGACCAAAGGTCGCTAAAAAGTAATCATTCTACTTTCGTACGGTAGTCGGAGATTGCCGTGAGCACGAACCAGGAGTCTAATCTTCCACACCTTCGAAGCAACTTCGTTCCTGTGTGCGTTCTCAAGCAAGTTAAACTAAACTCTATCTCGTCGATAGGGTTCATTTTGAGAGATAAGCAGTCCTATGAAAATTTTGAGATACTACGACACAAATCCCGTGATGCGTCACTGTTTTGTCTTTGTCTGTGACTCGGCAATCGTTTGTGATTTGTCATTTGTGAAGAGTGGAGATTGTAACAATGCCTCTCTCCTGACTTTTGTTTTTCAGATTTGCGGCTGAGTAAGAAGTCTACTAACCAGCAGCGTTACAAGGGCCAGTGTGATTTCGTATTGTTTAGATGTCGCTGAAAACAATTGACAAAGGGGTACAATGTGCTTGTGTTTTTACCATGGAAATTTTGAAAATAAAGAAGTGTAGTTTGGAAGACAAAACCTTCTATTGATGAATGTAATTTAATTCAGCTTACTGTATGACAATAATCTGAACTGCAACATTGGATACAGAACAACTGCCTTTCAAGTTTATCGGACTGGTCTCAGTATTTGCTTACTTTGGAAATGTCTAATGACTTTTATGTCTACAGACTTTTATGAAATCAATGCATTTTTTGTAACCACAGAGTGACTACAATGTTTCTCCGCTGTACACAAAACCGTGTTGTACTGCCAGCTTTTTGATGTTTTATGGGTGGATAATGTTTTCATTGTTCACCAGCAGTAAAATGTTCATTGTCGATCAAGGCTCCTGTAGTGATGCATGGGAAAGTATATGCATTTAGCAGGTTCTTGATCTTGGAGATCCAGCATGTGGGCCAGGAATCTAAGCTGATGGGGTATAACTTGTAGGATAAGGGTTTTTTCCGGACCTGTTGTACATCTGAGTTAGACACCAAGTGTAACTCCTGTAAGAGTTGATCTTGTTGGTAAGACCTTTGGAGATGACCCATGATTTAGTTACATTCATATGAGATCACTGCTGACACATGCAGCATTGAACAGATTCAATGCTTTGATGGGTAGGGTCATGCTTTTCCAGACTTTCTACAGCTTCTTTTCTCTAATCATATGAACTGTATGAAGTTCACTGATGTTGTCTACATTTTCACTGTTCTTTTGTAGCTCCAATATAATGAGATACATATCCACATGTATCTGTTGGTACCTGTTCTGATTGTACTGTAGTGAAAATGTACTCCAGTTAGCAATGTATGTGGAACAAGTTGCTCCATCTGCAATTCATAACAGGATACATATAACAAGTGTCAGTCAAAAATACAGTCAATATACAAATAATACAAATACAGTCAAACCTCTCCTTACGGACACCTGTATTATGGACACAAACATTCGGCCACAGAGTCACAAAACCCATACATTCTCTACCATTCTCTACCTCTCTAATACGGACACTAATTTCTGGCCCTTTGATGTCCATATTAGAGAGACATGGCAAGTCGACTAGTTGGTCTCGCAAGTCGATAAGTTGACCTGGGAATTCAACGAGTCGGTCTCGCAAGTTGCCAAGTTGACCTGGGAATTCGACAAGTCGACAGTTTGAGTGAATCTTTTTGTCCACGATTTACCTTCATACCCAGGATCCATAGTGTGATTAGTAATTGTTTCCTAACCTGCACTGGTGGATGACCATGACCATCAGCATTGTGCGGTAGGGCTCCATGAACAGCCAACAGATTTTCGAGGACAGTAACAGTACGTCTTTTCACATGGTAAAACATTTTCGTAGTAAAGCTTGTTTCTGATCTTTTTCTCCCTCCCTTTTTTCTTAGCAAGGAGTGCTAAAAGAAGTGCGTCTTTTTCAATCGGTATCTCGTAGAAGTTGTCGAATAGCACAGCATCGGTGAAAAGCATGAACACACTGGCAGCATGTTCCGCCATTTTATCCACCTTAAAACCGCTGTGTTTTGCAGGCTCATCTTTGGAAAAATCCATTTTTGGATTTTTGTTTCTTTTGATACACAAAATCCATATGATCCGGATTTTTTATCTGATTTTGGATTCTTTTAAAGAAACACACCCTAAATTTTAGAAATCGATAGATATATACCCTGACTGCCAGATATAGTTTCCGAAATGCCATCAGGGTTTCTTCAGTTTTGGGGGAAAACATAAATTATACCTATCTGGTTTCCAGTGTACACTTTATAAGGTCTAACTTACAAAAAGTAGATTCTCTATTGATTCAGGTACAACTATGCTTGCGCCAGGTTGGGAACTGGTTTGTTGCTGAGGAACTTTGATGATTCAGTTAAAGAAGGTGACGGAGAAAGAATCCTACGCTGCTGGAAATTTGCCCTTTTCATCTTTAAGGCTGATAAGCATTCTAAGTATGCCCTTGCTGGTCTGCAAATACAGGCTTGTGTCCAGGCCACGCTGACATCAAGACAAGCTCACTGCCTGACTTGGAATTGCACTGTAAACACAAAGGTGGTACTGGAAGAAACATTTCTCTCGACTTACGGCTAGAACATATAAACAATTTATTGAAGGGCCTGTTAAAGCACCTGGGACCAAACATAACATCTGAGAAATGTGCAGTACGTTGCAGCAAGTCGGTTGGAAAGATTGAGGAACTGTTAGAGGCTGTTGATGATGATCTCGAGATGAAAAGGCCATCTGGTCATCATAGTGCAACGATCTGAAGTGCAAAGATCTGAAGCCAACTTCAGGGCACTTGTTAGAAAGCTGCACGAGTGAGGGAAGGTATTTAATGCTGACAGCCGACCTGACGGCCAATACAGGCATTTCAACAATTTTTCAAGGTACATTTTAGAGGACTTCAATTTTAAGAATTTAAATGCTTGGATAACTGGACATAAGAAGCGTATCCATAGGAAAGAGTAACATGATACATGTGTTGCATTTTTTTAAGCTTTATTATATGAAACACTGTATTATAATTCCATTACTAGCACTGATAACAGCCATGGTTGAGTTATTACAAAATACAAGCGAGTGACTTACAGTACACAATTGTCTTTGGAGTGTCTAGCTGCTTTTCTATGATTAACTCTATCAGCCACTTGAAACAGGAGTAGTCCATTCCAACTTTAATCTTGTTCAAGTAAATGTTTTCCCTATTAGGGCTCACATGAATGTCAACAAAGGCTTCTTTCGTGGCTAGAGCTTCCATTGTCTTCCTTTTTACATCAGTAACAAAGCAGTAACTGTTGTGTGCTGAGCTGCACGACAGGAGTCATGTCTTGCATCGGTTATGATGACCTGAAATACACATACACTGTATGAGCACTAAGATGTGTTATTGGTCTGAAAACTTGGCATGCAGAAAAAAAACTCACATCTCCATGCAAATCATATTGCATGTCCTGCTGCACTTCTGTGTGGGCTTCCACCGATTTCTGCTCATAAAAGATTGAACAGCATCCTTGTATCCCAAACCTGTCTTACTTTGGGCTGAATAGACTGCCAGGAGTAAACAAGTGATATAAGGTAGACATTGTATAATATTTCATGAATAGTCATAGCATATTCATAAGTACTTTTTTATAATTTACACACTGTTTAGTATGCAAATGGTTATACAGGTACAAATTTCAGAACATTATTTTAGAAAGGTGCAAGGTTGAAAGAAACACAATTTCATGCAGGTATAAAAGTATCTTCAACAAAATTAACCTGTAGAGATGTACTTATCATCCACATGTCCAACATGGGCAGCTTTACAAATAGACGTATGCTGAGTTTCAGTCAGACCCAAGCTTGTAAATCCGTGTATCATTCTAACGAAAAAGCAAATTAATTAATTCCAGTTACTATGTACTGTTCGTAAATATGTAATGATTTTGAATGGGCAAAGTAGAACAAAAACAACATGAAAATTACCAAACATGTGACTGTACAATTACCTCAAGTTTGCAGTGAACTTACCACCGATGATGCTACTAGAAAACCCTCGCAAAGAATGACTGGTGACACAGTCCATAGTAAGACGTATAGCGTGTCTGTGATGTTGGGCACAAAACGATGTTGTGTCTAGCGCGTATCCACATAGGGGGCACCTTCCTTCATACTTGTCATTACCTCCATAAGTTTCTCCATGGCGCACAGAGAAGAAATGAAATATGTTTTATCTGGTTGACTTGCTGAATGAATATCAAAATTTCCAGTTGTATTTTCTCCCAGGGCTAGCACGTAAGGAGGGCAAATGTTGGTTTCCGTAAACGCACCAACTCTTCCGATGGCTGAAGATAGTGGGACAAGGCGACTAGACAAATGTCCCCGTTCTTGCTGCTCAAAAGAATCTAAAAGCCGTTCCAACATCCTAACGTTTCCCAGTGGCGTTTGGCTAGTTTTCAAAAGCACATTCTTCGCACATTGAATACACGTCTTCAATCCTTTGAGGCGATCCTCCATACCGGATTCCACTTCTGGTTGGATGGTAAATCGCAGTTGAGGAGCTCGGGAGGTCGTTAATTTTGGCTTTTTGGTACACGAGTGATCCGTAATAACCAGCTACGAAAAAGTTGGAAAGCTAAGCGATCGCGTGTGCGCGAGAAACCGCTCAATTGAAGGTGCAAGAGAACATCAAAAATTGTTCACCTTCCGCCATCAATGGAGCAGTGTATAATAATTACCCCCACAGAGCATGCTAGGAGGAGAAAGATCGCGTTCAGCTGCTCTGCAGGCTCAGAAGACAAGGAGAGAGGAGACTGTGGCAAAGTAATGGTGGGCCGAGGTTGACAGTGACGGTTTATGAGCTCGAAACTCAAACGTTTGTCAAAAACCAGCCAAAATTGTCCAAAAGCAAGTAGATAAACGCAACAGACTACTTTATAAACAACAATTGTCCACAAATGAATACTATCTTAATTATTCTCTTGATAAAGGGAGAGTTTTACCGAAGTATGTATATTTGGTTTGCTGCTCACTCATGTCCGCCATTTTATTTTTGAAAGTTGTGCTGACGTCACGGGGAAAGGGGGAGCTATCCCTTTTATAGCGAGAGTCCTTGTTTAAGCAACATTGTATAGGGGGAGGAGGGAGCCGCTTTTGTTGTTGAACAAGAGTGATGGTGAAAAAATAGCATTTTTGCAGTGTCCCACATACTTTTGGCCAGGATTGTCTGAATTAGACGATTTTACTAAAAGTATCCATAACTTCCAGAGGCTTTTAATTATTAATGCCAAACTTGAAATAGGTGTTTTTCATGACCTTCTGTGTATATTCGAACAAAGTTTGCCTAATAAAAAACAGTTGTAACACTTCACTGAATGACATGCTCATATCGTATGTGCTAAGCAATATGATTGTGACACGGTAAAAATGTTACGGTCACAATTAAATGTAACGGTATTAACGATTAAAAACTGAGGATAAAACCTTCGAATCGATTAATCGTTTATTTTACAATACTCAAACGTCGAAATGCAGCGAAAAACAGAAATTCAAATAGGAAAATAAATTATTTCTGCGGAGCAGAGGGCTGGCCATTTGCTTGCGAATTAACGAAAATAGATCGTTTCACGACATTGTGCAAGATTGTGGAATTTCGAAGTCTTCCGTGGTTCGAGTTGTTTGCCACCGTAGTCTTAGGTATGTTTTTACGGTTCAGCACACATGTATCACCGCTCGATTCACACTCACAGTTCACCGTTTTGGGCTGCTTTACTAGGAACACAGTTATACACTATTAGTTTCTGTATTGATTGCTACAGCTTCAACAAGCACGATGTTTACGTATATACCATTATCATTCACTTTGTGAAAGTATTTACCAAAATTGAGACAGTTGAAAATGGTGAATCGTTGTAACTTTAAAAAAAAATTATTTTTTATAAGCTGTTGAAATGGTGAACCAATGCAAAGATAGTATTCGTTTAATTCGCAATCGTACGGTTTTTATAGTACATAAGTAAAGTAAGATTTTGTTCATTACCTGAAGGCATAGTCGAGTCATTTTCTTTCTCAATGTGATCAGTATTATGATAAACGTAAGTGTGAACCGTGCTATGAATTATGGGTGAATTGTGAACAAGTGCACCGCTAAATATCTGACCAAGCCTGCTGGGACTGGGGAAGTGCGTTGCATCCTTTAGTTGTAATTGTAGGTATCCGGTTTCATTGAATTTTCAGAAAAAAATACATCTAGACAGATAAAAATCAAAAATATTTCCGTTGGCGCCTTCTCTGAATCAACACTTGTTATAACACTTACTTTAAAAGTTGGCTACTCAATTTCACGCCAATTTATGACATTTTTCTTAAATTAACCCCTATTTTCACCCTTATATCACTGAAAACTCGTGCTAAAATAATTATTTTGCAGTAAATATATCACAAATACATGCACGTTTATAAAAATTACCCAGCCAAGTTTGGCCACAATACATCAAATCCTCTAGAAGATCTGGACATTTTTAATTAACTCCCATTATAGAGACAATCCTGGCCAAAAGTCGTGGGACACTTAGCTTTTTATCTGAAAATGAGGACACTTTCACACTTCCCGCCCCCCTCCCCCCATACAATGTTGACTGAATGTGCTCAAAGTGGACACTCTTTAAGCAACATTGTATAGGGGGGGGGCGCTTTTGTTGTTGAACAAGAGTGATGGTGAGAAAATGGCATTTTTTTGCAGTGTCCCACAAAATTTTGGTCAGGATTGTAGCTATTTGTACATCTATCTGTACCTTATCTATCTGTCTATCCATGTAAAAAAAAGTATCTATTGACCCATTTATACTGTACGAGCTATCTAACTCACATATCGAACATACCATAATCATAATTTACCATGTGGAATGCCCCAAGGTGGTAGCTAAACAGAGCGATGATGATAGTTTGCTGGTGTAAAGTTAACATATTTTTGTGTTATCAATTTGGTTACGGCTTCAGACTGAAATAAGCACAGATTCTGACGAAATACTTACCAGGTCTGTTGACGATTTTATGGCGATACTTTCAAGGCAACTGATTGCATTGCATAAAGTATGGACCGTAAATTGCCTTGAACAAAGCATCAATGAAATCCTAAACTTGGGACACCCACAAGCATAAGTATAAGACTTAGGGTTACCTGTATCAATTAAATGATTTCTCTTGAAAAAGCAGTACAACCAGTTCGATCATTCTGTCCAGGGTTTAGAACACTCAGTAACTATTGTTTGGCCAGATAGTTACTTTGTGTTTCTTCTAAATGACATGAGTTCATGCATGATCTGTTTGCGAAGATTTGAACTGTGTACGAAACGCCAGTTGAACTCAGGAATGCCAGGTTTCCTGTGGTGGACTATATCCCCGAGGGCAAAGATTACACCAATTCCACAGCTCGACAAGCCCTCGCCAGTAAGTGGCTGCTGGGGAATTCCAAAGCGGGAAATAATAACGGTGTCTCCGAGGTTCAACCTATCCCCCCGCACTGCAAACAGGAGGGATATGTTCTCAACGCTCCCAGCACATTTCTCACCACAACTGCAAGGTTATGAGGACTCATATACTGCCCTGGACCACATTGATGCACATAAGGCCTCAGCAACATGCACAGGACCAAGAATCTTGAGCACAACGTCAGATTCTTAGGGGAGGAATGGTTTCAGCTTGCCCAGAAGAGTCAGACCCATTCTCAGCCCATATGGGTGCATGGCTCGGAAGGTGCACAATCAGGCCTTCATCAGTTGTTGGCATGTTCTGCTCTAGAAACTTGAGACATGATACATCGATGGAGTAGCGTTCGCACATCAATATAGCGTTCACACGCCAAATTTCTAAAGTCGGCTGCTTCCGTCAAACGGTTTTTTACCCTTAAACATTCCTCTGATGGTCGTAGGCCGAGTGGCACTTCCTTGATGTCTGTGTCCTCCTTGAGCCAAGCTACCTCATTGCTGACCTTGCGTTTAATTTTTGCAGCATTGCAAAATGCTTTTGAAGACCTCCTGAAGAGAAGACACCAAGTTTTCCTTGTTCAACAGCAAATGAACTGCAGTGTCTTCGTTGATTATTTTACCACCACCATGAGGGTGCAGCATTGCAAGAGCCTTTTCCACCACAACCTCTGAAGGGCGATGGGTTATTTCGAGTGTACTTCGAGTACGGCCCGGTAAGTGTACTACTTTCAGTACATTTTCGTTGATAAATTTGACTTGGGGAGCTTGATGGCTGCCAACTGACCACGGGTAGAGTCACACCTGGTACATATCATAAGATCAGGGCTAGAAGGCGGACGTACAGGGCTGGAAGGTGAATGTGCAGGGCTGGAAGGAGGTGGACATACAGGGCTGGGAGGTGAACGTACAGGGCTTGCAGGCTTCGAAATGTCTGGGTCACATTGAGGACAAGTTCCCATGGAGTACTGGTCCTCCCACTGACTGTGAACGTATCTGAAAGTAGGCACATCCACAGGATCCACAATGCACAGCCCGTTCTTCAGTTTCCCATTGTTGGTTTCTGACTTCTCGTATGCGCAATGTAGAAAATCACCCGAGAAGATGAATCAAAGAGATTGTCCATCTCATTTATCCAGATTATGTCTTCCATGCACCAAAGTATTTTCTTGGATAAAGACCAGTGACATCTACTGAAGTTGTTGAACTGGTTGCAAAACAAAGAGAAATACATAGGTTACAATTTTGTTACAATTTGAAGCATTTTTCTCTGCAAGAAATTACAATTTTAACAATTCTTAATTCGCTCATTCAAACATCATTAAGCGAGGTTATCTTTAATGTGTCTAAAAAGTGGTAAAAAGCACTGATAAATGCTACATATAATATATATACTGTTGCGTGTTTGGAATGCTGTTCAAAGACATATCTAGTTAAATGTTATGTCAATTTGCTGTTAACCCTTTTACTTCCGAACTCATAAATACAGATTCTCCTAACCATACAATAAGGAACACACACGTTTGTAAGTGATGTAACGAGAATTGACAGTTCAACCAGCTCTCTCCGAGTAAGCTACTAAATGCAAGATTTCCTTACTGCTTGATATATCTCTGGCGAGAGACAAAAGGTTAAGGCTAATCACTTTTAGTTAATGGGGTTAAGGTGCCAAATGTTTTACAAACATCTTCCAATCTTCCGGATATGTCATAAAATATAACAATTGGTCAAACCTTTATTAAATGTGCGATGTAACACGTATCCCACGTGGTGCAGTGTGCCACCCAAACCAAGAGCCAGGACAACCACAATAGGTTTGGTACAAACGTATTTGATCATTTAGTTTCTTAAAATACTTATGTATTTATCATCGCAGAGAATAGAGACAAAGGACGACTATAGTATCTTGTATTCACAATAGAACGGTAACAACAACATGATTTAGTAAGTTCCATGTAAACATTGCAATACACAATCATCAAATAGTAATATTATATTGATTATAATAAAACTAATATTACTGGTATAATATGTCAATAAATATAATAATACAAGATGAATTTTGATGTAAAACAGTTACATCCTTGCACGTCAAAATATGTTTGAATTACTATAACTATGAAACACAACAAAACTGGCTTCTTAACATGTGGGAAATCAAATATAAAAGGTTGGCATGCTGACAAAAAGCACTACCCTATACTAGACTGGGAGTGCATAACAGCTACTTTGTAATTTTGTATAACAATGACATAAGTAACTGATTTTGCTGCTGCTGGGTATTCATAAAGTTCACTTGCAGCTGTTGCACTGTCTTGCAGCATGGTCATGAACTCTCTGTGTTGGTTCTCTGTTTGCTGTTGCTGTTGCACCTCCATCTCCTGGTGTTTTCGTTTCATCTTTAGATCTTGTTCCTTCAAATGATGTTCTGCTACCCTCATTTCTTTCTCTTTTATCTATTCTCTCATACTGTACTGCATCTGAGCCTCTCGATCTCGTGCGCTTCTGGGTGGTATATGCATCATCTGCCTTCCTTTTGTTGCTTTCCCTCAAAGTTTCCATGGCCGATGGCCTCATGTCATTTGCATCAGCCTTACTCTGTTCTGCCTTCTTTCTGCTTTCTGTAGCCTCATTCTGTTGGTTTCCTTCACATGCTTCCTCTCTCCCAATTATTTCCTCAAGTAAACTGTCAAGTTCAGTCATTTCTTTTTCTATTCCACTAGCTCTCTCTTCCATCCTCATCCTCATCTGCCAATGAATTGTACCGATTCCAAACTCCACGTTTTGAAACCCTGAATGAAGGTTTAGGTATTGCATTGAGGTGATCAGTCACTGACTGCCAAAGCTGGCCACGTTGCTGTGTGTGTTGTTTTGCCGTGCATGGCTCGATGACAATAATTTCCCAGCATAACAGGACATCATGAAGATTGGTCCACTTCGCCGCACTACTTCTACAAAACATAAGAAGCGGAGGAAGAATTTTTAGTCCTTATGAATTTATATGAAGCACTGTACAGGAATATTCCTTTTCTACTTACGATGGCTTCGAACAAGAACTCACTGGAAGTTCCAATGTCATACTTTGCACCAAATAAACCGCTCAATGACTATATCTCTCCAGCGAACTGTCCAGTTCATTACAGCTTCCCTCTAGTTCGGTACAGCTTCCCCAAATATACTTGTTAAGTGGCGTTCTCATGACGGCGGCAAAACACTAGTTTTTGCCTCCTCGACTTGAGCAGGACGGCTGTGATGTGACACCCACACATGCGCACTCTTCTAGAACCCGGTAAAATTACTTCCGGCTGCCGTCCTGAAAGTCCACCATCCTGGATCTTAGGGTCCCTAATGTTTGTACCCACAGAACTTCAGGCGTGCCGCCTAATAATTCTCTCGTTCAGTACAACCACAATCTGTTTGCTACAAACATATTTGATTATTTAGTTTCTTAAAATACTTATATAATCATCATCGCAGAGAATGTTTGTACCCACAGAACTTAAGGCGTGCTGCCCAATAATTCTTTTCTCGTTCAGGCGTGCCACCCAAACCAAGAGCCAGGACAACCAAAATCTGTTTGCTACAAACTTATTATTTTGATCATTTAGTTTCTTGAATTTTATCTTAATCATCGCAGAGAATGTTTGTACTTGCACAGAACTTCAGGCATGCCGCCCAATAATTCTTCTCTTGTTCAGGCGTGCAACCCAAACCAAGAGGTGGGACAATCACAATCTGTTTGCTAAAAATTTATTTGATCATTTAGTTTCTTGAAATAATTATAGAATCATCACAGAGAATGTTTGTACCCACAGAACTTCAGGCGTTCCGCCCAAAAGTTCTTCCCTCATTCAGGCATGCCACCCAAAACAAGAGCCGAGGCACCCAAGCTGCATGATTGACTTCAGCTGCAAAAACAAAAATGTACTCCAAATAAAGAAAACATGTTAAATCATGTGTTACACTGTGCTAATTACATTTAAGTAGTTACAGCTGGTCATGACAACCAGGCATTTTCTGTATATTGATTGGATTGTAACATTTATGCTCATTGGCAAATCAATTCAGTTGTTAAAAGTTTGTCACACAGACTGGTTGACATTAGATTGCAGCTGCATACCTAAAAATAGCTTGATCCAGTGAATGACAGGCCTTTGAGACACAATCATAGATGGAAAATCTCATAACTATGTAAAGTCTCAAAATATTTTAATGTACGATTTTTATGCAATGTTTCAGGATATCCAATTGATTTTTCTGCTAACCCTTTGCTCCCAAACTGAAATGTCCATCACAACATAACAATACGTACATTCCAGAGGCGTTGGGTGGTCTCCACCTTTTCTGGTGTAAGGAACTTCTCAAACTGATTTGGCAACTTTTTGAGCAGGGCCTTTTTTTTACCACCCAAAAGAGACGTCCACTCCCATTTCTCCCCAACCTGGTAGACATGAAAGCTTACTCCTAAAGAGCGTGCAGCTGACAAAAGATCCCGAAGTTGCCTCTCAGTCCTTTGCCGATTGACTTTTTTGGGTTATCATCCTGCAAATATATCAAATCATACCATAACTGGGATATTAAAAATATTTCAAGTCATTCTACCAGTATTAAGAACAAACACGAGCGAAACGGCACATGAGGAGCTCGACATTTGAAACAGGCCTAGCACTTTTATGCAATAATCAATGTAATTTTTCTTACTTACCTTATCCCATTTAAGGATTTCGAATATTATTCCCTCCAATTGGTTTGTTATCCTCAACATGAGATGCAGTTCATCCAGGATAACATTGCTCAAAGGGATTGCAAAGAATGGTTGAGCATGACAACCTGGCTGTGTTGACCAAGTACCATCAATGGTCCTCACCATCTCCGAGTTTAGGAAGTGATCACAGGAGTGGGACATGTTGCACCTAGAGACCAATGAATCATACCAGGTAATTTCTTTTTTATGCCCTACGTAATATTTTTACCAAGTGTGTGATTCGGTTTTACAAGATCATTACTTTATTTACCTCTCATTTTTATAGATCTTGCACCAAATACAACTGTTGTTGGAGGTGGCACCCTTCATTCCCATGGCTATGAGCAGGAACTGTTAAAGTAATATAAATACATATTATATAGTTAGAACAAGTGCCAGACCTCCATATCAAACACAATGATATGGAATAACATGATATTTGATGGATATTTGAACGACTAAGTTTCCATTTGTTTAACAAACCTTGTAATCTCCTCCCAAGTAGAAGGTCAGGTTCACTCTGCCGTCAACAATTATGTGGCTATCATCGATTAAAGCATCCACGTGACTGATTACATTCGCAAGTGATGCTTTCAGAGATGCATACTGCTTCTTTTTTCTAATGATGTCAATGGTGTGGTTACCTTGGGATTAAATTTAGCAAATTATACATTGAAATTTTTTTGCAGAGAAGAGAAAAACTTCCATAAATTCTGCTTCCACCTCCACCCACACGAAATAGGGTTAAATATCAACTTTTAACATACCTGCACTGGACAAACAACTTTGCCCATCCTCCACTAATGTGAATGTGCAGACAAAGAGATTAGTGACCTTAAGCAGCGACGACGAGAACGTCGACGTGGACGACCGGAAGTAAAAAAAGCAGATTATGCATCATTGCGCATGTCAATATGTACGTCACACGTCGTCCTCCTTGTGTTGAGAACGTGGGAGGGGTGATTTTGCCGTCTTCTGGTGAACGTAAGTATACAAACTGATTTTTTCTTACTTTCGGTTCATTTTGACCAAAGCATAATGTTCCCATGGAGCAAATACAAGTTTTCGTTTGTATTTCAAGGAGAAACTCACTGCGATCGCTTACATTTGGTTGTTTCTTTGCGTTTTGCAGCATCGCCATGGCGGATCAGCAAAGGTAATGCTGAATGAAATTCTTGACTGATTTGCTTTTGGTTGCATAGTTCGTGTAATGTTTATCCTCTTTCGATCATTAACAAGAATTTGCAATATTGTGAATCTTGAGTGCTGGAAATATATATATTTTTAGAAATCATATGGAATGGTCCGAACAGCATGATCAACTACTTTGCCGAGAAGTTCTTGTATCGGAACCGTTCAGGTTTCCGAAACGGAGTAAAGAGAGGGGCGAGATATGGGATCAGATAGCTAAGAGTCTGAATGGAATAAGCCAACCGCAGTTCAGAGTAACCAAGAGGTCTGTGAGAGATCGTTTGACCCTTCTGCTCACCAAACACAAACAAAAGATACGAACGGAAGAGAGAGCTTCAGGAATAGAATGCGAAGAAACAGAAGTGGATGCAGCATTGGCTGATATTCTTGAGAAAGAAAAACTAGCTGATCAAGAGAGAGAGAGAAAGATGCGACTGTCACAGCAAAGAAAAATGCAAGCGACAAAGCCGCTGCTGAGGAGGTGAGGATAAAAGCTATGGAACGTCTTGGCACAAATAAAAGAAGACATGGTGCTGATATTGCAGAGGAAGGGGAACTACCACCAAAGAAGGGAAGAAGGCAAAGCTCCGACGTTTATCTGTACCTGAGAGAAAAACATGAGAGAGATTCGGTTCTCAAGAATGAAGAAATGGCTTGGAAGAAGAAGGATTACGAACAAAGAATGGTGCAAGAGCGACTCATGGAGAACCAAAACAAACAACTGCAGAAGCAGCAACAGGACATGCTGACAATCATGCAGCAACAGCAGCAAAATTTTCAGGCCCTGTTCCTGCAGCAACAGCAGCAACAACAACAACAAAACCAGCTTTTGGCGAACCTGCTCGAAAAGGTCAAGCGTTCATGAAAGTATTCCAGTATGTTTTGCTCTGTTTATCAACTACGAAAGGGAAGATTTTGAAAAGTACCAGTGTAGTTGGCAACTGGAAACTTGTTGTTTTTCATGACTGCTGTGTTTAATGTTTTCTGAAACAGCAACACTGTATTCCGTTCATTTTATGCACATGTTGTCCTCAGGTCTGTTGATTTGGTCGTTGAGTTTCTATTTTCATACATGACTTGGCAAACTTATTTTAGAAGACACTTATGATCACGCATGTTTGTGTGGTTTGACATTCTAAAAAGACTGAATTGAGATTTATCAAAATTATATAAACCTGTTATGTACCTGAAACAAGGACTGCAAGTGTTTATTTACATTATACTGAAGATGTTTGGTTTATTAAACATACATTGTGGACAGTTTCGTACCCTTTTCATATTTATTCAAGCAAAACAAGTCTTCATTTTTGTTTTGCTTTGTCTTGTTACATTTATGGTAAAGTAGAGATCTCAATTGCCCTTTACTTTGGAATGTAGATCAGCTTTTCTGCTGGTATGGGACTCAGATAACCATGCAATGAAATGAAATGAACATGGCTTTATTAGGTAGTTTATGCAAAGTACTCCTGTAATGTTGGTGGATCCAACTGAAAAAAGGCTGATGTTTGGTTGCCATAAAGGCATGTGAGAGCATTTCGGAGAATGGCACACACAACATACATTTTACCAACGCTACTCAACCTGATTTTCAAATTTTTTTTGAAGTCCATAAACTTAAAGTAATTTATAATATCTCCAAACAGCCACTCAACTGACACTCGCACTGCACTCATTGCAGCATTATACTCCTGCATCTGAGGAGGTAGAACAGCATTCCTAAATGGTCCTTGCAAGTGCACCCTGAGTGGGTAGGCAGGATCACCATATAGGCACATTTGCTGACCAGTCGGAGAGACTGCAAACTGCTCCATAGTTTGTAGGAGGCCTGAGTCAGCCAGCATTCCAGCATCATGCTTTCTTCCCTCTGTAACCAACAAAAAACACAGGTCAATTGAACATAATGTGCGAGATAAAGTAAATATGTCCCAGTGAAATAAAGATAAACTTCCTTCCATTTTTAAAAGACTTACCAACTGGGCCATACAGGTTGCCAATTATCCCATTTGGCAAAGCAACAGATTGAAACTTAAGTGCATGCACCCGCTTGTGTCCATTGTACACTATCCTTTGGTTTTGTCCCAGACGACATATCGGCCTGACAGTGCCATCAATAAAGCCAAAGCAGTTATCAAGTGGAGCACCGTGGGCAGCGATGGCATCAGCATAAAGCTGTAGCTGAGGTGGGCTCATAATTGCGTTGTTCCACTGAATGATTCTGTGCCCGTGATGCTCGTAGATGTAGTCCAGAACAGTGTTAGTAACCATACTTAAAACAGGCACTGGCCTCGCGAAGCGCGGAATCATGTCTCCGTACCTGCACGGGTAGGAGAGGCGTCTAAGCAGCATACAGAGGCCTTCTATGCCATCGCAGACGGAGCGTTGCTGACAGCGGAAGGTGGCTGGAATTTGAAGATGGTGTGCCAAGAGGGGAATATGCTGCTTTTGAACTCGAAACTCGGCAACGCATTCGGAGTCATCAAGTTCGTCTAAATTAAAAGCAGGATAACTTTGGTATGGAAAGTCGGGATTTTTCGATTGGTACAAGTCATGAAGGATGATCAACTCCTCGTCGTCAATTATTCCTTCGTCATGGTACAACAGAAGCACGTCTCGAAGTTCTCTTAAAGAGGCCATTTTATTCGCGAACTAAACAAATAGATTTGCCGTTCTCGTCGACACGCGCGGCTTGCTTAAGTTTGTTTTATCGCGCCAAAGGACGCGGTTCTCGTCCCAGTCCTTTTTATGCTGTGACGTTATATTCCCGTCCACGTCGACGTTCTCGTCGTCGCTGCTTAAGGTCACTATTACTGCTGTGTGACATTCTGGTTCCATCTCCAGAAATCTTGACTTTCACACTTCTGGTGTTGTAACATTAGAGAAAATCTTTAGAATAGTATATGTATACTACATCGTCTTTACTCTGTTAAGAGAAGGTGGATAATACACGTGATGTAAGTTGTAATGCACCAGTCAATTGTAACCCCCACCTCGGGGAATAGTGGGGACATGGATTTTCTTTGTTGCAATAATCGACTATTCCCCCACCCCCTGGGGCATAATGTGCTGACAAATCCCCCACATAGTGAGGCCAAAAATTTGGCAAAATTGTACAAAAGAGGTAATTGAACAATCTTTTATTTTTTGTACAAATGGAACAGTGAAATATTTTACAGTCATCAGATATTTATCTGCACATGGGACAATACCAGTGTCCCTTTGGAACTGTCTGTGCAGTGAGGTGTACACAGCCAAAGTGGTACCACTTTACAGGGCATTCATTTGCATCACAGCCAATCATTGGCTCAGCTTTGTTTGGCCTACCACAATGACAAATAACCTCGTCCTCCGAACTGTCAGAAGAATTATGATCTGCAAGTCCAAAAGCAATGTTAATCAATATTGTCCTTATGAAATGCATCATTCACAGAAACTGGATAAAGGTACGCAGTATATTGCATAAAACTTTGTCTGATTACAAGAAAAAAGAACACACGCAAATACATTAATAGAAAAAAGAAAATGTACCCACCTTGACACCCAGGTGTAGATCCTCTTTCAGTTTGTGCATCCTGTAAGACTTGAAAAAGTAAAGAGCTGTCATTAGCTCCAAAATACCAATCGTTTGTGTATGTGTGGGGGGGGGGGGGGGGGGAGGGGGTGGGGGCAACTGTGAAAATAAAAAGTTCAGTACTGCTTAGCCCTGGCTCTATCCTGACTCTATCTCTATGAGTCCAAATGGTCTATTCTGAATATAAAGACCAGAGGTAAAGTGGTGCATGAACACAACTTGCACATCAACATTTATGTGAACATAAATTGAGCAACAAGAATAACAAAGTTTAAAACAGATTTTGATCATATAACAATACCACCAGTGTTCAGTCATAATGTCAGAGCTTGATCTACATCTCGTGCAGATGATAATCTGGCTGCTCATTGAAGGTAGGTGGTGTATAATAGTAATTTTGGGATTGTTGCTGCCCATGAAATTGGCCATGAAGTTGATTTATGGGTTGATGCTGCTGAGCTATAATACTACTCATTGTACTGAATGCATTAGCCATGGATTTGCTCATAACTTCCATAGACGATGCTAACTTTGAAATACCTTCTTTGTAGTCTTTATCTAGCTCTTTCATGTGGCATAACATGTCCTTCTTCAGGGCTAGTTCTTCTTTGGCTACATCCAGGACTTGGGCATCCCGGGATTTTTCCTTCATCAGTTTTCTGTTTCTTTGTTCTTTGATATGGGCAATCATGTCTCTTCTCACAGCTGGTACCCTATTTCCTTCGCTTTTATCCGACTCAGTGTTAACACTGCCATCGTCACTGCTGTCTGCACTGCCTGAGAGCTCGTCCGGGTTCACTTTTGTGCTTTCAAGACCATTGTCGAGACTCCTGGTTGCTGGTGATCCGCCCCATATGCCACTACATGCATCGTAGAATGCTGCCACTGTTTGCCCACCGCCACTGATTTTTCCAGAATCTAACGCCTTTCTAAATTTCTTTCTCAGATCTTTGACCTTACTGGCAATCTTGTCTCGAGTAAAGACCGTTTCGTCATGAGAAAGGTGCATCCCACGATACAGCTCGACGAAATTACTCCTTATGTCCTCATACTTGTCTTTTACGCTTTCCCACTCGACACCGTCGAAGTCATGTTGAGCTTTGTATGCTTTTATCACTTCTAACAGTAAGCCAATTTCCTCGTCCGACCAATGTTTTAAAGTTTGATGTCTCTAAATGGGATATATTAAAGTTTGATATTTTTAAAATGGGATATCTCTATCCAGATATTTTCTAGCCACAATTCCCACTGCTGCTTTTCCTCAAGTCACAAAACTTCGGAATGTCTCTTTTTAGAGCATCCAGGTCAATGTGGTTTAGGACTGGTTAAAGCAATCCTGGCTTTCCTGTTGGCAAGGTACTCTGTAAAGGAAGATACAGAATACAGAGTCTCAGTCAGGCAGGCAATTAAAAGCCTAAACTTAAACTTAGTCCTGGTTTAAATAAAAAAAGTTGAGACAGACTCTGTAAACCAGGATTTACCAAAGGTTTTATATTGCAAGTGTGGAACAATGGATCAGCATCGATTTAATAAAGGGTTGAGAACATCAGGCCTAAGTAAAAGGTCAAACTTCAAATCTTTTGATCCAGGCCTTAGCAATATTTCATTTTGTACTAACACACCTATATCAACTGTGTAATTAAAAAATGCAATGAAATAATGTTAGAAGGCCAAATTTTGGACTGGTCCCATCCATGCTTCATCACTCCACTTCCTGTAGTACATCACAGCTTTGGAGTCCGCATGCATCACAAACTTAAATCACCTTGGTGCAACATGTTGATGCAAATTGTGGCAATGTGGAGCAAGCCATGCTTTGACATCAAACAAGTGTTTTAGCTCAATTGCTTCTGGATGTGGGGAGCTGGTACACATTTCCACAGCAGAAAAAAGATCTGAAAGTGACAAAGAATTGCCTTTTACAAAAACAAAACAAAGTGGTTGAATGTTTGATTGTTCATTAAATGTTAAAAATATATTGACAGGCTCTAACCTTCAAGGGTGTGTATATCCACGTGTCTCAAATATTGGGAAACCACACCAAAAAAGGCATCTACACCTTCATGAGTGTGGCCAATGGGAAGAAAATTGGCACGGACCTGTCAGAAAAGAGTTTCATTAACATAATACACACAATAAAACACTTCGGCCACTTCATTTTCCAAATTGAAATGAGTTTTGAAAGAGAAATTGAGCTGCCAGGATAATGGACATATAGGTTTGATGTGGCCACATGTTCGCAAAATGGGGAACTTTGATGTCAATTCATTGCTGATTCATTAAGTGGTGGTTCATTTTTATGCACACCTGCATCCAATATGTTTGTAATGGACTTCAGAACAAAATGTTACCAATACTTCATGGGACCCTGCTTTAGTTAATCAATATTACTCTTACTGACTGATGTGGATTTGTTATAGGACTAAGTGCATACATCTAAATTGTGTACATGTGTGTGTATGTAAAACACCTGCCTTTTCAAAAATAGAGGCATGAACTAGTAAAGCCAGAAAGGCAAGAACAAACTTGTTCTTATTTTCCTTCCACCGGTTGTCCATCTGGAGGTACAACACTGACGGCAGCTTGTCTTTGCACTTGTGCAACACATGAAGAATGACATTCATGGTCAGCTTGGGGTCATGTGGCCACTGGTACAGATCAAAAGCAGCAACAAAATGTTTCCCATGGACAGAGTGGCCTGTATGGGCAATGGAACCAACTAGGTGGGTTCTAAGTCTTTCTGCATTTACAAGTTGACTTGAACCCTTCTTTGACTCGGCACATTTGTCTTTGACTGGTCCATGCCATCCACAATGACTGTCAAGTACCGATCAGGGCATCTCCTGGCTTTGCATCGTTGAAGGTGATACTTTTTCCTCTCATTCCTAAATACATAAATAAGACGCAAATTAAGACATTGAATGAAAAACTGCTTTACATCCTGCTGAAAAGTGCTGCGATTGAACACACTTAATAAAATGAGGTGAAACAGGTTGATTTATATACTGTACTTTGGATATTATGAAGGATATTATGAATGTCATATCTATGAATACTGTTGCACAGTTCCATTATCAATCATTTACTCATGTGGCAGTATACTCACATAACATCTTCAAGGTGATCTGACAATAACTTTTTTATGTCTTGTTTCTGCTGTTTGTCAAGGGTGCTCTCCAAGGCTTTTTTGTATTTTGTACAGTCATCTCACTTTGCAAAATTGTCCTCCTAAACAGAGTTTGAGGAAAACATTAGCAGGAACGCAATGGAACAATCAACTTATAAATTCATGGATTACACTGTAGAAGTACCCCTCCCCCCTGTGTTGAGTGTATTCAATAATGTTTTTACTAATTTTTGGGTTTTGATTCGGTCATCGCTCGCTTTATGTACAGTTAATTATCCCCGAGCAAAACAAGGGTAATAATCAAGACGCTAATGCAGCAAAATTGCCTTATTTGAAGACTCCAAGAGTGCCACCATCTCGAAATTTAATTTTCGTGTGTTTGTGTGTGGTACAACTTTTTAGGCCAGGTGCCTAAGGCAATGACGTAATAGTTATCGATTATCGATTAGCATCTCCGCCAGTGTTTTTACTGACATTCGGGAAAAAAAAAGATTTGAACGAAGCAATAATTGTATGTAACTGCGTTCATGAAAATGAATCTAAAAACTGGAAAACTTGAAACAGAATGATCTCGCGAAGCTCATCTTCAGAAGAGAAGGGAACAGGCACGGGCAAGGCGAAATCGTGAAACGATCGAACAGCGCCAAATACGTCTAGAGAAAAGACGACAATCACGTGCCGAAGAAAAGACTCCACAAAGAGAACAGCGCTTGAAAGCAAAACGGGATCTTCAGAAGCAAAAGCGGGTCGAAGAAAAGACTCCACAAAAAGAGAACAGGCGCTTGAAAGCAAAACGGGAGCTTCAGAAGCAAAAGCGGGTCGAAGAAAAGACTCCGCTCTCTTTCGTCCTTCCTGATCAGCAACAGGAGTTAGGATTGTACCTTCAGGTGAATTTGTATTAGACTCTGATATGAATGACACAGTTATACGCATTAGTCACAGCTTGCATAATGATATTATCACACCATGTGCCTTGTTTTGACATTTGTTGAATATAGTTATTCCAATTATCATCAGAAATGCTTTCAATATACAATTCTGGGTAATTTTGTAAATGGCTAATTCCAGCCATACGACTTTTAAGGTGTAAGTCAGCTGTCCTATACAGTTGGTGTGAAACTGATCTAAAGAAACAATCCCCAAATCCCCTACATTGTGTGGTATCAGTCCTATCAGACGAAGTCTTTCAGTAAACCGATTCCATGGTATATCATGAATAACAGCATTCTCAGGAGACATACCTCCCTTTAACCGTGAATTATCATTATGATTCTGAGAAAAGCTATACCATTAGAATTCATTAAATTTTGCACATGGATATGTTCTTGTTTGTAGCTACAGTCTGAAAACGGTAAAAAATGTAATATAAATAAATATATAAACGCTTATATATAAACGCTTCTGGAACTAAGGGAAAAAGAGCTACAACCACCAAACTTGGGCATGTTTAGGAGTGCTCTATAGAGAAGACAACTGTGATTTCAGAATTGGTTGAAGTCCATTCACAAACGTGTATAATATTTGACCGTTAAGTGCCGATTGCGTTACTTAAAGCCGTTTTGTCACATTGTGTGCTTAGGAACTGTATTCTGCCTGATATCAGAGCATCATGCAGTGTAACGAGCATGCGATACGTGTTTCAGACCTCGGAGATAACAGTTTCATTCTTTTTATTAGCCGGTACGATATTCTCGATTGAAATTTGATTCTTTGTTTGACCTCGTCTGGCCCAGTTTGTCATTACTCCCATCAATACTCCACAGTAAAATGCTGAATAAGAAAAATTCAAGACATTTTCAACAAAACTATAAACGCGATATGTTTGACAAACGTTAGGTAAATCTTTCAATGCATTTTTTACTAATTTCACAACAGAATTTTTTGTGTTTAGAACATTACTCCCTTGTAGTCAAACAAAGAAGTTGAATCTAATTATTTCTTTTGTTGTTGTTCAGCGGAGTATTGTTGTTTTTCCTTCTATACGAGGGAAACATTAAGCGGATTATGCACCAATATGGACTTTAGATATAACTATTCCCGGTAATACACTTTTCCAGTTTTTAACTGTTTTAAAACGGCCGAATTTGACAACAAACAACGGAGTATTGTCTGGTGTAATGTTAAGCAATCTCCATGTGACGTCACATGAACAGTTGTCGCCGCCATAACACGGCTATTCGCAAGCTGTATGAATTATTATTCGATTCATCAAAATATCAGGTGTTATAAGCAAGTCCTATAACAAAAATCCGTGAATGAAACTTGCCGTCACGGCGAATTTTCGCCGCTAAACAGCTGCACCCCGGTACCAGACTCGGCATACGTGAATACTGTATTCCCTTTCAAGTAGGAAATTCAACGAGGATCCATTTTCCTGTACACTAAATATGTTTAGCAATACAGTCAATCGTCTCACTGTAAAATGTAGCTACTTAAAAATATATAAATTTCTTGTCACAAGACCTTTTAACCTTTAGAAGCCTAACGTGGGCCCTATTTTCTGCTAGCGGACAGTTCAATTTTTTATAAACTAGACGTAAAGTGATTTCTTGAGACAATATCTGCCAAGGTGTATCAAAATATTTCCCTTCCCTTCAGCCCAAGAACCTTAAACGGCGATTTTACTTCTGCGGAACAAACACAATCATGGTCAAAATTGTTGGGACGATTTCAAGTTTACCCCCTCCCCCCCATTCAATGTTGGGTAGTTGAGCATGGTTCGGCTTATAGCTGCACCACGGGCCAACATTGAATGGAGGGGAGGGGGAGGGACTTGAAAACAAGAAATATGAGACCCCCATAGGTTGTACGGATTTACATTGTGCTCCAGATATGCGTAAGAGGAGCGTCCCAACGACTTTTGACCATGATTGTAGGTGTACAGTACTTTTCTCTTCCTTTACATTGTCTTTTCTGTAACTTCATGTAAAAACAAATTTACTATAAAAATGACCAGTGGTATACCACATGTTCCAGGTTTTGTAATTTTTACATAAATCACAAATGAAAGAGCTGTTTGGAAGATGTTGTCTTACAAAAGACTATTCTTTTCCTACACTTTCTTTTCTTTAGTCCCTTTAGGATTCTTTTAACGGGAATTCGAAATAGTTCCCTGTCCCTTTTCCTCTGGCGATTTACTCTGCTCATATAACCTTCAACCTTCTCAGAAATAGTTACACATTGATCTGATTTTCAATTCTCTCATAAGAATAACAACTTGTCAAAGCCTCAACATGATCTCGTGAACTACAGTCAACAATGATCAGCCCAATATTCATTCTACTCTTCAGTTGGCTCAATCGCCACCAGGTACAAAGATTCAGTTCATTTGGTTTGTGACCACATCGGGTTATTTGGCTCAATGGCCACCGAGCACATTCACTCGGTTCATTTGGTTTGTGACCACATCGGGTCATTTGGCTCAATGGCCACCGAGCACAATGACTCAGTTGTTTTGTTTTGCGACCACATCGGGTCATTTGGCTTAATGGCCACCGAGCACATTCACTCGGTTCATTTGGTTTGTGACCACATCGGGTCATTTGGCTCAATGGCCACCGAGCACAATGACCCAGTTGTTTTGTTTTGCAACCACATCGGGTTATTTGGCTCAATGGCCACCAAGCACATTCACTCGGTTCATTTGGTTTGTTTTTGTGACCGCCATGGGTCAGAGCACAATGGCTCGGTTCATTTGCCTTGTTGTTCAGCAAAGTTGACATCAATTCAAAGCAGCAGGACGACAGCAAAGGTCTTCGGTTTGTTCTTGCCCGGACGCCGTCGTCGGGCTTTCCATACGCTCTTGAAGTAGTAAACACTTTCCTGGTAAGGCTTTGACAATTTGGACCGATGAACCTTTTGAAAAGCATCGCACAAGTCTGAAAACAATGAACTGAACTTACCGATCAACTCACACACGTGAAGACTCACCTCCCGCCGTTCAAAACGTCAGAAATGGACCTCAAGCATGACGCCCGGCGCTTGTCACGTGACTCCCAGCCGTTTGCGGTTTGCGAGTCACAGCTGAAAACCTCGATCTAAATGTCTCTAGTGTGCACTGTCCCCTGTGTGTCTGTCGTGTATAGTCTACTCTAAGTCCCCGGGGGGGGGGGGGATATATTTCTCAGTCGAGGAACGAGTTTTAGAACCTTCGTGAAATACCAGAGGCTCGAAAAGAGACCCCTTTCAGGCGGAGCCTCCCCCTATAGTGGGTCTTAGGGAGTGCCCCCCACTCCCCCTCCCCCTGGGCGCTAATCCCGTCGAGTTGTAATGAGTTTGTGTTGTTGTAGGGTTGTTTAGGATGCGTAGGATGCATGTTATAGTCTCAAAGGTGTGATGTGCATCACTCGGTTGCGTTTGAAAAAGTTAGGGTCATAGTTATTTTTCTAGATGTCTGTGATGCGTTCCGATCCAGGTGTCTAATATCGTAAAGTAAGCTCTTGGAAGAGTCACAAAGTAGTTGCACCCGTTTTGTCACCGTCTTTATAGTGGGTTGCCTTGTGTGACGTTATAGGCATCAAAGAGGTCGCATTTACGCAGGAAACCTTCGTATTTTCCGCAGAAAAATTCTTCGATGCGCAGTTTGCTAAAACAAGAGTGCGTTTCTCATTCGCAGTTGCGTGTATTTTGAGGTCCCTTATACGGAAACAGAAATGGGTACGTTTTGAAAACTAGACACTTTTTTTGGCAGTTTTTTATGTGTTTGTGTGGTCTTGTTCACACGTTGTTTGGATTTGGTTTATCGATTTTGGCCAAACGCAATTCTAGAATCGACATGCGTATGCAAGACGCGTTTTTTCAAGAAGTCAGGGAGACCGCTGCGCAGGAGGATAAGTTTAGTAGCTTCGGAGTTGTCGTGGTTTACACATCAGAGATACTTTGTTGTCACATCTTGATTATCATAGTTAACAACGTCAATGAAAACTGAGATTTCCCCGACACCTAGCTTTATTTACCCGACACCTAGCTTTATTTTGCCTGCTTCGATGTAGCAACGTGTTTTGCTGTACATGGCAATATCCCTTAAAAGCCAACTATTTTACGTTAAATGTCTTGGTTCAGCACGCCACCGATCATGTTCATTCTTTAGGTGGTCCTAAAAATAATGAAAAATACAAAATAAGCAAATAAATAATATGCTTGTTCGTGATTGTGTGGATGCGTGTGTTGTGGTGTGTGTCAGTGTGTCCCTGCGCACAGGATTACATAATTTAACCGAAATTTGTTGAGCTTTCCCGGATTTTCCCATGTCCAGCTACAATCGGTGACAAAAGTTCTTGGGATACTTTCAAGAAATGACATTTAAAACACAAGTTATTGATTAAGTGTACTGAAAGGCGCGAAACCCATACCTTCCCCCCTCCATCTCCTCTGTACAATGTTGCGTGTGTTTGGAAAAGCAGGTTCAGGCCACTTCAACATTGAACGGGGGGAGGGTCGGTGTCTATTAACTGAAACAGTAAATAGTTTACTGAAACTGTCCTAAGACTTTTGTCACTGATTGTAGTTTTGATAATTCCGCTTTTCTTGGTTTAGCCAAGCAATCTGAACGCAGTGCCTTATAATCGGATGTCCCCACTACCCCCCCCCCCCCCCACACACACACACACACACACACACACACAAACACAACTTGGTTCTGCTAAATTGAACTACTTTGAATATTTTGTTGAAGCACTGAAAGATAAACCATGTGCCGTTTTACGCTTGAAAAGCTGCCTTTCTTCTCAGAAAAGAACTGTATAGCAGAACCGCAAACGGAATGGTAAGGACATGTTCTGCAACCAAAATGCAAGTAAAAACGTATGGCAAATTGACAAAATTATGTTTCCTCTCTTTTTACTCTTCCGCTGCTTGGACTGGAATTGTGCAAAAAGTTGAAAGTATGAAAATAAGCCAATCTGCAAAATAAAACTCCCGCAATACTTGCTACACGGTACCCTGGGAGCAGAACCTCCTTGCTCTCCACCCTTATAAGAAGCGAGGAGATTCTGTTAGCAGGGTAGCTATAAAGTAGCTAATTCTGAAGTATGCTAGTACATTTAACTACTGTCATTAACAATATTGTAATAAATCGAGAAGACAGGCACATTTAATCACAACGCCGTGTCTCATCCGTATATACGGTTTCAATATTATAATTTACACGTAATAATTCGCTTATCAGGTGCATTGGCACCAACCACTTCAACATCTTCTCAGACAAAAACATCGAAGAACATAATTCAGTACAGAAGGAATCTATACCATACCACAGACCCTTGAACGGCAATAGTTTTTTTGCCTTTGATTTGTTAGATGTAGTTTTTTTTTTCATTGAAAACCACTTGTAGAAGTTCTAGTTATATAACTGGTGGGGGTAAAGTTATTGATTGCACAAATTGGGTCTTGCAAAATTTTCATGCTGCATGGTAGTCGGAATACAAGAGGGTGTCCTCTTGGACAATCTAGACAACCTTTGGTCGTTGAATCTAAAAACAAATGTGCCTGCAGTAAACTAACATTTGGCTATTGAGCTGAAAAGTTGCTAAATATATATTGATAAATAATTCTACATATAGCAAGAGTACAGGGATTTATTTTCACACAATCTTTACCTAACTTGATGAACTCCAGCTCCAGACGTTCCATGGAACCACACGAAGTCCAGTAGGTGAGTTTAACTCCTTCGTTTGGCCAACCGCCATAAGGGTGAACACACTGGCCCGTGTCAAGATTCTTCAGGCGCTTGTTGGGCAGCCTGAAACAAAATTACATATATATTTTTTCAATTTCCACTGCTACAGCGATGAATTATTGCAAAAATATATTAAACTGCCTACAGTGAGTACCGCCGATTACTTTGGCAATCCTTCTATCTACGTATCTGATGGAACTTTCACTTAGTACACGTTGCAACCCTGTTTGTTGCTACTTTTCTTGCAGTTAATATTTTACTTGTCATTGTTGTACCTGACGTGCAAAGCTGTCTTTCTGTCACATTTGTCCTTCAAAACCAATTTAGAGTACGAAGCACGTCCACCTACAAGTTATGAAAATCAATGTCAGTCACTCATACAAGTAAAATAGTTTATCAACGGAGACAGTGCCTATGAAAACAGCTCGAATATAAGGGACCTCCAATTATGTATGGGCATGGACAGGGGGGCGTAGTATTTCTATGTGTGGGTCGGGGGGGGATCACTTCGTTATGTACAGACGAAAGGGGTGTATACTTATGTATGATGATATGTATGATTATGAAAAACAGCCGAAGATTGCCACAAAATTTTCAAGTATCATTTTTATGGCTTAAAATGCGCTGACCTTGTCGGCAGTGAGAAGTAAAGCTGGGAAAACTTTGAACTTCACACAATCATTTCCTTTCTTGGAGCGCTGTTCATATGATTTTCGTAAAACCTAAACCATTGTAATTACACTTAAAATCGCAGAGGCTGCTAAAAACACTTCAACTGGCCAAAAGCCAAAACAAATGTACAAATGGTTTTACTTTGAAGAACGGACCAGTCAGAATGCGAGTCAAAATCATCACCACGTGCTTTCTGGAGTGAAGAGGGTCGCAATGAGGGTTTGCCTTTATTGGCCAAGAATGCTGCCAATTTGCGGCTGGACCAACCCAAAACGAACACAAATCCAACGCAAGCATACAGTACTTTTGTTATCCAATAAAGAGGCTCTATAACTATGATCTCATCATACTGATGACTGCGTAATATATGCAATATATCCCATAATTGCCTAAATTCCAAACTTTCAGGTTTTGTACCTTCAGGGCAAACCATTTTCTTGCTGCACTTGTGATGTATGACGCCATCTTGATCAAACACGAACGTGGCTTCGGTTGCAGTGCAATTTTCATCTTCTTTCTTGAATACCAAGTAGCTCCCCTCAAGATCGACTGCGGAACAACCAGCTTTCTCAGGCTTGACGCAATAATGTCCGTACGTGCTTCTAATTGGAGACTCTGAAATGAAAGCATATTTGCTTGAAATGTGAAATCGCACAATCGATTTTTTACCGGCCTTAAAAATTGCAGACAAATAATGCAACGTTATTCTCAATGTGGGAGCAAAACTGCAGTAATGTCATTTTGCAGAATCAAAATTTCCACACATAACTCATATCGGCTTGCGTGCACGGTCGATGTAAAAATTTTCCTGTCATATAACACATGTACGTGGGTCAGAGGGGGCCCAACCTGGAAAATCGCCCGAAAAGTTGCTCTGAAAAATCTAAGTGTTTACAATTTACTCGTTCTCTTGTTATAATTGGGGCGCGCGCGCGAGGGGGAGGGGGGGGGGGGATATGAGAAAATTGGAGAGGGAAGTTCCCTCTTTTTTCGGGAGAATTTCCAGTGTGGGCTACCTGTGAGGTGGCCACTCAAAATTGGAGGTACTGAACAATGTCTTTTGTAGATAATATATGACACGGGTAGTGTTCGTACCGGGACAGTAGTAACAAGCTCGTTCTTGCACAGTCTTCTCAGTTGGGTCGCACTGCTTGCCACCACATCTTGGTTTGGGTTGCGTACATGTCTTTTGCCGCTTTTCTTTTCCTGCCTCGCACAGTTTGTCGCATCGTCCCCAGTTACTCCATTCCGTCAAACCTCCGTCCACTGAAATAAACGCCATCGAAACGATAGTGAAACGCGTGGTGCTAGGGCGAGAGGGAGAGAGGGGGGCTTTCTGGTCATACTGTTATACAACGCAATGTAACACAACGTAACGTCAGTTAGCACGTCCATTGATCTCCAAATAACTATTTTCTGAACTGTTTCGAGGTGGAATGGCACTGATGTAAAAGGGCTGCCAGGATGCCACTATGACGCATGATGCCATTATATAATGTTTTCTTCAATTTCGTTACAATTCACAAGCGTCTCTCAAGAACTTTGTTTTCTCGCAAATAGAATCGGAATCGTCCTGAGGAATGAAAACACGCCCTTTTGCTTTGTTTGGCTTCGCAATTACGCGCGCCCGCTGTCGGCAATTTTTAATTTCAAATTTCTGCACTCTTAATTTCACATTTTTTGCACTGTTTGGTATAAATTGACGGGCACTCAGCCAATCAGAATGCAGAAATTATTGCATGCATGTTATTAGTAAAGAAATTTATAATTTATGGCATGTAGTAAGCACCAGAGTAAACAGCCACATCGTAGGCGACAGAAAAGTCGGTGGCAAAGTTCCCGGACGATAACATAAACACCGGACCCATATACATGCTTGCTTGTTTTTAAGCTCAGCGTCCCACTGTAAGTTGGAAGCATGTTCTTGTTGTCGGCAAGACTCCATCAGTCAGTGTTGCTGTGTCAAAAATTGACTTCCAGATTTCAGCGAATAGAATTTCAAGAGATAGGAAGACGTTTTCTCGCGTTATTTGATCGTTAGCATTGTAATCATGAATTGCCAGTCGATCTGTTATATTTCAGAACCATTATCATCGAGATGTTTCTATCATTTAATCATGAAGTATTTTTTGCTTGGCATGGCCTAATTTTCACTAGCAATAAAAAAATAATAATAGAAAAACGGTACACAACTGGAAAAAGAAGAATGCAAAAGTGAATACAATTTAACTAAACTGCAAGTACAGTCGAACTTCGCTATTTCGAAGTCCCACGGAACATGAAAAAAAGTTCGAAATAGCGTGGTTTCGAAATAATCAAATAATAATCCAAGGGGATTCGGCTTGACTTTGAAATAACGGGAACTACGAATCAACCGAGTTCAAAATAGCGGGGCTCGACTATACATGTCAACAAATGTCTCACGTTACATTTAAATTTATTCAACGTGAAACTCAGCCAAAAGAAGAAAGGCATAGGTTCGTTTATGTACGCATTTAGTTTGGATGAAGCCCAGTCTGAGGTATTATGGCATCTGATCTATAACTATGTGTCGAAGATAAGCTGTGCATGATAACTGGATAGCCACAGGGTGGAAGGGTTAAGTGAATTGTTCAGGGTATGTAATAATCACCTGCTTTTCTGTCAGCATCACAATCGTCCTCATTGACCCAGTACCAGATTACTCCTGGATCCCTCATACCGCCATCCCTGATCCAGTCTGCTGGATTCCTGTCCTTCCCTTCCCACAGGATAGATCCCGAGGGGTAGTAGGTAGGGCTGTCAGACGTGGTAAGTAGTGCTTTGTTTTTTGATCCTGATGCAACCACCCATGGCATCCTTTTGTTGAGCGACTTCCACCAAGAATATTCCCAGTTATTAAACTTCCTTGTGAGGCTCACACTGGTCTGACCTGAGCTTGTCGCCACAAAACTGCGGAAGATAATTATATTTACAATAACAGTAACATGTTTCATTTTCATTCCAAGCTTTTAAATACGAAAATTGGCAGCAGTTATAAGGCCTCGTCCACACTAGTCCGTTTTAGTTCGAAAACGCTGTTTTTTTTGTTTTTGCTTTTTTTTTTGTTTTTCGTTTTGGCCTTCCGTTCACACTATGCCGTCATTTTCGGTAACGAAAACGCAACTTTTTAAAAACGCTCTTCACAGTGAAATTTTGTAGTGGTGGGGACGGGCGGAAACGGAACTTTTCAAAATCTCACGTTCTTTTTTATTTAGTGTTTTCAACTCATATTTGCGTTTTAAATTGAATCGAAAACGTTTAGTGTGGACAGAGAAATTTTCGTAAAACTAAAAAAATGTTGCATGTTCGTGGCCAAAAATGCCCGTATAGTGTGAACAGAAGGCCAAAACGGTAAAAGAAGTTGCGTTCTTTTTAACGCAAATGGACTGGACTGAGCCTAAGGCCTGTTTCAAACGTCAAACTTTACATGTGTCGAATACAACGTAAATCATTGCACTGTATTTGACGCATGTGAAGTTCGACATTTGAAACAGGCCTAAGTGTGAGTAATTTAACTTCCGCACCTGTAAGAAATGGGCGCTTCGAAGATTCCTCCCCAGTGACGTCGTTGGTTGGCGTCCAGCATGTATTTAAAGGAGCCTCCGTTGCTTAGGGATTTGATAGGGTCACCCAACTGCAGTATAGAATAATCTGCATGCAAGGCCGGTATTAATTTATTCCTGCAACAGACCATAGTAACAATAATCTTTGATCTTCATGTAAATCAAATCTGAAAGGTTAGACATAGCCACCGCACAACTGTATTATCTAGTAAGCCCTCAATTCATCCACTCGTGTTTCTTCATTGGTTTGGTATCTAATACTATAAAAATACCTAAGATTTGTTCTACAAGTGACTGCGTTCTCTTTTATTCTTTTCCCGCTGAAGCACTGGTTTTCATTTTACTTAACCATTTCACTCCCAAGCTTAAAATGCAGATTCTATCAACCTTAAGAACAAAATGTACGAGTGATTTAGTGCGAGTTTATAGTTGAATCAACTTTCATCTGAGCAGGCTATCAAAAGCAAAGTTTTCTTTGCTGTATGACATGTCTCTGGTGAGAAACGTGAGGAGAGAATTGAAGTTGATTACTCTTGTGAGTGAGAGGGTTAAATTACACTTATTTACACATTTTAAACTTGCATTTCCCTTATTATTTTGTAAGTGGTATTATTTTTGTATATACTTTGTTGATCAAATTTTAGTTTTTCGTCATCACCTGCTGAGGACCTGAGCGGGAGTCCAGCTGTTGTGGGCACTGGTAACGAGTAGTGTAAACCCACCAACGTCGCTCGTCATGTCGCAATAGACCGGGAGGTACTGGGACTTGTCTGTCTGGATCATATAGAAACCGTCTTGGTAAGAGTTTCCAGCTCTTTCACCGTGCAGCTTGATGTCATTACAGGACCGCCTGGGAAAACGTAGTTCATTTTTAGAACTCATCAACTAATTACAGATTCAGATACAAATAAAATAATATGTATGGTCGTGGTTAGGAAACACTTTTATTAGTGCTTGGTACAGTCGTACTGTTACAAAAGTAAAGGCTATGATATTGAACCGTTCTTTCAGTCAGTTCGAGCGACAAATAGAGGAAGCTGCTCCCGCCGTTCGAAGTTTGAGTGCATAATTGGTGGTATTATGCAATGTAAGGTGGAATGAGGAGAGTGGAAGGAAGGATGAGAGGGGGAACGGAGGAGGAGGGTAGCCTATAATCGGGGAAATTTTCTATTACCATAATGGTGAGACTATATGCAGGTTTATTTTTTATTATTTTAATTATATTATATTAATTATATTATTTTATTATTTTAATAATAATAATGATTGGGCTTGTAACCCTGATTTTACGTTGACTGCACTGAACAGACATCTGTTCAGTAAAGACACAATTATTTACATTATAGAAATACATCTTACATGGGTGCAGCATATAGCAACCCTACCTGGCTCCTTCTCGCATCCAGTATCTGACTAAACCTGGATTGGGTTTCTCTTTAAGGTATGTACCCTTGTATACTCCACTGTTATAAATTATTGAGCCAGACGGATCGTCGAGGGACGAGGCAGCACTAAGAAAGATGTTAGGTGAGAGATCAAGCCTGGGCATGCTATTGGCCAGACTGTTATCCTTTTCCCAAACGTCAAACTTCTCAACCAGCTTCACGCTCTTGTCCTCTTTGCACGAGGAGAGGAAACTGTAACCCCATGGGGCTTCCCAGATGCCACCCCACCGTTTGTTTCCGTCAGCTTCAATCCTGTACTGAAAATATTCCTGTTGAGATGACCAAATGTGTGGTATTATTTTAGCACACGTATTCACGTTTTTGTTATGCATGATATTTAATCCATTCCAAAGATCCTTGTAAAAAGGATAGACATTCTACATCACCGAATCCCTTGCTTTAACTAGCACGATGCCTGTCAATAAGTTAGTGTGCCCACTTTTTGACTGACTTATTGATTTTTAGTCCAATGATTTAGCATAAGCAATTCAACAATCGCATGTGTCCATCAACAGTCGCCTTTCACGCCGAGGGCGCGGGTTTTATCCCTACTCAGGGCAGTCAAAATATGCGGTGTAAAATCCTGTCTATTCGTGATTTCGTAAAAATGGTGGAACCACTGATGACGCAAACGAAGCTCTGGCTTTGACCACCCTCGGGGGTGGAGGGGGGAGCAAGGTGCGCATATATTGGAGCCTAGCAAACCTAGAGTTTTTTGTATTGTGGCCGGCGAAAAAATAACCTGCAAGTTTGCACCTTAGATTTGTCGACATCTTTTATGGCATCAATGCTCCCAAGAATAGAGAAGTCTCCATGAAGCGATGGATTGTCCACGTTTCTCTCCTTGAGATTCTCTTTACTCCATCCGCTGTGCGTTTTGCTCGTGGCTACCAAAGTCCAGCCTCCGCCATTGGTTGTCAGGTCGCAATAGGTCTTTACTTGTTTCCGTCCTTCAGGTTTGATTGTGTAAACACCGTCTGCAGACAAACAAAAAATAGTTTCGCAATGCGCACATGTGTCTACTGCGAGGTAGTCGAATCAAAGTCTTTTCTTTGATTTATCTATCAGAATTTTGTTCGTTCTAATGAACAGTTGCGGCAGATATGTCACAGAAGGGTTTCCTTTTTGTGATTGGCCACGAGCAGTTATCGGTTTAATGGATCGCTTATCGATAAGTTGACACGGTTTTAGATTATAACATACTGCATGCCTGCATGCGTAATAGCCACGAAAACGGATGATAGCAACTTATTGTATACTACTAAGGCATAATAACTGTAACCATGGATCATCAATATGATCGAAACGGTTTTATGTACCTTTTGCCGGTTTAGTCAACAACCCTCGCATTTGAACATCCATACAAGAGCTGGGTAGTTTGTAAGGTCCCTCTCTCATCCAGTACCAGATATGAGCCGGTTGCTTAGGTGCGAGATGTCCATTGATCCATGGAGCCGGGTGATACGATTTATCGTCTCCTTAAAATTTAAATGTACACGAAACAGAAGAGTATTTGACTGTCAATAACCAATATATTAATGTATTAGTATATTAATATGTAATATATTTAGGTTTTAATCAAGACAATGATTGTAAAGCGCTAATGGACTTTAAGGAATTAGCGCTATATAAGTGTACATTATTATTATTATTATTATTATTATTATTATTATTATTATTATTATTATTATTATTATTATTATTATTATTATTATTATTATCATCATTATTTTTTATATGATTATCTGAAATTGACACGATCTCGGGGCCGTCGTGCTCGCGCGTGCGTTATGTAAAACTGGACAATCATACAGTATGGAGCATTTGGCTTTCAATACCTAAACTACCAATTCTCACTACATCACTTCTCACACAGTTTCTTCTTAAAAAGTTAGGGGAATCTGTATTTTGAGCTTGGGGGTGAAAGGTACACACCTGTTATAGTTCCCCACCAAGCACGTAAAGCGTCTGAAGATGTTGTCAGCCTCGCTTTGGCCACCCACGGCATCCTATTCTCTATACCGTTGTTGTGAAAATCCCACTTGTCAAACTTTGTTATCAGCTCCACCGCAGTCTGTTTGTTGTCCGTAGAAACAAACGAGTATGACCTCGGGGACTTCCAGACACCGCCCCAGTGACCTTCAAAACAATAATACCGAATCAGACGTGGCAAAAACGCAGCATATTTCCTATAATACTATTTTTAAAAATTTGGGTATCGTTTCACACATTGTTACTTACCGTGCTTTACCAGAACTATATTAGGTAGTAAGGAGAAATTGGTTTTTGTGTAATTATTATTATTTAAATATGTGGTTAAACAGTGTTTTCTCCAAAAATCATTTAGATGGAGTGATCGAATAAAAACTGACTGAACTATTAAATCTCACTACATCACTCGTACATTTTCTTCAAAATATGTATGTTGAACTTGGGAGTGAAAGGGTCAAAATCTCTATTTCATTTGCTTTACTTCAAGTACTGCTACGATCAAATCGGTCAATAGTTATTTTTTCTACCAAATCGGTAGTTAACACCCTAAATTAAGAAATCACCAAAGTGCATTGTCATAAGATGAAGGAAAGTGAGCTTTTTCTGCGTTTGAAATGTATTTTCCCACCGCCATGTTCCTGCGACGTGGTTACCAATTTCAGTTGTGACGTCATTTTCTCAATCGCAGCAACTCACATGGCTGATTCCTCACAAAACTGCGATATTTTTCACTGGATGAACTTCTAATGGTATTCCCTTTGAGTTTCAGTAACGAATCTCGCAGTTTGTGTCAGGATTTAGCCATGTGAGTTGGCGCGACTTGAGAAAATGACGTCATTTTGACGTCACAACTGAAATTGGTAACCAGGTCGCAGGAACATGGCAGCGGGAAAATACAAAGATTTCGAACGCAGAAAAAGCTCACTTTCCTTCATCGTATGACAATTGATTTTGGTGATCTCTTAATTTAGGGTGTTAACTACCGATTTGGTAGAAAAATAACTATTGACCGATTTGATCGTAGTAGCACTTTAAGATCGCTCAGCGCAATCCTCAACTTGGAGTCTAGAGTGATTTAGTCACATTGAATTACTGTTTTTTTTTATTAAACCCTTCGGGTCTTGCTTCGATTCTTGGTAGGCTGTTTTGATGTACAAAACAGTTTGGTCTCATAAATATGCATGCCCTAATCAATGCCACGGTTCAGTGCACTCCAGACTTCAAATAAATCGCACAGGAGGCTTATTTTTTTGTACTGCAAATGAATGAATTCAGAACTGGAAAACTAAAAATTTGTGTTCATTCTTCCGTACTACGGCCGGTCAAGCAAACAGCATAAATTGCTTTGGCGCGACGATGTCCTCACCGTAAGGATTGTTTTTCAACGCGATATTTTTTCGCCTTTCTTTGCGTCCTGCACTTGACTTCCAAGATGTGTTTGCGTCAAAACGTCAGTAAAACACCCATGTCAGGGCGAGGGGGAATCTGCGATTATCGCATTTCTAGTAATATTAAGACTGGGACTGCGTCGTCGTTTACCTGGCTTTTCTGCTTCCATTCTGTACTCAAATGTCGTTCCCTCAACATTCAAATTGTCCTTGATGCCGTCAGCATGACTTAATATAGAGTAATCATCGCCCAGTTGAGGCTTGTCCTCGTTTCTTGAAAGGACATTCTGGGAAGTCCAGCTGTTTGTGTGACTTGTAACCAATAGCGTCCAGCCTCCCCCATCACGTGACATATCACAGTAGGCCAAGATTGGCTTGTTTGCCGTCGGGTTTATTGTGTAGACACCATCTGGTAGGTCCATGTTTTTGCTCTTGGCAATTTGTTGGATTTGGCGACACGAGATACCGACTAAAATCAAAGCAAAGGCAATGTGATAACGATGAACGAAAGAATCAAAACCGCGGAGTTTAATCAGACTCTTTACAAACAAAAGCAAATTAATGTCCCTCAACTTGGAATATTCCAACTTCTATATAGCTAAGTGAACTTCAGTATGCTGGTAACTTTGTTATTTACATGTTTGCTTTATACATTTTATGTGAATACGGACAAAACAAACAGATGAGAGGCAGAATTATATATACAGATTTAAAAGGGCTTCTATTGATAGTACATAGTACATTTGTATATAAGCTGACAGACTTAGGCCTGCTTCAAACGTCGAACTTCTCATGCTCGAATACAGTGCAAGCGAGAAAAATCTATTGTTTTTGTTAATTTACATTGCATTCGACGCATGTAAAGTTCGACGTTTAAAACAGGCCTTCACCCTATTTAAGTAAAGGTTTCTGTCTATCAAACGTAAAATAGGAATCTCTCATGCATAATTTATGTTCTTGACTCTGAACGCGTTTTCATACAGACCATGAGGTTACTAGATTATTAAAACTTATCTGCTGTTTACTCTTTTTTGCCTGAATGTGGATTTAGAGATCAGATAATTAACTCCATAAATCGATTAGTTCAAGCATATCAACAATATTTCCATTTTTAACAAATAAATACATATTAAAATGCGGCCTTTAGCAGCAGGCTGGTCACATGACCAAAATCAACGACGTGACTCTTCATTACCTAAGGCTTTTTGAGTGCCAGACGTGAACAAATATGCAGGAAGGCAAAATTTCAGGCTCACAACAAGTATAGATTGAATGGCAGCTTTTTGAAATTCAAAAATGTTAAGAATATTTGTATGGGGAACTTTTCCCATACAAATCTCCTAAATATTTCTGAACTTCTTACCAGGACACGCCTCTGTATTGCAACTCTCTTCCTCTTCCTGATCTCCTGCACAGTCGGCTCCGCCATAGCGCGGGAACGGGTTGTCACAGAAGCGATGCCGCGTCCTCTTCCCGCCATTGCACCCTTTGGAGCAAACCGACCATTCTGACCATTTACTCCACTGACCAGCGCGAGGCTGAAGAACTAATGTAGATACAAGAGTGAAAAAACAACATTTCATTAATTTTAATAGAAAATAAACAGGCTGACATTTCTTTTATCGTTTAGCAGTCGATAACAGCAGAATGTTTAACCAAAACAGTGTTTTGCGTAATATATTGTTTGCTATCAGTTTGGTCTATTAGCGCATTGGCAAGATAGACATAAACATAAGGAACCGACGTGTTCGATGCTTATGCTTATGTGGCCATTCTTGTTCCCCTGTGCTTAGGTTTATGTTTAAGCACAATTGAGGACCAGGTTTAAGAGTCACGTTACTGCAAACATTATGCAGTAGCATTCTTTCACTACAAAAAGAAATAAGAAACTAAAATTACTAAAATCTTACCTGTACTACACGCTGTATCAGGGTCGTAACCAATCTCGCAGTGACATTTCCTGTCGCTGGTGCAAACCTGAAATAACATATTTAAATTTAAAAGAGACTACTGACACCAGAGTACCACTAATGAGTTAATTTGGCCATGCTACTCTCTAAATTCATAAGCTGTATATGTTCATTTGATGTACACTTTCCATTTATGCCGTGGTTACACTTGTGCTTGAAGCGCGCTCACTTTACCATACCCTACCCTGAGAAAACAGACGGATTTTTGGCCTTGCAAAGAATTAGGTGGAAAATCCGTCTGTTTTTTGCAGACTAACTATACCTGGACCCTACCATATTTGGTTGTCCAGGACATGCTTGCATGTGAGGCGAAACTACAAAAAAGCCGATGAACATGCTGACGTGTTAAGCTTACTTCTAGCGCAAATATGACCACGGCCTTAGTCTAATAGAGTAAAGGTATGAGTTTTGGTATTTTATTTCAAATGGCGAATTTTGCTCAGCCAGGAAACATCTTGGACTTTGAAATCAAGAGTATGACCGCAAATGCACGCACATTCTAGCAATGATGTTTAGTTTGTCGTTGTTAAGCGGAGCACATGTTTTTTTTCCTTCAGAGGTTGTAACTCATTTGAAAGACGACTTTAGCAGTTTGAAGCAGATGCCTTGCTTACCCCACGTCCTGCACATTCTTTGCCGTTCACTTTTGGACAGGACTGGATGCCAAGCTCGGAAAATGACTGACACTTGAAGTTCTTGCACATCTACAGACAGGTTAGTGTTCACATATTTTAGTCAAAATCAGTCGTTAAGATTAGTCATATATCAAGGCTACAGGAAATATTGTAGTCTGCCAAGTTTGAATACCTGCTCAGCCGAAATTAAATACACTTGATATCGCAATAGATTCATTGATGGGGAATATATTTTATGTAGTAGTAACCCTGTTATCCCTACCTGCAAAGAGGAAGGAAATAAATTTACCTTTCCGTCTCCACACTTTGTTCCTTCGTGAACCATCCCCTGACCAAGAGCATCATCAATTTTTAAGATTGCGGCACTAAAATATATCATAAAAACTGTCAGGTCTATGCGGTTTCGTAAGACTCATTTCTCCTTTTAAAAGTGGGTTTGGCTTCTTAGGTTCTTTGTACACAAAAAGTAGAGTTATAGTAGCACCCTGGTAACCGTACTAACATTAACTATAGAACTATAGGGTCAAAGATAGTTCGGGATAATACGCTAAGTAAGACAGGCAGAGTTTCCCTGCTACCCGTGTTGACCTCTTTTTAACATCGTTTTGAGATTTAAAATTTTTGTATTCATTTTTGTCGTGTCGACTTGAAAGGTTTGGCGCAACAATTCATCTGGATAAAAGTTCGCAACTCATCGCCGAACTGCTGTGTAAGGTCATATACAGTGAACTCTTTAAGGCGGAAACCCTTGTTTGTGTGAAAAAAATGTGATCGGATAACCGTATACGCCCACATACTGACACTGACAGCGTTTTGATTACCACGATGATGTTTATGCAGTTTAATTCTAGCAATGTTTACTTTCCTGCGAAAAGTAAAGCATTAATGAAAATCCATTCGATTTTCCAAAAAGTTTGAAAAGATTACCTGCATTGTTCCCCGTCCTTTAGAGTGATCTTAGTGTAGTTTGTTCCAAAGTCGTTGACCGGTTTAAGCTTCTTGTCCAGGCATTGCAGTTGTCCACAAAACACGTCCCTAATTTAAGAAAAATTATTTTTGGAAACTGCAGTTGATTTAATATCGGTTAAATAAAACATATGTTAGAATCAGTTATTTTTGTTTTATTTTATTTTTTCTAATTTGACGACAATTGGGTATGTGTGATTGTCTGGGCATGCACAAACTGGGTCCGGGACCAATAGCAAAAGAAAGGGCCTCCTCACAAATCCTATAGGGACGCGCGACTGAAAAAGAAGTATTTAAGCCTTTTACTCTTGACAGTGATCAACTTCAATTTTCTGCTTCAGCCCTTCACCACAGATATATGGAACAGTATGGAGAATGTAACACTTAAAAGGCGATTCAGACGAAACCTGATTGGCCTATCAATTCTTGCTATATCACTCATACATTTTCTACTTGAATAGTTAGGAGAACTTGTTATCTGGGTTCAGGAGTGAAAGGGTTAAAGCAGGTCATGGTTACTTTTTAGCACAGGGTTCTTGCTTGTCCGGAGCGCAGGTTCCATAGCCGCTTGTGTCATCAGTATTCAGTTTATCGTAGCAGGCATCAGCGCCTTTATGGGCAGCTATCAAACAAAATAAGAAATAGAAAAAAATGTTAACAGTTTGTTTATGCTTGGGTATAGAAAAAAGATCAACAACAAGAACTTCGATCGGGTCTATGTAATGGCAGAATCTGATTCTGCTTGTAGTAGGCAACGTTTTCTCGAATAACTTATCAACTAATACATCACAGAAGCAGGGTATGATAGGAAAACTTTGTAAATTAGATTCATTTTAGCCTTGTCCTTAAAATCTGTTGATTGAAAATTGGAAAGTAGCTTAAAATATGTTAATACAGCCAACTTCCTCTCTAAGCGGACACCTTTCTAAGGCGGACATCATGCAGATTTGGTTCTTGACAATTTTTACCTTTTTCTCTGTAAGGCTCTAAATCTAGTCCCGAGGGTGTCCGCCTTAGAGAGTTCACTGTAATTCATGTTATTATGAATTTTGTCTAATTGAAATTGATTATTAAGTTAAAGCATCGTAAAAAAAGCTAAAGTTGTTAGACTCACTTGATCCCCAAAGGTCTTGACACTGCGTGGCACGTGTTTCGCTGCATTTTCCAAGGTAGCAGTTAGCCTGAGTAGGAGATTGCTGAGTTAGAATTTATATGCTGGTCTATTTTTCGTACAGCAAAAAATTTGAAGCTGATAAATTTAGTTTGAATGTAGAAATTATATTGTTTTTCTTAATTTGTAATTATTTCTCTGTTGTTACTAAACAGTCTTCGACTTATCCGGTCCAATTGGTCAATTTTATAAAAAACTTTATCTTGAAGGACCAATAGACAACTATTGAAACACAATTTAAACCGTTTTTGCTAAAACCCCTTGAGTTTGTGTTAGATTACGTGGCTTTCACGTCACTAAAGTAACATAAAACCCTGCTCTTACATTTGAGTGTTCCCTGTCTCCGCTTTCGGAATAGGCTGTCCACATCTGACCATCTCCACTGTAGTATAAGTGGTAAGCGGTCACCCAATCATACCAGCTCCCTCTTCCTTGCATTGCAACATATCGGATTCTCTTAATCTAGGGAATGACATATTCAGCGTTATAGTGTTTTGTTTTTTTCTAAGAAGTGTTAATGTATTACTATTAGTATTTAGGGCAATTTCTGCTTGACTGTCGAGTAATCGAGTGATTGTTTTGGTTTTGCGTTTGTCACGCCATCGCATTGTCAGCATTCTAGGCCAATCAGAGTAAAGGCTGGTTGCGAGCTTTTCACGCAGCAAACAAGTAGCAATGGGATGTTCTCGCACTGTTGATTGGTTTGCGAAACCAGTCGCGATTATTGGTTTTGGTTTTGCTCGTACTTCTTATTGGTCAAACGTGATTTTGCTCGCCTCAATGATTGGCTCTGTAATTGCTTTGGTTTAAGCTTTCGACAGTCATCCGAAAAGCGCTCTAGTATTTCAATGCAAATTGTTTTTTCCCTACCTGTCCAAGATCAATCTGCAGGTATTCATTCTTGCCACCCTTTTTATTGGAGCACCAATATTTATTGCTGTTCAGTCGTGCATTATGGGGGAAGTCAGATCCTCGATAAGAAGACCCAGTAATGTGGTCGTCAGGGATCTTGCCATTTGAAACTCCTAAAGCGAATGCGCAATCTGGAATGGAATTGAGATCGGTATTTTAGAGATTCAGTTAGATTATTTCTCTTTCTTCGAAATTGGATGCAGATGCTTGGATTTACGTTTAGTGTGGCAACCTTCCGCACACATCATTACAATTCTTCAATGAGCAATCTCCGGACTAGAACGGGATTACCAAGGATGATTAACTTCAATTATCTCTTTCAGTTCTCACCAGAAAAATGTCGTACAGTATAGCGAACGTGGCTTTTGACACCTTTATCAAATGAAACCTGATTAAATTATAAGTTATCATTACAACACTGACACATTTGTTTCTAAGTTGTTGTTAGAATCTGCATTTTTAGCTTGGGAGTGAAAGGGTGCCCAACAAAGAAAAGACTAAAGTGCGTGACTTATTTCATTTTCATACACAGTCGTTTTTGACACTTTGACTTTGAACACTTGTCTATAGTCAGAGGTCACGATTAATCCAGCCTGCGCTTTATACCTATCTTTTTTTTCTAAAATGCGTTTCTTCAATCAGACTTTCTGAATTTCCAGTCGGTCTGCAGTTTTTCCGAGCTATTATTACCGAGGTTTTGGTAAATTCTCGGTTGTTTAACAAGCGTAGATTAAAGTTTAGAAACTCATTACAGCCAGCTTGTCAAAATGTTTCTATAACTTAGCCCCGAAGCAACACCCCTGACGTATTCTCCAATTTTCAAAAAATCTAACCGAATCTCACCACAAGATAAGGCTTGCCTGTGGTTGCAGAAGTTTTCCAGTGACGGTTCACAACTTTACCTTGTTTCATAAACCAGATTTCTAATCGTGTTGCATCACACCCGGACCAGATCACCAGCTTCCTATTCAAGCCTGGCCAGCCACCGTGTGGATGAACGCATTTTCCTGTTTTGATATGTTTCAAAGATTTTCCTGTTGAGACAAAAATTATAGCTATCAAAATAAACTCTTCTATCGTTATAAGGCACAAAAATTGGAAGTACGATTTACAATCATATCCTTTAATAGTAATTTTGGTTCCTTCTTAATAGAGATAAAAATTCCCCGAGGGAATAATGCCTGAACTTGTCAGAGCTGTTTCTGATATCGAGTTATCCGGCGCAACACAATGTCTTTTCTTTTACCCACACTTGTAAAATGTATGTATTATAAAACGTATTCAATATGTTTGCTGTTGTTTGTAATTGTCTTTTGAGCAACTCATTGTAAAATAGGCAGTTTTTTAGTGTAGTATATTGTATTTGGTTAAAACCAGCTTCAATTTGCAGTATTACATCGTTGTGGTCATAATAATATAGAAGTGAAACTTGACTAAACCAAAAAGGTATTCGCCACGAAAACTGATGCGTGATACTGCCAGGAATCCGATCTAAAGTAATCGGCAGAAAAAGTATCACTGACAAGAATTGTAATTTATTGCCAATTAATATACTGCTCTGATTCAATCAATAATGCATGTTCTTAAAAGCTCTATCCTAAGAGAAAAGATTTTGGCAAACAAACTGCAGAGTTTTGATCAAAGACCTACCAAAAAGATTATTTCAGCTCAAAACATAGTGAGGCTTTTATATTTGCGAAAAATGTTGAACTTTATGTAAAATATAAAAACAAAGTTTAGACTTAACCCGTGGTTAGCCTAATCGTACTTTGAAGAACCGGGCCCAGAACAAATGATTTATTGTGCTTATTTATTTCTTGTTTAACTGTGTAAGGTATTTATGTACGAGTAACACTGAGAACAGTGAAGGAACGAAGGGAATTCTAGAGTTTTATGTTTGCTTTCCTGGTTCAAAATGTGCAATAATGTGTTCATTATTGTTGAAAAATAAGAGTTTCATAGACATATAGGTTCTTCTATTGCCGGAGAGTTCTGCAATTTGCATTTAGGTCTTATAGTGAATGGTGACTGACATAAAGATCTGCCAAGAAATGGTGAAAACTCCATGAATATAAGTAAATTGTCTCAGTACAAAGAATTTTTTTTTGTTTTATAACAATCATTAATCAAATTTACAGCGGAAAACTTCTTTAAAGGGCGATTGAGTGGCAGATCCACCGCCGTTGTGGACGCTATCTTGGATTTCAAACTCGGAAAACATTGAAAAATGATTTCGAGATTCGAGCAAACGCGTCTCATGACACTGCCTCTTTAGAAATAAATATATTTCAAAGCTAGCGTTACCTGCAGTTCTTTCAAACTTAGAGTCTTCTTCCTTACAACTGCTGCTCACTGTCAACTTTACTCCGTTACCAGTCCCGCCATTTTCAGGGCACACCATCTTTCCACTGCAGTGATGTCTAAGAATTCCAGCTACGTCTAAACTGAACTCCATGAAGTCTTTTTCGCATTCTCCTTTCTCAGTGAAAATAACAGCGCTTCCGTCTTGAAGCGAACACGACCCTTCTTCTGGTTTTATGCAGTAGTTATCGAAAGATCTCAGAGGACTTGGAGCTGTGGGGCTCACTTGATTTGAAATGTAAAACAAATTATGTATAAGTTGCTACCACAAAAAATTTACTACTCTCAATTTATTATGTTAAAATGCTTTACTTTGTTTAACAATTTTTATTGGGTACAATAAATAGGGATTACTTCATGGAAAGTGCGCGCGTACGGTTTTTATTCACGAGTTGTGAAGTATCATAAAACGAACGAGCGAGGCTTTGCAAGCGAGTGAGTTTTATGATACGAAACAACAAGTGAATAAAAACTGTACAAAGCACTTTCCGTGATGTTTTCTGTCTAGTATATACATACTGAGACATTTATCATTCTGGCATAACTTTTTATTCAAACAATTCCAAAATAGTGAAATGGAAAAATAGTTCACAATGGAACCGTCGGGATCTTACGAGCAGTATTAACGAAGTAAAAATGAAATACTTAACGTCATAAAGATTATTCCCATCTGAATCTAGAGCTCTAAGTCGCTTCCATTTTCTTTCCGTTTCGATACAGATGCTTTCACTTTGAACTGGAGCCACAGGGGAAGAATTCAGAGTGTTTATTGAAATATTAAAGTGGCCTCCAGTGGTTGTTGCTCCCTCAAAGAATTTCAAAGTACCGGTAGCTGGCATAGTTGGCGAACTCGCAATATGACTTGTGGTTTGTTTTTGAATCACTGACTTCGCGTTCTTCATTTTGAGCTGCCAGATACTTCTTTAGCAATTTTACGTCTCTTTCTGTCTTCTCCTACGTACTCTTGTTTTGTAGACTCTCTACATAGTCCTCCGCTGTGGTATCGAGTACTGCGAACCGATTTTCCTCCATCTTTACGAAACCAAAACAACTTTCATTCAAGACAAAGCGAAACGCTACAAAAAACGGCCGGACCGGGAAACCCTTTACCAGTAGTGAAAAATTGTCGTTCGCAGCTTGTGATTGGACGAACAATTTTTTTCACGTGAAAAGCGTCGTTCGCGGCCTCTCATTGGCTAGAACTCGTTTGCTTACGAAATTTTACGATATGGGCTTTTTCGTGAGTATGTCTCAGTATGTATATAATAAAAAACAATACAGAATAAAGAGGAATAACGAGGTCTTCTGCGCGCAGAAAGTCTCTACCAAGTAAGTAAGTCTATGTGAATTATGTCAATTTCCTAGTTTGACTTTGTAAGATGATCATGTATGAGTAACACCGAAAATAATCAAGAATCGTTGGGGAAGATGTGTGTCTTTCGTTGCCTTCCTAGCTCAAAATGTGCAATAATGTCATTGCAAAATAAGAGTTTTATAGGAATATTCGTCCTCCTGTTTCTTGAAGAATTTTGTGAATTATCTTTCGGTGTTACAGTGAAAGATGCCTGCCATCAAGAACTTCAAGGAAGTGGCAACAAATTATTAATCATAAACAAACTGTGTTGGTACAAGAATTGTTTCGTTTTGCCGTAATGATTACTCGAGTTTACAGCGGAAACCCTATTAAGTAAAAATTGTCGCAATATGGCAAAGCACGAACGCGATACGAAGACTCGTGCAGGGTGCTTGCGCACAATTTCGTGCTGAAAATTTAAACAAGTAGATTCAAGTTTCATTGATTAGTGTCCCAAAATTGCATTATACCTTGACCTGCAGAACAACCATACAGCTCTGTCCTCGCGCACGTCCAGCCGTAAAAGTACTGGGGATTAATTCGCACGAACCTGGCCTCGATACGGGGGTGAAGTTCCTTTGTGACAATGCTGTTACGATTGGTATTCGCTTGAATGAGCTAGAGTGTAGGGAAACAGGACTTTATTATTTGTCTACATTACATAGTCAGAGTGATTTTTATTGCATAAACTCTGGTGTGATACAGAGATTTCCGCCATTGGGAAATGTCGTATCTGAACACACGTAAAACTACGATATTTCTTGCGCGTGTTGATATCAACAAGCAGTGATGATCTTGCATTTTTTTGCATTTCTTAGTGGCGGAAATCTCTGTACCACACCAGAGTTTATGAAATAAACAGAATAATACATGGATGCTTGGAGATATGAAATTTATCTTCTCGTATTCATCTCGACATCTCTTGATATATTCATCGTGAAATATCGAGATGAACATTCAAAGATAAATTCTATATCTCCGCGTGCCCATGTATTATTCTCTACATATCGGCAAAAAAGATTTGACCTAAAGATAGACTTTATGAAAACAGTCCAAGTCAGAATACAAAAAATCGATTGGTTTTTACTTTGAAGAAGGAACCAGTGAACACTGCATTGCGGCACCCAAGTGCTTCTATAACTCAATGTAGCAAGCTGACAAGTACTCTGTTTCTTTTATAAGATAAAACAAACGATAACTTTGCAAAAGCAACAAGAAAATAAATTGTGATTGACGCAATCTGGCGTCAAATTGACGAGCGTGTGTATGTTACGCTATAGTGTATGCGGAATATTAGTCAGTGTTGACCAATCAGATTGCGTGTACTATCCACCTTATCTTGTAATGGCCAAGAATACTCTAAATTAAGATTATCATGGTAACACTTGCCGTGATGGTTCTGTTGCACGGATAACCGTCCTGAATGGTAGAATCCCCTGGACACTGTGTAGATAAAAAGAAAAGGTGAAATTAATGTGCTGACCAGTAAGCTCAGGATAAAATGTTGAAATATAGCCAATTTTGCATTTAGTATTCTTTGAAGACTTGGAGGAAGAGTCAAATAACAAAGTGAACAGCGATGTAAAATAATCTACTATATATACAGACATATTAATTATATACTGGTAGACTGGTATAACTTTGCAGTTTTAAAGTCTTTGGATGGTCTCAGGGAGGTTTAGCTTGATGAAAAACTGGCAACAAAATTGCTCCATGAGTATAATTAAATGTTGTTTTCCATTGCCGCTATTTGGCTTTAATTAATACCTACATCTCTCGATGCTCCTGTACAGAATTCTGGAACATCGCAATCTGTCTTCACACCACGACACAAAGTCCCTTGCTTTTTAAACTGTAAATATATAGTACAGGAATATATTATTCTTTTCCACGAATCATTTAAATGCGTAAATCTTGTAAGTGAAGGAAATATTTAACATATATATGTCAGGCAGAGGTTTCTTGAATCCCTACCATCTTACAATTAGGGAAGGTGTTTGGAAACTCTTTCCCCTTTTTTTGTATAATTTTGTTAAGAAGTTCTGGCTTTTAGTGTCTGATGTTTTTTTATAAAAAATAGGATCATGTTGTTGTTCTGGCCCGTACGTGTGCAGGCTGGTGACTACAATCCTGACTACAATCCTGATTTTTGTACATATTTGTGTTAGAAAACTTGATAAGTATTTAGTTTTTTATATTTAATTTGTGATGGCTAAATATATTTTTGACAAGCATTCACTAGATATTGTTCTTAAAAATATCTCTGTCTCCCCGTTATACGTCCGGTTACCATCTTTATGTTAATCTTATGCACGCCCAGCAAAACTATTGCCGTCTATTTTCATAAATAGTTGACTGTGAATGTGTTAATTGTCCGTTTTAGCGAACCCCCCCTCACTCCCCCCCCCAAATACATGTAAAACGTTTCGACAAGGCGGGCGCACGCGAAACCTTGTTAACAGTTAAATTCCCTTTGGGTGATCTAATTTAGGAACATGCCAGATTTGAAAGTTCAGAAATTTTGGAAAGAAAATCCTTACCAGGCAGTTTTTGCAGCATGAATGATGTAGATCGCTGCACTGTGTTGATGGTTTTAGAACGCACTTATAAGGTTCACAGCATGGGTCTTTTTCTTTGCACATCTGCAAACAAATTACAAATGCAAAAGTTTTACGCTTTACTTCCTCTTGTGCTATCACAATATTGTAAAAACGCGGTTAATTTTGAGTTCAGACTAAAGCACCAGGATAGAATAGTACACGGAAGTCCAAGACAAGCATGCATGATTAACATAGTGATACCAAATACAGAAACTTGCATTTTCATAGTAGTTTTCTTCAGCTTCATTTTCATCAATCAGCCACTTTCAGCATATAATTATTTATGGCGGCGGGACGCTTCGAAACCTGCTCCGATATGGACTAGCTCTAACGCTCTACTGTTACCCAACAACATGGGCAAACAAGAACATCTAACAGCTGAGGACATCAAAACGATATGGACTAAAGAATTTTTACCGAGCATACGACGAGAATTCAAACTTGAAATGTGAATATCTATTTAATTAGAATCAAACTATTTAGTTCCTAAAATTATTTAGTCCTCAAACTATTTAGTCCGCAAACTATTTAGGTCCTCTTCTACACTTAATCCATGTAATTATATGACTTGTGAATATCTATTTAATTAGAATGAGCTTGTCCTGTATATATTTTGATTATGAGTGGTCGACTCAAAAGCTCTGCTCCTTCGACCACTCACAATTTTCCTTAAAACAGATATGTATTCAGGCTACGTACTATGCTATGTAATAATTATTGTAAAACCGCGTATTATAGTTTTTTGTCAATAGCGTGAATAAAGAAATCTGAAAATCAGAAATCTGAATCTGAAGCTTTAACAATCATGCGCAATTCGCGAAGCGCATATTTTTTGACAATAGAACGTGACGGGCCGAGCGTATAAGGTATTCCGTATGGTTATATTGCAATTATATAGACACAAAACCAAGCTTAGGATATAGAGATTTACTTCACAGACACTCGTCTAAGTGGCGAGTAAAAGATGCTATTTCCTAGTGCACAAACACTGGTAAATACAACAAACGCAGCCGAACAACAAATCGACAGGACAACAGAACATCAACAGAACATCAATCGACTAATAACGAAGCACAACCGTGCCAACTCGACCAACCATAAGCCGACAAAACGGACCAATTGCATCAACGACTAGAGGCATAAATACCGCCATCTGACTAAACCTTTTCACTCGACTCTGAAGACGACTTCTGCTCAGGGAATCGAAACGTCAGTCACCAACAACAGTCTTGGAGACTACTCTAGACCGGAAGATCACAACCAACGTACTGTTCAAACTCCTGGGTTCGAACCTTTTGCCAGTAACTAATTCATAAACCATCAATGGAAAGCTAGAGTATCAGCATTGTCAAGTCACCTCAGGTGTTCCACAATCACATTCTTCATCATCTTCGCGGATTCCATTGCCACACTTCGGGTTCAAAGTCTAAAACATGTATTAATCGGAATCAGTTAATCAGCAAGATTCTATATTTGCTTATGGAGACACAAACACATCTGGAAACTATAACAAAATAGAAATACAACATCAGCTGCATGGCAACAACATCAACTGCATACTATCATTAATGGATTATTAACCTAGAGACTTATGGTGTGGCTACGAACAAGGAATGGTATATGTAATTTTAGCCATTAGTAGTATCGTCCGTGACCGATTAACAAAGGCCAAATAATGCACACTACAATCCCGGCTGCTCCAGATGGTGAACAAAAACTATAAGATGAGTATTACCTGTGTGTGTGTGTGTTTTTATTTATTTTTTTATTTCTTGCTGTTGAGTATCACAGAAGAATTCAGGAGGAATTGATGAATAGAAAACAAACTAAGAAAGGATGATGAATAAATCTAATTACAGTATTAATAACATGCATACAATAATTTCTGCATTCTGATTGGCTGAGCGCACGTCAATTTATCCTAAACAGTTCAAAAATGTGAAATTAGCAGTGCAGAAATGTGAAATTAAGAGTTCAAAAATCTGAAATTAAAATTTTGACAGCTGGCGGGCGTGTTAAGTTGTAAAGGACGATACCGATTCTGTTTTCAAGAAAATAAAGTTTTTTACAATAACACGTCAGTTTCTCGCTTTGTGATTGGCTAATTTTCATTATCAATAAGAGGACAGACACAAAATCGAGTGCTGACGACAGTGATTTGGACGAAGAAGGTAAATTCAGCTTCAAATTTACCTCCGTTCTTGCAAAAGCGACATTCGGCATTTAAAGTAGAGAACCAGAAGTGTTCAGAGACGATTTTCCTTGAGCTTTGTCTTGAAATTGTCGAGAAAACCGCAGCAGAAAAGCGTCTAGTTTCATTTCTTTCCAACTTCTTTGACAAAATTTTATTTTGCACGCGCGAAATGCTCACGTCAAACTGTCACTTTTTGGCCAATGAAATGTCTTGAATTTCAACCTCGACCAATTATAAAGCGGGAAAAGTTGTTGACAACATTTCGGTCAAATCGAACAAAATCCAGTTTTCTTGCGTGTTTTCCCCGCGTCGTCGCTCGGCGAAGCGCCTCGTGGATCCACAACTTTTTGACAATGTTATGACGCGTTTCATGATCAATAAGAGGACAGACACATAAAAAACTGACGTCAATTTGTTAACTCGAGAGACACTGGTGAATTGTAACGAAATTGAAAAACGATTGCTTGACGTAAATTATTGTATGCAGGTTATTAACAAGTAATCACATGATTTCGAGTGCAATTTTGGAATAATCTCTCGCGCGGCACTCGTGCAATTTTTTGGCCTTTGAAAAATGTACTCGTGCTCATTTATTCCAAATTGCACTAGAAATTAAGCGATTACCTATACAAAAGCTATTTTGACCGAACATCGACCATCCTACTCTGTTTAGCCATCCATGACACTGACGCAGCGAAGAGTAATAATGAATTTATTATGAATTTCAACCACCTTTGTCGGCACGTTGTAGAGACATTTGTCATTTATCTTCTTGAGTGACTCCATACTGCAGTCAGAGAACCCAGGAATCGAAGTCCTATACATCAAAGAGGCACATACAATTTAATCGCTTGATCCCTTCACCCCAAGCTCAAAATGCAGATTATCCTAACTTTTTCAGAAGAAAATGTATAAGTTTGTAGTGAGAATTGAAAGTATAATCAACTTTCATCTAAGCAAGACATCAAAAGCCAAGTTATCCTTATCTATGATGTATTTCTGGTGCGAAACTGAAGGAGAAAATTGAGTTGATCATTTTGAGTAAAGGTCTAGTTGCTCACATCTAGTGTCCAATGGTAAGCTTTTAAGGTGACGTTATCATTTGTACTGGAGTATTACAACGAGACGGTAAATAATGTTTGTATATCAAACGCATAATGACCATAGTCCTATTCTCTTGGAATGGCACATATGTTCAGAGAAAGGGCACGCCCCTGGGTTGAGCAGTGAAATTGTTCATCTGTCTGAAACATTTTTAAACTCGCATTTTTTTTACGAAACCTCTATTCGACTCAAATCGCATAAGCTTATTATAAAAGCATTGCCACTCAGTTTGAAAGAGCGTGAACCTGTTTGACATATTGCATATGATTGCATTCGTAACAATGCGAGAAAAGTACTTGACCACATTTTCTGTGCTTGTCACTGACAGTTCTTCTGTGTATAAACGGGACTTACTTGTGCCCTCCCATGAAACATCCTCTTGGTGTCAGACATTTGCAAGATCCTGTCGTCACAAAATAAAATAAAATAATTTTGCGAAATTTAACAATATTTTTGCCTGGAAATATTAAAGAAATGTATAACGCGTTTCTGTGTGTTATAGCAACACGAGAGTACCTTAGGGAAACCACCAGGCCGCCTATAAAATAATTCGTCAATAAAATACACCACGTATCACGTCAGCGTGTAATATAATCTCATCTATAATGGTTTTTTGGTCAATCATGTTGGGCGTACCATCATAATTATTTTATAGTTATTTTAACAAAAAAATTACATTTTCAAATAGTTCTTGTAACATGTGTCACATATGATGCCAGTAAAGTAAGATTAGGTATTTATGTTTCCCAACCCGCCTTTCATTCCCTCAATATAAAAGATATATTGGTTTTTAGTGATTTTCCATGGTGCAATATGGCATTACCTGAGTCATGCGAAAATCTGAAGTTGTGACCCATTTCGTGACCTAACACCACATATGGACCGATGATGCTGCCATAGGACCACTGCAGAGTTACAAAAGATATATATTTTTTAATTCCTGCTGAAGTGAGTTACCAACTGCAGCTTCTACTGCACTCCAGAATGTTAAAGCTCGAGTGTATAAGAGCGAAGGATTTAGCGATTGATGCAGAGTCATATATTTTGGGTCTAAAACTCAAGTTTAAACTCAAGTAGGAAGCTGAAGGAGAAAATTGAAGTTGATCACTCTTGGGAGTGGAGGGGTTAAAAATAGACACACCAATATTTTTAGCGATTCACTCTGAGTAGCTGAGTTGTTCAACACTTACCGCGTTTACTGCTACGGAGGACGAACCGCACATGGTGCCGACATATGCCATTCCTGCACAGTCTGTCCAACCACGTGACCTGAAAGTAAACGGAATAGATTCTCAACCATAGTCCATTGCGTGCTGGAATTGCTTTATATATCCAGTGAATGTTTTTATGGCTCCCGAAAATCTTGTTTCAGAATCAAATTAATTGTATTTGACCAAAAGTGTTTTTTACCTATTTTTCCATTTCTTTCTTAAACAATATATTGGCTGAGAGGGTCCAGTACTGAATATTATTTAAATTCATTTGATTGTGTAATAATAATGATAACAATAATAATAATAAAAATAATAATAATAATAATAATAATAATAATAATAATAATAATAATAATAATAGTAATAATAATAATAATAATAATAATAATAATAATAATAATGATAATAATAATAATAATAATAATAATAATAGTAATAATAATAATAATAATAATAATAATAATAATAATAAGAATGATAATAATAATAATAATAATAATAATAATAATAATAATAATAATAATAATAATAATGATAATAATAATAATAATAATGATAACAATAATAATAATAATAATAATAATAATAATAATAATAATAATAATAATAACATTTAATAGTTATATTGAGCAAATCTACATATGGATATGATCAAAGGCACATAAATCGTCAACTGTCCGATTACACTCGTCGTTGTTGCATCATACCTTAACAAGTGTGCATTATCGTGTGCACCAAACTTCTTGAAGTACTCCAGATTCCTATAGTTCCTAAATTTTCCAAGATCTGGACCTCCCTTAGGTTCCCGTTTGAATGGATCTCCATTGCTCCAAATGTCAATTCCCGTGATAACCACTCTTATGTTGATCCTTTGGTATGCCTAACAAACAAAAAAGGGAAGAGATGACAAAAAAAAATTGTACACTGCAGGCCTTCCTTATAGGAAAGTCATAAATACATCAGGCAATTACAGTGTTTACTCCTGGCAACAAATTCACCAGTCTTGGTCAAGTAAGAGCTGATAACTTTACTCTCCACCCCCAAAAGGGTTCTCAGGTATATTAGTGACTATGGGTAAGTGCTAAGCCCTTTTCTGGGGTTATAATATTTTTGGTGTATTGATTTTGTTCGCAGGACTCTTCTTAGGGTTAATAAAATGCGTGCCCTGGCGTTCTCGATTTTATGTCGAACAACTGTATCAATTACAGTCAGAAGCTTAAACAAATGACAAGGTTGACAAGGTGACTTCCTATCCTATTTTTACCGATTTTAATGCGGAGAAAAGAATGGTCTTTTTGGCCTAATGGGCCTTCTTTTTTGGGGGGAGGGGGTGGGCATTAATATTTGCCCCCCCCCCCCGGGCAACTGCTGCAGGTTTAGAGACTACAGACGTGCGCGTTAGATTGAAATTTGTTGGCGTGGAGCGCAAGAGCCTACTTACCCGATCAACAGCGTTCACTAAGGTTATCACGCGGTCTGTAATGAACTTGGTGTCATTATTATGTCCCAAATACTACAATGGAGAAAATAAATTACCATCCATTGACAGATGACAATGGGGAGTTTTTAAACTTAAAAGGACGGCAACGCGAGGAAACAAAAAAAGTGTCTCCGTATTCATTATGTCTTTTTAACTTTGCCTATTCTTAGGTTGCTCAATTTGTTCCGTTTTTGCAGAGGTTCTATTGCTTTCATCGTTTTCTACTAAGAAGAACGACTGTCGAAATTTCTCAAAGTGTCGTCCATGTCCTGACAATGACGTAAAAAGGACGTTTTGAAGCATTTGAAGCACGACCCCGAGATAATGTCAATTTTTAGATATTCACGTGCTTCTTTTGTCTTCTGTGATTAGATTTATTGTTTCACTGACGTTGCTGTCGTCCTCTCCCGTCCTGTATCTTAAAGTGTCTAATATACTGTCACTGCTACTTGAATTACATAAACGTACTACTGTACCACTCCTGACTACTGCTTCTACATCCCATGTACCACATATATATATATATATATATATATATATATATATATATATATATATATATATATATATATATATATATATATATATATATATATATATATATATATATATATATACATATATATATATATATATATATATATATATATATATATATATATATATATATATATATATATATATATATATATATATATATATATATATATATATATATATATCGATTCGTTACCATTTCGTAATCCACAGCAAAAACGGCTTCGTTGTATCGAGTTTCATCTGTAGTAAAGTACTTCCGGTAAAACTCGTCCACATTTGCAATGTTTCGACGAAACTGAAAGATACAACGCATAGGAAACTAAGATATTAGATCAGTAGAAATACGATATTCCCTTTGCCCTGGAGTTCAGTACACTTTTTGGAGAATAAATTACGATGCTGAAGACGTGCTATTTTGATTTATCCCCTTTTGACATCGTCGCTAAGGAAAGTTTGTTGTGCAGTTTTTCTGAGTTTCATCGGGGCGCCGTTGGTTTTTAAATCCCGTGGTGTTGGTTTTTGTTTCTGCCATCTTGGCTCAAGACGGATTTGCTAAGGTCGTCTGTTTCACGGCTACGTCTCTGTTTGTGTTTGTTACCTTCGGAAATTGAAGGCTGGCTAGGTCCTTCTCGTTAGGCTCGTGTTTCTGGTTATTTTTTATGTTGTTTCATTGTCATTAACACAGTTCTGTCAAATGAAACATTTTGTGTAAAAGGCGTTGACGTACCGCCACGTCATAATTTTATCCAGACTCCCAGAAGCAAGTAGGTCGACGTCAGTTTTTGAACAGCAAACATTCAAATACGAGATAGAGTTTACCGCTGGTCTCGGGGATTATAAGCTGGAATGGTATGATCGTAAAAAGATATGCAGTTTGCTAAAGCGAAGCCTCACCCTTTGTCGTGTGTTCTTGTTTGGAAGATCACTTTGTTGAAAGGAAAAGTCATCCCCATTACCTACAAGAATCATAAAGCAAATAGACTAAATAATGGCCTTGGATATTGAAAACAATTATTCGGTCAGTAAGATTCCACCCATGGTCATATTATTTTCCATCTTTGCAGAGAAAAATCATTTTTAGTTAGTCCGTGCTTACTCCTGATTTTTGTACCTAAAGTTTCCTAATATGCAACATACCACAATGATCTTGGTCATGTTCAAGATTGTTTGTTGCTGGAGATATGTATAGTTTATGTGCACCAGGGTCCTTGAAGATACAAACAATAAGACAATTATCAGTTAAGGTGCTACAAAGATATTAAGTGTGTGTGTTTTCAAGCATGATTTATACTATAATTTTGATGTAATACTTCAGTCGGCCGCCCTTTACGTACTCTTGAGGTGATTGCAGGGAGTATTTGTCGTTGAAAATATAATGCTCTTGCAATTTTGCTGCCTTCTCACCTTGTGTCCCAAATGAGGCTCAATGTTATATGTGTCTTCTCCGTCATCAATCACTCCTCTGAGTTACATCGAAGCAGAACAAAAGTATCAGATACGGAAATAATAGTGTTAGACAATTTTGCAGTTAGAAATTGCATGGATTGCCCACTTGATGTCAAATTCAAGATGGCGGAGGGGTTATTGGTTTCACTATACGTAAAATCTAAAAACAATGACTGACCACCATCCACGTGTTAATTATATAGTTCTTAATTCAACATCTAAGGAAGCGGTAAAGCAAAGCATCAATGTGTATAAAAGATACAGAAAGAACAGGCGAACTGTTTAACAGCGACTTATGGTTGTGAAAGGTTGATCTTTTGAGATGATTTAAAAAGGCTGCATAACCAGTCAAAAGCGTGTAAGATTAGGGCCTCACAGGGAGAACGGCTTGTAACTGATTGAGTTAGCCTGTTTAAATACAGCTTGCTATTATTATTATTATTATTATTATTATTATTATTATTATTATTATTATTATTATTATTATTATTATTAAATTACTTACTTAAGTCCTGAGCAGGTGGATAAGACTACATCTGAGTCTGGTGATCCTCGAACTTGTCCGTGATAGTAACAGTGATCTATTGAATCCTTCAGATAAAGGAAATGATCAAGGATTTTCTTGGGCATATTTTCAGTAGGCCTTGTTTTTGGAGAAGATTTTGCGCTTTAAAAATGGCTTGGCCTTGGATTTAATGATTTGTTCATTGTTATGATTACCATGGAAACAACAAGCTGATAGAACCACTGTAATTCTGAGACATTTATATGCTGATCAGTTTGGGATTAAGATTTCAGGCTAAAGCGGTAACGCCCATTTTTCTCATACGGTACGCGCCATTGCGATTTGGATGCTAAACGTTGTGTAATCCCGTGGGCTAATATTTTGGGCAAGGGAGTGGAGGGGAGGGGGTAATTATCGGTGGGATTTTTGTGTTTACGATTTGAAGGGCTTATTATCTATTTCAGTGGGAGGCTAATTTTCGGGAAGCGGGCTTACTTACGGAATTTTGAGGCATCATCTATATATATTTAATACCATCTGAAATTCATTGGGAGAATGTTGAGTCCTTACTTCAATTTGTTTTTTTATGAATATTGTATGCTATGGGGTATGTTACCTGATGTATAACTTCAGAATTGTCTGGGCCAAAGGATTTCACGACAAAGGATGGAGACAGAAGGTTTCTGTCAAAGTGAAAAAGTTCTTTGATAAATACAATGCATCCAAATCTTAGGTCCTGTTACGCTGTACAGTTTTCTCGACAACTTGTGTCTCAGACAAACTGAATAAACTAAAACAAATGCATATTTTTATATACTTGTGTAGCTTGAACCAAGGCTTTTACAAACCACAAAGTTTGCACTTTCTGCAACTGAGAAAAAGGTAAAACCTACGTATTTCTTTTGACATCAAGAATCAGGTCTTTCTTCTTAGTTTTCACTAGGAATGACGTTTCATCAACGTGTCCTTCCTGAAGAATTGCATTATACATGTATATAATTAATATAGGCAGTTACTTCTTAATCACTAGAAGCTAACATGTACTGAACCATTCTAGCACAAAATGCTATTACTCTTTTTGTTGCTTTTCATATTCGATCAAAGACAGTAATACCAGTAGTAGCATAAACTAAAGAAAGGATGGCACATTGAGATTTTCTCCACCTCAAGCAGTAACACTAACAAAACGTAAAGAGGGTCGTATGAGTGTCATAACCTCGGTTGCCGTCGAAACGTCTCTTTTGGTTCTCCCATCAAGCCTCACGGGAAATATTGTTTCAATGTCACTTTCATCCAATAGCACGTTATCAACATGAGAGTCAGGAAGCTGAAAGCCGCGCATATCGGTCCCTGTAAAAGATATAGAAGATATCGAGATAAAATGATGTGTCCTGTCCTTAACATACAAACGTATCGGAACCGAGGAAGCCTGGGCACAGGATTGTCCATGTACTGTCTAACATGACAGAACTTTTGTGGCCGCCATTTTGAAATGAAGTTGTTTAGCTCTATTCGCTCGTACATACAGTAGGTAAAGGAGATGTCGAGAGCAAGTCAAATAACTACAGTAGATGCCCTTGAGGATACGTAGTAAATCTGGATATGAACAGGAAATTTCAGATGTTGGCGAGTGGTGGAGCATTTGAGATGTGGAAGACGGACATTTGCCCAGGAAATAGAAGGTATTTCAAGAGATTTTAAGAGTTTTGAGGCGGGCGAACTTGGGAGTAAATATACTACAACCTCTAGCAAATCTGACATAATCTGAGAGGCAACAGGTCATAATTAATGCACGCACAATATTTCATCTTTATGCAAATTTTGTGAAATCTAGATCACTTCGCACGCCGCTAAATTTCACGGTTGGCTTACCTCTTACGCAGAGTACTGCCGAGAGAACGATAACACAAATAAAGAGTCTATGACGCATCTTCGACTCAAGCTGACCTATAAAACGCAAATAAAATCCAGTACATTTAAGGTGAAATCATGTCATCGGCAGTTATCTACAATATGGAAATCACTGTACGTACAGTATGCAAGGCGAAAGTAGCACGAACCACGGATAGCGTCCACATGTATTTTATACATAACAGGTCAGCTATACTAATAAAGTATCATCCTTTCAAAATGAGCAAATTGTATGCAAAACGACTGCATTCAATTAATATTTTATTCTGTAAGATGGATGCTAAAGACACTCAAACTGCCTTTAATCTTCCAAAAGGCTAACCATTTCTGATCAAGGATCACAACTGTTAACACAAAGTAGACCTCTCGCTGTACTACTGTACTTGTGCTCATACGGTCTCATACGTGTGTATTAACTGGGTTTATTTTGACCCATTCAAGTGAGAACAAAAATATATCAAAGAGAATAGCAGTTTTATGAGCCTAACAATACTACTGCCATCCTTTGAAAGTTAACGAAGTGTAGCAGTGACTGCAGTCAAATATTGTAGCAAATATATAATTAAACTGCTATTGTTTCTCATAAAAGAGTATATTTGGACCCTACATTGTGAAAATGAATTTGAACACCAACCATCACATTGTGTGTTAAAACGCATCACAAAATTTGCGTTATTGTGTAGAAGTTTCAGTTGTACAATGATTGGCCTTAATACAATTGAAATTCGTCTTTGAGAGTTAAAGGGTGTATTATAAAACGCAAATGGTAGTGAATATCATCTTTTGTTTTGATCGTACCGACTCTCCAGTGTTTTATGCAATATAATTTAATTTGCATAATTTCATCCCACTCTCTATGATACTGATATACAGTACGTGGATCTTCCGAAAGGAGCCCGTTTTTACGCCTTAAGGTTTGGGAAAGTATGTATAAAGATTGTTTCTTTTGGGGTATTTAAAGGATCCGTTAAAATGACTGGCCCTAAAAAAGCCGTATTAGTATTTACAGGATTTCTCAAATCTACTTTCTCGATTGAGGTCTTGTGTGCAAGTATTGCATGTCCAGTTGTGGCGCGCGTGTTTCTAGTAAATAGGTGTGTTACTTTCTGTTCAAAGATGTAAAAGTATTTACCAGAGGGTATACAAAAGGGTGACTATTCAGTTCGACTCCAGGATAGTATTGGAGAGGAATCTAAGGCATTGAAGGTCTGGGCAGGTCTCCCAGTACAAAGTTTGTTTAAATAAGTGCCCATGGGGATTTCGTTTTGTCAGCAAATGAACTTCAGACTAGCCATAAACTAAGTTTAACAGCACTTAAAATCATGTATTTGTATTTACTGGTTCATTGAAGTCTGGTATGCTATGGTTTGAGTTTTGGACTCCGTTGATCTGGCATTTTAGTTTTTGAAGTTACGTTTTCTGAATAGGTGCATTTAGCTCCGTATGTACTTTTCAAATCTGTATAAATATAGAGCACTTTTGTTTCTGCTGCCACTAATTTACGTCTATTGTAAAGTTGATTGATATTTCTCAGTACTACACCTCCTGGATAAACAATACACTCAGCTGTTTTTCCCCCTGTACTAGCTTCAAGGATATACTACAATGTGTGACAATTCATTTCAAAATGAACAAAGACATGGCCAGCTGAAGCAATTCGTAAACGTTGCGTTGTGCGACCTATGTTTTAGGAAGCTGTACTGAACAACAATTAACTCATACTGAACTGACAGTAGCCTGACAATATGCTAAAACTGGAGCAAACAGGTTGACTCAATATACAGGCCCCGTCGTTCGAGAACAAAGATTGGGATTAGGTGTACCATTCTAGCTTTTGTGTAAACCTATAAATCTGCATATGTTTTCATTAATATTGATTGAACGTAGTCGAGTCTTACTAGCATTATTTATGCCATGGATCATCTATATTCTACCGATTATTCGCTTTCTGCTCCTTCTTTCTGTCTATTTTTGTCTTGTCTCTGTTCGTCAACAACATCTCCTTTACAACAACAAAACCATTGTCTGTGGTATGTTATGTTGCTCTTTGCGTGTTTTATTTGTATCTGTTTAATTCCTGTCTATTGCTTATATTCAGTCCAACTCCTACACAGTACTTTAGTGAAAACGTTGAATCCAGCAACTGTAAAAGACATAGTCAGTTTTGCTCATTTTGTAACAACAAATTTTATTTATTTTTGGTTAAGAATATGACATATTTTTCAGAGTCAACTTCACCTATTTTTAATGGTTGCAACCATTTTAAATGGTTAATTTGACCAATCACTTTTTACATAGGAACTAGAAGCAAAGGTGTAGACCAACGACAGTCAAGCAAGCAAGCTTCCTTGTGTTGATCTGCAATTGTCTTGCATACATAAACTACATAATCATATTGCTTCTTATTTCCTAAGGCCTGTTACCCTATTATCATCAGATTTTTATAATTTCTATTTACTAAATAATCCACCCGAAATGTTTCGTTTACCCCCGTGGTTTGTCTTTATGAGTGTAATTTAAAACTCAAGAGAACATAAGCTACACATCATAATTCGTTTCTTTTCCTACCAACTTACTATATGTTAGTTACCCTAACATCTTGTTTTGCTTTAAAACTTACCAAGCCGACAGTCCCGTAATAAATAAGCTTTACACCTTACTGAATAGTCTCAAAGAGTTAATAAAACAGTCCAAAAGATCATTTCTTTGTTTCTCGGGGAAGCACTCTTTGCATGAATCATCACCTGCAATAGTTGCGTCCCCAAACGTCTGTCAATGCTTGCATGCTGGCCAACACATACACAGCTTTGTCAGTTGTGTTTTGAAGAGAATTGTGTCTTAGTGTAAGCCGGTCAATTACAGCTGCATTTGGCGATATGTGCTACAGGTATATCTATATGATGAAGAATGTAGTAGGTTCAAGTCTCGCTCTGGCCACTAGCTAAATTTGAAACGCAATAGCGCCGAGCTCAAATCCTTGGCCACGCTATGTAAATCTGTAGGCAACTGGTTAGCCTCCGACTAGTTTGGATTCTTAATAAATTTACGTTTGGTTCAAACACCGACCCGCCAGCTATGCTGATAAACTTTACTTTACTCTATTTAGTAGCTAGTGCAGCGTAGTTGGGCGTTTCGGGTAATCTTTACTTGCAGTCTATAATCCCACGTATTATATTTCATTTAAAACCCTCGGCAAACTAAATGCGCAATATAGATATCGCAACTTGTGTTCCCATTTGCGGGTTTTGCATGCGAAAAAATGTCAATCGGATCGCGTTTGTTGTATGCTTCTAAACACCGAAGAACAAATTAGGGGGTCATTGTCTGGAAAACATTCGGCATTTTTTAGTTTCCTTCAATAATTTGCCTGGGATGATGTATTCATCCAATGGCAGACTGCTATTTATTTGGAGCAGAAGTAAGTGCACCTAAAGGTTGGTTCCCACAAAGTATTGTTTACTAGTGCTCATCGTTCTAAGCCGAATCTGACGCTCTACATTTAGAGAAATCTTCCGCATTGCAACGCGCGGTTTTCTGTTCAACCACCAGTCCAGATTCTCCTTTCGGACCTTCGACATTTTAGCGTAAAGATGAACCGACAAAAATTCAAATTTGCAGTTTGGATTGGTTTTAGGCTGTTTTTTTTTTTTTTACAGCGGCAGGCTTCTAACTGTCATGTCTCGTTTGGCAAATGTGTGGTTTGCTGTTAAACTCAAAGATATAAACAAGCTGTTTACCAGAATTATACAAAAAGGTCACTCCACAATGGTATATTAAGGCTTGCAAGGGGTTGAAGATCTTAGCGAAGTTTCGCAGTACAAACTGTTAAAGGTTACCCTGCAGACAGGCCGTGCATAATTATTTAATAAGGCAAGAACTCATCAAAAGTTTCACTTTTCAAGGCATGAAATCTCCAAAGGTTTTTAATAAAGTGTGTAATATCTTTCAATATAATTATATTATCATTGAGAGAAGATCTCACTTATTTTGAATTTATACACAGACCACTAAAGAGAATGTTATGTAAACAGGAATTGTTGTTTAAAATTATAGCCCGCTATGTATTTGGTTTATCTGGGTCATCTTTTTACTGAAATGTGTAGTATGAGCTCTTTTTTGTCACCTTAGAGCTAGATTGTGTTCGTATTAGTAATTAGCGTAAACCAGCAACATTAAAGTTTGGCGGTTAGTCTATTTTTGTTCTGAAGCGTTATTTTAAAGATCTATTTTCAGGATGTAGTTTTATCTCTGCGAAATGTTAATTTCATTGTGTTCTAGAACTTCGTGTATATATAGCCACGTTATATTTTGAGACACCAACAGACGAGTCTTTAGTTTCCGAAGCTCTTCCGACCCAAAACAAAATGCAATATATATGCTAATTGGCAACTCTTTAATCAACCTCCCAGAAAAAGTTCGTGCACGAACTACATATGAAGTTCACTGTAACTTGTAATGCAAGTTTGGTGCCTTTGAATATTGACGTATTCAAATATTCTCGTGTGTATCGCTCTTAATCGAAATAGTTCGTGCATGCACCTTTAATAAATAGAAAATAATACACGGGCTGGGTGAGATATGAAATTTTTCTTTGCGTGTTTATCTCGCTATTTTATATACAAGTGAGAGAAGCGAACAAACGAGGCAGACGAGGTCAGTCTTCCAGTTTACTTATTGTCTTGCAGTTACTTTTCTTTTCTATTAAAAAGAGATTGAGTGTTACTCAATGCATTTAGCTAATATGCGCTTTTCAAGTCTGTGTAAACGCAGAGGTCTTAATTGTCAATGTTTAGCACTTTATTTCTGCTGCAACTAATTTACGGTTGATTAAAAGTTTTCAGGTAAGATAAACCCGTTTAATGCGGGAAAGAAGTCTAGTATTTACAGCTGTTTCTCTCCCTAAGCTATGCTATAGCTCCAAGCGTAGATTGCAGATAGATTGAGAGATTGTAACAATTCATTTGAAAAATGTGCAATCACATGGCAATACATGAGCGTTGCGTGCAGTAACTTATGTTTCAGGTAAAAGTAATCACTATACTACATTGAAAGTATATTGATGTCGATATACTAAAACGTATGAGCGGATACGTTGGCGCAGCGGGCTCCGTCACCAGGGAACACTGAATGCTTGGAAATATGTGCAAAAGCGTGCGAAACCCCTGCAGCTAACACATTGTATACTATAGTTCTGAAAACCTGTATAAATCAACATTATTACACTCGAGGCAAGCTATTTTCCATTAACCCGGGAACGTGGGCTAGTTATGCCATGGACTATAAATATTTAACAATAGCACACCTTTTTCTACTCATACTTTCTGAACTTCTTATATTGTTTTTGTCCGTTCATGGTATGTTTTGTTTCCGTTTGTTATGTGTTTTATCTGTTCTCTTATTAATGTTCCTCAATTCCACCATCATACGGTATTTAGTGAAAACGTTCTTCAAATTCCGTGCGGCTGCAGTTAAGTGTGTAATTTCTGCTCATTTTGTATATATTGTACTGTGTGTTATATGTTTTATCTGTTCTGTTTCTGTCGTTATTGTTCATTAATTCCACCATTATACGGTTTTAAGTGAAAACGTTGTCCAAAATTCAGCGGCCGCATTAGAGTATGCAATTTCTGATCATTTCGTATTAATTACGAAACTAGATATCAAAGGTAGAGTACAACAGCACGAAATTGAAACAAGGAGCTGGCCTCGCACCTCGTATACATAAAAAAAAGCTATGGTGTTATCTTTTTTGTCTCTTTGTTTGTCTGTAAAACGATTATAAGCTACACTTCATTATATAACTCATTTCCCGTTTTTCTGTGGCGTTTTCTTTTTACATAAATACTTCCTTACAGAGATCACAAACATTTCTTTTAGCTCTTAAACTTACCGAAATAAGAAGTACCTGATGGAATATGCTGTACAACCGTACTGAATGGTCGTATCTCGAACAGCTAATAAAAACGGTTCTATCTGTGCTTGTCCCCACAACCACTCTTTGCATGAATTATCACCTGAAAACAATTACGTCTGCAAAACATTTGTCAATAAGTGCTGACCAAAATATACACAATCTTGTCGCGTGTCTTGACGAGAAGATTTGTTATTGTAAATAACTGATGGCTGATTTCCATTCCATGGATGCAACAGGAGCATCACAGGAACACGTTTCAGACTGTAAGATTAACCTATTTTGTCGCGTCAACAGCAAATTCCAATTCCATGAGTGAACAAGACTGTCACTTGCCATTTTGCAGATTTTGTCTTAAAGTAAGGTTTTCTGATTTAAAAAACTGTGAGTTTTTAACAATATCTATTTTGCCAAATATCCTTTTTCCGAAAAATTGGGTACCTATTGGGATACTTTTGGGCACAGTTCACTAAATTATTGCTCGTTTTGCTCATGCAAAAAAAAAAAAAGGAGTCAGAAGGAGTCACTTAGGCTTACCATAATAACAGCGAATTGAAACATTTTTTTGATAAACCCTTTACTTCAATATTTAGAGAAATGCTGTTTACATCAAAATATCTAAATGTGTTCTCTCTGAAGACACAATTCTTTAATATTATATAAGCTAAATTATGCCATACGTAAAAAGTGAACCTAAAACCTTGGGGTTCAACCAAGGGATTGAAGATCTTAGCGCAGTTTCTCAGTACAAACTGTTTAAGGTTACGTTAGAGACAAGGCCGTGCATAATTCTTAATAAGGTAAAAACTCATCAAAAGTTAAAACCTTTTAAGAGTATTGCCACACGATATAATTATATTATCATTAAAAGCAGATCTCACTATATTTTGATTTTATATACCACTAGGAGAATGTTCTGTGAAACAAGAATTGGTGTTCCAGCCTATAGCATGTGTAGTTGACTTGGCTGGTTCATCTTTTTACTGAAATGTGTAGTATAATCTCTTTTGTGTCACCTTGGAGTTTACTGTTTTGTTCGTATTAGTAACACGCTAAGATATCCACTATTAATTGACGTAAATCGGCCATGTCCAAGTTTGACGGTTTTCATTTTTGTTCTGAAACGTTGTTTCAAAAATCTATTTCTTAGGTAACGCAATGCAATCTACCTAGTTTATCGCTGCGAAATATCAATTCATCACGTTCTAGAACGTCGTGTATATATAGCAACGTTATGTTTTGGGACACCAACAGATGAGTCTTTCAATTTTCGAACTCTTTCTGCCTCAAAACAAGATCAATATATATGCTAATTGCGGACTATATTTATCAATCTCCCAGAAATATTTCACCATCCTACGGTATTGAGTGGAAACATTCTTCAAAATCCAGCGGCTGCAGTAAAGTGTGCAATTTCTGCTCATTTTGTATCAAGTACGAAATTAGAAGTGTAGTAGTGGTAGTAGTAGCAGTAGCAGTAGTAGTAGTAGTAGTATTAGTGGTAGTAGTAGTAGTAGTAGTAGTAGTAAGAGCTTTATTTAAACACGGTTGAAAAACATACCTATCAGTTTTACAACTGTTTTACATGATATCTGTGACAAATAATACTGATATGATATGAAATGATATGATATGATATGATATGTGATATGAAATACAGAGAATGTCTAATAGTTATGTATATCGTAGTTACTGTTATAACCTATTTACAATCTGTTTGCAATTGTCTATACAAAAACGGTACTATTTACAAGTTTTGTTTAAAAGAAGAACACCAGGAGTCTAAGGCATCATTCAGAAACTTCGACTAGAGAAAAAGTTAGCACCTTTACACTCACCGGGGGACATATTATTTCAAATAGAGTGCCGCTATAGCTAATAGGCTGTTTGTAGCAATCGGTTTTAGGCATAGGGACTTCCAATTTATTATCAAAGTTTCGCAAGACCAGCGAGGGCTTCCTTTGTTTAGATTCAAACAGGTCTGCTAAATATTTAGGGGCCTTAATTTTAGTCATCAAGCTCTTTTTTAGTCCGTATCGTCTCTCTTCGAGAGATTTTTATCCTAGATCTGTCAGGATGTCACACGAATTTATAGATCATACGGTATTTAGTAAAAACGTTCTTCAAATCCAGCAACCGCAGTGGAGAATGCAATTTCTGCTCAATCATTTCGTATCAAGTACGAAATCAGAAACAAAGGTAAAGTAAGATAGCACTAAATTCAAACAAGGAGCTGACTTTGCAGCGGATCTGCAATCACCTCGTATACATAGTAAACTTAAAAAAAAAATCAAGATTGATCACAAGCTATGGTGTCTTTTGTTTGTTTGTCTCGTATTTCTTGGGCCTTGATGCCCGATCTGCTATGGTCACATATATATATAGCAATAGTCACATATTTACAACTTCATGGCAAAAAAATCCATCCTAAAGTTTTCCTTTCTTTCGTGTTTATTTTCATCTTTATGAGCGTAGTTTCAAAACGAAGAGATCATAAGCTACACATTATAATTCATTTCCCGTTAGTCTTCTAGCTATATTTTTTTGCATGAATACTTCCTTATAGATACCAAAACGTTTACTTTAGGTCCGTTATAAAAAAAAGAAAAACATTAGAACTTACCCAAGAAGAAGTCCCTGACGGAATAACTGCAGGACCGTACTGAATGATCTTATCTCGAACAGCTAATAAAAACAGTTCTATCTGTGTTTGTCCCCACAACCACTTTTTGCATGAATTATCACCTGGAACAATCAAAATCTGCAAAACATTTGTCAATGAGTGCTGGCCAAAATATACCCAATCCTGCCGCGTGTCTTGACGAAAAGATTTGTAAGTGTAAATAACTGATGGCTGATTCCCACTCCACAGATGCAACAAGTGCACCACAGAAATACGTTTCTGACCGTGCGATCAACCTATTTTGTCGCGTCAGCGGGCATCGTGCAGATTTTGTCTTGAAGTTACGATTATGTTCTGATTAAAACCTTTGAATATTTTAAAGACAATTGCATTTAGCACATAAGTACTTTTGAAGGCTGCATAAACCTAGAATTGTCCATTGTCAATATTTAGCACGTTGTTTTTGTTTTCACTAATTCAGATCTATTGTGAAGTTGATTAAAAGCTTTAAGTACAATACCTCCTGGATAAACAAGTTTAGTGCGGCAAAGCGCTTAACATATAAACAGCTGTTTCTTTTTTCTTCTTCTTCTTCTTCTTCTTTTGCGATGCGTAGATTACACGACAATTTATTTGAAAATGTACACAGACAAGGCCTGCTGAAGCAATCCATTAACGTTGCGTGACGTACTTGCTTTGAGAACGTTGCACGAGTTAAATTTTGGGGGAAACTGAACTATTTTTAACTCGCTGTAAAATCGTAAGGCTTTTTAACTCGTGTTGATTGGAAAGAGATGTGAATATATTAAAACCTAAAAAAAGTTAGATTAGTGACTTTCGCCTTCCATGAACAATTAAAAGCTTGGGAATAATGTGTAAAAACGCTAACTTCTCTTACTGAATCTTCAAAACACAAAACGCTTCTGGCCCTTTGTGAAGTCCGCCACAAAAGAAAAGGTAACTGCACAAACATATCTTTAAGCGTGGTTGTAAGTCGAGTGTGAGAGTGAAATAAAAGCTGTTGTTATCAAATGACTTGTAGGGAACTACAGTTCGGACGGAGGGAACATTCCCCAAACGTGGCACCTCCCGACGGGGATGTAAGTATAATTACGTTTAGAGAAACGACTTTAAAGTCAGATTGTAGGCCCTGAGCAGATCAACGGGTTTCCGTTTGTAAAAGTAAAACTGTAGCCGTTCCTGGGTCTGCTGTCAGAAGGCTACAAGGTACATGATGTTATACGACATTGAAAATGTTTTGCCTCAAATGCAATTTGCAACTAATTGTACCTGCAATGTTTTACTAATTCAAGGTCAACAATTATATATTGAAATGGCCACTGGTTTTATAGGTCAGTAATAATGTTGACACTAACTAGTAAGTAGTGCAAAAACCTTAAAGAATTTAGTTTCGTCGTAATGCATAAACACCACGTCATAAAGGCGTATGTAGAAATACGTAATAAAAATTTCATGAGTCCGACGTCTAGATGTTGTGTGCCCTGCTTGTCGAGCTGATCCCGTTTCAATAGTCATTCAAGTGAACGAAAAATAATATTTTACAATGTAACTGTTTTTCACAGATATAAGTCATCTCACATCCTCGGTGACAACTTACCACTTGTATTCCTGCCCTTCAGTGACGGATCAGATTAAAATTCATAGACTTTAAAACACTGGACTTCGTTTGGATTTTGTTTGCCTACTTAGTCTCAATAATAATGTTTCTTAACATCTCCCAACTTTCACAAAAAAAGCAAGGCGTGTTACGCGTTTACTATCATGTAAACCGGTTGACCAAGGCCGTGATTTCCTGCGATACTCGAGCTACGGTGATGTTACATGAGCCCTTTGACTTTCACTCCAAAAACATTGTTACCGCTCCTGCTCCCGCACTAGCCTGCCTGTAAGTGCATGGCTCACAAGTACGTTAGTGCGGGAACGGTTACCGCTCCTGCTTCCACACTAGCTTCCCTGTAAATACAGGACTTACAGGGACGTTTAGTGCGGGAGCAGTTACCGCTTCTGCATCCGCACTGGACTCGGAGCGGTTAAAGCTCCTGCTCCCGCACTACACTTGAAGCACGTATCGCTCCTGCTCCCGCACTAGACTTGGAGCGGTTACCGCTCCTGCTCCCATACTTACTAAACTTAGAGCAGTTACCGCTCCTGCTCCTGTACTAGACTCCCGCACTAGCGTCGCTGTGCACGCATTGTAAACTTTAATGTGTAACGTCGGTTTTTTCCTCATTTGTACTTCATATTTTCCTTATTTGTACTTCTTGATATAAGCTTAGCCAGGCTAATTTCTCCCCACCAAAAAGACTGGGGAGAATTGGGGAAAAACACGCTTGTTTTCTCTCTCTCTCTCGGCCCTTTTCCCCAGATTCTTCTCAGAAGCTGATACTCACTCCAAGTTACTCCTGGTATGAGTACTGCGGTATTTGCTGGGTGCGGACGCGCACATTTTCCCGGCAGAATATAGGAGAAAACTGTCAAAAGGACATTATTTACTGTCTATTCTGTCTGTTCATTTATTCCGTTTTCAGGGCAGAATTGACAGAATACTATTACGTTTATTGCGGAGTCAGAATAAATCTCAAATATACACAATTATCGTCTCATTTCAGAATAGCCGCAAAAGAACGCGCCTTTGGTCTTCAACGTATTTTTGATACTTTGCCTAGTCTCGGTGGTTTTTTACAGATGCGCAGTGCATCTCCAGGGTCGACTTCGCTATAATCTTCATCAAAAAGTGCAAGAACTTTGATTGTATATCAACTGAAGACCTGGGCCCGGTTTTTCAAAAGTCGATTAAGCTAATCCAGGATTAACGAAATTCTTTCTCTCGACCTCTCTCCCAATATACTGCAGAATTTTGTTCGAAGATGGAATAAAAAGCTTGTTCCAGCTTACAACGTTATCAAGAAAGTCGTTGTGGACGAAAATTTCACGTTTTTAGGTTTATAAATGACATGAACGTTTAGACCTAATCTAAGATTAGCCTAATCGTGCTTTGAAAAACTGGGCCCTGGTGTCAAGGAAATATGTTTGAGGTTAGGAGAGGCCGGGCCCCCCTCTGCTTTTCAATATTGCTGCGTGAGTAAAAAAAAATACGAGTATCATTAAAGTACATACCAAAATTAGTGATCTTGAGAAATATCAGCATTTTGTTATGAGAATCCGCGGAGTTACAGCTGTTTCAATTTGTACAGATTTGTATAGAGAATATTAGCCTCCCTTTCATGTATTTAATGCACTTTACAATCGAATAACTTCAATTCAGGATACACAGCTGGAATTTCACGAAGTTATAACTTAAAGCATGCCCTTTCTTGTAGTATAGGAAAATTTCTCTTCAATGTTAACCTTCTAAATATATGTAAATTTAGAAAGTCGTCTATAGACTGCCAGAGGTTCCAGTATTCTTAGCGGAACTTAATTTGTGAATCTAAAAATTATTTTGGCATTTGCCGAACGCAAAAAAAAAAAGATAAAGAAAGAAAATGCTTGCTTGCATGACAGACAGACAGCCTCCTTACCTTCGTTATTTGTGGTCGGGTTTCGACACCGTGTGGCGTAATGGCTGAGCACAAAATTGACCAAGTATTTACAAAATATGGATCTCAATTTAGAGTGTGATGATAAACCGTTTTATATAAAATAACTATGATACTACGCGCGTCCTCATTGGCTAAATAACCGTGTATGGTGAGAGTATATTACACGCTGACATGATACTGTATTTTATTGACTAATTATTCTTTAAAAGAAATACATAACGTAGCATGGGAAACCACGAGACCGCCGAGTGGTTTTCCTTGCTTCTCGAGTGTCCTCCCAACTTCTCGCGTGTTTAGATGGGGCTATATTATACGCGTTACAACTGTCATGTCCTTTCGAGTAAAAAGAGCAGTTTGCAAGTTTTGTCATTTTAGCATAAACTACGCATGCCCAAATACACAAATCTAGACAAGGAAAGCACCCGATATATCAGCGTTCATACCAGATACCTCCGCTTTCTCAATAGTTCCTCTTTACTGCAATGAAAGTCCAAACGTCTTTGAATCTGACTCATATATACTACTTTCTAAAATATATTATAATACTAACTATTTTGGAGTTGTAAAAGATAAACAATCGTCTATACATTATACTATTGAGTGCTCCACTGCAACAGCAATGAACAACATATTAAGACACAAATGTCTACAGCTACAAAACGATAGGAAGTTTTACTTCCCTTAATTTTACATATTGTAAAAATATGTAAAAACTTTAGTTAATTATTAACTAAATGTACGTGTTATTTGGCTTAGGCGTGCAAATTCTAAATCATGTTACTAAGAATTGTGTTCTCTTAGAAAGTTATATTTTTCGCTCTAATCTAGTTCTGTTTATTGTGAAATGCATGTCAAAAAATCTTCATGTTTCTAGCAATTACTTTCACCACTCTGTTTTTTTCTTTACTCATTATTTTTTACCTAAAGTTCCTCTGTGGTTTTTTTACTGCTAAAAAGCACTCCTAATTGCTCTGCGAAAGTAACGCAACACTTTACTGTCACACAATCCGCAATCTTTGCTTTCTTCGCTGGGATAGGATTTCGCCGTTCAACTTTCCTCATCGGCACAGCAATCTTCTACTCGTTTTCAAATTTTGCCTCACATTGGATGAGGTCATGCATTTAGTCAGTGACGTTACAGGTTGTGTAGATGAACAGACTGAATCCATATAAGAACTCGGCCTTCGGATAAGACGAGTGTTCACAAGAGGAAGGAAGCTACAGTGATAATAAAATGGAAAGATAATGGTGAGCATAAACAAGAGAATAATTAAACGATAGACGATCAGGCAAGTGAACTGAAAGAGTGGGAGAGAAAGGAATGAAGGGGGATTCCTAATAAACAAGGTTTAAAGGGTTCAAAGAAAGTGGAACGTTTTACCTCTGTTTAGTGCTGTACTGGCGCACATTGAAAGACTAAAATATCGAATACAAGATATTTCAGTAATTTTGAGAGCCATTGTTCCGATCGCCCTTGATTGACAACTAAACATGTTACTAGTTGCCAGGCTCCTTTTATACTGTTAATTACGACCCGACCTACAAGGCTATACCTTGACACACGGAATCATATTTCTCGGCCGTGCGATCACCCTATTTTTGAGTCAGCGGTTATTGCACAAACTATGGATTCAAGTGCAGATTTTGTAGCAGTGTGACGCTCGCAAACCTCAAGACTTTGCAAATAAGCTCAATACTATAATATATATTATAGTATTACGCTAGGACTCGATAATCATCTATAAGCTAGTTCAATGGATTTTCTACAACTGAATGCATTTTGAAAGAGCGGAGACTGAGGGCGGGTGACAATGTGCCGGCGCTCCCCCCCCCCCCCCCCCTCCAAAAACACCTGTGTGTTTCACCCGCATTATTCAAACCGCCAGTTACGCAGGCGCAGGAGAGACACTAAATTCACGTTTCCTACAGGATTATCCCATGCCAAAAGCTAACGAACTAAAGATAAAAGTGAGAGAATAACAAATACCTTCTTTTGGGTTCTATTCCAGTCCCTCGCGTCTCACCTCTTCTACAACATGTGGAAAGGACAGTAAGATTGAGATGAAGTTCATTTTCATCCACACACAGATAGACAGAAACCACGCAATCAAAGAGACCGCTGGAAGCTCACTCAACCACTTGAATAGGTATTATGAGGTCTGGTTTATACGTCGCATTTTCGTCGAGCTTAATTCAGACAAATTAAATCAATATTAAGATTGATCTATTAGACTAAGTTAATGACACTCCGGTTTATGAGACGAATTTAACTCAGACGAACTAATTGACGCATTTGATTCGATGCATCACTTGCGCGACGTCTAACCAGAACACGCATTTCAGATCTTATATCCGTCTGGCCATGATAGATATTTTGTCTTAGACGAATTTGATTCCCCCAGACAATTGCATTCCATTTATACATTCGAAATACAAGCGAACAGCTGGTGACGCACTTGTCAAAAAGAAATACGGTATTACTTTGATAATTTGAAATCAAACAAACGCGATCAGACGAAAGTTTGACTTTAAAAGACGAAGTATAATGCAGTAGACAAAAGCCTTGGAAGCTCTTAATTGCAAATTCAGCAGAGTTTCATTTCTCACGATATGCAAAATTGAGCTGAAAACTTTTTCTACTACTCAGTAATTGTCCAGTGTCGTGTACTAAAAAGGAAAAAGAAAAAGAAAAAAGAAAAACCTGTATGTGCATTTACTTTGTATATATTTTGTGTAACTATCTCTTTCATTACCTTATTTTGTGAATCTTCATGTTAATAGAACAAGATCCCCCATGATGAGCATATCATGCTCTTGGGCAATTGTAGCCAAAAATATGTTCAGATAAAATAACATATATAAAAAAAATGCAAACATTTGAACTCAAAATTCAAAAACATTTGCGAATCCCGCTCCTCTTATGAAAGAAAGAACACAGGTGTGACACGAGATGTGTTTTATCAAAGGTAAAGCATATTCAGTTCTGACCTTTTTGTGTTCGCTGATATGTTTGTTCCGGCACTGGATATAACTGCAGAATGCACACCGACTGTGGTATGTCTGAGATGTTTGTTTAAATTGGCTCGGGCTGGTTTTGTTGCTTGTTTGTCAGGGGAGCTGAGCAGAATTTTAAAGATATAACTAAAAAATTGACATGAAATTTCACCGTCCGAAGAGCGCGAGAAACAGGTTTGCTTGGCTTGAGTGTGTGTTAATTCACGAAACTACTGTATATAATTCTGGTTTACCTCGCAGAAATTTACATAACGACTATTGAAATATAAAAAAAGACCACTTCCGAGATTCCTCTTTCTTCTGTTTCAAACGAGGCCTAGTGCTTATAAACAATTGATTTTACTTGCATCTTTATTTTTGTGCAAATCAATTCTATTTGCATAAAAAAGGTTTTACACACGGCCTTGTTTTGAAATAGAGGCAACGGCATCTCAAAAATGGCCTGTCAATATGAGCAGTCAAATTTTGAAATACAAACAATTTGAAAATTTGAAGGTTATGTGTCAAATACTTTTTCAGAGACGACTTTATGAAATGTAAAAATTCTGACAAGTTATTCCGATTTAAGGAGCCTGTTTGTTTGTAGCTTGAAATTTGAATCATGCTAATGAGGAAAACACTTAAGCCAAAGATCCTCCTATTACAGGTCTTAGACGAGGAAACTTGTGAATATTGTTATTGGTACAAATGTGTATGTGTATAGCCCCTTTTATCACTCCCGTACAAAGTAGAAAGTTCCCCTCAGCTACTAAAGATGTAGAGAAGTTACCGCATATTTGCTTTTGTGGTCTCAGTAAGAAACTTTCCAGCCGTGAGTGGAGATTTACGGCAGTTTCCTACGTTCGTGTTGCAGCAACTCCTCCCTCACTGTATACAATATCATCGTGCGATTATATACAACCCTTTTACAATAGATCGTTACGGGGCTATATAACGATATTTGAAAACTAAGTAGTGTTTCTCCTAAGTTGTCCTCAGCTTGTTTACGGAACAATCAAATTTGTGGGCATCCCGTAATTTCTAGGTATGAAAATATGACTTAACTTGACTGAGGTGTCAAGATTATCTAAAAATGTGCGAGCATCTCTAAAATATTTCTTTAATATGAAACACGTGGGCATTTTGGTTTTGTTGAGAGTAAATTGTACTAAATGAGACTTAGATAAGGGGCGGAGATTGGTCAGCATTAACAGAAGTGTACACCTTGAAGTATTCATCAAATTATCACTACTTACTAAACTAGATGACAAATAAAAACTGATGTCACCTGTTGACCGCAGAACTGTTCGGCAAGGCGGCCCAGACCCTCATCTTCGAGAGCCCGTGCCAGTTGACCGTAAGTGGAGGTGCTGCCCATGTCACGCCATGCTCTCAGGACTTCAAACGCCTTTTGTCTGGGTGAAGGCCACTGAACATTATTAACCATAATGTTCTGTAACGTTCCTTCCTCCACGCCCAGTTGCCTCCCCAAAAATTGCGAGCAGCCAGTAATCTCTCGTGACAAACGGTTGAGTTCCACTAGGCCTGGTACATCGTTGGCTGCCGCTACAAAATCATTACCGTAAGGTCGCAGAGAAATGGTCAAATGTAAAATCACTATACAGCAAGTAGTTATCATTGCATAATAGATATATCTTATTAGACACTTAGGCGTGTAGCACGGCTGTATATTTTTACGAGTCGTGCAGTATTTTGGCGAGCCGCTTCGGCGAGCCAAAATACAAACGACGAGTAAAAATATACAGCCGTACTATACGCCTAAGTGTCTAATAAGTTATTTATTATACAACTCCCTTAGTAAAAGATGTAAATTATTTTTAAATCGCGGTATGTTGTGTGACCAAAGTGACATGTTTTCCGCGCGCGATATGTCAATCAAGTTTAGTGCCGTGTGCAGAAAGCAAGCGCGGATTTTGTACTTGCAGTACTTCTAGTCGTTGTTTTCTGAGCCGAGTAACAGTGAAGCTGAAAGAGGTACTTTAAACAAAGTTTGCGGGGAGATCTGAGATACTACATCACATAATGTGGTCGTAAACAGAACAAATTGGACGAACGAGATGTGTCAACACTCTTCATTTTCGTCGAGTGCCATGAATCAACAAACAGCCAGTTCTCGCCTTCTCCTCGCTTATGAAGTATGAAAAGGACTTTATCTTGTGACCAGTGGTGGTACAGTTCGCATAAAAATTGCCGTTTCTCGCTAGAGGTAATCATTGCCTGTTGTTGCAAGTCGATGCCATAGATCTTGGACTGGAATTACACGCCGAGGCAAATCCAACGGCTGCCGTGTTGAATGCCGACAAGATCTCGTTTCGAGAATGACAGGGATTCTTAAACTGCTCTCAGAAATATTGATCTGCTGGAAACACTATGGCCTGATAACTGAACTGTGGTGTGTGGTTTGAAATTTTGTGGAATGGAAGATTAGTTATGTTACGGCAAATTCAGTTGATTTTCTAACGAAGAAGCTGGTCTCCGTGCTCGGTTTTGCGTATCGGATAGTAAGCCAGGTCAGTTTAAATTCTGTGCTTCTTTCTTTGCTTAATAATCTCTAGAAGTATGTAAATACCAGCTGTGCACAGGGTGACTTTTATACGAAAAAAACGAAAGAAAAGAATTAACGGCAGTGAATGAAGAAAACGTTTTTTTTTCCTTAGCAACGTTGAATACGGCTGTATCTTTTTTACGTGTCTATGGAGTTATTCGCACGTTACTATGCGGTATTTTCACGTTACTAAGGGAGTTGTATAATAAAGTTCGTTATCGCACTGAACGACGTACGTTAACAAAGTAGGAGCCTGAGAATGCTGACATGGTTCAACTGGTTTATCGCACTGTGACTGGTATCGAACGACTCAAGGTATTAGAACTGGCAAAAGTAGACAATTTGCTTAAAATTGGCTGATCTTAGAAAGATGTTCATCTACATAATGTAGGGTTTATAAAACCGTACCCCTTTATTTCTGCTTTAGCCAACCATAGATAATATGAGCACCCTGAAGCAATTTTCTTTGCCGGAAATCCCCCCCCCCCCCCCAAAAAAAAATAAAAAAATAAAAAAACACACACACACACACACACACACACACACACGGTACAAGGGTACTGAAGGAACAATACCTGACTGTGGGCTCAAGTCAACATCCAGACGCTCCTGCTCCGCTTCCACTTGAACCTGCGCAAGTGATGGCGGGATTGTTACAGTGTGACGTCAACTGGTTAATGTCTTAAGTAAAAAACACACTTGTAAGAACGTACAAAGTACACAGACAGTCAAATCAGACACAAACAGACTTGGTTTTGTTAGCCATAACGATATTGGCGTTATAAACAGAAGCGCTGTTGAGCAGAGAGAGAGAGAGAGAGAGAGAGAGACTGCAATCTAAGATCTCATTTATCAATAGGGTACGTATACTTGCGATATACCAAGCGATGAACTGTTCGTTGAAATTGTGACATAAATCCCATTCCTGCGTTATCTAACACAAAACCAGCTCAGACGCCATCTTTTTATGATCTAATTCGCACTGAGTTCAGCTCATGAAAAGTTCGGAGGCTGCATTGGGTCCGTGGGTCTTCCGTCCATTCAATTTTCGTATAAATTACAAAATCAAAAATTGAATATTGAAGTTTCCAATTTTCATATTTTATCGTTTATGCGGCAATGAAAATTAGAAATTCCTCTTGGACTTTGCATCGATGTATATTTTCAACAATCCAAAATTGAATTTGGTTTTCCGATTTCTCCTTTCCGATGTGTTCGAAAATCAGAAATCTAACCACCAGTTTCCCTTTTCCATCCGTTGAAAAGCGACAAAAATCGGACGCATACTTCGTATGATTCGAACGGGAGATCAATTTTCAATTTTCGTACAAACGAAAATTGAAACATCGAATTTTGACAAAATTTCCCGAGGGGGAGGGTATGGCTAGTCTGTTTTGGCTGCTAGTTTCCCGAGTGTGTGAGGGTACTTGGCTCTTCGTTTGTCAAGGGGAGGGGACACGGGATTTTCTGGACTACTCTTAGCCGAAAATGGCGGCGCGCAAAAGGTTTATTTTGTAAAGACGACGAATTGATGTGCGATTGCCTGAGTCAACAAAGTGTGGTAACGGCTGTGGAATGGAAACGCCGAAGATTAGGCGCCGATGTGGGCTAAGAGACCGAACTCGTGCAGTTTATTTCACCTTGCTAGCTATTGGGTTTTTCTTTCTTCGTGTCTGACAGCATTAAACAAAACATTATCATTAGCTCTCGGAAAATCAAGGAGGCTGTTCGCAGCAAAACAATACAAAACGAACGAGCGACGGCCGCAGCGGCACAACAACAAAAGGATGGGCAAAACATATTTCGTGTGTCGTAATAGGCAATTGACTACAAGGCGTGAACTGAAAGCTTGAACAATTTATTTACCAAATATGTCGGTTCAGATTAACTTTCGGACACTTTCGCCAGTATCCTGTTGGCAGTTGCTTTCCTGTTTATAGATCTAGAAAGAGATATGCATCTAGATTACAATTAAATGGAAAGAGACTCTGCTCTATCATATTTGGTAAAGATATTGTTCCAGTTTTCAGTTCACGTCTTCTAGTCAATTGCCTATTACGACACACGAAAGATTACCCACTGTAACAAATGTGTTTTGCCTATCCTTTTGTTGTTGCCGCTGCAGTCGTCGCTCGTTCGTTTTGCCTTGTTTTGCTGCGAACAGCCTCCTTGATTTTCCGAGAGCTAACGATGATGTTTTGTTTAGTGCTGTCAGGAACGAAGAAAGAAAAACCCAGTAGCTAGCAAGGTGTATTAAACTGCACGAGTTCGGTCTCTTACCTGTCATTACGACGTTCGGCGGCCATATTTAGCCCACATCGGCGCCTAATCTTCGGCGTTTCCATTCCACAATCATTACCACACTTTGTAGACTTTACAAAATAAACCTCTTGCGCGCCGCCATTTTCGGGCTAAGAGTGGTCCAAAAAATCCCGTGTCCCCTCCCCTTGACAAACGAAGAGCCAAGTAGCAGCCGAAACAGACTAGCCATACCCTCCCCCTCGGGAAATTTTGTCAAAATTCGATGTTTCAATTTTCGTTTGTACGAAAATTGAAAATTAATCTCCCGTTCGAATCATACGAAGTATGCGTCCGATTTTTGTCGCTTTTCAACGGATGGAAAAGGGAAACTGGTGGTTAGATTTCTGATCTTCGAACACATCGGAAAGGAGAAATCGGAAAACCAAATTCAATTTTGGATTGTTGAAAATATACATCGATGCAAAGTCCAAGAGGAATTTCTAATTTTCATTGCCGCATAAACGATAAAATTCGAAAATTTGAAACTTCAATATTCAATTTTTGAATTTGTAATTTATACGAAAATTGAATGGACGGAAGACCCACGGACCGCATTGGGCCTAAGATTACGATTGCAATATACATCAAATTCCATGCAAGTGACTTTTACTCGTTTGCATACATTAAAAGGGCCCGGTTGTTCGTAAGCCGATTAAGCTAATCTAGGATTAACAAAACTCACTTTTGTTCGAAGATGGATTAAAAAGCTTGTTCCAGCATAAAACGTATCAAGGGAGTCGTCGTGGACGAAACCATCACATTTTCAGGCTTATAAACCGCGACAAGAAAGTTTAGACCTAATATAGGATTAGCCTAATCGTGCTTTGAAAAAACCGGGACCTGACCAGTAATACAACTTACACAAACTTTGCTTTCCAAAGTTTCAAGCCATGGAATGTACTGTTCTCTAGATATGGTTTCCATCACCAAGGAGTCAGACTTATCACAAACCAGGGGCCGTGTGACATCAACGATCTCGTCCTCAGTCAGGTAATGAAGACACTGATCCAGTTTACGGTCAGCATCCTGATGCAACTCGTGACCGCCTCGTTTGGAACACATGGGACACGCAAAGCAGAATGTGTAATCTATGCCATTCATCCAAAGATGTTCCTTCTTCATTTCTTTCAACTGATTCTTCACAAAAGTGTATACTTCACGGCAGACAGTTGTCAGACTCCTGAGTTAGAAAAAGTTCAAACGATTATACTTTATATCAGTAGAGACAACATAATTTGTTGTAGTAATACAATAGTCTACTGTAAGAAAACCCTGAAATCAATGTAAGTACATCATCAAGTCATTGTAATAAAGCACCTTACACCAACACTCTTTAAATTACAATGGTACTATAATTGTACAATCAAACCGCCTTATAATCGGCTTCCACGTGCAGTGACATGAAATATAACAGACTTGTGTCAATGCATCCTCGGAGACCCAGGAGCAGACGAGGGATAAAAAGCTCTATCGCTTTTTGTAACCCGACCCATGAACTGCCCCTTGGTCTTCCAGGATGGGGTCACCGGGACCTTTCCCTTGCAAATCTTAAGGTTGGCGAAATCTAATTCAATTTTACAACAGTGACGCAGGTCCGAAAACAATGAATCCACTCAGTTAACTTCGACAAAAATCCTGACGCGTTGAAGCACATATTTCAGTAAACAAGAAGTGAAACAATATATAAATTAAAGTACGGACACTAACATGTTAAAAAACAATGAGGTGGGGGGGATTTAGAAATTCCGGGGTTTGTACGTCAGATAAAGTGGCAGAAACATTCCAGATGACTTTAAGGAGGTAATTATTTACTTCGAAAGAAAGTTAATATCACTAAATATACATTTGAGTAAACATACAAAAATAGAAGGTTCTGAACCGAAAACTACGACCAAAGAGAAACTAATGCCACACTTTCTACATATCACATCCAATTTTTTGTACTTCAAACACCATACCAGCTCTGACGGGGTTGTTGAAGCAACACAGGTAATTGAACATTTACCTTTTGTCAGTCAAACAACCAGCACCCGACATCATGGTCAACTCTCTTTCTATGACAACACAGGAGAGTCTGTGCAGTCCACTGGCGATGATCAGCTGATGACGTCCACTTTTGTCACAAAAAAAGCATCCAAAGTTTCTAAACATCTTGCTCTGACCCGCTGGACACCAATTTAAACAGCGCGTGACCAACCGTGGAAACAGTCCAAAGGGGACGTACTCAGTTGGAAAGCGAACAATAAATGCAGGAACCTTAGCTGATGATTCGACTTTCAAGATCTTTGAGTCTGCTTTAGACATCAGCATGGAAGGCACCAAATGTACCTGAATAGGAGATGAAAGGCAACAGACGAAGAGTGAGTTCAGTGGAAAATCAGTAGTTTGAGCATCCACATTAAGAAAGTACAAATGTGAATATCGTAAAATTGATGTTACGCGATTTGTAACGACGATTTTTTGCACAATTCCTTATCTCTAGGCTTGTCTAATAATCTTCTAAACTATCAATTATAGCAATCTTTAACAGTCACATACAACATGCTGAAACATGTACAACACAAAATGAGTGGAAAAAAGAGATACTACTAAATACCTTTGAACCATCTGGTTGTACCCACTCACAAGTCAGGCTGAACTTCTGAAGAATCTGCAAAAGGCTGGTAATTGTCTCCTCTTTGGGTACCAGGCCTTCCCACACATGTTTCACCAACTCAAGATGAAGTTCGCCTTTTTCTTCCAGCGCTTTCCAGTCCTTTTCAAACTTACTCTCTTGACATTCCAAAGGCTTCACAGTTATCACTTCCTTGAAAATATTGATAAGCCACTGATGACCCAGCACCACGAGCTCGTCCAGCTGCGGAGTACTATCGAAATGTAGAACTACATGGCGGTCATGGAAAAAATCTACCACAGTTCTGAAATGATCTTCTCCGTCGTCATTGCAAACTTCAAGAGTTTTCTGCCTGACAATGTCCAGGCTTGTAAAATTGGTGCCACCAACCTCCAATTTCTTCAGATCTTTCTCAAGAAGAAGCCACCTTTAGATAGAACCAGATGAAACAACTAAGGCCTGGCTCAAACGTCGGAATGTCTGTCGTGTCGAATCTAATGTTTGCATTAAGTGCAAAACAAGTTTAACGCTTGAATCAATTAAGTTCGACATATTTGTATTACTGTAAGTTCGATGACGTCGTTTTAAGCGACTGGGCCAATTGGATAAAACGAATGAAGTTCGACATTGATTCAAACGTCGTATTTCCCATATGCCGAATCTAATGCATAAATTTGACAGGCTTTGAACAACAGCCGCTGACCATATTATTGGGTTGCAACCTATCTCTGGAGATTCAGAACACAAAGACATCGCGGCCATGTTGGATCCCCTTGAAATAGCAGTTAATGAACAATCTTTTGCTAAACGTCCTCCACCATGGCTACCATGACGTCAGAATTGCAGTTTAGCAATTAGTTTCGACTGAATTAATTCGACGTTTGAAACCACTGCACTGCTTTCATCGAATTTAGTTTAATTAGATTCGACAAGGCAGAAGTTCGACGTTTGAGCCAGGCCTAAGGCAACAATGGACTTTGCTCATTTGCATTGAGTTGGGCACGGCAGTGGCGTGACGTTTGAAACGGGCCTAAAATATGTCTCCTTGCATTTACTAAGTGTATGTACTTATAACCAACATTATAAGTATGACTAAGAACAAAGTGGCTAACAAAAATTAGAAGTTTCACTTCAACGTATGAAGAAAATTACACTAACACTTGATTAACATAAATCAGAAGAAACTTTGGAAAACCATCATTTTTACCTAACTGTACGCAAGTTATCATAGAAGTTGTCAAGTTGTACTGAAAGATAAGGTACTTAAGGATCATAGCAAGAAGTTCGACCAATTCCCAGTAGTTGAATGTTTTATTGAAACAGAAATAATGTCATGCAGGAGACACGCCACTGAGTTTCACTTTACCCACGTGAGTCGAAAGGGGCGGGGGAGCACCCTTCTATAATTTGCCCCTTTTTCAATTTTATCCATTCAGAAACAAAATGACTAGCAGAGAACAAAACTAAAACACAGAAAATAGGAAGGACTTACGTGAGAGGAATTTTCTCGTTCATGTGAGGCAACTGCTGTGCCACCTTCACAATTTTCTCCCACAGTCTCTTGACCTCGTCATCCCCTTTTTCCTTTCCAGACAGGGTGTTGTTGACTGTGAAAACTTTACGCACCACATGATCCTTGTAAGGCTTGTCCTTCAAATTTTCCATTATCTGATTGACAACTGCTTTAGGGTCGTTGCACTTGTCAGCATGGGTGCCCACAAGGAAAACTGCTGGGAGCTTTGGTGGAAGATCCTTTGATTCGCCTCCACGTGAGTCCGAATCCTCACTGAATGCATGAATTGATGAGAGCCAATAGTGGACATAGTCCATGTTTGTCATCCCACATTCACTGTCTGGCAACTTGCGTTCATACATATTGATCTTCACAGTGGGCTCTGCCTTGGCGTCAAGTTCTTTGCTGAGGTCGTATGTCAAAATGTAGATGGCTTTCCTTGACAGGAACAGGGGATGGGTAGTGTAATACACTGACTGACCGGCAAAGTCCCACAAGATAAGTTCCGGGCCACTATCGGTTTCCAGATTTTCAAATTTACTATCAAGTAAATCTTCTACATCCTTTGGAACTTTGGAAACTCTCCCTGAGCTGTTTTCCACATTCTTAGATTCGCGATGATGTAATTCTCTTACATCCTCTGGCATTCCGGGAATTCTCTCTGCTCTTTTTTCTACCAATGCGGAGGCTTTGCTTGGGATGCTTTTTGGTAACTCAGAATCAATCTCTTGGACACTTGCTGGAAATGTAGAAACTTTCTCTGAAATGCTTTCCTCACGTTTTGAAGCAGAAGGTGCGCCTGCATCTGCACTCGGTTTCGATGCAAAGATCTGTATTTTCCTTTTCTCAAGTTGTTTTTCTTGCGCTTTCTCCTGGGACTGCTCTTCTTCTAAGTTTCTTAAGGTGAGTCTGGCAGCCACACGCGCAAACTTTCCCTCCACGGAACATTTTTCATCAGTGGAATCCAAATTTTCTCCAGCTTTCCAAACTTCTTTCGTTAATGTACATGTGTCAATTCCATTAGTGCTGCCTTCATCTGGATCAAATATCTCTCCTTTTAAGGACTTCTTCAAGCTCGTTTTACCAGATCTGTCCTGACCGACAATCATGACCGGGACGCGGCGGTCGTATGTTTCACCGTTTTCAAGTGCTTTCTCATAAGCTCTCAAAGCTTTATGGCCACGAGTCCAAATTTCAGTGGGAACTGCACAATAAATAAGAAACATAGTTTTATATATATTGACATGTTGGCTTCCCACAAGAAAGCATGTCACAGCTTCTTGTATAAATAACCCTTCAACTGGAGTAGGTCAGATATAACAAGTGACTGCATAACGCTTTCACGTGAAAACCAATGCTACTCGTTGGTCCGTATACTTGATAACTTTGGAATTTCGAGTTCGCGGCTGCATATAATTTGGTTCATAGCTAGACATTATGCTACAGGAATCGCATGCATAATTTACCGGAGATTATTCAGAGCTTTAAGCAGCTTGGTTCTTTTCGTCTCTCATGTTTGTAGTTCTAAACGTGTTTAGTGTAATTTTCAAACTGTCAAAGTGTCTCATATATTCCTTGTTGACTAACGCGCCCCAAGCTGTTGTAGTCCCCAGCTTGTCTTTTAATCCACGTATGTACATTGTATTGCACCTTCTCTTCGTTTTCAAATACGAACTTGTATTTCCAGTTGGACTGTAACAATTCAACTCCTCCAGTTTTTAAGATTCGTTGATTTTCATCAAAATGAAACGATCACGTTCTTATTAAAAAACGTATTCACGTGAGCCCGCGGTGAAGATTGAGCTCCTTCCCAGAGGTACAAAGCAAACAATACATCACCAACATGGTAATTGAGTATTCTCCCCTTGTAGGTACTTTTTTCCCACCCGAATTTTTGTTGTTCGGTGAATACCAACCGTTCACTAATTAAAGCTTTATCATGGTTCCTACCAAGATTTTTACTTTTTTTTCTTAACCGGGTGTTTCCTAGCCGCCATCTACCCACAACTCTCTAGTGGCTCAGCTCTGCCTCGTAATGGTGAGAAATAATCAATGCTGGAGTTATGGAAGGATGCAGACGAACGTGAATGTCTTTGCATATTTTATTGTACAGTTATTATACACTTGCAAAGGCTTGGCAAACGTTCCCGTGATAAACGTATTTGCCCAACACGGCTAAGTTGTGGTCCTTGTTCTTGTGAAGCCAGTGTGTAAATCATGTTAATTAGGTCAATTGACCAGCAAGAGTTTTCTCGGGGAAAGCAGGCAATTCTATTTTACGTACTATAAAACCAATTATAAAATAACTATGATACTACGCGCGCTACTCCCCTACTTAAAAGATTCATGTGTTACGGAAACTGCAGTGGGCTATTAGAGCAAATAGTGAAGCCGTGTGCAAATCATGTGCAATTAGTGAAGCAGCATGAAGAAAAGTTGTCTGAATATTGCATGAAATTTAATTCGGAAACCGGGAGAATCTTGAGAATCTTGAACTTGATCATTTTCAATATAAAGTTCCTTCAGGTAATAAAAGCTTCGTTATTTTATAAAAGCAATATGACACTCGTTTCCATGTCTATGTACTCTTATATAAACACTTGGGACGTTGTGAGAACACTCGAAAAAGTTCAAAATCACTCGCCAAAGCGGCTCGTGATTTTGAACTTTTTCTCGTGTTCTCCCAACATCCCGCGTGTTTATATAAGAGTACATAGACATGGAAACTCGTGTTATATTGCTTAATGAATAACTGCATTGAAGTTCATTAAGACAGCACGAGCACGATAAGAAAGATAATCACTTTTAACTGTTTCTTCCAGGGAGAGGGAGAAACGTATAAAACAAGCAAACAACAAAATCCAGCGATTTCGCCAAAACTTAAAAGGTTATGTACTCTGCAGTAAACATAAACTATACAGTTACCAACTGTGCTTTGCTATATTGTACGTGGTTTAGGATATGCCCAGTGAAGCAGTAAAAGGACACTTTGTGCGTGCGAAGTGAATGCCTAACTTGGTGCCGATGAACTCCGTAATCTCAGTATCTGTTTAACAAACACATCGCAACATTTACTTACTGTCTTTGGGCATAATAACTTAGAACCAAACTCGCTTGCTTAGTTTCAAAAATTACAAAAAAAATATATGCTCACGGATATCTCAGAATGTATACAGATACAACCTACTCACTTGTAAGCTCGCTTTGTTTGGTTCTTTTGAGGATATTAAAGAGATTAAACATAATGTGCACATGGATACATAATTCTGAATGTTATATAATTCCAATGTTACCTGTTGTGTCCCTGATTGCAGGACCTCCTCCACCAGGCAAAAAACCGTCTTTACTCTGAAACAACAACAAACAAGGGATCTGCATTTAGTTTCAAAATGCAAGACTATCATTCCGCCTAACAACACCAAATCAGGGACTTGTAAAAACTAAGTCAGTCAGTTTTGATTGCTGTAGTAATCTATTTCTACAAAGAATACTGCAGCTCATACAGCTATTGAAAGTATCATATTTGTCCTCTCAGATCCTTATAAGGGACCGATCTATAGGCTAATGCGACCCCAGTGTGAACAGTCCCTGAGTTGTGAAAGATGTGAACGCGCGTATACTAACAGCACCTGTTACGGCGATGTCCACACAACAATCTCAAAGAGGAGAACTTACCAATTTATCTGTTAAGGAAAAAGTCTAAAAGTTCTTGTAAAAAAAGCAAAAACACGCAAAATCTCACCACAGCGACGGAAAAGAGCGCAAAGAAAATTATACATATCGGACTAGCAGCTTAAACCTGTCTAGCCAATAAACACGCAACATTCATTACTTTTTTGGATTAATGCGTGACTTCGAATGTTTTCTGAAAGTGCTTCGGAATTTCTTGCTGTGGTGAGCCAAATAATTGCAATAAGTACACATTGAAATCCCATACATCAGGACTGGTCATCTGTGAATTGATTTGTGCTATGAACACGCAAAAGCTGGGCCATACTATGGTCTGTCTCGTATCCACAGATGAAATACAATTCACTGTCAAATAGACTTAAGCAGCACCAGTCATGACGGATTAACCATGCAACTTATTTAACATGCCTATTAAAACTAGAATATTTCTTGATGAATGGAAACTAACAAAAGGCTATCCATTACTTAAAGGTGATGCCAAAACTAATCCGAACACTTTGACCAAATATCGGGGATTCCAGCAATTGCAAACGTTTTTCAAAGAGTAGTATACGATCAACTCCTGCTACCTAATCGAAAAAAAAAATTGATATACAACAATCTGGATTTCGGACACTTCACTCCACTGTGACAGCACTTTTAGACGCCACAAACGAATGGTATATCCACATTGACAAAGATTTGATCACCTCCATCCTTTTCTTAGATTTTGCCAAAGCATTCGAGTCAATCACAATATTTTACTTCAGAAACTAAACTATTATGGATTTGATCAAGGTTCCCTTTCTTTGTTATTTTCATACTTAAGTGATCGCGGAGATGCTGTGTAAATGGAGTACTGTCCAATCCCAAAATAATAACATGTGGTGTCCCTGAAGGTTCGATATTAGATCCCTTACTCATTTTTTTAATATATTAATGACCTTCCATGTTGCCTAAATCAATCAAAAACAAACTGTTTGCTGATGATACAAACATCACTGTGACTTGTTTCAGAGAGGTCCAAGAATCTGTTAAATCCAAATTAGAAATCGGAAGGGAATGGCTAACAGCGAATAAATTAAGTATTAGCATCGCTAAAAGTGATTATATAAACAATAAACTACTTTTGGCAAGGAAATATGTACGAATAATTGCATCTGTTCCGAGAAGCGAAAAGATGCCCGAGAGCGAAGCTCGAGCCATAGAACCGCAGAAATGATAGCCATTCTATGGCCATCATTTCTGCGGTTCTACTTAGCCTAAATGTCAGAGCTTTCGCCTTGCTTGTGAGATCCGCTGGTTGTTCATCAAAGGTTCTGAGGAACCTTTGGAACCAGGCTAACCACATAACAGCCTATTTCTGAGTCCTAAAATGCGCGGGGGACTGGTGTAGCAATACCAGAATGAGAGCGAGACTTAGTTCGAAGCAATTTGTTTACAGTTGCATCGGTAAATAAATCCAGTCCTTAGGGCGAAAATTCCACGAAATTTGTAAATGGTGGGAGCAAGGTACACAGTTAAGTGATGGAGGTAAAGACAAAACAAAGCCCGAAGAACTGGATGTGTGAAGAAGCTGCGGCGAAGAAACAAGTAAAATTAGATGACGCTGCCAGAAATATCATCAATGCAATTTATAAAAAAAAAAACACTGCAAAACTCCAATACAGTAGGATTAGTCTGATTCAGAGTAAAAGTTCGTGGAAATTGCTTGTCTCTTAACACTCGACAAAAGTGCGTAAAACCTCACTGCAGTGACGGTAAAAAGAAAGTGAAGAAAACGAAGCTGTTGTAAAACACCACATACCGGACAAGGAGCTTAAACCTGTCTAGCCAATAAAAACGGAACATTCATTATTCTGACATTGAAGTATCCAATTTTGGCAAAAATGGTCATCCCCACACGTACTCTGCAACTACTTTAAATTTTTTGGTCAATTTTGGTCAATCTTGCCAAGCACACAAACAGGTGTCGCACATGCAACGCAGAGCCGTTGACAAAAAGAAAAATTCCAGAAAACCGAATCGTCCAAATTTGCTTGTATGTCCAACCACAGTCAGCTAATCGCTAAAGGAGAGGTCACAAATGAACACAGTACCGTTGTTAAAATTAATTGAACAAAATTCCTATCTGGCTATGCTACAGAGGACATAATGGCCAATTTCAAAAGAATTTGTGCTCTTTACTTCGTCTTGCGACATTTCTTGGCGTTGTAAATAACGAAGACAGCTGGCTTCTGCAGTAAACAGGTCATGCAATGGTACGTGCCAGGAAATATATTGTACTATACCTGGCATAATGTAATTTGTGTACGTTTTACAAGCATGTTTATATATCTTATTGACCGAGCGCGAGGTCAATAAATGATTTATTATGTGGCTTCAATGTTTTATGCTGCAAAACATAAAACAAAGCACCAAGAAGCACTTGACCAGTTTGCGTGCGTACGCAACTGGCGTTTCAACTATTGAAAATTGATTCATAGTAATGTACAATCAAATGCAAAATGGTTGAGACACTCGCAAAAAAAGACCCAATTTTCTCTTCTATTCCGTCACTCTTATCTGGATTGCGTTTGACAGCATCTTTCCTCCCCTCCCCCATTTCAATGTTGAGTATCCAATATCGTACAGTGAGATTTCAGGCCCGAACAACATTGAGACGGGGGGAGGGGGGGCAGAAATAAACAAAACTTAAAAGCCGATAAATTGCTCAAAATATGCACAGTGTCTCAACTACTTTTGCATTTGATTGTCTGGAAGTCATGTGTCGAAAATGCTGGCTCAGAGCGTCTTTTCTCAATTTTGAAAGGCGATTTTTGGTATGATTCATCACTGTGTTATCTTCTATTAGGAAAACTGAGTCCCAAGGTTCTTTGGAGGTGGGGCGATTAGCTTTTAATGTTCCAAATTGTATCAAATTTGAAATTTCCAGAAATGACGGGATAAGACTAGTACAATATTACTTCCGGTGTGTTATTAATTGATGGTATGTTTGCCACAAATACGGCCTGAAATAAACACTATGGAGGCTATTTCGTGCATGTTACGTTTTGTTCAATGAACTCTCACTATTTTAAAGCTAATTGGCAAAAACAAAAACCTGTTTTGACGGAAAACCAACGGTCTACCATCAGAACAAAAGGAATTATGTAAATAATCTTTTGTTTACATGGTAGACCGTGGTAGACCGTGGTGGACCGTTGAAACCTTCATGGATATAAATCTGCTGGACATTGTGATGATCGTTCACTCAATTTCGGCCGAGAATAAGCTTAGAGAAGCATTTCGGGTACGGTGGAATGTCCTTCTGCTCCTCTGCGGGAATCCGATAGCTAAAATTGAATACTCGTCATCGCACAGACAGTATCACAGTTTCTCGCTCGTCAATCACATTATTTATGTGTCTCATTCACTTCAGATGCCTGTCCAATGGGCAATGTTGTGCTTGGTTCAGATGGGAAATTTTGACCGTCATCCCAACCGTCTAGTTCTGATAAATACGGTTGAATGTTTTCCATGTCTCGTTTCTGTGATATTCTGATGCACTCAGATAACGATTGAACTGCCTAACTCAGCGAGAATGTTTGAAAGCAGGTGAAAACCCCAGGTTTATATAGCACACACAAATTATAGGTAAAAAAGGTGCATTAGTGCTGAGTGTGACTTCTTTCCCTAAAATTGTTTGGGCGTTAACACGCTATCGCGCGTAAACAGAGTCACGCCTGCTCTTACGCACGCATACCTCACAGCCCATTTTAGGTCTAAAGTGAGGGCCGAACACGTAAAGCCTACATCAACTGTTCCAGAATTGTTACTGAAAACCAGAAAATGACATGACGTGCATCACTGAACTTTCACATCAATAGACAGTGAGTAAAGTAAAGTTTAATAAGACGGATACCCAGCTTTGACAATTATGTGCGTTTAAAAACGTTCAATTTACAAACGAAATTCCTTGCCAAATCTCGAAAACTGCCGTTGTAACACATTTCTAACTTTTTTGCAAACGGTAGTCGGACCATGCGTACGTTCTGCAAATTCTATGCAGATACCTCAACTACTTCATACCTCAACAACTTTTGCATTTGATTGTAGCTCTCCAATTTCCTAAACTAGAAATACTTGAGAGAAAGAAGCAGCTAATTTACTGTATGATTTTAGTTGAATACTATTTTTAAGTGCAATCAGTATCTACAGTGACACAGTCACTCACTAAACCCTTCACGATGACAAACGTGAAAGTTTAGCATTCTTTCGACTTTTCAAATTTTTGTTCGAAAATAAACAGGCGCTTTGCAGCTCAAAACAACGTAATTCTATTTTTTCGAATGCATTTATCATCACAAAGGCATTCAAAGAAAACAATCAAGCCAAAGGCTGAAATTCAATATCGCAATGGCCTCCCGTAAACATCAAAACTTACCGATCTCTCGATGGCTTAATTCTCATAGACTATTCGTCCATCATCATCACCGTAAAATCTTCAATGATTTTGAAATAAAACGATTTTCATTCATTGTGAAATCCATACTTGCAGTGTTTACAGCACAGCTACTGCTGGCGGCGCCACAATTACAAAACAGTGTCCGACAAACATTGTATCTTCTCACATCCGTTCACGGTGACTGTTCACATTCTTTGGCCGATCACTTTGCTTTCCTTCCACGTTAAACCATCCGACTTTTAGAGAACAAGCTAATCTGCCATTTACGATGCCACAAACACCGGCAATACAGGTCGAATCTTCTTCTCCAACTGTTTTCTTGGCTTGTAAACTTGTAAAAAAGTTTTCCCTGTGAAATGGATTTATCTCCTTTACAAATTCTCGTTCCACCGCTTTGGTTCAGCACAGACTTAGCTGACACCTTTCACCGAAACCAAAAAGGTGCACAACCTCATGTGTAAAACTTTTGACAAACAAATTTAACTGTGACGTAGCGGTCCATCTGCCCGGTCCGTCTGCCTGGTCCGAACAAGAAAATATGGACCGCTAACGAGCCAATCAGAATGCTCCATTTCCATCATGGACTGGTGAGCCATATAATAATATATATTATTACACTTCGCGCGAGAATACTGCGTGACCGAATGCGCCAAGCAGCGCCACAGAGTCATATTCCGTAATTCACAACTTCTCTAATTCTGATTTTTGTCTGATTGTCGTAGCTTTTCGGTATCCCTTTACTCTCTGTTGTGTAATTTTCAAGAAACATTCGTTTCAAAGATGTATTTTTCGAGTTTTTCTGTGTGCTAGTTAATTAATAATTAACGTGCAGCGTAATACGTGTCGTTGGATTTCGAAAATCATTAAAGGATCACGAAATTGTTATGGACGCTTGCTGTTCTTTCAAGCCGTTGGTGGGAGGTGCCTGTACATTTGATCGCAGGGACAGGAAACAATCAACAGAAATAGTGTCATTACTATCATGTACAAAGAGTATTTCGCACCACAAGATGTTATGTCAATTCCAAGACGTAAACAACGAAGTTGAACTTATTCTATCGCGAGCTGCTATATTTTCTGTTCCATCAAACATCGATTCCCTTACTATTTGCCCATCTCACCGACTAAATCTTGGCCTTGGGTGGCGGCGAGGTTCCAGTAGATGCAGAGTTCCTCAAGAGTTATCTGAGCACGGGAAGAGCGGAGGAAAATGGCCAAAAGCGGACCGAGGCATCAGCAAAGCATTTTCCAAACTTGTTTTAAAAAGGACTGGAATCTTCCTTCAAGCGGGATCAGGTAAAATACATGTACATCACGTTTTACCCAACACCAAACTTTGCTTCACTAATAGCCATCGTTTATATCGCAGGTATTTGCCGGTCGTGCAGAGAAGTTCTGACATCACTTTTGGAAAGTCAGAATAGCAGACATTCAGATGTGCTGCCGGAACAGGAAAAGCCAGCAAGCTTAAAGGCATTTGAACAAGAAGCTCCTGAACAAGTGAAGATGTCAATATTGGTAAACATATCTCGCCTGTCTTTTCATAAAAAGTGTCTGGGCGTACTCGGATCTGATGCGGAGGAGTGGGGTGGGTGGGGCAGACGACAACAAGGCGTCAATAGCACGATGCGTTGCTCACGTCCACAAGATGATCGAAACGGTTCTAACTTATAGAGCCACGATGAGAACAGGACAGGGACTACTAATCATCACACTACTTCACAAAATTTTTCAGAAATAGTGTTTGCCAAAAAGCCCGCCCTCATCACGCGTATTACTGTCCCATATGCCGGGTTGTGCAGAGAAAAACTTACACTTCAAAGCTACCAATTTTTCCTTGCTTCGGCAGTAGAATTTGACAATGAAAAATATCGTAATAAGTAATATTAGAAAAACAACCGTCAAAATGCTCACAGTTGCTTAGTTCATGATTGCGATACCTTGTTCCATCGTATATTTCCTCTATATTCCCCCAAATTCGCCTGGCGTTACCGAGAAACAACCTCCTGTTAATTTTTTTAACATAACAAGTACAGATCACGCACACACTGCTATTCAACCTCCTATCAAACAGAACTGTGAGCCGTATTTTTTGCAGTCAAGGTATTTGGTCCTTTGAATAGTTTGTTTTTCAACTATATTTTTACCACTGTTGATATGTTATTAGGACGACAGCAACCCAGGAAGCCCCTATTGTGTGACAAGTACGCCCTTTTCAGCAGCAGGATTACATATATCACAATCTGAAACACCACTGGGAAGTTGCTTTCTCCCCTCGTCAAGCCTGGATGAGTCATCCGATGCTTCTACAAACAACTCAAGATCGCGACTTAACAGTCTCCTTGCATCAAGAGAAGTTAGTCCTATTCGTTCTTCCCTTCAGACTCCTTGGAGTGAGGCCGCAGAGAGAACTACACGGTACTATGTGAGAAAAGCTTGTCAGACTGTGGCTGCTTCAATGGAGGTGAAAGCTGGTAAAGGTTCGGAACAGTTGTGGCATGCTCTCGTTACTTCACATGCAATCCAGAGAGAATTCCCCTCGATGCCTTTAGAATGTCAGGGTGTCGATGCTACTTTACTTGAGTGTTTGACAGAGTGCTACAACAGTGCTGGTAATTGGGATACACGACGTCAAATACTGTCAATCATGGCTGACAAAATGAGCTTCGATTCTCTTTGCCAATGGATTCCAGAAGTTTTGAATTTTTGTAACGTTACAATGATTTCTTCAAGAATGGGGAACGCGAACCTTTATCGAGACCTCAAATAAGCATCTTTTACACCATTTTCAAACTTTCTGCTCTAATTTCTGGGGTTCTGTTCGATGAAATTTTCTGAAACTTTCAGTATGTTTAGAAATTCATATCAAATAAGGTAAGCATACCTGTGAAAGAAAAGTTGGGGTTTAAGGAGCGGGCTTGAGCTAATTGACAATTTATGCTTTTTACAAATAAATATAAATCTGCTCCATAAATTTCCATTAAAATTAAATATGACAAGACCGGATATAATCTTCGTTTGCCTGCAAAATTTAAGACACATTCGCCAAAGTAAACTCGAGAAACAAGCAGAGAAACTTGATATTTTACATGCGCATTGCGCCATCAAATGCAAAATAATAACTCGACAAGATTGACAAGTGCGCATGCGCTAGCCGCAGTGTCCTTGCGCATAAAAACGAGCTGTGCAAAACCAGCTTTTGATGTCAAGAATACATACCTTGATGTACAAACAGCGGAGTGGATACATATTCGAAATGTTTTACAAACGTGCACTTGCAAAACCCTGGAGCCACCTTAAACCTCTCTTTACGGAGTTAAGCTTATCCGCATCGACCTTAGGCTGACACATCATGCACTTAATACCTGCGCCGACGCAGGTTGAAACTAGCTTGCACAGTACCTAACAGACTTGTTTCCAGAATGCGCGCGCTGATAATTGTATTTGTGCTTGAGTCGTGCGTGAGCATCAGCTGTGTCACTTCACATCACAGACACAAATGACTGTAACTCAAAGTAGCATTAAACAAACAAACAAAAACAAGAGCAACAATAACGACGTAAAGGAAAAAATATTCAACCCACCGAACCCAGGCTGCCAGGGAACCAAAACTCCAAACCAGTTGCTGAGATACTTTTATTACTGTAGTCCTCAGGACAGTGCAGCTCCTTGTTAGGTTCAACATGTAGCAGGTGGGAGTGTTTTTCCTCAAGATCTGAACTTTCACCATCGCTGTTAGCCAAATACAGAGGGCACAGCACGCTCCACTGAAAGAACACGCGATATCTTTTCTGTTCAAAGGCAAGGTCTTCCAGTGTCTTTTGCAAGCATTCAAGAACTTCAGATGCCACTTTACAACCGGTGCCACCACCTCTTGGCAAGGTACTGCATGCAGTTGGCTTCCTCCTCAAGACAACCTTAATGAACTTCTTGTCGGCGATAAGGATCAACTCATGACTATTTGGTTTCCCGATGAAAAATCTGCCACCGCACTGGAACAGGTTGGGTGGATGAGCAAACCCCTGTTCGGAGCACCATCGGATCAATCGTGACACGATCTGCGGGAAGAGCCCATGAGGGACAAATCCATCTGTGAAGTCGAGGTAAATTGGACAGGGATCATCCTTTCCTGGCTTAACGGTTTTTAACCCCTCCGGTGATGACTTCAGTTGTGACGGCACGAAGTAATGCACGCTTTCTGTGTCGGTTTCCTTCACTTCACGAAACTTTGCCACTAGACCAAATCTCTCCATCATATCCAGAAGATCGTGTTTCTGAATATCCCCCGTGTTTATTTCTGCAAACACGTGATCGACTAATTCCATTCGGAGAATCCCACTCTTTTCAAGCTCTTTCCATTCCATTCTATACTTGGCATTCTGTAAGAAAGAAAACGAGGAAAATAGACATACTGAAGTTGATCTATTGTAACAACATACACCAGTTCGTGCAGTCTAATGTCTGTAACACCCTTTCTCAGTCTTTCGCTATCAAGTCCAGTCATGGCACGAAATTGTCAATCACAGTGACATATATTCATGTCGAGATGGACAATGGCTAGGACAATAAAAATGACAACAACAGTGATAGGGTACATTTGCTATGACAATGAAATGGGCAATACTGGGACCACAACAGCGACAGAAAATATTAGGAGCAAGTGCCGTAATACTTGCAATGGCAAAGACCAACACCACTGACAATAACAACGACAATACTGAGAACAATTAGGGACAGGGACAATGATAAATAGTAAAAATGACAATTACAATGAGACAAAAGGACAGCAACAGTAACAGCGACAATATTACTAACGGTAACATCAATGGTAGGACAATGACTTAAGCATGAAGATGACAATGACGTTAGAAGACCAGGGTTCTCACCGGCTCCTCATTAAAAGGAGTAACTCTGATGAATTTTCGGAACAAATCAATCAGCCATGTCGTCTGCAGCACAACGGTTTCTTCGTATTTCACGATTTCACCTAAACTATGATAGAACTCCAGCATCTCGTTCACTTCATCGACGTCATCGATGAAGCAAACTTCTCTAGCGATTTCAGCAAGCTCTTTAACACTGCAGTGACGAATGCCAATTTCAATCAAAGCTTGGATGATCTTCTCGAAGTTGAACCACTTTGTAGGCACATATTTCCCCATGTAAGGCTCCAGTTTCAAGATTTCACTTATCTTCTTTTTAATTCCCTTTACTCCTTCGTCATCACTCGAGCAAGTGTTGTCTACCCTGAAGAGTGGACCATCAACCACGTGTTTCCCATACGGTTTATCTGATATGCTCTTCTGGATACATCTTTCCGCGTCTTCTTGTTCTTTGGTCGACGTTTTGTCGGCATGTGTACCAACTACAAGGACAGGAGGTCGAATATACTTCTCGGTCTCTTCAGTACGACCTTCCGAGTCTACCGGGCGAGAACCATGTATGGATACCAACCATGACAGCAGGTTATCGAGATTCGTTTCATCATTCGGGTTTTCAAGGCATATTTCGTGGACCCCCTGTTTCGCACATGGCTCGGCCTTTGCGTTTAGATCTTTACTAAGATCGTAAACCAGGGCGTACACTGCTTGGGGCGACAAGAATACAGAGTGAGATGCGTAATACAAATGTTGTCCAGCAAAGTCCCAGATGCTCATCACGGTCTCCTTGGCCTTTGTGTCTTTTTCAACATGCAGGTTCTTCATGTACTGATTGAGAGGGCCTCTAACATCTTCACCAAAAGAGGTATCGATTCTGAGCCACTTCGACAGCACAGACGGCAGCTCCTCGTCCTCGTCTTCCTCATCCTCGTCTTCCTCATCCTCGTCATCTTCTTCATTATCCTGCAGAAAATGATTGAGTAATATCACCAAATTGTGCCATAAATGCGAATTTGAAAACCTTGATTTAGTTGCGCAGTATAAATAAAAAACATTAGTAAAAATCAACTAATGGTCTAACTGCCAGAGAGCAAACTAACGCAACATGTTGGCGCAACATCGCCCAACATAGTGCACCGAATACTTCATGTGACGGTAAGAGCAACAATTTCGATGCATTTTAGCGTTTTCCATCGTCTATTTTTATCAGGTTCATAGTTCCGAACTGTACGGTTTTGCAAAGAGTTTTTGGGTAACACTGTTGAACTATGTTGTGCCAACGTGTTGCATTCGTTTGCACGGGCCTTAACGCTAATCCTGTCGTCTGATTGGCTACGCTACTCGCTCTCTATCATCCGACATGTGTCGATTAACGAAAAGCTGGTTTTCACTTGGCCGCCGCTTCACGTCTTCGCAAAGTTTTTGAAAAGTATAAATCTAAATGTGCTACAAAATATAAAGCGAAGATTCTCAACAATAAGAAGATGAGGAACGAAGTGAAGAATTGAACTTCCATGCACAACATTCCGGCACAAATTCAAAACATCAAACTGAATAATTTTCTCGCATTTGTGGTTTTCGCAGTTGTTTACAAACCAATCGCAGTTTACAGATTAATATTCCAAGGGAAAACCTAGACAGCTACCTAAAGGCTTTATAGGTTTCAGTAAAACGGTAAAATGGCAAGAGTTTGAGGTTTTGGAAGGAGGCTTTGAAAGCAATTTTTAATACTATTACTACTACTACTACTACTACTATTATTATTATAATTATAATTATGATAGTAATAATAATAATAATAATTATTATTATAATATAATAAAAGATAAGACAGTCATCGGAGGGAACAAAGGATCGGAGGGCTATAAATGTCTTTGTTACTAATTCCATTCCTAGGTATTCTACAAGATAATGGGTCAAAGAAATTTCACGTCTTCTTATTTTTACGAGTCGTGCAGTGTTTTCGCAAACCGCTTCGGCGAGCTAAAATACAAGTGCCGAGTACAAATATCAACAGTGCTACACATTTTAAGTGTCTGTCCCCCCACTCCAGCCAAGCCCATTTTCCTCCCGCCTACCACCTCCCCTCTCCCTCCGCAGCTTTTGCTCTGCCCCATTCCTACTCTGGCAGCATTCTCTACGAGGCAGCTGTCAGCTCGCGAATTTGTAAAAAGGACTTTTTTTTACGGAAGTAGCTATTTATAGAACTGCCTCAATTGACCACTTCGTGGTGAAAGCGGGCTAAAAGTGTTTATAATAATTGAGAGAAAAGAAATATCGACACGGTTTTCACGGGTCACGCGACCGCAGCACTCTCCAAAATAACAGATTGTACCTTTTTGGCTCCAGAATTAAAAAGGGCATGCCTGAATTAGTCCAGATGCCAATTTTGGATTGTCTAGGCTTCATTTTGGCAAAGCAGCGGCAATTTTTTTTTTTTGAGATTTGATAAGAGTTTGTATGCGGCCGCCATGTTAGTCGAACTCGGAACACAAAATGAAGTTGATCTGTGACTCAGCTTGATGTTTAGTTACTTCACATCTTTCGCAGTGCCAATTTTAAAATGTTTCGTGAAGGACCGATTTTAGTCGGCCACGTGCGTGTACACGGCTTTGTTGTCACTGTATTCAAACGTCCATAGCTCCCGATAGATATTTTGTATCGACTCAGAATTTTGCTTTAAGCCTTAAGGCATGATAGTCTTGAACATATCAATGTATTGGACTTATAGAATACGTTACTTGAGATGGCTTTTTATGACGTCACATGCAAACCAAGAATTGAAATACTTGACTAATTTGCATACTTATGAACTTGTAAACATTCACCGGAAATGGATATTTTTGGCTATTTTAAAGCCGAGATTCAATATCTTTCGGCCTAGTATCTTCCAAGCCGTATTTACTGTCATTACAGAAATTTTGGTGGATACTAAACCAACAGCTTCAGATTTGTTTGCGATAACGCCATCGGTGCCACTGATTGTTTGACCTTCATGGCACCGCACCAAAATGTCGCAATAACAACGCAAAACACAACAGAATGAAACACAACCAAGCTCAGAATCAATGGCCAAACAAACTTCAAACGCAAGACAAACCTTCAAAATGAGAACACGTTCCGAACAAAAACATGGTCGCAACAAATACGACAACATCTTGCTTTTAAACTGCGTTGTTCGACACACCCTGTCACGCGACCCCCATCATGCCCAAATTTGGAAAACTGCAACTGCTTTATTTGGAAATCCATTGTTGACAACAGAGGGAATAGGGAAGCAGGGAAGTAGGGAAGGGAAAGTGATTACTATACCTCGCAAATCCCACAAAGTGGGATTCGCGAGCTAAAAATGAACGCGAATTCATCTGAAGTTACTTTAATTTATATCAACTAGAAATACGACAATCGCCGATATTCCGTCGCCATGTAAGTGGGTTTTCGAGATCCGGGATTATTCTCTTTTTTCCGCTAGATAATCATTGATCGTTTGCATACAACGCAACGTCACCTGTCGGCTGACCTGGTTTTATAGTACGTGCGCAGTGATGCGTTTTCAAGTTTTCGTGGACAAACTAAACTCCAATACTTGCTGAGACAACTTTCTACACACAACTACAAAATATACCCGAGTCTGTTTTGCAAGCCAAAAAAAAAAAGCGCAAATTAGAATCGTCACTCAATTACAGCAAACTCTACAAGAACAGAAGGCTACAAGATATTACCATCACTATGTTTAAAGTCAAGAAGAACCTTTGCCCTACATACATTCAGGACTTGTTCAAACGCCCCAACAATCAATACAAATTAAGGAACGCTGACTTCATCATCCCACGATACGACACCGTTCGTTACGGAAAACATAGCATTCGGTACTTGGGACCCCTGCTGTGGTCCAAGCTAAGTGCGTCTGTCAGAACAATCCCAGCAATTAAAAACTTTCGAAAGCGATTATGGGAACTAGACCTAGCACAGCTGCTAAAGGACAGATGCACGAACTGTGCTCTATGTTCGACGTAGATATAGATATACTACAACGACATGTATAGTTACAATTTTTTACAGTTAAAATGTAGTCAAACAGATAGGATTTTAGACTTAGTAAATTTAGCTAGGTGTGTGGACCCTAGGTTTAGGTTTTAGATTTCATACTTCTTGAATTGGTATTTTAGCTAGGTGTCCCCAATTAGTAGAAGGAATGTTTCCTTCAGCTATACGAATCTCGACACAAATAAAGTTATTATATTATTATTATAAGTCGGCGATCTTCAATATATTTTTTTAAATTGCAACAGAAGCCGCGACTGCTTTAGCCAATGCTGCATGCTAACAAAAATACGTGCATGTATTTTTATTGTAATATGTGCATTTTTTCTTTTTTGTTTTACTTTATAGATTACGTTTCTTCGAGTGTAACAAATTTAAAACTGAGAGCGAAAGTCGCTTGTTTTGTTTCCGAAGTCTCGGAAATATAACTTTTTGGCAAATACATACCTCGATCACACAATCTCTAGTATAAGCGGGAAAACCAAGGGTTATTTTGCGCAAAGACACTCTAAAATAGCGTCAAAATCAGCAAAAAGGCCACAATATAATCCTACTTGACCTTCATTACAGTCCCGGGACATCAAACCTCAAAATATACGGCGACTGTTAAAATACACGAATGACAAATACGTGTGCAGTTAGTCCCCGAGCGAAGCGAGGGAAATAATCATGACGCTAATGCAGTAGTATCGCCTCATTCGGAGACTCCAAGCGGGTCACTATCTCGAAATTTAATGTTCGTTTGTTTTATTAAGTTTTGACAAGATGACGACGCACAATACAATTGAAAGTGGAATTTTCTCACTGTATGAGGACTGCTCTATACAGTGTATTTTGAAATCATTGAAGACGTAAACAATAGTGTTTTGGGTTTTGTTTCCTTTGCTGGAAAAGAGCTAAAGCTGTGGCTTTCAGAAATCGATGAGTTTTGAAAGATTACATCAATTAACGTACAGTACGCGTATGCTATTTTAAAGTGTGTTATATGGTATTTCAACAATTGCCGTATATTTCGTCGTTTGATGGCCCGGGAACTGTGATGAAGGCCAAGTAGGATTATATTGTGATCTTTTCGCTAGTTTTTAAAGCTATTTCAGAGTGCCTTCGTGCAAAATTGTGTCATCCAATTTCTGACATGTTTGCATAATTTCACCGACAGTCTGACATATGGAAATGCTGTAAAGTTTCCTCGCCGTGTTTGTTGGCACACTGTATTGAAGGATGAAATGTAACCGGGTTGAAGTGCTGTTGCTTTTTGAAGGCTATTTAAGTAGAAAATACCCTGCCAGTGGCCACTGCTTTCCAAATTAAACAATTACATTCTATTTGTATATTATTGTCTATTGTGGCCGAATTTGCTCGCTCAACACAATCGGACCTCGTACTATTTAATGACCGGGTTGGCTCGCTCAGTACAATCGGACCCTGTGTTATTTAGTGATTTAATTTCTTTTTTCTGTCAAAGATTTTAAATTCGTCAAATGCGGTTTGAAAAGTTGCTGTGTTCAAAGTTGAATCCTTGCCAAAATTCACACTTTTTGCGAAAGCGTGTAAAAAAGCGACTCTCGCTTTGACAGTTCTAAATTTGTTACACTCAAAACAATTTATGAAGTGAAACACACACAGACACAGACACACGTATGTGGTTAGGATGCAGCGTTGGCTGGAGAAATCGCGGCTTTTCTTAAAATTCATAAAAGTCTTGGTGTCGAAGATTGACTTTGCTGACTGTGCAAAACTGATCGAGTCAAGAATCTAGTTGCGCTTTTCTTGCCTTTTAAGAGGCAGTCTCTGTAAAAACCACCAGCCGATTTTCGGGTCAAAAATGGATTTCGCTAATTTTCTCCCTACAAGTCAACATTGTCATGCAACTTATAAAAGTGAAACCCTTTCGTCTGAATTGCTTCTCTGGCTTCCGAAATTGAACAAAATGACCTTGACCCCGCGTCAGCCGTTTGGCGCTTGTTGAAATTCTGAAAATTAGGCAAGTTCGACGAATCGCTTCGTCGAAAGTATAAGATCCCGAGCTTTAAACTTTAAATTATATGGAAGTTTTGTGTCTTTTCTTTATACAGTAGAGTTAAAAATCTCCTTTCCTTTAATATTCGCGAAATGCGAGACCGAATGGTCGACCTACCCAAGGCTGTGTTTTACAAGTACCACTTTTGGCCATTTTCATAATGGATTTAGCAAAAAGTGGGAAACTTTATTCCAAAGCAATGCACATCAAATTAAAGTTTAAGGTTCCATCTACAACTTTCTACAAGAAAACCTTTTGGCTTTCAATGCCACAATTGGCGATTTTAATTGCTGTAAATTCTCCCAACCAAGCCTCATAATGTTTTAGGCAACTGATAAGGCCAGTAGAGCGGATATTTGGTATATTTGTGTGAGTTTTGAGCCATAAAACATCTGCGAGAGCCACCCGACTCACCCGACGTGCTAGGTCACGCACCACACAATTTGCCAGTCGCCGCCAACGGCGAAATTTAATAAACAAACACTCACTTGGAGGATATACATCCGGAAATACATCATTAGTGATTTCTGCTGCACTCTTTTTCAAAGAAACACACTCTCGTGACTGTGACACTTGTTATGAATAATTTCTGTGTTACTTGATTGACAAGTGAGTGTCAAACTCAATTAGTCGTGTCTAATTTTAGATCGAAAGAAGTCAAACGGCTTTTTCTCTCTCACACAAAATTTGCAACTTAAAGTTAATTGCATCAAAGAAACAATTAGTTATTTTACCCTGCGAGCAGCGGTTTCTCCTACGCTTGACCACTGCTCTCGGGGTATAAGTTTTTTTCTTGTGTAAAAAAATCCTGCATATTTTGCGCTGAAGAATTCTTCTGTACTGGTACGCAGTCTGCTGATGAGAGAGCGTTTTTGGTATTCAGTTAATGTTTCTTAAAGTAAAAGTTTGGATGCTATGTATTATGCACTTTTTCAAACAAAAGCCGACTTTTGTGTTTGCATGTTTTCTGTTCTGTAACTCTTGGAAACATGAACATGCTGTAATATCCTGTAATTTCCAATCAGGTCGGCTTTCCTGTCTCTTGACTTGAACGAAAATGAGATTTCACGCTCAAGCCTTTTAGCTTATTCGTGCGGTCATGGACGCTTTATGGGGTGCTTGAGAGAGGTCATGAATAATTCTTTCCTAAATTTCCTGTTCAATTTCCATCTGTTCACTGGCCAAATCCCGGGACGGGGGAAGGGGTACTCATCTTAGTTTTGTGTGCCGCCCGGTCCCAAAAACCGTACCCTTAACATATTTCAGACCAAATATCTGATTTTCTATACCCTATTTTAGACCTGATTCCAAAATGTATACTCTAATCTAGAGTTTTTTCTTTAGCATCGATTTCCGCTCGTTGTTTCTTCCATTTGTTGTGCAATGTCCGCAGCGACACTGGTTTCTGTTCACTACTGACCCTAGTCCCAGAACAAAAAAAATAAATCTATACCCTATTTCAGACTAAAAATGTTTGAAAACGATACCCTTTGGGGCGCACATATACCTATGGGCTTATGATCCCCCACCCCGGGGGGGCCAAATCATCGTCGTTTGCATTTGTCGATTTCTTCATCATTTTCGATGATTTGAGATGCGCTCCCACTTTGACACTCCGTTCAAGTCAAGAGAAGGAAGCAGGAATATAGGTAGGGAGGTTCCACTGACTATAAAACCCTGACTGTATTCAAGACACCGTGTAAATTAAGACAAAAGCTCTAATTTGTGACCCTGATCAAGACTGGACCAATAATTAAAAATGCATAGTGCATACGCATCCAAACCTTTACTTTAAGACACATTAACTGAATACCAAAAACCTCTCTCATCAGCAGACTGCGTACCAGTACAGAAGATTTTTTCTGTGCAAAAATACGCCGGTTTTTTTTTTTTTTTTTTTTTTTTTTTGTTTGTTTGTTTGTTTGTTTGTTTTTGTTTTTTACACAAGTATCATCTCTCGAAAGTGCAAATTGGAAAAACTATACCCTGCGAGCAGTGGTCAAGCGTAGGAGAAATCACTGCTCGCAGGGTAAAATAACTAATTGTTTCTTTGATGCAATTAACTTTAAGTTGCAAATTTTGTGTGAGAGAGAAAAAGCCGTTTGACTTCTTTCGATCTAAAATTAGACATGACTCATTGAGTTTGACACTCGCTTGTCAATCAAGTAACACAGAAATTATTCATAACAAGTATCACAGTCACGAGAGTGTGTTTCTTTGAAAAAGAGTGCAGCAGAAATCACTAATGATGTATTTCCGGATGTATATCCTCCAAGTGAGTGTTTGTTTATTAAATTTCGCCGTTGGCGGCGACTTCTGTGGTGCGTGACCTTTAGCATGTCGGGTGAGTCTGGTAGCTCTCGCAGGCGTTTTATGATTCAAAACTCACACAAATCTACCAAATATCCGCTCTGCTGGCTTTATCAGTTGCTTAAAACATTATGAGGCTTGGTTGGGAGAATTTACAGCAATTAAAATTGCCAATTGTGGCATTCTACTAGCAGGCGAATTTACGGCAAAAACAGCGAAGTGAGTGAACTTTGGAAGCTCACCGCACACTGAAGGAGATTGAGGCCAAAAGGTTTTATTGCGGAAAGTTGTAGATGGAACCTTAAACTTTAATTTGATGTGCATTGCTTTGGAATAAAGTTTCCCACTTTTTGCTAAATCCATTATGAAAATGGCCAAAAGTGGTACTTGTAAAACACAGCCTTGGGTAGGTCGACCATTCGGTCTCGCATTTCGCGAATATTAAAGGAAAGGAGATTTTTAACTCTACTGTATAATAAAAAAAGACACAAAACTTCCATATAATTCAAAATTTAAAGTTCGGAATCTTATACTTTCGACGAAGCGATTCGTCGAACTTGCTTAATTTTCAGAATTTTATCAAGCGCTAAACGGCCTGCACGGGGTCAAGGTCATTTCGTTCAATTTCAGAACTCAGAGAAATAGTTCAGACGAAAGGGTTTCACTTTTATGAGTTGCATGACAATGGTGACTTGTAGGGAGAAAATTAGCGAAATCCATTTTTGACCCGAAAATCGGCTGGTGGTTTTTACAGAGACTGCCTCTTAAGTCTCGGGAATATTCTGTAGTTGCGTGTAAAAGTTGTCTCAGCGAACTTTGGAGCTCAGCTAGTGTCCACGAAAATTGCAGACTGTGCACGTTGTCTGAACTAAACCAGACTGTCGTGCGACAAAGATTTTTTTTAGCAGCTGACTGTTGACGTCGCTACACAAACCGTGGTTTGTAAAAAAAAATATTTTAAAATAATTTCCAAGCGGAAAATAAACACCCCCCCCCCTCCCCTTTCCGAAAACCCACTATAGAGCAAGGGGATATCTGCGATATATATACCACACAAGTGAATAGTGCCTTTCGCGCGCTCTGATTGGCTCCTCAATCTCGGAATACCAAGTACTATTCACCTCCCGGTGGCTTCCGGTAAAACAGAATGGTGCACGAGCCCAATTTTTGCTCATTTTTGTCGGAAATAAAATTTAGTTATCGTATTTCTAGTATATATACTGTACATAAACGGTAATTATTAAAAACGCACGGCCAGTTCCTGAAAGTCGCAGTGTTCATAGTACTTTTCCAGCAAATGAAACAAACCCCCAAACATTATCGTCTGCGTTACCTTTAGTAATTTCGAAATATAGAGCAGCCCGCATACGGTACAAAAATTCCAATTTCCAATTTCATTGAGCATCGAGGGGTGCGTCTTGTCAAAAACTTGTAAACTTCAAATGTGTAAACGTCCAGTCAAAACGATGAAATTTGCCACGGTGATAGTTCGATTTCCATCGACTGTATTCTGCTGATCTTTTCTGAAGAAGTATCTAAGTCTTACCACAATTTTGGCGCATGGGATTGTGCCCAGGCGGCCCCATTTAATGCCTTAAAGAAATCGTTTTATTCACTTTACGGCTGCAAGCTTGCCTCCAATGTAGTGGTAAAATATCCGGGCCTTAAATCCGTCCGTCAAAATGCTTGGCTTTGTATCTGCATCTTATGGTATAAAATCAACGCGTCGGTACTCCATCGCTTTGAACGTGAAAGCTGAGCAACTGCGCTTGGAGGTAGTACGCCAGACTGACAGACGAACATTAAATTTCGAGATGGCGACCTGCTTGGAGTCTCAAAAAAGTGCGATACTACATCATTAACGTCGTGATTATTACCCTCGCGGAGCTCGGGGATTGTTTCCTGGTACAGATAAACAGTATTGCTGTTGTTGAAGTGAACGGAAATGACTGTTTTTCTTGAGCAAGGTGCAGTACGGCTGTGTGTTAGGAAAAATGTCTTCTGATACTGGTTCTCACATCCTTACGATGTGGGGAATGTAAAGTTTATCAACAAGCATCTAATGCATGCGTGGTGGGGGAGGGGATCATTAAATGTAGATAGAGGGGCTTATAATCTGAGTTTTTCACATCAAAAACACGCGCAAGATGTGGCAAAGTTCCTCTATTCATGTCCAATTAACATACCTTCTTATTACGAGAGGTTGGGACATGCGCTATGCCAAGGCCAGCAAAATCACGTGGGGACGGTTCACCATTTTCTTCTTCCTCCTTTAGTAACTCCACCATGTCCTTTGCAATGTCATCAGCATACTCGGCAGAAAGACCACTTCTGGATGGATCGACTTCAATTCCATCAGTGCTTGGCTGCTCTGGATCAAAGCGCATTCCAAGAAGAGACTTCTTCAAGCTCGTCTTACCGGCTCGATCTTGACCGACCAGCATGATGCGAGCACGGTAAACTTGCACCATCCCTTCCTTCAAAACTTTCCTGTAAGCTTCTTCAGCTTTAGCTCCACGGGCAATAATTTCGGCAGGAATCGGTAGAAGTTCTGTAATAGAAAATATGAATAATTAGAAATGCGATAGGGTCATCATTAATTGATGATACTTCACAACAACAATAGTAAAGTGTCTTAGACCCGAGTGTCGTTTGTGGAGACATCTAAAACATGACTACACGCTGTGTCAGCTCTCTGTCATCATTATCATTACTTAATTTTGAAAGGCATTGACTGGAACCGACCTGAGCACATCCCAGTCGCCAAAATTGTGTTGAAACTCAGGTACTTCTTTAGCAAGGACAAGCAAAATACAGTCGGTGCGAATCGAACAATCACCGTAGCAAACTTCACTGTTTGACGTTACAGGGTTGAAGTTTTATACAGGATCCAAGTTTTGGCCAGACTCGCTGAGCGCTCAATGCAATTGAAATTGGAATTTCCGTACTGTATGAGGACTGATCTTTATTTCGAAACCATTCAAGATGTAGACTAGAATGTTCTGGATTTTGTATCTTTTACTGAAAAAGAGCTAACACTACAACTTTTAGGAACTGATAAGTTTTTAAAAAACTCAGGTAATCAATAAATAAATCAATCAATCAATCATATATTTATACACATAACGCATCTCGCGTCTATGAATCTACTAGCTAACATCTAATGTATAACAATTATAAGAATAATCAAACAAACAGTTAAGAATTTAAAAATTTGCGTCCTCCAGTTTGTTGGATTGAGTCTTTGAGATGCCAACTAGTACCGGGCCACAGTACTCTAAATGTGGGAGACAAACAAACGCTTTATAGAACCGTGTCATTATGTCTGGTGGCAGAAATCGTCGGATTTTGCAAAGCGCTCCAGCTTTAGAATATGCCTTTCTCAGTTGCTCCTTAATGTGGTTCTTGAACGTGAGCATCGAATCAATGGTGAGCCAAAGGATTCTCAGTGAGCCCTTCATCTCAGTCTGAGTATTGCTTAATTCAAGGTTGTAACTATAAGTTGAAGGCCGTATTGATAGAGCTTGAGTTTTGGTTGCATTTATTAACAAGTGGTTCAATGCAAACAATTCAGCAAGGGTACTCATTTCGTTGTTAATTGTGTATTCTAAGACCATAGGAGTGATCAGCGTAGTACCCCGTTGTGTCATCTGCGTATAATCGTAGCGACACACTTGCGCTAAGGTAGTTTATGTCGTTTATAAATATATTAAAAAGAACAGTGATCCCTGTGGAAGGCCCACTTTCACAGTCCTCCATTCGGAGTACGCTCCGTCAATTCTAACTTTTTCGTGCCGCTCGTATAGGTATCCCTTTATCAGTTCAATAGCTGATTCACTAAATCCATAAGCCTTAGAGAGGTTTGGGCAGACAGCACTGTATATTTGGTAGATTTTTGAAAGAGCAGAGAGTACGGATGCAGGCCAGTAATTTGTCTTGGTGGTTTCGTCGGCCTTCTTGTAAACTGGAGTGGTGTTACAAACTTTCTGTTCCATTGACCAGCTTTTAATGGTGACATACTGTATTAGTTGATGAGCCGCGTGATTTCACCCGCTGGTTCAAACTTAAAGTCTTTGTACAAGTCTTTGTCAGTGATTGATCCTATAATTGGGTGGTCTTTGTATTCCTCTAATCGTTCAACATTTTCACTGATTGTTGTTGGACGCTTCAGCTAAGTATTTGTTGAAGATTTCAGCAATTTGCTAAGGCTCTGTAATGATCGCCTCATTTTCAATGAGAGTAAAGTCCACTGCGCTTCCCGCTACCGGTGTTTAAAAGCAGTGGTCTCATTTTCTTCCAAAACTCTCCGTGATTTGTCGCATTTTTGGAGGTGTCGCAGCAGAAGGCATTCAGGTGACTGCATTTCTTTGTTTTCTGTATGCTTTCCATGTGAACATGCCAGATTGCTTTTATGGCGTTTGTAGAGGCGATTCCTATAGGTAATTTCGCGCAGGATGCCTGGGATTATCCAAAGCAACTGATCAGTCTTAATTTTTTGATTAGCGAGCTATCGGTTCAAAATAGGCCAGATGTCGATTTAATTTCTGGTGAGATATTATAATTTAAACTGTTACTCCAACACAATTAGCTTCCCCACCCACCTATCTCATGCCACAGAACACACTTTACAACATTCCTAATTATACTTTGATGCTTGTTTTGTTTTCCATAGGTCCCTAAATATCAAGACAAACATGAAGTTTACTAAGTCCAACTGGAAAAAGTATCTTTCTGTGATTAGGAAGAGTTAGTATATACCCACATGGCATGGGAAATGAGACTTTTTAAAGACAAGAATGTCAGTACAGTACTAAACTGATGTTCTTCTCGTGTCTCACAGTATCTTACAGTACTTGTGGTGGATGATGTGCAAACCTGACTCTCATTTGTCTAATATTCTGTAGAATTATTGTATATTTATAATGCATTTTTCCATTTTCACTCACAGTAGAGTACAGGGGAGAGTATCGGGTTAGGGCTATACTTCTCTGGCATGGTATTTTGTGTGTTTGTACATGTACTAGGCAACACTTGCAACAATTGAGAACTTCTGAGAAATATATTGTAACCTACTTGAGAAGTTAATCTATATATTTCACCTATGAATGTGGTGCTAAAACTGACTCTGTATACTTTCTTATGAGACAAAATAAATATTTCTGTGAAATGGACATGGCATGATGAATAATATCATGAGAACTTCCTTCTTTCAAGACCATCCTACATATTATATAATGAAATTACTGTACTCGTCAAACAGCAATGGGACCCTGGTGGGGGGGGGGGGGGGGGGGGAGTAACTCCCATATATATGCCATATAGGTATGTGCCACCCCAAAGGGTATTGTTTTTTAAACATTTTTAGTCTGAAATAGGGTATAGAGTTTGCCTTTTTGGTCTGAAATAGGGTATCGATTTTGTGTTTTTGGCCTGGGATAGCATATAGAAATGTGTCAACGTGGACAATGCATGGCAAATGGAAGAAAAAACAGGGTGGAAATCGTTGGGTCAGAAATAGTGTATAGTAAATCAGATATTTTGGTCTGAAATAGAGTAAGGGTTTTCAGGTCCAGGTAGCACACCCCCACCCAAAATTATGATGAGTGTTCCCCAGAATGGAACACATGCTAATATCATGTAAATGCTAATATATTGAAATGTGTGGTGTAAGCATGCAGTACATGAAAGCTCTAAGCAATGTCATGCATAATCGATTACTTGGGCGTGGGACCTTTGCGAATATCGTATTTCTAGTATAAACTAGACTGGCGTTGTCAGTGAGCTCGCGGCGTGAGTTGGGTCGAGACCAGAATATAAAATAGAAAGTAGGGGACAAGAGCGGAACTCCCAAGAGAGACTTCCATTTTCTCACCATAAAAATATCACACAGCATAGAGAACTTGGCTTTTGACACCTTGCTCTTTTGACACCTTGATTAAACTAACAAGTTTTGTCGCGTGAAAACGCGACAGATGCTGGGATTCAAGTTTGGTGTGGCAAGTGTCCGCACGCACCATATGAATTGTTGAATAAGCAATCTATGGACTAGAGCGAGACTCCCAAGAGTGATCAACTTCAATTTTCTCTTTCAATTTCTCACCCGAAAAAATATTATACAGTATGGGGAACTTGGCTTTTGATTTACTCAAATGAACCTGATTAAACTATAAGTTATAATTACAACACTCGTACATTTGCTTCAAAAGGATGAGAGAATCTACATTTTGAGTTTGGGAGTAATTGCGTGACACATCTCATTTTCATGCATAATTGTTTTGACAGTTTGACTTCGAACATTTGTTCTAATCGCAGGCCACGATTAATCTAGCCTGCGCTTCATTACTTACCTGTTTTTCTTCTTCTAAATTGCGTTTCTTCTACCAAGCTTTCTAAATTTCCAGTCGGCCTGTTTCATTCTGAGCTATTATCACCGCGGTTTTGATGAATTTACGGTTGTTTGATGAGCTTATGTTAAAGCTGAAAAACCCAGCCGGGAGCCACTTCAGCTTGTCGAAATGGTATTGTTTGATTATGTTTGCTTTCCTTCGCTTAGTTTTAACCAGCTGGACGAAGAAAAATGCGAAAGTGAATATAATGAACAATCAAAGCTGCGTGGCCGCTGTAAGGTCGCCCATATATGTTATACTGCCTGATCGGGATTAATTTTTTGCACCAAAGTAAGATAAATTTGTTTGCGCGAAATCTAAGTCGCAATCTGGTACCCAGATCCTCCAATGTGCATGAAACTCGAAGGCTGGGAGGACGTTCTAAGAATTGGATCGCTAGTTGAACCCGTCAAGGGTAATCTAGTTTTAAATAGAGCTCCAGGATCTCTGTAGTGCAAAGACGACCGGGAAAAGTACCAACGGCCAAAAATGGCGAGCTTTCTAGAACGATGAAGTTGCAGTTGCCAGTGAGCTCGCGGCGTGAATTGCGTGGAGACCAGAATATACTCAAATGGACAGAAGGGACAAAAGCGGAACTCTCAAGAGAGACTTTAGTTTCTCACCAGAAAAATATCACACAGTATAGAGAACTTGGCTTTTGACACCTTGCTCCAATGAAACCTGACTAAACTATAAATTTTCAATACAACACTCATACACTTGCTTCTTGAAGGTTGAGCGTCTCTGCATTTTGAGCTTAGGAGCAAAAGTATCAGCCGGCAAGAAAAGCTGAGTAATGCGTGACATATCTTTTTATGCACAATCGATTTTGGCAGTTTGACTTCGAACATTTATTTCTAATCAGAGTCCACGATTAATCCAGCCTTCGCTTCAACACTTATCTATTCCTTTTATTAACTGAATGCGTTTCTTCTCTCAGCCTTTAGAGTATTCGTGCTCTGTAATAAATATAAAACTGAAAGCCCGCGGGACTGAAAGCGAGGAATGAATGAAACACGACATTTGTTTACAATATTTTGCGGTTTTGTTCAAAGCGTGTTCAGGCATTTGTGACTGCACTCAATGCTCAGGACTATTTCGGTGTATTGTTCATTTCTAGTACACATTGACCATTGCGAAACAAAAGCTACATGATCAAATGGAAGAAACATTTCAGCAGGCAATGTATGATAAGCAGAAGCATTTTGTTAGGCAACAAATGTCATGTACAATGTAAAGCATAAATCGCTATTTTTTTACGACTAAAGCTCATCGTAGCTTTGGTTTCCGTTTTCGGCCTGTTATCTTCCGAGAAGTATTTCGTGTCGCCACAGAAAGTTTCGTCGGGACTTGCTTCTTAAAGGTTGAGCGACCCCGCATTTTGAGAATGCGTGTCATCTTTTTATGCACAATCGATTATGACAGTTTGACTTTGACTCTTATTTCTAATCAGAGGCCACGATCAATCCAGCCTTCGCTTCACTACTTATGTGTTTTCTTTTATTGACCCAATATGTTTCTTCTATCAGGCTTTCGAGTATTCGTGCTCTGTAACAAATATAAAATTGAAAGCGAGGAATGTCACACGAGAGATGTTTACAATATTATTGCGATTTTGTTCAGTGTGTTCAGTCCATTTGTGACTGCAAACTCAATCCTCAGAATTATTTCGGTGTATTTTTCATTTCTGGTCATTCAATGACCATTGCGAAACAAAGGCTACATGATCAAATGAAAGAAACACTTCAACAGGCAATGTACGATGCGCAGAAGAATTTTATGAGGCAACAGATGTCATGTACAGAGTAAAGCATAAAGCGTCATTGTTTTAAGGCTAAAGCTCACCGTAGCTTTGGTTTCTGTTTTCGCCCTGTTATCTTCCCAAAAGTATTTCGTGTCGCCACAGAAAGTTTCGTTGGCACTATAAAATATTTATCGGCAATAGAGATATTAGCAATCCCCCAGCGGTATCCATCAAATATTTGTTTACGGCTATTCTCAAAGATTCTGCGGTGAACGCGAGCCAAAATCGCTCCCGAAAATCCAGTTTATCCGTGCATATTCCACAGAGCTAAATAGTGTTAAGTTTGGATGGGATGCGGTTAACTTTTACACACAAGTAACGAGCAATTCACTGGCCATATCTCGAGTTGTTTAGCGAAGTAATTACGTCATCACAAACGGCGTGATAATATGAACCAATCACCGTGTGCCCATTCTCGACCGACAAAAAGAAAAAAAAAAACAAATTTGCGTTTTTACCGCGAGCAATAAGTACAAAGACATGGAAATGACGAATCCTGAAATAAAAAGACTGCGAGTCGTCCCCTACTTCAAAGATTCATGTGTTACAGAAACTGCAGTATTAGAGCAACTAGACTGGCCTTGCCAGTGAGCTGGCGGCGTGAGTTGGGTCGAGACCAGAATATAACATGGAAAGTAGCGGACAAGAGCGGAACTCCCAAGAGAGACTTCCAGTTTCTCACCATAAAAATATCACACAGTATAGAGAACTTGGCTTTTGACACCTTGCTCTTTTGACACCTTCATTAAACTAAAAATTATTATTACAACACTCATACACTTGCTTCTTAAAGGTTGAGCGACCCTGCATCTTGAGAATGCGTGACATATCTTTTTATGCACAATCGATTATGACAGTTTGACCTCGACTCTTATTTCTAATCAGAGGCCACGATTAATCCAGCCTTCGCTTCACTACTTATGTGTTTTCTTTTATTAACTCAATACGTTTCTTCTATCAGGCTTTCGAGTATTCGTGCTCTGTAACAAATATAAAATTGAAAGCGAGGAATGTTACACGAGAGATGTTTACAATATTATTGCGGTTTTGTTCACAGTGTGTTCAGTCCACTTGCAAACTCAATCCTCAGAATTATTTCGGTGTACTTTTCATTTCTGGTCATTCAATGACCATTGCGAAACAAAGGCTACATGATTGAATGAAAGAAACACTTCAACAGGCAATGTACGAATACGCAGAAGAATTTTATGAGGCAACAGATGTCATGTACAGAGTAAAGCATAAAGCGTCATTGTTTTACGGCTAAAGCTTACCGTAGCTTTGGTTTCTGTTTTCGCCCTGTTATCTTCCCAAAAGTAGTTCGTGTCGCCACAGAAAGTTTCGTCGGGACTAAATATTTATCGGCGACAGAGATATTAGCAATCCCTCAGCGGTATCCATCAAATATTTGTTTACGGCTATTCTCAAAGCTTCCGCGGTGAACGTGAGCCAAAATCGTTCCCGAAAATCCAGTTTATCCGTGCACATTCCACAGAGCCAAATGGTGTTGAGTTTGGATGGGATGCAGTTAACTTTTACACACAAGTAACGAGCAATTCACTGGCCACATCTCGAGTTGTTTAGCGAAGTCAATTACGTCATCGCTTAGCACGTGATAATATGAACCAATCCCGGGGGCTGATTCTCGCCCGACAAAAAGAAAAAATTAAAAATAAAAAATTGCGTTTTTAAGCTCGCGCTGGGCCCCAGGCCCCCGCGAGCAAATAGTGAAGCCGTGTGCAAATCATGTGCAATTAGTGAAGCAGCGTGAAGAAAAGTTGTCTGAATATTGCATGAAATTTAATTCGGAAACCGTGAGACAGAAAGCCAACACTTACATAGTCAAAGAACATTCTCTAAAGTTTCTAACCTTTACACCTTCGTCCTCTGTGGCTCGTAGCTAGTCACTAGATGGCTTAGATCACCGGAGTTTCACACGAATAATTGTAGGTTTATGAAGGCACAAACAGTCTTCGCTAATGAGTCTGTCTCGGCTATCGGCTCGGTGGCACAAAAGCTGTTGAGTCGATTCAATGCAGTTGACTGTATTCCGGCAGAGTTCAAGTAATGCTCAAGTAAAGCAAACAAATGTACAAACTACCTTCTTCGGCAGGATAGTGTTGTTGTGCAGACATGTTTACGTCGAGTACGACTTCGCTTTCTTTAAATTTCTTTAATTTAAATTCTTAAATTGTATTGATCCTCTCACCCTTCAACATATTACCATCAACTTAAAAGCGGGAAATACCTGATTCCGTTTCCGCAGTGTGTAAATGAGAAGCTTCCGATCGATGCACTCCGCTCAGTCTCGCCTCCTCTTCTTCTATCTCGTCAGCCAAGCCATCCATCTTGTGTAATCGGCAACGCAGAGCGTCCAGGAACGCCTTGAAAATACGTGGTCCTCTCTTCTCCAGCTTGCCAACAAGTACTTGGTTTGCCCTGGTAACTCCATGTCGATCAGCCTCACAGCTAACTGCTTCCTTGTCTGAATCCGTCAAGTATTCGGCCAGAGATACTCTAGCCATCACAACCGGCTCGCTTAATCTCTCCACTATTTGTTTTGTCATATTTATCAGCACTTGGCGATGAATGTCTTCCATTTTTTTCTCGTGTGGAGGACGATAGCGGTGAACAGATCGTGGATGTTAAGCAGCAGGAGTCTTTGCTTGCTTTTTTCAGTACTGACACAGGTTGGTACGCGAAGCGTCTGCAGTTGTTGATGATTCACTGTCGCGTATTACTATATATCTTGTTGTGATGCTTTTATCGCCCCCGCTTTCTTTCTTGTAATGCAGATGACATCAAACTCGCCTCTAAGATTAGCAGGGTAATTCCCGTCATAAAAGTGTTTCGTTACTCGTTCCGTTTATAGAAACACTTCCGATTTTCCGAGAAAGAAAGGCGCGCGGTGAGAAAAAGCTCCGGTTGGGAGCAGAGGAGGTTCGAATAGTATCCCAGAATGCTTTGCGAAAGCATATATATTACTGATTTTTTGTGACGTCATCAGTCCAGTTGAGCCTCAGCGCAGTTCATATCATGGCGGCGTTTCGGACCTCACTTGATGCGAAATCGTCTGCGTTTACCTTTACTCGTCTTGTTTACGTCCATTGTGTTTGAAAAGAAAATTTTAGTGTTTCGATAAAAGGTTTATCCTGTGTTGTGCTGGTATGCAAGGAAATGCACTGGAGTTACGTGGAAAATTTGCCAGCAAGAAGAGTGTGTCTTGTACCAAATGTACTGGAAGATAGCTCTTTGGACGACCTGTTTGAAGGAGTGACAAGCCCAGCATTGATTCGGATGGTAAAAATGAATCAACTGCAGCTGCGACATTACAGTAAGTATTATTGTCTTGTTAATCGAGGTCGATTGTTCGGTTGAATAAGTTTGCATTGGGTGTTATGAATATGGCGAATTTCGTGATGAACTTTATATACATACGCAAACAAAATATCGGCAAAACATATGTTTGAATGATCCTTATTTACCGACAAAACATTTCGCCGTTAATTAACGGCGAGATTTTCTGTCTGTAATAGAGGAAAATAGTATTTCGCCGTTATTTAACGGCGAGATTTACTGTCTGTATATAGAGGGACACAACATTTCGAAAAAATGAGAAAAAATGAAAGAACGAAAAAACAAAACAGACTTGTAAAAATACAGGCAGAAAATCTCGCCGTTAATTAACGGCGAAATTGTTGTGTTCCTCTAAATACAGACAGAAAACCCCCGTTAAATAACGGCGAAATACTGTTTTCCTCTATATACAGACAGAAAATCTCGCCCTTAATTAACGGCGAAATACTGTGTTCCTCTATATACAGACAGAAAATCTCGCCGTTATTAACAGCGAAATGTTGTATCTGTATATAAGGTGTGAAGTAATGTTTATGTCTTCACCGCTTCTTTGTTGCAATAATTCATCCGTGTCTGTATATAAAATTAACGACGAAATTTGTCATTGTATAAACTCCGGTTTGCATTGTGTTTTTGTTTCCAGCATGTAAATACCGATGACCGCACTCAAGAGTCCAAAGCAGCTCTCATATGGGATTTTGACATCCTCAGTACAGCGAGAGCAGCTGTTTCTGTTCAAGCGTCCGAGGTGATGAAGGTGAGCGCAATTGATGAGTTCACCTTATCCACCTAATCTAAATGGGTTGAACCCACGCAAACTAAACTTAGATCACGGGTTGAACCCATAAAGGCCTGTTCAAACGGTGCAACATGTTGCACCGTTTGAACACCCTGTTGCACGATGTTGGATGATGTTGCATGAAGTTTGATTTGGTTCAAACTTCCAATGCAACATCGCCCAACATTTCTTTTGTTCTCGTGATCAACGAACCGTGTCACAACATGTTGCATCCGTTTGAACAGCTTTGTCCAACAATGTTGCACTCGCGCACGCGCACTCATTGTTGGATCGCATAGTATCCATGGAGATAGCTGTGTTTAACAGTCTGTCAGTGAACACGAGGAAGTTTCATCCGAACATTTTGACGAAACACCCGCAAAAACTCCTCAAAATGGCAAGAGAAAGGCAACAGCAAACACCTCTACCTTTCCGTTCTTCGCCTTCAAATAACTCCAGAATTATTGCTGCAGCTAGGCATTTTCGCTTCTTTGCTCTCAAGGACGCTTCCATACCAAAGTATAAACAATATGGTGGCCAGTTTGCGATGCATTGTGGGTTTTTAATCCCAGAATCCTTCTGGAATTCAATGTTGCGTGCAACATGTTGGATCCGTTTGAACAGGCCTTAATAAAAGATCATCCGAGCTATGCAAAACCCTGGTAAGAGCCTTTGTTCAATATCGACTAATCATATCACTCTATTAGCTCAGCGGACAGATTTCGGTAGCGACTGCAGTTTGTCTAAGATGTATATAAAAGGAAGCGATTAAAGCCTGTAACGTTTAAAACAATCGTCTTGGGAAGGGATGGAAAGAAAGCTGCTCGCATTCCTGTCAAAGTGAATGGTTCTTCAGCCACCTCAGCCTCCTTCGCTAAAAGCGCTGAAAGCCGTCACGATACTGAGCAAAACTCCCCTGTCCCTGAAGCAGGCCATGAATCGCCTACTTTCCGCGAATACGACAGGAGGATAATAAATTCCTCGCTAAACTGGGCCAAAATACGAGCGAGTTTACTGGATGCCTCAATTAGCAGTGAACAGCTTCCAGAGTGTGAGGTCTGCGGCGAATGCGAAAAAGAGGCTGCAACTATCAGATGCAGATATTGCAGTTGCAATCAGTTTTCACAGTGCTTGACTAATGGATAGTGAGTATATAAACCTATTAACTTTCCTTTTCTTTGATAACTGGAATTGGTCCTGCATATTCATGTCTGATCGGCAAAAATTTCACTTCATCATCGTCAGAATCATCGCTGCCCCAGCCCAGTCTTCCCTATGCTAAAATTCAAAATGGCGCCCGAACAGAAGTTTGATTCACTGAGCAGCTATGTTGAACCCCATCTAATAAGTCCACTTGCTAAGCAGAGATGTAGAGGCGTATTAGTGTAGTACCTATGCTCGCTTTACAGTTTCCTTTTTCCATTTTAGGATGGCGTGTTTGTTCCTCTATATGCCGACCATTCTGCTATTGGGTATGGCCATACATGTCCAACAAAGATGTCAAAGATGTTTAAACTTATAGATGCATCAGGCAAGCTGTGATATTATTTCATTTGCAAACGTATGGGAGTGCATAATTGCATAATTGCCCTTCATCCTTCATATTCTGCTACACATATTAATTGCGTTCGACGAAGGAGAATGCAGTCTAATCGCGTCATTTCCGGTTGGATGCCATGCGATTTCAGGGTTTTGGGCGCCATCTTGGTACGGCATTAGGAATGGGTTGTGACTAAACTGGATACTCCAAAATCAGGTTTCCGAGAGAAGACTGGGACCAAAATAACGAGTTATCGGCGAGCCGTTTACGAACATTGTGGACCAAAAAACGACCTCGGTTTGTCTGAAGCATGGTTCTGACACCGGAAGAAAGTCAAATAAAATTCGGCACTGGAAAGGTTTTAGAAGGAAAAAGTTAGCTCGGGGAGAAAATACTAAAGAAGAGAGGCTTGTTCTGGCTGATTTGGCACAGATGAATCAGTATTGGCACCGAAGATAATATAATTCAAACAAAATTGAACTGTTCCGGAGGGCGATTAAAACGGCTTGTGTTACGATCCTGTGTTTCTTGATCAGTCTTAACTCCAGAAGACGAACGCATTCACGATAAGACATGCAATCAAGATTTAAGCATTCCGAGCGAAGGTGCGAACTGTCAAAATTCACCACAGGAATGATAAGTAAATAGAAATAATAGTGAAGCCCATAGAAGCCAACAGTTATAGACGGATCAGATTCCCAACGTATCTTAAAAATATGTAGATATTTATCCGTATTTACTGTATTAGGATGGTTATATGTTATTTTCATCCACTTGACTTCGAAGAAAAGATTGAGTCGACATTTTGGTAAAACAAAGGCTGCTCTTGTTGACCAGAACCAAAGTAGAAGTCCAAATGGCAGAGCGAGGGGTATCTGCGATTATGGTATTTCTAGTGTATATGTTATTTTCATCCAAATCCACTGTGTTCTCGAGCAAATGGCCGGCTGAGCCGAAATGTTACAAATAACAGTAATATTGTCCTTTTCACGTTCACAACAACAATGCTTCTTGTGTGTATCTGATGTTGACTGGTTACAGTTTCGACTTATGTCTTGAGCCGTTTCAGTTTTATTTGGAGTTGACCTCCACGTCCGTGTAAAAAGGAACACAGGCGGCGCGACGCGGCCAGCCGATTCGAACTAAAGGAAATACGTCAGGTACGGACTTGCTAATGCGCGCCAAACACACTTTCAAAACATCAACGTCACTCTCGTACGGTTTTCGGAACACGGTCCGAGCTGACGAAAATTTAATTTTTGATTCGGTCCCAGTTTCCTCTCGGAAACCTGATTTTGGAGTATCCAGTTTAGTCACAACCGGGTTGTGACTAAACTGGATACTCCAAAATCAGGTTTCCGAGAGGAAACTGGGACCGAATCAAAAATTAAATTTTCGTCAGCTCGGACCTTGTTCCGAAAACAGTACGACAGTGACGTTGATGTTTTGAAAGTTTGTTTGGCGCGCATTAGCAAGTCCGTTCGGCTGGCCGCGTCGCGCCGCCTGTGTTCCTTTTTACGCGGACGTGGAGGTCAATTCCAAATAAAACTGAAGCGGCTCAAGACATGAGTAGAAACTGTAACCAGTCAACACCAGATACACAAAGAAGCATTGTAGTCGTGAGCGTGAAAAGGACAATATTACTGTTTATTTGTAAAATTTCGGGTCAGCCGGCCATTTGCTCGAGAACACAGTGGTTTTGGATGAAAATAACTTATCTATATAAGCATCCTAATACAGTAAATACGGATAAATATCTACATATTTTTAGAATACGTTGGGAATCTGATCCGTCTATAACTGTTGGCTTCTATGGGCTTCGTCCTATTTATCATTCCTGTGGTGATTTTTGACAGTTCGCACCTTCACGCGGAATGCTTAAATCTTGATTGCATGTCTTATCGTGAATGCGTTCGTCTTCTGGAGTTAAGACTGTAAGTATTTTCTCCCCAAGCTAATTTTTTCCTTCTAAAACCTTTCCAGTGCCGAATTTTATTTGACTGTCTTCCGGTGTTAGATGCTTCAGACGAACCGAGGTCGTTTTTTTGTCAACAATGTTCGTAAACGGCTCCGGACGACTAACACAGAAGCATCTAACACCGGAAGACAGTCAAATAAAATTCGGCACTGGAAAGGTTTTAGAAGGAAAAAATTAGCTTAGGGAGAAAATACTAAAGAAGAAAGGCTTGTTCTGGCTGATCTGGCACAGATGAATATTGACACCGAAGATAAAAAAATCCCACCGCGTGAACTGTTCCGGAGAGCGATTGAAACGGCTTGTGTACGATCCTGTGTTTCTTGATCAGTCTTAACTCCAAAAGATGAACGCATTCACGATAAGACATGCAATCAAGATTAAGCATTCCGCGTGAAGGTGCGAACTGTCAAAAATCACCACAGGAATGATAAGTAAATAGGAATAATAATGAAGCCCATAGAAGCCAACAGTTATAGACGGATCAGATTTCCAACGTATTCTAAAAATATGTAGATATTTATCCGTATTTACTGTATTAGGATGCTTATATAGATAAGTTATTTTCATCCAAAACCACTGTGTTCTCGAGCAAATGGCCGGCTGACCCGAAATTTTACAAATAAACAGTAATATTGTCCTTTTCACGCTCACGACTACAATGCTTCTTTGTGTATCTGGTGTTGACTGGTTACAGTTTCTACTCATGTCTTGAGCCGCTTCAGTTTTATTTGGAATTGACCTCCACGTCCGCGTAAAAAGGAACACAGGCGGCGCGACGCGGCCAGCCGAACGGACTTGCTAATGCGCGCCAAACAAACTTTCAAAACATCAACGTCACTGTCGTACTGTTTTCGGAACAAGGTCCGAGCTGACGAGAATTTAATTTTTGATTCGGTCCCAGTTTCCTCTCGGAAACCTGATTTTGGAGTATCCAGTTTAGTCACAACCATTAGGAATGTGACTATTGCCTCGATCTCGTGTAGTATGCGTCATTTCCGGTTGGATGCCATGCGATTTCAGGGTTTTGGGCGCCATCTTGGTACGGTCTCAGGAATGTCAGATTGCCTCGACAAAGTGACAAAGAAATAAACCTCGAAAGCATGGAGCATGCTACCGTTCGTGGTATGGTAACTAGCGCATGCTCAGGGGTGAAAAGAATTCGATTTTCAACTGCATCACGGATCGGATCGGATCTTTCGTCACTGTCGTGTTTTGTCACTGCGTCATGGATCGGATCTTTCCGTGTTTTTGCCAGGACAAGTGAAACTGTGTGGATTTTTTCGCACTATCGGTAGGAACTATGAGCGAAGCTGTTTATCAGAATATCAGAAAGCTGTGTAGTGCCGTGTTTGCCAAGAAATAGACGTTGCCATCCTGTGATGTGTCAACTCAGCTGTTTTCCACAGGAGATACAACTTCTCTCAGCATTCAGGGTTTGCCACCGTATTCTCTTTGGCGATTGGACACGGATCATTTTATTTTGCTGAGCTATGAAGCTCAACAATACGAGTTTCTGACCTTGTCTGTAGTAGGTGATCAGAGTAGAATGGCACATAAACATTGTCATATTCATTGTCATATTAATGTACTGTTTTCCAGCGTTCTATTTTGTTAGTTTACAAACCTTGAATTGTTATCCAAAAGATCGTTCAACATTATTTGGTAACACTGCAGTGCAACATTCACATGACATTGGCAACAACTTTAGTCTTTTCATTGCCATGATTAAAATCATGGCCATGTCAGTGGAGTTTAACAATGACTATAAAACAGATGAGCAATCCAAGTAGAATGCAACATAAACGTTTTGTTAATTATATTGATAGCATGTTAGCAGCTTGATGTACTCTTCTCCAACATTCTCTTTTGTTAGTTTACAGACTACAAATTGCTATCCAAAGAACCATTTTAGTATTGTTATTGCAACTTTACATGACTTTGATGACTTTTGTGTTTTCGTTGCAGTCGAAAATTGTTGTAGTTAACATTGTACAAGTTATTAAACAAACCTGTTGCATTCAGTTCTTGAGTATTTGCATGTGGCAATGATTTGGCCTTGCAGGCGGTACATGGTACTGGCTGTTCCGCCATCTTGTATGTGCACTATATATATATATTTTTAGAAGTATAGCTTTGGCAGATATATATATATATATATATATATATATATATATATATATATATATATATATATATATATATATATATACCTGTCTTCTTCAAATGCAGTACTTCTAAAGTACCAAAATACAACTTCACATACGAACAATGCCTTTATAACAACTCCACGATTCAGTAGCACGAATGCACTGTAATCCTTGATTATATCTAGTAATAAATAATATTACAGTGTTTACATTGATGCAGTCTGGGAAGTGAGGATAGGGATGGTTTAAGTAGTTTGACCGGCTTTGACCTGCAGATCAGCTGCTGCAAGGTTAGTCTCCCGAATGTGAAGAATAGACTGCAACAGTCAGATGCAGAATCTGCAGATGCAATTAGTTTTTTTGTCTTTCATATGGAAGCTTTTGCACTCGAAAAGAAATAAATTTCACATTCAGATTGAATGACATACAATAATACAATATAATACCAATGGTAACTATTATAAGATATTACAAGGTCTCTATATTTGACATTGAAGGATAAACAATATGTACACAGGATATATTATAAATTCCCTGCATATACTGTATTTTTAGAATTCTGCATGGTTTGATGAGTCAATTATTCACATTAAATTACCTTAAATATAATAATATTACCTTATTTCATAATCATATTTCCTCATTTGCTTTATTCACTATGATAAGGTAATCAGCATTTGAAGTATGTGGAAGTGTGTGACTGTGAAAGCCACTCAGTTACCCTCCTTCGCTGTCAGTTCTGGCCTGGCTCACCAGAAAAACCTACAGTTGGATTTCATGTAAAGCTGATGAGTCTGGCTGAAAAGATGTTTCTAAAGTGCCAAGTTTCTCTTTGGAAGATTGCTGAGGTTCTGCAGGAGAATGACTCACAGATGCACCCTTCCCTTGTATGTAAATAATGTTTATAATAAAATCCATTAATGTTAGTTTTAACAATATTCTAACATTGCAGTCACATACTTGCATGATAATAGTATTTGTATACTGGTCATGTTATAGCATGTATAGAAACATTGCTTTTTGCTCAAAATGCATAGCTGATTTTGTCTTAATAGTCTTGTAGATGCTGCAGAAGTCTGATCACGCCAGGCAGCATTAGGATTAGCAACCAGGTCTACGTGGTGTGGTTGCTAACCCTAGGGCTGCTTGGTATGATTTCTTGGCAGCATTCACCAGACTATATTAGTAATAAACAAAAGTCACACAGTAAGCAAATTTTTATGTGCCATTCTAGGTTAGTTCAATTTACAGCATCTTCAACAGTGGCTGCTTTGAAGAATACAGGTACAGAATTACTGGCAATATTGTTAATGTAAGTTTTTGTTATTGTTTTTTAATGTTATCTGTATTTGCTTTAATTTGATCACCTATAGGCACTTCAAATATCAGCAGAGACATTTGTCAAGCATTTTCCCTGACCTTTATGATGGTGCCACATGCCCCTTATGTCCCCAGGTATGTTTTTGAATGATAAATATTGTTATTTCAGTAATCTCTGCCCAGTCTTGTTGTTGTTGTTGTTTGGTATATATAATTAATACTAGAAATACGATAATCGCATATACCCCCTCACTCTGCCATTGATGGGACTTTTACTTTGGTAACTCCCAACAAGAGTAGCCTTTGTTTTACCGAAATGTTGACTCAATCTTTTCTTCGAACTCAAGTGCTACACGCAAAGGAAGGAGAAAAAGAATGGTGTGTGTTATACTTTTGCGTTGAAAAAAGAATCGATTGCGTGACGAAGTACGTATTTCCCACGGTCGGCACGTCAAATTAATTCATACAGTCTGCCAAGCACGTTCTCGAAATTTAATACTCAAAGTTTGAAGTTGGTCGGCCGTCGTAGTACGGGAAAAAAGGAACACTGATTTTCCAATTTTGAATTCATAGGCAGTACAATTAAATAGGCTTCCTGTGCGATTTGTTTTTACTACTGCATGCACCAGACTCAGGCATGCATATTTGATAGGCTCGAATTGTTTTGTATGTGAACCCGCTCAAAACAGCATGATTTCTCCCAGAATCAAAGCAAAACTTGAACGGTTTACTTTAAATCATACACGGGCTTCAGACCTAGTCATACTTCTAAGGGCTTGTGAACGATTCTCGCTGCAATCACCGCATGTCAGAAAAAATAAGACATCTGACTAAATCATTCAAGATTCCAAGTTCCGATTGCTCTGAGTGAATACGGTAGCCGAAACTGACGACGGAAGCGTATTAAAACAATACTTCGAGGGAAAATGATCAGCATACAGATTCTAATACATTCTTGATGTGATCGAGTTACAAGATACGGGTAGAATATATTTGTCACGGTGATTGTTCGATTTCCACTGACTAACCTTTGTTGCTTGTCCTTTCTGAATAAGTATCTGAGTTTAACACAAAACGGCGTCTGAAGCTCCCGATTTGCTTTCAAGCGCTGTTCCCTTTGCGGAGCCGTTTCTTCGGCACGTATTCGTTCATGATGCTGTCGGTTGTAACATGTTTGTCGTCTTTTCTCTAGATGTAATTAGCGCTGTTCGATCGTTTCACGATTTCGCCTTGCCCGTGCCTGTTCCCTTCTATTTGAAGACGAGCTTTGTGAGACCGTTCTGTTTCAAGTTTTCCAGTTTTCAAATTCATTTTCGTGAACGCAGTTACGTACAATATTGCTTCGTTCAAATTTTTTTTTCTTCCGAATTAAAAACACTGGCGAAGACGCTAATCGATAATTATTACGTCATTGCCTTAGGCACCTGGCCTAAAAGTCGTACGCCAGACAGACAGACTGACTGAAAGACGAACATTATATTTTGAGATGGCGACACGCTTGGAGTCTTCATATAAGGCGATTTTGCTGCATTAGCGTTGTGATTATTACCCTCGCTTCGCTCGGGGATTTTATTTTTTCTCTAACTAATAGATGGTTCTTTCCTCATTGTTTTAGATATTTAACATGTTTCTGCTGACTCATGCACGCTAAGTGACAGTTGCGGTCATCTTTGTTATTTCAATCCTCCAGTCGTTCATTTTGTTGTGTGGCTTTGCAACTTCATGTCCTTGTGTGTTTGCTAATTGGCAACAGAATAACAAATCTGGTGGTAAGGAATGGAAATGCTGCTAAGACTTCTCTGTCCAAAATATTTCAACTTCTGTTTACAGTGTTTATTGGTGACACTTGAGGTTTCATTTGAGGAAAATGTTTGGAAAAACCTCGCGCAACTGACTCGGCAAGGTGACTTTTGTGAAGGTCTCAATTGATAAGGGTGAACACCTACATGTATGAGTATTAGTTTTCTTTGGCCAGCCATTCCTACCTAGCTGTAACCTTTAAAATACCGAAAAACTTTGTTTTTCTACCTTTCTCTGACCTGAGGCTTGAAAAGGAACCCCTTTTGGGTGGAGCTCCCCTCTCCTTTTATCCGATCATTGATAGAATGCCAAACTGCCAGGAATAGAGCTAGAGCTAGAGCTATTTATTTATTTATTTATTTATTTTCTTTGCCACATAGAATGATAATATATACTGTACATATATACATAGATGTACATTAATAAATTACATAAAGAAATTACGTTTGCTAAGTGGTGGCGAGGAAGCCTCAAGAAACCATGGGGCTTATAGTGAAGAGGCCTCCTCACAGTGTTCGTACTAGTTTACAATAAAATAAAAACAGATTTGTTACGTTAATACGAAACTATTATAACGAGTCAAAATCTGGCTTACCTCGCAGAAATTTACAGAACGACTTGAAATATTTTGGCAAGCTATACTTTGCTCCTTTTATGTCGATCAGCTCAAAATAATTATATAATAAACTGTCATGTTTGTGCATTTGTGTTTGGTCATGCATAGTACGTAGCTGGCATAGTGTAAAATCCCGATCAAACGGTGATAATAATCAATGAGAGTTCGAACTCTCACGCCCGTTTTAACACGAACTATCATGAACTATCATGCACTATCATAGACGATCATCAACCAGCAAATAGCTTCACGTACGCTTTGCGGACCTATGTTTTTGCTTAGTAGTAGTGAGTGTGCGCTTTACAAAACAAGCGAACACATCTTCTTTCCTCTATGATCTCAGCTCTCCGGAATTGTTCTATGGAGTGTTTAGGAACAGCCCGATATCGCCTATTTACGCTCCGCTGCAGGTGGCCGTTGTTCATTAAAATTCAACATCTAAGCTGGTGGCGTAGGAGGTGTGCGCATGATATTTCTACAAAATATGCAGTATATGATAGCGCACATTCTCTGACGCACAGGAAATGACAAAAGGACGTGACAGTTTTGAATAAATAGATTCTTGACTAAGGACCTCAACCCGCTTTGTATTTATGTTTTTCGTTCGTTCTTTTCCACTGCTTCGTTGCAAATTATAATAAATTTTTATTTCTCATTGAAGTAGTCCGCTAAAGCTGATTATGAATGTTACGGTCTAGGTGATGCACAATATAGGGAATAAATTATTGATTTGACAGATAATTTCTGCATGCAACGTTGTTTTATTTATTGAGTGTTTAACTGAGTTGTAACCAAAAGAACAACTACTGCTTATCAAAATACAGTCATATGACAAAACTCATGCCATGACAGGTGTTCCAACTTCAATTTTGTCTGAGTAAACAGATAACTAATACCTAACAACTATTCAATGAAATTCAAAGGGGCCAAGAAACAAAAGGCACAAGGAGCTTTTATTTCCCATGATAGGGCCTGTCAACCAAAAGAAATATTATATAAATACTAATTACACTATTGTCTGTAAACTTGACAGGCAAGTAACTCGTGTAGTTTTATCGCTTTTTCAGAGAATTACTCGTGTCTTCGCAGTGTGTTGCTAAAATGTCAGCGTCATAATTCAAAGTTAAAAGCTTTGGGTATGGAATTAGACTATTTAGTCAGAATTATATTTTTGATGAATAAAATAAAGAGACAGTATAATGATTTATTGAATGAGTAGATTAATGACGGTAAGAAAAAGGGAAAAAATGCCGTCTCTTGTACGGTTTTGACGTAAATTGAGTTTCAGCTCAGTTCTTCGTGTTGTGCATATTAGTCTAATGCTTTGTTGCATTGTTTTTCTTAGTTAGCATTGAAATAGTTCGTTTGAATTGATTAGAATGATATGGTTGAGTCGATGACCAATATACTTAATAAGTGACACAGATTCATTGACATGCCAGTTTAATCTCTTTATGAGCTTGAAAATAGTCTTTTACATTTTCACACGTACATCGTAACAAAACTATAATTGCAACAGTGAAAAAAAGATCACCTTAAATTAGGAAGGACATTCCATGAAAGTTGTAGTCAAGTTTCAATTAAATTTGTGTGAGCAAACGGTCGATCAATATAAGTTGACTATTCATTAAGAGCAGCTAAGTGAGCATAATTACAAAGCGGAAAAAAGTGAACAAAGATATATCTGTCGACCAATAGCAGTACGTCGCCGTGTTAGTATATTTATTTCAATTTCAATAACTTTGGGTAAATTAGCTTACTCGCCAAAGTGCGATATCTGCCGTGTGGATTGGAGACACAAAGTGCTGTTTTGCGAAAAGATGCAAACCCTCGTTTTGACTCTCATTACAGTCATCTTTACAAGGTATCATCACTTTAATCACGTGTTATGTACCCTAACCCTGCTGTACTATTCTCACGTTAACTTTAAAGAGCAAGGTCTATGATACATCTGATCTGATGTGTTGCACTCCAAATTGACGAGGCCGTGCTCCAAAATACAGAAGTAAACAGTTTATGTATATTTGTTTACTATAGTGAAAGTTCCACTAGGCTCATCAACAGTGTTTGATTCGATAATGCACACTTACATTAAAGAATTCTATTTCCATTAATTGAAGGTATCGCCTTTACGAAAACCATGCGGTCACTAACACATTTTTCGCGCTTGCGTTCCCTATTCCCACCGACAAAGTATATATTTTCAAAAAGCTTTTAAATAACCCTATATTTAGTTTATACATTTTCCTTTTCCATTAACAGGGTTAGGTTTGAGAGCCCCATCTTTGTTAAAGCATTTTCAGTATCTTTAAGGTGGTTTGAGTGATAGTATATAAGGTTGGTCCAAATACGCCCAGTTGAGTACGATATGACCCTGGCAAGGGCGGTGGCTCTGGAAAAAATATTGAATTAATTACAATATCATTGCATGAGGTGCGTCTTGGGTACTGAACCGTTTCGTTTGTAAAGACAAAATTAACTTGAGGCAGTGATTCGTGAGCGGAGATTTAAGTTGGATAAAGAAACGAGAAAGGCAAAATTTGTAAGGGTCTAATCAGCTTGAAGGCTTGACCCAACGTTATTGCCCATACAGCTGACTACGAGAATATATTATTTCTCTAAATAATTCTAAGGTGCTTCTGTGAAAGTGCTTTCGTTTATTAGGGTTTGTTTATGAACAAAAAGTATTGTATTCACGACTTTTCTTTAGACTTTTGTCTTTGCTTGGTTGATCTTGATTAATAGAGTGACATACCTTCACGTCGGCAACTGAAAACGCATGAACTCTGTTAGTGCAGCCGCTGAGAATTCTAAATTTTGGTCGCGTTTATGGCAAATTTTATGTTGCATTTGATGTGTGCGATATCCACAGCAAGTGGACCACACCATTTCAATCCCTGTATGAGCTTGAAAATAGTCTTTTACACTTTCACCCTTACGTCGTAACAAAACTATGATAGCAGTTGTGAAAAAAAGACGACCTTAAAATAGTAGGAACATTCCATGAAAGTTGTAGTCCATTTTCAGTTAAATTTGTGTGAGCAAACGGTTCAGTGATCAATACAAGCTGACTATTCATTTAGAGCAGCTAAGTGAACATAATTATAAAGCGGAAAAAAGTGAACAAAGATATATCTGTCGACCAATAGCAGTACGTCGCTGTGTTAGTATATTTATTTCAATTTCAACAACTTTGGGTAAATTAGCTTACTCGCCAAAGTGCGATATCTGAAGTGTGGATTGGAGACACAAAGTGCTGTTTTGCGAAAAGATGCAAACCCTCGTTTTGACTCTCATTACAGTCATCTTTACAAGGTATCATCACTTTATTCAAGTGTTATGTACTCTAACCCGCTGTACTACTCTCACGTTAACTTTAAAGAGCAAGGCCTATGATACATCTGATCTAATGTGTTGCACCCAAAATTGACGAGGCCGTGCTCCAAAATACAGAAGTAAACAGTTTATGTATATTTGTTTACTAGTGAAGGTTCCACTAGGCTCATCAACAGTGTTTGATTCGATAATGCACACTTACAGGAAAGAATGCCATTTCCATTGATTGAAGGTATCGCTTTTACGAAAACCATGCAGTCACTAACCCATTTTTCGCGCTTGCGTTCCCTATTCCCACCGACAAAGTATATATTTTCAAAAAGCTTTTAAATAACCCTATATTTAGTTTATACATTTTCCTTTGCCATTAACAGGGTTAAGGTTTGGGAGCCCAATCTTTGTTAAAGTATTTTCAGTATCTTTAAGGTGGTTTGAGTGATAGTATATAAGGTTGGTCCAAATACGCCCAGTTGAGTAGGATATGACCCCAGCAAGGGCGGTGGCTCTGGAAAAAAAAATTGAATTAATTACAGAGTCATTGCATGAGGTGCGCCTTGGGTTCTGAACCGTTTCGTTTGCAAAGACAAAATTAACTTGACCCAATGTTATTGCCCCTACAGCTGACTATGAGAATATATTATTTCTCTAAATAATTCTAACGTGCTTCTCTAAACGTGTTTTCTTTCATTAGGGTTTGTGTATGAACAAAAGTATTGTATTCATGATATTTTTTTCACTTTTGTTTTTTTGCTTGGTTGATCTTGATTAATAGAGTGACATACCTTCACGACGGCAGCTGAAAACGTATAAATTCTGTTAGTACAGCCGCTGCGAATTCTAAATTTTGGTCACGTCCACGGCAAATTTTATGTTGCATTTGATGTGTGCAATATTAACAGCAAGTGGACCGCACCAGTTCAATCTCTGATGAGCTTGAAAATAGTCCTTTACACTTTCACACTTACATCGTAACAAGACTATGATTGCAGCTGTGAAAGAAAGACCACACTGAAATAGGAAGGACATTCCATGAAAGTTGTAGCCCAATTTCAGTTAAATTTGTATGAGCAAACGATCGATCAATACAAGCTGACTATTCATTTAGAGCAGCTAAGCGAACATAATTATAAAGCGGAAAAAAGTGAACAAAGATATATCTGTCGACCAATAGCAGTACGTCGCTGTGTTAGTATATTTATTTCAAATTCAACAACTTTGGGTAAATTAGCTTACTCGTCAAAGTGTGATATCTGCCGTGTGGATTGGAGACACAAAGTGCTGTTTTGAGAAAAGATGCAAACCCTCGTTTTGACTCTCATTACAGTCATCTTTACAAGGTATCATCACTTTAATCACGTGTTATGTACCCTAACCTTACAGTACTATTCTCACGTTAACTTTAAAGAGCAAGGCCTATGATACATCTGATCTGATGTGTTGCACCCAAAATTGACGAGGCCGTGCTCCAAAATACAGAAGTAAACAGTTTATGTATATTTGTTTACTAGTGAAGGTTCCACTAGGCTCATCAACAGTGTTTGATTCGATAATGCACACTTACATTAAAGAATTCTATTTCCATTAATTGAAGGTATCGCCTTTACGGAAACCATGCGGTCACTAACACATTTTTCGCGCTTGCGTTCCCTATTCCCACCGACAAAGTATATATTTTCAAAAAGCTTTTAAATAACCCTATATTTAGTTTATACATTTTCCTTTTCCATTAACAGGGTTAGGTTTGAGAGCCCCATCTTTGTTAAAGTATTTTCAGTATCTTTAAGGTGGTTTGAGTGATAGTATATAAGGTTGGTCCAAATACGCCCAGTTGAGTAGGATATGACCCCAGCAAGGGCGGTGGCTCTGGAAAAAAAATTGAATTAATTACAAAATCATTGCATGAGGTGCGTCTTGGGTACTGAACCGTTTCGTTTGCAAAGACAAAATTAACTTGAGGCAGTGATTCGTGAGCGGAGATTTAAGTTGGATAAAGAAACGAGAACGGGAAAATGTAAGAGTCTAATCAGCTTGAAGGCTTGACCCAACGTTATTGCCCATACAGCTGACTACGAGAATATATTAATTCTCTAAATAATTCTAAGGTGCTTCTGTGAAAGTGCTTTCGTTCATTAGGGTTTGTGTATGAACAAAAAGTATTGTATTCATGATATTTGTTCACTTTTTTTTTTTTTTTTGCTTGGTTGATCTTGATTAATAGAGTGACATACCTTCACGTTAGCAGCTGAAAATGCATAAATTCTGTTAGTGCAGCCGCTGAGAATTCTAAATTTTGGTCACATCCACGGCAGATTTTATGTTGCATTTGGTGTGTGCGATATCTACAAAAATGTCTGAGGTCAAAAAAAAAAAAAAAAAAAAAAAAAAAAACTATTTCGTGCGATTGATTTATGGATCATTAACAGCACGCTTTTCTTTTTTTGTTTGGCTTTGCAACTTTATACGCGCACCAGCTGTCAGCAATTTTTATTTCAAATTTCTGCAATTTCAATTTCAAATTTCTGCACTGTTTGGGATAAATTGACTTGATTTCAGCCAAATAGAGTGCAGAGAGTATTGCATGCGTATTATTAACGAGAAAACATGATGTGCATGAGGAACTTAGAGCTATTCTGCATGAAGAGATAGGAAGAAAAAAAAGGTAACAGAGTTCAAACGAGTTCGCCCCAACTTTTACAATTCAGCCGGAAAACGGCAGTCTATTTAGTGCTAACTTGTCGAAAGAGCAGCGGTGTTGATAATAAGGACTTGCGCAGCTCCATACCATGTGGAGTGATGTTTAATTTTTAAGTCGCCATGACAACCAAGAACGACAACGGGCGCCATTTTCTGTGTGAAATGAGAGGCATAGCACATTTGTATGGGTAATCGCATGCTTTCAAGTGCAATTTGGAATAAATTTACGAGTGCTTATTTATTCCAAAATTGCACAAGAAATTATGTGATTACTTGTTAATAACATGCATACAATAATTTACGTCGCGCAATTTTGTTACAATTCGCAAATGTCTCCCAAGAACTTTGCTTTCTCGCAAACAGAATCGGAATCGTCCTAAGGAATGAAAACACACCCTTTTGTTTTGTTTGGCTTTGCAAATACGCACGCCGTCTGTCAGCAATTTTTAATTTCAAATTTCTGCACTCTTAATTTCACATTTCTGCACTGTTAATTTCACATTTTTGCACTGTTTGGGATAAATTGACGCGCGCTCAGCCAGTCAGAATGCAGAAATTATTGCATGCATGTTATTAAAAGTGTAATTTCCAGAGACCTGATGAATTGATATTGTTTTCCATAGAACTGAGCTGAATTAATTTAAATTCTATTAATTCAAAAACATGTTCAGTTACATCAATAAACAATGGACATATCTTAAGTGACGTATTGGTCGGCAAATATTATAATTGACATTTACTGCCCTCCCTCCCCCCCTTCTTAGATGTCACATTTGTTATAATTCTAATTGCTTATTCTGTTTGAAGGTCTGTTGTAGGTCTGTCTTTCTGTCCAGTCACTTTGCCCCAGGACACCCCCGATGGTTCTCCTTGTCAAATTCTCCGCCAACAAGATCTTGCCAGGAACCAGGCCTTGTATCGTTTAGTGTCCGGTGAACCATTGCATCCTTACGCCACGTTAAACATGACTGCACAAGAGCTGACAGAAATTATCAAGCAAGATCCATTCATAAGGACGTATGCTTCAGGGTATGTTGGTATGGGACAGGCCGCTGAGGGGATATTTAAACAATACATCCAGGAAAACGGAGCAAAGCCAATAACTAGCATCAAGGATTATGCAGACATTTCTGCTTACTTCAGGACAGCTATTCAGCTCGTTTTTGGGGTGAGTCAATGTACTCAGTTTTTGAGGCACCTTTTTTGTTGCATTAGTAATTATTGTAATGTGGCAGCTTATAGACAAATTAATTCAAACTCGAGTACCGTAAATGCTGGATCAACCAATTTCTTTCGACTCGACATTTTGGTGAATGGAATGCCAGGTTTGTCTGTTCAGTGTTGTTAAGCTAAAACAACATTCTTGAGACAAACCTAGCATATTATTAGTTTTAGATTTACACGACTTTTTCTCATATTCTTGGCCGCCTTTACTCTTTATGGTATTCTTGAGATGTAGCTGATTACGTCCTCATTTTTTCATGGAAAGAGTCAAGTCCGCATTCCATCAAGCAATGAGCCCTTTCAAAGCGACAACACCAAATGGTTTGAAGACGAGTTATACGCACAGCAGACACTGGCAGGAGTAAACCCCATGACAATTCAACGAGTCACGATTCATGGAGGTACAAACACCAAGTCAGACAATGCTCGATAGACTTGTAAACAACAACACAAATGTCACGAAGACATGAGAGTGTAATTAATTGGAACAGGTCAAATTAGTTCATTATAGTCCCTTCTGGCTAATAAGCAACTTCCACAATCATGCGCAGTAGCACACTTTACTGCCTAAATAAATGATTGTCTATGGTTTTGTTTTTACATAGAGCCGTTTTTGGATGACTGTCGAAAACCAAAACCAAAGTAATCACACAGGCCAATCACAGAGACTGAGAGAAAACAGTTCAGCCAATCAGAAGCCAAAGTAATTCACGTTTGGTCTTGCGTTTGGTTTTACTTTCCAATCAGCAGTGCGAGTACACGCCATCGCTTGCGTGAGAAGTGCTTGGTTTTGGCTTTGGTTTTGTTCCTGATTGGTTGAGAATGCTGCCAAACTTGTGTGGGCCAATCCGAAAGCGTAGCAAACACAAAACCAGAGCAATCATACGATTACTTTCGACAGTCATCCGAAAACAGCTCTAATTACGTTTTGACCAAAGAAGCAGTTCTTCACTCTGCCCGCCAACTTACAGTATGTCAGCCTTGCGAACTAGGCATGATGGTGAAACTGCATACAAATGAGACAATAGTAAGGTTTCTAATGAACTTTTCTTGATGTCCCTAAAAGTCCCTGTAGTCCGTCGTTGCCGTATGAAAACCGTTGACGGAGTATGGTGTCACTTTCCCTTCGAGTACGATGGACAGATGTACAACTCGTGCATTAAACGTTCGAAATACGGTCGTCCCGGGTGTTCAACTACAGCAAAGTATTCTAGAAGACGATGGAGAACCTGTGAAGGTAAAGAGTCACTGTTCCGGTACACTCACTAGCTTCTGTCATGTTCCGTTCCTTAGTCCCTCCTACATTACCCTGGGATATATATGTCGCCAGTAAGCACTGTTTGATGGAATACATCGAGATAATTCAATGGAAAGCTACCTATTTCCCTCTGATTTGGTGACTTTTAATATGCTTATTCTCATTGTTTCCTTTTTCTCTTTTTTTTCAGAGGTTGACGAGAAAGAAAAAGATGGTACGTGCTTTAAGAACCTAGCAGGAAGCTAAGTAAAGGAGTAGAGTGTACAAAAAGGGAAAATTTTGCCCAAAGAACTGACTACTTTAACAATTGTTCACCCCCTTCTGTAACGCGTGAAATCTAATCGACGTGCTGTGAACGAAGAGTTAGAAACTGCAACATCTAAATGATGCTACTTATGTGATCAAGTTAACATTATATAAGCATACAGTACATGAGAGCTCTAAGCAATGTCATGCATAATCGATTACTTGGGCGTGGGACCTTTGCGAATATCGTATTTCTATTATTACTCTGTCCCGGCTGCTCTAGTTAGAGCTTGGTCTTCTTTCCTCTAGTGCGTGGTTTGAGGGTAAATTTAGATATTTTGGTCTGAAATAGGGTAAGGGTTTTCAGGTCCAGGTGGCACACCCCCACCCAAAATTATGATGAGTGTCCCCCAGAATGGAACACATGCTAATATCATGTAAATGCTAATATAATGCTAATATATGATTACTACTTAGTTCTTAATTTGGGGGTTGGGTAAAATGTTGTATTAAGGTTTAAAACGCCAGCCAGGAAAATTCCGCTATATGTGAGTCTCCTTTACCTATTTTTCCGCAAAGTGGACAACAACAACTTATCTTTGCCGCTTCTATTCTATCCTAGAAGGTAGTTGCACTGTGAAGACCACTCGAGGAGAATGGTGTCATTTCCCGTTCAAGTACAAAGGACAGGTGTACACCTCGTGTACAACTCGTGATTACTACCGATCCTGGTGTTCAACTACAGCTGAGTACAAAGGGCGCTGGGGAAGTTGTGGAGGTAAATACTAAACCGGTACACTTTACTAACTCGTACTGCCTCTCTACTGCATTATACCCAACGAATTGAAACAGTTCTCCGCTATGATTGCCATGTTTTATCGTCATCATCACCGAACTGATATCTCGGACAGTGGTTTAATGGTTTCATATACACGGCTCATAAACGACACTTTCATCTTCTTTATCACATTCTCACACCGTCCTTTCCATTTTCAGAGAATGTTGGCGAGGAAAACGAACTAGGTACGTACACTGCGAGCTGCAGCTAACTCTTTCACTCCCAAGATCAAAATGCAGTTTCTCACAACCTTTAAAAAGAAAAAATATGAGTGATGTAGTGAGAATTGAAAGTTTAATCAGCTTTTATCTGAGCAAGGTATTAAGAGCCAAGTTCTCCTTATTCTATGATGTATTTTGGATGAGAAACTGAAGGAGGAAATTGGAGCTGATCACTCTTGGGAGTAAAAGGGTCAAGAGCGACACATCTTTCTACAGATGAAAGCTCTAAAGAACATTATCCGGCCATTTTAAGAAGGCAAAAACGCGTGTGTAAACATCTACAAATCATTTCTCCCCGCTTCAATCTGTCGCCTTACAGGGGAGCGTTCACTGTGCAATCACCGACTCTTGCATCCAATAAATATTTAATAGCGCCTTTTGCGCGAATACGATACGACGTTTGTTCTTGTTTTACTGCTTTTTCCTACAACACAAATGTCAATCCTAATACTTTACACAACAACTCACCAATTCCGTGTAGTGCATTTTTTGACGGAAAACGGCTGCGCACTGTGGGCAGTTAAATGTACGATTTGCAGGTCAATGTCGTCGCAACTATCCTGAAGCTAATTTGTTTGCATGAAAATTTGTTAATTGTCTGATGTTATTTGTAAACGTTGCAGGGGACGTTGGACTGGATTTCGCTAAACTTAGTCAGAACTTGAACCCTAGCTTTGAATGGGAAGCTGCTGTGCAGGAAGCCTTGGGAAAAGAGATCACTTTGAAAAAGGTTTGCATATAGAAACGTTCTTTAGCACCCTCTTCTTTATCTGTGGATTGTGTTGGAAGCGTCAGCCCTGTCTCTAGAGCGGAAGGACCGTTTTCCAGAATGAATCAGACTTCTCATTTATTTGCTGTGGCCCAGTTCTTGTAGCTAGTAGTATTTCAACTAGTTTTTATTTTTAGTGCAAAGCTTTGGTACTAAAAGTGAACTAGGCTCAGTGCCTACAGTGAACTCTCTCTATGGCGGAAACCCTCTGGACTGTATTTAGTGTCCGCCGTAGAGAGGTGTCTGCCTTAGAGAGAGAAATCAATTCAGTTACAGAGATACAAGTGAAAATCGGCAAAGACCAAAATCTGTATGCTGTCCACCTAGGAGTGCTGTTCGCTTTAGATAGGTGGCCGCTTAGAGAGAGTTGAGTGTACTCCCATAAGGTCAAACGTCGAAAATAATATTTATTATTAATAGTCATTTCTCTCAAATTGGACACCTCTCTCAGTACGACGGACAGCATACAGATTTGGTCTTTGCCGATTTTCAGTTGTTTCTTTGTAACTGAACTCCTAAAGCGGACACGGAATGCTAGTAGCCGAGGGTGTCCGCCTTAGAGAATGTTCGCTGTATGTTAAAGAGTAATTAATAGTTAATGAGTATTCATTAATAGTTAATGAGTAACTGCGGCCATTTTTGTATCATACGAAAATGGCGGATTCTCACGTTTTTCAACATTTTATCACGAAATAAATCAGCACAAACTCAGGAAGTGTATTGAATACGGCAAGCAGCGACAGTCAGATCAATCAGTAATAACGTGGGCGCCTCAGGAAAGTCGAGCTCCGAATGTAAATATAAACATGGGCGCGCAAAGCATCTACGGTGAGAGGGTCTCTTTAACGTTACAGGAAAATCACAAAGCATCAATAAGCGTATTTTTATTTCGTGTAAAGTCATTTGGAGAAACGGTTTTTACTGCGCAAGTGAGTGAATAAATAATAAAATAAAATAAATCACTTTCTTTAAGTCTCGATGTATTTAGCACTGCCGTGCTAATTGGGGAGACTTGAAATGCAGAAACGAAATATCACAAACTGAACACAAAATTGTTAAGAATCCCAGCTGGTCGGAGGCTAACCAGTTGGCTATTTACATATTGTGGCCGAGGATTTGAACTCAGGACTACCGTGTTGCAAATTCAGCTAGTGATCAGAGCGGGACTTGAACCTGGGACCTCCGGATTTCAAGTCCGGCGCCCTAACCACTCGGCCACACTGCCTCCTTATGAGTCTTGTTTCTCTGCAGCTGAACTCTTCCTAAGGCGGACACTAAATGCTAGCCCCGAGGGTGTCCGCCTTAGATCGAGTTCGCTGTATGTTAATGTATCCTTTCCTATTTTTCGTTGTCTCGCAGGCGGTTCAAGATGGCTACATTTATGCTTTGCGTTATCCCATGTGTGACGATTTGCCGACCATCCGACCTGATCTTACCGATTTTGATCCACGCCGCAAAATGCGCGACTTCCGCTCACCCATAGTTCTTTTGGTCTCGGACCCAGACTCTTCAGCGGGCGGTCTGATACCGCTGGCCATTCAGACAGATCACACCCCAGGTGAGAAGACGTCTGCAAACTGTTATTGCAGATGTCAGTGGTTTGACATACAAACGAGGCAAATGGGTTATTTCAGCATTGTATTGACCCGAAAGACTCGTTTGCATGCTTCGAAAAACAAAAGAATAATTGGACCGCAGGCTCAACTGCAATAACAGCTATTTAGTTAAAGTAAAAAAAGATCAAAGTGCACTGAGCTTATAATGCAAAAATCATCCTAACTATTCAAGGATGAATGAGTTATGCAATTCCTTTTTGACATTTGACCTGTCAACTCTCTCTGAAAATAAATGCAAACTTTTGTTATGCAATCCTATTGCTTGGATCGAGGGTTTTAACGTTACTTTCTTTAAATATACAGTTTCTCCTGTATACACACCAAAGGATGGCGATAAGTGGATATTCGCTAAGCTGGAGGCGCACATCACAGACCTTGGATACAGTCAAATCGTGGAACATCTGGTCAAAGTACACTTCATTATGGAAGCCGTGTGCGTGCCAATGAAAAGAAACCTTCCATCTCAACACCCTTTGCACCAGATAATGAAGTTTCACTGTCGCGAGGTCACAGTCCCAAACATTCTAGGAACCCCAGCGCTGGTGAATGAAGAACGCACCATGCATCAGTTATTTGCCTATGGTAGTAATGGCGTCGTTCAGCTGATTCGAGATTCCTACAACGAAACAACTTGGGATGTGACTGACTTTAGGAGAGGGCTTAAGGTAAGAAATAAACACGAGGGAGGCGTGGGTGGGGAATAGAGTGCCTTAGCCCTTATTTAGATGTTCACTGTCATTGCAGTCTCCTGCAATCTTTCTAAATCTTTCCGCCTTTTTATTCAAACAAATTATCTTGATTTTATGTAATCTCGGAAAGTAGAGGAAATATGACCTTTTTCAAGGACGAAAAACACTTGACTTTGTTATCCTTCGCTGAGCTGATATAGCACTTTATGATCATTTTCATGTAGGTTTGCTGTTTTTCACTTATTTATTCCTTTATTTGTTAGAAACGTGGACTTCTTGACAAAAAGAGGATACCCTTCTTTCCTTATCGCGACGATGGAGAAGTTATCTTCTCTGCGATCGAGAACATGGTGAACGATTATATCAACCTGTAAGTTTATGTCATTTTATACCAATATATTTACATTTAGAGTTACGTACGCCACAATCCCAGCTCAAGTGTCTACCAAAATTTATGTGGTTGGGTGATTTATCTCAAAATAACTTTTAGGCTATAAAGAATATCGCCCCCAACAGAAAAGAAGCAAAAAAAAAAAAAAAAAAAAAAAAAAATGGACATAATTATGCAGACTGGCCATTGGCGTTTATCGCAAGGGGTTTTCAGCTGGCCGTGGATTATTAATTGGGAGAGTCCGTACGAACCTTGCCATAATAAAATGGTTTACTTTGTATGTTTTACACAGCTATTACGCAGAAGATGAAGACGTAGAAAGTGATAAAGAGCTTCAGGCATTTGTTAACGAGATCTCGGCTGACGGAAAAGGACCAAATGGAGGCAAAGGGCAGGTGTGTAAATTTATTAACTGGTGTATCAACTATGTGTTGACGAGGGTAATGGAACACCGTCAAAGAGAAATTTTACAATAACACGTCAGTTTCTCGCTTTGTTATTGGCTAATTTTCATTATCAATAAGAGGACAGACACATAAAATCGAGTGCTGACGACAGTGATTTGGACGAAGAAGGTGAATTCAGCTTCAAATTTACCTCAGTTCTTGCAAAAGCGACATTCGGCATTTGAAGTAGAGAACCAGAAGTGTTCAGAGGCGAATTTCCTTGAGCTTTGTCTTGAAATTGTCCAGAAAACCGCAGCAGAAAAGTGTCTAGTTTCATTTCTTTCCAACTTCTTTGACAAAATTTTATTTTGCACGCGCGAAATGCTCACGTCAAACTGTCACTTTTTGGCCAATGAAATGTCTTGAATTTCAACCTCGACCAATTAGAAAGCGGGAAAAGTTGTTGACAACATTTCGGTCAAATCGAACAAAATCCAGTTTTCTTGCGTGTTTTCCCCGCGTCGTCGCTTGAGTTTTGTTATTGTAAAAAACAAATTGACGCCAGTTTTTTATGTGTCTGTCCTCTTATTGATCATGAAACGCGTCATAACATTGTCAAAAAGTTGCGGATCCACTCGGCGAAGCGCCTCGTGGATCCACAACTTTTTGACAATGTTATGACGCGTTTCATGATCAATAAGAGGACAGACACATAAAAAACTGACGTCAATTTGTTAAATAGCTGACGTTTCGAGCGCTAGCCCTTCGTCAGAGCGAATGACGAAGGGCTAGCGCTCGAAACGTCAGCTATTGTCTCTTTGACGGTGTTCCATTACCCTCATCAACACTTAGTTGATACACCAGTTTGTCTTCCGCCACGCCGACGCGGTCAACCTAGTTCTCTTAAGAGCTGGTATTACACTGTAAATTTATTAGTCAAGATGTGCTCGGTGGACGACTGACTTTAAGATACAGGACGGCAATGCCAATGAAACAATAAAATTAGTCACAGAAGACATAAGAAACACGCGCATTTCTGAAGTTGACAGCGGGTCGTCGTGCTCTCGCGTGCGACTTCAAATGCTTCCTTTTACGTCGTTGTCAGGACGTGGACAACATTTCGAGAAATTACGACAGTCGCTCTTCTTAGTAGGAGACGATGGAAGCAAAATAACCTCGGCAAAAATGGAGCAAATTGAGCAACCTTAGAATACACAAAGTTACAAAGACAGGAATATGGAGACACTTTTTTGGGGGGTCCTTGCACTGCCCTCGCCGTATTAGGTTTCTTAAACTCCCTAATATCGGCGTGACGGGCTGATCAGCAAACACACTGTAACGTTTGATTTCCAAACAATTCACAGATCAAAGGCTTCCCAGCAAAGGTGGATTCCAAAGAGCAGTTGAAGGAAATTGTGAGTCGTATGATTTGGCAGTTGTCAGGGCAACATGCATCCGTGAACTATGAACTGATTGACTATGCCACTTACCTGCCAAACATGCCAACCAAGATCTATAATGACAGCCGAGTGGAGCCTGGAACGTTCTCTCATCTCAACCTACCAAACAGACTCACTGCAGCTGTAAGTATATTACAAAGCTAGTTATGCACCAATCATGTTCGAGATTTAATAAATTTCCACTTGTTATACACCAATCATGTTCAAGATTTAATAAATTTCCACTTGTTATACACCAATCATGTTCGAGATTTAATAAATTTCCACTAGTTATACACCAATCATGTTCGAGATTTAATAAATTTCCACTAGTTATACACCAATCATGTTCGAGATTTAATAAATTTCCACTTGTTATACACCAATCATGTTCGAGATTTAATAAATTTCCACTTGTTTGCCGTGGTGTGGACTCGGCGAAGCGCGTCGTGGGTCTACAACATTTTGACCTTGTGATGACTAAGTCGTGGTAAATAAGAGTCCACACCACGGCAAACCAATGGAATTTTTTTTACCACAACATTTAGAAATATACAAGGAAGTTTCGTTGTATTTCGTTGCAAAGCGTGACACGCTGACGTCAGCTGGCGTGACATTGTTGTCTGGACTCTTATTTACCACGGTTAATCGACCAATCAGAGAGCGAGAAACTAGTGTGTTGTGGTAAAAGTTAACATTTCTGATTAGTCTTATTTTATAATACGTTGAACATTACAGAGCCTGTTTTCTTTTTTTCTTTTTCAAAGATCCAACAATCGTTTGTAACCACCCTGTCAACATTCCGCTTTGATAACCTGTTTGACTACGGTTATGAGCTGGATGACCAGAAGGCCAGGACTGTTGTGAACCGTCACTTCGCCTATCTGATGTTGCACATTCAGCCGCAGCTGGAAGAAAGAAACCGGATGCGCAAAAATAAAGGCCAACTCACTTTCCCTTACTTGCTGCCAAGATGGCTGCCCAATGGTGTTCAGTCATAAATGACGTCACTAAAAGCACTCAGCCTTTAATGTATTATGTATGCCGTGTTCCTTTGGGGTAGATAGTATGTGTCACGTACAACGCACTTTCACAATCATGCGCGGTAGCAAATATTACTTTCTGGTGCTCGTCTAACAGGAATTTCTGTCAAGTTTAAAGAATCGGGCCCTTAGGGTTTTAGCTGTCCAAATATGTTTGCTTGCTTAATCATGAGGAATTGTTTGCCAATTATAATGGTTTTGCCAAAGTTTGCAATTGTCAGAAATATAATGTGTATTCCATGTATTGTCTACTTTGTCGTGAGCAAAATTTCAATAAATGGATAAACTACAGAATAACCCGCACTTCAGGAAGGGCTGTCTGCGTACAGGATACGCGGTGAAGTCAGATCACCCCTCCCCCTAATTTTGTGAAGTATTATATGAAGTGGGAGGGAGGGAGGAAGGGAGGGAGGGAGGGAGGAGGTGGGGTGCTTCGTTGTTTGTAATCATCAATGGCGACTGTGGAACGGCTCGACAAACTAGACAGTCTGCTGAGAACTTCTTGGCATCGCTTTTTAAAACCCCGACTGCAAGTTAAACTTCAGAAAATAACAAAGTCTTATATACCTATCAGTGTACACCCAGAGGGGGAGGGGGAGGGGGAGGGTGCGGGCAAGAATTTGACCAAAAAGCAAAAATTTCAGCCAAATTCCTGAGAATATCTACTAAGACCCACCCAGATTTTCTCAGACTAGATAGCTTTTAAAATGGTAGATTAATGTCAATTAAAACTCAAATAGATGCCCCAAAGCGAAGAGATTGAAGACAATTGGTAACGGCGTCTGAAGATTTGACCCCTGCGCTTCCCTGTCAAAGGCAAATGTCCCAACCCCCCCCCCACCCCACCCACCATCTCCTTCTTCGCTCGGGGTTAACATTGATTTTCATACTCTTAAAACTGAACGGCTGCGAAGAAGGAGCGTCACCAATGACGCTATAAAATCTGTCGGTTTTATTGAAAAGTGTATTTCATTAACTGTGTCATTATTGGGCAGACTGGAGTTGACCGATTCTAAGTGATTTTCCATGCGCGCTTAAAATGCGTTCCAGAAACATTTTCAAATGTAGTCCAATGATAAAAAAGGTTGTTTTGCGCCACCCTCGTTCCCAGTCTACAGTGAGGGTTTCAACCACGATAAAAACTCACAGATTGATCCGATTTTTATCATCTTTTCGCCGTTCGTCCTTATTTTTGTTACGCTTTTCCACACATATAAATGCTTCCTCAGAGGGCTTAGGTACACTTTAAGGTTTGGGATATCTGACCTGTAGCGAAAATATTTGAAAGACTATAATACATTAAATATGTCCACAGTCCAACTACACTCAATGAACACGCTTATTATGCTCTATCACGTCTTCCTTTAGCGCAAAATATTCTGAACACAACCAACACTCGTAAACGTTCTTATAAAATATATACGGATCTGTCTCTCTGTGTTGAAAAAAATGCTTTACCAACTGATCCTTTTCTGTGAATGTTTCACAACATATCTCACACGTGTAGCGCTTGACTTTACTATGTCGAAATTGGTGCTCTGCAAGTCTATTTTCCCGTGTGAAGCTTTTGTCACAGTTGTCGACAATGCGCATTTTTTCTCCAGCACGTTCGTGGTTGCGCAGCGTCAAATAAGTTCCTTCATCAAAGCCTTGATTACTTTCAACAAATCGGCGAGGAGTCTTCCATGTGTGCACACCTTGGTGTTTGGTCAGATCCCTCTTGCGCGCAAATGTCTGTTCACAATTACGAAACGCAAGAGGTTCTTCTGTATGTACACGTTTATGTGGGGTCGGGGCACTCTTGCGTGAAAAAACCTTTTTAAATATTTTACTCTTGGGTAGTTTTTCTCCTGTGTGTACTAATTGGTGCTGATTCAGGTTATTCTTCTGTGAAAAAGCCTTTTCACATATTTTACACTTGTGAGGTTTTTCTTCTGTGTGTACAAGTTGGTGCTGTATCAGGTGACTCTTCCGTGAAAAAGGCTTTCCACGTGTTTTACACGTACGTAGTTTTTCTCCTGTGTGTAGTAGTTGGTGCCGATTTAGATTACTCTTCAATGAAAAAGGCTTTCCACATAATTTACACTTGTGTGGTTTTTCTCCTGTGTGTACAGTTTGATGACTGGTCAGGCTACTCTTCCATGAAAATGCCATTCCACATATTTCACACTTGTGTGGTTTTTCTCCTGTGTGTACAAGATGGTGTCGGCTTAGGTCATTCTTCCGTGAAAAAGCCTTTCCACATACTATACACCTGTGAGGTTTTTCTCCTGTGTGTACCAATTGATGTTGGGTCAGGGTACTCTTATGTGAAAAAGCCTTTCCACATATGTTACACGTGTGTGGTTCTATTCCCGTGTGTACAAGCTGGTGCTGGATCAGGCTAGACTTGCATGAAAAATCCTTTTTACAAGTTTTACACTTGTGTGCTTTCTCTCCTTTGTGTACAAGAATGTGCCGGGTCAAGTTACTCTTCTTTGAAAAAGGCTTTCCACATATTTTACACTTGAGAGATTTTTCTCCTGTGTGCACATGCTGGTGTCGCCCGAGTTGACTCTTCGTGGTGTTGATCCTTTGAGTAACGTTGCGTTTCATCTGGGTAACAGCATAAAGTTTAGTTAACTCGTATAAAGAAGGAATGCATTGTGCAGTAGAAATTTGGCAAGGCAGCCATGTTGCATCCCAGGAACATGGAAATATTTTTGTGAAGAATACCTTTTCTTTTCCATAGGAACTAAATTCTATTGTTTCTGCAACATGGCTGCCGTGCAAAACCTCTATACGTTTGCCCCCTTCCCCTATGAAGACGACTGGGTGTTGCGGGAAATAATAATAAAAAAAAAAATCGACAAAGGAATGTAGAAATAAAAGAAAACCGATAATTTGTAATTTGTGGTACGCAACTGTTTCCTGATTTTGGGAACTCCCTTGACCAATGCAGTGTTGCAATGAAATGGTATCAACTCAAGATTGATGTGGATAAATTCGATTTAAGAAATATATAACGCGTCACCGTGTAATATAGCCTCATCTAAACACGCGGGAAGTTGGGAGAACACTCGAGTAGCGCCGCCTCGTGGTTTCCTTACGCTACTCCCAACTTCCCGCGTGTTTAGATGAGGCTATATTACACGGGAACACGTTATATATTTCCTTTATAAAATAATTAGCCAAGTAAAAAACATCGCGTATCGCGTCAGCGTGTAATATACTCTTATCTAACACGGTTATTTAGGCAATCAGGGCGCGCGTAGTATCATAGTTATTTTATAATATATATATATATATATATATATATATATATATATATATATATATATATATATATATATATATATATATATATATATATATATATATATATATATATATATATATATATATATATATATCTTATTAACCGAGTGCGGCCATGAGGCGACGAAAAAAACGAGGATCCACAACTTACGGTACGGACCAAGCAAACGAGGTTAATAAGATATTTATTATATGGCTTTAGATCTTTCGGCAAACATAAAACAAGGCCCCAAGGAGTACTCGTCTCGTTCATTCAACAACATCAATCGCGATCAGGCATGAATTACGCACGTTTGTTTTCACAACAAATTCAGTTAACAGCTTACAATTCTACCGATTTGAAAATCTTGAAAGAAAAAAAGCTTCTGTCGAACCAACCACCTAAATAAATCCCAATTGTTCTGAGCTGAATAAAATGGCCGATAGCGTGTGTCAAACAACGACACTTCAAACGAGCTCGCTCTCGAGCAGTTGCTCACTCACTAAAGCTTTTAAAAAACTGCAGTCTTATCTTTTTCCAGAAGAAACTGTTTTGTAACTCAGAGTATATTTTGTTCTTTTGAATAAGTTTCTTACACACACAATAATGTGGAAGGCAAAATGACACTAAAGGAAAATCATTTCATCACACACCGTGACCGACACATCGTTAAAAGTTATATTATTCAAAACTCACCGATTAATTTTCCTGCCTCCTCGTGGAGCGTTTAGGTTTTCTTCCAGCAAACTAAACATCTTCAAATCACCACGGTGTCTTTGTCCCAGACAGTGATTTCGAAATATAGAGAGTTCTGGTGCATCGTGAAAAATATATTTACAGGCTTCACAGTGCGCCATGACGAGTAAATATGTCTGCAAAACTTGATTTTTGCACGGTTTTAGTCATAACTGTTCACGGTGATTGATCGCTTTCCACTTTCTTCCTAGCAAGTGTGCGAATTTCAACACAGGGGTAAAACAACCCTCCATAGATCTGCAGCACTTTTTGTCAATGACGGTTGAGGTCGCAAGCAAATTTTTCCTCGAGTATTTTGATTCCTTCTTCGTAACGGTAATTTTCCCAGATTGTAAGCTTTTCATGATCATCACAACTTAACAGTGAGTATCCGGAACGTTTAAACCTCCCATTGAACTTCTGGGCCTTCTATGGCAAACGTTTAGCATCTACTCCAGTAATCATTCGCGATCCACATGTACAAACTGAATCTGAGCGAGCCGTACAGGAAAATATTGCCCGCTCTGACAACCAATCAGAATGCACCATTTCGCGCGTATTGCCCGCTCAGAAACTAGCCATATAATAAATGTATATATGTGTGTGTGTTATATTTAACAAATAAACCAGCTTCAAGCGTGCTCCGTTCAGAAATAAAGCACGCAGCAAGTGACGAAAGCACGAAAGAAGTGTAGGGAGAAACGCGAGCCGAAGGCGAGCGTTTTTCCCCACTTCTTGAGTGCTCTCGGCACTTGCTAAGTGCTTTATTTCTGAACGGAGCACGCTTGAAGCTGGTTTATTTGTTTTATAACATAGAACTTCAAAACTTTCACAATAAAACTGTCTTCATTCATCAAAAATGTTGGAATGCTAACAGCGATGAAAAAATAGATTCTCCTAAACGGCTCGGCGGTCCGAATTGCCAAGTCAGTACAGTTTCGCTTCAATTTTTCAACCAGGCCGTCTGTTCTATAAAATTAGACAACATCTCACAGTAAAGAACTATATTTCCTGTAGAACTTTGGACTACAAGTACATGAAATCATACAGTCGGCTAGTGCATAAAATGCAAATTTGAAGGGAATCAACAAATGCTCCAACGGCCGACTCGAAAATTGTGTGAATGAAAACTTACCGATTTCTTGACTCTACCTCGTAGTACAATCATTTAAAGTCCGTCCGAAAATTCTTCAATCATTTTTTTCAGTCACATCGTCGGAAATTCTTTCTCTTGCATCACTACAAACACGTCTGTTCGTCTGTCTTCGCCGTTCATGTTCAGTGATTGCTCACGGCTGATCTTCTTCGACTGAATGATTTGCTCTCTCCTTCCTTGTTGAAGCATTCAACTTCATTCAAACAACCCACTGATGTAATTGTGACTCCCAAGTATGCTGTACTTAGGGACAGTGCTTAAACCGAGTCGCTTTCCACGACGCTGACAAGAAACTTGCCGTTCTTCGACATAGATTTTCCCTCTCCAAACTGTTGAAGTGCTTTTTGAAGAGGTCACGTTCTTTACCGATTCACGGTGAACCGTACTACTACCACTACGGTACCTTCACTTAAAGCCAAATTTTATCTCGAAGTTGGGCATTGGTGACTCCATTCTCGCATTATTTTCTCTTTTTTGCCAGAGGATGACGTAAGCGTGGTTTATAACTTATAAACCACGGGTAAGTGTGGTTTATACTCTGGCAAACCACGGTTTTCGACCAATCAGCGCGCGGCTTGTATCGTGACTATGTTATAAATATATTTTTTATATAGACACGAGTGTTTTACTGGAAAATATACCGTGCGTAAAATCCATACGAAACTACATCCGGGACCCGAGTATTTTCCATATCCTCACTAGTGAGGATATCGTTGGAATCATTTCCCGCTTATGCACGGTTGTTTGTGCAATTTCTCATAAAACACTCGTGTCAAATATAATAAAAAGAAAATTACACGGCGGCTTGAAGATATGGATTTTATTTTCTCGTGCTAAAAACAATATTTTACTCACCCGCGAAGCGCTCGTTCGTAAAATATTGTTTTTGCCACTCGAAAATAAAATTCATATCTTCGCGCCGCCGTGTAATATCCTATATATATATATATATATATGTATGTACATTTAGTAAATTTCCATTGGTTTGCCATGGTGTGGACTCTTATTTACCACGATTTACGTCATCACATGGTCAAAATGTTGTGGACTCATGAGGTTCTTTGCACATTATAACAGCACTGTTTACTTTAACTTCTGAACTAAAGGAAAAGGTTTGACCACTAAGTACATTTTCTTTCAACTCTTGAACCACCAAATAGAACTTAGAAGTGTGTTTACTTAGATGACTAGAGATAAATGAATATCAACATTATAGATAACTGATAACCCTTTCACTCCCAAGAATGACCAACTTCAAATTTCTCCTAAGTTCTTGGTAAACCAGAAATATCACACAGTAAAGAGAATTTAGATTTTGATACCTTGCTCAGATGAAACATGGTTTAACTGTTAATATTCTTACTTCGTCACTCATACATTGTTTTCTTAAAAGGCTAGGAGAATCTATAGTTCGATCTCCAGAGTAAAAGGGATAACCTTGTTGCACTAAGACCTGATTGAGCTATCACATCTTACTGCATCACACAAACTGTTTCTTCCTAAACTGTCGGGAGGATTTGTATTTTAAGTTTAGGAGGCAAATAGTTCAAATCTGACTTGCTGTCATTTTCATAGTAACCTGTTGTTTTTTTCCTACGAGTTAAAAACAATTTTCTTGGGGTAATTTGATCCACATGGGTAACCTGATGATTGCACATAAAATACTTTTGGGGTCAAATGTTCCTCAGAATTTTTTATGTTATTTATACACTACATATAAATTACATTAATCAACTCCATCTGCACAAATTCTCACAACCATAAAACAAGAGAATTTATCTTTTAATCAGCTGTCATTTAAGCAAGGTATCAAATGCCAAATTCTCCATATGTCATGATATATATCTCAAGTGGTAGACTGAAAGGAGAAAATTGAAGTTGATCACTCTTGGGAGTGAAAGGGTTAAAATCACCCTGTTCCATCAGAAAGGACCAAAAGCTGATCCAGGAACTTTAAAGGTATTACAATCCTGTCCCACCTAAGAAAGCTCTTTTCATCACCACTGAATAATTGATTAGTTGAATATTTAGATTTTTACATAATACTATCAGAGGAGCAAGCAGGCTTCAGGAAAGCATACAGGGCCTGGTTTTTCGAAAGCCGATTAAGCTAATCCAGGATTAACGAAATTCTTTCTGAAGACCTCTCTGCCGATAAAATGCAGGGTTTTGTTCAAATATGGATTTAAAAGCTTGTTTTAGCTGAATACGTATCAAGGAAATCGTTGCAGGACAAAATCTTCACATTTTCAGGTTTATAAATGACAAGAAAGTTTACACCTAATCCAGGATTAGCCTAATCGTGCTTTGAAAAACCGGGCCCAGAGGTAACGACAATATCCTAGTACTAAAATCTCTTATAGATAAAAATAAACCAAGGCACAGGGAAAACTTTCTGCATACATGTTTTATTGACTTTAGCAAAGCTTTCAATAAATATCATGAAAAAAAGAGGTATACTAAAATCTAAATATGATTGGTGCTGCCATTAAACTCCTGCCCACTGTATCATAAAAACATGTGTGACAAAGTCTGTGTTTTAATGGACATGTTTCCTAAGAATAGTCATGTGCAATACAGGTGTCAAACAAGGATGCATATTATCACCCACGCTTTTCAATATACCTCAGTGACTTACCCACAATTCTTACTAATGATAACAATGCCCCTGAATTGAATGGTAGGACCATTAGCTGTTTAATATATTCAGATGACCTGGTAAATCATTTCAAAACCACAGTAAGTCCTATAATGTATTGTAAAAAACCTAATACATTATAAAAAAAGAGAACAGTCTATAAATCAATAAGAGCAAAACTATAAAATAATGGCATCATGGGAGAAAGTTAAGTCGATACTGCTTGTTTTTATGCACAAAGCAATCAAACTGAAAATGTAAACTTGTATAAATATCTTGGTTTAACCTTGAATGTTTCAGGCTCTTCTTATTTGTTACATAAGAGCATGGGAACATCCTTTAAAAGAGATTTATCCCTCACTTTTCATTCATTTGACACACTGGTAAATCCGATTCTCACAAGATGATTCGCCTTTATTGACGTAAAACCCATAATTAAACTTGCAAAATATGGGGTCTTGATGGTAAAATGCATGACCCAATTGAGCAGGTACATATCGTATTCTGCAAACAAATCTTAAGTGTTTAGGTAAAAAAATGTAAACAAAGCCTGCCAAGTTGAGTTAGTCCATTTCCCTATTATTACTGAAATCAAACCGAAGGTCATAACCTTCTGGGTCCAAGCTCTAAAATTAGATAAAACTAGACTTGCAAAGGAAGCTTGCCTAGACATACATGGCTACAGTACTCTGACTCTAAAGGCCGGGCAGCCCAAATTAAAACCCTTTTGTTTCAAAGTGGCTTTGGATATACATAAGTATATCAACAAAACATGACTCCAAATACACCTGAATTGTAACAACTTAAAGCAAAGACAGGAAGATATAGAGAAGACTGGACTGGAAGATATAGATCGAGAAGACTGGATATCAAGCCTTTGCAATGATGATTCCAGATCGGTAGGAGGGAACAAACTAAGATAGTACCGTGAAATCAAAACCAAATACAAATTTGTTAGGGCTGAGGGGTGGCCGGGCAAATGTCGGGATTTGATTGCTCAATCAAATCCCCGCTCCCCCGTCGGGCTTAACATATTTGATAGGTGCACAAAAGTTGTCTTGTGTCTTGTCTACAATATTACCCTCAGGTGTGTGTGCATGTGTGCAAATACAATGTATATCTTGGTCAATATGTCAATACTACAGTACGTACACAACGTACAACCTATAAAAACTAGACCCACCAGTCCAACATGCGATCATAAATGACCACAACTATTAAACTCGACCGAATTTGGCGCGTTAAAGTGGCGTTTCAGTTCAGGAGTTTGCAGTGTCAACACGCAGCTCGGTACGACATTTGAGTGTAACCAAAACACAATCAAAACAAAGTACTGTGAACATTTAGATCCCGAGAGCAGCCCAGTTTAGCATGTCACTTTGATATTTGAACGCCGAGCGCGGGGGTTTTATAAAACTCGATTGCGATATTCTTTTTATATCACAACTGATGTGAACACCGGAAGAATATCTTGCGTTATACGTTATCTCGCGTCGGGGCTAAGAAGTATCTAAAGTAAACTGAAAGAATCAAATCTACTCACCTCCTGCTCAAATTTGGAATCCCGTTGGTCGACAATACTCAACTGGATCCGCCGCCATTTTCACGAATACAGAGAAGGGAATGATAACTAGTCCGGGAGAGGCATGGAAACTATTTACAATGTTTCGCTAGGCTCAGTCCCCAGCGGTCGGTGTTTCGGCGGTCTTTTTCTCATCCGAGGGAAAAATTTTAGAACCCCTATCTCTCATGATCAGTTTATTCAGTGTTGATATATTATGTCACTAATCCTAGCACTGGTGCATAATAAGTACAATCAATGAAATGCCCATGACTCTTAAGAGTACCACAAAGCTTCGTAGTTTCATGCCTTTAAGAGGGCCTAGATGAGGGGGTCTGCATAACACTTAAAAGTAAAAAATTCAGGCCCATAACACTTAACAGTAAACCCCATCTAGGCCCTCCTTTAACCTTGGAGTCTTGAAAAGAGGCCACTTTAGGGCGGAGCCTCCTCCTATGTAGTCAATCCATACGCCCCTCGGAGAATTGTAAATATCCGAGAACATTTTGAGCAAGTACTTTTACCTCTGCTAATTTACCAAGGAGATGTGTTTTTGTACGCGGGTTTATACAATGTGTTGACCAGTGGTTAGGCCTACACAACTAATTATTATGCGGCTTAAAAACGCACAATTTTACTGATAGGTCAGTTTTCTACATGTCGGATCAGGTACACAGTTTGTAACATTTCACCAGTTTATTGCGATAGAAGTTTTTTATTTTTATTTTTTTTAACACCTGTCTACCTGTCGAATCATGTCACTCTGGTGAATCAAATTGCAAACCAGTCAAGAACGCCGCGGACAGGAGATGTTAAAGAAATTAAAAAATTATGTCCCACACACCAGAAAAATTATCCGCCATGATACATGCACAAAACATAAAGGCCTGGAACAGTTAATATCAATATTTTATTTACATTTTCTGATTGGACCTTAAAAGGCCATCGCAGACTGGAGTGTTTTATTGCTAGTCCAACACAATGTTGGAACATGAAACGAAATGTTTACCGACTGTGTTGAAAGACATTCCATGTAAAACTTTGAGCTTCGTGAATATGGGCGTTCGTAGTCGTTCACACGGCGACGTTCAACCTTTCCTCTTCTGTCTTTATTCATTTTTAGGTTCAGGTTCTGGCACAGGTGCAGAGTGCATTATGTAAAACCCTATATACTGACTTGCATAAAGGATACCGCAGAACGATTACACCGCGGGCGTGCAAAGGCAATATACAAGATATATATTACAAGTAACTATTTATACTTAGTACGCGTCATATCAGTGTTTAGTACGCGCATGTCTTTACGCGCCCGTGACGAAATCATCTAGCGGTATCATTCATGTAGGTCAATATATTGGGTTTTACATAATGGCGAGCAAGTGAACTCAGCTCTGCGCCCTGTGGTTTTGGCCTGCGTTTCTCGTGAGGCGTGTGAACGAGTGCCAACCAAATATAAGTTATGCGTGCGGGCATGTGAGTTCTTCCGAGGCCCCGTCCACACTAGTCCGTTTTCGTTTGAAAACGGAGTTTTCATACGAAAACGCATCGGAAGTTTTCCGTCCACATTATCGTTTTCGCTGCCCACACTAATACGCTGGATCGACCGAAAACGCTAAATGCCCAAATTGAGCATGCGCAGATTTCTAGATGAACGACCAGGAGACTGGGACAGAGATCATATGATCATGACGTCACGCTCCGTTTTCGTTGAAAATATCCACTTTGGAGAGTGTTTCCAGAAAACTGTTTTCGGTCACTGAAATCGCGTCTTAGTGTGGACGGAAGGCCAAAACGGATAAATAAATGTTTTCAAACGAAAACGTATTAGTGTTGACGGGTCTGAGTGAGCGGGTTCCGTATGGCGAACAGGGGGTCCTCTTTGAGGTTATCCAAATTTCAATCCCCCCCTCTCCGCACTCCTTGCAACAAACGCATCCCTACTCAGGTCCCCTTAGAACGGAGTCCGACATTTGTGAGCGAGGCCTTTCCACAGGCTCAGGAGTGTACGTGAACGTGAGTCCAGTGGCATAAATGACACCATCAGAGCGTACCAGGCTGACTGCAACTTCAGTGGGCTGTCTCACGAATCGCCAGCCACCTCGAATGGCTGAGATATCTGGCACCACACACAGCAGACCCTCCGCGCATCTGAAATTAAATATATCAACCGTATAAAGCTGGTGATGTGCAGCAACGATATTTCGTCATGAGATGTTACGATAAAAAATATCGTAAGATTTTTTTTTTCTGCGAAGTGTCGCTCGGGCCTGGGTAAAACGTCGAACCTCAGTGCAAATTAGCTCAAACAATGGCTTTCCGACACCGTGGGAATACGTTCTTGACGTCACTTCCGTTGGTCAGCGTTCGTCGCCATGGCTATCTAACTTCTCATAATTAGAGGTAAAATTTTGCATTGTGTGCAAGCCTCAGTTTCTTGTGTACAATTCATGTTATAGAAAATGCATTGAAATCGACCAATGTGAAGTTCAACGTTTAACCCGGGCCTAAGTTTTGAAGTCGTATGAAAAACTTGCAACACAGCATATTTAGCGTGTGTATGGAGCATGTGTATCATCACTCTCCAATTTTTGGGGCAATTTTAGCGCAAATTTCAAGACTCCCAAAATGTTGTAAAGATTATTTTTATGCCATGCAACAATAAACGCTAACATACAAACTTTTCAGGCAGTTCTGAGTGTTGTTGTGTTCTCCCTCCCCCCTTGGAGAACGAGTGCTCGAATATGTAAACCATATGGGTATGTGCCGCCCCAAAAGGCATCGCTTTTTAGCACTTTAGTCTAAAATAAAGTATAAATTTGGTCGCTTTCGTCTGGAATTGGGTAGTGGATTTGTCTTAATTTGCTATTTGGTCCGGATACAGGTCTGAAATAATGTTGAAAAAACCGCAAATTTTGGGCTGAAAGATGTCACACCTGTACTCCGCAGGCAAATATAAGATATGGGGACAATAAACAAGCATAACATACCTGTACATTGTCTCTGCCTCCACATCACCAAACCACACCTTGAGGTTTGCGGTGAAGTTCTCTCCTGACAATTCTAACATTGCTACGTCCCCACCGCCATTTAGCTGTCAAAAGAAGTTATAGAAACATTAACAAAGAATAAAGCGGTTTAAGGTTGACTGTCAGAAGTAATCGTGTCATTGCTTTGGTTTTGCGTTTGCTACGCTATTGTATAGATCCAAGCAAGTTTAGCAGAATTCTCGGTTAATCACAAACAAAAGCAAAACGCGATTGCAATCTTCCCACGCAGACAAACAAGCAAGCATTTCCTCGCACTACTAATTGGCTTCTTCTCTAAGTAACACCAAACGCAAACTAATTTGGCCGATTGGTTGAAAATGCTTCCTACAGCATCTTTGATTGGAAGTTAAAGGCGTAAGTAAATACTTCTACCCAACCAGAAGCCAAAGAAGGAGCAACAGACCAATTACTAATGCGACAAAACGACGATACTACTTTTTTGCTTGTGTGAGCAGGTCGCAATAGGGTTTTGCTTTAGTTCCTCACTGGCCAACAATGCTGCCAAACTTGGTTGAGAAACACGCGCAGCAAACGCAAAACAACAGCTAGTGCCTTTTTTGCATGGAAATAACAATTTACCCCCTGGATTGTTTTGTAATTTCGAATGCCGACAGCTCTAACTCACTTAAGGCCATAATGCACGAGGCCATTTTTCTTGCAACTTCCAACGCAACGCCGTTGCAAGACAATTTTTCGCGTGCAAACGCAAAACAACAGCTAGTGCCTTTTTTGCACGGAAATAATAATTTACCAACTGGATTAATTTGTAATTTCGAATGCCGACAGCTCTAACTCACTTTAGGCCATATTGCACGAGGCCATTTTTCTTGCAACTTCCAACGCAACGCCATTGCAAGACAATTTTTCGCGTGCAACAGCCTCTCCCCCACTCTTTGCAACTTGCAACCCAACAAAAAACTGCGACACAAGTTGCAAAAAAAGTTGAACAGTGTTCTACTTTTTGCGACGTTGCGTGGTCTTGTTGCACCGTATGACGTGTACTTTGCAACTTGCCTCGCATTGCTGTCGTAAGCGTTGCGAGACAAGTTGCAGGGAGCCTCGTGTGACATGGACTTTTGTGTTACCCTGAGCAATCGTTTCCGAAATAAACAATCCCAGCAACCATGGCAAACCCTGAGAACAAAATCACTTCTCCAATAAAAGTAACTACTGACCTGCAGTTGGGAAACAATGGGAACTGGTGTGATGGCTGTTGTGACAGGCCCCATGCCTTCATAAAAACTACACTCTGCTTTGTCTAAAAAGGAGGCAAAATAGGAATATTGACTCGATCGAACAATAGACCCCTTCACAGATTTGAATGCATGATGGGTAATCAGGGAAAATAGACTGCATATACATTCGTTTTTCTGATTGGTGAAACTTTGGAGCACTCCAAATTGTCATTTGCAAGCTTTTCGTTTACAAACTTTGGAGCACTCCAAATTGTCATTTGCAAGCTTTTCGTTTACAAACTCTGGAGCACTCCAAATTGTCGTTTACAAGCTTTTCGTTTACAAACTTTGGAGCACTCCAAATTGTCGTTTACAAGCTTTTCGTTTACAAACTTTGGAGCACTCCAAATTGTCGTTTACAAGCTTTTCAGTGGTTCTAGTTTGTGAGCGATTTCACTATTAAGCTGAGACTTCTCGCACGCGTCGCCGCCACGTTTCTTTGCTCTTGCCTGATTACCAATCATGGATTCAAATCCGTCAAGGGGTTTATTATAGCTCGCACACACCTTTTAAACACGAAAGGACAAATTAGAGGCTGTGTTGTGCAGTCCTAAGCGTATAAACAAACGTCCTATTGATGATTAATGGAGGAAGTTACCGGAAGCAGGACTGGACTTCGAATCGGTGGCTGTCTTTATCTCGTATGTTGTCAAAGTTCAGAGTTCAAAGTCCAAGGTAAGGGAATTAGGTTGTGGGTGAGAGAAACAAAGAAGATTATCTTGTTTTGTTGAAACAACAACATACCTGTGCTTATTATTGTCCATGATGCTCCGTCATTTATCATTTCCTTATTGGGTTCCTTTGGACAAGGAGTCGACTAAAAATGATCCAAACACAACTTTAGTGATCAAATACATTTGCTCTAAGCACATATACAAACATTAGGAACTTTAAGATACAGGACGCGAGAGGACGACGGCAACGTCGGTGAAACAATAAAACTAATCACAGAAGACAAAAGAAGCACGTGAATATCTGAAATTGACATGTTCTTGGGGTCGCCGTGCTCTCGCGTGCGACATCAAATGCTTCTTTTTTACGTCGTTGTCAGGACGTGGGCGACAGTTCGATAGAATAACGACAGTCCTTCTTCTTAGTAGGAAACGATGAAATTAATAGAACCGGCAAAAAACGGAACAAATTAGGCAACCTAAGAATAGGTAAGTTACAAAGACATAGGGAAAACAGAGACACTATTTTTTGGTTCCTCGCGTTGCCGTCGCCGTTCTAGGTTTCTTAAACTCCCTATTGAGTTCATACTCACTTGAAATTGAATGATTCGTTCCTGGGACAGACACAGATACATTCTCTCGGTGTCTTTCATGTAAAATGCGACCTGTCACAGAAAATCAAAGCCTTTCTTTACATTTGTCAAGCGCTTGCATTTCAACAAATCAACTATCAAATACATTTACAATTAACAAAAATGATAAAACATGTTGTCCTTGAAATCGATGTAAATAGATGTTAATTAGTACAATATTTATTGGTTCGAATGTTGCGCCAAAAAGTTAGAAAGTTTTACATTTCGAATGTGCTAATGGCGTGACATCAACCCAGGTATTTAATGTTATTTCTTTTTCCTTGTGATTGAAACAATTTTCAAAATGTTTGGTAACATTATATTCATAGTTGATAACTCGTAAAACAGCGCATTTGAACATTTTCACACGTGCTAATTTTGCGCTATACAAATACATTTTATTGTAATTATTATTATAACATAGCTGATAGAAATAGGGTTCATCATTTACGTGTACGAAAGGTCACTTATCTCTACCGACAGTTTTTGTATAATTAAATAATGATGACTGGATTGACGTCACATTAATTAGGTCACGATTGATCTCTTGTTGAAATTCATCCAACATGGCGGCCATGACGTCATACGAAAGCTACGAACAGCAAGCAGAGGCTCAGTGGCTAAATCCTTATTTCAGGATTGAGAAAATTCCTTGTCTCAATCTATAGCAATCAAAACGCCAGTTTTATTTCAAGATAATAATAAGAGTAAGAATAAGAATAAGAATTATGTCAACTTTAGTAAAAAAGCACAATAAAATTGTGAGAAGAATCCTACAAAAGGGTTGAAGTGAAACTTCCACAAGCTGCTTCAAGATCAACGTCATTCGGATTCGCAGCGGGCACCGCACTATAAGCACGTTTACACTTTTAAAATGTTTTATCACGACAGTGTGGTTACACTCCATCACCTTGTGTAGCTGGGAGACAGGATCATCAGCATCTAATAACGCTGTTTGTTTATCAACCTTCCTGAGAACCTAAAATGACACACACGGTTAACGATTGCAAGCAACCAGCGACAGACCTGAATAATGTAATGCAAAATTCCTGCAAACCGGGCGCGACAGTACGAGCTCTGCAAAATAAAGTCTGACTGAAAAACAGCCTATTCCTCATCAGTAATTTTTCCCCGCCTTAACCCTTCTCCCGGATAAGCCTGAAATGAAAGGGAACGCCCACGGAAACAGAAAGGCAACAGCAACAAATGGGTTCGTTTTTTCAAGCCATTCAGTAAGATGTAGTTACGGTGATCTATCGGTCACGCTTTAAACGAAACAAAATCGACACCAGAAAAATGACACATACAAAGAATATTACATGGCAGCCCGGAGATTTGCGGTCGTAGAATCTTCCCCGTCTTGTTTGATCAATGTATTCCAAATTGGCTTAAACCTCTATACTGTATGTCAGTTAAACAGTAAAACGTTAAAAATAAATGAACAATCTTACCAATCTAGGCAGAGCCATGCCCGTTACAGAACAGACCAGTTTAACTGTTGACCCATAATGGATGTAGCCCTCGCGCACCGTGAATTCTTCACTCTCTGATTCATTGTTATCCACTTGACATAAAAGGAAAACACAAACATTCATAAGCCTCCGCACATGTAGTGTATCTGCAATACAGACACATGACTGTACAGCGGTCGTACTTGAGCGTCACATCCGGGAACTATAGAATGTGTGCACGGCAGTCATGTTGGAAGAGAGTAACAATAAAATTCTTTTGCGCAACAATAGCTTAATATCGCGAAATTAACGTGTCGCAAAACTTTCGTGTAATACGGTAGTCCTAGTATAATAATAATAATAATAATAATAATAATAATAATAATAATAATAATAATAATAATAATTATAACAACAATAATAATAATAATACTAATGATAATAACAATAATAATAATAATAATAATAATAATAATAATAATAATAATAATAATAATAACTATTTTAAGAGGGTAAAAACACTACAGTCGAGACTGATAAACTAGTGACCCTCTAGTATAGCTAAACTATGATTAATACCTACACAAATAAATAGAAAAGGCTCCCCATTGCTGACTGCTGGCATGAAAGTTTCCATTTTCAACATGTAGGTATCTGGTACTAACAGTTTGTGATCTCAGGCGATTAAATAAAGCAACTGTTGTTCCTGAAAGGATACACACTGTAAAGACATACAATGTAAAAATATAATAAGACAACAAAATACATATAAAGATAAGACCAGAAACATGCAAAAAATGAGACCAATACAAAAGTACAATTACAGGGCCAATCACCAGAGAAAATTTGCGATTGGTTATACATTGAAAAGACCAAACGGCAGTACAAGAAACAAAAATACATCGTTAGACTGCAATCGATTTTAACTTTTGTTCCTGACTGGTCAAGAATGCTGTCAACTTGTTTGGATCGAAGGAAACGCACAACCAATAGCGATAATAGACCAGTTTCTCAAAGTTGCGCACGCATCCAAGCGTGACGGGTTAAGACTTTCAAATTCAACTTTTAGCTTTCTTTTACGGCAGACTGTGTTGGCCTCGATGTAGATGCTTCATGTTGTGCTCTTATTTGAGTTAGGAGGGCTATCTTGAGTTCTAGAGCGGTTTTCTAAACAATCCCTATATCAAAAATTGTGGCCCGTCAGGTTTGGATGCGAGCGAAAACTGGTCTATTGATTTCGACAGTTATCCACAAACAACTCTTAGATGTCAAAAAAAGAGAGGGGATTTGGTTTTCAAACAATCCACGAAGGGTCTGTTTACTATATGTTTATACAACAAATTGGACGTCAGCTAAATTCATTGAAAATATAACAAAAATTTTACTGTGGACTATGTGACGTTATAGAGAATCGCATCTCTGAAGGAGTTAGTAAGTAAAGATGTGCATAGTGTTCAAGCCTGCAAACTGATCAAGTAATCTTTTACAAAAAAAAAAAAACAAGACGGCTCAGTGTGAATTTAGTGTAGATAGTGCACATGTAACGTGGAATATAATACTTACAGTCTGCATTCTTTAATGACTGCTTTTTCTTGGATGGTTTAGATATGACCTGCAAACACCAGGAGGTTGTTTGTTGTCAGGTTATGTAGGGTACAGGAGGGCTCGATTGTTTCAGCCATTTTCTCTATACTTTGATCCGGGTCGAGAATTGGCAAACGGCATTTAATTGGTTGGAGCGCGCTGGTCGATAAATCTAGCATGCATATTGGATAGAGCGGTTCCAGTGTCACAGTTATACGTGTCTGATGCCTCTGTTTCAAGATGACGTCTAGTGCGAAATGTTTCTTCTACACACGAGCTTGATTCAAAATAGAAGCAAATTACAGGCATCTCGGATCTATTGGTTTTGTGGAGACTTTGATGTCAGTGGAGACTTTTGATGCCAAGCTTAATTAAAATAATTAAATTTAGTACTGTGTAGCACTTATTTACCGAGCTTGGCTACCAGGTACGGACATCCCGGTGCGAGTGACTCTCTGAATAAGCGCCCCTCTTCTGTGGTGGTTTGAAGTTGTTCAATTAAGGGGGCGCTTGATTAGGTCTATTCCACAATAGAAATAGCGATACTGATTGACAAATATTTTGTTTCGGACCTGAATTATGTCGAGATAAATCGGAAGCTGTTCGAAATGTCAGCGTCGAAAACAGTTCTAAAAAACATTTCCCCCAAAACAGGCAAACCTTTGGATCATTTTAACTATTCCTATCCCAAAATACGGTCAATCAAACGCAACCTAAATACCAACAGTTAAAATAATAAAAACATTAGTGTACCTTGATTCTTTTCGATTTGAAGATGCCCACAGGATCTCCGCATGGATAGACAAGCTACAGAGAGTAAAAGCATCAAAGCGCATAAAATAAACCGTAGAAACACCAAGTTAAGACACTGCAGGTGCACTAATGTCGTTCACATCTGATTATCGTTGTATGACATTTGTACTGTATCACATGACCAGTAGTGATGATAAAGGCCTCTGGTAATGTAAACAATGTGTGAAACAAACAAAAACAAAACAAAACAAAAAGGTGACATTTTGAGCTGATACAACTGTACATGTAAGTACTAGAGATGGTTGACACATTCAAGCAGTTCACATTTGAATTGCCACCCTGTACAAGTGGGTACTTCATTTACAAGCTTACACAAAGCTTGTTTTTTTTTTCTTTTACTAATTAAAATTGCCTTGGTTGCCAAAAAAGCTCACCTTGACTGATAGTTCAAAGTGTTTTCTCTTATCCGAGTCAGAAATAAATAATGTCTTTGCTGCTCCATATCCCTGTTAAAAAAAAAAACAATGTTAGAGTATTCAACATTCTACTGCATTTAAACAAAATGTCCCTCAATGGTACCAATTCCACCATTAGCATAAATTGTCACACATGGCAGACGCACAAAAATGTGACTCTGAAGAAGTTGTGGCTCGCATGACCACGTAAATGGCAATCCCGTCCCTAGATAAAGAACCCTGAGGACGTAACCTGCGATCAGGCCCTCTTTTCCCTCCCCGGTGGCGAAAAAAAAAAAAAAAAAAAAACTTTTTTTTTTTGCCACCAGGGAGGGAAAGGAGGGCTTGATCGCAGGTTACTGAGGACACAACCAAATCTCTGGCAGTGACCACCCTCGAGTGCTACCAAATGGCCACACTTAAATTGGAGCCTCGCTCTGTTGTGTGAGCCTTACCACTTTGAGTGGTAAAAGCGGTATAAATCAAATTGTCTCCCTGTCCACTGTGAGAAAACATATTGCGGTCCAAGAGAAGAGTAACCAACTTATGTTTCACTAAAATGCTGCTGAAAAAAAAAATTGATTCAAGACTCAACAAAATAGTACGAGAAGTACAAGGCCTCAAAAACTGCCTAGAGTATTTGCAAAGCAACATGGACACCACATTGTTTGGGAGAAGTCAACGCTGAACAATGAACAATCCTCTGTGATCAAGAAAATTGGCGCTATCAAGCAAGACATCACTTTGACGTTGGACAAAGTAAATCATCTTGAAGAGCAAAGCCGGCACAATATAATAGTCGAATCATTGGCTTACCCGAGGAGAAGAAAGAACCATGGGACCAAAGCGAAGAGTCAAAGCAAAATTGACGAGCAAACAGTGTTGGTAACTTTTCAACAAGGAATGATGAAAAACGTATTGTGGCAAATTGTGGCAAATTGTGGCCAAGATTAAAAAATTCAAAGGTAAAGAACTGATGTTTCTCTCCCAGGAAAGAAACTAAAGAGTACTCACTACTTTGTTAACGAAGACCTCTAAAGTAAGTATGAGTAATTCAACAAGGCTACGACCAGCATGAAGCATTGACTGGCACTCGCCGTAAGTATTAGAAGCTTGAAATATTTTTAATGCGCATAAAATAGCACTCTCGATACAGCAATTTTTGAAAGCTATAATTACATTTCGTGTTGATATGTCAGGTTTTGATTCGAAAAGTTATTGGCGTTAAAGATGTATTTCATTTTACATTTGTATTACGTTTTGGGGTCATCGTTATTGCATTTTGCGACATAATGTAAATGTACCTTTTCTTCAATCATGATCTGTTGCATGTCTGACTCACTGCTGCTGCCAATCCCAATAAACGCTAGTGGTTGTCGATATTCGTCGTCTGGGCCATGCTTCATTGCTCGCTGTCGGTTTTTCCATCCTTCGCCCACAAGATAAATACAAGGAGGTGGACAGAAAAATCTGGAGAAGCAATCAAAAACAATATGTCCAAGCCGAATTTAAAGGGGCCCTCTCAGCCTTTTCAATGATTTTGTTTACATCTAGAAAATCCAAGGCTGAATTTGGTTGCCAACAAGAAAGAACGCCATTAATAAAAAGAAAAATAGGTTAGTAGCACTTAGAGATCAAAAGAAACTAATCTTCTCCTCAAAAGAATCGGATGGAAATGGATTGCTGCGTTCATCTTTCGTCTTTTGGGGGCCCCAAAATGGTGAATCATTGCAATTTGCAAAAAAAAAAAAAAAAAAAAAAAAAAATTATAGCTCCATGTCACAAAACAATATATAATAAATACTAAATAAATAGATAATAAATAACCTACAGTACCTTTTCTCGTTACCATATGACTTTTGTGCCACTTTTGCATGGAAAATGACAACTGTCTGCTGGCCATTTCGTGGTACAACTTCTCCTAAATAGTTCTTCATGGCGTCTCGTAAAATTTTGTCAAAACGATTGGTCATTGTCAAACAAACCCTGGGGGAAAAAATGTTGGACATTTTAATAGATTATTGACATCCTATGCACTCTAGAAATGCTTCATAACTAATACTTTAATTGTTGTGTTATTTTTCTGTAAATTGTACACTGAGTAAATTATATTTATAGAGCAATTTAAAATTTACAGTGTAGAATGCTGCCATTATTGTCAGAATACAATATGTCACTCCCCCCCCTCCCCCCCCCTCCCCCCCCCCCTTCCGTTGGCCTCAGGTTACTTTAGTTCAAATACACCTTTGACAAATTTGTAGCTTGCAAGTTTTACCGTTACAACTACACAAATTGCACCAAGACATCGTTGGGGGGGGGAGGGGGGAATCACATGGGGCATGCTACGCGCAGAGATATCAACCCCCAAAAAATATGAGCTGGGAGATTTTGGTAGGGGTCTGGGGCCTACTTCATCAAATGGCATGGCCCTATGGTGGTGGTGGTATGTGTGTGTGTGTGTGTGTGTGTGTGTGTGGGGGGGGGGGGGGGGTGGGTGGGAATGACAAATCATGCAAGTCTGTTTAAGAGCTGAGGAAGTTTGGCCGACACAGTAAGCCAAAATTATGCCTTATAGTGCTTCTCGGGAGATTTGTGAGTTCGTAGGTGAGTGGGAGATACAGCACTCATGCGGGAAACTCCCAAATAAAGCGGGAGAGTTGGCTCTGCTAATGGGCAGAGTTGGCTCTGTTAATAATCAGTGTGTGCCATTCCTCACTGCCAAAAATAAACAGACATCTGTATATCTTAGAATCTGAAGGCTGAAGTAACAAAAAAAAAAAAAAAAAAAAAACAGTCCCACTCACCCTGACCCAGCTCCTGGTTCATGGCTTTCATCCTCAGACGGCGGTGATGACCGTGTGGGTGGGCTGGGGAGACTTACTTCATGGCCCTGTTTTGGGGTGGATGTGAATCCTCCTCCAATGATGTGATATGAACCTCGACCTGCGAGAATAAGAAGTATGATCAGAAAATGTTGCCATCACAGATTAGTTATTAACTGTGTATAATAGTACATAATGCAGTCAAATTAGTATTTAGTGGACACCCTTGGGGAATTGCAAAGTGTCAGCTTATGCACTTCTCAATGGAAAACCCCCACCCCAGGGAGACTGTGACTGTCTACTCAAACATCTTTTTTAAGAGGGGGGGGGGGGGGGGGGGGGGTAGGTGGGTCATGGATTTTGTGTATCATATGATGGAGGCCTTGGTTTTTTTGGCAGCAAGTTTAAAGAAGGGTATGAAAAAAGTATGCATGATAAAATATATTGCACCTGCTTCCCTCTATCCCCCTCCCAGGATGTCTGCTTAATACATGTTTGAATGTCAACTTGATCCTTTTGTACTAAGGTTGTAGTGATACAGTAGCCTTGGCTAAATTTCAGAGCAAGGTGATCATTTTTTGCCTTTCCACCCAGAGCACTGCTTGTAGTAAACTGCTTTTCTCACATAGGATGTACAAGTCACTTATAAATTGTAGCAATATTGCTGCATACAGTTTTTAATTGGCCTGTATATTCACTTGCCCCCAGCCAACCAAGGTGAAAATCTTTAGCTAAGATCTTGCCAAGATCCTACCAGGTTCTTGAAAAGATCTTTCCAAGCTCTTGCCAAGGCCTTAGCCAAGATGCATGAGTGGGAGGGAAAAATGTCTGAAATGTGTTCTATAAATAATTTTGAACAAATATATTTATGTTTTTTATGTTCATTCTGAGCTACCGTGCTCTTATTTTATCTGCAGGAACAAACAAACAAACAAAAAAAAAAAAATGAAATTGATATAAGAAGAAAACTATGGAAAGCAGAAAGATCTCCTTAAGGGGACAACAAAAAATAAACTAAAAACTAGAAAGAATCAACTAAATTCAAGTTAATTAAGTGACTTTGAAATTCAGTTTGATTAAAAATAAATCCTGATTGATCTTTAAATGAAATAAATACTGACAAGCTGTTAATATTCCACTTTATCAGTATTGTTTCCTGCAAATGGGAAAGAGTGTGTGTGTGGGAGGGGGGATTTTAAATGGGGCCTTACAGTACAAGATTGATATTGGTCACGATGTTATCATTCCTGAACCCCACTGGGGCCCTTGTTGCTGTCTCGACCTCAATCTAGTCAGGATTTTCATAAACCTGCATGATTTGATGTGTGTTGAGCCAAACAAGACATTATCATAAGTCTGCACCAACACTTACGAATAATAATTTTTTTGATAATTTATATATGCAGGTAGTATAATAAGCAATTATGGATGAGGTTGGGCAAAATATATCATTATTTGCTAGTGCATGGCGAGCAGATTAATTATATTATTTATAATATATTGAATAATTGATCTGCGAGACACTGGCAAATCGCTGTATTTGCAATAACCAAGTTCAGTATTAAATCGATTTATTATTCGAGTGAGCTTACCCTGGGTGCCAGAGGTATCTCATTGCCCGTCACTCTCTTCTCTGTGGGCCGCGGTGGCGCAAGATACCTCTGGCACCCAGGGTAGAGTGAGCTTGCATTTCACAAGATATTTGGCATAAAATGTGTTGGGAAGCATGAATTGCAGCAAAAACAAGCCTGCCATGTTCACACAGGTGGAGAAAACTGCGCATGAGCAGAATATTATTTACAGTTGACACGCCGAAAACAGTATAATGTGAATGAGCAGATGCTTTGTAGGCAGTTATTTGTAGGTGATATATAGCAGTCTCTTGGCCAATCAAAAGAGGAAAAATTGTGTAATTTGGGTCAAAAAGTGACAAAGTTCAACAAGATAATAACTTCAACAATTCCATTTTGATACATACACAGTGTTTTGCTGTGTATCATTTGGTCAGTTATATAAATCTCTTTCAGACCTCATTCTAAGTGCAAGAATAGCCAAAGCTATGAAAAGATATGATCGATGCGCATGAGAAAATATCAATCAAATTTACATCTGCTGAATTATTTTTCATCACAGTAATTTTCATTTTAATATTGATGACCCTTGGTGAATAATTGACACAGAAAAGAAACAAGGGAATTTCATAATATGTAATGTTAGTTAAAAAGTTGCTTTTAAAAGTCACACAAACTCAATCAAATAGAATACTATAACCGATGTTACTCGTTTTCCTTCACATTCATAAAATACGTACATAAACATACATGGGATTAGCTGTACGTACTGTATATATTTAAACCGGCCTGCATCTGAATGAAAACAATTAACAGTAAGTATAGTCGTTTCATAACATGCACTTTATAGTTTTTTCATCGTAGTAAAAAGTCGCTGAAACCTTAATGACTTGTTTATTTATTTGCTGGTCTTGACGCTGTCGTCGTTGTTTTAAAACCTTTTTTTACGGGAATTAGGTTCAAAAGGAAAGAGTAATCTGACCTTATAACTCCGTACGTGAATAATCTTTGAGCAGATCGACATATATATATAAACAATTCAAATGAACCACGTTGAATACTCAACGAAACAACGTTTTCAGAGCACAGCAGAAAGCGGATAAATCTTCAGCAACTTGCTGCACACCTAAATAGGTGGTGAAAGTTCGCCAGAGGAAGTCGACATGATCGAAAACGTCACAAGCCGAAGCAAGGAAAAGGCAGCATTTTTAGGTTCAGTATACTTACTGTTTGAGTAGGTAGTTGCTGATGGCGTTGTAAGGCTGTCTGACAACGTGGATGGTGAGTGGTATACAGGTATCGGTTGACCATTGTCGAGACGGATTCGCTTCGCAGCAGTTTCGTACGAGTGTCTGATAGGCGAAGGAGCGGGAACACCTCTTGTCGTCAGAAATTCAGCACGTGGAAATGGAAACGTGTTTCGTTCGCGTCCATCGCTTCCCTCCGAGGTACGGAACACTGATCCGTGACTGTGATTGTTTGATTCCGACATCAGTTTTCAACCGTCAAACAGTGCAGTAAACTTCTGCCTTCCAACTAAATCGTGATCAAAACTCGCCCTGTGACACTCTCTCCAGGGCATTATTCAGTTATCAGCGTCGGGAACATGTAGAAGAAACGTGATATAAGAATCACCAGATATCCAGGACTTTTCTTTCATGAACCAACTTCATTCACCAGCGCCAAACGACAAACGCAAAACGTGTCCATCCATCAAATAAAATGGTCTAAAAAGGTCCGAATGTCCGTCTTCCTGTCCTGATTTTGACGCAGTTCGTTTGTGTCGAAGGAAAGTGAGAGGAAAACCGCTTAGTTCGAACAATAGCGACGACACAATGTCGGGTGGAAGTTGTGGTACTTGCCTTTGATAAGCGTGGGAATATTTTTGGCAGTCCGAGGCCCGTGAGAAAATTCCTTACCATATATGGGGGATATTTACAAATATTGGCTTGAGAACAATAGCTACACGCGACACGAGCCCTGAATTCGTGAATATGTCTATTTTCAACAACAGCACAACATGTGCGCCTTTGTTCGCTCAACTGATCAAACCGCTTCCCATTGGTTAACGTACGATGTATCGAGTTTCATACATCGCTAGCTTAAAAAAGTTCAGCTGTTTAGAAGGCAAACTTTCACACGGGAATTACAAATGACCGGAGCATCGCTGAAGGGGAATCGTGACACTATTATCCTCAAAACGTCCGGTTTACTGCGTAAGCTGGAAACAAAACGGGCGTAGGGAAGTTATTTTGAGCTCAGCTTCATTGCTTCATTATAATTCAAACAGGTATCCTTGTGTTTATCTCTTTCTTTTCTCTTCTACTTTCGGCTTTCTTTCATGATAAAACATCGTAAACATCCTGAGGGTTTCTCGTTTAATTCTGGTCACTGAAAGACCATCAATTTATCGGTTTGTTCTAACCGGTTGCATCATTTGTGCCCCTGCCGGGCTTAAAAAAAATTAAAAAAAAAAAAAAAAAAAAAAAAAAATAGAAAAGTAAAATAAAACTGACAGTCGCGCCACCTCGATCCGGCGTCAAGTTCCGCCTGACCCCTTGTTATAAAGTTCGGTTTGCCAGAGAATACACAAACTCGGGCCTGCGGGTTTTTCAGTGCCCCTAATCCAGGATTAACGAAAATCGTTCTATTAAAAACCTCGTCGGGTAATCCGGCTTCAGTGCCAGCACAACTGACATGTTGGAACCGAATTAGTCAAATCACCGATTTGTGAGCCGCATAGAAAAAAAAAAAAAAAAAATTATGCCGAAAATCGACCGACAGCAGCGTTGATAGGCAAGACAATCACGGTGCTATCGATTGTCCCACAAGGATTATGTGACCAGCTCAGCGGTAGTCCGCCATGTCGACGTGTGCGAGACCCGCTGGCACGACTATTATTCTGCGCTTAGTTCGCAACTGTTAAATTTGCTTCCTGCAATTATCGCTTTTCACCGTTGATTGAACATGTGTTTATAAAGTTAATCGTACAGCTTTTATGACTTGCACTCTATTTCGGTTGCTGAGCAACATAAACAACCTGTGAGACTGCGCAGTCCGCGCCGACGTTTTTTTTGAGCTCGTCAGAAGTGACGTCAGCGAGTGACGAGCACAAAGAGGCGTCTGCACAGGAGTAGAGCAACACGTCAAAAACCGCTCTAATACAATTATTGTTCAAATACTGCTGCAGCATAGTTATTGGATATTTGGAACCTTTATCTGTAAGGTATATGCCAGCCTAGAATCCTTCAACAGGGGCCAATTCAATAATCGTGTATTTTACAAGCTGCCGGACCACTATTCTAACACCACCAAGCGGACTCTAATCCAGCAACGTCTGTACAGTATTACAGATACAGGTCCCCAGTGCACAACCACAACAGCATTTAGCCATGGGGTTGGATTAAAGTGTGTTCTAGCGTGTCGGGAAATTGGTCCGACTTGTAAAATACAGTTGTAAATGTTTTATTGAATTGGCCCCAGGTTGTGTTTGAATATGTAGTCCAACTTGTAAATTACGCTTACAGTAAATGTTTATCGAATTGAACCCAGGTTACACGTGATTACAACATTGATGGCAACTTTATTTTTCAGCACGTACAACATCCTTCTTTCGGACGGTTTGGCTAACACTGTCATTCTGTATATGACCCAGGAATTCACGCAGAGTCACTCTTGGCCCCCAGATTTTTATTTCAGGTTTTTGGTTGTCAAATGTGGTGTCCTTGGTAAATTATTTTCCCATAAGACCACAGTCAGTAACAGATGATAAAATTGGAACGAGGGCAAGTTACTTTCTGATTAAATAGCTGGTGCTGTTTTACAGCAAGGAGAGAGACTTGCACATCGAAATTACATTAACTGTTATGTTTGTATAGGTAATCGCATGATTTCGAGTGCAATTTGGAATAAATTAGCACGAGTAAATTTTTCAAAGACCACAAAATTGCACGGGCGCCGAGCGAGTGCAATTTGTGGTCTTTGAAAAATTTACGAGTGCTTATTTATTCCAAAATTGCACGAGAAATCATGCGATTACCTATACAAACATAACATTGTTTTGTTTCGCTTCGCAAATACGCGCGCCAGCTGTCGGCAATTTCTAATTTCAAATTTCTGCACTGTTAATTTCACATTTTTGCACTATTTGGGATAAATTGACGTGCGCTCAGCCAATCAGATTGCATAAATTATTGTATGCATGTTATTAAAGTATGAATATATCGTTACGTTATTTGCGATGACAATAACAGCATTACCACTAGTTACTCTACTCGACTCTAAACATTAAAAAGATCCTAATATGTATCTAAAGCTCGTGAAGAGCCAAATGCTTGATGTGCAAACAAAACAAACGTCGCAACGAGTCACACAAAACACACACAGATGAAATAAGGCTTCCGCTGCCAGATCCAAATGCAAGATCAAAGGCGGCTGCACAATGACTCGCAGTCATCTTTGGCGAGTGCTCTTTGACCTGCAAAACCAACAAAGGAATTAGTACATGCAAGCGCGCTTGTCAATTAAACCTCCCCCCCCCCCCCCCCCCCCAGAGGTATACAAGGACCCTTTTTGGTGAAGTTTCCCCCATATACAGCCCATCATAAGGAGTCAGTCAATGCCAACTCTCCTTAGCTCTCCTCATTCTGTCTGTCTCAACACAAGCTTTGTTGTTTTGCTCAATAATTGGCAAACCCACCTTAGTGATCGACACCTCTCCACTTCAAATGCTGTCTCGGGAGCCTCACAGTTATAAGATGCAGAACAAAGGTCTATAAGATTTAAGAAAGGACGTTAAGGGTGCATTCTTTTGGGACTTTTCCGTCTGAATAATTAAACTGCTATTCCGCCAGCATTGCATTGCAGAAAAGCACGGCACAACACCCAACACGTCTTCAGATGCTGATAGAATGTTAGTTTCTGCGAATCTTGGTTTTGGTTAGTTTTGGCCTGCGTCTGAAACGTGGCAAACTTTACGCCAGCTGTGGATCGGCTTTGCGCCGTGAAGATAGCCTTACTAGCTAACGTTCAGTGTCCGGTTGTTCAAGACTTAATTGGGCAAACCCGGGTCAAGTTTAATGTTAATTTGTGGCATTCTTATGCCTGAAAATGAGAACACGACCACACAACGCGACCTCGACTCGATTCGTTACTGGCCTTGAAACATTTCAGTTTGTTGGCCAAAGAGAAGGAATAGGATAGGTAAAAATAGAAATAAGGATAAGTAAACCGGATTTAAAACACTCGTTATATTACAGAATTAGGGCTTAGTCACTACAATAAAGGAATAGGACATTATGTAGGATGCACCATAAGATTCAATATAGGAAAAGGGAACATTAAATATACATTACTCGATTCCGGGAAATATTAACAATGCGCCTGTCAACAACAACAATAAACTTACCATCTTCTGAGAAAACTGGAACTGTCATCAAATAATTCAGAACTGATCTGTTCCTTTCAAATTGACACTGAGGAATAATATATCACGGATCAGAAAAATAGGAACGAGTCAGACTCGACACGACGCAAAAAAGCTGGGCACGAGTGCGAAGCGCGAGCGAGTTCCTGCGCGACTGGGGCCTGGGCAGGTCTAGCTCACTAAGATGAGCAATATACATAGATAAACTTACCTCGGCTTCTTTCCACGTGACAAATTCAGTGATCAGCTTTGAAAGCTGCCAGAATTTCTGTTTGAGGTGAAATTGAAAAGATAATGAGCTAAATTCACTGGGAAAATGATGGTATCAGTTACTAAGCAAAAAGGAGAAAGTGAAAGACTCAAACCTCGAAATTGATATATCCAGTGGAAAGCCTGTCGCAACAGAGAGTAAACGAACAAATAAATAAACAAAAAAATTTAGAATTAAAAGAAATATAAGAAGGAAGGTTAGACTGCTGATTCTATAATGTCAACAATAACGGCAATAATAATAATAATAATAATAATAATAATAATAATAATAATAATAATAATAATAATAATAATAATTTACAGGTTGCTGTAATCCTTTTATATAATTAAGAACTTTAAATGTTGTACAGTGAACTCTTTTAAGACGGACACCAGTATAAGACAGACACCTCCATAAGCTGGACAGGGTTTGTTAGTCCCGGGCAGTCGAATATCAGTTATTTGTCTGTATTCGAACTCTCTATAAGCCGGACACCTCTATAAGATGATGGACACCCAGACTAAGTCCCAACGGAGGGGTCCGTTCAAGAGAGAGTTCACTATACACCTCTCGAGATAAAAGATCAGTATTGCACTATTTCAATATTTTACATGCATCAATCTAATTATGTTCATGTTTGTCAGTATACAACATAACGGGCCTTCAAACAGCGATAGACGGCAGAAAGAACGGTAAACAAACCGCAAATTAATAAATTTCCACTGGTTTGCCGTGGTGTGGACTCTTATTTACCACGATTTACGTCATCACATGGTCAAAATGTTGTGGACTCACGAGGCGCTTCGCCGAGCGAGTCCGCAACTAATTTTGACCATGTGGTGACGTAAATCGTGGTAAATAAGAGTCCACACCATGGCAAACCAGTGGAAATTTGTTTTTTTACCACAACATTTAGAAATATACAGGAAACTTTCGTTGTATTTCGCTGCAAAACGTGACATGATGGCGTCAGCATCGTTGTCTGGACTCTTATTTACCACAGTAAATCGACCAATCAGAGAGCGAGAAACTAGTGTGTTGTGGTAAAAAGTGTCATTCCCCCTTTTATGACTACAGTATATCTGAAATATTATCATGATAAACGACTCACCTATTTGGATTTCCTTCATTCAGAAAATAAACGTCTTTGATAAATAAGCTAAAAAATGGTATGAGGCATACCTGAAAAAAATAAAGTAAAATAAAATAAAATAAAACCTCTATTGATACAAGCATTCGGTAACTTTAGAACAGCAGACTCCGTTACAAGCAACATACCCGTCGGGCTTTCCATTCCGTCATCAGCTTGAGGGAAACTCGGTACGCTGCAAAGTTTGATGCTGGATTCATCTGTCGTTCAAGTTGGTCGAACTTTTTGGTTTTTACTTTTCCCCACTAAGACCACGCAAAAAGAATGAAAATAACACTAGTATAATAATCGCCAGAATATAATACATGCAATGCAATGCAGTACAACGCAACGCTATAAAATGTAATACAATGTTTGAAAACAGTGCAATACAGTGCACAATGCAGCACAGTAACGGGCATTGCATGCAATCAAAATCTTTAAGTTTCTACGCTGGATTAAGACAAACTATAAAGTGAGACAGTTATAAAAGGGGGTGGGGGTGGGGGGTCTAATGTTCGCGCTTCTCGTACCTCTTACTCGAGGTTCCCGCCTTCTATACTCACCGGAACCGACCTTGCCATTTTACCGGAAGTTCCGTTTTTTGCAACTTTTTTTTTTTTCACGGACATCCCGTATCACGCCGCTAAGAAATCCCGCTTCCGGCTTTCTGTTCTCCCGCATCCCTAAGACTTCCCGCCCCTTCTTCTCCTATGTCACCGCCCCCCCCCCCCCCCCCCCCCCTTCCTTTTAAAGAGAGCAAAGAAGACACATATATTCTACTTATAATAAACACGTCGTAAAACGGGTATAATAGTACACAGAGCGGAAGGAGGCGAATAAATCAGCCCAGCCCAGCCCGTGCATCTCTTTCCCGCCTAAGGCGCTCATGCATTGCACAATAGTTGGCATAAAAAAGGTACTGCTTGTTAAACTTACTGTCTTTTTTAATCTTGCCACTGGGCTCATGCTCAAACCCGCTGCAAGGTACAAATTGAATGTTGAATTAAAACACGATACCCTCAATCAGAATAAGATACCTAAAAGAACTGATAATGTGGTCAACGTGACTTTTCGAAAATATTTTTCTAGTCGATTTACTCAAAAGGTTCCTCGGTACCAGATTCGCGTGGCAGTGTTCTACAGCATAAAATTCTGAACTGTAATAAAGATCGACAAACTAAAGCTGAAAAGAGTCAGAAGGAAGAAGTTGAAAGAAATACGATATACTGAAGGGGGACATTGTTGTAATCATGACTGAGATCAGGACGGGAAAAAGAGAAAGAACAAGAAGAGAATACATGAACAAATTCCAACGTCATGTAAAGTTCAGATGGACAAACGGAATGAAACGATCTAGGCATTATAGACATGGAAAGAAGAAGAACAAGCAAAACTCAAAAGAAACAACTGGACGCAGTGTGCACAGCACAAGTTTTAAAAAAGTAGGCAGCTGTTTTCGTATAGTTAATAAATTATTTTGTTACCTGTGATGGCCATCGAAGAATTAAAGTTTCCTATATTGTAGCATTCTGTCGCGACTTCTGAAAAATACTCTATAGACTTCGCTCTGTGTTTCTTCCTAGTCCCCTGTACGGAGAAATTAGACAAAAAATGTGCTGTGCGACAAAATGTGGAAAATCCCCATTATAGTGAGATTGGTCCATTGACCTAATATAGTCTTCCCCGAGGATCAGATAAAAACCTAAACAACGAGTGACCAAAACATGCCTAATCCATTCACAATCCATTCATGGCTAATCAATCCATTCACTACACAAGCACCGCGGAACGCTATTGACGTCACTTCCGTTTTGTCAGCGGTCGTCGCCAGCTGTCTAACTTCTTCACTGTGGTAAAATTTCACATCGTGCGCAAGCCTCGTTTTTCTTGTGGACAGTTTTATGCTACAGAAAATTAACTGAAGCGACTTGTAGTTGAGTATCGAGTTCTTGTGTTGAGTTTCTTGGCTAAGTCTTGAAATTTACAAGCATTACACTGAACTAAAAAATCTGCATTTTAATCTGGAGTATTGTGCAATGACCGCTGACTCAAAAGCAACATGACTGCACGGCCGACGTACCACACAGACTTCAGTGGCAACCAGCAAGCTCAACCGGTTGAACCAATCCACGTACGCCTCTAGACTTCTCGTTCGTTTGATGTAACAGAGTGTAGACTGCAAAAATAAAAGTAGATAATATAATGGAAAACACCAAGAAAAAAGAAACTATTTCCTGGAAGTAATCACTTAGAAATTAGAAATATTAATTACAGTAAACTTCCTCTTAACGGACACCCCTCTAAGATCGACGGACATCTCTCTAAGACGGACACCCAGTAGGAGCGATCTTTGCGTTGGCGTTCAGTCACTTACTCTAACGGAACTCTTTTTAAGACGGACACCTCCCTAAAACGGACAGTTGGAGCTTAGAGAGTTTACTGTAGTCACTAAGACAGATAATATCTTTCCTGGTTAATAGCCTCTGAGGCAGCGGTTCTTAATATTTTCTCTTCACTTGCACTCGTCCCTTAGGCCGTTTCAGACGTCGCTCCTCACATGCGCTGAATTTATGCAAATGAGCAAAAACCACTGAGCAAATCTGTACATCAGGTTCGGCATATATGAAGGGCGACGTTTTAAACGGGCCTTACAAGTTGTCTTTACTTTCTTCACTAAACATTTTGCTTCCGTTGTCTATGCGAACTATTTTCTATCTTTTGATTATCCTGGTATCTAATATCTACTGGGCTTTCGTAATCTGTACAACGTACTTGTAAATCGCTCTCTTCTCGAGGAATGAAGGTTTGGACAAACTCTTCCGGTCCTATATTAGCCATTCTTTCCTGAGTCAGAAAGTTACATAGTTAGTCACATTACCGACTTGAATACAAGACCACCACGGTTAACTACTAGTTTATTCGGCCTATTTTGATCAATGTCGGTACTGTGTGACTCAGATGACAAATGTTTAACCTTTTAAGGCTCAAGAGTGTTCTACTTCAATTTTGTTTTTCAGTTTCTCTCCAAAAGTATATCATTAGGTGAGGAGAACTTGGCTTTTAATACCTTGCTCAGATGAAAGCTGAATAAAATATCAATTCTTGATACATCGCTCATGCAATTTCTTCTTAAAAGGTTGGGATAATTTGCGTTTTAAGAGTGAAAAGTGGAGACTTCACAGGTGAGCAAATAAGTTTATGGCAAATTAGGTAAATAGCATGTTCTAGCCAAACGAAACTAATCGTCCAGAGTGCCCAGTGGTTATTATATGGTCACATGGTGATACCTACCAGTTCAATGTGGCATAATTGCTGTGCTAGTATCTGAGGACTGGGACAAGCCTCTCTTAGACTCTGTAAACAAGAATAACAATCACAACGACATCCTTCACAGACTTCGACTTACAAGATTACTGTAGAAAAAACCACTGTCACAGAGAAGCCACAACTAAGCCACGAAGGCTTCGTTAATACGTCCACTCGTTCACACTTGATTGCACAAGTTTCCCGCCCTTATAGTACCCCGGATGTAACACTCAAGTATGACCGCTGTCCGTCCGTATTGCAGATACAGTACAACAACAGTTTGCATACCTTGAGTTTGCGCACGTCATTACACTTTGTCTCTTGGCTGACTTGTCGAGCTCTGGACAAGATGTCTTCGTATTTGTCCAGTACTGCTAACTAAAACATTTAGGAGTCCGTTAGCGCTTTAACTTTTGAGCTCCATAGACCCCTTATGGATTTCGATGCATGGTGGGTAATCAGGGCAAACAAACTGCATAAACATTCGTTTTTCTGATCGCTGGAACTTTCATGTAATTAACGTGTAATTCCATAGTTTTGAGTGCAAATTGAAATAATTACACACTCGTGAAATTTTCAAAGAGCACAAACTGTTTTGTTACTCCTTGAAAATTTTATTCGTGCGTATTTATCGCTTTATTTATCCCACATTGCACTCGAGACTATGTGATTACACATACACATAATTATTGTGACGAGAAAGTGCCTTGGAGTACAAACAACAACAACAACACTATATTTGTACATCACATTCCAGATTATTTACAATAAGCCAACTAGACACCAGAAATAACCATAGGGGCTAATCTAGTCGGTGCCCATTAAATGATAAGATCAAATGATAATAATAATAATAATAATAATAATAATAATAATAATAATAATAATAATAATAATAATAATAATAATAATAACAATAATAACAATAATAATAAAAACAAAACAAAAACAAAACAAAACGTTAAAATGGGCAAAACGGAACAAGAACACTAAACATTAAACAAAGCAGGAAGCGAAACACTGTCTTCAAACAAAAAAGAGAACACACGCCATTACACTATATTTCCTCTACAATTAAACCAAAGATTGTTCTAAATTCTAACCTTTTTGAAAAGAGATTGAGTGATCTGCCCAACACTTTTTCTGAGGCCCTGCAACACAAATTATAGCTAATTATGTGAGTATTATTTATAAACTCTCTGTTCTCTGTTCACCTCCCCCCACAGTACACACGCGCGCACGCAGGAGTAACATGGAGGTGGGCACATTGATGAATGAGTTCATTACTTGAAGTATGCTAGAAAGTCTAAGAAAGCACTTTAACAATAATCTTTATTCATATAGCACAATTTCATAAAATTGTCCAAAAATGTAAAAATGGTCCGTATGAGGCTCGAACTCATGACCCTGGCGTTATTAGCACCATGCTCTGCCGACTGAGCTAACGGACCAATGCACAAACATCGTGTTACTCGGACCAAAGATATCCAGCCGAAACAGACAGATAAATTTGTTTCGTTCTACAAAATCATCGCCAGAAATTCCGGACATTTCGCGTCCACGATTGCTTCCGGTCTTTCTCAGCGGCGTGCGGTATGAGCATGCGCCATTCATACATTCAACATTGTTACGTATTTTGCCTCAGTGGGGTGGGGGAGGGATGAGTTTCTCCGGTTCAAAAAGAGACTACTACGTTTGGGAGATGTGCCGCTGAACGACCTAGTTGAAATTAGCTTTCGTTTGATGCAATTTTCATGCGATTTGGAGCTTCCTAGCCCAAAATATCAACATCCGATCAATACTTTTTGTACTGTTGTGTTTAGGAAGCTTTCCTCTTCCGAATGCTGCCCAGACATTTTTACGAACGTGCTTCAGCTAAGCGAAAAGCGCAATTTATTATCAGATCCCATACATTTCTTTATTATTTCTTGAGCGGCTCTCAGCGTGAAACCTGATGCCTTTTCCATGATGGCGCAACCGGATGTCTGAACTTTCTGGCGATGTCTCCCCAATCTTTGTGTCCATATCCGGTCAATGCGTTTGTTTTTGGGAACTATGCTATAATATTTACGTAAGAATCCGTTAAATCTTATTATGGCTGTAGGCCCAGTTAAAAGAAAAAAAGAAAAATTATTAAAAATAATAGTAGTAATAATAATAATAACAATAATAATAATAATAATAATAATAATAATAATAATAATAATAATAATAATAATAATAATAATAATAATAAATACATATTAGCTCTTTTTCCTTAAAATTAATGTCTAAAAAGCTTAACAAATAGTATGTAAAAAAACCCATGGTCCGTATGAGGCTCGAACTCATGACCCTGGCGTTATTAGCACCATGCTCTGCCGACTGAGCTAACGGACCAATACACAAACTTCTTGTTACTCAGACCACAGATATACAGCCGAAAGAGACGACAGATAAATTTGTTTGGTTCTACAAAATCTCCCCAATCTTTGTGTAATAATAATAATAATAATAATAATAATAATAATAATAATAATAATAATAATAAATAATAAATAATAAATACATATTAGCTCTTTTTCCTTAAAATTAATGTCTAAAAAGCTTAACAAATAGTATGTAAAAAAAACCATGGTCCGTATGAGGCTCGAACTCATGACCCTGGCGTTATTAGCACCATGCTCTGCCGACTGAGCTAACGGACCAATACATAAACACTATGTTACTGCGACTGGAGATATCTAGTCGAAAGAGACAGATACATTTGTTAATCTTTGTGTCCGTATCCGTAACGTGTTTGTTTTTAGGAACTATGCTATAATGTTTACGTAAAAATCCGTTGAATCTTAATATAGCTGTAGGCACAGTAAAAAAGAAAAAATAATAAATTAATAATTAATAATAGTATTAATAGTAATAATAATAATGGTAATAATAATAATAATAATAATAATAATAATAATAATAATAATAATAATAATAATAATAATAATAATCCCCGAGCGAAGCGAGGGTAATAATCACGACGCTAATGCAGCAAAATCGCCCTGTTTGAAGACTTCAAACGGGTCGTCATCTCGATATGAGTTTGTTCGTGTGTCTGTTTGTCTGGAGTACGACCTCGTCCCCAGGGCCATCCGCGTTAAGCAACGACAAAGGATCGATCACGTGTCCCGCTGTAGTTTTACTGATACTCTGAATAAGATTGAACGAAGCAACATTTGAAAACTGAAAAACTTGGAACACAAAAGTCTCGTGAAACTCGTCTTCAAAAGAGAAGGGAACAAGCACGGGCAAGGCGGAATCCGTCTCGACAAAAGATGACAATCCTGTTATGACCGAAAGCATCATGAACAGAAGCGTGCTGAAGAAACGACTCTGCAAAGGAAACAGCGCTTGAAAGCAAATCGGGAGCTTCAGGCGCCGTTTTGATCAGATACTTATTCAGAAAGGACAAGCAACAAAGGTCAGTCAATGGAAATCAAACAATCACCATGACAAATATATTCTATCCCGTATCTTGTAACTCGATCACTTCAAGAATGTAATAAAATCTGTATGCTGATCATTTTCCCTCGAAGTATTGTTTTAATACGCTTCTGTCGCCAGTTTCGACACCGTATTTGCTCAGAGCAATCGGAACTTGGAGTCTTGAATGATTTAGACAGATGTCTTATTTTTTTCTTTCAAGAATAACTGTATCAAATGCTGTCATCTGACATGCGGTGATTGCAGTGAGAATCGTTCACAAGCCCTATGAAGTATGACTAAGTGGGAAACCCGTGTATAATTTGAAGTAAACCGTTCAAGTTTTGTTTGATTCTGGGAGAAATCATGCAGTTTTGAGCGGGTTCACATACAAAACAATTCGATCCATTAAATATGCATGCCTGAGTCTGGTGCATAGATTGAGCCCAGAGTAAAAAAAAATTGCACAGGAAGCCTATTTAATTGTACTGCCCATGAATTCAAAAATGGAAAATCAGTGTTCCTTTTTTCCCGTACTACGGCGGCCGACCAACTTCAAATGTTAGTATTAAATTTTGAGAACGTTGCTTGGCAGACTGTATGAATTAATTTGACGTGCCGACCGTGGGAAATACGTACTTCGTCACGCAATCGATTCTTTTTTTTTTTTTCAACGCAAAAGTAGAACACACACCATTCTTTTTCTCCTTCCTTTGCGTATAGCACTTGACTTCAAAGAAAAGATTCAGTCAACAATTTTTGTAAAACAAAGGCTGCGCTTGTTGAGCAGAACCAAAGTAGAAGTCCAATCAATGGCAGAGCGAGGGGTACCTGCGATTATCGTATTTCTAGTAATAACAATAATCTACATAATAATACGCTAAGCCACTTCCGTCCGTCTATAACGCTCTTTCCCAGGCCTCCTCATCATAAAAAAATCCAAGATGGCCACCACATTTAGTTAAACTAAGTATAAATATCGGCCTCGTATGCCGACCACAGTTTATTAAGAAATCGGAAATGAGTTTAATTAAAAAGAGAATTTGTGCTGTCAGGTGACTGGATGTCGGGCTGATGCTGCCGCATGTTCAAATCAAAGCAGCGATGCCGCTGTAAAGTCGGCTGTCTTTTTGATTGACAGACTTGGTTGTGGTCTAGTTCGTACAACAGGCTTGTGTCTTAACTGCTCTAAAGTAGGGATTGCCTTGAGTGAATATAGTGGTAAGGTAATGTCACAAAAAATATCGGAATATGGATTTTAGACAATTCTGCGGAATGCCCTGTCTAAAAACGGTCACACAAAAAATTAGCTCTTTAGCGCATTGAACAGCTGAGATGTGGGCTACTGAAGTTCAAATTGCTCAATACTAAACCCTCCTATTTGGTGTTAATGGTTCCTTTGATTTAGAACTGATGCTAAATAAGAGAGTTCAGTATGGAGCTATCTGGTTGCTGTCAGTAGGGCTAGCGATTTGAAACTTTGCACACGTTTGTGCAGCAGCTGTGTATGTTTAGAGATTCGAATGGAAAATTTTGCAAAATAAGACGTCACGCTTTTTACCACTGTGCAGGGCAACACGCTTGCACTCAATCAAGCGTAACATGCATATTTAATGAGGCAATCAGCTCAGCTCAGAGAGTCTAATAACTTCTCGTAAACCTCAAAGTGGCCTAATCCTCTCAACTCAAAGCGAACATTGACAAGATATATTCTAAAGTGCACAAACCTTGCCCGCTTTACCGGTGTTCAAATCATTTTGAGCGGCGTAACTTCCTTCCAAGCGGTATACATATTCACGGTAATCATTAACTCGGGTTTCAAATGACGACGAATACAAAATGCTTTTTCAAGAGTGATGTTTATTATAGTCACATGAATGACCTGGCCAAGAACAAGTATAAACCTTTGGAGCATCTTCCGCATTCATACTTTCACCAAAAGCCGTGATTAATAGGTCGTATAATTCCGTGCCTTTAAAGTTAATCGATCTCTTGAAATGTATTTCATCATGCGTGATCGTGTCCAAATTTGGAATAAACTTCCTAATTTGGAAGTCTATTGTTGACACAGATGACGGACTGACTGACGGACTGATTGACTGACGGTGTCGTGGCCGCAATAAGGTCGTGTTTCTCACTTTCGTGAGACGCCGACCTTAAAAGCGGGGAGATTTTGATGTCAATCGATCTGCGATTTGTCGAGTGGTACGGTCGAGTGGTAACATGCACTACACTCGAGATGCTCAAAATGAACTTCAAAAAGGGAAAAAAGAAAGAAAGAAAGAAAGAAAAAAAAAGGAAAAAAAAAAGAAATCCGAACCACCGTCTTTTACGGGGGTCCCGCTAGTAAATACATATTAACGCTGTTTCATAAAATTAATATAGTGTTATAAAAATACGTTGAATCTAAATATAGCTAGAGGCCCAGTGAAAGTACAATAATAAAAATGATTATAATAATAGTAATAATAACAATAATAATAATAATAATAATAATAATAATAATAATAATAATAATAATAATAAATACATATTAGCGCTGTTTCATAAAATTAATGTCTAAAACGCTTGACAAGTAGTATGGAAAAAATAAACATGGTCCGTATGAGGCTCGAACTCATGACCCTGGCGTTATTAGCACATGCTCTGCCGACTGAGCTAACGGACCAATACACAAACTTCTTGTTACTGCGACTAAAGATATCTAATCAAAAAGACGGATAAATTTGTTTGGTTGTGCAAAAGCTCCCCGGCATATCAAGACAACGTGTTTGTTCTTGAGAACTATGTTATAGTGTTTACTCCATGCAGTGAAGAGGGAGTGGAAGAAGTGGAGCAAGTGCTGTGTAAAGTTCTGGTTAAACAAGACGCAAGTTGACTTTAGCTAAAGTTGCATGGGGGCCACAAGAGATGCAAGCCGACGCAAATTGATGCACGTCTTCCTTGATTTTTGCATAAAAATACAAATTCCCGCAAAAATGTAAGGCATTTTATTGGTTGTAACTATTCCTTAACAACAGAAAAAATTGCCAAGACTTGCATTGACTTGCGTTGGATGACCAAATGGCAAAAAATTATTCAAATTTGATGCAAGGCGATGCAAGTCCGTGAGAGCGGGTAGCCAAACGAAACGCAAGTCCGCGTTTAATAGGACCGGGGCCAATCAAGATATCCATTCAAACTGTACCACTCAAAGGCCCAAGTAAATGTGCTGATAACACGTAATATTATTTAAGAGAGTAAGAGAGATCAAGACTCACCGAGCTAAGAGAGGCGCAATAACTCGTAATGTCTCGCAGATGCATCATCATCACTTCCTCTCTAAAGTCATTTGGAAAGGTTTCTGTCCATTCACTAAAACGAGAAGATCAAAATGATTACAGCGTCAGTTCACTTTATGCGCGCAATGAATGATGGTTGTAATACACGGCATGAAAATGGTGTGACATTTGACTGTGTTGCCCCTCGTTCTTCAATTTCTAAGCTCAGCTTCCCGGGAGGAAGGGGGTGGGGTATATCTCTTATCCTACTTCAGACCAAAATTTGCGATTTGCGACCTTTTCCCAGACCAAACGTTGCGACTTTCGATGCTATTTCAAACCAAGATTTGCTATTTTTGACACTATTTCAGACCAAATCCTAGAATAAAATGCTGAAATAAATACCCTTTGGGGTGGCACATACCTATATAGCTCATATTTGGGAGTACCCCCTCCCCCGGGGTCAACTTCTAACCTTCAAGACTCTTGCAAGGATGAAAGACCTCTCACAGCTTTAAAAGTATTGGAAACAACTCGTTTTCTTCAGCGAAATAACTAATTAAAAAACGTGGTGGTGGGCTGGTACTCTTCACGTACTCATGAAAAGGAATCCGCAGCCATCGTGAATGACTTAGTCACCAATACCGAATCACAAGGACCAATTTGACCCAGTGTCTGAATGCTTGTCTTTTGCATATACGCACTCTTTCCATACTGTTCAGAACAATTACCTTAAGAGTTGTACCAGATTGCCTCCAAGAGCCATGGCCTACAAAGCATAAACAAGAGGTTTGGAGCTGCACTCTCACTGCTAAATCCTGGTTTTCCCGAGTGACCCAAGCACAAGTACAAGTATAAACACGAGGATAACAAATAGGTTTACAAAGTGAAAACAAACTCGACGGAACAAAAATATCACTTTCTCCTGCCGCTTTCGTTTGTGTCACTCACTTTCACGGACGCAATTTTTGTGGTTGCGCTTGTGCTTGCTTCGCTCGTCAAAACCAGACCTATAATGCCTTGCGCACATTTAACAAATTTCCATTGGTTTGCTGTGGTGTGGACTATTATTTGTGGTCGGCGAAGGGCCTCGTGAGTCCACAAACCAGTGGAAGTTTGTATTTTTTACAACAGGTTGTAGAAATATACAAGAAAGTTTCGTTGATTTCGTTGCAAAGCGTGACATGCTGGTGTCAGCATCGTTGTCTGGACTCTTTACCACGGTAAATCGACCAATCAGAGAACGAAAAACTAGTGAGTTGTGGTAAAAACCTGTATTACATCCGGGAGCTCGCCTCTTTAGCCTGGGCACCCACATTGTGTGTTCTTTCTATCCGATTGTCACTACCCTCCATAGTCAATACTCTTTCCCAGTTTGAACCGACCATTTTCTCACAAGATAACGGACAAAACGGAACGATTTTCAAATTCCGCTATTTTCTTATGATATGGCCAAAGACCGTTACTGGGCGCGCGAGGCATTAACAATATGAGGGTTTCTCTAGCACTCGGTTTGCCTTACATGATACTGACCTCAATTTGGCTGGCCTGGCTAATTTGATCCGCGCACTTCTACAGGATAATAAACAAATCAATCATTTAGTTACGGAGGCGCTTTTTTGAGACCGTGTTTTTAGTGTAATGAGCGCTGTACCCCACAAACGTCAAGTATCAGTTTTAAGATAAGCATGGCGTTGTAAGACGGACTTAACTTTATGAACAATCCCGTAACAATACACTGTAACATTAAACAAATCTCACAATTATAATAGAACAAGAAAATATGAATATTTCTTTCGCTTCAGTATTCTATGCAGTATTTGCGTTCCTTCGCCAGCCACACCGCAGATAAATACAGCTGTGAGCCCACAAATAAGCCTTACCTTAGCTATTCTGGAGAGCAGCACGTTTGGCAGGATGAACAATCTAGAGCACAGCAGGAAGGCAAATACGTAGGTCCTCTGCAGAGTGAATGCAACAAGTCAAACAACCACAGACAGTCGTATTCTTGGTTTCATGTGACGTCATGGCAGACATTTTGGTTGAACTTCAGAACATGCACGAGTTTTTTGGAAAGTGACTCCAATAATGTCGCGACCTATTTGTTTATTTGAATCTCCAGAGGTTGAATGAAACTAGCAAATGCCACATGCCTCATGATACTGCTCCTTTAATATGTGGAAATAGTTGCATGAGCTTGCTTCACTGCGCTTTTTGTTATAACAAATAAATATACAAAACTACTGCAGAAATTTCTTACATCAGGATAGTATGTGGTTGATGGGATCATCCGTTCAATCAATCCGTCAAGTGTCCCAGAAACAAGATGACCCTCTTCAAACAGCAAATCCTGTATGAAGTACAAATATTAAAGGTTTGCACGGCGGCCCTGTTGGACGGCAGGAACAATAGAATTCAATTCATCTGGGAAAGAAATGCTATTGTTATGGAAAAATATTTCATTATTCCTGTCATCCAACATGGCCGCTGTGCAAAACCTCTATTGGTCCATACGAAGAGAAGCAAATTATGAGAAGATATAAAAAACGTAGTTAATTCTTTTATGCTTGTGCATAAGCGGTTTTCAAGCTTCTGTTTTTGTCGCTGTGAAAACCAGCTACATTTTAGCGAACATGAAGAAAATTTAACAAAATGACAACGTCGTAACAAAACAAAACAAAAACAAAAAACAAAAAACAAAAAAAAAAGAACAAACAAACAAAAACAAAAAACAAAAAATGCGGCGCAAATCAAAAATGCAAATTACAGTAAATTACATGGACACATCTTGTCTAACATGCCGAACACGACCATTAGTATTTTTTTTCTATTTTGTGGATGGATAACGTTAACGTTATTTTCCGCACCTGAGTGGAGTTGTTATTTAGCAATTGTGGGGGTTCAGGTTTGCACACCAATGTGCTACTTCGAGGAGATATCTGAAAATCAAGGCAACTGTTGATGTCTGTAACAGATACAACCAAGCATAAAATTGGGCAACAGATTTAATATTTTCAGCTTTCAAAATGAAATAAGGCATACACGTGACCACATTGCAGCTATTGGGCTTTTTACCGTAAACAAATGGGCAAACCAGGAACAAAACGTACTACCAATGAAGGGATATTTTAAAGTAAAACAAACAAACAAACAAATAAATAAATAAATAACAACCATCGGGTTCGGTTTTGCGGCAAACAAGACAACACATACATAAACTAGTATCTCCATTGGCTGAACTCCCGGGCAGGAGGGCAGTTACTTCCCTTAATTTCCTATAACCTATACGTTTACGCTGGATAGGGTCAGGGTTTAATAAGTCAGCGGTACCTCCCTACGCAATCTCCTATTAAATAAATTCCCCCTTTCCCGGATTAAGAAAAGGAATTAAGAAAAGGAAGAAACGAAGAGGAAGTCAGATTTCAGCGAGACAGACAATTTGACCAAGTTTATCATACGGTCAGCCGGGAAAGAATCCATTGAGACATTTTAAGTTTGTGCATGTAGCTCATCGGCATACCATAGCATCTCCATCTTGCTGGTCATCCACAACTGTCCCAAAAATAGTGGGCTGCAAGTTAAAAGAATGAATTCATGAAAAGTGAATGGTCAGATGTCTGTTGCGATAGCGTGATAGTTTTGTACGCAGAGATCGACCTATCTGGTCGCCGGTGCTGCGTTGTGAGGCCAACATCTATATTTACTGTACATCTCAAAGCTCTGCTCTTCTGAAGCTTCCATGTTGCAATTTATAGCTACGACTGTCAAAACTCTGACATATCCAGTACAACTTCCACACACTTCAAAACAATGTAACCGTTTTCTTTCCGTTAGTTTGCACTGTATTCTGGGTAGGTGGGGCTAAAAAAGGAGAGAACCAACTCTACAATACCATTTTGCATTTCACGCTTGGAACTTGGTAGATGTGCACGTTTTAAAACGGATAGAATGAGTAGACTGAGTTAAAATTACAGAACGCTTAAAGCATTTAGTAAGCTGTCAGGCCTTCCTTTAGTTTATATTTCAAAACAACAAAATGTCTTACTCTAGATTTGACTGTCTGCTTGCAGCCAAGTGACGGTAGACTTCTGGAAGACTGATTGTAAGGGAAAAAAATTAGTTATATTAGTTACAATCTCGGAGTTGGGTTTCTGGGGCTAACGTTGTGAAGTATACGGCAATCTGACTGTTCACTACTATTTTATTGCCTGTTTGTTTTATCTTTATGAAAGTTATAAAGACTTGCACGTACGGCAGCGTGATACGTTGAGTTAGATATTTAAAAGCACTTTGTAAAGTTTGTAAAGCTACAAAAACGCATGTGAAGAAGCGCTTTGTTGTGATGAGATAAACCGATGTACACTGAAGCCAAAGAAATAAGAAAATACACTACGGTTGCATACTGAAGTACGTTACTTAGGGTTTATTTGCACGTTAATATGCGGTATTTGTATGATTACTAAAGGAGTTGGCTAATAAATAAAAACTAACGTACAAATATGCTTTGAACTGACCACCCTCAACAGCTCCGGATGTGTTAAACTATTTTACTTTCTTTGATAAACCGGTTTTACAAGTAAAGACTGCATGCAACGCATGCATATAGTTTGGTAAATTTCTTGTTTTTGCGGTGCTATAGTAATTCAAAATGAGGCTTTATTAGTCTCGCCACAAAACACGCGTTCATGCACCCTTAACAAAAAATATCTAGATCGTTTTACAGAGCTTTTCTTTTTCCTTTCCTTCCACGTTCTTAGTTGGGCCAATACTGTAGAGTTACATGGCTAACGTGGTAAGTGCTGAGTTAGCTGTTTCTTGTACCCACCTTCCTTTGTTTGGTGGATCTTCTGAGTATTCCTCTAGCAGCGACCTCATACTCTTTCGTCAGCTGACGATGCTTCTGTGTAAGCCGACTGAAAGATAAACATCGAGAACAAACTTGATTATTGTTTCGTAGCTTGCCGCATTGAACATAAACATGTCCTGATAAACAAAATAAATTTGTATATATTTTTTTGAAACAATATTTGTGTTCCACTACCGGCTTTCCCTGGCAAGTTTGCGTTGGAAATTTACTATACAGATTAGTTTTATAAGAGCGCAAAAGGAGAAAGCGGGGAGAAATACAAAAATCTTATGAAACCATGAAGCGCGCTTAAAAAACTGCATTGTAAAATATCGTACTGCCCACGTGTTTGACCAAGAAAGGGATGACAGTTTTACTTTTTAATTCTAATAAATTGGAGTTTGCCAATTTATTACAAGCAACACTAAGTGAAGTTGTCTTTTGACAATTTGCAATACGTCCTGGCCGGAATGAAAGGGAAGGAGAAGGGGTCTCATTATCCACACCTGGATTATGATAATTACGATACCCCGACTTTTAAGTATTTCATATTTAACTTTATATTTATATTTTAAGTATTTTATACTTAAAAGTATTTTTAAGTATTGCTTAAAAACTTTTAAATAATGTATAAATAAATTTTATTTTACTTATTAAAATGGCGACAAAAGGATAACTTACGACCCCCTGCTACAGTGTATCAACTTACACGAACGTTTCTTCTTGTCGTTCTACCTCCTTGGCCTGCAAAGTAAAATAAATGTCAGCACCAAACAAGAAGCTATTTGCAACCTGGCAAGGGCCAGAGGAGAGGCTCTTTTCAATTCTCAGCTATACAAAAAGGTATAAAAAATATTGTTATGTTATACGCTGAATAAAAAGGTTTATATGCAAGCTCCGTAACTGCTTTACCACTTAACTGAGAAGTAAACTTTAAAAATCAGTGACCGGTTTCCATAAACCGGTCTGGATCTGTCCCTAGATTGCTAATACAGTACTAATCGCTTGTAAAATAATGCATCGCCTGACTCAGTTCATACTCTACAATATCACAAAACAATTAATGTTTGATCAGAGATGTTGGCATATCCTGACCTTTTCCACGCTGTTTAAATCTCGTCCACCTTTCTGCTCCAGTTCCAGCTGCAGTTGAGTCAGTTTCTTCCTTTCTGCTTCTAGCAGTTTGGCTGTCACCTGTAGAATAATGAAGGTCATATGTACACTCCTTCGCGCACTGAAATCCCACATCCGTCATTTTTGGGGACTCGAACTGACGTTGCCTGAAATGTCAGTCGTTTTCAGGTCCCTCAATCCAAGCCCCCACGCGAGGCTTGGGTTGAGGGACGAGAAGACGACTGACATTTCGGGCTAGAACTGTCGAAGTATGAACTGGCAATACCGTTTTCCATTCAACTCATTTGGAGAAGATTTATTTATTTATTTATTGGTAATCGCTTTCTTACGCTTTTGTTTTTATTTTTGTTTGTTTGTTTTCTTTAATTTCGCAACATTTCCAGATCTCAGCAAAAACAGACAGAGCTGACAAGCGCACTGTGCATGCGCGGCCGCGCAGGCAAGCTTTTTCCCGCGGAAACTGGCGCGGGTGTACGCTCCACTGAATCTCTTTGTATTGTTTAATTGTGTGGCGAAACACAGCTTCCGGCGGAGTTTTTTAAAAAAGTTAAGACGCAGAAGCAAAAGTTAAGCTACAAATTTTTAGAATTTGCAGTTCAATAGTTTTTCTCTTCCTGAGCTTTTGCACCTACCACTTTCCTCCTTGCACCCGTGGCGAAAATTGCAAAACAAATTCGTCCTTGTCAGAGTGATTTCATTGCCATAGCGGCCGTTTAGTACTGGGCCAGCTGCATTCCGTGAAAGTCGTAGATAGTATAAAAGGACAATATACTTAAGGTGAAAGGACCGGTCAAGCATTGCAACGAAAAGGAAAGCTCTAAGGTTAATTTAAGTTAATATATTGACCTCAGTGATCGGATTCTGAACAAGATAAACAAAGCGTACGAACTGATGACGTCACCAACGCAATGCGTTTGTCAGCTCTGTCGCAAAAACATCGAATTGGTCGAGAGGGCCCGGCCCAAGTGAAACACGGTCGTTCCTGGAAATAGTGGTCACCATACTCCAACCGCGTTAAACAAGATGGCGGCTCCAGGCCAGTGCAGTCTTGTCGAAGGTGGGACCACCGAAGTTTATATTCGACTCAACATGTAAGATGGATAGGCCAGTATTCAGGTGAGAACACGAGGGGGATTGGATCTACTCTTTCTTGTGGCGATACCTGCATGATCTCTGTACAAAACCATTAGCTAAAGAGCCGAATGTTGTTCCTTTGTTTTAAATGTGCGAAATGGAAAAGAGCAGGAAAAATACACTACATTGTAATTTAGAGTCATGTCTATTTAAAAATAGTCAGGCATTGAAACTTTGATACATGTCCTTCTTGATATTGTGCAGAGTGCAACTGTTCAATTTAAAAGAACCGTACCCCCACATTTAGGAACGTGGAAATCTTCAGGATTTCAGCTACTTAAAAACTGGAAATCTTCAGGGGGTTTAGCCTGCCTAGAAGCTGGAAATAATCAGGGGTTCCAGGGCTTTTGCTGATTTTTCATGGAATCTTAAGGGGTTGCTTGTTGCATCATGCATATTTTAAGCGCTCAATGAGCGATGAGGAGACAACTGACATTTCAGGCTATCAAGTACCTCTCAAAGCGTACCAATTCTTTTTTTTTTTCTGATTGCTTTTTTCTTGTTGCCAGTACAGGTAGCAAGTTCTGGGGGTGACTGATATGCATGATATCCCTGGTGAGAATCCTTGCAGGATCCTCGAGGATCCTTAAGGATCCTTGAGGATCCTCAAGGATCCTACAAGGAAAGGATCCTTTCAGGATCCTTTCAGGATCCTGCAGGATCCTACAAGGATCCTGCCAGGATCCTGTAAGGACAGGATCCTTGCAGGATCCTTGATAATTAACCAAGATTTCACCAGGATCCTGCCAGGATCCTACAAGGATCCTGCCAGCACTCTGAAGTTTCAGGATCCTTGATGATTATCAGGATCCTGCCAGGATCCTTAAAGGATCCTTGCTGATTATCCAGGATCCTACAAGGGCCCTTGATGTAATCAGGATTGAACTTGGTTGTGCTAGAAATGGCTTCTTTATAGTACAAAAATATATCTGGTTAAGGCATTGGCAAAAACAACTGGGAAATTTTCACTCCGAGTACACTGTAAAAACTGATCAGTAAAATATGGTTGTAGTCCGTGCAGTTGCAAAAAGATACTGATATGAATTGAATTCATATATTATGGTCACTATATTCGCACATTTTTTGAACGCGAAAGTAAAAAGGCGCAAAAGAGTCTGGTACGAGATTGTGTGGCACGCGGTGTAACACATAGAGCATGCGTGGTAGCTTAGGCGCCATTCTCGAGAAACCGTTGGGGTTCAAGAATCAAGAGGCGTTTGGTTTGCAGCTGGTTTTTTGAGCCTCAAGGTTCATGCTAAGGATCCTTTGGGCAAGAAGATGAAAATAGAAGGCGCAGCTTTGTAGAGATGCGGTAAACTACTCGTCCAGTTTACGGTTTTGTTGCTATTTTGTGCTCCACGCGCCAAGAAGCTGCTTCGACATGTCTGGAGTTGTCAGCCTCTGTGACAATTTTGTCTTCACATTTCGAATGTGGACATTCAGATAAAAGCGAAGTGTAATGTGGCTCATTCGATTCACGTTAGAGGGAGAGACTTGATCACGAGGAAAGACTTTCAGACGAAGCGTCGGTGTTAATTCAGGATCATGAAACGTGGATTGGTTTAACGTAGTATAGAAAAACGGTGAGTACTCTTAATTTCATTGCCAGTGATCACCTGATTTGATAGAATATTCTGTTATGACTGTTCCTTGACTGTTTAAACCGGGGAACCTTGAGTGACTTTTATAATCCCTATATTCTGCGGCTGTGCACTTCATGTATTTGGATGAAAGTTGTGTTGTCAACAAGGGCCACTGATTTGTCTAGGCAAGATGTGTGCTTGTCTACCAGCCTAAAACCTTAATGTCGAGCACTGCAATACCTAAAAGGCCGCCTATTTCAAAGGAATCTTGGTATGCAATATTCTTGGCAAGTGGCTGTTTTAGTGAACAAGATCTTGGAGCTGTAAATGTTGCATTGGGTGACCTTTGATTGGGCTTGTCATGCTGATAACACACAACCACAAAAATTATTTCAGGAGTGCTGCAATCCCAAAAATAATTATATGATCACTGATCAATATTGCTTTCAAAAACATTTCCAGTAACCTTGTTCATCTAATGCCATGTCATGTGCAATATTATTACTGCAGTTTTAAAGTTTCCTTTCAAAGATGAGTCATAATAGATTAGTTGAAGCCTGTTGTCAATTGTTTATTATTACAGAATGATACTTGATGTCCTGGTCTCGAAAACATAAGTTTTGATGAGAACATCAAGTACTATGTACGTGATGTAATTCTTAATGCATGAGGATGAACGAGGAGGACACGTGCAGGTAGTCTTTATTGCAACATTTCCCTCGTGGAGCTATAGATAGGTACACATTAGTACTAATATGGGCTGGTTGCAACAGAGTTACTTTTGGACAGTGATCAGCCGATCATATCATATTCAAGGGAAGGGCATAAATAGCAGGCCCTCATTAGCAGCCAGGTCACAAGCAGTAGCGTCGGCACACATCGGCACAGCAATTCGCGATCCGCTACTTTAGTTTACGCAATGGCAGACGCACGGGAACCGACCGACATCAAAAGGAAGCCAAAGTGTTCCGGATGCGGGATAAAGTTCGAAGACCACAACTTGGGAACGCCAGGCCCCTACTGTACCGGCAACGTCGGCATTTTAACGCCACCAAAGTTCCCAGGCACAACATCCACCAAACACGAGGATGAAGAAGAAGACGAGGAATCAGCGCTGGCGGCCCAACTTGAGTCCCTGACACTCGCCGAAGAGGAGCTGATAAGAAGCTCTCGGATCGCCCGTCTTCGAGCAGCCGTCGCAAAGAAACAGGCGACAGTTGAGGAACTCAAACGCCAGGCGCGGGACAGTTCACCCGAAATCAACGCCACAGAAAACCCAGCAACAGTGAGAAACGTCGCCGACCTCAGAAGGTTCACCGACCTGGAAGGTTTCGTCAACGGAACACCGCTGGACAACCTGTTGCAGGCGCAGCAAACTGTTACGCAACCGTGTTCGTGGCGTGAGATGACCCAGAAACCAGCCCCCCTGCAGCAAAGTCAAGCAACGCTGTCTTCGGAAATGTTTCTCAAGCCTAGGAGGATCCCTTCGGGTGAGAAAGTTCTGAAAATTGTTGACTTTGCAGACAAAATAATACCCCGAGATGACGAGCGAACATTATCGGAAGTAGGCAGTGCCAAAATTGTTGTGTCTTATGGGCCTAATAAGCCAAAGTTAGAATCGATATCTATGTCGCAGTGGGTGGTAGCAAATACTAGAATTTTTTATACCCTCCTTCAAGGGGGAAGCTTGCCTACAATAGAGGACGTACAGCATTACTTAGCCTACACAGTTAAGATAATGGAGCTTAGTTCTAGGTTTACTTGGCTATCTATCCTTAAGTACGATGACGAATTCCGTCATCTCCAAGCCGCCTATAGCCACCCGTGGTGCTTCGATTCCAACCATCTGCACACAGTCACGCTCCAACCTATTTCCCCGGGGCAAGGAGGGTCTCCCAAGTCGGCAGGGAATTCCAATAAGCCTTCACCTGCTAACAATCTTGCTCAGTTCACTGCTGATGGCCGCATAATTTGTAGGAACTTTAATCGCTCACGCTGCACCCTACACAACTGTAATTTTGCGCATGCGTGTAACCGTAAAATTAACGGCAAAGCTTGTGGCCTGCAACACGCTAACACGCAACACGCTAATAGCCTGGCTGAGCCTCAGCCATCTAACAACAAGCAATGACTACATGTGCCCTTTTCTTCACCGCTCAACATTAACCTCTGGCTAACAGAACTGGCTAATGACGAGGACAGGCCTTTTCTGACAGACGGCATTACTAACGGCTTTAAACTTGCACCTACCTCCACTAACTTTGCACGGGTAGAAATGGATAATTACAGATCGGCTACTAATCCAGAAACCAAACCCAAAGTGGAGGAGACAATCAAGCAGGAAATTGCAGAGGGCAACTACGTGGTAACTTCGCAGAAACCTACGGTGATCAGCGCATTGGGAGCAATTCCCAAGCCAGACAGCACCGAGATACGGCTCATCCACGACTGCTCTCGCCCTCATGGTCACGCACTCAATGACTATGTCGCGGTAAACTCCTTTCAATTCCAATCCTTAGATGAGGCAATTGGCCGCCTCCGCCCAGGCTACTTCATGGCCAAGATCGACCTGCGGCACGCGTACCGCTCAGTCCCGATCCACCCGAGCAACTACACCGCCACAGGACTGAAATGGTTGTTCAGCGGCGATTCAACCCCCACCTATTTCTTTGACACCAGACTTCCCTTTGGTGCCAAAAGCTCCCCTGAGATCTTCCACCGTCTAACCCAGGCTGTTCGACGCATGATGGGTCGCCGTGGCTTCCATGACGTCATCGTATATTTGGACGATTTTTTGGTCATCGCCCCAACAAAGGAAGAGTGTGAGCGGGCCTACCAAACTCTGCTGCACCTGCTTTGCAGCCTCGGCTTCACTATCAGCCAAAAGAAACTGGTGCCCCCCACTCAGTGCCTAACCTTCCTTGGTGTTCAGCTCAACACTGTGACTAAGGAAATGGCGCTGCCATCCACAAAACTGGCTGAACTCCAATCAATCATCTCCGAGTTCCAGCAAAAGCGCCGGGCCACAAAGCGTGAACTCCAGCGCCTCGCAGGAAAACTCAACTGGGCCTGCAGAGTGGTCTTTGGTGGTCGTACCTTTCTCAGACGGGTGATAGATCAAATCAATCTTCTGGCAAACCCACGAGCAAAGTTTCGGCTCAGCAATGATTTCCACTTGGACATTAGTTGGTGGGCAGTCTTCCTTGCACGCTTCAACGGGAAATGCCTCTTTCTGGACACACTGCCAGTTACTGATGTGCAGACTGATGCCTGTCCTCTCGCGGCGGGGGCATGGTTCCGAGGCGACTGGTTCTATCACAACTTTCAAGCCGACGCGGGAGAGCTCCACAACACTTTGCACATCAACCACAAGGAGACGCTGGCAATCATCTTGGCAGCCAAGCGCTGGGGTGCCAGCTGGAGGAATACACACGTCATAGTACAGACAGACAACCAAGCGGCAGCACACATCATCAACAAAGGCTCCACACCACACCCAGTCATCATGCACGAGCTACGCTCTCTCTTCTGGCTGTCAGCAGTGTACAATTTCCGAATCACCGCGAAATACCTACCAGGCACTCAGAACATAGTTGCAGACGCCATTTCACGCCTCCACGACCCTCGCCACCTCCAGTGGTTTTACAACTATCTTCTCGCCTTCCTCCCTCGCCATAACGTGGACAGCATCAGCTTGCTACAGCACATGTCCGCTAATAGCCTCCTCTTTGTGTCTTCCAGATGCACACACTCGGGTTTTGGCTGCGGAGCTACGAGAGGAAATTGCACACTACAGGACACAGACTTTTGCTGACAGCACCAAGGTTACCTACAAAACACACCGTGACACCTTCCTGCGCTTCTGCCTTCTAATGGGATTCGATCCAGTGCCACTGCAGCCGGAACACCTTCTGCAGTATGTTGCCTTCCTGGCCCGCACACTCAAAGTGCCCTCAATCAAGAGCTACATCAACATAGTGGGCCTCCTCCACAAAGAGTTTGGTTTCCCTAACCCTCTGCTAGACAACTGGCCACTGAAATCCCTCATAACCGGCATTAAGCGCGTTAAAGGTCAACCACCTAACCAGAAGCTCCCTATTACAATAACACTGCTGCAACTGATTCACTCCAAGCTTAATCCTCTCTCTAGCTTTGATGCCTCTTTCTGGGCTATCTGCTTAGTTGCCTTTTTTGGTCTATTCCGCAAATCACACCTGCTGCCTACTTCTGCTAACCATTTTAACCCCACTAAGCAATTCACCAAAGCCGACTTTCAATTTCACTCTTGGGGCATCCTACTCAAAATAAGATGGAGCAAACTATCCAATTCCGGGAGCGGGTCGTTTGCATCCCCCTTCCCAAGATCCCGGGCTCCCCCCTATGCCCTGTTCAGGCCGTTACTCGGGCTTTCCGTTTTACTGCGCAGGCAGAGGCCGACAGCCAAGCTTTCAACTGGCTTGACCAGTCTACATTACACCTTAGAGTACTCACTTACAGGGCATTTTTGAGTAAACTCAGAGCAACCCTACAATCGGCGGGCATTCAGGCTGCTGCCTATGCTGGCCACTCCTTTCGGCGAGGGGGGGCATCCTTTGCCTATCAATCAGGGGTTCCTCTCGAGCTTATCAAAGTCTTAGGGGACTGGCGATCCAATGCAATACTCCTTTATCTCACCATCCCACTTAACATAAGGTTACAATCAGCAAATATACTATGTAAAGCAGTTCTCTCTACCAACCACACTACTCCATTACACAACTAGGGGTTTGGGAGCTTTTATCAATATTGTATAGGTAATCAGTATATATTATATATGTGTATTTATCAAGCAAGGAATCAAGTTGTAATAAAGACTGCAGGTGCCCAAATTGTGAGTCTTACTGGGTTAAGGAGAACATCAAGTACTATGTACGTGATGTAATTCTTAATGCATGAGGATGAACGAGGAGGACACGTGCAGGTAGTCTTTATTGCAACATTTCCCTCGTGGAGCTATAGATAGGTACACATTAGTACTAATATGGGCTGGTTGCAACAGAGTTACTTTTGGACAGTGATCAGCCGATCATATCATATTCAAGGGAAGGGCATAAATAGCAGGCCCTCATTAGCAGCCAGGTCACAAGCAGTAGCGTCGGCACACATCGGCACAGCAATTCGCGATCCGCTACTTTAGTTTCCCTACCCACCCACCCATGAGCAGTCTATGATTATAGTACCTACATATGTTAGTGTCAAATATTATATCTATTTTGTATGTTTGTTACTTAATTTGTGTCATGACCAGTTGGAGCTTTTATCAATATTGTATAGGTAATCAGTATATATTATATATGTGTATTTATCAAGCAAGGAATCAAGTTGTAATAAAGACTGCAGGTGCCCAAATTGTGAGTCTTACTGGGTTAAGTATACTGTATTTTCTCTTTCACAGGATGTATCAAGAAAAAGTATGGTTGCAAAGTCCTTGAGAAAGGCTGGCATGAAATCAGGATAAGGGGAAAAATGAATTGCTGCCTTCTTGCAATGGATTGTAATTATATCTCGACTCCTTTTTTTCCATTTATATATTAATTATATATTTTTCAGATATTATTAATTATAGATACAAGAATGTATAAGAACACAGCTTTGGCACCAATTCAGAATACAATAATTGTAATAATAATAAAACATGTTATTGTTAAAACTGGATAGATTCCATGTCACTACTACAAATTATTTTACTTCAGATTATGAAATAAGGATTACTCAGAATTTATACCAATTTATATAAATTATACAATTTCAATATACAGATGTAAGTTATGAAATCATCTATCCATTTTTAAGGCCTTGATTCTCGTCATTTATATCAATCAAATGAAGTACTGGTGCCATTTCAATTCTTAATATCTGAGCCATGCCAGAATTGCTTGTTGTGTACATTTGACTTTATTTCAGATATGGAATGTGCATGAACACTCTACTTTTATACCAATTTGTTTTTACACTATCAATATAACAATATATTTATGATGTGAAATCCAATAATATATTCAATGTTGAAGGTAAAGAAGAAATTGATTGTCTTCCAAATAAAATGTTATAACAGTATTATTTTTGTATGTTTATTCACTAGCCATTTACCCTTGGATCCCAGCAGTATATGTTGTTGGGATTATCAAGGATTGTGACAGGATTTTGTCAGGATCCTCAAGGATTTAGTGAGGATCCTTAAGGATTTGGTCAGGATCCTTGAGGATCATCAAGGATCCTGACAAGGATCCTGCTAGGATCCTTGCAGGATCCTAGCAAGGATTTTCACCAGGGATGATATGTATATGCACAGCTACCTCTCTCCCCTTATGAAAATGAAACATTGAGTGGATTGAGAATTGGAATTCCTGAAGTAGTGATTGTCAAAGGAGCAGAAAAGAGTGCTTGATGGAGTCACAAGCCAGCATGACACTTCTTCTAAACTTAGGTGCAAGTGTATCTTCACAGCCCTTCCTGAAGGACTGCAAGGTTGGTCTCTCGATTTTCTAGCTTCAGTATTCCAGAGACATTTCTGACCGATAATCTTGGAGACTCCTTTGATTTCCAGTGCCAACAATTACACCTAACTGATAGCCCTCTCATCAAACCTTCAGTTTACAGTGGTCCAAAAATGTTGTCTTTGGTCCAAAAATATTGCTTTCAGGACCTGCCACTGGTTTATTTCACAAAATCTGCAATAATCACTTGGGCTCAACTGAATTAACTTATCAGTGTTGTTGTTCTACCAGTCATGTATACTCAATTATACTCATGAACAGTACCTTCTTTCCCCCCTTACACTAATTGTTAAAATGGTATTACATATCTCTTGTGTGTTCTTTCAAATCCCCAAGTGCATAATATTGTACAACTCAGCACAGCATGCTGACAAGTGCTCTAATTTCTTTTATAAACCCACATAAAATTTGTGGTATGTAATTGGTATGTTCAAGGTATGTTTGAGGTATGTTGTCATTTCACAAGGTATGTTTTTGGTATGCACAAGAAAAACATACCAAAAGCATACCTTTTACACATACCTTGAACATACCATAAGCATACCTCTGACATACCAGAGGCTTGGCTCCACAGCATACCAGAAACATACCTTTTTGACATACCTCTGACATACCACTGACATACCAAAAACATACCTTGCATTTTGTAAGACCAAACATACCTGGGACATACCTTTTCTAACATACCAAAAGCATACCACTAGCATACCAAAAACATACCTTGCATTTGGTAAGACCAAACATACCTGGGACATACCTTTTCTAACATACCAAAAGCATACCACTAACATACCAAAAACATACCTTGCATTTTGTAAGACCAAACATACCTGGGACATACCTTTTCTAACATACCAAAAGCATACCTTTTATTAAAGCATACCTGGAACATACCTATTCTATTAACTAATACCCTTTTACCCATTGCATTTCATACCAGTTGAAGCATGCCAAAAACCATACCCATAGCTATAATGTGGAACACAAGATAGGACATGGGCATGTCCTTGAACATACCTAAGAATCAGAAATGACTTAAAATTTTGTTGCAATGCTTTTTGGCTACTCTGACCTACAGCTTCAGATCAATTAATTTCATGGTTTTCAACTCCATTTGGTTTGTTATAACAAAATTTTGCAATAGCACGTCGCTAGCAGATGCACATGGAATTCGTTAGCCTTCACCATCATGTGCACTATCCATCTTAGCTTTTTCTAAAAGTGAATGCACACAGTTTCACCATATACATCATAAAACAGCCTGCCATCTATGTAAAAGATTGCATCACATTTCTGTGGAAAGGTTAAATGCAGGAGACTGAGAAACAGTGGTTTTGTAAAATCTAACCCGGAAGCTATGTAGAAACAGATATGTGACATGAAATAGAACATGCCCATGCATAGGATCAGCACAGATCCTGAAAGTTGTGAGCCAGAATTTTAAGGTAAAATTTTCAGACCTAATCTATGTACTATAGTGTCCATATATATATTACTCTTTTGTACAGTGTACGTGCAACAAGTGCTGAAAATCACAAGCAAAGTCGAAGGAAAGAAAAAAGGAGAAATAGATACTTACTCTTTGTCAACGAGCTGAATCGTACATTGCAAAGTAATTGTTGTTATTTTAATATTGTCAAAAAGGCAGCGATCACACAATAATTTAAAATTGATCGACATCAGGGCCGATAATGCACTCACCCGGCTCTCCCCGTACTTCCAAGAATGAAAATATAACATGTTTTTTGCAGCGAGTCCTCACAGATCAAATTATATGTTCTCGTAGGTTTACTCTCAGAGTTCTCCTTGGATCTTAGGTTCACTAGTGTAGTAGTTTTCAGGTACAGTCGAGTCATTATCCGATCTCTGGAAAAGTGTTCAAAATGGCTGCCACAAACAGCTGGGAGATTATCCATTTCACACCTTTTGTGGGGAAGCCGCTTCTTGAAACATGCAAACTTAGGTTCACTTCTCACTCAGAATTGCTCGAATCATGTCGTGAAATCCACAGAATTAATATAAAAGCCGTTAAATACACAAACATTCCTTCGCCGTGAAGTCCGTAAACAACGTCAGAGAAAATGACTGAGTGGGCACTGGGAACGAGTCACATTGACCAATCAAAGCCAGCTTTCTTGTGGCGCGAAAAACGGCGCGGCCGTCACAGTGGCGAGTTTCTTTTTCGTCATTCAACAGGAGTGAAGCTGTCGCGATCAGACTTTTGCAAGTTTTACATCGATATTTTTCTGCATGAAAGCACTAATGGTGAGTCCGAACTGGATCAAAAAGGAAAAGTGATTTCTGAGAAAGGGGCAATCCACAGGAACTGGCTTTAAAACATGAAACAACTGTTAAAGTCGAAAGGAATCCCTCTGCCTTTGTGTGTGCCAATTACTGATGTACTTTGCGAGTGACTATAGAAAGGCGATTATCAAGTTCAACACTACTGTGCATATCAATGGAAGCAATTTTCTTCCGAGTGAACTGTAAGTAAAATCCGAGCTTCAACTCCTAGCTCACAGTTTTTTATTGATTGTTGTACCTTGAGAAACTTTATCGTATGAGAAATGGTCAATTCAAACACAACCGGGTTTTGCAAACCTTGACTGACACAAAGTAGTTTATATCAATAATGAACATAGCACAATTGAAAGTGATTTTTTTAAACAACTAAGAATACCAAGTTTTATCTGAGTTGTCCCAAGAAAAATATGCAACATAATTTGCATTCCTATACTAACTTTTGAAGTGCGCCATTTTGTATCTGTTGAGTCTTAAAATATGTTGAGTAAACACTCAGTCATTTGAATTGATATGCTTGATAAATATTGGCTGTGCTTTTTTGGGCTGACTTCAGAATTGGGTTCATCTAGCTAGGAATGTCTTCACTATTTGTATTGATTAAACAATTAAACTTGCATCAAACCCAAATTTTGCTTGAGCCCCTTAGCCAGCAGTGTCATGAGATCAGAGGACCTTAAAACAGGTATGCTAGAGGTATGGCAAAGGTATGTTACAGGTATGTTGACATACCACAAGCATACCCAAACTGTGAGGTATGTTTTTGGTATGGTTTAGGTATGTTACAGGTATGTCGACATAGCACACATACCCTAACTGTGAGGTATGTTTTTGGTATAGTTTAGGTATGTTCCAGGTATGTCGACATAGCATACTGAAACTGTGAGGTATGTTTTAGGTATGCTTTTGGTATTTTTCAAGTGGTCCAAAAGTAGTATGTAAAAAATACCAAAAACATACCTAAAACAGGTATGCTAGAGGTATGGCAAAGGTATGTTACAGGTATGTCAACATACCAAAACCATACCCAGAACAGGTATGCTAGAGGTATGGCAAAGGTATGTTACAGGTATGTTAGAGGTATGGTAAAGGTATGTCACAGGTATGCTAGAGGTATGGCAAAGGTATGTCACAGGTATGTCAAACATAAAGAATACCCAAAATGTGAGGTATGTTTCAGGTATGCTTTTGGTATTTTTCAGGTGGTCCAAAAGTAGTATGTAAAAAATACCAAAAACATACCTCTTAATAGGTATGTCACAGGTATGCAGGAGGTATGCAGAAGGTATGGTAGTACATACCTCAAACATACCTTGAACATACCAATTACATACCACAAATTTCATGTGGGAAATAAGGAGAATGATAACGTTGCAAAAACAACAAGAAAATAATTAAGTTTGGGGCAAACTGATTTCAAAGTGACTTGCACAATGCTATGTTTAGTTTATTATAATGCACACTAAATTTGTCAGTGTTCACTACATCAGATTGCATATATACTATCCACCTTATCTTATGAATATTGTATAGATCTCTGTATTCTAGATAACAATGATAAGATATTTTTTTCAGGATTATCGGATTCAGGCCGAAGAAGTTTACATCATTCTTGGTCAAACAAGATCAAAATAAAGACCACATTGTGTCCGCTCACACAAGCAATGAAGTGCTGATGGTAATTTCTCACACTGCTGATTGGCTCTCTTCTTCAAGGTAAAACCAATTTTGTATTTATTGCTGATCAATAATAGACAACCACAGTTGTTTGTTAGGACTCAAAGTTGACTCCTGGTGAAGGAGAGAGGGGTAAAAAGGCTAGAAAGTGAACTGGAGATTGGTCCAGCAAAGGTGCAAATTGCTGAATCATGAGGAGGAAATCTGATAAGCAGTTTATTTTGCAGTGCAAGTAAATAAATAACATATTTGATTGAGGGAATCAAAATCTATAATTATCTCAAAAAAAAAAAAAAAACCTTATTTATATAATTGGCTTCATGAAAACTGTCAGTTCTATGTAGTAATATGTAGTCAATAATTTTTACACATACTCTACCTCAAGCTGGATACCGAACAGTCCTTGACCAAGGTTCTCAGTAGCTGCAGCCATGCCACATGCCATGATAAATCCCAAGCTCAAGATGTAGATTCTCCCAACCTTTTAAGAAGAAAATATATCAGTGACATAGTGAGAGTTCATAGTTTAATCTGCTACCATCTGAGCAAGCTATCAAAAGTCAAGTTCTCCTTACTGTAGTATAATATATTTCTAGAGAGAAACTGAAGGAGAAAATTGAAGTTGATCACTCTTGGGAGTAAAAGGGTTAAGACTCGTACAGCATAATTTACTCCAAAGGACATTCTCAATGACAAAAACAACGTGTGGAACAAAGATAGAGCCATTATAACTGTAGCTGAATGGTCAATCTAACTTGGAAGCTTACTTTGACTGAGAAATTGCTAATTAAATTCACTGAAAGTGGTTCAAGATGTCTTGATGACATTTTCACATTTATATCAGTTGCACATTTCAGCTAAATTTACTGCCGAATCAAGTAAAGCAAACTAATTTTCATGCCCAATTAATTCAATATTATGTCAACTGCCATGCAACTGCAGATATGAATCGATATTTGATCGTACCATCAAATCATCAAACCATAAAAGTTGGGTGAGCTTGTCAGTGAAAGGGTTGTTCTTAAAAAAATACTCTCATATAGCTACAGTAGCTCAGTGAGACGTGGAAACCACCCACAAGTTATCGTTCAACATTTTAGTGGGTGCTAGAACTGAACCGAAGGTGACCCTCCGATTTTTACAGACGACTGTAAATGAATATGTACAACATACAGTTCTGCAAACACAATGGTGTACAAGTGCCTCTAATGTTTATTTTACCGGTATATTGCATGTGTTTATTTTTTGTCAAAACCGCACGGAATCGCGTCTGCAAGTCCGATGGTTATCTTATCCTTCTAAGTCGGTGATAAAAATGCATCGATTCCTAAAATGAAGCATTTTTGAAACGGTGCGGTCTTTGTTCCGGGGATAAAAAACGTATTCGCTGGTACTGTATATTAATAAACGCGGCAGTCGAAATGTTAAATCCTTTTTAAAATACATCGAATGGAATATTTACTCTGTAAGAATGTCCCCTGTTGAAAGCCGTTCAGTACCCGAAAGAAAGTCTACAAAACTGTTTACTTTTATAGGAACAATAGCACAGTAATGTTTATCGAAAGGCTCGTGTTTATCATTTGTGTCAACCCACTCGCGCGTGCCGAGCAGATGTTGCTTTATCATGAACTTCGTTTGAAAGCAGTACTACAAGTTTCTGGAATCGTTTTGAAGGAAATAGTTCTGCTTTCGCTTGGTGTTTATATTGTTGCCACCAGTATTCGATTTGGTGCAAATGGATTAATTGCCTGAATACATATGTTAATGAAGCACGTCCGATGAATTTTAGACGCTCGATCGTGTTTATTAATTCATTTATTCTGGTTCATTTCAACATTTTACGTGTGAGGTTAGAATCCAACGTCGAACTTAGGGTTCTTAGGAAATGTTTCGAACCAATTGCTTAACAGCTGACACGGGAAAATATTAAAATCTTTCACAGACTTTCATCGGTTTCAAAGTACAGCTGAAACGACTGAAGTCTTGCAAGCATTAAATGTATGCGTAAATATCCAGTCCAATTGTACTCACCAAAGGGAGAAATTAAGCAAGCACATGCCAGCCAACGAATTTTGGCGCGCCCTGAGGAGAAGTTTGCCGGGTTTATCGCAGTTCCTTGTGTTGGCTACCACGTGACGGAAGCGTCATTGTATCCATGGCAATCCTTCGACAGTGTCACGGACGACAAAGAAGCAGATTTTGAGAAGCCTGCATTCGCACTCTTTTCGGACTGAGGCGGGATAGCAGAATAGTAACATTTTACTCCCAAGCTCAAAATACAAATTCTTCCAACCTTTCAAGAAGGAAATATATGAGTGATGCAGTGAGAATTGATAGCTGAATCGGCTTTCATCTGAATTCACTCAAGTGACGCTTATGATTTGATCCAGAAAACCTGGGAGGAAATAAAAATGAACTGAAAGATTTCGGTAAGGATTTTCGGAAAAATCGTAAACAGTCTCGAGGTTGACTTCCTTTTTTCGAGTGGAAGCGTCTACGATCAAGTGGAAAATTCTCCATACTATATCATATAATCTCTGCCGTAAGAGTTTGAAGGAGAACATAGAAGTTCATAGCTCTTGAGAGTGAAAGGGTTAACCAAGAAAAGAGTTCGCCTGGGAACTAACGAAGAGCGTCCAAGGTAACGAAATAAAATACACATAATAAATGAAGAAGAAAATAAGATAATAATGGTGTGTTTCGACGTCTACCTAGTTTCCGTGAGGTACAAGACGACCACCTCAAGAAATGTTTGAAATACTGACAGCCTGAGAATACTAAAAAGTCCATTTTGTTTTTATATGAATAATTAATACAAAGAACAAATACTTATATTTTGCTGGCAAAGTTATTCAGGAACTTGCCGGCTTATTTTAATTTGGGGAGTTTCATTATTCCCGCCGAGCCCTTTATTGTTCGCGACACCACAGTCGCGTTTCTAACTGACTGAAGTTTGAAGCAAACTGCAAACTTAAAGAAAACTAGAAACACATCAGTCTTGTGAGAAAGATGGCAAGTTCAAGACTTGACCGTCCAAGTTTGTCTTAATCGATGCTTCAAGGTCTGTATTTTCCCGATGTTTAATTTAGCAAGCCCTTGCGTCTAAGCGAATTTTCCCACAGACATTATTCTAACTTTAAAATGCTGTTAAATTATATCTATAAAAGCTGTGAGCCTGAAATTTGTACTTTTTACATACTTTTTCACGCTCTTTCCATTTCTGGCGCTCAAAAAGCCTGAGGTGATCAGTTTTAAGTCACGTGTTGGATTTTGGTCATGTGACCGGCCTGATGCAAAAGGCCTATTGCCTTCACTTGCATGCCTCAAAGTGAATTTTTTCAAATGAATACCAATGAACATCAAGAACCCCTAATAAATGCCGTGATATATAGTAAGACTTGCTTTGTTTTCCTGGTACATTTATCACGAACAAAACAAAATGCTCCGAATTTCAACAAAGTTTTATCTTACTTCGAATGTGTGCTGCGTCATACTTTGCTTAGGAACCTGGCAGTATCCTCGTTCCCAGGGCCACCTGCGTAGGAAGCTTCTGACAGGTTGGAAAACTTTGCAAGAAATATTTTCTCGCTTGGAACTACGGGAGTTTCATGTCCCTTCCATTATTTTTTTGGCTTGTGCGTTTAATTCTAGTAAAGAGCCAGCATTTTCAGTTCAAGTTAATACGTTGACTTTTTTTTTTTTTTTTTTTTTTTGTCATCTTATCAAGACTATCAATTATGAAACGCGTCATAATATTGTCAAAAAGCCGTGGGATTTCAGGGCTTCGCCAAGACGATTATAAACTTCGGGGCCGACTTTATTGACCGAGTATGTATTTCTATTTGTTTGTTATTTGCCCACCCTACACCGGGCAATACGGTGCAATATGAAGCACATATATTGCCGGGCTTCTCAGCAGCTCAGAAGTTCTTTTCTACCATAAATGCGAAACAAAATAGAGCGCGTTTGCTGATGGCTTGGGGCACTGGGGCTGACTCATGGTTTATACAGACATGACGGACACTGTTTGTAATGTCAGGGCCAAAGTGGTCAAAACAATATGTAGAATAAACGGGGTTAAATCATGGCTTATACAGACATGTCGGACACTGTTTGTAATGTCAGGGCCAAAATGGTCAAAACAATATGTAGAATAAACGGGGTTAGATCATGGTTTATACAGACATGTCGGACACTGTTTGTAATGTCAGGGCCAAAGTGGTCAAAACAATATGTAGAATAAATCGGCAAACAACTGTTTAAGGTTTTCCGTCCAGTGTATATACTAGGATGATCCTTGTTTATATATTTTCCCATTAGTATAAATCATCAAAATTCAAGCTACAAACAAGGAAACCTCACAAATAGAGAGAAAATGTTAGATTTACTAATTACCGAACATTTTAAAGTTATTCGTTTTCATGAGTACTTTTTGAGAAACGACCAAAATTGCAAAAAAATACAAATACTGATTAGAGTTTGCAACTTTTTTTCAATTTATTTAGTCTGTTTGTTTCCAGCTTGAAATTTGATTGATGCTAACGAGATAAGCATGCAAACAAATATCCCCGTTTATGAACCATCATATATTTCCTCCCGCGCGTGATTTGTAGAATTGTGACACGTGACCGAATAACGTCCGCTCGTGAGCGGACGTTATCAGCGAATAACCCCCGCCTGGAGAACTAACGCTGTTTATTGACAATATCCGAACACAGTTCTATACATTTAATCACACAAATCATTACAAGATGACTACTGAGGAGGACATCAATTTATTGGTCGAAAAAGCAGTTCCAGAAAGCACTAAAAAGCTTCACAGTTTCCGCGCCGTTATTTTCGCTGCGAGAGAAAATATTTGAAGGATAATAAAGACAATGAACTACTTTTGCCTTCGGAAATATGCACAAATAATTGTCCTTGGACATTATCTGTTCCTCGAAGCTCACAGTTGCCCTCGAGCTTCGCTCTCGGGCAACTGTTCGCTTTTCGGGACAGATAATATCCTCGGACAATTATCCGTGCACATTTCCTTGCCAAAAGTAGTTTATTGTTTATATAACCAATCAAACGCGGTCGTACCCCGTCTCAATTTCCTCCATAATTCCCGTGATACCGGCCATATAAAGTATGCGGATCTCGGATAAACCTATTAAGGACCCTCTCAACATTACCGTGAATACACTAATAAGCCACCCCTTCCCCCCCCCCCCCCCCCCCTCTCTCTCTCTCTCTCTAATAAGCCCTCTTCCCTCTACAAGATCAATTTTTGAAATAATTGAGTTCATGTTAGTAATATTGGCCGACATTCTTTATTCCGTCTTAGTTTCTTGTACCCGTGCCACTTTCTTTAACTTACAAAACATATTATAGACTAAAGGTATAAATTACGATTGTTGCGTCAACCAACTAAAATACGGGTGAGAACATTGTTTCTGCGTATCCCTCAATAACTCAATCGGACGCTACACTGCAGATAATTTCTTTATTATAGTTGCTTATTGTGCTATCGGTCTGAAAAGGCACATTTGGTTTCTTTCCTTGTGATTGTAACATATGATACTCATATTATGGACCGTGATACCTTAGCATAACTAAAAATACCTTGTTGCCACAAGCTAAGGGCCCTGGCGGCTTTCAACGACAGTCTTTTACTCGTCGAAATCCTTGACTCGCCGTTTTTAGGGCCCATCCGACTCGTGTACGACCAAGTTTAGTTTTTTCTTTTGACCTCTAAGTGCTACTCACCTATCTTACTATTGATTTAACTACCTTTTTTCATGTTGGGACCCAAATTCAGACTTCTGCACTTACGCAGACGTAAACAAAAACATTTAATTGGCTAAGAGGACCCCTTAGGTTCCCTCTGGCTGATGCTGTATGTGATGTCTCGCCCGTTATGGCCTGCAAGCCTAGTTTGAGTGTAATCAGTCATTTGCAGATCCACCATTGCAGAAACTCTGTTCAATTTTAGAACTTTGAATATAGCCTGGCGTATTTCCTTGATTCTCCAGCAATATATTACTGGGTTTAGCGAGGAGTTTAAGAATATGATGGTGACGGTGACGAGATAAGCCAATCGAGATGATTCGGTTTCTTCGTTGATGACTTCGATAACCATAACACACAAAAACGGTACATAACAAAGAAGGAACGCGACCAACACGTAGAACATAGTAACTGTGGACTTTTTATACCGGGCCATGTCCATCACATTTTCCTTAAAGCTTTGTTGGCACCATCGGGCTTGATGTCGTATTTGATTTTGATGACGTTTGACAGTGAAGTAAATCTTCGTGCACGCAAACAGCATAGCTACAGATGTTAGTACAATAAAGTGTATTGCGACTGTACGGAGAGCGAACTCACTCAGTACGAAAAAGCGTAAGGTGATGATGAGGATCCACGTCAGCCAAAAACTAGCAACCAAAATTGCGACTCTTTTTTGGGTGACTATTACGTTGTATCTTAGGTGTAGATATACAGCGAGGTATCGCTCTACGCTTATTGCTGTCACCGTGAGATTTGAGACACCCGCTAAAAGCCATCCGAAGGACTCGGAAAGCAACCCAAAAATACAGTAAAACTGCGTGTTGCCAAGTACTTGCATCACACGCCACGTTGCGAAAGAAGGTTGTGCGACCAGTCCAACTGCCAAGTCAGACGCAGCGAGGGACATAAGCAATGCGGTCGAGGACGTTTGTAACGCTGGAGTTCTCCAAACAACGATGATTACCAGAGCATTACCCAAAACAGCAGGAAAAATGAAAATGTAGTTCAGAATGGAGGTAATCCAATTGCAAATGTAAAAGGCATCTGCGTTACCGACAAAGGCAAAGCGGAAAGGGCAAGTCGTCTGGTTCATGTTCAGGATATCGATGGAAAGGCTGAGAATTTGTCTTTTGGTTAACTCAATTAGGATCTGAGAATTCAATTGATATTTAGCCAAGTTTCATTTATGTTAGTCTCTCAACAGGTAGAAGCAAATTCATGCTTTGTGATGAAACGATTGGCGGATTGGCTTGCAATAAAGCCTATTTCAATTATCTTCTTTTGGTGTGTCCGACAATAAACAAACATAAAAAATGTGTTGTTTGAACGATAAAATGCAATTATGTATATACTGGCGAAGCTGTTTCCTTAATAAACAGTTTGAGATATTCTACCGCACCATATGAATAATATATGACGTTCGAAAGATTTACTAAAGACATTGAAGCATACGGAAAAAGATGTTGTACTGTGTGACGTTATTACATTTGAACCTATGTGAGCTGTCCTGTTTCATACTACACAAATTTGTAATTATTCTGTAATAAAATTGTTTGATATCAACAAAAATATTGGGCTGCGTGTCCTTGGCAATCGCCGCAGGTGTTTCTATACGAAACGACGTTGTGTTTGTGTTCACTGAATTTTCGTAAGAAGGTGGTATTTTGTGTAAAGTTTATTAAAATTTTGTGTCGAGAAGGATGCGATTTTTAATATAAATATTTTTGTTTTCAGCAACATCGACGAGATTTCTTTTGCTTGGCAGTGTGTTAATCTTTTTGCATAATAATCACCGGAAGGATGAAAATATGCTAGGCATCGTTGGTTCAGGAGATTTTCAAACCTTTGATTCACACTGGGGATTTTAATCATAGGCGTATTTCGTCTTGACGTAAGATCTTGCGCAAAACCTGACACGCCGACGCCATTTTTACAAAAAAAGATCCGTTGTCCTCCTTTCTGATTGGTTCCCAAATCATGGTAAAACTTCAAGTGTTGATCGGCCGTTGAAATACGTATTCTGTGTTGAACGTGCATTTCCGTCAAAGTACCCTTTATGTTTACTCTGTCTGTCTGTCTGTCTGTCAGTCAGTCAGTCAGTCAGGCGTACGACTTCCTTCACATGACTGATTTTGGAGCTGCGAAACTTGTAGTTTTATTATTAGAAAAGCAGACTTGCGTAAAACAGGTTGCTATTGCAAGCTTTAGTTTAGGTCACGATAAGTTTTAACTTCCCAAACAGCGTTCAATAACTCGTTCTTTATGTATGTATACTTTAATATGAGGCTTTTTTCCAGTTAAGCAATTCTTGATTAAAACTAGAAACACGATAATCGCAGATATCCCCTCACTCTGGCCTGACATATATTGTTTTGGTAGCTCAACAACAGCAGCCTTTTGCTCTGCCTTTTACTAAAGTTTCGACGCAAAAAAAAAAAAAAAAAATAGAAGTTTGTGTCTATTTTATGAAGCCTTAATGTTACCAACTTTTTGTAGTTGATGGGGCAAGCATGTTAAAAAAAATGTTAACACTTTTGTTACACAATCCCTGAAATATCATGAACTTAATACAGGTAAACAACCCTTTCACTCCCAAGTTTAAAATGCAGAATCTTTCAGCTTTAATTTCAAAAGAAATTATATAAAGGGTCATTCCACGGTATTTTGGTACCTCAACATCAGATTCTAAATTTTCACAAATAACCCTAAATTGGCCAGGAAAGTGTAGATAAGAGTCTGAAGTTTACTTTGTCAACAATGGTTCGCAACTCCATAGCGGCAATGTTGCATAAATTAGAATTAATTATAGAAAAAGGTGAAATGACTGTCGCGGAGACGACAAACAATTTGTTTGCTTAAAAGAGAATGAAAACATAAAATTCTGAAAAAGGACTGTGGACATGATGTGCCACTGGCCCTTATTTTAAAACTGCTGTTTCAAAGTGGATCTTGTATCTTAGCTATGAGTTATGGGCATTCCATTTGCAAAGTGTCGTCTCTGCGACGTTTTTGGACCTTAAAGTTTTTATCACAGCTGACTAGATAATCAGATTTGGTTCAAAGTTTTATAAGTTCTAATTAACAACCAGGGGTAAGTTGTGCCATATCAAAACGTTCTGAATTTTTTATTGTCAGGGTGAAATCTAGTATTCATTTTCTGTCGCGGAGACGACATTTCTGTCGCGGAGACTACATCCAATCGAGATAAACTAAAAATGTGCCATATTATTACCAAACTCAAAATTTTCTTTTATGTATGGCTTTTCCTGAAGCAGGGTTACAAGTTATGGTAGAAATCAGTGCATTCTGTGTGGTTATTGCTTCACTAAGCAGTATTCAGCACCAGTCCTAATGTACTCGGCCAGCATATAGAAGACTGGAACTAACAAGGTTCTGAGCATGTGCAGTTCATATTCCCAATGAATTGTGGGTAGCTATTTAGCTTACAAGCTTTGAAAGGTCTGTAAGGCATGGTCCACAAGTTAAATTCTATCTGTAGTGAGTATGTCTAGCAGTGCTGAAAGGACTAGGAGATTTAGAGAGAAGTTGAAAAGTGATGAGGAGAAACTGGAAGCCTATAGGAGAAAAGATAGAGAGAGGAAGGCAAACCAGTATGCCAAATCTAAATCTAAAATGTCTGTAAATGAGAAGGCACTGTTAAGGAGGAAGAAAACGGAGAGCCAAAGATGCTACAGAGCGAGAAAGAAAGCTGAAAGCTCAAGTATGGCTAATAGCTCTGCCAAGAAATGCCTTGCTGCAGATTTCAAAAGTCCTCAAAGTTTTGGAAAGGCAGTTAGAAGAGTGAAAAAGAGCTTACCACAAAGCCCAAGTAAGGTGACCCATGTTATTGCAAAGGTAGTAGAGGGAATGTCCCCCAGAAAAAGAAGAGCAGTTCTTCAAGTGTGTGATCAGTCAGTGAAGAAAAGAAAAGTAGAAGGCATTGACAGGAAGAAAAGATCAGATGCATTGTCAAATGAAGAGGTTAAAAAAATTGAGGAATTTTATGTAAGAGATGACATCAGCAGAATGTGTCCTGGGAGGAAAGATTTCATATCTGTCAAGACAGCCACAGGCAGAAAGCATCTGCAAAAGAGACTCTTGCTTCTCAACATCTCAGAGATGTATGAAATCTTCACCCAAGAATTTGGAATAACGGTTGGATTGTCCAAGTTTGCCTCACTGAGACCCCCTCAAGTGGTACCAATGACCTTGCGAGATCAAGAAGTGTGTATGTGCAAATACCATGAAAACATTGAGCTTCTGCTTGAAGGACTTCACAGTGTTCTCCCTAAAGTACCCAAAACCACAGAAGGTTTCTTAAGTGCAACTGTCTGCAGTTTGGATAATGTTAAATGCATAAGCAGGGATTGTTCACTGTGTGAGATGGACAAGCCTGTTGATGGTTTTTTTGAAAGTTGTGATGAGAACCAACCACTCTCATACTACCAGTGGGATACAAGTGATGGAAGAGTGAGCAAGATCAAGGTAGATTGCACTGTAGCTGATGCAAAGGAAGATCTCTTGGCCCAGCTCCAGCCGTTTGGACGACATGTTTACAACAAGCGACGCCAGTTTCAAGAGCTGAAGTGCCTTAAAGAAAGCCTGCCTCAAGGAGAGATCATCATCCATGAAGATTTTGCTGAGAATTTCCAGTTAAAGCACCAACGTGAGATCATGGCTGCTCATTGGTCCAACCAAATGGTGACCCTCTTCACAGCTGTTGTCTACTTCAGGTGTCAGCAAGGAGATTTGCAGCATGTATCATATGTGGTGGTCAGCGACGAAATGTCCCATGACAAGGCCAGTGTCTACACATTTAATACAGCAATACTCGAGGATGTAAAGAGGGTGACAAAGGTTCACAAAGTCCACTACTGGAGTGATGGGGCGGGTTCCCAATTCAAGAATAGATTCAATCTGTCAAGTCTCCTGTATCATCAGAAAGACTTTGGAAGTGAAGCAACTTGGAGCTTCTTTGAAACAGCCCATGGAAAGGGCCCTTGTGATGGGATAGGGGCTGAAGTGAAGAGGGCAGTGTGGCGCTCCATTCTCCAAAGCAGTGCAGTGGTAACAGATGCCTATGAGTTTTTCCAGACAGCCCAGAAAGTTTGTAACAAGATAAACCTCATTTACATCCCAGAGAATCAGGTCAAAGAAGTTGCAGAGAGGTTGCAAGGAAGATGGCAAAAGTGCAAACCCATTCCTCACACCCACTCAGTTCACTTTGTGGCAAAGGCATCAGACACCTGCATCACAGCTGCTAAGAACTCCCAGTTCTTTCAAAGGGATGCATGCCAAGAGCATGTCCTGATCTCAGAGCCACATCTGGATGTTCAAGGCAAGGAGTGGGTACCTGAATCAATGGCTAAGAGAACCGAATCCTGTCCGTTAGAGCATGAGGTTCATCCAACGTCTCCGATCAAGCATGGTGCACCACCAACCGCTCCCCCTACAATAAAGCATGGTTTACCACCAGAGGTGATTGCTAAGCTCAGCACGTCATCACCATTTACTCTGCCAGCACTGAAGGTTCCTTTGGTAGATGCTATTCTGAATAGCCAAGTGAGCTTCAAGGGCAAGGGCATAATTTCTGAAAGTGATCTAAGTTCTCTGCTGGGTGGTCATGTAAGAGCAGAGGATAACTTCCTCAATAACTTTGTAATAGATAGTTACTTTGAGGCTATCAAGGCAGCAACTACAATGGATGGTGTGAAAGTTGATGTGATTCCTTGGGAGGTGTTTGAGAGAGCTTCTGCCGAGCGGCTTCTCACAGACAGAGGAAACCTGCTGGAGCAAGATGTTATCCTTGTGCCATGCAACCCTGCAAGCAGTGAGCACTGGTTCCTTGTGGCTGTATTTCCACAGCAGAAGATGATGTCAGCCCTGGATAGCAAAGCTGGAGCTTTTGTAAAGCCAACAGCAGAGGCAGCTTTGAAGAAAATGTGGGGTGTACTACAGAAGATTGATCCTAGCCTTGACATGAGCCAGTGGAGATTTCTCGCCATCAAGCCAGGTGACATCCCACAACAAGATAATGGCTGGGACTGTGGTGTGTTTGTTTGCCTGTATGCCAGGTGTCTTGTGACGGGAGATGTCATGGTTCAGCCAAGCAGCATTCCTGACTTCAGGAAGTATATGGTTCTTGAGCTGCATAAGCAAGCCTTGCACTCAATCCCTCCTGACCCCATCAAGGCAGAGGATTATTATGCTGTCGATTATGTCAATCAATTTTACATTGGCAGAGCACTGGCCACATCTGATGATGGGAACTTTACACAGTTCAAGTTTCTGCACAGAGTGGGTGCTGAGAAGTTTGACTGGCCAAGGCGTGACGATGTTGACCATGTACATTTCACCTGTGTTTTCTATGGCCCTGTGGGATTGCGGGGCAATGGCCCATTTGAGATTTCAGATCTTCAGGAATTGCAGTCTATTTTCCATTCAGTTAGTAAAAGGGGCCATTAACTCAGTCAGAGCAGCCAGCCATTGTACATGTACTTTATTAGTACAGCTGAGGTAGTTCAAATACCAAGCTAATTAGTATTGGCGATCATACGCCCAGTTTAAACACATTTACAATTTGATTGAACTCTTTTGGAGTCTGCATATACATGAACAGGTTTAGAAGCTGTTGCATTTGTTGCCATTTTTTGTCATCAGAGATGATAGTTTAATAGATATTTTGCTGGGTACACCTAAGTTAGTCTTCTTGTGGGACACTTCTGCAGTGTTGATATTTTGTTGCTATTAAATATTGATTATGCATCTATGAGGTGCATATGCTATTTCAAGTTGATAGGTTGTTCAAATTGTTTCATTTGAAAAGCATTTTGCTGTGATTGTATTGATGGTACCTAATGTCGTCTCCGCGACGTCGTCTCCGCGACAGGAACAGTGTTCAGAATTGCTGAATATTTATTGGACCAAACTTATTCAACAAAATCCTAATGTCATTTTAATAAACTAGGAGAGTACCTGTTAACTTGAATCAAGAAGGCTTTTCAAATTCATTTCAGATTCAGAGCATTTTGGATTTGAAGTCTGCGCTTTCAAAATGAGGGATTTTTTGTGTCGTCTCCGCGACAGCTATTTAATTTGACATAGGCTCAAACCTTTGTGATGCAGAGTGAATTACAACATTGCTATGAATAGCTCTAATGGACATCTATCATATCAGAGTAGAATGAATTTCCTGTGCAATTTATCTTTCTAGCTATGGCAGAGTTAAATGTCTCTGAACGTCGTCTCCGCGACGGCGGAATACTGTGGAATGACCCTAAATTAATATTATATAAAATATGTAGTGAGAAGTGACAGTTCAGTCAGCATTCATCTAACCAACACGGAAAAAAAAGCTGTATTCTCTTTACTGTACAATACAGTACATTTCCAACTGAAGGAGAAAATTGAATTTGATCACTCTTGGGTGTGAAAGGGTTTAAACTTGTTGTTACAATATTGGTTACTGTCTACCTTGGTGCTGGTCTTACTCACATGTTATTGCCACTTATATTACATATTAACTGAACTGAAGTTTTCCTTCATAAAAAGCAAACAACCTCTAACAAATAAGTAACTAACAAAACCTTGTGTCAGAAGGGAACACAGAAAAAATACTTGGCTCTGAGCATGTCGTCCACTTGAGCACAATACAGTACCATTCTAAATTTTAAGAAAACACCCAGATATACTTTTTCTTTGGGTTACTTGACAGAGTATACAGGCCAGTGTCCTTGAGAACATTTTCCTTTGGCATTCTTGTTAGAGACATCACCATCGAGTTCATTTTTGGCTCCTGACAATCTTACACTTTCATGATGTCAGTGACTTGGTATACGAGGATCCTTTAACTGCACAGGAGTTGACTTCTACACACTATACACCGTAGCCTTTTGTTTGATTACAATCCCCCAAAAGCCGGCCGTAAACGGCGGGCCAAACCAAAACGAGATTGAAGAAAGTATAAACTAGTGTTTCAGATGACGGAAACCCAAATTTCACCGCCCCTTAAACACTAGTTTCCTGCAAACAAAACCGCACCGTAAACATGCGCATAAGTGATTCGTTTCCGACGTTTACGCAGAGCCGGAAACATAAGTAACCGTCAAGTTTCTGTCTGCGGAAACACAAGATTCCCGCAACGGAAACGCATATTTCCTTCATGTATCCGTTAATTTAACGGCACCGTAAACGTAACATTTCGCCCTGTGTAGCCATAAACAACACAGAAATTGAACTTCCACTTGGACTGAAGTGTAAGTTTAGCCAAGGAACCTCTCTGTTTGCTCCTACAAAAATCAGAAAGACACCATATTTTCAAGAGGATGATGAGATAATTCACAATGATGTACACATTACGATTATGCACTTTCATAGCTAACCTGTACTATTCATCCACAATTGACATAAATCTTGAAAGGATGCTGCAAAGGATCTGGCGCACTGTAAATAAATACTTGTTGTCCTGGAATGTTAACACGAATAGGTCCTAAATTCTTGAGTACATTGCAAAGTGTTTCACAGTACACTGTAGGTGACAGCAATATTTAGTTGAAGAATGTGTTATAAAGAGATTGTACAACAGGAATTCAGATAAAACAAAATTTCACCATGCATCCTTTGTTCAGCTGTTATTCGTTGAAAATAAACAATGACAACGAACGGCCGTATTGCTATTAATGCATAATTGTTTAAATTTGGCCATCAATACACGAGGTCAAAAATGTAAACACAACCATAAAAGCCATACAGAATAGTTTTCAATTCTTACCTGCCCTATGCTTCCTGATGATAAGAACGGGCAGATCACTCACATTGGCTGAAAGAGTAGTGAGAAATCCCTGAACATCCTGTGGCAAGTTGAGGACATGACCTTTGTACCACGCTGGCCGCCGTGTTTCCGGTAAACACACATGATGGGGAAAGCTCTGGCGATCAACATTTCCTCTACTTCGGTGAGGTCCTGTAGTTCTGTTCCAGGATCCATGTCGTTGTCAGCCGAGAACAATCGACACGAAGTCTTTTTGTCGCCCCTGCACCTGGTGCAGATGTAGTTCTGCTCGGACATACTTTGGTTGGTGATCGGCCATGTTTCTTTGCATACCTTGCAGCGTAAGTGTCGGAGATTTTCCTCAAAGCGGTGAAAGGCAGTGAGTTCCTCCTGTACCCACTCTTGTTCGTGAAATGGAGGAGTTTCTGGATTTGCCCACCCACGGTTATGCAAATATTGTTGTTTCTGTCTGCGACGTTCTTCGACAACTGCAGCACGTTGTTGTCGGCGTCGAGTGTTGGCTCCATTTTGAGCTTGAAGCCTGCGGGTATTCTGTTCAGACGATTCATTGGCACGTCGAGAAGCTACTCGCTGGAGATTGGATTCTCGTTGCGGAGTTCTCTGCTTGGCCCGCCTTTGTTTCTGAAGTTCCCGATTTGCTTTCAGGCGTTGTTCTCTTTGTGGAGTCTTTTCTTCGACCCGCTTTCGCTTCTGAAGCTCCCGTTTTGCTTTCAAGCGTTGTTCTCTTTGTGGAGTCTTTTCTTTGGCCCGCTTTTGCTTCTGAAGTTCCCGTTTTGCTTTCAAGCATTGTTCTCTTTGTGGAGTCTTTTCTTCGGCCCGCTTTTGCTTCTGAAGCTCCCGTTTTGCTTTCAAGCGCTGTTCTCTTTGTGGAGTCTTTTCGTCGGCACGTGATTGTCGTCCTTTCTCTAGACGTATTTGGCGCTGTTCGACCGTTTCACGATTTCGCCTTGCCTGTGCCTGTTCCCGTCTCTTTTGAGGACGAGCTTCGCGAGACCGTTCTGTTTCAAGTTTTTAGTATTCAAATTCATTTTCGTGAACGCAGTTACGTACAATTGTTGCTTCGTTCAAATCTTTCTTAAAAATACTGGCGGAGACGCTAATCGATAATCGACAATGATTCCGTAATTGCCTTATTAGGACATTGCCTTAGGCACCTGGCCTAAAAAGGTCGCATCGCACACACACACCTACACACACACGAACATTAAATTTCGAGATGGCGACACGCTTGGAGTCTTCAAATTAATGCATTAGCGTCGTGATTATTTCCTTCACTTCGTTCGGGGATTATATTTGTTATAACTGTTCGTTGTTTTTCACTAAGATAGGTTAAAAGTGTCTTATTGCTATACTTTTTATGCCTTTGTTATTATGTAAGCAACCTTAGGCTACTCCTCCGAATATACTATATAATATACAAAGAGGTTATTACACGGGAAGGAGTGCAATACGGCGGAGTATTTTTACGAGTCGGTTTTATTTTTTCGAGCCTGCTTCAGGCGAGAAAAAATAAAACTGACGAGTAAAAATACAGCCGTATTGCACGACTTTTCGTGTAATAAATTGTTTATTACACGACAAACGAATCAGGGCAAACATTCTCGCCGCGCGCAAAATGGAACAAAAAAATGAAGCGTTCGTAAACTTTGCTTGCGAAAACTGATCACGTAAGCTAATAAACCAGTTGATCTGGTTCCTGACGAGTGCAATACGCTCCCATCTTTGCACTAGTTTTGGCCCGTATTTGCACTCGAAAATGTGAAGTCTTGTAATAATGTATAATATGCACCAAAACGGTTTTTAAAAAGCGTTGTGTTTCTAAATGTCTGCTGTTTCTTATACAAATAGGAAAGACTAACAGAAAACAGCGCAATTTACATATTCTTTTCACGGAAGTGCAAGAAAGTCGAGATCACGAGGAGTTTTAAAAGAAAAAAAACATATGACCTGGGATGACCGTTGATAGCTGCTTTCACTTCCCTAGAGTCACCAGGAAGTTACCAAGGCTCTGGTGACAGATTCGTGCAACAACAAAAAAATGTCGTTCATGGCTAACAGAAACAGCGAACATGACACGGTGGGCATACAAGACCCAAAAAAGGGCAAGGTTCTAATAACTTCTACAGTTTTAATCCGATGGAAATTAAACTTGATTAACATGTCAGTATACATCAAGGCAGCAAATCCTATGTTTTTATATTTTTGATTAATCCATTTTTTGCGGGAAAATGACGTCATGAACATGCTAAAAATATTTAAATTAACAAACAGGCTAATTTCATGGTTGCATTTGTAAGAACATGTAAAATTGAACTTATAAGAAAAAATATATATATTAGATATCTTTATCCAGTCAAAAGATATGAATTGATATGATATTTTTGAAATTTGATGATTCGTCATTTTGTTTCGAAAAATTTCACTCGTATGTTAATGTCTCTTGATTGAAATCATTTTTTTTACAAGTTTAATTTCACATGCTCTTACAAATGCAAACATGAAATTAGAAAAACATTTTGAAAAACATAGGATACATAGGATTTGTTGCCTTGATGTATACTGACATATTGTCAAGTTCCGTCGGATTAAAACTGTATAAGTTATTAGAAACTTGCCCTTTTTTGGTCTTGTGAACCCACTGTTTGTATAGGTAATCGCATAATTTCGAGTGCAATTTGGAATAAATGAGCACGAGTAAATTTTCGAAGACCACAAAATTGCACGAGCGTCGCGCGAGTGCAATTTGTGGTCTTTGAAAACTTTACGAGTGCTTATTTATTCAAAATTGCACGAGAAATCATGTGATTACTTGTTAATAACATGCATACAATAATTTTCGTCAAGCAATCTTTTTTCAATTTCGTTACAATTCACAAGTGTCTCTCAAGAGCTTTGTTTCTCGAAACAGAATCGGAATCGTCTTGAGTGAAAACGCTTTCTGTTTTGTTTGGCTTTGCCGCGAATACACGCGCCAGTTATCGACAATTTTCAATTTTAAGTTTCTGCACTGTTAATTTCACATTTCTGCACTGTTAATTACACATTTTTGCACTCTGGGATAAATTGACGTGCGCTCAGCCAATCAGAATGCAGAAATTATTGTATGCATGTTATTAAAATAGTTATATCATCACACATATTTAAAACGTTCAATCAACTTTTGAAATATAATGCCAAACTTAACAACTTTGGCCGCCTCTTTGGAAAATTATTTGAAACTTTATGCAAACGGATTTTTGCAGTTGCCCTTATTGTTACGTTGACTATTTTCAAACTAGTCCGAACCTTTGGAACCTGGAACCGAATTTACTAAGTTTTAAGGCTCACAAAGCCTTATGGACCGCCACGTGTTGTTCAGTTCCGCCATGTTTGTTCACATTTTAAAGTTGATAGTTTTCACTTGAAGTTTTGCTGTTGCAGCAAGTGTTATGACGAGCTTGGTCAGTTGTAAGTAGAACTTTGTTTCGATTCGATCATTCGTTTCGTCAACCTCGTTCCCAGGCTCTTTCATCTCCCGGCCCCCGCCCCCGAAGAAAGACCCTGGTTCAGGCTGGTCACGTGCCTTGCTCACAAAGATAATCCGTTGGGAGGGGTTCCCCTGTCAAAGAAATTTGTCGTGCTGTTCGTTTGTCAAATCAAAACGAGGCTGGCACAAACGACACAAGTCAGCCACGCTTTTTGGCAAGCTTCCTATAAAAGGCCCTTCCCAGGGAAGCGCAGAGCCACTTGTCAATCAACAGCGACCGAGACAACAGCTCCTAATTAGTAAAAGCCAAAATGTCCAAATTTTGTTTTTCCTTGTACTTGAATACCACGCAAAACAAGATAATGTTGCCTCACCAATTTTCCATCACATAAACATTCATTTTGAGTGCAACTTGAGTAAAATCCAAGAATAATCTTCAAAGTAAAAAATTAAATATGCTTGGTGGGCAGCCATGCGTCGCATTGCACCGCGAAATTCAAAATGTATTTTGGCAGCCAAGAGAAAAAATTCGTTTCAAACCCTTCCGTCCAGGACTCCACATTAACGTTGCCCGTATGTGTTTGATTTTAGGTATACTTTTAGTTGCTGCAGAGAAATTTCATGGACAGAGCGACTTCTGAACGCTGTGGACGCACGTGCGATTCAACAAACAGTATGCAAATTTGATGTCGAAAGAGGCGGCCAACGGCCTTTTATAGCACACCTTCGTATTTAAACGCATCTTTTCACCCTTCCGAAGGAGCCTTGACTCTCGAAATTACCTTTTTGAAAGCTCTGAAGTTGTCGAGGCGTCTTTCACACGGTCTGCAGATTAAATGCGGCAAACCTTCACTCTGTGGCAACGAGCTTCTGTAAAACTCTTTCGTTGTTTCGAGAAGTGCCTTATTAGCTCAGTTTTCCGCATACGTTTTTGCAGTGGTCTCCCACAGAACTACAAGGCCTGCAACAACTTGACTTGTTGTTCAGACGCAGCGTAAACTACATGGGAGGTGTTAAATTTTTATATCCAAATTTTTCTTTCCCCAGTAGACAAAGTAAAGTAAATTTCCGACTTAATGGCCCCTCCCTTGGTTTCTTTTTTTGCAACCGGCCAGATTCTGGCCGACACGTGACCAGCCTGAACCAGGGTCTTTCTTCGGGGGCGGGGGCGGGGCCCGGGAGATGAAAGAGCCTGGGGACGAGGTTGTCGTTTCGATATTTAGTAACCGTTGTAGTTCATTATTTTGCAGCTTCAGATTAAACCAATCTTAATGCTGAAATCCAAGTTTCGTTGTGTGTGTGTGTTAGACTCGTCGCCCCACTTATGCTTGCGAAGCTTTCAACGAAAAAACTCTATTGAAAATTTTATAAAAAAAATAACAGTGTCTACTTACCTTATTAGAAAATTAGACTCTCGTGTAACAGGTTTCTGTTGCAAGCATTTCGCTTTAGATCACTTACTGAAGAGAATTTAATAACTTGTTTCTCCTTTGATACTTTTAGTGCCTCTTTTTCAGTTTAGCAAATAAAATTATAGAACCCAAGTCAATCTTCTGCCTTCGCACCTCAAATCCCGCGCGAACTCACCTTAATCTGTCGCCTCCGCACCTAACATCTTGCAAACTCACGTCAATCTCGCCTCCGTCTCTCGCCTCCTAATTAAATGCCATAACCCATTTGGTTTTAGTTAAATACAAACAGTTTAATGTATTATCACAGTTGTTGGTATCTAGTTACGCAGCCTCACATGCCATAAGCTTTAGTAATTATCGTGTTTAAATAAAGACATTCTGACTCTAATGAGCTGTTAGTAAGTACAAACAGAGCGGCCACACTTGTCACATATCGATTGTCTATTTAAGTCAAATGTTTATTATCAAGGTATGAAGCTTGTCATTCACAGTTGCACCGACAAAAGAGGAACTAATTTTCTAAATAATGGTTTGATTGGTTTAGTTTAATTCAGGTGTCAGGGTATTAACGGCGCGACGCAGCAACATCCCTGTTCACAACACACACACACACACAGCGCATTTAGTGATTACAGATGACAATAAATTTTCATTTAACATGCTTCCAGAGTTCACGAGGTATGGATAGAACTGTCCAAAGTCTCATCTAAAACAGCAACGGGTGTTAGATCCTCTGGATTTGTCGGAAGATTTCTTAATGGACTGTTTACCAAGCTGTCACATATCCAGTGTCTATTTAGTCAAAATAGCTATTAAAAGTTATAAATTGACAGGTGTGTTTTGCATTTACTGTATAGAGTGAAATGCGTGTCTTTCAGTTTGTCATTCACAGTGAGGCAAATGCCCCGCCGATTAATATAGCGTTTTAACAAGAAAAGAAAATTTTCTGATGAGACAGGTGCCAGAGTAAAAGAGTCCAACATTTTGCCATCTTCCTGAGCGCGACGCAACGTAACAACAGCCCCGCTGAAAACACACGCAGCGACTTCGGAGAGAACAGATCAAAAAGGTTTCCACTTAACATCTTTGCGGGTACTCATAAACTATACGTGTTGTTATTTTTTCATTTATTTTTAAATTCAGTTCTAAAGGTCTACGAAGAGTGAAAGAACATGGCGACCACTTCGGCTTCCTTGTTTAACACGACGACCAGCCAAAGCAACACGACAAGAAACAATGCTGAGTTTTGCCGTGGTCAATGGAATGTTGAATTTGAGACTTTGAACAGTTCTGTTCCATACATCGTGAACGCTGCTTTGAATGTGCCACTGGCCCTTGTAGCAACTATCGCAAACCTGTTGGTTATCTTGGCAATGCGTCACGTCACCTCCCTTCGCCTTCCGTCCAAACTTCTGCTCTGTTCTCTTGTGCTGACAGATCTTGGCGCCGGTTTAGTTGTCCAGCCTCAATACACTGCTTTTCTCTTCATGAAAGCAATTAATCCTCACAATTTTCACAACTGTCACTTGATTTCTTCGTTTGGTTTTACCTCAACGTTGTTCTCCGATGCTTCGATATTTACCATGGCAGCGATAAGTCTCGACCGATACACTGCCCTATTTTTTTTATCTCAGATATAAACAGATTGTGACGACCAGGCGAGTTTGTGCAGTCCTTACCTTCATCTGGTCCTATTTATTATTTTTTGCATCATCACATTTATGGAACAATGTAGTGTGGACGACTTTCTTGCTAACAAATCTTCCCATTGCATTTCTTGTTATTTCTGTGACAAACATCAAGATATACCGGCGTTTGCGAGGTCAGGACGGTCAACAAGTTCAACCTCAAGCCAGCATCCAAGCTCAACAGCAGGCAGAAAGGCCACTGAACATGGCGAAGTACAAACAAATAGCATCTACCATGATGTGGATCTACGTACTTTTCCTCATCTGCTGCTTGCCTTTCTTGTTCTCGTTCTTAATCGTATCAGCTGTCGCACATACTGCTCTCACTCAGTGCATTTGGGAAGTCTGCTACACAGTTGTTCTACTGAACTCGTGTTTAAACCCGATCGTCTACTGCTTGCGACTGCCTGAAATTCAGACTGAAGTTATGAAACAACTTCGACAGTTATGTCGCCGAAACGCTCAGCAAGTGAAGCGGTGAAATCAATCGATCAGTTAATCTTCGGAGAAAAAGAACGTTAAAAGAAAATGATTCGAAATTTGCAACAACCACAAGATAAGTTGGAACTGTGAAACTTGTAGTTTCTTAGAAAAGCAGACTTGTCCTGAAACAGGTTGCTATTGCAAGCTTTAGTTTAGTTCTTGATCATAAGAAGTTTCAACTTTCCGAAGAGCGTTTAATAACTCGTTCTTTTTATATGTATACTTTAATATGAGACTTTTTTCCAGTTAAGCAATTCTTAATTAAAAATTGTATTTTTATCACTATTTGTTGTTTAGCACTAAGATATGTAGAAATGTTTTATTGCTATAATTTTCATGCCATTATGTAAGCAACCTTAGGTTATTCCTCTGAATAAACACATCAAACGGTTTTCAAAAAGCGTTGTGTTTCCAAATGTCTGCTGTTTTTATACGTTGTTGACCTCAGGAGAGACTAACAGAAAACTGCGCAATTCACATCTTTTCACGGAAGTGCAAGAAAGTCAAGATCACGTTTTAAAAGAAATGCAAAAGGTAGCAAAAAGTATTACTAACTACCCTGTTCTTAACTTCCTTGTTTCTCTTTCCTTTTCGCGAATTTTTTTTTTTTTTTTTTTTTTATAAAGCTATCAGAGATCGATCACTAATGTAGCCCAATCAGATGCCGGCTCAAGAAGAAAAAATAGACTTCAGAAATGTGTCCGTTCATTTTTGTGGTTGCCTTTTTTCTTAACGCTTGCTGGTCTTCAGTCCTTTGAAAACAAGGCTGATGAAATTGATATACCTATCATTTATCATATACTATTAATAGATGTACAGTACAAGGCTCCCTGTATAAAGTTGTCCTTGTTAAGGTTGTCCTTTGGCCTCTGAGAACGAAAAACAGCGTTTATACCGCAAGCTTTAAAAAATGGTTGACCCCAAAAAATAGCAGATACGGCGTCTGGCATAAAATTTTCGCGAGAGTTTAATTTCGCGGAATAATAATTTTTTGCGTTTCACATTTTTATGAACTGGCATTTTAGTTCAATTTCGTCAAATTCGAAAAACTTTGGCTTATAAAATCGTTATATATCCGAAAAATTTATGTAAGTGAATATTTTTTTTCCCGATAAATTTAAGGAAGAGGAGCTAATTGTGCTATTTCTTGGTGGGAACTATCTGTGAACAGCGCAGCGTGTGACTGGCAGGAGGGGCTATTCAATGATAAACTATTTTATTTTTAACCGTGCATGTGTTTATGTCCACCTGTTAAAATAAATGGCACATGAAACGCGCAAATATAAATTTGCCTCTGAGAACAAAAAAACAGTGTTTTATGCCGGAAGCCGTTTCTCTTTAGGCACTTTATTGATGCACAAAATCGTAATAATATCGTGAATCTTTGCAATAGATTTTATCTATTGGACGGGGTCAAGATTGACGACACATACTTCCTATTTATCGATTTAGTGTGCAAGATATAGCAATGATCACGCTGACGCCACATGTTGTTATTAATGTACAAACCAGAGATCTACTGGCCGTTAAAAGAAAGAGGCCTTTTGTTTCATGGTCGGCAAGATTACAATAACAGCTCAGATGAGCTTAGACTAATATATATTTCCGAGTTGCGCCACGTTGAAACACTCAAAAAAGTCATATTACCACGAACGTGATCAGAGATAGAAGATTGACGTCTTATCCTATAGGATGCTGCCTAGTAACCAATGTTATTGCTATACAAGCCATTGACAATATGTCTTTGAGATATGGAAATTTGAACAGTGTCAGGCATCTGTTCCTTTCACATTAACAAATAATTAGAGTGAAGAAAGCGGCTATGGCATGTTTTCATATAAACTAGAAATACGATAATCGATATCCGCTCCCTCTTAGTGGGTTTTCGGAAAGTGGTGTTCTACTTTTTCCGCTCAGATATTATTTTAGAATTTTTTGCAAACCGCGGTTGTGTAGCGACGTCACCAGTCGGCCGCTAAAAATATCTTTGTCTCACGGCAGCTCTTGAGAGTTCCGCTCTTGTCCCTTCTGTCCATTTTAGTATGTTCTGGTCTCCACGCAACTCACGCCGCGAGCTCACTGGCAACGCCAAATCAACTGGGTCCCTGCAACTTCGTCGTTCTAGAAAGCTCGCCATTTCTGGCCGTTGGTACTTTTCCCAGTCGTCTTAGCAGTACAGAGATCTATTTAAAACTAGACTAGGAATAGCTCTCGCTAAGTGCCAACGAGCGCAACTCTCTGGAACAGTAACAAAATTAAAAGCAAAATGAAAAATGACTCGCTGGTCGATTCGTTTGTATTTTTCGCTTTTCAAATGTTTTTTGTTTCGTATTGCTTGTGTATTGAATGGCACGCTGGCCTGATGTTGGCACGTTGAACTTTCAACACGGCTCGCTGGCCGACTTTGAGCACGCTCGCTCGATTTAGAACACGCTGGTTCTTGACAAACAATTCGCTGAAGTGCACTAACGTAAAACGCTAGAAGAGGAACACAACAAGTCCAAGAACACAAGATTGTTTTACTGTCCTTTTGCTCACCCGAAGTAGAACAACGCCGCTACTCTGACAGGACTCCGCAAAACTCGCCACGAGGAGACTTTCGCTGACCAAAAATGCTCCAGCATAACACCAAAGAAGAAGCGCTACAATTGGTTAAAATCTCCGCATCTCGCGCTCCCATTGGCTCAGAAAACAGGCAGAACAAAACAACTCCTATTTTAATTGGCTAACTTGAAACAATTGCAGAAAAGCATTACGTCATTCTAAGTGGTTACGCTCCATTCGAGATTTTTTCCCCCTTCTCTCGTGCACGGCTCTATGAAGCTGCCGCCTCGCAGCCTCGCGTCTTCGCTCGGCTGCTCGTTGGCAATTACCCTTGACGGGTTCAACTAGCGATCCAATTCTTAAAACGTCCTCCCAGCCTTCGAGTTTCGTCCACAGTGGAAGGTCTGGGTACGAGATTGCTCAGATTTTATCTTATTTTGGCGCAAAAAATTAATCCCAATCAGGCAGTATAACATATATGGGCGACCTTACAGCGGCCACGCTGCTTTGATTTTGAATTTGTGGGTCAACAACAATTTTAAGGTTTGTTCTTCTCACAACGTGATTGATATCTGACCATGCATTTCGACGCCTGCTGGATGGATAACAAAATTGCCGCTTTTTGTTTTGGATCTCTTTTTACATAGACAAAACAAAGAGTTTAAAATCCCTTCCATATCCGCTTCGGTTTGTGAGCAAGACACTCACCACCAAGAGAGTATAAAGGTATAAGAGGTAATCCCCCGTATAAGTCTTATTACAAGGTAATCCCTACCAACGTTGTTTTTAAAAGCAACAATAAGAAACGCGTTTGGTCACTCGAAACACGTTGCGTGGATATCTCGTGAAGGGTAAAAAATTCGAGTGACCAAACACGTTCTAGGGTTTCTCGTTTATTGGCACAAGGTTCCTTCTAAAAATAACTTTTGGAGGGATATACTTGGATTAAGACTTATACGGGGATTATCTTTTCTTTTTAACTTATATTCCGCAGGCCAAAGTATACTGCGGGCTCACGAAGTCGCTAAGCCGGCACACGTTTGTTTTCACAACAAATTCAGTTAACAGCTTACAATTCTACCGATTTATAAATCTTGAAAGAAAATAAGCGTCTGTCGAACCAACTGCCTAGATAAATACTAATTTGTTCTGAGCTGAATGAAATGGCCAATAGCGTGTGTCAAACAACGACACTGCAATGAACTTTATTCGGTGAACGAACTTGCCCTTGCTCGCCCACTAAAGATTTAAAAAAACTGCAGTCTTATCTCTTTCCAGAAGAAACTGCGTTATAACTCAGAGTATTTTTTTATTCTTTTGAATAAGTTTCTTACACATACAATAATGTAGAAGGCAAAATGGCACTAAAAGAAAATCATTTCATCACAAACTGCGACCGACACATCGTTGAAAGTTATATTATTCAAAGCTCACCAGTTAATTTTCCTGCCTCCTCGTGGAGCGTTTAGGTTTCTTCCAGCAAAATAAACATCCTCAAATCACCAGTGATTTTGAAATACAGATTTCTCGTGCATTGTGAAAAGTATACTTGAAGTCTTCGCAGTGCACCATGACGAGCAAACATGCATGTCTGCAAAACTTGATTCTTGCACGGTTTTAGTCATAACTGTTCACGGTGATTGCTCGCTTTTCACTTTCTTCCTGGCAAGTGTGCAAATTTTAATACAGGGGTGAAACAACCCTCCATAGGTCTGCAGCACTTGTTGTCAATGACGGCTGAGGTCGCAAGCAATTTCTCCTTTGGATGTTTTCCTTCTTCGTAACGCTCAATTTCCAATATTGTAAGCTTTCCCTAATCATCATAACTTAACAGTGAGTATCCGGAACGTTTAAACTTCCCATTGTACTTCTGGGCCTTTTATGACAAACGTTTAGCAACTTTTCGAGTAATCATTTGCGACTCGCAATCATTTGCGATCCACATGTGCAAACTGATTTTGCGGTCCGTACAGTAAGTTATGGACCTGTAAAATTGACCAATCAGAACGTGCGTAAAATCAATTTGCGGTCCGTACAGGAAAGTATGGACCGGTAAATTGACCAATCGTAGCGTGCGTAGCATCAGTGCCATATAATAAAAGGATTTATCCGGTAGATAACGCTCTCTATTTCTATGGTCTTGATCACTGAACGAATAGAAATTGGTCTGTTTTGTTCAGCTGCGTTCCAGTTATTGTTTTTCTCACGAAGGTAAAAAACTTGTTCATCTTGTTGGCCACCTGGTTGACTGCTGGAATTTTTATGTATCCCTTTAAAGTAGGAATTTTACTTCCGGTGCTGATATCAGGTGCGTGTACATCACGTGATGTGGCTTCGTGATGAGGTTCGAATGGAAAAAATTGCAAAATGATGACGTCACAAGTACCCCGACACCCTCCAGGCTGCGAGTTAGGAGAGAAATGAAAGTAAACGTATGCTATTGGTGCTGGCAAAAGGGTAACCAAGGAAACCATTGTCATGAGTAACAAGGACCTTGCCAGCCTTTGTTCACGAGCGCTGGTCATGTGGTTTATTGTTGCACCAAATCTGCACTTGATCCAAATGATAATGTAATTTATAGAAATCAAGAGAACAAAGGAAGCCAAGGACGAGAGCCAAACAACAACTTCGGCACTTAACCGGGCTGGCCCGCCCTTTCATATGAACACATTGGATTTTTTACAAAGGAAATAGTGGGAGGGCGGGATCTCGGTAAGCCGGGCTGGCCCGGTCAACCGGGCTCATATGAAGAGGCACTCAGAATGAACACCTATCGTTTAAACACAGATCAAATTCAGAATGAACACCGATCTAGCTAAGTTTAAACGTCGATCAAATTCAAAACTAACACCGGGATCACATTTAGAGAATACGTATTTTATTTATTAATTTTAAGTATAGGTGCAAATAAGATGTTTTACAAAGGAATGTTATTATTCAGTTGCGTAAAATCGAGCCAATAATGGAGCAAAATAGATCTCCTGTTCGGCCCTACTTTGAGTTTCAATAAAATCTCGTGACAGTGGTGTACTTGACACAATGCTGACCCGTACAGCAAATTACCACTGATGGTTGTCTATATAAACTTAAAAATAAAACTAAGTGTCTGTTGTCTATTCTGAACTTGTATATTTTAGCTAAAACATCGCATTTACTTTCGACACCGGTGCTTGTTCCAACGCGTTTCAAGTACGGAACGAAACACCGGTGTATGTCCTGAACCTGAAAGTACGCGGTGCGTTTTCTGTACAACAAGTACACTAGACGCTGGGCTGGCTTAAATCTACCATGATCCTGTTTTCCGAAAGTAACGGCTAACCAAACGTAGCGTCCCTTTGGCCTGTTAAATCCAAAAGTAATGGGGCCGTTACTTTTGGAATTTTACTGCATCTTGTGTAAACTGGTTACGTAAATAAACGCACGAAATAACAGTTCCTGTCCTGTCCTGTGCGAAGTACGGAACTTAAAGCGTAGCAGTGCCTGTCCTGTCCTGTAATGTACATAAAGCCGAACACATCAAGTTGGCTTAGACGCGACAAAGAACTAAAAGGAAACTACGGTGGGAATCTTTTAGATATTAATTCGTAATTTGCCCTCTTTTCTGTAAGGTGTGTGTTACTGCGCTATAACCTTCGTATAGCTGGCGGTTTTATTGTAATGCGGGTCAAACACACGTTCGGTCGCAACGACGCCATTTTGCATTTCGAAAGAGGGGAGACTGTGCTGGAACCGCTGCAAACTAAGTAGTTTTGTACTCAATGATTCAGCAGATTTTTTCTAAAGTGGCCCTTGCCTACGATTCTCTCTTGCAGGATATAATTTGCTTTAGTTTCACAAATAGTTTCGAAAATGGCGCAGTTCCCGGAAACGTTTTACTTTGCCATCATGACCAGCTTCGATGGGAGAGCTTGCGGTTCATTGTTGGGCCACCAGTCCTGGATGTACAGTAGTGCTGGCGCGTGGTGTCACTGGAATAGTGTTCAAGAAGAAGCAACCATTTTCAAAGCCGAGGGAACTCCCGACCGATTCATTCTTGAAATCTATAAGTCTTTTACGAACCGGCAAGGAGGCATCATCGTGGGCCGACCAACTTGGGTGTACAACGTTAGCAATACCTGCTTCAACTACACGTCAGTCAAGAACGAAGCCACGGAGTTCAAGCTGGTCTCAGTCGACCACGGTTACATCCTGGAGATCCTTTCAAGCTTCAATAACCGTGCACGATGTGGAAACCAAGTTGATTGAGTAAATAGGTGCCGCAAATCCGGCACACGGTCGACTATAGCCCTAGGAAAATCTAGCCGAAAACCCATCTATAGCCCTAGAAAAATCTAGCCGAAAACCCATCTTTCGCTCGGTTTCAAACATGAATTGCAGTATGTCACAGTGTGACCTCATTGACCATAAACCTCCGGCGAACGTTTGCTCATTTGATATTCGATACCTACGATAGAAAAGGTATCAAACTTCCCACATCTGAATATATTTTGGATTAAATATAATTACTTACTACCCGTCGACAAATTGTGGGACCCGACGATTACCCGGTCAATCTTTCTTCTTCTTATCAACTTTGTACTACAATACCGAGATTGTCCTTTATCGGTATTCGTTTATTGTCAATTCCATGCAGATCCGGGATTGATCGTCAGCTCCCATTTCACACGTTTGGCCTTGACAGACTGGACTTTCGCTTTCTCGCTTCACCTCTTTGGTCATTCGGAAACTGAATCATATAAAATGCGAATCCTTGCTTATGATCTGGCTCCCTGGAGTAGCCTCCAACAACACATCTATAAGGCATTTCGGAGTAAAACCGGTGAAAATTCTGTTCGGACGAGTCGAGACGCCACTCCTCTGACGTCACAGCCCAGGCCCTTGATCGATCATCTTACGCGGACAAAATCTAAACCGGAAGTCAAAATGGCGCTTTTTCGCATGTTTACCGGGTGAAAAAAAATATATAAGAACGCTTCGGAAGGGCTTTCTTTTGGGCATAAGTTGCTTAGATTACTTCCTAATTTTGTATAAAAATGTATCATCTGAAGGCTTATGTGCACTTTAACTTCCCAAACAGCGTTCAATAACTCGTTCTTTATGTATGTATACTTTAATATGAGGCTTTTTTCCAGTTAAGCAATTCTTGATTAAAACTAGAAATACAATAATCGCAGATATCCCCTCACTCTGGCCTGACATATATTGTTTTGGTAGCTCAACAACAGCAGCCTTTTGCTCTGCCTTTTACTAAAGTTTCGACGCAAAAAAAATAAAATAAAATAAAATAAATGGAAGTTTGTGTCTATTTTATGAAGCCTTAATGTTACCAAGTTTTTGTAGTTGATGGGGCAAGCATGTTAAAAAAAAATTTAACACTTTTGCTACACAATCCCTAAAATATCATGAAACTTAATACAGGTAAACAACCTTTTCACTGTTCAGACGATTCATTGGCACGTCGAGAAGCTACTCGCTGGAGATTGGATTCTCGTTGCGGAGTTATCTGCTTGGCCCGCCTTTGTTTCTGAAGTTCCCGATTTGCTTTCAAGCGTTGTTCTCTTTGTGGAGTCTTTTGTTCGACCCGCTTTTGCTTCTGAAGCTCCCGTTTTGCTTTCAAGCGTTGTTCTCTTTGTGGAGTCTTTTCTTTGGCCCGCTTTTGCTTCTGAAGTTCCCGTTTTGCTTTCAAGCATTGTTCTCTTTGTGGAGTCTTTTCTTCGGCCCGCTTTTGCTTCTGAAGCTCCTGTTTTGCCTTTAAGCGCTGTTCTCGTTGTGGAGTCTTTTCGTCGGCACGTGATTGTCGTCCTTTCTCTAGACGTATTTGGCGCTGTTCGACCGTTTCACGATTTCGCCTTGCCCGTGCCTGTTCCCGTTTCGTTTGAGGACGAGCTTCGCGAGACCGTTCTGTTTCAAGTTTTTTAGTATTCAAATTCATTTTCGTGAACGCAGCTACGTACAATTGTTGCTTCGTTCAAATCTTTCTTAAAAACACTGGCGGAGACGCTAATCGATAATCGACAATGATTACGTTATTGCCTTATTAGGACATTGCCTTAGGCACCTGGCCTAAAAAGGTCGCATCACACACACACACACACACACACACACACGTACATTAAATTTCGAGATGGCGACACGCTTGGAGTCTTCAAATTAATGCATTAGCGTCGTGATTATTTCCCTCACTTCGTTCGGGGATTATATTTGTTATCACTGTTCATTGTTTTTCACTAAGATAGGTTAAAAGTGTCTTACTGCTATACTTTTTTATGCCTTTGTTATTATGTAAGCAACCTTAGGCTACTCCTCCGAATATACTATATAATATACAAAGAGGTTATTACACGGGAAGGAGTGCAATACGGCGGAGTATTTTTACGAGTCGGTTTTATTTTTTCGAGCCTGCTTCAGGCGAGAAAAAATAAAACTGACGAGTAAAAATACAGCCGTATTGCACGACTTTTCGTGTAATAAATTGTTTATTACACGACAAACGAAGCAAGGCAAACATTCTCGCCGCGCGCAAAATGGAACAAAGAAATGACGCGTTCGTAAACTTTGCTTGCCAAAACTGATCACGTAAGCTAATAAACCAGTTGATCTGGTTCCTGACGAGTGCAATACGCTCCCATCTTTGCACTAGTTTTGGCCCGTATTTGCACTCGAAAATGTGAAGTCGTGTAATAATGTATAATATGCACCAAAACGGTTTTTAAAAAGCGTTGTGTTTCTAAATGTCTGCTGCTTCTTATACGAATAGGAAAGACTAACAGAAAACAGCGCAATTCACATATTCTTTTCACGGAAGTGCAAGAAAGTCGAGATCACGAGGAGTTTTAAAAGAAAAAAACATATGACCTGGGATGACCGTTGATAGCTGCTTTCACCTCCCTAGAGTAACCAGGAAGTTACCAAGGCTCTGGTGACAGATTCGTGCAACAACAAAAAAATGTCGTTCGTGGCTAACAGAAACAGCGAACATGACACGGTGGGCATACAAGACCCAAAAAAGGGCAAGGTTCTAATAACTTCTACAGTTTTAATCCGATGGAAATTAAACTTGATTAACATGTCAGTATACATCAAGGCAGCAAATCCTATGTTTTTATATTTTTGATTAATCCATTTTTTGCGGGAAAATGACGTCATGAACATGCTAAAAATATTTAAATTAAAAAACAGGCTAATTTCATGGTTGCATTTGTAAGAACATGTAAAATTGAACTTATAAGAAAAAATATATATTAGATATCTTTATTCAGTCAAAAGATATGAATTGATATGATATTTTTGAAATTTGATGATTCGTCATTTTGTTTCGAAAAATTTCACTCGTATGTTAATGTCTCTTGATTGAAATCATTTTTTTTACAAGTTTAATTTCACATGCTCTTACAAATGCAAACATGAAATTAGAAAAACATTTTGAAAAACATAGGATACATAGGATTTATTGCCTTGATGTATACTGACATATTGTCAAGTTCCGTCGGATTAAAACTGTATAAGTTATTAGAAACTTGCCCTTTTTTGGTCTTGTGAACCCACTGTTTGTATAGGTAATCGCATGATTTCGAGTGCAGTTTGGAATAAATGAGCACGAGTAAATTTTCGAAGACCACAAAATTGCACGAGCGTCGCGCGACTTTACGAGTAACATGCATACAATAATTTTCGTCGAGCAATCTTTTTTCAATTTCGTTACAATTCACAAGTGTCTCTCAAGAGCTTTGTTTCTCGAAACAGAATCGGAATCGTCTTGAGTGAAAACGCTTTCTGTTTTGTTTGGCTTTGCCGCGAATACACGCGCCAGTTATCGACAATTTTCAATTTTAAGTTTCTGCACTGTTAATTTCACATTTCTGCACTGTTAATTACACATTTTTGCACTCTGGGATAAATTGACGTGCGCTCAGCCAATCAGAATGCAGAAATTATTGTATGCATGTTATTAAAATAGTTATATCATCACACATATTTAAAACGTTCAATCAACTTTTGAAATATAATGCCAAACTTAACAACTTTGGCCGCCTCTTTGGAAAATCATTTGAAACTTTATGCAAACGGATTTTTGCAGTTGCCCTTATTGTTACGTTGACTATTTTCAAACTAGTCCGAACCTTTGGAACCTGGAACCGAATTTACTAAGTTTTAAGGCTCGCAAAGCCTTATGGACCGCCACGTGTTGTTCAGTTCCGCCATGTTTGTTCACGTTTTAAAGTTGATAGTTTTCACTTGAAGTTTTGCTGTTGCACCCAGTGTTATGACGAGCTTGGTCAGTTGTAAGTAGAACTTCGTTTCGATTCGATCATTCGTTTCGTCAACCTCGTTCCCAGGCTCTTTCATCTCCCGGCCCCCGCCCCCGAAGAAAGACCCTGGTTCAGGCTGGTCACGTGCCTTGCTCAAAAGAAAATCCTTTGGGAGGGGTCCCCCTGTCAAAGAAATTTTTCGTGCTGTTCGTTTGTCAAATCAAAACGAGGCTGGCACAAACGACACAAGTCAGCCACGCTTTTTGGCAAGCTTCCTATAAAAGGCCCTTCCCAGGGAAGCGCAGAGCCACTTGTCAATCAACAGCGACCGAGACAACAGCTTTTGTTTTTCCTTGTACTTGAATACCACGCAAAACAAGATAATGTTGCCTCACCAATTTTCCATCACATAAACATTCATTTTGAGTGCAACTTGAGTAAAATCCAAGAATAATCTTCAAAGTAAAAAATTAAATATGCTTGGTGGGCAGCCATGCGTCGCATTGCACCGCGAAATTCAAAATGTATTTTGGCAGCCAAGAGAAAAGTTTCGTTTCAAACCCTTCCGTCCAGGACTCCACATTAACGTTGCCCGTATGTGTTTGATTTTAGGTATACTTTTAGTTGCTGCAGAGAAATTTCATGGACAGAGCGACTTCTGAACGCTGTGGACGCACGTGCGATTCAACAAACATTATGCAAATTTGATGTCGAAAGAGGCGGCCAACGGCCTTTTATAGCGCACCTTCGTATTTAAACGCATCTTTTCACCCTTCCGAAGGAGCCTTGACTCTCGAAATTACCTTTTTGAAAGCTCTGAAGTTGTCGAGGCGTCTTTCACATGGTCTGCAGATTAAATGCGGCAAACCTTCGCTCTGTGGCAACGAGCTGCTGTAAAACTCTTTCGTTGTTTCGAGAAGTGCCTTATTAGCTCAGTTTTCCGCATACGTTTTTGCAGTGGTTTCTCACAGAACTACAAGGCCTGCAACAACTTGACCAGACGCAGCGTAAACTACATGGGAGGTGTTAAATTTTTATATCCAAATTTTTCTTTCCCCAGTAGACAAAGTAAAGTAAATTTCCAACTTAACGGCCCCTCCCTTGGTTTCTTTTTTTGCAACCGGCCAGATTCTGGCCGACACGTGACCAGCCTGAACCAGGGTCTTTCTTCGGGGGCGGGGCCCGGGAGATGAAAGAGCCTGGGAACGAGGTTGTCGTTTCGTTTGCACGCGTAAGATATTTAGTAACCGTTGTAGTTCATTATTTCGCAGCTTCAGATTAAACCAATCTTAATGCTGAAATCCAAGTTTCGTCGTGTGTGTTTGTTAGACTCGTCGCCCCACTTATGCTTGCGAAGCTTTCAACGAAAAAACTCTATTGAAAATTTTATAAAAAAAATAACAGTGTCTACTTACCTTATTAGAAAATTAGACTCTCGTGTAACAGGTTTCTGTTGCAAGCATTTCGCTTACTGAAGAGAATTTAATAACTTGTTTCTCCTTTGATACTTTTAGTGCCTCTTTTTCAGTTTGCAAATAAAATTATAGAACCCAAGTCAATCTTCTGCCTTCGCACCTCAAATCTCGCGCGAACTCACCTTAATCTGTCGCCTCCGCACCTAACATCTTGCAAACTCACGTCAATCTCGCCTCCGTCTCTCGCCTCCTAATTAAATGCCATAACCCATTTGGTTTTAGTTAAATACAAACAGTTTAATGTATTATCACAGTTGTTGGTATCTAGTTACGCAGCCTCACATGCTATAAGCTTTAGTAATTATCGTGTTTAAATAAAGGCATTCTAACTCTAATGAGCTGTTAGTAAGTACAAACAGAGCGGCCACACTTGTCACATATTGAGTGTCTATTTAAGCCAAATGTTTATTATCAAGGTATGAAGCTTGTCATTCACAGTTGCACCGACAAACGAGGAACTACTTTTCTAAATAATGGTTTGATTGGTTTAGTTTAATTCAGGTGTCAGGGTATTAACGGCGCGACGCAGCAACATCCCTGTTCACAACACACACACAGCGCATTTAGTGATTACAGATGACAATAAATTTTCATTTAACATGCTTCCAGAGTTCACGAGGTATGGATAGAACTGTCCAAAGTCTCATCTAAAACAGCAACGGGTGTTAGGTCCTCTGGATTTGTCGGAACTTACAGATTTCTTAATGGACTGTTTACCAGGCTGTCACATATCCAGTGTCTATTTAGTCAAAATAGCTATTAAAAGTTATAAATTGACATGTGTGTTTTGCATTTACTGTATAGAGTGGCATGCGTGTCTTTCAATTTGTCATTCACAGTGAGGCAAATGCCCCGCCGATTAATATAGCGTTTTAACAAGAAAAGAAAACTTTCTGATGAGACAGGTGCCAGAGTAAAAGAGTCCAACATTTTGCCATCTTCCTGAGCGCGACGCAACGTAACAACAGCCCCGCTGAAAACACACGCAGCGACTTCGGAGAGAACAGATCAAAAGGTTTCCACTTAACATCTTTGCGGGTAATCATAAACTATACGTGTTGTTATTTTTTCATTTATTTTTAAATTCATTTCTGCAGGTCTACGAAGAGTGAAAGAACATGGCGCCCACTTCGGCTTCCTTGTCTAACATGACGACCGGCCAAAGCAACACGACAAGAAACAATACTGAGTTTTGCCGTGGTCAATGGAATGTTGAATTTGAGACTTTGAACAGTTCTGTTCCATACCTCGTGAACGCTGCTTTGAATGTGCCACTGGCCCTTGTAGCAACTATCACAAACCTGTTGGTTCTCTTGGCAATGCGTCACGTCACCTCCCTTCGCTTTCCGTCCAAACTTCTGCTCTATTCTCTTGTGCTGACAGATCTTGGCGCCGGTTTAGTTGTCCAGCCTCAATTTACTGCTTTTCTCTTCATGAAAGCAATTAATCCTCACAGTTTTCACAACTGTCACTTGATTTATTCGTTTGGTTTTACCTCAACGTTGTTCTCCGATGCTTCAATATTTACCATGGCAGCGATAAGTCTCGACCGATACACTGCCCTATTCTTTTATCTCAGATATGAACAGATTGTGACGACCAGGCGAGTTTGTGCAGTCCTTACCTTCATCTGGTCCTATTTATTATTTTTTGCATCATCAAATTTATGGAACAGGGTAGTGTGGACGAATTTCTTGCAAACAAATCTTCCCATTGCATTTCTTGTTATTTCTGTGACAAACATCAAGATATACCGGCGTTTGCGAGGTCAGGACGGTCAACAAGTTCAACCTCAAGTCAGCATCCAAGCTCAACAGCAGGCAGAAAGCACGCTGTACATGGCGAAGTACAAACAAACAGCATCTACCATGAAGTGGATCTACGTGCTTTTCCTCATCTGCTACTTGCCTTTCTTGTTCTCGTCCTTAATCATATTAGCTGTCGCACATACTGCTCTCACTCAGTGCATTTGGGAAGTCTGCTACACAGTTGTTCTAATCAACTCGTGTTTAAACCCGATTGTCTACTGCTTGCGACTGCCTGAAATTCAGACTGAAGTTATGAAACAGCTTCGACAGTTATGTCGCCGAAACGCTCAGCAGTGAAGCGGTGAGATCAATCGATCAGTTAATCTTCGGAGAAAAAGAACGTTAAAAGAAAATGATTCGAAATTTGCAACAACCACAAGATAAGTTGGAACTGTGAAACTTGTAGTTTCTTAGAAAAGCAGACTTGTCCTGAAACAGGTTGCTATTGCAAGCATTAGTTTAAGTTCTTGATCATAAGAAGTTTCAACTTTCCGAAGAGCGTTTAATAACTCTTTCTTTTTATGTATACTTTAATATGAGGCTTTTTTCCAGTTAAGCAATTCTTAATTAAAATTGTATTTTTTATCACTATTTGTTGTTTAGCACTAAGATATGTAGAAATGTTTTATTGCTATAAGTTTATGCCTTTGTTGTTATGTAAGCAACCTTAGGTTATTCCTCTGAATAAACACATCAAACGGTTTTCGAAAAGCGTTGTGTTTCCAAATGTCTGCTGTTTTTATACGTTGTTGACCTCAGGAGAGACTAACAGAAAACTGCGCAATTCACATCTTCTTTTCACGGAAGTGCAAGAAAGTCAAGATCACGTTTTAAAAGAAATGCAAAAGGTAGCAAAAAGTATTTACTACCCTGTTCATAACTTCCTTGTTTCTCTTTCCTTTTCGCGAACTTTTTTTTTTTTTTTTTCATAAAGCTATCAGATATTGATCACTAATGTAGCCCAATCAGATGCCAAGAAGAAAAAATAGACTTCAGAAATGTGTCCGTTCATTTTTGTGGTTGCCTTTTTTCTTAACGCTTGCTGGTCTTCAGTCATTTGAAAACAAGGCTGATGAAATTGATATACCTATCATTTATCATATACTATTAATAGATGTACAGTACAAGGCTCCCTGTATAAAGTTGTCCTTGTTAAGGTTGTCCTTTGGCCTCTGAGAACGAAAAACAGCGTTTATACCGCAAGCTTTAAAAAATGGTTGACCCCAAAAAATAGCAGATACGGCGTCTGGCATAAAATTTTCGCGGGAGTTTAATTTCGCGGAATAATAATTTTTTGCGTTTCACATTTTTATGAACTGGCATTTTAGTTCAATTTCGTCAAATTCGAAAAACTTTGGCTTATAAAATTGTTATATATCCGAAAAATTTATGTAAGTGAATATTTTTTTTTCCCGATAAATTTAAGGAAGAGGAGCTAATTGTGCTATTTCTTGGTGGGAACTATCTGTGGACACCGCAGGGTGTGACTGGCAGGAGGGGCTATTCAATGATAAACTATTTTATTTTTAACCGTGCGTGTGTTTATGTCCACCTGTTAAAATAAATGGCACATGAAACGTGTAAATATAAATTTTCCTTTGAGAACAAAAAAACAGTGTTTTATGCCGCAAGCCTTTACAACCCCTATTTGTCCTGTATCGAAGTTTGTCTTTAGGCACTTTATTGATGCACAAAATCGTAATAATATTGTGAATCTTTGCAATAGATTTTATCTATTGGACGGGGTCAAGATTGACGGCACATACTTCCTATTTCTCGATTTAGTGTGCAAGATATAGCGATGAGCTTAGAGATGAGCTTAGACTAATATTTTTCCGAGTTGCGCACGTTGAAACACTCAAAAAGTCATATTACCACGAACGTGATCAGAGATAGAAGATTGACGTCTTATCCTATAGGATGCTGCCTAGTAACCATTGTTATTGCTATACAAGCCATTGACAATATGTCTTTGAGATATGGAAATTGTGTCAGGCATCTGTTCCTTTCACATTAACATATAACTAGAGTAAAGAAGTGTCAGGCATCTGTTCCTTTCACATTAACATATAACTAGAGTAAAGAAAGCGGCTATGGCATGTTTTCATATAAACTAGAAATGCGATAATCAATATCCGCTCCCTCTTAGTGGGTTTTCGGAAAGTGGGGTTCTATTTTTTCCGCTCAGAGATTATTTTAGAATTTTTTTGCAAAACGCGGTTGTGTAGCGACGTCACCAGTCGGCCGCTAAAATATATCTTTGTCTCACGGCAGTCTGGGTTTAGTTCAGACAACGTGCAAAGTCTTTAATTTTCGTAGACACTAGCTCAGGACTCCAAAATTCGCTAAGACAACATTTACACACAACTACAGAATACTCAGCGGCACAGTCAGCAAAGTCGAGCTTGGACACCGAAATTTTTATGAATTCCAAGGAAAGCCGCGATTTCTCCAGCCAACGCTTTATCCTAACCACATACGTTTAAGTTTTTTTTTTTTTTTTTTTTTTTTTACTTTATCAATAAAATACGCTTCTTCGAGTGTAACAAATTTAGAACAAATCAACTTTTCAAACCGCGTTTGCCGAATTTAAAATCTTTGACAGGAAAAAGAAATCAAGTCACTATATAATACAAGGTCCGATTGTACTGAGCGAGCAAACCCGGTCACTAATAATACAAGGTCCGATTGTGTTGATCGAGCAAATTTGGCCACCCATAGATATTAATATACCATAGACTGTAATTGTTTAATTTGGAAAGCAGTGGTAAATTTTCAAAACTCACCGGTTACTGAAAGCCATAGCTTTAGCTCTTTTCCATCAAAGGAAACAAAACCCAAAACATTATTGTTTACGTCTTCAATGAACTCAAAATACAACGTATATAGTAGTCCTCATACAGTACAAAAATTCCACTTTCCATTGTATTGTGCGTCGTCATCTTGTCAAAACTTGGATTCTGAAAACTTACAATCCTGTTATTGTAAAAGGTGAAATTTGCCACGGTGATTGTTCGATTTCCACCGACTGTATTTTGCTATTCCTTTCTGACGACGTGTTTGCGTTTTAACACAGTACTGGCGTCTGGGATTGTGTTCAGGTCGGCCAGTCGATGCCTTAAAGAATTCGTTTCACGGCTAGCAAGCTTGCTTCCCATACACTGACAAGATATCCGGGCAGTTTAGAGCCGTCCGTCGAATTGCTTGGCCTTGTATCTGCATCTTGTTGTACAAAATCACTTCCGTTCGCATGTCACCAAACAAAATGGCGGTTTACAGTTCTGCCCAAAGAGCCTGGGAACGAGGTCGTACGCCAGACTGGCAGACTGACTGACAGACAAATATTAAATTTCGAGATGGCGACCCGCTTGGAGTTTCCAAATAAGGCGATACTACTGCATTAGCGCCGTGATTATTACACTCGCTTACGCTCGGGGATAAATGTATAGTTATCTATTCATGAGAAACTGCCGATAGGATGGATCATTGTGTGGAATCAAAAGTTAATGGCAGAAGTAAAGAAATGAACAATTTTCTAAGTGGCATAAACGAACATGTTTTATAACATAGTCACGATATAAGCCACGTTCTGATTGGTCGAAGAACGTGCTCCATAACTTTATTATGCACGCCCGGCCGTGCTCAATAACATGACGTGAGCAAATGCCGCTTCCTTTTGACTTTTTATTGCTTTCCTCGTTTAAAAATTAATAGACGCTTTACAACTCAGAAGAAAATAGCTTTATTTTTCCGAAGAAATTTGGACTACATGAAGTCACACCGGCACCCAAAGGAAATTAGTAATCACATCTGAAAAATTCTGTGTTTCAACGGTCGGCACAGAAAATTGTATGAATCAAAACTCACCTATTTCTCGACGGGCTTAATTCTCGTGGACAGTGAAATCCATCGCAGCAAAGATAAATATCCGTCAAGCCTTCAATGGTTTTGAAATGAAACGGCGTTCATTCATTCCGAAAGCCGCCATACTTGCAGTGTTTACAGTACAGTTTTCCGGCAGCTCGAATAACAAACAAGTCCGCTCGGTAAGCATTTCTATCTCTTTTCTTCATGGTGATTGTTCACATTCTTCGACGGATCACTTTTCTCTTCCAGACCCGCATTGTCTGCCATATTTCAAGGTGAATCTCACGTTGTTTTGAAGCGGCGACTTGAATTTCCTGGGTTCATCTTCAACAATTTTACCGTTCAAAACATTTACATCGTCACAAATTCTAAAGTCACCGCAGGCTGCTGGCTTTCACCACGCAAGGTTAACAGTACTTTCAGTATTTTCGTCGATTAAACGGCATCTTTTTCATCGACTCTCATCAACTTTTGGATGACAGAAATGTTAGTAAAGTTGTGGCATGTTTTTCAATCAGCCAATGAGAGAGTTTGTTTTTCCTGTTGCGCGTCGAAAGAGAATGTTGCAGTCAATCAGAAATTAGAATTTGTTTTTCGTTCGTAATTTCGTGTGCCTATGTTATAAAAGAATTGGTTCATGCTTTTAGCTGTGCGCCTATTGAGTTATGGATGCACTTGGGAAGTTGGGAGAGCACTCGTGAAGGTAGAGTTGCTCTCGGCTACGCCTCGAGCAACTCTTACGCTTCTCTCGTGCTCTCCCAACTTCCCGCGTGCATCCATAACTTGATAGACGCACTCTAAGCATGAACCAATTCTTAAATTAAAGGTGGATGAACACTGCTTTTTTATGTTAAATTTAATAATTATCATACTCGAAATGACAGTTTCCAAAATGTTTTGTAAACCAAATGAACATCTGCGGGTGGGCTATGATCTCCTGCAACGTAGCAGCTTTGATATTTAATAATCCATCAGCCTCTCTTTTTTCATTGACGACAAGGACAATGGCAGAGTTGAGGGAAGGAAGTGGGGGGGGGAGGGAGGGAGGCGCATTGTTGCGATTTCTCGTTTGCCCATAAACAATGGAATTTACCTGTGGTTAAAGATTTTGACAACTGCCATCTGCCTGGTTTTTGTTTTGAAGTTGTGGATCAACAACAATTTTAAGGTTTGTTCTTCTCACAACGTGATCGATATCTGACCATGCATTTCGACGCCTGCTGGATGGGTAACAAAATTGCCGCATTTTGTTTTGGATCTCTTTTTACATAGACAAAACAAAGAATTTAAATCCCTTCCATATCTGCTTCGGTTTGTGAGCAAGACACTCACCACCGAGAGAGTATAAAGGTATAAGAGGTAATCCCCCGTATAATTCTTATTACAAGGTAATCCCTACCAACGTTGCTTTTATAAGCAACAATAAGAAACACGTTTGGTCACTCGAAACACGTTGCGTGGATATCTCGTGGAGGTTAAAAAATTCGAGTGACCAAACACGTTCTAGGGTTTCTCGTTTATTGGCACAAGGTTCCTTCTAAAAATAGCTTTTGGAGGGATATACTTGGATTAAGACTTATACGGGGATTTTATTATATAGACACGAGTGTTTTACTGGAAAATATACCGTGCGTAAAATCCATACGAAACTACATCCGGGACCCGAGTGGCGTATTTTCCATATCCTCACTAGTAAGGATATCGCTGGCATCATTTCCCGCTTTTGCACGGTTGTTTGTGCAATTTCTCGTAAAACACTCGTGTCTAATATAATAAAAAGAAAATTACACGGCGGCTTGAAGATATGAATTTTATTTTCTCGTGGTAAAAACAATATTTTACCACTCGAAAATAAAATTCATATCTTCGCGCCACCGTGTAATATCCTCTCTATATTACAAGAATGACAAATGAAAGTACTTTCTGTCCCTGAAATAACCAGGAGGCTATTCTAGTCAGGTGACAGGAATATCCTCTATATCTTTTCTATATCTTTTCTTTTTAAGTTGTATTCCGCAGGCCAAAGTATACTGCGGGCTCACGAAATCACTAAGCCGGCACACGTTTGTTTTCACAACAAATTCAGTTAACAGCTTACAATTCTATCGATTTAAAAATCTTGAAAGAAAATAAGCGTCTGTCGAACCAACTGCCTAGATAAATACTAATTTGTTCTGGGCTGAATGAAATGGCCAATAGCGTGTGTCAAACCACGACACTGCAGTGAACCTTATTCGGTGAACGAACTTGCCCTACGTTTAGCAACTTTTCGAGTAATCATTTGCGACTCGCAATCATTTGCGATCCACATGTGCAAACTGATTTTGCGGTCCGTACAGTAAGTTATGGACCGGTAAAATTGACCAATCAGAACATGCGTAAAATCAATTTGCGGTCCGTACAGGAAAGTATGGACCGGTAAATTAACCAATCGTAGCGTACGTAGCATCAGTGGCATATAATGAAAGGATTTATCCGGTAGATAACGCTCTCTATTTCTATGGTCTTGATCACTGAACGAATAGAAATTGGTCTGTTTTGTTCAGCTGCGTTCCAGTTATTGTTTTTCTCACGAAGGTAAAAAACTTGTTCATCTTGTTGGCCACCTGGTTGACTGCTGGAATTTTTATGTATCCCTTTAAAGTAGGAATTTTACTTCCGGTGCTGATATCCGGTGAGTGTATATCACGTGATGTGGCTTAGAGGTTCAAATGGAAAAATTTGCAAAATGATGACGTCACATTTTGGTACTCTATTGGGCAGCTTTCTGTTGGGTTCTCTTCAATAGGGCAAAAAGTCCTTTTCGTGGTGTGGGTCCCAGGATTCGATTGCATATTTTAGTTTGGATCCGACAATGGTTTCGCACATCGATTGCTTCACCCTCTGTGGACAGTTCGCAGTTTTTAGCTCACGAATTTCACGCGTAATGAATGGGTTAGGTCTTGATTTTGTATTGACTTTCTTACTGGGGAGTGTTCAATAAAAAGTTTTACAAACAAGCTTTTGAATGCAAGTATTTGGTAGGTAAAGAAGGTAACCATGTGGAAGAGGACGTTGTGCAGACTTTTAAGTAAAATGTTCAGGTTCATAGTAAGTGCAATATCTGACAGACACATGTGAAGTCCTAGTTCTTGGATCTTGGGTCGTTCTTGGCTCGGTGTTTTTCAATTAAAGCAAAATTGGTTTCCGAAAGTTCTACAGTGTCATAAGAACTCATGACAAGCCCCTCGCTTCAATTACTTCTGTTCGTTCCTCAAGTGAGCGCCTGCAGATTACCTGTACAGCGTATTCCTTGAACTCTGGTATTCTAAAAGTATAAATTATGGGATTCACCAGAGAGTTGGCGTAGAAAAGCAGCAAAGTGGACATGTACACAAGCCGACAAGTACCCCGACACCCTCCAGGCTGTGAATTAGAAGAGAAATGAAAGTAAAGGTATGTTATTGGTGCTGGCAAAAGGGTAACCAAGGAAACCGTTGTCATGAGTAACAAGGACCTTGCCAGTCTTTGTTCACGAGCGCTGGTCATGTGGTTTATTGTTGCACCAAATCTGCACTTGATCCAAATGATAATGTAATTTATAGAAATCAAGAGAACAAAGGAAGCCAAGGACGAGAGCCAAGCAACAACTTCGGCACTTAACCGGGCTGGCCCGCCCTTTCATATGAACACATTGGAATTTTTTACAAAGGAACTAGACTGGCCTTGCCAGTGAGCTCGCGGCGTGAGTTGGGTCGAGACCATAATATAAAATGGAAAGTAGGGGACAAGAGCGGAACTCCCAAGAGAGACTTCCAATTTCTCACCATAAAAATATCACACAGTATAGAGAACTTGGCTTTTGACACCTTGCTCTTTTGACACCTTGATTAAACTAAAAATTATTATTACAGCACTCATACACTTGCTTCTTAAAGGTTGAGCGACCCTGCATCTTGAGAATGCGTGACATATCTTTTTATGCACAATCGATTATGACAGTTTGACCTTGACTCATATTTCTAATCAGAGGCCACGATTAATCCAGCCTTCGCTTCACTACTTATGTGTTTTCTTTTATTAACTCAATACGTTTCTTCTATCAGGCTTTCGAGTATTCGTGCTCTGTAACAAATATAAAATTGAAAGCGAGGAATGTCACACGAGAGATGTTTACAATATTATTGCGCTTTTGTTCACAGTGTGTTCAGTCCATTTGTGACTGCAAAATCAATCCTCAGAATTATTTCGGTGTATTTTTCATTTCTGGTATTCAATGACCATTGCGAAACAAAGGCTACATGATCGAATGAAAGAAACACTTCAACAGGCAATGTACGATACGCAGAAAAATTTTATGAGGCAACAGATGTCATGTACAGAGTAAAGCATAAAGCGTCATTGTTTTACGGCTAAAGCTCACCGTAGCTTTGGTTTCTGCTTTCGCCCTGTTATCTTCCCAAAAGTATTGTGTGTCACCACAGAAAGTTTCGTCGGGACTAAATATTTATCGGCGACAGCGGTACCATGAAATATTTGTTTACGGCTTTTCTCAAAGCTTCCGCGGTGAACGCGAGCCAAAATCGTTCCCAAAAATCCAGTTTATCCGTGCATATTCCACAGAGCCAAATGGTGTTGAGTTTGGATGGGATGCAGTTAACTTTTACACACAAGTAACGAGCAATTCACTGGCCACATCTCGAGTTGTTTAGCGAAGTCAATTACGTCATCGCCCAGCACGTGATAATATGAACCAATCACCGTGTGCTGATTCTCGACCCACAAAAAGGAAAAAAAAATTAAAATAAAAATTTGCGTTTTTAAGCTCGCTTGGGCCCCAGGCCCTCGCGAGCAAATAGTGGGAGGGCGGGATCTCGGTAAGCCGGGCTCGTATGAAGAGGCCCTCAGAATGAACACCGATCTTGTTAGGTTTAAACACCGATCAAATTCAGAATGAACACGGATCAAATTCATAACGAACACCGATCTTGTTATTAAAGTTTAAACGTCGATCAAATTCAAAACTAACACCGGACTAACACCGGGATCACATTTAGAGAATACTTATTTTATTTATTAATTTAAAGTATAGTTGCAAATAAGATGTTTTACAAAGGAATGTTATTATTCAGCTGCGTAAAATCGAGCCAATAATGGAACAAAATAGATCTCCTGTTCGGCCCTACTTTGAGTTTCAATAAAATCTCGTGAGAGTGGTGTACTTCACACAATGCTGACCCGTACAACAAATTACCACTGGTGGTTGTCTATATAAACTTAAAAATAAAACTAAGTGTCTGTTGTCTATTCTTAACTTGTATATTTTAGCTAAAACATCGCATTTACTTTCGACACCGGTGCTTGTTCCAACGCGTTTCAAGTACGGAACTAAACACCGGTGTATGTCCTGAACCTGAAAGTACGCGGTGCGTTTTCTGTACAACAAGTACACTAGAGGCTGGGCTGGCTTAAACCTACCATGATCCTGTTTTCCGAAAGTAACGGCTAGCCAAAAGTAGCGTCCCTTTGGCCTGATAAATCCAAAAGTAATGGGGCCGTTACTTTTGGAATTTTACTGCATCTTGTGTAAACTGGTTACGTAAATAAACGCATGACATAACAGTTCCTGTCCTGTCCTGTCCTGTGCAGAATGCGCAACTAAACGCGTGACATAGCAGTTCCCGTGCGAAGTACGCAACTTAAAGCGTAGCAGTGCCTGTCCTGTCCTGTAATGTACATAAAGGCCGAACACATCAAGTTGGCTTAGACGCGACAAAGAACTAAAAGGAAACTACGGTGGAAATCTTTTAGATATAAATTCGTAATTTGCCCTCTTTTCTTTAAGGTGTGTGTTACTGCGCTATAACCTTCGTATAGCTGGCGGTTTTATTGTAATGCGGGTCAAACACACGTTCGGTCGCAACGACGCCATTTTGCATTTCGAAAGAGGGGAGACTGTGCTGGAACCGCTGCAAACTAAGTAGTTTTGTACTCAATGATTCAGCAGATTTTTGCTAAAGCGGCCCTTGCCTACAATTCTCTCTTGCAGGATATAATTGGCTTTAGTTTCACAAATAGTTTCGAAAATGGCGCAGTTACCGGAAACATTTTACTTTGCCATCATGACCAGCTTCGATGGGAGAGCTTGCGGTTCATTGTTGGGCCACCAGTCCTGGATGTACTAACAGTAGTGCTGACGCGTGGTGTCACTGGAGTAGTGTTCAAGAAGAAGCAACCATTTTCAAAGCCGAGGAAACTCCTGACCGATTCATTCTTGAAATCTATAAGTCTTTTAAGAACCGGCAAGGAGGTATCATCGTGGGCCGACCAACTTGGGTGTACAACGCTAGCAATACCTGCTTCAACTACACGTCAGTCAAGAACGAAGCCACGGAGTTCAAGCTGGTTTCAGTCGACCACGGTTACATCCTGGAGATCCTTTCAAGCTTTAAGAACCGTGCCAAAGGCACAAATGTAGGCCAAACGACTTGGATGTACAACGAAAATCGCCCACATCTAGACGGCGTTGGTGCATTTGGCTACACGAGCGTTCAACGAGAGGCTACGGTCCTTTCTATCCACACATGCAAGGATGTAGATGAAAACCCTCCTCGCATTGTTGATTTAAAGTTCGATATGGACAGCAAGACAATTCAGGAGAAGCCCTATCAGCTGTTCAGTGCAACCTACATAAACAAGGGCGACACACCACTCGAACCCACTTGGACTACTGAAAACACCAAGGAGACCAAGAAGACACGATCGTTCAGATGGAATTCCAGCAGCACGCTCACACTTGGTGCCAAATATAGCGTCAGTGTTAAGGTAACAAAATCATTTGCTACTTTTCATTTTAAGACATTACACGCACACACTCATGGCTCATAAAATAACAGAGAAGCACTTTAATACTTGTGCTTTGATTATCTATATATAGTGTGCCGTCACACGTGTGTCGATAATTGTATTTGCTGCTTTACGTTTCACAAAATGATGCAATATAATCTCAAAGTGCCATTATTTTAAAAATGTCATGACACTGTATGGCTACGTTTTTCATTTTTCATTTTTTTTTTTCACTCTGTAGGCTCCATTTGTGAGCGTGAGTGGCGAAGTAAGTTTCGAAGCCAGTCAAACCTACGAGGTTGGCGAAGAAAAAGCTCAAGCAAACACGGAAACCCAGAAATGGTCATTGAGCCTTCCTTTGAAAGTTCCTGCACACACTAGCATGAAAATCATTGCCTCGGTAAACTCCGGTTCTCTGACCGTGCCTTTCACCTTTCACTGCAACGCTTCAACAGGGTGAGAAAACATGGCAGGAGACAGGAGTGTACGAAAGCGTGCAATTCTTTAATCTGGTCATTGAAAGCACCCCCAAGAAAGTCTACACTGTTTGAAGTCAAAATACGTTTTTTTGGCCGTCCGGTCACCTTGCTATTGAGTCAGCTGCCATTGCACAAAACCGTTTCGTAGTAAATTGTAATGCTCGTAGTTGTAATTGTAATTTTGCAGTAAATTGTAATGCTCGTAAAACGTTAAGACTTTGCCATGAAACTCGATACTAGGCCTCGATACTAAACTGTAAGTTAGTTCAAGGCATTTTCTATCACGGCAAATGGTTTGAACCCAGGAGTGTGAACAGTAGGTTGGTTGTGATCGTCCGGGTTAGTGTAGTCTCCAGGAAGACTGTTGTTTCTGGAGTCTTTCTGGAGACTACACTAACCCGGACGATCACAACCAACCTACCATTTTCTATCACGTTATGCACAAGAAAAGCGTCAGGTTTTGATGAGAAATTTTACCTCAAATTATGAGAAACTAGATGACTTACCAACAGAATAAAATTAAAAAAATAGAATTGTTTTTGCGCCTAAGCATTTTACAAACATTTGATGCACCAGTCCTCCTAACATTAATGATTTTGCAGTTGATTTTTGGTTTTTGTAATTCTGTTGAAGGTAAAATTCCTGAATACCATAAAAGATCCATTAATGCCCCCTCTCTATTAAGTCCCCCTAAAGCAAAAACTTTGCAAGGCAAAAACTAGTGGTAAATACACAGAGACTCGACCAACTAGACCGGAGAATGTCGCACGAATAATGACCAAGCAAAGACAAAACTGAATATAAATCTTTTGAACAAACATAAATGAATAATAGAATTTCAAGCTTATAAAAACACCTATGCAGAAAGCAAAGATATAAAATATAAGCAAATCACAGCTTGTTTACAGCTTGAAGTTATTGTGTCAACACGGACTACACCAGTATTCGTCATTGCCGAGCGCGAGCACAAAGACAGTCATCTTTGTAGGTCTGTTACTTGTTTGGTGCTTTAAAAATTCATGTGACTCCGCTACGAAGCAAAACTTTGTACAGCGATACGTAAAACCGTCGTAGAATTTGGTTGGCACTCTTTCACAAAGACAGCGAACGAGACCGTAAACGCTTACGGTATCAAATTTCTCCTCAAATCAACAATGCAAATGTACTGCTTATCTTCGACCACTTTGTGTAGTCACACATTTCAACCAGTCAATGAGATTTTTAGCGTGCATTTAAGTAAACCTATTAACATTCCGAAAAGAAACAATAGAGACAACAGTGATATAAGATTCCTTTATAAAAACAACAAAACAATGCTGTACCTCTCAATCCTCTCTTGGACATGCTCCGGAAAAGCAACCACTGAGTTGCTCGAGCAACTGCAAAAGATACAGACAAAGCACCGCAGCCCCCCCCCCCCCCCCCCCCCCCCCCCCCCATGGCAAAAATGCCTCCCCGGGCTTTTTTGCCCAGGTAAAAAAGCCTCCCCGGGCGTTTTTGCCCAGGCAAAAAAAGGCCCTCTCTGGGCAAAAATGTCCCCCCTTCGAAAAATCATCGATTTCGAGTTACAGGTAATTCTGATCAACAAATCCGTGCGCAGCTCGTCCGTGCGTAAACATACGGTACTAAAATGATCAAATTCAGAACAGTGATCTCTAGCCAGACATCTGGATGTAATCAATTCATACTGTCAAGTGCTGCGTGACCTTCGGTCTCTTTGATGAACTGTTTCGGAGGGGTGAGGTGGGCGGACGGAGAGGTCTCTCTCGGAAGACATTTCAGTTCAGCGATCTAGGAACTTTTCAACTAATACTGTATCGAATAATAGCTTACCCACGTTGTGCCTCTAATAGTACACTTTTACCTTTTCAATTGCGTTTAGTAACTTGACAGCCGGATGCATTAATTATTCAGTGGTGGACGAGAAACAGGTACTCCAAACGTTAATATTTCACGTTCAAACTTTACCCTGTACAGAATGTCATTGAAGTCGTTTGTTTCTAAATACAACGGCAAACATTTATTTGGTCTTTGTTGAAATGCATTTCCAGTTAAGTGGGAAAAGCACAAGTTGCGACCCTTAATATGATTATTGTACTTTGATTAGCAATTGTAACTTGACATATCATGTCGGATACAATTGACGTATCATAGGCGAAAGCCAGATTGTCCAAAACGGCACACATTTGTAACGCTTGCCGAGGGCACGGAGCAGAACGAACTCACAGGTCACTAACATAACACTTTAATTACAAACGGTCTGAACGCTACGAGGAACCTCAGAAATCCCCTTCACAAGTCTAAAGTACACGTACAGTCATACAGTAGAACAAAGGCTATACAAAAAAGCGAAACAATAAAGAAAGGCTAGTTAACAATAATAATCAAGTATTGTACTAAACGGATATTCCAAAGATATCTGAGTTGTGACTCAATAGATTCAGACACGTACTGTATTGTAATCACTAACTAAACGCAACACAGTGATCAGTGTTGGTTACAATATGATTAAACAGAATAAAAGAACGCTTATGAACGAACTTTTTAAATAATAGCTTGCCCGAAAGACTATCAAAACAACAATTTGAAATTTGCTGTCGAAGATGACAAAGGTTTTGCCCTCGGAAATGCCAAGACAATCAATGACAGAGAAATCGCAGGCAGCCCACAATTTATTTTAGAAAAGTTTCAAAGGGCCGCAAACCTGAATTTCAAAGTTCTCGAAATGGAAGGGAAAGAATATAAAAAAGTGAGGAGGGTAGTACCCTCCTTCCCCCTCTCCCCTGAGTTCTATTTTTTTTTTTTTTTTTTTTTTTGCGTGTTTTCTTTTCTCTCCATTGGCACTCCCCTTCCGTTTGAGGAGGTGTTAAACAGACGCCGTGGTCAACCAGCGTGACGCGCGTCACGGAAGGTGCACGCTCCCTGTGGAGTAAGATAAGAAAGTCCGGAATCGGTGCCACATTTTGGCGCAACTGAATAATTCTCTTTTATGATGCCTTAGAAGAGTCCTGGTATTGTGCTAACCTTTTTGAATATGCCTTTGTTTGTATTTAAGTATCCTTGTTTGGCTAGAGTTATTAGCAACTATTGAAACGACCTTCCTGAACGCCGGGCATTTTAGCCCAGGGGGGGGGGGGGGGGGGGAAACTTTAGCTAGAGCATTTTTGCCTGGGCGGAAATGCCCGGAGGGCATTATTGCCTGGGATGAAATGCCCTTGGAAGCAAAATATTGGGGGGGGGGGGGGGGGATTTTTGCCCACTACACCGGCACAAAGCAATCAGTAGCCATTTCCTGCTCGAAAATCAATCACAGCTCCGGCATTATGCCAAACTCGTGTGAGCAGTTGGATTCTTGTCCATATGCTGAAAAACCGCAGAGCATTATGGACTATTGTTTCCAGCCCTTGCTCAAATCTTACGCGGATTCTGTCTTTCTCTATAATAATTGCTCGCGGGGGCCTGGGCCATATTTTATTTTTCTTTATTTTTCTTTATTTTTCTCCTTTTTTTGTCGGTCGAGAATCAGCACTCGGTGATTGGTTCATATTATCACGTGCTAAGCGATGACGTAATTGACTTCGTTAAACAACTTGAGATGTGGCCAGTGAATTGCTCGTTACTTGTGTGTAAAAGTTAACTGCATCCCATCCAAACTCAACACCATTTGGCCCTGTGGAATATGCACGGATAAACTGGATTTTCGGGAACGATTTTGGCTCGCGTTCACCGCGGAAGCTTTGAGAATAGCCGTAAACAAATGTTTGATGGATACCGCTGAGGGATTGCAAATATCTCTGTCGCCGATAAATATTTAGTCCCGACGACACTTTCTGTGGCGACACGAAATACTTTTGGGAAGATAACAGGGCGAAAACAGAAACCAAAGCTACGGTGAGCTTTAGCCGTAAAACAATGACGCTTTATGCTTTACTCTGTACATGACATCTGTTGCCTCATAAAACTCTTTTGCGTATCGTACATTGCCTGTTGAAGTGTTTCTTTCATTCGATCATGTATCCTTTGTTTCGCAATGGTCACTGAATACCAGAAATGAAAAATACACCGAAATAATTCTGAGGATTGATTTTGCAGTCACAAATGGACTGAACACACTGTGAACAAAACCGCAATAATATTGTAAACATCTGTCGTGTGACATTTCTCGCTTTCAATTTTATATTTGTTACAGAGCACGAATACTCGAAAGCCTGATAGAAGAAACGTATTGAGTTAATAAAGGAAAACACATAAGTAGTGAAGCGAAGGCTGGATTAATCGTGGCCTCTGATTAGAAATAAGAGTCAAAGTCAAACTAGATTAGGGAGGGTGGGAGGGAAAAAAATTTTGTACTGCCATAATCTCTTCAGCAGCAAGGCTTGCACAATATGAACTATATCGCGATTACTGGCTTTTATATCTAGACAGGTGCTCAATAGGTAGCTTGAACTAGCTAATGCTTATGGCTGTACTAAATTAGACCTAGACAACACATGCACGACTGAAGCGACATGAATGCTTCACAGATTGCCAATGTAAAGGCCACTTCACACTGGGCGCGTCGCGACACGCTGTAACTGCATGCGACAACGCGGCAAAATTAGATCCCGGTAATTCCTTCAATCCGATTCACACCGGACGCGGCGCGACATACTATGTCTTAAGGCACGAAAGCCAGACAAGAATAGGATAAAGGAATAGCGATAAGGAACGACCTTTGGACACGCACGCAAACTTGACCCGTGTCTTGCTGGCTCGGGTTTCATTAACTACATTTTACTGTGCCCGTGAAGGAAAGTAAAATTGGCATATTGACTTGTCGAGAATAAAGGAATCGCTGAGAACTGCAACTTTGTGTACCCTCTACTCCGTTCGTTACCGCTAAACCGTGCACAAAAACGTCTTTCGTTATTTTGATACTAGCGTAACACATAGCGTAGTTTATGCAAGTCTAACTCGAACCTTTATGACCAACGACACGCGAAAAGTTCATTTATGGTACTGTACTTTGCCTACGGCTGAAAGCAGGTTTTCAATTAACCCCCCCCCCCCTCTCAAGGGCAAAAGAAAAGATATGAAGTTTTACGGTAATACTGGAAAAAGGAAACACTGCCAGTTCGTGTGGGCAGATTAGACTGGACTTTTTCATATGTTTTTAAATATAATTACGATTGGAAAATATTTAAGCAATATAACACGAGTTTCCATGTTTATGTACTCTTATTTAAACACGCGGGATGTTGGGAGAACACGAGAAAAAGTTCAAAATCACGAGCCGCTTCGGCGAGTGATTTTGAACTTTTTCGAGTGTTCTCTCAACATCCCAAGTGTTTATATAAGAGTACATAGACATGGAAACGAGTGTCATATTGCTTTTATAAAATAACGAAGCTTTTATTACCTGAAAGAACTTTATATTGAAAATGATCAAGTTCAAGATTCTCCCGAAAACCGTCAAAACGCACGCTCGTCCAATCGGAAAGTCTGTTTCACGGCACTTCGCTCAAGTCAGTCCATGAATGAAAACGGAACACCACTCCCGTTCACTTGAAAAACTTGACAGGCTGCTAAATGAAGATGAATTTCGCAAGAAATGTGTCGGATATTAGTACCACTGTTTGTCAAGAATTCAAAAGAACCGGCGAGAATGTTTTGAGCCGTCAGGTTTCAACTTTCAGGACAACGGTGTCACTCGACGTAAACATGTCTGCACAACAGCACTATTCTGCTGAAGAAGGTAGTTTGTACATTTTTTTGCTTTACTTGAGCATTACTTGAACTCTGCCGGACGACAGTCAACTCCATTGAATTGACTCAACAGCTTTTGTGCCACCGAGCCGACAGCCGAGACACTCATTAGCGAAGACTATTTGGTGCCTTCATCACCATAAACCTACAATTATTCGTATGAAACTCCGGTGATCTAAGCCATCTAGTTACTAGCTACGAGCCACAGGAGACGAAGTTATAAAGGTTAGAAACTTTAGAGAATTTTCTTTTACTTTGTAATTGTTGGCTTTCTGTCTCACGGTTTCCGAATTAAATTTCATGCAATATTCGGACAACCTTTCTTCACGCTGCTTCAATAATTGCACATGATTTGCACACGGCTTCACTATTTGCTCTAATAACCCACTGCAGTTTCTGTAACACATGAATCCTTGAAGTAGGGGACGACTCGCAGTCTTTTTATTTCAGGATTCGTCATTTCCATGTCTTTGTACTTATTTATAAAATGGTTTTTTAACCAATCAGAGCGCGCGTAGTATCATAGTTATTTTATAAATTTTGTTTTTAAATTAAATAATGAATATGAACACGCGGGCTGGCCAGTTGACCGAGCCAGCCCGGTCTACCGTGCTCATATGAAGGGCCCTCAAACTAAACGTTCGGTACCTGTTAGTAGTTGTCTCCTGTGTCCCGATAAACATCCGGCGGTAGGAATTTCGACCACTACTACTGGCCGCGACAGCTTTAAATTGATACAGGGGACACAGAAGACAACTACTAACGGTAACGTGATTGGGAAATCCAATGCGCTTTCCGCGTCTGAATCAGCGGCATAAACCTTTTTCTTTTTTTCAGTTCCCAAGAACAGCAGTGTTGCGGTCTTTCCTCGAGCAGCCTGAATTTGATCCCCTGTTTTGCAGAGTTTTGCTGGAAGTATTAAATGCTTAGGATCGTTTCTGTTTGATCGCCAGAATTCGTCACTAACGCAATTGGAGAATTTATAATACCTGTTTTAATGCTACAACATAAATACGAAAGAGTGTTCCCGTTGCAGCTGCGGTCAGTATAAAATGTGGGCTGTATTCTGCGGACAACAGCTTATGAAATTCTTCTGTCTGTTAACTTGTCGTTAGTGAGAGAGTACAGGCGTATAAATACAACTATTTGTAAACGGCTTATCTCGAAAAGCACCCCCTTTCAGGAAGTATGCAATCTGCAGTCTGCATTTGCCTCCAAAACCAGTCCCTGCCCAGCACGAATGGCATGTTGTTCTTGTTTACATAATCTAATACGTTAGTTGTTTCAATCACGTTTAATCAGTTCAAAATCCGTATTTGTACGGAGTAGAATTTAGTTCCTTCCTCTTTGCAATGATTCATTTACTACTGAATCCTGGCGTGTTAATGAGACTGTTCCTTATGATATCAAGACGAGACACATAATGGCGTAAGGGGGATGCACTGCTCTGCGGTATATCTAGCTAGGCGACTTCCGGTTGCGCGATCTTTTGAAACCTCACTATCTCCCCAGGTCAAATCTGCAGGCTGAATGTGCAGGTCAAATGCGCAGGTTAAAATAAAAGTCAAACAATTAGTTAAAAATACCTTTAATGCCAGCCTTGATAAAATTGTATTTCGCTCACGCCATGTTTTTTTATGCAAGCCTCAAGGCTTCGTGAGTATCTTGGACCCACCGAAAGTTTTCAACACGCTGTAACTGCATGCGACAACGCGACAAAATTAGATCTCGGTCATTTCTTCAATCCGATTTACACCGGACGCGGCGCGACATAGCGTATGGGGGATGCACTGCCCTGTGGTATATCTAGCTAGACGACTTCCGGTTGCGCGATCTTTTGAAACCTCACTTATCTCCTCAGGTCAAATCTGCAGGGTGTCCAATTAGATAAAATACCTTCAATGCCAGCCTTGATAAAATTGTATTTCGCTCACGCCATGTTCACTGCAAGGCTTCGTGAGGCTATGTTTAAAACCTGGAACCGGGAACCCGGGAACGGGGAACCGGGAACCCGGGAACCTGGGAACCGGGAAGCCAGTGACCGCTCATTACGCCTGTCTTTCGTTTCATCATCGCATGGTGCACGATGTCGGAGCAAACTGAAGGGTAAGCTAAGAAATATTCATCCTTTTGAGTCGTCCACAGTATACTTTTACTCACTGAAGATATTTTTAATCCTTAGAGACAATGAAGTGGATCACGAAAGGGGGACGACATCTTCAAGGTGAGGAGATCAGCTTTTTATGTATGATTCAAACTCCGTGCGCGAGAAACAAAGCAGCCTATAATTTTATTATTTGCTAAACAAGCGTGCTTCTTGGACCTTTAGATGCATTTTTTTTCTTTATCGTAGCCCAACTTTGAAGTCAATAGGCTACAGAAAGACGGATTAACTACATTACACTTTTGGAAAGAAAAATCGCTACGCGGTTCTCAGATTTTCCATATCACACAACATACGTAACTTTTATGGAAAATGTGAAGTATACTGTGGACGACTCAAAAGGATGAATATTTCTTAGCTTACCCTTCAGTTTGCTCAGTTTGCACATCGTGCACCATGCGATGATGAAACGAAAGACAGGCGTAATGAGCGGTCACTGGCTTCCCGGTTCCCGGTTCCCAGGTTCCCGGTTCCCCGTTCCCGGTTCCCGGGTTCCGGTTCCCGGTTCCCGGTTCCCGGTTCCCGGTTCCCGGTTCCCGGTTCCCGGTTCCCGGTTCCCGGTTCCCGGTTCCCGGTTCCCGGTTCCCGGTTCCCGGTTCCCGGTTCCCGGTTCCCGGTTCCCGGTTCCCGGTTCCCGGTTCCCGGTTCCCGGTTCCCGGTTCCCGGTTCCCGGTTCCCGGTTCCCGGTTCCCGGTTCCCGGTTCCCGGTTCCCGGTTCCCGGTTCCCGGTTCCCGGTTCCAGGTTTTAAACATAGCCGCTTCGTGAGTACCTTGGACCCACCGAAAGTTTTCAAAAAAAAAAAAAAAAAAAAAAGAATTTGCTAGAATAAACTCACAGGTCACTAACAAAACACTTTAATCAAACGATCTGAACGCTACGAGCGACTCGGCAATCTTTGTCTCAAGTCTAAAGGCCATTTCACACTGGACGCGTCGCGACACGCTGTAACTGCATGCGACAACGCGACAAAATTAGATCCCGGTCATTCCTTCAATCCGATTCACACCGGACGCGCCCAGTACACGTATAGTCATACACTAGAACAAAGGCTATACAAAAAGGCGAAACAACAAAGAAAGGCTAGTTCACAGTAATAATCAAGCATTCTCTATGCAGTTAAAAACCCCCACAAGACAAGGTTTCGTCATCCCAGTGAAATCCTAAGGCATAGCATTGTTTCGCTAGAGGACATGAATGAACAGTAAAACCGTCGATGTCGTGATTGCCCTCGACTGACTTTGCTCGTCACATTCCATTAACTGCATTTTACACGGGACGCTGTAAATGCTTTAGATGTTTACACAGGATATTAGGTGGGTTCACACTAGGGTGCTAAGTCTGACTTAGTAGCGACTTATGTTCGCCCTAATCACGCCTTGCGCAAGTGTCTGAAATACAGTACCCAAGGGATTAAAATGCGGGGATGTGTAATGCGTTTGATGACAGCTTTTTAGACGTCTAATATTTCATCAAGTAGCTTCTATTGCGTTTATCATTTCCTGTTGTTATAAAAGTAGCTCTAGTTCACTCAGTGATCATCAGTTGTGTGAAGCTCTACTACGTTGGACAAGTCAAATCAAGATCAAGTCTGTCTCTAGCTATATTTCCAAGGTATGATTCTCGTATAGTTACAGGTCTAACTTTTAGTGCGCATCACAAATGCCGAGATACCTTTCGAAGGAAAAAAAAAACAAAATCGTCCGACTTTTCTTCCACGAAGGTGTAGTAACTCTGGCTACCGTAACTTTTGGTGAATAAATTTTCCCGGCCAAGTAGGGCAATCTTCGATTTTCAGCTCGCAGCCCGGGAGCGCTGTTTCAATGAAAAAACAGACAACCTGATCACCGATTACGAAAACAGACAGGACGTTGTTCTTTCGGACAGCTTCAGAGAGTTTTAAAATATGCGTGCGTACTGATGCGCTTCTGATGTATCGCTCATGCAGCTAATTGTGCCTCGTGTAAAATACGTTTGCAAATATTGTTGTGAAATACCGTAAGGAATGGGCAATTGTAATTGAATTTCAGCGATTTAGCGTTTACCAAAGGTTTACAATGAAAGTTCTTGCCACATTTTATTGTTTCTAAAAGACACAACACAAGCCAGTGTCCGTTTTTTAGTGTAGCTGTAGTTTTGTCGTTGCATGACCGACCCAGTCACATGCTGCGCGACTGTGGATGATTAGTGACCTGTTGATAGTTCTGGCGAGAAATAGAATGATCAGATTGTTTCTTTTAAATTTATCTGGAAAAAAAATTATATTCACATAATTTTTTTTAGAAACCCTAGGTAAGATATATAACAATTTTATTAAAACAAAAAAAGATTTTTTTCGAATCTGACCAAGTTCAAAATGGTATCCTGATACCTTAAAGGAATGTCAAGTTATGCAGTCTGCCACACCCACATATTTTGGATTACGCAAGGTATATGTCTGAACATAACTCAAAGACGTCAATGTTTTGTTCGCGGTACGAGTTATTTTTCGAGTAGTTAACTCAAAGACGTTATGTTCTGTTATCTGTTCGAGTTAATTGAAAAAAATTCCCGAAATTAAAATGTTACGCAAACATTTCTTTTGAAAAAAACCTTCAGGCAGATAGAATGATAATGTACCAGCCAATTGTAACCCCCGTCCCCACCTCGGGAATGGTGGGGCAATGTGGGGCATTTTTTTGTATTTGAAAGGTGTTTAAGCCCGAAGAGGTGGTGGATTTTCTCTTCATGCCCGACCTGTGGAGGTGGGAGGTTTGACCAAGAATATGATGCATTGCGGCCTCATTCAGTTCGACCACGCTGTTCATTTGTGAGAGAAGTTTTCTGTGCAAAATATTTCACTGTTCCATTTGTACAAAAAAATAAAAGATTGTTTAATTGGCTCTTTCGTAAAATTTTGCCAAATTTTTGGCCCCACAATGTGGGAGATTTGTCCCATGGGGTGGGGGAATAGTGGATTATTGCAACAAAGAAAACCCATGTCCCCACCATTCCCCGAGGTAGGGGGCAGGGTGCTGGGGGTTACAATTGACTGGTGCATAAGAATGCCCACTGCTTTGGCGATATTCACTAACAAGAGCTGCTGCGAAACAAAACCCTTCAGACCCTTTGGCTTGCAGCGACGTCCGCTCCAGTCATGTCTCGCTGGTTGAAGTTGTATAAGCATTAATAGATAAGCATTTAAGTAAATTTCGGACTGGGGGAAGGTTCCACGCTGTAGTCAACGTTTTTGTCGTAAAACATTCTTACTTCTTTTACTGTTATTATTATTATATAATTTTTTTTTCGAAAAGAAATACAGTGATTGCACACAGTGTCTGACAATTCAAGGACATGTCATCGCATTAGTCTTTGTTCGGGTGATTACTTCCAAGGCTGAATTGGTTTGCACACACGTTTGCTGAAATATTTGTGCGGTGATGGTTTTGGTAATTACTGCGCTTGATACACAGTGCCACAATAGTTTAAAATCAACAAAGAGCTAGATGTGGACCGATTTAAGTTGCAAGACCTGTACATTATATTAGGGAAAGTTATGCGTGGCAGGTTTGTTGCGGCCTCAGGTCTGGATTAGAAACGTCTGGAGAGAAAGGACATTGAAAAGTTGTATTTGCTAGCCGTCAAGAGTGAGATTTCCTTTGTCGTTTGGTCCCTCGTGGGCTCTCAAGGCAATGCCAGAAAACGTAACACTACAGTATTTTAAATGGGTTTGCACTCTAGCGCGGTTGTTTCAGCAGTTCTTGTAGATTAATGTCTCGCCAAAACAGCAGACATTCTTTACCTGTCTGAAAGTAACTTATGTCATTAGTTAATGGTTAATATTGTTCTCTTGAGATTACTTAGTTATCACGTTTTGTATTTATATACATTGCAAAGTAGTTTAGTTTGTTAAGCTTTACTTGCTTATTTTTACTAGATTAGTTAGTTAATCTTTGTCTTTGTAATTTGTATTTTATTTAGTTGCTTTCACCCTTTTTTCTTTGCATCGAGCGTTTTATTAAATTCCTATTTTGGACTGGATAATTTTGTCGTTGTTTCCATAACAACACGAGCCTCGACCCGGTCACAGTAGCTAGCGGGTTTACTGAAATGCGGGTGAAATACATGTTCGGACGCTTCGACGCTATTTTGCATTTCGAAACTGAAGATAGACTGTTCTGGAACCGCTGCAAAGAAGTAATTTTATACTTGACCAATCAGCAGATTTTTGCTAAAGCGGTCTATGGTCATTGTATGTTTTTCTCGCAGGTTATTTGCTCTAGTTGCACACATAGTTTTGAAATGGCGCAGTTCCCGGAAACGTTTTTCTTTGCCATCATGACCAGCTACGATGGGAGAGCTCGCGGTTCATTGTTGGGCCACCAGTCCTGGATGTATAGTAGTCCTGACGCTTGGTGTCACTGGAGTAGTCATGAAGAAGAAGCAACCATTTTCAAAGCCGAGGGAACTCCCGATCGATTCATTCTTGAAATCTATAAGTCTCTTAAGAACCGGCAAGGAGGCATCATCGTGGGCCGACCAACTTGGGTGTGCAACAACCCCAATACCTGCTTTAACTACACGTCAGTCAAGGACGAAGCCACGAAGTTCAAGCTGATCTCAGTCGACCACGGTTACATCCTGGAGATCCTTTCAAGCTACAAGAACCGTGCCTATGGCACATATATATTCCACCCGACTTGGATGTACAACGAAAAGCGCCCAGACCTAGACGGCGTTGGTGCATTTGGCTACACGGATGTTCAACGAGAGGCCACGGTCTTTTCTATTCGCCCAAGCAAAGATAGAGATGAAATCCGCCCTCGCATTGTTGATTTAAAGTTCGATATGGAAAGGAAGGCAATTCACCAGAAGCCCTACCAGCTGTTCAGCGCAACCTACAAGAGCGACACACCAATCGAACCCACTTGGACTACTGGAAACACCAAGGAGACCAGGAAGACACGATCGTTCAAGTGGAATTTCAGCAACACGCTCACATTTGGTACCAAATTTAGCGTCGCTGTTGAGGTAACAAAACTATTTGCTACTTTATTTCATTTTAGGACATTACACGCACACACTTTGAAGCACTTTGATACTGGTGTTTTGATTATCTACAACATAGTGTGTCGGCACGTTAATGCTAGCAAAATTCAAAGGTTGCATTATCGGGTAATCTGTCCTAAAAATTACGCCGATTTTGGTAGCTTTTTGTCCAAATATTAGTTTTTATTTGACGTTTGTTTTTTATTAGTGATGAAAAGCTCAGTTTTTTTCTGACCCGCGATCTAGAAATTAAAACAATAAAGTTAGCAAGGACGTTATAGAAAAATTAAAAGTCTGTTACACAGGGTTGTAGACGACATTTTAAAACGTAGGATTGTGTCGATATACATTTCACAAAACGATGCATATAGTATCAAAGTGCCATTATTCCTAAATTTTTATGACACTGTATGGCTGCGTTTTTAATTTTTAACCTTTTTTTTTCACCCTGTAGGCTCCTCTTGTGAACGAGAATGGCGAAGTAAGCTTTGAAGCCAGTCAAACCTACGAGGTTGGCAAAGAAAATGCTGAAGCAAACACGGAAACCCAGAAATGGTCATTGAGCCTTCCTTCGAAAGTTCCTGCACACACTGAAATGAAAGTCACTGCCTCGTTAACCTCCGGTTCTCTGACCGTGCCTTTCACTGCAACGCTTCAACAGGGTGAGAAAACATGGCAGGAGACAGGAGTGTACAATAGCGTGCAATGCTATAATCTGCTCGTCGAATGCACCCCCAAGAAAGTCTAGACTGTTTGAAGTCAAAATACGTTTTTTGGTCGTGCGGTCACCTTGTTATTGAGTCAACGGTCATTGTACAAAACCGTTTCGTAGTAAATTGTAATGCTCGTAAAACCTCAAGACTTAGCCATAAAACTCGATACTAGGACTAGATACTAAACTGCAAGTTAGTTGAAGGCATTTTCTATCAAGTTGTGCACAAGAAAATCGTCAGGCTTTAATGTGAAATTTTACCTCAAATTATGAGAAATTAGACAACTCACCAACAGAATAAAATTGAAAGAATAGAATTGTTTTTGCGCCTAAGCATTTTACAAACATTTGATGCACCAGTCCTCCTTACATTAATGATTTTGCAGTTTATTTTCGGTTTGCGTAATTCTGTTGAAGATAAACATATTCTCGAATAATACTGGAACAAGAACAAGAAAACACTGCCAGTTTGTGTAGATTGTAGGCAGATTAGACTGACTATAATTACGATTGGAAAATATATCAAGTTTGTTTGATTAAAATAATGAATAAAGGCAAATAGTTGTTTTCTTTTTAAATAGTTATTTCCCAGCATTTGCACAGAGATGCTCGTCGGGAGTATTCGTTTTGACCCTTACGAGGTACTAAAACGGGCCTGGCTTGAGCTTGCGTTGACCCCTAAAAGGTACCAATAATAGCATACCAAGATTTATCCCTTGCTGTTTTTTAAACAAAAAGAGTTCGTTCTACTGGCACCCGACCCCTAAACGGTACCATGTCGCATAAAAATGTCAGAGTTTGATGTTGAGCACCCTAAGCGGTACCAAAACCGTAATTTTGACCCCTAAGCGGTACGACGAGCATCCCCGTCCTTTCATATATGGGAATACCCCCTCCCGGGGCAAGTACCCTACAATTAAACAGTGTCATAGCCCGGAGAGAGAGAGAGAGAGAGGGGGGGGGGGGGGGGGGGGGGGAGCTCCTATATAAAAAAGAACACGGGGATGCTTGTCGTACCGCTTAGGAGTCAAAACTACGGTTTTGGTACCGCTTAGGGTGCTCAACTCTGACATTTTTATGTGATGTGTGGTACCGTTTAGGGGGGTTGGGTGTCAGTCGAATTAACTCTTTTTGTTTGAAAACAGCAAGGGATAAAGTGCTTGGAGATATCCTTTTTATAGCATTAAAGGCATCAAAACTTTAAATTCCTTGCTTTTATTGGTACCTATTAGGACGTCCGTTTAAGTATCTCTTAAGGGTCAAAGCGAAAATTCCCAACGAGCATCCCCGTCAATTTTATGTGGCAATCCCTCCCGGGAAAGGCCTAGCCGCTGTTACTGACATATTTTAACTGATCATGAATAACCTGATACAACCAATTTTGATACTGTAATCGTTGGCTCATTAAAAGTAAAGGAAACACACGCCATATAACAAGCCAAAACAATTACTTGGCCGGAATATGGGGAGGACTCGTGAGAAAAATTAATCCGCCTGCGAACGTGATGAAGAAGCACAAGACACGACTGCATCATGTGATGACCACATGCTATTCCCAGTCCTTGCCATAACCGAAATCCCAAGAGAGAGTACATTACACACTCCAACATAAGAGAGATCTGATTAAAGGCGTTTTAACACAATAAGACTCAACACAATTTGGGCTTCAGCAGTTTTTATTACAAGTTTTGTTCCTTAACTTAATTAATTACACATACAGTACATATGCAAATAATGACTACCTGTACGATATTGGTAATTATAAAATAAAACTTATATAACGAGCGCTCTGATTGGCTCCCAACCGTGTTTACATGAGGCTATGTAACACGGAAAGTGTGTTATATTGCTCTGAGGTTGCGCAGTGGGACAAAGTTTTGGACTGCTCGATTTTAGTGAAGTTCCCGATTCTTCATTTGACCTGAGTTTACGAGAAAAACAAGAAATTATAAGCCTCTAGCAAAGAAACGACAACGGCGGTTGTGGCAGAAGGAATGATTGATGAAAGATTATTTAGCGCTGGGCAGAAACAGTTCGCTACACTCGAGTTTCTTTGAAATAACAGCGGAAAGGAAAAGTCCACTGAATTGTTGAACTGAGCAACAGGCAACTTACAGTGAACATTGAAAACCGAACGATAATTTACAGAGCATTTGTACAATCAGTTGTGATCTCGTTAGCTCGCGACCCACTAACAATTCACTGATAAATGCGGTACCTCTTTAATACACCACAAACGCGAATAAGTACAGCAAGTATCGGTTCATCCAAACTCAGTCCCATTCAGGAATACGTGTAAACAAAAAACGTAAAGTAATTACAAAGTACATACGTGATTACGGCACTGCAAAACATTCATCGAGACCTCGGACAAGTGAAGCAAAAAGTAATCATAGCGAAGTAGCTCAGTCCCAAACGTTGCGTTTACATTTAGTGCAGTTCACATCGCTCACTTCAATCGGCATGGTCAGAAGCTTCACTAGCTGCTCGGCCGGTTTAAGACAGCTCTGCTCTGGATACAACGGAAACGCCAAACGAGCCGAGGGAAGTTCAGTTTGAGACTCATTGATGGAATGACCTTTTGATTATTCATTTCTCCAGCATTCGTAAGTTCGTAGTTTGAAGATTTGAAAACTTTGTCTCGTCCGCTCTGCACAACGATCTGTGATTGGTTTCAGTTTGTGTGTTGAGAATCTCGACTTTGATAAGTTTATTTTATAAAAGAAATATAAAACGCTTGCCGTGTTTACATAGCCTGATGCAAACACTCGAGTGAGTTTGGGAGAACTCGAAAGTTTGTGTAAACCCTCGCCGCGGCGGCTCGGGTTTACACAAACTTTCTCATTCTCCCAAACTCCCTCTCGTGTTTGCATCAGGCTATGTAAACACGGCAAGCGTTTTATATTTCTTAAATGTAAAAAATGCTAGTTCCTGTCAAGTGCTTTAGAGGTCTATTTACGTGCAGTCTAAATGTGTCTGCAGACGACGGGCAAACATTATCGTGTATTTTTAGTGAAAAGTAGGGACCCTATTCGGACTAAAATGCTGAAAAAGGCCTGCAACAGGTGCAATGCAACGTACGGTCCTGACGAAACCGTATCGGACGTGACCAAATTTGGGCGAAGGGGACAGGGGTAAGAAAGGAACTTTTCACTCTCCTCTTCCCCACCCCCCTCCTCTTCGTCAAACTTTTGTCCGGATCAGCTGCAACATACTTCTCGATGTCTTCGACGATCACAACCAACCTACTGAACATGTCTTCTAGTTTTAATACTGAAGGAAACTGCAGAAAGAAATGATTTTGTTTGCCCGTCGTCTGAAGTAGGTATGTCATCGTTTGGGGAGTGAGTCTAGTCTAGTCTAGTCGCGTTGTCGCGTTGTCGCGTTGAAATTAGCCCTTGTTCTATTTTTACGGCGTTGCTCTGAGTTGACGCGTTGTCGCCATGTCGCGCCGTGTCCGGTGTGAACCGGATTGAAGGAATGACCGGGATATATAATTTTGTCGCGTTGTCTCGTGCAGTTACGGTGTGTCGCGACGCGTCCAGTGTGAATTGGCCTTAAGAGCAGAATGAACACCTATCTTGGTTTAAACACCGATCAAATTCAGAATAAACACCGATCTTTTTCAGTTTACTGAAACACCGACCAAATTCAGAATGAACACCGTTCTTGTTAAGTTTAAACACTGATCAAATTCAGAATGAACACCAATCTTGTTCAGTTTAAACACCGATCAAATTCAGAATGAACACCGATCTTGTTCAGTTTAAACACCGATCAAATTCAGAATGAACACCGATCTTGTTCAGTTTAAACACCGACCAAATTCAGAATGAACACCGTTCTTGTTCAGTTTAAACACTGATCAAATTCAGAACTAACACCGATCTTGTTAAGTTTAAACATCGATCAAATTCAGAACTAACACCTGGATCAAATTTAGAGTATATTTATTTTGATTATTAATTTAAAGTATAGTTGTAAAAGAAGATGTTTTACAACAGAATGCTATTATTCAGCTGCGTAAAATCGAGCCAATAACGAAACAAAATAGACCTCCTGTTCGGCGATACTTTGAGTTTCAATAAAATCTCGTGACAGTACGGTGCTGACTTGACGCAATACTGACCCGTACAACAAATTACCACCGGTGGTTGTCTATATGAACTTTAAAATAAAACTTGTCTGTTGTCTCTTCTGAACTTGTGTATATTTTAGCTAAAACATCGCATTTACTTTCGACACCGGTGTTTGTTCCAACGCGTTTCAAGTACGGAAAGGAACACCGGTGTATGTCCTGAATCTGAAAGGACGCGGTGCGTTTTCTGTACAACAAGTACACTAGATGCTGGGCTGGCTTAGACCTACCATGATCCTGTTTTCCGAAAGTAACGGCTAGTCAAAAGTAGCGTCCCTTTGGCCTGTTAAATCCAAAAGTAATAAGGCCCGTTACTTTTGGATTTTTACTGTATCTTGTGTAAACTGGTTACGTAAATAAACGCGTGACATAACAGTTCCTGTCCTGTCCTGTGCGGAATACGCAACTAAACGCGTGACATAGCAATTTCCGTGCGAAGTACGCAACTTAAAGCGTAGCAGTGCCTCTCCTGTCCTGTAATGTACATAAAGCCGAACACATCAAGTTGGCTTAGACGCGACAAAGCACTAAAAGGAAACAACGGTGAGAATCTTTTAGATATTAATTTGTACGAATTTGCCCTCTTTTCTGTAAGGTGTGTGTTACTGCGCTATAGCCTTCGTATAGCTGGCGGTTTTATTGTAATGCGGGTCAAACAAGCGTTCGGTCGGTCGATCGACATATCGGTCGACATATCGCGGCCGACATGTCGACCGATACCATATTGGTCAAGTGTCGGTGGTATATCGGTCAAGTATCGGTCAAGTATTGGTCGAGTGTCGACCGACATATCGGCCGATATATCTGTTTTTCTGGTACTCCTTTACTTCTCTGAGCAGCCTCTGTGGCCAAGCAAAATGCTACATTTGCCAATTATTCAGCGGAAAGTGCAACCTGGCTCTTTGGTTTTCACAGACGAGTGGTCGCACAAACTCAAAATGTCACCGATACCTCGGTGAACTGTCGGTGAACTGTCGGTCAAGTATCGGTCAAGCATCGGTCTGTATGACCACTCGTCTGTGAAAACCAAAGAGCCAGGTTGCACTTTCCGCTGAATAATTGGCAAAAGAGTTGTAGCATTTCCCTTGGCCACAGAGGCTGCTCAGAGAAGTAAAGAAGTACCAGAAAAACAGATATATCGGCCGATATGTCGGTCGACACTCGACCGATACTTGACTGATACTTGACCGATATACCACCGACACTTGACCGATATGGTATCGGTCGACATGTCGGCCGCGATATATCGACCGATATGTCGATCGACTCCCGGCCGATGCGCGACCAATACTCGGTCGATATATCGACCGAGTGGCGACCGAGTGGCGACCGACATATCGGTCGATATATCGGCCGACATATATCGGTCGACACCACCCTAAGTACACATGATCCCGAATGTCGACCGACATATTGGTCGATATATCGACCGACACTCGACTGACACTCGACCGAGATGTCGACCGACACGCGGCCGATGTATCGGCCGACTGTCGACCGATGAGTATCGGTCGAGTGTCGGTCGACATATCGTCCGACATATCGACCGACACTGTCGGCCGATACTTCGCCGACACTACCTATAGTACACATGATCCGTATTTTGTACTCAATGATTCAGCAGATTTTTGCTAAAGCGGTCCTTGCCTACAATTCTCTCTTGCAGGTTATGGCTTTAGTTTCACAAAAAGAGCCTCCGGCAAAAACGATCCATGTGATCATTTTTTTCCGAAATTTAACTTTGGCCAAAATGCGCTGTAATTTCGCATACTGATTGATACTTATGTAAATAAAATGTCCCTGTATTTTGTTTTTCAGATTTTGGGCTTGTTTCCGAGATATTTGCTTGCATTTGTGGTAAGCGCTGCGGGACCATGTGTACTTTAGCTCCCGTCGACCGACGCGTCGGTCGACAGTCGACCGATACGTCGGCCGACAGTCGACCGATGCGTCGGTCGACCGTCGATCGACGCATCGGTCGACTGTCGGCCGACGTATCGGTCGATTGTCGACCGACGCGTCGGTCGACGGGAGCTAAAGTACACATGGTCCTAGTACTGGGCCAGCTGCATTCCGTGAAAGTCGTAGATAGTATAAAAGGACAATATACTTAAGGTGAAAGGACCGGTCAAGCATTGCAACGAAAAGGAAAGCTCTAAGGTTAATTTAAGTTAATATATTGACCTCAGTGATCGGATTCTGAACAAGATAAACAAAGCGTACGAACTGATGACGTCACCAACGCAATGCGTTTGTCAGCGGCTCTGTCGTGTGAACCAGCCTTTACGTGCGACACTTCGTTGACGGCAGCGGCTCAAACGCGTGTTCTCTGCTTTAATCAGTGAGTCTCGTATTCTTTCATAAACGCCATTTCGCACTGACACTCGGCCGTTCATTCATTGTCGGTTGCAAAATATATTTGCAACGCCAACGCGATTTCGATATTTCGAGCTTCGGGGAGAGACGATCTATGCGACGATTTTTCTACGAATTAACTTTGGTCCCGAATGCGCTGTAACTTCGCATACTGACTGATACTGATCTCAATATTAGCTAAATTTTTCCTGGTATTCTTAGCCTGCGTAGCTGACGGTAGTTTGTTGAGGCGGGTGAACGCAACCCCGCCATTTCGCATTCAAAAAGAGTGGGAGGGCGAGCGACAAACTAAGGAGGGAAGAGAGGGGGGGGGGGGGGGGGGTGAAAGGGAAAAGCCTAACGTCAGGATCCGAGTGTATGAAACAAACAAACAAACAAACAAACAACCGTAAAAAATACAGGCAAGGAAACAACAGGATCGAAAGGTTTTGAACTGGTCAACTATCGCAATGTAGAACATTATTTTAATAACGACTGACTTACCTGACCTCCCGCACAGCCTTGTATTTACGGAATGCTGTTTTGCATTGCTGAGTGTTTCACAATAATCTGATACAAAAAAGACCCGAAAGAAGAAGAAGAAGAAGAAGAACAAGAAAGATTAAAAGCTCTGATGTAGAGACTCGAACACCTGTCTTGTCGCCCAATAATCTGATCGTATGTCTGGTAAATTCTGCTATGGCAGAAGAAATAAAAGCCAAGCCAAAAAAGAATAACGAAACGAAATGGAAAAGGATGGAGCGAAGGCTCCTTGGAAGAATGAAGATTGCAACCACCTTACTGGTCGCTACAAGCATGGTTTTCGAGTGCGGAACCGCACAGTAGTTCGCGGGACTGGCCTTTGTGGCCGATGACGTACAGGTTTAATTTTGATACTGAAGCCTATGTCAGTTAATGAGTAACACTTTCTTCAAACAAGAGCGGCGGCTGGGTCGAGGCGACTAACCAAACTGAAGCTCAAAACGTTTAATACAAAAGTAGTAGTTTTTGGCATGAGTTGGTTTTAGGCTGACAGCATACGTGCATTAACAGAGCTGCTCCGTCACTTCACTGTATAATTTATACAGCGTTTGCGTTCCCGAGTCCAGAGTGTTTACATCCAAACTTCTGGTTTGCGTCTTCGAAATTTGACAGGTCTTGTTTTAGCCGCAGACCGGAAATTTGTTTGGATGTAGGATGCAGGATGCAGGAGAGTGGCTTGTTGTCCGATAATTTGTAGGAAATCAGACAGCTAGGCAAAAGAAAAGAACAAAGCGAAATAGATGCGAATATGAAATATGCGTCGGACAATTAGGCAAAAAACACTGGTATTATGCGCGGCTTTTACGAGATAAATCCAGAAATGTCAAAAGCAGAACACTGGGTGTGCCATCATAAACTTCGATCTCGCCCCGGGGATCTCGCTCTTGACGCTGTTCTGCTCATAACACCATTGCTTGTGTGTGCAGACACACTGGCGCCAGTTTTGTTCAATTTACACATTTATAACGCCTCGACTGGCTTCGAATAGGGGGGAGGGGGCCTCTAAAATATTGGAAAAAAATTCTATAAGAAATGAAGTGAGCGCTTCCGAATTTGAACCTCTGAAACTACGTTTCTTGCGTACTGTTTGATCAAACAACATTCGGCAGGGCCGCTTTTGTTTGCGATTAGACCGCAAGAGTTTTCCGTTAGTTTTGAAAAAAAAAGTAGTGTGTCACGTGTCCCAGTCATAAAGCGTGTTTTACGAAAACCAGTCAAGAAGAAAGAGTTGGACGTGATGGCTTGTTTAATATTATTTGTCCTTTCTTCTGGGGTTTTCTGCGTTTTCGCTTGCTACAACGACTATGGACTCCCGCAAAAGTGTCTACCGCCGTTCGAGAACCTAGCGTACAATAAGGACATCACAGCCAGTCACACGTGTGGTGCCGTACCAAGAATGATGTGTAAGCAAAGTTACAAAGGCAAAGGGTGTAGCGTGTGCGACTCACGAATTCCCAGCAAATCTCACCCAGTCAAATATCTAACAGATCTACACAACCAAAACGACGTGACCTGCTGGCAAGCTGATCCGATCCAATCCCGTAAGGATGTGACACTCGTGCTCTCGCTGGAGAAATCTTACGACATTATGTATATCAGTTTGCAGTTTTGTGGTGTGCGGCCCGACTCAATGGCTATATACAAATCCAGAGATTTCGGCAAGTCTTGGAAGCCGTATCAATATTATTCTAGTGACTGTAGCGGGATGTATGGCATCCCGGCGAACAAAGGGTCCGTATCGGCTCGAGATAATGAACAGGAAGTTCTGTGTACGAACGTGCACCTCATGAAACCGCTACTAGAGGGAATGATTGTGTTCAGCCCTTTAGAAGGGAGACCCTCGGCAAACGACATCGACAAAAAACCCGACCTGCAAGACTGGGTAACCGCGACGGACATAAAATTTGTCTTTCATCGCTTGAGCGACATCTCCGCACCGCCCAAGGACACTCAATTTTATTCCATTTCTGACCTAACCGTCGGTGGACGGTGCCATTGTAATGGGCATGCAAGTAGGTGCTTACTTGGCCGTGACGGGAGGCCCGTTTGTGAGTGCAAACATCATACCATGGGACCTGAGTGCAACCAATGTAAAGCATTCTACATTGACCGGCCCTGGCGACCTGCGACGGCTACCTCGGGAAACGAGTGTTCTGGTTAGTGAAAAGATACTCTTTATTCCTTTGTCCACATGAAGTTTTTTTTTACTCGCTTTGCTTTCTCGTTCAAGAATTTCTGCGCTTTTGGAAATAAAACGATTGAATGAAATTACAACTTTTTCGTCATGTTTTCAGCTAGAAAAAACTTTTTAGCTTGGTTTTTGCATGATTAGACCTCTGTAGTGTGTTGGCACGAGAGAAATAATTTTGTTAATCCTGGGTTAGCTTAACCAGGCTTTGAACAACCGGAACCGGACTCCTAAGTGTTTTTTCTCTGTTTAGCATGCAACTGTAACCTACACACCAAGGTGTGCAAGTTCAGCATGGTGTTGTTCTTGCTATCTGGTTTTCGATCTGGCGGCGTTTGTTTTCACTGTCGCCACAATACAGCGGGGAGAAACTGTCATTACTGCAAGGAAGGTTTCTTCAGGGACGCGTCCAAGCACATTACTCACCCGCATGTGTGTAGACGTGAGTAGCTGGTGCTTTTTTTACACCTTAACACTGTGCGGTATCATTCTCAATATTTTTATGCTTTTTTCTCCCAGTATGCACCTGTCACCCGCACGGCTCAACGGGGAAGGTTTGTAATCAGGCCAGCGGTCAGTGCCCGTGCAAAGAAGGCGTAGTGGGAAGGTCATGTAACCAGTGCACCAAAGGTTACCTGAGCACCAAGAACCCAGTGGTCCCATGCGTCAGTGAGTTGCTCATGTGAAGCTTTATTATCTAACTAGCACAAGGAAAATAAGCGAGAAAATATACTAACGTAACTCAGTAACTGTGCAGTCATACACATTACAATCAAAGGTTTGCGCGTCCCTGGCAAAAATGTTCTCGGAAAAAGATCATTGTAGCGTTGCTATTTAAGGTATATATACATGTGCTATATATCGTTGGACTGAAGAATGCAGATCTACTATATTAAATTTGTCGTACACGTTAAAGGTAGAGTGCGATCTAGATTTTCAGCAAAGAGTTAGGCCTTTCGGGAACTAAAGGTTTTGAGCGGTTTGGTCCATAACGCTGAAATTTCGTGGGGTGTAGAAGACGAGTTTTTCTCAAATACGTTTACTGCGATTTCTGATATTTTGTTTCTTTCCTGTTTTATTAAACAGTTTGTATAAAAAAAAAACCGGTTCCGAAACGCCCCCTCCAAATAAAGCCTGGGAACGAAGATACGAGTTTTAGAAGACAGTGGACTTTCCTTTTCTGGTCATCAAACAAGTTACATTACAATTTCATTTTTCAGAAATTCCTCAAGCTCTCATGTCCACGCAACCAAGAGGCCAAGGTAAGAAAAATAAATCATCACTCATAACTGACCCTCGAACTGCCAATAATGATATCAGTACTATTCATGAAATCAATCACTGACTCCAGCGTTGTTGTTGCTGTTGTTGTTATTTTAGGTGCACCATAGCCGTCTTGGGAAAACGGGGACTGGGTCCAAGTGACTGCGAACGTGGTAAAGCGTTTCAAGCGGTCCTTACTGCGCAAGCACGTGGGAAACCAGTTTCTCTGGATTTGTGGACGAAATTTTAAATGCCCAAGATTAGGGCCTGGAAAGGAGTACTTTAATTCGATTAAATAATAAATAGACTCATCTATATCTCAGTTGGAGCTTGGTAGTCCGCATCCCCTGTCAAAATCTATTTTTGCCTTCATCCGTTTTACTGTGTTTTTTTTTCTCATTTTGCGCTCTTAGAATCTTACAGTTTGGCTGATGAAGTACCGAGAAAGGTTGGTATTGTTGTGAACTTACCGTGTAGTTCATCGAGCAAACTTCCAACATAGTGCATTCAAAAAGAAAATGCATGAATGATGTCACGAGATTTGACAATTCAATCAGCTGTCATCTAAGCAAACTCTCGAAAGCCTAGTCTCCTTACCTTGAACAAGAAGAGGACTTCCGGCGGCTGTATCTTGATGATTTCGCAAGTGCAGGACTCGCACAAAACTTGGAACCACTTTTTATAGCCACGCAAATCATTCAACAAACCTTTTTCACTTTTTAGCTTGAAGTTGGAGACGAACAAGCGAATATTTTTTTTTAAAAGAGTTGGCCGCTTTTCTGGAGGGGCACATGTTTTAGGGCCTCTTAATATGAGCCCGTTTACCGAGATCTCGCCTTCCCACTCTTTCCTTTGTAAAATTCCGATGTGCTCATATGAGAGGGCAGGCCAGCCCGGTAACCCGAGATCTCGGTCTTTGCGATGACCGGGCTTATTAATTTGGCATTTATGGAAGTAACTACATGAGGCATCTCGCACGAAAATCCTGTCATTTTTATTTATCCTGTCATTTTTTTTTGGTCCTTTCGTGAGTGTAATTTATATTTCCAAAACATTATGACGGATTTTTTTGTAATAAAAAATTTCAAAATAAAAATAAAAAAGGTAAGAAAAATGAAATATCAAAATTTTTTGAGGACGTCGGTAGACGTTTTGTTGTTTGCGTGCTGTGTGTTACGAAGTAACATTGTGAACGAAGGTGAGCAACACGCAATTCTGTGGTGACGGCGTGGTGACGGAAAATAAGGCATAAACTATAGCGTAAAATAAAAATGAAAAAATGAAGGTCTGATGTAAAAATTCAAATGAAATTTTACATAAGTTGTTTAAACTAAGGGTTCATTAATTTTGAAATATATCTTTTTCGTGTGCTGTTATATCATACTTACACGCTATTGCAAGACGCTTGGAATGGTATTTCTTCTTCATTTTCTTTCATAATTAATGATTCAATTGCCTGTATTACTGTGTTGTATCGTAATTTGTAATATCTTAATTAAATAAAAATGTCAGAAATTAACCCTTTTAATTCGTTTATATTTTTTTTTAATCTTTGTTCGATTTTAATGTTTTTTTCACGTTCATCTTCTAATTTACCAATTAAACGTACATTAGCTTTGTGCATGTCTATTAAATCCACTTCTGTTTCGCAAAAAATGGTGTGAAGAGAAACTAGTTCGTCATATAGTTCTTGGATTTTTGTTTCATTTTGGCCGATCGTTTTTTGAAGTTCGTGTGTATATTTTTTATCGTCAAACAAATGGTTAAAAATGTAATCACAAAATAATTTGATTTTTGTGTAGTAGTTCATATATATATATATTAACGTTATATATTTAAGAGAAGTTTAGAGTTAGTTCGTTGATTTTGTCTTGTTTTATCTTTTTAATTTTCTCGAGTGCTATGTTTTTGGATTGTTTTGAGTACCTTGTTGTTGTTTGCAAACGCTCTTTGTTGATTGTAAAATCAATGGAAAAGTACTTTTTTATTGTGTTGTCCTTTATTTTTATTTTTTCTTCTAACATTCCGATTCGTTTTTTTAATTCATCTTCTTTTTCAATTTTCACTTCAAATTTAAATTCTTTTCTTTTCCTTCTGATTTGAGGGTTATTACGTTTATTTAACAATCGATCTCCATATTTTTTAGAATATTTTTCGATGTATTTTGTTTCGACTTTTTCTAATTTTTTTTTGTTTTCACATGGTACGTTTACGATGAGTTTTATTTTTGGTTTATCGTTTTGTTTTCCGTAAATAGCGCTTTGGGTGTTCTTTAGATGCCATTTGAGTCGTTGCCTTAATGGAACGCATGTAGACCCAATGTAAACTTTATTGTTGTTTTCGAAGGTGATTTTATATATTTTTCCCTCTTTGTAAAGCACGTTGAAGCGTGAGTTTGTTAATTCTAGGTTTGGTTGTTGTCTATTGAAATAATTTTTGTGAAGTTTGTCGATGTGGATGTATTCGAATTTTGTTGTACGTGAAAGGGCGGTGTATAATTGTTTTTTGTCCATGCGATTGCAATCATGAATGTTGTAGTGTTCATTTATTGTTGCGCCTTGATATTTATATACTGTAAGACAAAAAGATGGGATGAAAGATTGTGAAAACGTTTTTGAGTCGTAAGAAAAGTTGTTAACGATGAACGTGTTATTTTTAATGCTTTGAATTGTAAACTCCATGGTGTTAAAAACGTTGTTTTCTTTAATATTTGTGGTTGCCATTACAGGCATATTTTCACAAACTTTATAAGTTTCAGAGCCACCATTATAAGTAAACTTCACTTCAACATAATCTTTGCCCTTCACGAATTTTTCACAACATTCAGAGTTGATTTTAATCCTTGTTTTGTTGAGGTAACAAATGTTACGAAAAGAATCGGTGATTTGTGGCAACTTTGAATTGACGCGTCCAGTTTTTAAAAACTCATTTAACATTTCGTGCGTTTGTTTGTCGTATCTACAAGATTTCTCAATATATTGAAGTGTTTTAATTTCAGGACACATTTCACGAATCGATGGAGATTTTTCATAGTTATAAAATATTGCGCAATTACCTTCAACGGGTTGACATTGATTAAGGTCGCCAAATAAGTACACTGTTGTGTTGAATTTTGAAAATGCTTCATAAATTTTAGTCATCCACCGATTTGGGATCATGGAAAATTCATCAATAAACACTACTTTGTCTTTTAAGCTTTCTATGCCACGCTCATGATGATCACAAAAGTAAGAATCGAATGTGTGACAAATTTTATTGACAGTGGCTTCATCCATTGACTTGCGAAGAGTTTTTTTCACGTTTTCAACTGCCTTATTAGTGAATGAGAAGATTAATGAATTGTCGTTTTCCATGGCCATCTTGCATAATTTTGTCGTTTTGCCACAACCCGCGCTTCCATTATAGATGCAACCATTTCCCCCCTGTTTGATTTTACAATCGTTTATGTCGAGGTTTTCGCGAAGGTGTTTTTCAAAATATATTAATGTTGAATTTGTTTGGTATGCGTAGCCAATTTTTTTTGTTTCAAATTTTTCACTCCCCTTCGATGGAAAAAGAGTTTGGGGGTTCTCGATGTAAATACCATCAGTATTAATACCATGAATAATCGATTTTTCTCCATGACATTCGTTTATTAAACAAAGGCACATGAACACGCTTTGTGACACAACGAAACGATTGATAGAGGTGTGGTCAGAAGTTAATCTTTCACAAAGTTGTTCTTTTATTAAATATGTGTCATTAAAGTTGTTAATTGATATTTTTTTATTTTCGCTAATTCCAGAGGTCCAACAACACATTGCACATTCGTAGTCTTTTGTGATGAAACCACGATTTATTTTTTCATATTTTCTTCCAAGTGCTCCAATAAATGAATTAGCTAGCGTCTTCGCGCACCGCTCTTCGAAGTTGTTGAATATGTATTCAAAAAACGATTTAAACGTGTCAGGCTTCAATGCGCGATTTGTTGTTATTTTATATTTGATATTCGATAATGGCATGTTGAACTTTTCGACGAGATATGAAACGAGATGTGAAGAATAGAACCCACACTCGATCGGAATTTTTTGTTTGCCGATTTTAATATTTATTTCGTCAATGTAAAATTCTCCAACTTTTTTCAGTTCGTGTTTTTCTCCATTGAATTTTTCAACGACGTCGTGAATGCTGTAAATTGGTATTGGGTATTGATTTTTCAACAACGTAGCCGGAAAACATTTTGATATATCGATGCTCGTGGGCTCTCTTTCTTGCAATAATTTTAAATCCTTTGTGCACCATTGTAATGCTTTTGGGTAGAAATCGTCGAGCGTTTTTCGAGTAGTTTGATTGTAGTTTGATTTTTGAAGATTGCCGCAAATTTGTTCATAAATATTGTTTGAAATCGATGTGAAAGTTTGATTTGACCACGTAAATGAATCCGTTTTATATTTTTCAAATAATCCATCACATATTTCTTTTCTTTTTTCATATTCATTGTTCAAGACGATCATGTTGTTATTATGATCCAAGAAACCATCTAAAACACCATTATTTGACCAATGAATGTACTCAACGTAGTGATTATTTTGGTTCATATATGAACACATGGCATTCGAAACTTTAATGTCTGGAGGAAGAATAATGACATGGTCCTTTACGTTGCAAGTTGTCAAGTCATTGACATTTTCGATTTTGATAATCTTTTCGTGTCGTTGCGACCATTTTAGTTCTATCATGTGATGCAATAAGTTTTTTGTATTGTGACGTGACGCAGTTAATTTTAATTTCTCGTTCGTGATTGGATATAAATGATGATCTTTGACCATAAAGGTTAAAATAATTCGAGGGCGATCACATGTTTTTGACACAAATTTTTTATACCGTGGATCAAATGCATGAATTGAGATATAATCTTTATGACACTCTTCAATCCAATTCATTAATTCTTCAGTTGAAACACCAGTTTTATGGTCATCTACGAATTTGAGGACTTCACTTTTTAACGTTTTGTAGCCGTATTTTTTGAATCCAATTTTACCTTCTATTTGATCCCAAACATAATCGATTACACATGAATCTTTTTCTTTTTGTTTCACAGGGCGATTGAATTTACCAAGTACATAATTTTCGTATCGTACACCTTTCATTTTATGCTTTTTTATAATTCTAGTGTGGGTAAAAATCACACTTGCGCTCATTCCTTGTAGGTGCTCACCACTCAACATGTTTAAGTTTCCATCTGTTAAAAGTGTGTACATGAGCCATTTATGAGGGTCAACGCTATTAACAAATTTTGTTTCAAAATGGCGTTCAACTTCACTGACCATAGAATTTACGTCGTTTTTGATGCGCGAGGAAATTGAAACACTTACGTCTGACTTTCGAAAATTTCGCGTGCGTTCTTCAAACAAGTTTATGAATGATTTTTTACTTCTATTTTTATCATGGCTACGTTTTATTTCGTCCTTTCTAAACGAGTTTAGCGAAACACGTTTGAATGGAATTTTGAAAACGCCCCTTTTGGGGTTAATACTTATTTCTCTAAATTTTTTTACATTTTTTTCTTCAACCTTTTTTTCCCTTTTGCTTACGTTTTTTAACGCTTCAATTACTTTTTTCATTTCCGAAATTATCACTTTCGAATCCTCGTCTTTTTTAAAATCTTTTTTCAAACTTTTTTTTAATTCATCAATGTCTCTCGATTGTTTTTTAATGATTTTGAGGAGTTCTCTCCTGCTCAAGTTTTTCACGTTCGATTTTTGTCTATTCACGCTGGACATGTATTTACTATAAGATTTTTTTTCTTTAAGCCATTTAGCATTTTTCATTTCGTCTCTCGAAAAATTACGCCTTAAGTTATCCACCATTGACGTCATATTTACTATACGATTTTTTTCTTTAAGTGTCTTTTTACTTTTTGAAGTGTTTACCTTCGGTGGCTTCTCATGAGCAATCTTTTTGTCACCACGTTGCCTGAATTGACCATTCTCAAAAAAATCGTGAAATAAATTTTCAAAATTTGCAGTAGTTTTTAAAGTTTTTTCCATTATATATATAACTATATTACATATAAAATATTTTACTATAGACGCGATTTATGAACGCGAAAATAAAAGTTTTCAAAAATCATTGGCGTGGTAATTTAAATTCACAAATTGGACATCTTATAATTAATTTATTTTTTTTTATGATTTCATGAATTTCCTCGTGTAAAATGATTGAGCCAAAACGATGAAGTTTCCACTCATTTTGAGATTCATATACACGTTTTTCGTCATATTTTATGGCCCCATTAAGGCTTAGAATAAAAGAAATACAGGCCCGCGAGTGGTGATTTGTCTTGACGTGAGATGTTAGCGCGCTATATTTCATATCTTTATTGCAAAATTTACAAGTTACAATTGTTTTGGTCATATACTCATTTCTCTGTCGTCTTTGTACAATTTTGCGCTCTTCGTCGTTTTCGTATATTGATTTTCTTCCTCTTTTATTTTTTTTTGTCTCCTCGCCATGATTATTTTCATGATCCATTATACTATACTATACTATTATTTTTTTAAGTGACTTCACGAACGCGTGTTTTCGTCTCATGGCATGAGACACGTCATGTAAAGACTTTTTAAGACGTCGTCTAGTTGGTTTTTCTCACGCCGTGAGACTTTTTCAAGACGTTTTTTAAGTCGCCAAGTGGTATCCATGAATTAAAACTTTGGTCGTATCCTTTCCATTTTACGAGTGCGCTATTCTTATTTTTTCTCACGATGCGTTCTATTCTGAACACGTCTTGTTTCGTCTTTTGAAGTTCCTGACTGTAGAAAGAACCTTTTATTTCCTCGCCATTCAAATCCTCAATTTTATAAGTTATTGGGTTTGTCGACAAAATGTTTTTAATTTTAAACACTTCTTCAGTCCAATTAGGCTCATATCCTTTGTCGAAAGTTTTTCGTTTGTATTTAGAAATTCTAACTTTGTTGCCGTTTTTGAATTTCAACTTAGAAGGCAGTGCGACTCTTGCGTTGTCGTATAAATTTGTAAAGACGATACCTTCGTTTGATTTTTTTGACGCTTCAACAGGTGTTAATTTTATGCTTGAGTGAACTGTATTGTTGTATTTGTCGACAAGTTTCTGAAGCAAATTTACATATTGCGTGTTGTTTTGAGCTGTGAATTGCTTCCACATTTTATTTTTCATTGTGCGATTCCAACGCTCTACGACAGGCGACTTTTCCTCGTTTTCGGTTGAGTACAAAGTGATGTTATGTTTTTTCAACAACTCTTTGAAACGCTGATTGTAAAACTCTGTGCCTTTATCAGTCCACAAAAACTTTGGCTTTCTTTCGTTCAAAATGGATTTAAACGCGGTTGTGACATCTTGTCCTCGCTTACTTTTGAGTGGACGAATCCATCCATACTTTGAAAATACATCAATCACCATTAATAGATGCTTATACCCTTTGTTCCATCTCGATAATTTTTGCATATCGACCAAATCTGCAGCCCAAATTTCATCGGCGTAATTCACAATCACTTTTCGCTTCAGAAAGTTTCGCTTGATTGGTTTGTGTAATTCATCGGCTAATTGTTGAGCCCAATCTTCACTCAACGCCGTTTTCCGTTTTTTGATACACCAAGACCCAATTTTTGTTTTTTGTCAATTAAAAACCGAGCGGTTGCCCCCCACTTTGGCACGTCCTTGAAAGGCAACTCGTCGATTTTTTTGACCATTTCACGATCACAATCATGCTTGTTTTTCCCCATGTCGTAACAAATATCATGAAAAGCGCTAATTTTATCTATTTCATTATACGGCTGTACATGCCATTTCGTCACTTCACCAGTGTTTTTGTCGTACTCGAGTTGCTCAGAAAGAGGGTTATAAGGGCCCATATATTTATACTTTCCAGGCGTGAATCCAGATTTTGGCCGAGGCAGTTTTTCAATGGCTTTGTGAATATCGAATTTTCCACCTTTCTGCTGCGTTTTCATGAAGCAACATTTTTTATTTTTACAAATCATGCATCGCGTGCTAATCAAATTTTTGTTGTTCTTTGTCGTCCTTATGTTAATGTCATCGTTTATGTTTCCCGTTTTTGATTTGCATTTCACACAGTAACTCAACATATAATATTGCTTAGATTACAATCTGTCGGCAAGTCTTTGAGTAATATCATTTACCTCACGATCGATTAAGTTTCCAACAAAATTCTTGGCTTTGGTTTTAGCGAAATTGCGCGAATAGTCGCTTTGTAGAGCCTGTTTAGAGCCTTGTTTTATCATTTTTTTCGCCATTCCTGAGGTTGCATGAAACAAAGCGTCTCCCCACCCTATGCCTCCTGTCATACCCTTTGATGCCTTCACAAATCGACTTTTCATACTTCCGCATGATGCACAAACACATTTCATCATCATTCTTCCATTTTTTGCTGTGACGTATTTTTCAGACCCAGGGACACATAACGTGTTTTTTTTTCTTTTACACAATAAGATGTAGTCATATATACATACGTTACACAATCTCATTAAAATTTCTTCGGCATTTTTTTGTTACCTTATCGACGTACGCAAAATCATATTGGCCAGTTGTGCACTTTTTATATTGATCCTTAGAAATTCCTGTTTCTCGAGAAATCATGTTTACTTCATTCGTCGACGGAAAGCCATAAATACAAAAATGGCTGCAGTTTAATCTTATGCTTTTAGGGCACATAAAAAATGATTGTGACAGGTACATAACGCTTGCATTTTTGTGTCTCGCCTGTAAAAAGTAGTCAATGATACGATCCTGGTTTTTGTCGCAAACAAAATCGTCGAAAATGACTAATTTTTGGGAGTTTACGTCAATTTCAGAAACTGGAGTGATTTCGTCAGATGAAGTTTTTATTACATCATAACAAACTTTTTTTGAAATTGGTCGAAATATGTCCATCAGTTTTTTATATTTTGATTGATCCAAATTTTTTGCGTAAAGATGTATGGAGTCGAAATATAGCAAACGTAGGATCATGTTTAGTAACAAATTTGTTTTTCCCGACCCCGAATTTCCGCAAATTAATAAACGAAACGATTGGCTTGGCATAAATTCACACCCTTGTCTTTGTTTGAAATTAGTTGGGTTGTCCTTTACGTCGTAGTTAAATATTTTCATTATATATTATGTTACACAAAGTTGAAAAATTAAGTGTCGTTTGAAAGTTAAATAGTCGATTAATTGTGTTATGTAACTTAAAGTATATGGAAGTTGAAGAAATAAGACGTTTGGCTGAGAAAGAAAAAGAAGCTCATGACATTATAAGACCAATTTCAGATGAGATTAGTGCTGAAAGAAATCGCGCAATTGACAGGGATATATTTGGAGAACAAGCTTTTAAACCACTTGTGCGAATGCAAGAAAAGGTTCAAAGAGAGTTACGCGATGAAGACAAAAAAGGAATTGACGAGCGACAAGACGCGTTGATTGGAAAGTTGGAAGAAGTTCAAAAAAGAATCACAGACACTATGGAGAATGTTTTAACTTTAGATGTGAATGAATTTTTGCGAAAGTTTACACCTCCTGAGTTGGAAAAGTTACAATCTAAGATCGGATTAAATGTTTCTGATTTAAATGAATTGACAAATGAAAAATTGAATGAAGTTATTACAAATGTGAGAATCCTTTTGACAAACCAAAAAAAGAAGGCTTATAAAAATCGTGACCAAGTTTACGTTTCCGCGCTTGAAAAATTAATTGACACCATAAACGCGATGATTTCGTTAAGGGAACATATGATGTATAAAACTACACAAGCCAAGGGGGCTGGAACACGAAATTACAAGCAACCAAAACGTCAGGCGTACAAAATAAGTCAAGGGCAATATGGTGGCTTAAGTATTAATGTACCACGTTTGATGAATGAAATGATTGTTGAAGCAACAAAAGATGGGCGAAAAATATATGAAAATATTGCTGACAAAAGTCTGATCGATTTATTGACGAAAAGATTTGACCCAAAAAAGAGGTATAGTTCCATGGCACGACAAGTTTTCAACGACTTGAATATGATTTCGGGGATTCCAATTCATAGAAGCTCTGGAAAGTCAAAACTCGGAGGAGGCAATATTTATTACACAAAAACTGAACAGCTTATTAAGAGATTGAAACTTTTGACGGGCACAAGAGCCGCTGGTAATAATAATCTTCAAATTCGTAATGAAATATGGCAAATCATTGACCATCTTCATAAAAGTGGTGAAATATCGAAAGAACAACACGATTCATACGTCAATAAATTCTTAATCTAAGGTATAATATATGAGCGACACAAGTGAAAATTACGATACACCAATAACAATTCAAAGCGTAGATGGAATAGGGCCAAGTCACGATTTTGTTGTAACATTCAACGACCCAATTCGTCTTCAAGAAAACATGGACCATTTACTGGCGCTCCGAATTTTGGATTGCAGTTATTCTTGGTTCAATTTGAGTTCTGAATACAATAACCATATCTTTTCATATAGCAAAAATGGAGGGGTTTCCTGGACCAAGGTACATTTCCCAAATGGAAATTATAGTTATCGAGACCTCAATGATTATATAGATTATACCATTCGAGGCAACGGCGATGCTATAGATAAGGACAAGGCTGGAATTCAATTAAGTTTCGACAAGGCAGTTTTTCAGTGTTTATTTACGCTCGAAGATCAGTATCAAGTCGACTTGTCTGAAGGTGAATTTCACAAATTAGTTGGTTTCAACCCAAGAATTTTGACTGCGACGTCATTCAGTGATATAATACCTAACATAACACGCGACGTAGATGCACTTTTGCTTAGATGTTCGATACTCTCAAATACCATTGATTCTGGGGGTCATGGGGATGTCCTGTTCTTCGTGAACGTCGATAATTTGCCTCTCACGTTTCCATTTCATCAAGAGCCGATCCATTTGTCGTTCAATAAATTGAATACCACGACTATAAAACAAATACGAATTTATATAACTGATACACTTGGGCGGCCTGTAAACTTAAACGATCTTCCAATTAATCTTAATTTATTGTTGAGGAGTGTGCCGAGATAAAAAAATAAAATGTTGAATGTTTGTGTAGATTATTGTATATGTCGAGACGCGAGCGTGATGAATTTGGTGACTACATTTATGAAGAAGAATATGGAGGAGGATGGGGGGACATTGCCGGAAAAATATTTGCAAAAGTCACGGGCAAAGCTGCACAAGAGATTGGAAAAAAGGCACTTTCTGCGGCCGTTACGAAAGGGTCTGAAAAGGTTGGTTCAAAATTGGGTGACATCGCAGCTGACAAGCTCGAAGACAAATTTGGAAAAAAAAAGAAGCAAAACACCACACCAAAAAAAGACGAAGTTAAAACTTTGATTGAAACGACAAATACGAAAGGTGATCAAATAGTTAAGGAATTACAAAAATTTTCAAAACAAACACCAAAAAAAGACACGATATCCTCTCAATTTGATGAAATATTAGACATGTAACAACGTTGCTTATGTAAACAATATTATATATGGCTAATTTTAGATCCCCCGATGTGCTAAAAAGATATGAATATTTCCCGTTTGAGTTACAGAATGTGATAAGATTGCCCGCCAACGATCAATTTCAAGCAAAAAATTCTTATAAATTTTCTGTCGACAGTTCAGGTGATAGTTTCCCATTCGATTGGTACAACGCTTATATTGAAATGGACTTTAAGGTTGAGCAAAAAGATGGTGGTGGCGGATATGCTGCAGTTAATGAAGTTGGAACAATTAATGGCGCGCATGCTATGATAAACAAGATAAACGTGTCGTTTGGTGGCGATGATTTAGTTAACATACCACAATGCAACCATGCTGTCAACGTAAAAAATTTGCTTGATTATAGCGATGAATATGGCAAAAAGATTGGCCCGGCGACATTCCACTACCTCGATACATCGACACATGCGAGTTCAGCAGAATACCTATATAGACAAGTCACTCACCGAAGAAATGCGGCCAACAATGCAGACGAAGCGGGGCTTATGATCGATTCTAAAAATCCAAATTTCAACGAGGGTTTCTCCAAACGTAAAAAATTGCTCGAGGCAGCTGCCACAAACAACGTAGTCATACCACTAAATCGTTTCAATTTCTTCAAAAGTTTCAAAAATCAGATAGCCCCCAATGGTTTGATAAATATCACTCTTGACCTCGAAAATGACGACAACTTTATTTTCAGATTCCAAGGAGAAATATCGAGATACGTTGTCACAATGATGCGTCTTTGGGTGCCAAAATTAATTTTCAACAGCACAGGTTTAGGTTTATATGCCGATCAATATTTAAAACCTCGCACTTGGACATTTTTGATGGAAAAAGTCGAGAGTTCTGAACCAATTAGAAGTCAATCTGGCACTTGGCGCGTCGATACTGGAATTACAAAACCAAGGCACGTCTTCATTTGGGCTTTGAACAACGCAAAACTAAATTCTCAATTTCACAATATGTTTTTGTTCAACACCTACAACATGGCCAATAATCGCACATTTACAAAAGCGCAACTGCAACTTGGAAATTCTGAATTTTATCCACAAATCGACATGAACCCAACAACACAAATTTCTAAAACTTTCCGACAAGTGTTTCAGTACAACAAAAGTTTTAATGATTATTTGAGTTCAACAAGCATTGATCTGAAAACGTTTCAAGACCTTTATGGATTGTTATACTTCGATCTCAGGAATCAAGAAAATGAACTTAAAAGTGCCATGCCAAAACTCACCCTTTCTTACACTTTGAACGACACCCCAAATGCTGACATTATATTTTTCGCTCTCATTCTGTACGAAAAAGACGTGTCAATCGACATCGCAAGTGGAAAAGCAAAATTGCGTGTTTAAATATGTGTGATTAAAAAAGTGTTGCTTATATAACGCATAATATATGACGAATTACTTTTCTCATGGTGTAAGTCTCAGCGAAGGACAAATGCAGTCGCTACAAAACGCAATCCAAAAATCAATGCCCGTTACTCTTCGGCTGGCCCACAATCAACTTTCAGGAAACCATATGCTGAATCTCACGAAATCTCAAATTGCAAAAATCAAACGTGCAATGAACTCTGGGACTGGTGTTGATGTAAAAATTAGCAAGACAGGAGTAGAAAAATTGGAGGCGGATGGGAACGCTCGTTATTTAGAGTTGGACGTACGGTGTTGCCAAAATTATTGAAAATTGGTGCGAAAAAAGGCTTGAAAATCGCTGGCCCAGGCTTGATGACAGGTCTCTTTTCAAATCTTGGAAGTCGAGCCGCGGATGCTGCCCTGGGGTCGGGTCAAAGTGGAGGATTTCTTATGCCTGATTCATTTTCTAAAATCATCCCATACAGAAATTTATTAACAAAAAAACAACAAAGTGACCTTGCAAATTCACTGAGCTCAATGACCCCCATGTTTCTAAAGCCCACAAAGTCACAAAGAGGTGGATTTATGGGAGCACTTTTAGCATCAATGCTCGTACCAGCCATATTGGCCGGAGCCACGACAGCGATCACTGGCCAGGGGATGCAAAATAGACCATCGTATCGTTCTAGAGGGCCTTCGAGACGGACTTGGCCCCAACCAAGAGTTTCTACACAAGATGGAGGATTAGTGATTCCGAATCAAGAAGGTGGAGATTATTTTCCCTACGCAAGGCCTCCACCATTCTTCGGGAGTTGGAAAGGCGAAGGAATAAAAAAAAAAAAAAAGTCTGGAAAGGGATTGATGATGGGCGATTATTACACACCAAGAGCGAAAAAGCGGTTCGACAAAACGGTGTACTCGATGCTGGGCGCAATATAAAACCTCGATTTGTCAATATTCCAATCAGTAATTTTGATATCATAAATTGGGTAAAATATTTTAAAATTCGCAACTTCAATGGTGTGATTTCGAAAGATCAAATGAAAAATGAAATGAAAAAAGGATATTGGGTAATAAATCTTGATGATCAAATTGGACCAGGCACACATTGGGTATTATTGATTATTAAAAAAGACAGAATTTTATATTTCGACTCATTTGGTATGAAACCACCATCACAAGTCCTGAATCTTTCTGCAAAAAATGGGATTGCCATATTTTTTTAATAGTAGTCAGTATCAACATTTGAATAGCGTTTTGTGTGGATATTTTGTTCTATATTTTATGAATGAAATGAACAAAGGAAAAAGTTTTTACGAAATCGTCAGAAAATTATCGATGAAAAACATGATTAAAAACGAAAAGTTTATAGTTAATTATTTCACAAATTATCGTCACTAAAAAACGTAATTATATGGGATACATAAATGATTCAACATATAGTAGGAGTCATCATCAAGACTCCTTAATTGGAGGCGGCGTTACGATCATTGAGCAGGCCACGGGCCGTTTTGCAGATGGGACGTTGACTAGTGAGATAGACATTTCAAAAGATGGAAGCGCAATTGATTTTAAAAACCAAGGAAAAAAGTACATGAGCGTTCAAGAAAATTTGGGTGGAAATCAAATTATCGAATTTTCAAATCTTCCAAGAGTCACATCAATAGGGTCAATTTTTGTACCAATCGACCAACACAAAAACCCGCAACTAACTAAAATCCCTTCATTACTGTCAAGTGATGCCGACAACCTCGTTACTACAATAAAATTCTCAAAGGCATTACTCGCCTCAGCTATGAACTACACTCTTTCCATCATGAAACACATTTTTGATGAAGTAAAATCAAAATACATCAACAAAACAGAAGGTTTGACACAAAATTTGGAGTGTAATTTACACGAACTCAATGGTGTTAACAAATTGAGAGTAAGAAAAATCATAGGATTGGGAGACCCTAAAGAACTCCAAATTGTGGGTAAAATTACAGGCACAATATCTATTTCCGACATTGGCAAAATAACGACTAACGACCAACTTAATTACATTCCGAACGTTCGCACAATGTTACAAAACATTCCTCAAATCGACTATGGACAACTTAATTTCATCAAAAGTAGCGACTACGAGATTCCCTCGTTTCCACCACAAAAGAAAAATCAAAGATTCCTCACAAATCAACAGCAACTACTAAATGGAGACAACCGCAAAACAAGATTTTGGCGCTACGTGCCAACACGAATTTTCATAACGCCTGCATCACTAAATAACGCTGGAACCCTACAATTTTTGGGTCAACCCAACACAATTGCATTAATAACGGTATATAGTAACCTCGATGAAAACTTTTCAAGTAACTTCACGTTGAGAATATATAATGGCAGCACAAGCGGGGGCTACAGGGACGACGCAATATGTACAATGTTGTTAAAAAATGAAGATGGTAAAAGAGTACAAACAAGACAGTTGCCACTAACAAAAGACTCATATTATTTATTCAGCGTTGAAATACACGATGGTAAAAGTGGGTGTTACACAACTCTCAAGATAGAATACCCTGGAATGTAACGTAATTATATGGGTTACATCAATGATTCAATAACAGAAAACGAAAAACAAAAATATTCTGGTACAAAAACAATTGTTGAAACTCAAATTGCAAAATTTAAAAGTGGTGACCTTGTGAGTCAATTTGATTTTCGCGCGCCATCTAATCACGATCTTGAGTTTCATACCAATGACAACGACAAGGATGTGAAAAACTTGACTTTAAAAAGCTCTGGAGACGCAATATTCTTAAAACCTCCATCCGTCGAAACGGCAATAAACGATCTTACGAAAGATGATCAACTCGTTTTGGTCAAAACATTAAAAAGTGAAATTGAAAAAATAGACGCCTCAGACGCAAAATTTAAAGATGGAACTTTGACAAAAGACGTTGATACTCGACACGAACATAACGGACAACTTCAATTTTACATCAATGATAACATCTACATGGCCGTAGACGACTTTCAAAATACTTATTTCAAAAACATTCCGCGCTTACTTTCATCCACATCGAATAATTTATTGACTGATACAGAGTTGCTAACTGTTAAGACGTTCAATGATGAGATAAAAAGGGTAAATGACTCTCACAAAACGCCCACATTCAAAGATGGAAAAACAAAGGTAAATGAACTTGATGTTAGATTATACGATGATGGTTGGTTTCGTGCAAGTACAGGATTCTTCTCTCAAGGCGGCCACGAATTCATGCAAGTCGACAACAATAGCGATCAAGTTTATTTTTTAAACATTCCATATGTGTTGCGTGCTTCCTCAAAAGGAATAAACAATAACAGAAATGAGGTCGATCAATTTTGTCTCTTGAAAACACTGATTGACAGTGAGAGTTCTTTTGACACAAAAATTGGAAACTTAAAAAGAGACACAAACGCCTCAATGTTGACAGGCCTGACAGATGCAATTGTACAATGCAAGGACTACACAAATCAAGAGACGGCTAAAACGTTAACAGACTCTAAAAATTACACTGATCAAGAAATATTGACACAAAAAACTTACATCGATCAAGAAATTGCAGGAATTCATAGTCCAGGAGGTTCAAATTTCGTAAATAAAAATGATGGATTAACACAAGATTTGAAAGGTAATAATCACAACATTACAAGTCTCAATCGTCTTACAGTTAAAGAAATCGTCCCTTCGTCCCTTAAAACCCTCAACGTAAAGGGCAAAATACAATGTGAATCGATCACAGAATACACATCGCTAGCACAAAAAAATTACGCTGCAACTGTTGGTTTCGTTTATGATCATAGCCCCAAATTTGACATAGCATTTCTAAACTTCGTAAATTCAACTCAAAGTGACGACAATGAACGATATCTCAACGTTTCAGAAATTAATTCATTTACAAAATTTGGCCTCAACACAAATTTCATAACTGGCAGAAATCGCATGGCAAGGCGAAAACGCAAGTCAAATAAAGAAGAAATAAACGTTGCCGCTTTCGAATTTGACGGTCAAGATGACACTTTGGTTTTCATGACTGTCTCTCTTCAAAAATCGTTAAACTATCCATCGGGTGCTAACTTTTCAAAAAGTGTTGACTTTGAAGTCGTGCAGGAATATAGAAATAATCGATTGTCACGTAAAATAATCTCAGCTCTGGACGTCAAAGAAAGACAACCAGCAAGTGAAAGTTTTTGGGTTAAAAATGGCGATGTTCTCGTGTTCAGAGCACTTGAAAACGATAAAATAAACAAATTCTCGTTTTTTTTAAAATTTGAGTATTTCCACCACGAAGCGTAATGTAACCAAATATATACATGAGCCAATCTGATGAACAAAAAGCTCTCCTCGCAAATTACGCAAAAATGAAACACCGTCATATGAATTTCGTAAAAGAAAGAGAAGCCAATCGTCTAAAAGACACCGTTTTAAGTGTAATTAATGAAGGAATGGACGAAATAATGTTGACAGACGGAAGTAAAAAAATTATGGGAAATATCGATATGAACCAAAATCGCCTCGTAAATTTGTCTCTGCCAATCGACAACGGCGATAGTGTGTCAAAAATATATTTGGAAAATAATCTTGATGATTGTTTAAGACTCGATCCAGGAAAACAAAGATACGACGTTGGAGGAAATCAATTAACGGGTATAAACTCTAACCCAACCTCAAATTTAGACGCCATCAATAAACAATATTTCGACACAAATGCAGTGACGACGAACTCTCTCACTTTAACTTTAGACGATTTCGCAACGAAAAAATACGTCAACGACGAACTTCAAAAACAAGATCAAGGTGACGAATCAAAAAATGAAGGAGTTGACCTCAGCAATCACTACAAAAAAGAAGAGGTTGATACACACATTAAAGACTTAAACTTACAAATTAGTTCCTCAAACACAAAAATAAAGTCCCTCGAGAGTAAATTTTTGTCTTCTCAACAAAGCAACCACTATATCAAAGCGTGCCTTCACAATAACGAAAATGAAATAGAGTTTGCAAGCCCACCCGCAGCCTTAAAAAACTTCTTCAGTGTTTCAAACGACAAAAAAACAATGACAATCAAACAATCTGGCATATGGCAAATCACTGTTATTGATCAAGTAAAGGAATCTGGTATAAAATCTGTCGAAATGCACGTAAAAAATATGGACTTAGCGCCAAACAACAATATTTATTATCAACAAGTCAGAAAGTCTTCGAGGTGGGAATCGTTTTACTTTTCAAGAATCCTCCCTTTGAAAAACAACGCTGAAATAAGAATACGATTTTCGGCGAAACGGTCAGACTCGGGGTTTGATGGTACAAACAACAGTCGCGTCATCATAAAAAAATATGCATAACCAATTATGTAAACAAATATATATGAGCAAGAAACAGTCAGTCATATTCAATCATATTTCAAGTGACGTCACAAAGGACGACATCGACGAAATGATGGCCTATTATAAAACGTGCCATCGTCTCTGCTACGCTTACAAACACATGTTTAAGCATTATCAAAGGTTAAACATTGCTGGAAATGTTAGTTCTGGAATAGTGGCAGGAATTGCCGTTAGTTCGGTTATAGCCACGTCAGGAATTGCACTTTTAGCAATTGGAAGCGTTGGTATTGCCATTCAAACGATCATGAAGTTTAAAAATTTGTCGTCTAAAATAGCAAATTGTAAATACGTGTATCAATCATATGAACATCTCATCAATCAAGTTAAAGAATCGCTTCGTCTCGGAAATGTAAGCACTGAAACTATTATTAAAAAAATGTCGTTCTTGGAGGATTTACGCATAGATCTTACACCCCCACCTCAAAAATATTTGAAAATATACGACAAAAAATACAAAAATACATCTGACACTTCTTCACCCGAACAATCAAAATCACCTTAATAATACCTTACAAAACCTATAATCTTCACCCTTTTTTATTTCTTCCAACGCTTGAATCCACCACTTTTCAAACTTTAAAAATTTTTTAACTTTCATATTAAAACTTTCTTTGTGTCTTACATTTATGGCTTTAAATACCTTTTCAAATATAAACTTAAAATTCACCATTCTCCTCCTTTTCCCAATCCGTTTCGTCACGATTTCTAACTCTTTCAATATACATTGAATTCTTTCCTTTTCATAACTATTTAACTCAACTTCACCATTTTCCACCATCTCTACTAAAATATTTTGTATTCTATATTTTCTATTATAAATTGTCTTACGATTAATCTTGTACATATTTGCAGCATAGTCAATAAAACCTGGCACAAAAATACATCCATCTTCAGCCCCACACCTCACACAAACATTCCTTCCACGCACAACACACATTTCCATTCCTTCGCAACACTTTCCTCGTCTCACCACTCGCTTAAAAATTTCCACACCACAAATTGGACAATCAACAAAATCGTATCTTTCACTTTTAAATTCTTCATGTAAAATTTCATTACACTCCATATATATTATCACACATTTTTTTCTTAAGTAACGTACTATATATGGAAGAAATAATAATACCCATAGAACGTGAAAATATTGTTGCGAAATACACTTTGGATAATTTAATCATGATTTTTGTATTTAAAGAACCATTCATAAAATCTTCACCAACATATGAAGGCAATAATATTTTTTTCAATACATTCTTAAAACACATACGAAAACATAAAAAACACGTATGTAACTTATATATATGAATAATTGGGTAAAATCAATTTACGACGACCTTTTTGATTTTAAAAGCAGGAGCAAAATATTGGAGGAAAATACTTCGTTTCAAGAAAAAGAAAACTACATAAAGTCGCGCGTTGGAGTAATTCGCAGATACATAAAACATGTGGAAAGTATAATTGTAAAAATAAATCTTGAATTAAATGCAATTGAAAAAGGTAAAAATCGCGTTTAAAAAATTTTTTTTTATAACTATAGTTTATAATGAGTGAAGAAAATATCAAAAAAAATGACGTAATAAAAAAATTGCAAGAGGAATTATCAAAATTACGCCAAGAAAACCATGAAAAATGCGTAAAATTAAGATATTACAAATTACGATACAACACAGTAATACAGGCAATTGAATCATTAATTATGAAAGAAAATGAAGAAGAAATACCATTCCAAGCGTCTTGCAATAGCGTGTAAGTATGATATAACAGCACACGAAAAAGATATATTTCAAAATTAATGAACCCTTAGTTTAAACAACTTATGTAAAATTTCATTTGAATTTTTACATCAGACCTTCATTTTTTCATTTTTATTTTACGCTATAGTTTATGCCTTATTTTCCGTCACCACGCCGTCACCACAGAATTGCGTGTTGCTCACCTTCGTTCACAATGTTACTTCGTAACACACAGCACGCAAACAACAAAACGTCTACCGACGTCCTCAAAAAATTTTGATATTTCATTTTTCTTACCTTTTTTATTTTTATTTTGAAATTTTTTATTACAAAAAAATCCGTCATAATGTTTTGGAAATATAAATTACACTCACGAAAGGACCAAAAAAAATGACAGGATAAATAAAAATGACAGGATTTTCGTGCGAGATGCCTCATGTAGTGAAGTATTATTGGCAAAAACTTTTGGAAAAAACAAAGCGAATCCAGTCAGTCTCGTATTCTTTCACAAACGCCATTTCGCACTGACACTCGACCGTTCATTCATTGTCGGTTGCAAAATATATTCGCAACGCCATGCATGCATGTGTCTAAATCTCGATTTCGATATTTCGAGCTTTTTACCTTATATGGTAAAACTACGTCACATTCATATAATAATTGTCAATACTATTACAAAAAATTAAAAATACCACAACAATGATCATATGCAATAAATACAGAGACAAGGATAAACTTACCCTAAAGCGAAGTCAAAATTTAATTCAACATTGTATGACATATATTATAATAAACTACACTGTATAATTTATTATGCAGTTACTACAAGTACTCAACAATAATTCTGTTGAAATGTGGTAGACTTTCTACAATGTTATCACAAAAGGGCCAGCCCCTGAATGTTCTCAAAGCACGCTATTGCAAAACCTGAGTGGGTATTTTTCAGTCATAGACCTGAATAAATGTATTGGTTTCTCTTATGTATGTAAAACCATATTGCAAAGAATAGCATTTGCCACCTGACAGACTAACATACATTATTATATGGCTGGAGCTACTTCCGGTGAAATCGCGCGCTCTGATTGGCGTATTTGCCGGTCATTATTTTCCTGTAACGCCCGTGTGCTCGATTACGGACCTGCAGATTGAACACATGAATCACGAGGTCGTGCAGTTCTTTACTTTCAGTGAATATGTCGGCTACGTTTGGCTGAAGGCAAAGCGGTAGAACAAAGATATGCAAGAAAAAAATACCACCGCGGAAATTAATTTGCAAGCCGAGAAAACGGTTGGAGATGAAGATTTGTTGACTTGGTTTGTGGCATCACGAACGGCGACTCAAGCACCGTATTTTGAGAATCGGTTCACATCTTGCACTACGTGCTAGACACTTGTAGCAACGTAGAAGGCACAGCAAACTTCAGTCAAAGAGTGATGTGAACAATCTCAATGAACCGTTTGCGGAGCTCCGATCGGACTGATTAATTGTTGTCACGGTGCCGCGGAGTTCATGCAAGCTTACTGAAACTGAAAGTATGGCATTTTAAGAGTGTGAACGCCATTTCATTTTAACATCTTTGAAGACTTGAGTGAAGGAACTTATCTTTCTGTTGAGAAAAGATAAACTTTTGATTCACACAATTTTCTGTGCCGACGGTTGAGATACGAAATATTGTAGTTTCTTCAATATTTCCTTTGTTTGAATCCCGGAGTTTGAATGTTGTGATCGCATGTTATGTATAAACACTTGGAGCAAATAAAATTCTGTTAATTTTGTGTTGGAAATCGCTTATCAGAAGAAGAAGAAGAAGAAGAAGAAGAAGAAGAAAAACTATTTATAGTTCGCCACGCTCGTGATGGGTTTTTACCGAGTGACGTTTTCGCTGAACCAAAACCGGCACATTTTGGGCTTGTACTTCAAAAATTCAAGCTTAACTCAATTCATCCGGTGAGTCAGATATTTATTTCTCTCAAGTATTGTGTTACGGAGCAGATTTTAGGGGACTCGCTTCTGGACTCGTTGACTTCTTTATTCGTAAATCACGGCTGAGCTCTTGAGCTTCGAGACTAACGGAGAGCTCGGGCTCCAAGTGACACTCAACTGAATTCTACACTACAAACTAGCGGTTAAGTATGCTCAGGGAGCACGTACAGCGGTTACAAACTTCCTTTTGGGGGACCAAGTATACTTTAGCTGCCAAAAAATGACTGTCGATCGACTGTCAAGTCGACCGTCAGTCGACCGTCAATCGACAGTCAATCGACAGTCGATCAACTGTCAATCAACCGTCACTCGATCATCGGTCGACAGTCGACCGATAGTCGGTGAAGAGTCGTTCAATAGTCAGTCGATGGTCGACCGACTGTCAGTCCTAAGTCTTTAATAACAGTCGACCGACTATCGACCGACTCTTTTGACGCAGTGTCGGTCGATATTCGGCCGACAGTCGGCCGACAATCGTTTATGTGCAAATTGTTTGCCTTTTAGATCTACTCTACTTTCTTTAAAAATGTACGCATATTATGAATTTATCAGTTACTGTCGAGCCCCTATTAATTTGTTCACTCACCATTTCCACCGAGGATTTGCCGTTTAATAGGGATTTCCTCGGAAATCAGCATAAGGCGTGTATTAAATATTTGGTGGCTACTTAAAAGGGGTTATAACAATAGAAGAACCCTCATCGGGACGGCCAAAATATGGCATATGAAATACTATGTGTAGGTACACCATTCACAGCCGCACCACCCCCCTGCCCTCCATAACGCACATGCAACCATATTCAAAGAAAAAGGTGAAAGGAAAAGTGAAACATAGGTCCACAAAGCGTACGTGAAGCTATTTGCTAGTTGATGATAGTCTATGATAGTCTATGATTGGTAGTTCGTGTTACAACGGGGCACGAACTATCATCGAATATTATCACCGTTTGATCGGGGTTTTACACCATAGATTAATTATTTATGACGCAGTGACGCGGTATCTTATAACTCGACTCGTAATTTACGCGTTCCTCGTGCTTTCGGTCTAAGCGTCCTGTGACGTACTATGCATGACCAAACACAAATGCACAAACATGACAGTTTATTATATGATTATTTTGAGCTGATCGACAAAAAAGGAGGAAAGTATAGCTTGCCAAAATATTTCAAGTCGTTCTGTAAATTTCTGCGAGGTAAGCCAGACTTTGACTCGTTATAGTAGTTTCGTATTAACGTAACACACTCCAGCCAAACAAACCTGTCTCGTGCTCTTCAAACGGTGGTGAAATAGATTCACAGTAAAATATCCTGTCGACTTTTCAGTCGATTTTTCATTAGCGACAAAACCCGCTGGAGACAATTTTTGTAAACAAACAACTCAGACAAACCACAGTCGATCTGGTCATGAAATCATGTGTCAACAAACATATCATGCGAGGTAAACCAGATTTTGACTCGTTATAATAGTTTCGTAACGTAACACACTCCAGCCGAACAAACTTGTTTCTCGTGCTATTCGAACGGTGGTGAAAAGGATTCACAGTAAAATTTCCTGTCGATTTTTCATTAGTGACAGAATCCGCTCGAAACAATTTTATAAACAAACAACTCAGACATACCACAGTCGATCTGCATTTGCAATTATGGCATGAAATCATGTGTCAACAAACATATCAGCAAACGCAAAAAAACTCGGAATAAGCTTTTACCTTTGCCAAAACATGTCATGGTCACACCATACAGCTGTGTTCCTTCTTTTGTGAGCGGAGCGTATATTCGCAAATGTGTCCAGAAATGTCGTTCTAAATGTGAATCTGTGTCGCCTGTTTGCCAGATACTACGGATATGTCAGCCGGGGGCTGAAGGGGGAGCAGATTTCCACATGCAACCAAAGAATCGGCAACGCTCACAGCCGCCATTAAATAATGCCTTGAATTTCCACGTGCGAGAGAGCCAATTATATTTAGAAAACCCCTCCCTGGAGAGGTAATTTAGCTTCTGACATTCTGTCGTAAAGTTATAACATTAGCACGGAAACCCATTACTGGAAATCTCTCTGTGCATTCTTTGTGTTAAGTAGATAATAAAAGACAAACTTTCTCACAGGACCTGTACCACGGCGGCTTTTATATGGATAACACTTCATGCTCCTCCCCCCTCAGTAGTTTTTGCCACCTAGAGGGGGAGCATTTTAATGACCTAATGAGATGGGCCAAACGGCTGTTCAACTATCGCCCAAACGCCGACATAGAAGCTATTTGCAATATGCAAATAGCTTCAAAAAGGAGGCGATGGTACGGAGAGCCCCATGCTGAAAATTGTTTTGGAACTGAATTTTACAAGACATTGCAGAACAATACCCTGTGTAAAACAATTGTCACACTCAATAAAATGTTGAGAGTAAACTATTCATTCGCAATTCCAATAGTTGTCTCTGAGCCCACAGAATCTTTCTTCGTCTTGCATAGCGCTCCAACGCCCACAAACGCTAAGATAATCAAATCGCCATTGTTTCAGTATCGTCGGTCGACTGTCGGCCGACGTCAACCATCCCACCAATGGTCGGCCGACGGTCGACCGACCGTCGTCGTAGAAATTGGTAGTCAACTGTCGACCGACGTTCGACCGACTGTCGGTCGACCGTCAGTGACAGTCGACCGACCGTCGATTGACTTCCGACCGACTTTCGACTGACTTTCTATCGACCGTCGGCCGACCTTCTACCGGCAGTTGGTTGAAAGTCAGTAGACAGTCGGTCGACTACCGACTGACGGTCGATTGATTTTTTGGCAGCTAAAGTATACTTGGTCCCTTTTGGGTAAACAACTAAATTAGATAGCAAAACCACGATGAGATCAGAACGGAAAAGGGTGGACAGAATTTACGCGGCATAGGTGACTACAAAGACTCCGAAGGTGTCTGTGCATCACGATGCCGTGCAAACACTTGGCAGCTTGCTCAAATCGTGCAGGCAAAGCCTACCGACAGGCACGTTCTAGCGAACCTGGCGTTATGCCTTTCCTGTGGTTTGTGCTGCACACGCAAATGCTTCGCTGACCTCAGTTATGAACTATGCTCCTAAAGGCTACTGTAAACCTAAGTCCGAAGGTCAATTTGAGCTCTTCCGTTTGCAAATACAAGTTCGCTCCAGGATAGCCGAAATATTATTCTTAATTTATAATAAACTTCCAAATTGTTCCGAATTGTCCCTTGACAATTATTGTATAAGTTTGCAAAATTGAGAAGCTGTGGTCACCACAGGCGGCCCAAGCTGATTGTGTGACGTCACGGTTGGGTTTTATAAGAAAATGTATGGGAGATTTTAGTCGATCGATAACTCGAAAAATATTGCGAGAATAGAGCTTAGACTTGCTAACCTTGTTGTGGTGGTGGTTTTCGTGCTGCTGTAGCGATTTCAGCGTGTTTCGCTTTATTGTTCCTCTCTAACAGAAAGAATTTCAAGGCTGGCAACTCGGTCGATCTGGCATCCAGAATGGCTCCAGAAAAGTCTCTCAAATGCGGCCTTTCAACCTCCGTATGGCCACAAAACCCAGAAATATATCGAGTTGAATCCTTTTCTCATAAGACTGTCGCAAAAACATTTCGAAAACGCCAGTTGAGTCCGAAGAAATTGCCGAAATCGGCCGTCAAAATGGTTTCTGACAAGCCGTGTGACACCCACTCTTGGTCCACGGAAATGGCATTTGAATTTCATGTCGAGCTCTGATTCGCTGCCTCTTTCGCATGCTAATCAATTTACCGACACCGGGCAGGGGCAAGGCTACATTTGTAGTCGAATTTTCAAACGAACACCGAGCTCCAGGGGAGGATTATTGTCACAACCATTTTCCCGCGCCGGCCATTATGCCGGCTTTTCAGCCAGCCGAGGAATGTTTCTGTTGACGTTTTTAAATGTTTCAGAGATATTTCCGAGATGTTTTCAAAGCCTAATATTCATAGTTCGTTTAAAAATGGTTAATAAGATATTTATTATATGGCTTTAGATCTTTCGGCAAACAAAAAACAAGGCCCCAACGAGTACTCGTCTCGTTCATTCAACAACATCAATCGCGATCAGGCATGAATTACGCACGTTTGTTTTCACAACAGATTCGGTTAACAGCTTACAATTCCACCGATTCTACCAATCTTGAAAGAAAAAAAGCTTCTGTCGAACCAACTACCCAATTGTTCTGAGCTGAATGAAATGGCCGATAGCGTGTGTCAAACAACGACACTTCAAACGAGCTCACTCTCGAGCAGTTGCTCACTCACTAAAGCTTTTAAAAAACTGCAGTCTTATCTTTTTCCAGAAGAAACTGTTTTGTAACTCAGAGTATATTTTGTTCTTTTGAATAAGTTTCTTACACACACATAATGTGGAAGGCAAAATGACACTAAAGGGAAATCATTTCATCACACACCGTGACCGACACATCGTTAAAAGTTATATTATTCAAAACTCACCGATTAATTTTCCTGCCTCCTCGTGGAGCGTTTAGGTTTTCTTCCAGCAAACTAAACATCTTCAAATCACCACGGTGTCTTTGTCCCAGACAGTGATTTCGAAATATAGAGAGTTCTGGTGCATCGTGAAAAATATATTTACAGGCTTCACAGTGCGCCATGACTGAGCAAGTATGTCTGCAAAACTTGATTTTTGCACGGTTTTAGTCATAACTGTTCACGGAGATTGATCGCTTTCCACTTTCTTCCTAGCAAGTGTGTGAATTTCAACACAGGGGTAAAACAACCCTCCATAGATCTGCAGCACTTTTTGTCAATGACGGTTGAGGTCGCAAGCAAATTTTTCCTCGAGTATTTTGATTCCTTCTTCGTAACGGTAATTTTCCCAGATTGTATAAGCTTTTCCTGATCATCACAACTTAACAGTGAGTATCCGGAACGTTTAAACCTCCCATTGAACTTCTGGGCCTTCTATGGCAAACGTTTAGCAAATCTTGAAAGAAAATAAGCGTCTGTCGAACCAACTGCCTAGATAAGTACTAATTTGTTCTGAGCTGAATGAAATGGCCCATAGCGTGTGTCAAACAACGACACTGCAGTGAACTTTATTCGGTGAACGACTCGAACTCGCCCTTGCTCGCTCACTAAAGATTAAAAAAAAACTGCAGTCTTATCTCTTTCCAGAAGAAACTGCTTTGTAACTCAGAGTATTTTTATTCTTTTGAATAAGTTTCTTACGTACAATAATGTAGAAGGCAAAATGGCACTAAAAGAAAGTCATTTCATCACAAACTGCGACCAACACATCGTTGAAAGTTATATTATTCAAAACTCACCGCTTAATTTTCCTGCATCCTCGTGGAGTGTTTAGGCTTCTTCCAGCAAAATAAACGTCCTCAAATCACCACGACGTTTTTGTCCCAGTCAGTGATTCGAAATACGGAGTTCTCGTGCATTGTGAAACTAAATTTATTTACAGTCTTCACAGTGCGCCATGACGAGCAAACATGTCTGCAAAACTTGATTCTTGCACGGTTTTAGTCATAACTGTTCACGGTGATTGTTCGCTTTCCACTTTCTTCCTGGCAAGTGTGCAAATTTTAACACTGGGGTGAAACAACCCTCCACACTCTGCAGCACTTGTTGTCAATGACGGCTGAGGTCCCAAGCAATTTCTTCCTCGGATGTTTTCCTTCTTCGTAACGGTCATTTTCCAAGATCATCATAACTTAGCAGTGAGTATCCGGAAAGTTTAAACTTCCCATTGCACTTCTGGGCCTTTTATGACAAACTTTTAGCAACTTTTCGAGTAATCATTTGCGATCCACATGTGCAAACTGATTTTGCGGTCCGTACAGTAAGTTATGGACCGGTAAAATTGACCAATCAGAACGTGCGTAAAATCAATTTGCGGTCCGTACAGGAAAGTATGGACCGGTAAATTAACCAATCGTAGCGTGCGTAGTATCAGTGCCATATAATAAGATTTATGACCCATCAAATATTTCCTCCCGCGCGTGATTGGTAGAATCGTGACACGTGACCGAATAACGTCCGCTCGTGAGCGGACGTTATCAGCGAATAACCCCCGCCTGGCGAACTAACGCTGTTTATTGACAATATCCGAACACAGTTTTATTTATTTAGTCACAAAAATCATTACAAGATGACTACTGAGGCCGGGACATCAATTTATTGGTCGAAAAAGCAGTTCCAGAAAGCACTAAAAAGCTTCACAGTTTCCGCGCCGTTATTTTCGCTGCGAGAAGAAATATTAAGGATAATAAAGATAATAAACTACTTTGGGCTTCGGAAATATGCACGGATAATTGTCCTTGGACATTATCTGTTCCGAGAAGCGAACAGTTGCCCGAGAGCGAAGCTCGAGGGCAACTGTGAGCTTCGACTTTGACAGGCTATCGGCCATTTCATTCAGCTCAGAACAAATTAGTACTATTTATCAAGGCAGTTGGTTCGACAGACGCTTATTTTCTTTCAAAATTTTTAAATCGGTAGAATTGTAAGCTGTTAACTGAATTTGTTGTGAAAACAAACGTGCGTAATTCATACCTGATCGCGATTGATGTTGTTGAATGAACCAGACGAGTACTCGTTGGGGCCTTGTTTTGTGTTTGCCGAAAGATCTAAAGCCATATAATAAATATCTTATTAACCTCGTTTGCTTGGTCCGTACCGCAAGTTATGGATCCTCGTTTTTTTTTTCGTCGCCTATGGCCCTCGCGCGAAGCGCGCTCGGGCCATAAGGCGACTAAAAAAACTCGGTCCAATGACTTACTGTACGGACCGCGCGCTCGGTTAATAAGATCTATGTATTCAAGACAAAATATCAGTGATACAGTATACTGTCACTGATTACCAAGTATTCACAAAAGATAACCCACAGGGTCCGAATACCCTGTATTAACATGAAGCTAAATCTGGTTCACTTATAAATTTCCAGAGATTATTTTTTGGTTTAATAGTTTCATTTCTTGGTTATTAAACTCCAACTGATCATATATGGGAGGTTTTATGAAACATTGTCTGAAATATGCATTTTTTCCTCATTCTCAAATTTTGTCAATTTGCCTAGAAACTGATCGTTTCTAGTACATGTTTTTTACCCCGAAGGCCAGCTATAATTATGGTATTTGATACCGAAGCTGTAAAAACCAAGATCAGATTACCGGTACCGTATGTGCAAATAAAAACGCTTACTTTCTGTAACAATAAGTCCGAGTTCAGTGAAATAGGTCGGTCTTTAATTGTTGTATATCAGTGTACGGTCACAGGAGAACTGCCTATATGGTTATTCATAATCGGGGGTGAATCATATTTCAGATCACGTGTGAGGCATCTCGTTACATCTTTCCCCTTATAAAGAACATGCGGAACCGCGACGCCTAACAACACAACGCTAACAAAACAAATAGTACATATATTGTCACTGCTGCATCCAAGAGTCTCCACCGTACTTGGTCATGAGTATGCAGTCTTAAAACAAACTATAAACGGTATAATTTTCTTAATGGACACTGTAGAGATCATTGGTGTGCCCTAGGTCAACGCCCTACACTGACGATATTACGAAGTCCTTGTGCCACACGGGCTTCCGTTGCAGGCGGCTGGACCTGCGTGGGCCAGTGTTGTCTGGGTAGGGTGTGTTGCTAGTGCTCGGCCCATGGCTGGCGGAGAAAGGTCTGGCCTGCTCAGTGGTCGGTGGCTCGTTGGCTGGTGTACTGGGTTTGACACGCTCGTCCATGGTGGGTGTTGGTAAGACCTCCACAGCATCAGGTAGTTCGGGTACTGGCGGTTCCTTGGTTTTCAGGATGTGTCTGCGGTTGCGCCTATACTCCGTGTCGCCAACCTTCACCATGTAGCTCCTGTTGTCGAGACTCTGGGTGCAGGTTCCAGGATGCCACGTGTCCTGGCCAGGCGGTTTCATTCGCACCGTTTCTCCGGTGAGGATAGGCTGCAAAGGCTTGGCCTTCTTGTTATAATAGTACTGCTGTCGCTGCTTGGCTCCGGTCAGTGCCCGAGCATCTCCATTGATGTCAAAACGGGGCTTTAAAAGGGTGCCTGCCATCGGTAGCAGTGTCTTACACCGGCGTCCCATGAGCCGCTGTGCTGGGCTTGTTCCTATTCCCTCGGTTGGGGTGTTGCGCCAGTCCAGTAGCGCCAAGAACTCGGACTGGCCAGAGGCTTTGCACTTGTGGAAGAGATTCTTTACGGTCTTAACGGCATTCTCGGACTTGCCGTTTGACTGTGGGTACCGAGGCGATGACGTCACGTGATCAAGGCCCCAGGTTCGCGCAAAAACTGAGAATTCCGCTGAGGAAAACTGGGGGCCATTGTCTGTTACTAGCACATCGGGAATCCCAAATCTTGCGAAAATTCCTTTGAGCTCCTTTATGACTGCCCTTGAGGTGAAAGATGTCAGATGCGCGACCTCTATGAAGTTGCTGAAATAGTCGGATACGACCAGCAGGGTACGACCGTCATGGTCGCACAGATCAGCGGCTACTTTTGACCAGGGTCTTGCGACAAACTCGTGTTGCTGGATGGGTTCCTGGCTCTGGGCACTGCGATGAGCCAAACAGACGTCACATTTGGCGATGAATTCTTTCAATTCAGTTTGCATCCTTGGCCAGTAGAGGCTTTCACGTGCTCGCCGGATGCAGGCCTCGATACCCATGTGAGAGGAATGGGTGGCTGTCATCAGTTCCTTGCGAAGTGTGACTGGAACAACCAGTTGGTGCCCTTTGAACACCAGTTCCTCTTGCACTGTGAGTTCATCACGTATATCAAAGTAAGGATACAGGCATTGTGGAACATCTGATCTGCTGTCAGGCCATCCCCGACGTATCACTGACCGCAACTCTCGGAGGGTGGGGTCGTCAGTTGATGCATGTTTGATTTGCTGCCATCGAGCTTCACTGACGGGAAGGTACTCCTCGTGGTTGATCTCCTCCAGCTGGTGCGTAAATTCCGACGCATTCACTTCCGGCAGAAAGGCCCTGCTTAGGGTGTCTGCGAGGAACATGTCCCGGCCCTTCTTGTACTTTAGCTCGAGATTGAACTTTTGGAGACGTAGCAGCATTCGCTGGAGACGCTGTGGTGCCGAGTTGAGCGGCTTACGTACGATGGCCTCCAAGGGCTTGTGATCCGTTTCGACGGTGATCCCATCTCTCCCGTATATGTATGTGTCGAACCTCTCACAAGCAAAAACTATGGCTAGGAGTTCCTTCTCTATTTGCGCGTAGCGTGTCTCGGCAGATGTGAGAGCCCTTGAGGCATATGCTACAGGCTACCCATTCTGCAACAGCGCAGCTCCTAGCCCATATTGAGATGCGTCACACTGGAGTGTGACTTCGTCATCTAGGTTGTAGTAGCGGAGAACAGGCGTGCGGGTAACTGCCTCCTTTAACTGGTTTAATGCTGTGACTTGCGCATTTTCCCAGCACCACTCGACATCCTCCTGTGTCAGCTCTCTTAAGGGTTTTGTCAGGTCCGACAGGTTGGGAAGAAATTTGCTCAGGTACTGAGCCAGGCCCAGTAGACGCTGAACTCCTGCTTTGTCTGTTGGGTCTGGCATCTCGCGTATGGCCTTTACTTTGGCTGGGTCGACTCGCAGGCCCTCGCCGGTTGCGACGTGGCCAATGAAAGGCACTTCCGTCTGCCTTAGTACGAGCTTGTCAGCATTGAGCTTGAGCCCGCGCTCTTGACACCGCTGAAGGAAGGCAATCAAATTCTTGTCGTGGTCTTTCGTTGCTAGCTCGTAGGTTTCCCCGTAGCCAACAACGACAAAGTCGTCAGCCACAACTTCTACGTAAGACACCCCTTCAACTAGCTCATGCATTTTCCGCTGGAAGACTTCTGGGGCTGACCGGATCCCAAAAGGCATGCGCTTCCAGCGATACCGGCCGAACGGGGTGTTGAAGGTCGACGTTAGGAAGGATGAGTCCTCGTCCAGTTTGACGTGCCAGAAACCATTTCTCACGTCAAGTTTCGTGAATACTTTGGCTCCGTGCAACCGCGTGGCCACATCCTCTATCGTGGGAAGTGGGTAGTGCTCCCTCTGAATGGCTTTGTTTAGGTCCTTGGGGTCCAGGCACAATCTCAGCTTTCCATTTTTCTTTGGGACGACAACCAAAGAGCTGACCCATGGCGTGGGCGTGGTTACGGTGGCAATGATGTCTTTTCCTACCATGTCGTCCAGCTCCGATTTCAGGGGCTTTCTGAGTGCAACAGGCACCTTGCGTGGTGCGTGCTGTACGGGATTGATGGTCTGGTCAATCTTTATGCGGTACTCGCCATCCAGCTCACCAACGTCTTCTGAGAACACTTGGGGATACCGGCGCAGAAGGCTCTCTTTTGACATGCCAGCTTTAAAAGTGTCATCCTTGACTGCATAAACGGTGGCGTTGCCTGCCTTTGGCTTGTTAATGGCATCATTATCTGTGTACGTGATAATGTTCATGCCGATGCATGCCTTTCGCCCTAGGATCGGGCGGATTTCGTCATTATCTACCAGCTTGCAGTCCAGCAGACACTTGAAACTGTCCCGCCACACTCTGATGATGACCTGTCCAACAACTGGAAGTTTTGAACCCCCATAGGCTGAGATGGCTGAGTTCACTGGTTTGACGTGTCGTAGGTCGGGATCTTTAGCTGCCTTCTTATACAGATGGACTGGGATGACATTACACTGGGCGCCCGTGTCTGCTTGGAATCGTAGACAGTTTCCGGACTCCAGTCGAAGAGTCACGAATTGTGAATCATCTAGTGCGACAGCAGCGATGTCATTGACGGTGTACATTTCCTCGGAGTCTGCTGCGGAATCGAATTCCTCGTCAACCACTCTTACACTTCGGTGTGTGTTCGTTTCGCTCCGTTTGTTGCTGCGGCACATGGAGGCGAAGTGGTTCATTTTCCCACACTCGTTGCATGTTTTGCCGCGGGCTATGCAGTTGTCTGCTCCGTGAAACCGACCGCAGTTCCCGCAGGCTTTCTTAGCGTCGTTGGCTTTATCTCTTTGGCCACGTGGGAATTTCCGGTATTTCCGGTTGAAATTTATGGCGCTCACTGTATCTCCTTGACTGACCTCTTTCATTTGGGCGGCCGTGCTCTCGGATGCACGGCAAATCTCGTCTGTTTTCTGAAGTGTAAGGTTTGCCTCTCTCAGCAGCCTTTCCCGAACCTTCGCGTCGCGGATGCCAAACACCAAACGATCGCGTAATATTTCCTCGGGTGTGATCGATGCGAATTCACCACCTTCGGCGAGTTTCCTCAGAGCCGTCTTGTACTGGTCATACGTCTCGCCGGCTTCTTGAGCGCGTTTGTTGAAGCGATACCGCTCGAACGGAACGTTTTTTCGAGGTTGGCAATACTCCTCAAATTTCTTTAGCACCGCGCCAATTTTGTCGTTGTCTGTCTCGTCGAATGTGGAGTATACGTCTCTTGCGTCTTCCCCGATGATCGTTAGTAGGGTAGCTACTTGCACTGGTTCAGTTTTTTGTCGAGCGCCGTAGCGAGCGCGTAGTTGTCCCATGCGAGGCGAAACTTCTTCCATTTCTCGGCCACGTTGGCGCCGTGGATTTCTAGTTGCGGCGGCGGCGGCAAAGTAAATCCACTGGCCATTGTTTCTCAAACACGTCGTCCGTCTACAGGTTCGTGTTTTCACCAGCTGCCACCATGTAACAATAAGTCCGAGTTCAGTGAAATAGGTCGGTCTTTAATTGTTGTATATCAGTGTACGGTCACAGGAGAACTGCCTATATGGTTATTCATAATCGGGGGTGAATCATATTTCAGATCACGTGTGAGGCATCTCGTTACACTTTCGACGTATAGAATTTCACAAATCTAGCGCAAATTTAGCTTATTAACACACGCACACATGTCAAATATTTGTTAGGTCAACTTACAGTTCACAATGAAGCAATACATTATCTTCAACTTACAGTCCACACTGAATAAAATAAATTATCTGTTATCTTTGTGCTTTGTACACTCAATGCTGTAGCTTAGCTTAGTTTGCGTACATCTTATTGCTTTTAATTCGTGAGGTTATTACAAAATTTCGTCTTACCTAAATTCGTGCTTCGTCGGGGATCAGTATTCCGGGGAGTATTCAAGCACAGTTCCTGCAGGCTATCCGTTCCTCAAGGCTATCAAAAGCAATCTCCTTCCAGTTCAGTATGCTAATAATTGGTTTAAAACTTGCTAGATCCTCGTGACGACCGCTCTCGCTCTGGATTTAAGGGAGATACCTTCCCAAATGTATTTGATATTGATTAATATTGTACCATACATGAAGTTATTGATTGAAATATTTACTGTAAGACAGATTTTTACTAAGATTTATACCATTCATATTTTACACTACATGTAGAACACTTATAACCATCATGTATACAAAGATAGATCTATTTGCTTAAACAAGGAAAGTTCAACAATATAACATTGATTTACATGGAATGCCGTGATACAGAACTAAATGCTACACATCTCAACTAAATATAGATGATGATTCATAGTGTTATCTATATTCAATCAGTGTGTCATGGACTTTTCAAGACAAAGGTATTGTTGTACAGTTTTAATACTTACCAGACTAGTAACCCTCAAGGAGAAGTGAAGTGCTGGCGTGGCCATTAAGCGCATCTAATATTTGTTGCAATGTGTTATCACTTGCTGTGCTGTATTGCACAGCAGAGTTCAGAATAAACAGTTGTATTTTTCAAATTGGAATTTGATTCAATTTAAAAAATTAAATTGCTATTAGATTCAAGTAAATTATCTTCCAAGAGAGTGAAGGAGTGGGGGGGATACTTTTTATCAGGGATGTATACCAAATAATAGAGAAATTTGCTGTTTATTTTTGTCAGTGTTCTGATTGCAGCATAAAAAGTCCCATATTGGTAACACAAACTTGTATCAAACAACTTTTAAACAATAACAACATGAACATCATGAAGCTCTATGCACCTAAGGTGTAGTTGATTTCTATCAAAGTCCTTTGATTTTAATATAAACGGTAACACAACAATAAGTGAAGCTGTATACCTCATTCAAAAAGGTGCAGTTCACTTTTTCTGTGGCGTCAATAGAATTTAAACAGTGATGTAATAGTAACTTTTCAAACTATGGTATTTCATTTATCAAACTGTCATAACAATAAATAACAGTATAAGATGAACTTGTATGTGGATTTGCTGATAGTATTGGAGTTTATGAGCATTTTGTTTGTCGTGATGGCTTGAAGCACTGAGCTGAGTAATAGGGTTTTCAGGTGACCTCAGATTCTGTGACTTGATAAGACAGGTTGTCGTAGGTTAACTTAAGTGTTTTGTTTGCTTCCAATATGGCAATTAGGAGGTCATCCTCTGATGCAGTTGTCAAATTGAGTGATGAGTTGATTGTGGAGATAAGCTGTAGAGTAATAACAACATAAGCATGATTATTGGACTGTGTGATATGTACAGTATCACACAGTTAAGAGCATTGGATACTGCTTGAACAATAATGTTGTCACACCATGTACCCACTGTTGACATTTGTACAATGTAACTCTCCCATGAAATATCAGTAACATATTTCCTGACTAAATCAGAATGGGTAATTAAATGATCTATTCCAGCCATCCAAACTCTTGCATGTAAAAAGCAGCTGTTTGATAAAGCTGATGAGAAACTGCTTTAAAGAAGCAATCACCAGAGCCACCAACATCCATGGTTTTAAACCTAAATGGGAAATCATTTCACTCAGGCATTGCATTGGCAAATGTTGTGAAGTATTACAAGACAGCATGCCACCTTTTAAAGCAATGTGTTTAAATTTCTGTGCTGAAAATACAGCATCCATTGAGAATGTGTCTGGTCTAGCTTGCCAAGGACAACGCCTGTGTCTTTTGGGACGTCTCACACATTTCATACATACAGCATGCAGAGTGTAAAATTTATCACCGAAGTACCACAAGCGCCAATGTTTACTAGAAATACGATATTCGCAAAGGTCCCACGCCCAAGTAATCGATTATGCATGACATTGCTTAGAGCTCTCATGTACTGTATGCTTACACCACACATTTCAATATATTATCATTTACATGAAATTAGCATGTGTTCCATTTCGGGGGACACTCATCATAATTTTGGGTGGGGGTGTGCCACCTGGACCTGAAAACCCTTACCCTATTTCAGACCAAAATATCTGATTTACTATACCCTATTTCAGACCCATACTCCATAAATGTATACCCTATTTCAGACCTATTTTTGAGACTTTTTTCTTTTGCAACAGTTTCCACCTGTTTTTTCTTCCATTTGCCATGCATTGTCTGCGGTGACACATTTCTATATATGCTATTCCAGGCCAAAAACACAAAATCGATACCCTATTTCAGACCAAAAAGGCAAACTCTATACCCTATTTCAGACTAAAAATGTTTGAAAACAATACCCTTTGGGGTGGCACATACCTATATGGCATATATATAAGAGTACTCCCACCCCCCACCACCAGGGTCCCATTGCTGTTTGAAGAGTACAGTAGTTTCATTATATAATATGTAGGATGGTCTTGAAAGAAGGAAGTTCTCACGATATTATTCATCATCCCATGTCCATTTCACAGTAATTTATTGTCTCATAAGAAAGTATACAGAGTCAGTTTTAGCACCACATTCACAGGTGAAATATAGCCCTAGCCCGATACTCTCCCCTGTACTCTACTGTGAGTGAAAATGTAAAAATGCATTGTAAATATACAATAATTCTACAGAATATTAGACAAATGAGAGTCAGGTTTGCACATTATCCACCACAAGTACTGTAAGATACTGTGAGACACGAGAAGGGCATCAGTTTAGTACTGTACTGACATTCTTGTCTTTACAAAGTCTCATTTCCCATGCCATATGGCTATAAACTAACTATTCCTAATCACAGAAAGATACTTTTTCCAGTTGGACTTAGTGAACTTCATGTTTGTCTTGATATTTAGGGACCTATGGCAAACAAAACAAGCATCAAAGTATAATTAGGAATGTTGTAAAATGTGTTCTGTCGCATGAGATAGGTGGGTGGGTGGGAAAGCTAATTGTGGATATTATGTGCATGTAAATTATATTATCGGACGTACCGCTGAAGGATAAATATATTACAGAAGTTTTTCTTGGCGCCATATATGGGTGTAGGAATCGTACCATTCATACAATGACGTAACTATTCCTACCAGTTTACCAAGACTGCACTTCGGTCACGACTTCGGTCACGCAGTTGTAACTTCAGTGTAGCTTTCCACGCGTTGTGATTGCATAAATATTGTACATACTTGGAAGGAAGCGTAGTTCGAGAAAGCTTAACTGCGGAAATGGTATGTTTATAAACCTATTATATTTTTGTGCATGCACTGCTTGACATTCATTCGCTTTTGCCGAGTGCGAGTCCGTGCGGTTGCCAATTCGATTCTCTCTCTTGGATGCGTTTGTATGTTAATAAGAGATGTACTTTCAATGCGTTAATTTTCTCACAATGTAGACGATCTGTGGAAAAACTGGTCGATGCGAAAATACCGACGAATCGAAGGTGGATCGTTTTCGAAACGCTACGGATTTTAACATCGTGCAGCCAAAATAAATCGTAAGGAAGTGCGGCGGCTTTGAATTACATTAATCAAAGGTTTATAGTGACTGTGACTTGTCCTGTGAGCGATGTTATCATTATCAAAGTGTTAGCGAAAGTGTTAGCGAGTTAACGGGCTTGTATTTTTATGATTGGGCTAAATTTTTCGTGTGATTCGGGAATCGATTTGATTAAATTTTAGAAAGATGCATTTCGTTTGTTTACCACAGAAAGATATCTGATTGCCGATGGAATGCAGCGATGAAAGTGATACTGAGGTCCCACTGGTGAGTTTATTAATATTAAGAATGTTTGCTTTGAGGAGCTAGACAGCAGACAGCTGAGATACAATACCCAAATTAAGCCGTATCGGACTGTGTATAATGTATGCCAATGGAAAATTTATGTCACTGCCACCGAAAATATTTTCGTTCATCTCCCCCAAGGAAATCCAATGCAAATAGTTTCCTAAATAGATCCAGGGACCCCCAAGGAAATCTAAGATCGGCGCAATGAAGGGATGCAGATATTTAAAATGCAATGGCCATTTAGCCTATTCAATATATTAAAGAGGATTCCCTTTACTAAAGGAATTAGCATCTACTTAACTTTGTCAGGGATACTAAATGGGGTTGTCTCAGAAAAGAGTGCATTATATTGTTTTGTAGGTTTCTTCAGACAATCAGTCAAGTGTAGAAGAATACACAAGCAGCGAAGAGGAAGGAGAGGTATTTTCAGCTTGCATATTTTATGAAATTGCTGAAGCAAACTTCCCAATATTTTACAGGGTCCCATATATATTTGCACCATTTTTTTCTCAATAAATATAATTGTTTATTTAAAGTCAAAGCATTAGGGAGTGGTTTGCTCATTCACCTGAGCCAGAAGCTCTCTCCTGTACAAATATCAGACTGGTGGAATACCTGTAAAATAGAGACAAGTTCAGAAAGGAAAAACCATTGGTCAGTTGCTTCCCCGGATGAAAAACCTTCTTACTACTGCCGGCCGTGGGAATTTAGCCCACGACCTCCTTGCTTGGAGCTTTGTTACGGAGTCAGGTCCACCACCCCCAAACCGCTTAAGTCAGTCATTTCTTTATCTTGTGTACATTGCAATGGAACTTCATTCACTTCTATAAACTTTTTCCCTCATAATCTTTCTCCAAAATACTGTAAATTGACCCTTGTGTGGTATTTTATATTGCAGGAGTCTGACTTTGCAAAGGTTTTGAATCGTGTGAACCACCATAGAAACATTGCAGCGATACTGGACAATGAAACAGAGTCAGCAACTTCCATTATCACTGTTGCTGATAATTTGAGAGAACTTATTCACTGTCCCAACACCTCCTTGCTATCTACTCCAGCCCCATCTTTACCAACCAACCTCCTCTCTGCCATTCAAGATATTTCACACAGACTGGATACTGACACATTGCCTATTCCAGGTGATGCAAGTGCATCTTCCATCTGTCATGCAGCACGTCAGATTTCTCATTGGTCTTCCGTGTTTGTTTCTATGTTTCACAATGCAAATGCTGCTTCAACTAGTAGTCCACCTGTGTCTGTTTCTGTTGTATCCCAACCACCTGTGTCTGTCCCTAGTGTTGTATCCCAACCACCTGTGTCTGTCCCTTGTGTTGTATCCCAACCACCTGTGTCTGTCCCTAGTGTTGTATCCCAACCACCTGTGTCTGTCCCTAGTGTTGTATCCCAACCACCTGTGTCTGTCCCTAGTGTTGTATCCCAACCACCTGTGTCTGTCCCTTGTGTTGTATCCCAACCACCTGTGTCTGTCCCTAGTGTTGTATCCCAACCACCTGTGTCTGTCCCTAGTGTTGTATCCCAACCACCTGTGTCTGTCCCTTGTGTTGTATCCCAACCACCTGTATCTGTCCCTAGTGTTGTATCCCAACCACCTGTGTCTGTCCCTAGTGTTGTATCCCAACCACCTGTATCTGTCCCTTGTGTTGTGTCCCAACCAACTGTGTCTGTCCCTTGTGTTGTATCCCAACCACCTGTGTCTGTCCCTAGTGTTGTATCCCAACCACCTGTGTCTGTCCCTTGTGTTGTATCCCAACCACCTGTGTCTGTCCCTAGTGTTGTATCCCAACCACCTGTGTCTGTCCCTAGTGTTGTATCCCAACCACCTGTGTCTGTCCCTAGTGTTGTATCCCAACCACCTGTGTCTGTCCCTAGTGTTGTATCCCAACCACCTGTGTCTGTCCCTTGTGTTGTGTCCCAACCAACTGTGTCTGTCCCTTGTGTTGTGTCCCAACCATCTGTGCCTGTCCCTTTGGTTTTGCCCCAGCCGTCTGTGTCTGTCCCTGTTGTACCACAACCATCTGTGTCTGTCCCTGTTTTACCACCACCACCTTCTGTGTCTGTTTCTATTTTACCATCACCATCTTTGTCCGTTCCTTGTGTTTTGTCCCAACCACCTGTGTCTGTCCCTAGTGATGTATCCGAACCACCTGTGTCTGTCCCTTATGTTGTGTCCCAACCAGCTGTGTCTGTTCCTAATCTACCAGAGCAATCCATGTCTGTCCCTTGTGTTGTGTCCCAATCGTCTGTGTCTGTTGCTGTACCTGATTCATCAACACTTGCTGTCTATACGAAGTATGTCACAAATGGGCTGTCGTATTCAGACTGGCTGAATAGCCTCCGTATCCCACGACAGGTGGAGTGCCTGGAAGATGTCAGGAAAATATGGGAGATTGGATCCATCAACTGCCCACCTTTAGCAGAATGGACACAGAAGATGCGGACACACAAGAGAAACAACCACTCCTCAATTTACAGTCAGAGAAAACGGCTTTATTTTTTATTTAAAGAGAACAATTTCGATATTGACAGAATTAAAGACACCTATAACGAATGCAAACCTGGGAAACTATATAAATTGATGTACTCAAAGAAGTGAAAAAAGTTTAATAAATTTAAATTTTTATTTACATATGTGTGTTGGTTCTCTATCTGTTAAGGGAAAAACTGAATACTGTACTTAGACTGAACTGCGTTTGACAACATTAAACTGGTTGCCCTGTGTGTTTGTACAACTAGTCCGGTAGACAAAAAGGACAAAGTAGAAAACTGGAAACTACTCGCCGATATTGCTAGGTTTCTTTACGGCTTTTAAGTCTTGCTGCGCTGGTTTAGAGTCGGCGTTTGGTCAGGCGTATACTCGGGTGCATACGAGCGTCCAACTCTCATGTCCTAAATTACGAGGAGATAGGATTTACCCTGTCACTAATGTTCTCACAAAACGCAATAGCAAAGTCTAAACTTTGCGACAACGTTAAACCATATTCTGCGATGTCGCGAAGTGTGGTCTTTCTATACTTACACCATAGTTCGCGATGTCGCAAAGTGTGGACATAAAACCTAAGGTTATATAACCCAGGGTCCTATGTCCACACTTTGCGACATCGCAAACTATGGTGTATGTATATAAGGACCACACTTCGCGACATCGCAGAATATGGTTTAACGTTGTCACAAAGTCTGGACCTAGTTAAGCCTTGGGTCCTATGTCCATACTTTGCGACATCGCAAACCATGGTGTAGGAAGATATAGACCATACTTTGCGACATGCCTTACAAAAGTTGTGTCGCACAATGTGGGCCCATATATTGCGACAACGCAAACTATGGGCTCACACTTTGAGATGTCGCGAAGGTTGGAGCGAGGTTTATTTCATCCTCTGGTTTTGATCATACAGCCTTTATGTGCATGCATTTTATCGGAGAACGGATGCGATCGCTACAAAATTTGTGTCGCATAATGTGGGCCCATACTTTGCGACAACGCGAACTATGGGATCACACTTTGAGATGTCGCGAAGGTTGGAGCGAGGTTTACTTCATCCTCTGGTTTTGATCATACAGCCTTTATGTGCATGCATTTTATCGGAGAAGGGATGCGATCGCTACAAAAGTTGAGTCGCATAATGTGGGCCCATACTTTGCGACAACGCGAACTATGGGATCACACTTTGAGATGTCGCAAAGTGTGGTGTTATCAAATGGATCGCTATTCGCGTCAGGGCAAGGTTCAGGGCAGGTTCCTCCTAAAGTGTGGTCTGCCCCACACTTACGGGCGTACTTCGGTTCTTTTGAAATGTGCGCGTTACCACAGCATCCAAGTAGGATCCAAGTACATGGTCGAGAATATTCGTGTTTCTTGTTCACATTTAAAGTTACTATGCTCAAAGTGCCCTTTAGACGTACGTTAAAGCTCTAGAGTGAACCCACCCAATGTATCAGGAACTGTCATCAGAATGACAGAAAAAAAGGCCAAGCATAGGCCCACAAGCATAAGCACATGAAACTCAGACTTGACAGTGAAGAAAGTAAAGATACTAGATGGGTTGTGTCTCAAAGGTGGGTTTTATTTAGGCATTATCGTAAGCAATTTCCGTAAGCGAGCACTTCATCCTGAGCAAGGGTGATCACTTGAAGCTCTGTACTGAAACTCTTTATTGTAAGTCCATGGGAGCTCCAAGAGACTTTTCAGCAATATATTTTACAACTGTGCACAAATTTAGACCAAATTGTTCTATAAGCGCTCCTTGTAAAGGCTTCCAAGTACTCTATGCGGGAGACAGGTCCAACCGAACAAAACTATTTACCTATATTACAAAACTTGCTTGACCTTGCGTATGGTTCGGCCAAGGCTTTACTTCGTTTTTATGTTTTCTAAACTACAAGTGGCACAAACTTGCACCAACGAAAAGAGCATATTACTGGTAGGTAATCCACCCTAAACTACTTTCTTAAACAACTGATTGTCTTGTTCAGTACTACATTGTAATAAAAAGGCAATCCCAAATTTCTTCGTAAAAAAATGGTCACGATGTAGTCCTACTTGGCTCCCGTGGCATGAAATTACAAAACTGTTATACGGCGATTGTTGAATGAACGAGCGGTATCGCGACCTTAATATCGGCGATACTACTGCATTAGCGTCGTGATTATTATCCTAACAGAGCTCAGGAATAAATTGGTCGATGCATGAAAGGACTTGAGTTACTGCTACTCACTCTCAAGGCCATGTCCTAAATTACTAGGAGATAGGATTTACCCTGTCACTAGTGTTCTCACAAAACGCAATAGCAAAGTCTAAACTTTGCGACAACGTTAAACCATATTCTGCGATGTCGCGAAGTGTGGTCTTTCTATACTTACACCATAGTTCGCGATGTCGCAAAGTGTGGACATAGGACCTAAGGTTATAACCCAGGGTCCTATGTCCACACTTTGCGACATCGCAATCTATGGTGTAGGAAAATAAAGACATAGTTCGCGATGTCGCAAAGTGTGGACATAAGACCTAAGGTTATAACCCAGGGTCCTATGTCCACACTTTGCGACATCGCAATCTATGGTGTAGGAAAATAAAGACATAGTTCGCGATGTCGCAAAGTGTGGACATAAGACCTAAGGTTGTAACCCAGGGTCCTATGTCCACACTTTGCGACATCGCAAACTATGGTGTAGGAAAATAAAGACATAGTTTGCGATGTCGCAAAGTGTGGACATAGGACCTAAGGTTATAACTCAGGGACCTATGTCCAAATAAGGCGATACTACTGCATTAGCGTCGTTATTATTATCCTCGCAGAGCTCAGGAATAAATCGATCGATGCATGAAGGATTTGAGTTACTGCTAGTCACTCTCTGACACTTCTTCACATTCCTCTGAATTAGCATCTGAAAAAACATCTCCCGAAACTAATTGCTTCATCAACGCCGACGCCTCTTCCTCGCTGACCTCTGCTATCTCCTCTGGCATCTCCTCTGGCATTTCCTCCGGCATTTCTTCTGATTGTGCATTCATAACTTCCAGAACGTCAAGTAATGGTGTCATCAATCTTGAAGAAGAACCAAAATTATCTTTTTACTTTAGCCCATGGAACGTAACAAACCTTTTTTGGCCTTAGGGTGGGGAATTTGCACATTTTGGGAGGAAAGTGCCCGGGGGTTATACCGATGGAGGGGGGTGAGGTTACATACTTACTCGGTTCTGAAACCATGCTTAAGGAACGTTTTCTTGCCAGCTCCACAAAAGCGACATCGGCTTTTGCACCGCCAACAACGAGGGTAAGCACGCCTCTCGACTCTGTCGGTGTTCTCGTCGAATCGTTCTCGCACATGGAACAGAACAGGGGGAGGAACTGGTTTGTCCTCTGAAAGGTTCCCCTGTGCTTTCATGGCCTTCAATTTGGACGAAACAAGGGTCAAAAGTTCAGGCGTTGGCTCAACTCCTGGACTCCAGTCGCCCAACCTGCACTTTGCAAAGGCTTCCTTCGTCTCTGGGGACGCGCATGAAAGTAGTTGTCCGAACAAAGCGCAGACACCTTTCAACACGGGGTCACCCCTGACCTTATCCACCGAACGCAATCCAGAAATGCTGGCGTACGAAAAGATGGCAATTTCCAACAGCTCAATTACATCGGATTGCAATCGTTTGTTTGACTGCTTCTGACTCTCGCTATGGGCCCCTGTTGATGTGCTTGCCGACGCCATGCTTGATTTTCGATCTTTTTGCACGTGACTGTCCTCGCACACGGTGGTTCAAATAAGGACCCGCTGACCAAGGTTACGTGCTGAAGTCACAATCATTCCCCAGTCAGTTGTTCAATCTTTTTACGATCATGCCGTCTGGAGTGTTATCCTTCTTGCGTCCCCTTTACGATATTGCCGTTTGGCAATATATTCTAATGGGAGGGTTTTGCCAGAAAGACCAAGAAGGCAAGGAAGGCATGAAGATGATCATGTCCTTTGCGATGCAAGAAGTGGTCGCTAACTTCATGTGCAAGTTGTTGGACGCGGATGCATTCAAACACCTTCGCGAAAAGGTTGAAGAAGCAGACTCTCTTGCAGCTACTGGAGGTTGGAAAGTTGGCGAAAGGGCAACAAAAAAGCTAGTTGAGTGGTGCCAGGATCAGTGGCGCAGGAAACAACCCGTGTTTCCACATGATGACAGGCGATATTCGGTTGGTGAGCCCTGCTGTGTGCCATTGTTTGGGCCAGCCATGCCGTTGTGCCACCGTTGTGGCACTCCATGTCCTGAATGTCGCATTGAATTGGGCCATGACATTCCTGAGGAACTATTATCTGCACGTGCTCTAAACAGTACTGCAGATAGTCTCTCAGATGGAGAAAGTGCGATGGACGAAGCAGAAGATGATCGGCAACCTTCTCCTTCACCGTCCCGCATGACATTGAGAAGCAGATGAGAGCGACCACACTGCAGGCGAGGCGTGTAGTTTACAGAATCCAAGTTTGACAAGATGACAACACAATACAATGGAAAGTGGGATTTTCGTACTGTACGTATGAGGACTGCTCTATACAGTGTATTTTGAAATCATTGAAGACGTAAACAATAGTGTTTTGGGTTTTGATTCCTTTGCTCTCCGACTCTGGAACAGGGTATACAAATCACTGTTTCACTCTGGAATAGGGTATATTTTTCGTTCAGTCTTGCCCTGAACCAGTGTTGATATTTCTTCTTGCCATAATCCTATTCTGGAGCAGTGTATCTATTTTCATAATTTTTTTTTTCTGGTCACAGGGACTCCGTGGCACACCTCCATACTAAATTTAAGAGAGTGCCCACCTCTGGACCCTACAAAAAATGCAGGAAAATGCATCTGAGAGAGCCTAGAGTTCGAAAAGTTTCTGGTCGGAAATATAATAGTATTTTATATAGTATATTGCCACAACATTGTGTTATATTATCAAATCATTGCCCTCCCCCATCATAAATAATGACCACTCCAATACAACAAAGTTATTCTGTTTAATTTTCCATTAAATATATATAATACTATAAGAACAGGTCTTCCATCAAAATATGTTATGATCCATTTTTTGTTTTTGTCTGCCAAGGATATGTTCGGTATGTCACTGATTCATACATGTATTTGGTACATGTTTTATTGCAATTGTTTTTTGGCAACTAGAAATACAATGCAGATATCACCTGGAGTACTATCTATCTGTATTTTGCTTGTCCTTTTCAAATGAGTATCTGAGTTTTATCACAATATTGGGATCTGGGATTGTGCTTTGGTCATTGTTGCTGGTCGAGTAGATAAAGAAATCACCCCATGCAACGGCAAATTATCCACGTCATTTATAACCGTTGAATTGCTTGGGCTTTATCAACATCTTGTTGTATAAAATCAATTCCATCGGTGCTCTATGGCTTTTCACCACAATGAACTGCTAAGACACCTCTGGAGGTTGTACGACGTCAGAGTGATGAACATTAGATTTCGAGATGGCAACCCGCTTGGAATTTCCAAAAAGTGTGATACTACTGCATTAGCTTCATGATTATAACCCTGGCAGAGCTCAGGGGAAATTACATTTTAGGTTAATTAGATTATCGTAAGGGTTTGAACATCCACATGTGATGATCTTGCAAAGGACTGCCATCATGATGTTCCTTAATCACCTCAGCCCTTGCATCCTGAGTATACAGCTCAAAACTGTTAGACTTCCTAGGAAAAAAAAATTCATACAATCTGTATATTTGAAATATCAAATGCTGGTTATTATCATACAACATATTCCAAAATGGCTGTAGCATGAATAAAACCTTTCATCTGGTAGAAACAAAAGTAAGAGTAGATGTTTCTTTTACTCACCATCTTCCTGCTCTCTTTATTGTGCTATCATCAGCCCCACAACGAGCAGCCCATCGTGCAGCTGATCTGCGGATGCTATGCGTTGTGTATGGCTTGTCAAATAGGGTTTGGCACATCTAAGAATACATTTTAAATTTAATACCTCATTAGCATTACAAATATACTTATATGTATATACTGTATGTATCTATAAAAAGAAGAAAAAAAGCTGATTCAAAGGGCCATAGTCCTTTGCATATTGGAAAACTTAATTTCATCGAAGTATAAAACAATAACAGATGGAGCTCAGCAATTCATACCCATATAGTTGAAAATATAAGTTGATCATTATTGACCCTTTTGCAACAGGGGATCATCATCAGACATATTCCCTGACAATATAGATAACATACCTCAGAAAATGCTTTTCTGTAAGATGAAACACCACGGTTGGTGTGCAGGCATCTCATGTTGTTTTTGCCCACCCTTGGAAACAAATATCCACTCCTTATCCCTATAAACAAATACAGAAGAATAAATGTCACCCTTTCACTTCTGAGGGTGATCATACAACTTCAATTTTCTCTTTCAGTCTCTCACCAGAGATTCATAACACCACTTGATAGTTTACTCAGATCTGCACAGTTAATTTTTCTACTAAATAAGTATTGGATGAATAAAAGCATACCTGTTGACAACAACCATACAAAGAGGGCTGATACTGGACAAAGCACAGCATTCAGAGGGTTTGCCCACAAGGTAAGTGTAACACCTGTGTTATGCAAATAATATACATAATTTATATTGAAAAATGGTACTACAGTACTTATTGTTATCAAAAACCACACTACTTAACACACACAGTACCTTTAGCATGCCTATCAGCTTTGGACCATGGAATTTTTACCTCCAGCCTTTGTGGAATGTTGCCAGAGTTCACTAAAATGTGAAACATGCATATACAATATATAACTCAAGTGGTTTTCAGTTGCAAACTTTTGTCTTTTCATTGCAAAAGCAGTTTATTTTAGACACATCTAAATTATCAAATGGTCCACCTGTAACCTACATAATGTAACATGCTGTATTACTACTTGCATACTGTATACTTGAAATGCACTCTACATAGTTAAATTTGAAACAGAGAAATTAACAAAATTCCCATTTTAGGATGTTTGCATGTTATGATATTTGCTGCTAACTTTCCATTCTCTATTTTGTCTTTTTTTTTACTTACGATTGTAATTTGATGGAAATTTGATGTGCTTGACTTTCAGGCGAAGAGGTTCTTCACCTCTTAAAAACAGTGCAAATGAAAAAAGTGTCACTGTTGACATCCAAAGTCCACGAAGTCCCTGAAACATCAAACAATCACAATTAAGGACTTGCCTAGATGGGGTTTACTGTTAAAAGAATTTATATTTGGGCCTGATTTTTTTACTGTTAAGTGTTATGCAGACCAACCCCCCCCACCCCCCCCCCCCCCCTCCCATCTAGGCCCTCTTACTTGATAGTTTGCCACATATATTATATATTTCTCAGTTTATTGTTTTGACATGCAACTTGAATATGTATGTTTAATTCTTAATACTGTAATAAAGTATTCCTTATATTTACTATACATAAGGATTAATTCAAAATTATATAATTTCATAAACATATAACTTGTTTATTAATTCTTCTCTTCTCCCTCCCCCATCTTGATCCCATGCACCCAATATAATTATTATATAAAAATATAAGTATTTTGAAAACTTTCACTAATTTCAGTTCTGAATAGTGTACCTGTATTGTATTCATGCAGTAGTTATGGATCCTCAAAATATCCTGCAGTTTGAAAGGTGGAGCTTTCTTTGGTTCATAAGGGGTCATACCCCTTTGGACATCCTTGCGACGGGGTCTCCTTGCTCTTTTCAGCAACTGTTTAATAGTTTGCTTCACCCCTATATGATTAAATATTTTTTTGAAAATGAGTGACTGCTACCACGAAAGTATTGTATGCTATTTGTATATAAGATATTGGGGTAATTGACTTTCAAAATTTGTGCAATTTGTTACCAGGATCTTCCATTGTATTGCCACTTGGAATAACATCAATGATGTCCCCAGTGGCACTTCTCACAATGCTCTCCTTGTATGGCCCAACATGTCCAAACTTAGTAAACCAGAACCTAAGAAGATAAGTTGACCAAGAGGTTATTGGCATCCCAGAAGCGTTGATTGAATGCAATCGTAGAAACTTTGAATAATCTTGTCCCTAAAATAGAAAAACTTCAATTCACCTGAAAGCAGCCTCATGGCCCTTAATACTGGGGGGATGGAGACCTTTACACTCCAGCGAGCCAATTTTTTTTCTCTTGGGTTCACCAAGGTATTCTATAAAAGAAATAAAAAGTTATCATACAAATATTCGCACCATTAAATATTTTCTAAACGAAAGGTGCGTTAATACACGGTTGGTTACCGATTAAACATGATGCATTTTTTCGTTGTAATTTTATACTCTAGAACATAAACCGGGGCGTTTCGAAAGCAATCCATTCCTTTTTCATATGAAAAAAAAAAAAAAAAGAGAAAACGCAGCAGCCCTCTGGGGAGCGATCACCGCCATAAATTAATAGGCAACAACACAATTAACGCACTGAACAAAAGAATATTTAATCATACGCATGAAAGTCTTTACGGTGGCCGCCATAAATGGCCTTTTGTTTGGACCAAAGAGAACGGCATTGTCTCCTTCTTGTGCAGCGAATCTCTCAAGCGCCATCAAACGGAGCTCGTACGTTCTGGCTGTTTTAGGGTCGTGCACTTCGACCTCATTTCTTTTGGCAAGATGTTCGCCGGCCGCCAGATTGTGGGTCAAAAACTCACGCACATCTACATTATCGTCATTAGATGACAGATACGCCACGATATTTGGGCTCCTCAGCTTAACTTTCTTGACTTTTGGCATATTAATCGGAACGAATATCAAAAGAAGATCACTGCATAAAATACACAATAGACATGACGTCACATATTTGCTTCTATTTTATTGGTTCTCTGGGTAGGAATATCATACAGAGTCATACAATTGATACCGGTGAAATAATCGTTCAATATCTCACCAGAAATTAATGTCATGCAGCTGCATTGGAAAAAAAAACTTGTTCAAAGGAAAACTTATTAAATTATAATTATCACCAAATCTACCTAGGAAAAGGAAGAAATTAATATTAAGTAGTAAGTATGTAGTAAAGTACTGGCTTAAGTAAAATGATACTAACTGTGGTAAATGCAAATTGACTCTTCTGGCATATAAATCAGAATAATTATGTATCTTTTAGTTGCAAATTGATTGTTGACCTTGAGTCACTGATTGGGGCATTGGCTCATCAGTGTTATCTAATTTGAACTTGTTTAGATTATGGCAATTTTTTTCTGCCCACACCAGCTACTAAATACAGTTAATCTCTTCTGAACATTAATTTATATACAGTAATGTTGTATAGTACAGCTAAACAACTAATTCAAAAAAGCAAAAGGAAATGCAGCAATAAATTACACTTCTTTTCCTGATGCCAAATTGATAAAATAATAATTCATAATAATTTCTAGTTTAGTGAAACATCATTCTGTTTATACACATTTCATAATAGTATATGTACTATTATTTATAGCAAGGGAAAGGGAGGGGGGGGGGGGGGGGAGCTTATTAGACTGAGAGAGGCATATTTCTGGGCAGTTAAAAAACTGCATGTTCAAACCAAAACTCACAAGTTCTTGAAATACGAAAGGTTTTACGATTTTTTTACTCCAGTGTGTTCAAAACTTTGACTGAGCACTGCAGGTATAATTTCACAGAGGACAAATATTTTGATCTGTTCTTTGATAGACTGAAATGGTTTACTCTAATCAAATGCACAGAAACACCAACAATTTTCTGTCGTGAAAATGTATAGCATTGCAACAACCAAGTTTTACCGCGATCACAAAATGTTCGATAAACTCGAAGCATTATGCAGAACGAACGAATTGAGTGACGTGACAAAGTAAATTTACGTGTCTTACCTTCCCCTTGGAGCTATCGGCCGCCCTTCAAGCACTATTTTCTGTCTTGAATTGTTTCTCGGGCCTTGCTCTTGATCATAACTTGCTTTTAAGCGCCAGTAACCATTTTAGGCAGTTCAAATGGTTTATAAAAGTTCGATCCAAGAAGGTAAATGCGAGTCAGCTGTGAACGGTGGACCGATTATCTCAGCTATAAATCAACCGCTAGTGTTTCTCCGATCGGATTTTTCGTCTTGCTTCTTGGTGTACCGTTGTTCGCTTGTCTTGTCATCGCCTTTGAAGGCCATCGTGTTAGTACAGTACCTTCCCAGGTCGACACTAGATAACATAGGGTAGAGGACCCCTGAGTTTTCGGAATATTTCCGACTTTACGATGACGTCACACGAAACCACAATTCGGAAAAACAAGATGGCGGACATGCGAGAAATAACATCGCTTCTTTTCATCATAGTTTTGACGATTATAATACATATTGAACCTCGTGGCGAACTAAACTGTAGAAAATGTGACGTGTCCTTCCCGCTGGTACGGTGTAATCGTGTCGTACCAACGGGAAGGACAGAGTGAAATAACTCGACTATTTTAGTCGAGGATCATTTTAAGTGAAGAGTAAGTGTATCTTCTATAAAATCAAGTGGCATCTCTTCCTTTGATGGTGATTTAGACAACTGAGGCGAACTAGACTGTGGAAAATGTGATGTGTCCTTCCCGCTGGTACGATGGAGTTCGATCGTACCAGCGGGAAGGACAGCGGGAAATAACCAGACTATCTTTAACCGTATCTTCAGTCGAGGATATACAGAGTAAAGTGTACCATCGGAAACTCAAGTAGAATTGCTTGACTGAATTATATTTGACACAAAATGAGCCTCACAGTGAAGCAGAGTATAGTAAAGTATGGTGTCCTTTCCGCTGGTACGCTGTCTTTGGATCGTACCAGCTGGAAGGAAAGAGTGGAATAACTCAATTATTTTAGCTTAGGATGTTAAGAGTAAATATATAATCTCTCCTTTAATTGATGTCTCATACTGCTATCAAAAAGACTACTGCAGGAAAAATGTTGACAGATAATTTTGCTGAGCTGCCTTCTTGGGTGCCTTGAAAGCTCACAAAGGAGGGCAGGAAGACAAACAGAACTTTATATATTATGTGTATGGTTGGGTTGATTACTGTGTGAATAAAGAAAAAAATATGTGACACAAGAGTGCTTGTAATGTGTCATTGCTTTACAAATTGACCCCTTTCCCCCTACCCATTGTGCACAGATCATTCATGCACAAATAATACAAATTATCCCAACCCCATACAAGAGCATGTTATGAGAATGAAACAGTTAAAATCATGACTTTACAATAACTTCAATGACTAAGAAATTACACATTTCCAAATTTATGGGTCACTATATTTATCTCATGGGATGTTCCTGGCATAAAAGATAATTTTTTTGGTGTAACTGACATTATACGAGACAACCTGAAATGTTCTGTACACACCTTCGGCTGCCTTTTCTTATTATATGGTAATATTTGACCATTCATATATTCAGTTACTGTCATGTCAGCAGTGTTGCTGAAATACCTCTGATGTTTATATTAAAAAGTCATGACCACTTATAATGTTAATATATACCAAGTATGAAAGGGATGTTCTATATGTACCATCACTATGTAAATCAAACCAACTGAGCAATTTGAAATAAAACCAGCTCGTGCTCACAAGGCAGGTATAAATACTTCTAATCTGCTAACAATTCGTGCGGCATTACAACTACCACTTTAAGAAATATTGCAGCCCTGGAAATGCTATTTGAATATCTTTATTTTCTCGCTTATCAAAACCCGTAACTCGTCGATTTTCCAGCAACCGTGAAATACAGAAGTTATTAGGGGTTGGGACTGGGTTCTAGTTAAGGTAAAAACGCGCGGAAAAGAAGTTTGACACGACTTTGTCAAAGAACCTTGGTCGAAAGCGGCGCGTTCATGGATTCTCCTCCGACATCACCGGACATTTCGTCCTCCAAGTCTAAATTATTTGCATCAACGTGGGAAGAGATATGGAGGATCATTTCAGCGTATGAATCGGAGACAATCAGCAAATTTTGTGTTCGACGAGTGGATAAATCTTTCGGATCAAAAGGTCAGTCGATTTTACCGCATGTCAGTCTTTGACACCCTGATATCAAACAAAAAAATTATGCTCTCTGAAATGTTATATGCATGTATATATTTAGCAGGATCTTTACAGGAGTACCAATGTGGAATAATTATACATTCTTCTTAAGCATTCTTGTGCAAAGTTTGAATAACATACGGAGGGGGTGGGGGTAGGGATGGAGGAGGCTCGGGTCAGGAGCGATAAGCATTTTCATAAATGTTCCATATCTTTTATTGCAACAGACTGGACCGGGATTTCACACCAACGCGTGCACTTTTGCAGCCCACGCACCAGCAAGATATCAATCCCGTTTGATGGAATACCCTTCCTTTACGTCGGAGAGAAAGAGATGTGGTGCCACCACGGACCAGATAAAAATGCGAGCAAAAAAAGGAAGCGAAAAGAGAAAGCGATAAGCGAAGACGTAAGCCCCGTAAAGTCCTCTCTATTTCAACCCTGCATAGAGCAAAGGAGGCTAATCTAATGCAGTTGTGTTTTCTGTAGGCACAGGATCACGCATTTTTAAAAAGGAGAAACTACACTCAAGACTCCAAAAAAATGAACTGTCCTGTGACAATCTACGTCAAGCAAGTCGTAAAGTTCCCAGACTTCAAGGTAACAAAGCAAGCTGGTTACGAAACTTTTATGGTCAAACCCCCCACCCCCCTTCCCCACAACACCTCCCCCCTCCTCTGCCCCCTTCCCCAAACCACCACCTCCTCTTCCGGTTCGGAAAAGACAGTTTTAAAACATATTTTCCATTCTTAGGTGCAAACAAATAATGAACGTGAGCTGAAGGTCGCGTCAAAACGCCTTCGTTACATCCTAGACAGCCATGGGGAGGTGAAGACCGAGATGCGGTACTATTACAGCCTCCCAGATCCATCGGACCACAAATTCCATCTAACAGGAGTGGTAAGCGTGTACCTCTGATGAACAGTTGACATTACAGCCGGGTCACCAAAACAAGATACAATCTTATCGTTCTCTTTGCAAAACTGTTTTCAGGCTGCTGGACTTCGGGAATCGGTGGATACCGAAATAGCTAAGAAAATTGCAGAACTCACCATGCAAGGCGTGCGAAAGCGAGGCGAGATGCGGAGGCACCTAGATAATTACGTCCGGAACGAAATGTTTAAGGGCCGACGATCACCACCAACTAACCGTCGGCGATATTTCCCCAGGAGAAAGGACCTGGACTACCACATAGCTAAGGCCAAAATGGCCAACCGCCTGGCCAAGCTTGACCAGGACAACGTCGAAGCCATGCTTGATGATTGGAGAAAGTCCCCCGCAGACAGCTTCTACTTCCGCAAACGTGGAGAGGTAGACATCGCTTGTGTGGAAACACGCAGGAAATCTGCTGATGCTGACGACGACGACGACAACGGGGAAGACGATGGCGAAGATGACGAAGAAGACCCCGAACCCCAAAGCAAACGCGGAGAAACAACGCTCCTTTTCTGTTGCCAAACAGAAGAACAGAAAAGGCTTCTGCGAAAGTACGGCAACGAGATTTGCTTGCTGGACGCAACATACAAGACAACGCGTTACGCCCTCCCGCTCTTCTTCCTTTGTGTTCGCACAAATGTGTGTTATCAAATCGTCGGGACATTCGTAAGCCAGTACAGTACCACAGAGGCGATAGCAGAGGCCTTACAGATATTTCAAACTTGGAATCCCTCGTGGCATCCTCCTCACTTCATGACAGATTTTGCTGAGGAGGAGATACAAGCTGTCGAGAAAGTTTTTGAAGGTACAGTTTACGATAGTTGACATAGAACATCATTCGCCTTTCTCTCATCATTCTCTCATCATTTTGTGAAATGCTATTATTAACAACTTTTGCTCTATTTTCGTTCATTCTTATAACATTAAGGAACAAAAATCATATCAAAATATTACAAGAACATGCACTGAAGAATAACCCACCTGCCTACCCACTTTAAAAGTCGCTCTTACATTTTCTGCCACGTCACCCAGGTTCTACTGTGGTAATTTGCGATTTTCATCGGGAAAAAGCGTGGTGGGAATGGACAAGCAAGGCTACCAACGGCGTTCTGAATGTGCGAGACCAGGTTTTGTCGCAGCTGAGAAAAATAGCCAGAGCACGAACTGTGGTAGAAATGGACGAGGCGATTCAAGCTTTGCTGAGCAGTGATACCTGGAAGAAAAACCAAAGATTGAGAAACTGGTTCGAAAAAAAATGGCTTCCTGCAAAAAAGGTAACTACAAATGATCAGCTTACGAACGAGAATAAGAAATTGCTCTACAATATTTCTGTAAGCAGAGACAAGGTAACGGGCTATTTTAAAGTTGTTTCTTGTATGATTAACGGACGCTTGCGGCTGCTTAAAGCATTGCCGGAATAATGGTAACATCGTATCAGTGTGCAGGTATTTTAAATTCGCGGCGACACGTTATGACATTTCTTCTTTGCAGCGCTGGTGTCAAGCATTCAGAGGTCCTGATTACATCGTCGCGGTGCACACTAACAACGGCATTGAGAGGCAGAATGAAACCTTGAAATACAAGTATCTTGATGGCTATAGGCATTGTTCCCTCAGTGAATTACTCACTGTCCTCATTGAGCAATTCTTCCCTGACTCGTACAGAAAGTAAGCATGCAGTTACGATAGTCCTTATACAGTGTGTTTGAATTAATAATTGATTGGGAATTAATCAATCCAGGGCCCAAGAGTGTTTCCGTAATAACATCGTAATAATGACGAGCTTTATTACCACGAACGTGCAAACTCTCCTTTGTTTCCTCCTATTTGTCTTAAACCAAAGCAATTACACGATCATTTTAGACAAGCAATCATCCTAAATCGACTCAACGACAAACACTTTGTCATTTCAAGGAACGAATATTTCATCTTTTATCTTTTATGTATCGGCTTCATTGCAGGTACGTCGACCTCAATGTGCGTTGTTCATCAGGATTTAGTCAGTACAGTTCGAAGGTACCGGAATTTCTGCATAATCATCCGAAAGATGTCGTAAAGCACATTGTCACTTTAATGGACGACCAAGACCTTGCAAGCCAGGAACACGTGAAGATGGTGGGGGTTGGAAGCTTTGTCGTAAATGGAAAGACGCGAGTGCACTTCGGCGACAAGTCCAACTACCCATTTTGCGAATGCTATGAGGGCAGCACACTCGTCTTCCATGTAAACATTTCATCAAGATCTTTTCGTGTATTCCAGGTTGGGGATGGGACAAACTTAGTCCGCTGTACCGAGAAAGCCCTCTCCTCTCCCTCGACGAGATATGCCTATCTAACGAGGGCCAGTACTGTCATCCTCAAGGGCAAACTGATCCTGATCCGGTGGAGGAGGTTCATGGTGGCGAGTCATCCCCGGTCCAGTCTCTGCCACTGCCCCCCAGAAGGAGAGCAAAGTCAACTGTCCTGCAAGTGCACTGCAGGACGGTGTTAAAAGAGATTTTAGGTTGTACCTACTTGATCAAAGAAACACAGGCTCTGCAGGAGCTTGCAAGCGACATTGACAAGCTCTACAGCAAAGCTAAGAGATTGACCCCCTCCGAATATGGAGTTCCCATGGGAGAGAATGTCCTTCCGTGTGCAGTGCAGGAAGAAGCCACGCAAGAAACGCCAAGTGAAGTGCAGGAAGAAGCCACAGGAGAGCCACCATATAAAAAGGCGAAAACAGTGCCACTACCCAAAAAGAAGCATGGCGCTAGAAAGAATCCCGGAAGTGGACGTTTTGGGGCGAAAGCAGAGTGGCAACGGAAATTCGTCAAGATTACCAGCATTGACGCCATGCACGTCAATACTGAAGCCAAATGCACCAAAAGGACTTCAAGGCCCAAACACAAGGTAAATAAGAAATCGGCGTCCACAACTCCAACCATAACAAGAGAAGCAGCCACCAGATCCCCTGGAACGACAAGTGACGCAGCCACCAGATCCCCTGGAACATCAAGTGATGCAGCCACCAGATCCCCTGGAACGTCAAGTGACGCAGCCACCAGATCCCCTGGAACATCAAGTGACGCAGCCACCAGATCCCCTGGAACGTCAAGTGACGCAGCCACCAGATCCCCTGGAACGACAAGTGACGCAGCCACCAGCCCTGGCACGAGAACTGACGCAGCCACCAGCCCTGGAACGGCAAGTGTAGCCCCTGTTGTACAAGCCACAGGAACCACACATCAAGGGGATGAGCGGTTTGGGGAAGATACTCGTGGAACGCAGTGCAGTACGAATAGTTTTGTGTTCCTCTTACAAGGCAGGTCGACGCACAATGCTTCAAGTTCTGAGGTTGACGCCGTCCTTACGCATGGTGATGCTTTACATCGGTCGTTCAACAGAAGCCTTGGCCGACAAGCATGTGGCAGACTGTCTCTGGAAGAGGTACAAAGATCCACGGAAAACGTAATGGGGAGTGGGAAGCACTCCAAAGTTCAATTTGGAAGCACGCTTCACGGAGATGTTCTGGCCGACAGTGCTGAGCAGCCGTTCGCCACCCTGTATGAAGCAGCTTGTACAGCAAAGGAGGCAACTGGTGCATTGCTGAGAATAGCAGATTACACAGTTGCCATTGCCGTACAGACAAATGGACAGCTGACGTTGTTCGACTCACACGCACGGAACAAGGATGGCTTTGTCAGTGCAAATGGTACCGCAGTGGTGCTAAAGTTCCAAGACGTCAGCTCCTTTCATGGGTATGTCAAAAGGTTTGTCCTGTCCGATGGCACTGGGGATCCAACACTACGTGAGCCTGGGTCCGTGTCCCTGATCAAACGATCGTTTGAGCTGCTGCCATTGTACGTAACCAGTGATGACTCCCTCCAGAACTGGATGACACATATTCAAAGAAAGGAACAGATCAGGTAATTACCCAGATGTCTAAAGTTACTGTGCAAGCAACATCAGCATGCCTAAACATCACATTTTCCTTTAGGCCAGAAACTGCTGACAGAAATGGAACAGCAACGCTGGTGGAGGCATTTAACATTACCATAAGGGAACTGGACCTAGCAACCCTTAGACCAAGAACATGGTTAAATGATCAGGTATCATCTGCAAACTAATAACCTGGCTATTGTTTGTTTGTTTTAAAGCAACAATAAATATCCCTTGTCAAGTACACAAAAAAGAAAATTAATAGGTTCAGAAAAGCTAGTCACAAAAGAAGACTCCAGTTCCTTTCAGCACTTTAATAAACTTTGACTGTCGTAGAGTTATATTTTATTGATTGACTTGCTCATTAGTTACTAATTTGTTTGTATATTCATATTCACAGATCATTAACTTTTACATGAAACTGGTTGAGGATCGATCCAAAAAGGTACAATGATGCAGTAAACTAAAAATATTGCACAATACATTGTGGATGCATGGCAACATAATTAAAATATAAAAATGTAGATATACCATAAACCCTCTTACCTACCCAGATCATAATATGGAAAACCAGCTCTAAATAGAACTAGATTGATTTTTGCTCAGAACAGTGCTCAAAGCGCCAGTTCCGATTACTTCACGGCATCCAGTTCTCACACATCCACTCTTAGTTGATTCAAGTAATACAAACTTAGATCAAATACTTTTTAGTTTCATTACAGTCTAATGTGCTGTGCACAATATGTTTACAGAATCCAAAGATGCCAACTGTCTACAGTCTGAGCAGTTTCTTTTACCAAAAGTTGTCAAAACAAGGATATCAAGGAGTGATGAAATGGATAGCAAAGGTATTGAGAAACATCTCATGGCTTCAGCTGGAGAGGATTGTGGTGCTATTATTATTATTATTATCATTATTATTATTATTATTATTATTATTATTATTATTATTATTATTATTATTATTATTATTATTACTATATTATTAATTTTTTTTGTAGCATCTTCATCATACAATCTAAATCTGACAAAAAAGTATATTGTGGGTTACACTAACGTTTTTTTATTTTTGTGTGCACAAGGATAACATACTCTCTTTTGACATCATCTTGGTGCCTATTCATCTTGGCTATCACTGGGCTCTTGGAGTGAGTATTTAGAATTGTAATATCTTTGTTTTTAGAGAGGGAGGGGGGGGGGAGGGGGCTGGGAAAATAAACTAGCAGCTTGGGGTAATCCCTAGTAGGAAACTGTTCTCCAACATTCTGTAATATGTTTATTTACTTGTAAATCATGGAACAATCATATTATTACTGTAACTTGATCTTTATTCTCAACTGACATATGTTAATTCATTTATTCCATAAAGGTAATTGACACACGGAAACAGGAAATTCTTTACTTTGACTCCATGCATGGAACAAATCAAGATTTTTTTGAGAGGATAAGGTAAAATCGTCTTTTAGGGGTTGTCCTTCTTGAATGAACCATTTTCGTACTGTATACTGAAATAATGTACACTACTATTATTATTTTAAGGTCTTGCTTAAGACAGCAAGCTGTCAAAGATGGCTTTCATGTGAATGCCACTGACAAATGGTCCCATAAAACCCCAAAGGTATGGATCCAGTGTATTCCTATGATATATGATCTCTATGATATATGTGTAATGTTGTATTTCATTTGTTATCTATTTCAAGGACATACCTAAACAGGGAAATGGTTTTGACTGTGGGATGTTTGCCTGCTTGGTGAGTGTGATGAAAATAATTTGGGTTTTAAATGATGAACTGGACAAACATTTGTACAAATCAAGTTTATTCAGGGACAATTCATCAAGTGGACATATTATCAGTGAAGTATGAAATTTGGAACAGACAAACAAAATCTTATCATGAATTTAAAAAAATGAAAGCACTTAACCTACCAATAGGAAAAATTAGATAGGTTTTTCAAACTGTAAAAAGTTCTCCTATCGTGTACAGTAAATTGCACAAAGAAAAAAGTTAGAAAACATTATTTCAAAAATGAATTACTTAAGATGTTTCAATGTCCACTTTCACAATTTCACTAGTATGCTGAAAACTACACAAGACTGGGATCCTTCCAGTTCTCACAGGTATGTAAAAGTGAATATTATGCATAACAGGGAGGATTAATATATGAAAGCAAGATTGGATATTGAAACTACGGAAAAAATTTCAACAATGTAGAATCAGGGAACTTGTTACTTAAAAATTACATGTAGCAGGAGATTAACTCACTTTAATGCTGCATAACATTTTAGGAGGATATTCCCACAATGAGGACAAAAGCTGCTGAAGATATCCTTAAAGTGTCACTGTCTGCAGAATAAAACAATGGTGAAACAAGTTGCAGATTTTCTATCAATACAGCAGTTAAAAACTTGTTATTTACTCTTTCTGATGTCTTTTTTTTTTGGTGTGTGCATCTGTCAAATCATAACATTGCTGTGCACTACTCTTTCTGAAAGCCAATGTACATCACACCAATCAAAAACATTATGAGAAATGCACATATAATAAATATTAATGAAGTTGTCTGCTGCCTGTTTGTTTGTCTGTCTGTCTATCCGGGGTCTATCTATCCTTTTATAAGACGATAGTCTTTCCAAGAGCCTGTGAAGTAATTGAGTTATTTCCCGCTGTCCTTCCCGCTGGTACGATCGAACTCCATCGTACCAGCGGGAAGGACACATCACATCAAGGACACATCACAGTTTAGTTCGCCTCAGTTGTCTAAATCACCATCAAAGGAAGAGATGCCACTTGCTTTTATAGAAGATACACTTACTCTTCACTTAAAATGATCCTCGACTAAAATAGTCGAGTTATTTCACTCTGTCCTTCCCGTTGGTACGACACGATTACACCGTACCAGCGGGAAGGACACGTCACATTTTCTACAGTTTAGTTCGCCACGAGGTTCAATATGTATTATAATCGTCAAAACTATGATGAAAAGAAGCGATGTTATTTCACTTAACTCGATAAGGCTTGTTCATTTCATCGTTCGATGAAATACACAGAAGACAGCCATCTTGGATTTACCGACATCGTCCGATTCTCGGTCGTGAGGCGTTCGGGTCTAAACTCGTTTTCAGTCTTGCGCGGCTGTCCTTCCCGTTGGTACGATTTAGGCACAACCATGCCCAATGGACGGTATTTTCCAGGTCGTGACTAAACTGGATACTCCAAAATCAGGTTTCCGAGTGAAGACTGGGACCAAAACAACGAGTTATCGGCGAAGTCGTCCGGAGCCGTTTACGAACATTGTGGACAAAAAAACGACCTCGGTTCGTCTGAAGCATCTAACACCGGAAGACAGTCAAATAAAATTCGGCACTGGAAAGGTTTTAGAAGGAAAAAATTAGCTCGGGGAGAAAATACTAAAGAAAAAAGGCTTGTTATGGCTGATCTGGCACAGATGAATATTGACACCGAAGATAAAAAAATCCCACCGCGTGAACTGTTCCGGAGAGCGATTGAAACGGCTTGTGTACGATCCTGTGTTTCTTGATCAGTCTTAACTCCAGAAGACGAACGCATTCACGATAAGACATGCTATGATAAGACATTTAAGCATTTAAGATTTAAGCATTCGAAGGTGCGAAATGTCAAAAATCACCACAGGGATGATAAGTAAATAGGAACAAAAATGAAGCCCATAGAAGCCAACAGTTATAGACGGATCAGATTTCCAACGTATCCTAAATTTATCCGTATTTACTGTATTAGGATGCTTATATAGATAAGTTATTTTCATCCAAAACCACTGTGTTCTCGAGCAAATGGCCGGCTGACCCGAAATTTTACAAATAAACAGTAATATTGTCCTTTTCACGTTCACGACTACAATGCTTCTTGTGTATATCTGTTGACTGGTTACAGTTTCGACCCATGTCTTGAGCCGCTTCAGGTTTATTTGGAGTTGACCTCCACGTCCACGTAAAAGGAACACAGGCGGCGCGACGCGGCCAGCCGAACGGACTTGCTAATGCATGCCAAGAACTTTCAAAACACAACGTCACTGTCGTACTGTTTTCGGAACACGGTCCGAGCTGACGAAAATTTAATTTTTGATTCGGTCCCAGTTTCCTCTCGGAAACCTGATTTTGGAGTATCCAGTTTAGTCACAACCGTATTTTCCAGAGTATTTCGCCTTGTTATTCACTCATTTCTACTGTTACCGATTTCTACGTACCGATGCATACGAATCGGCATTTAGTAGTCCGTGCAAAAACCTACAAAGACTCTCGAGCGGTATGGGTTACCTGACTGGGTGTTAACCTGGGAAGGTGGTCGACACTAGATAACATAGGGTGGAGGACCCCTGAGTTTTCGGAATATTTCCGACTTTACGATGAACTTATAGGCCTCTTCTGCAGAGTTTACGAAGCCATAGTCAACTACTAAATGCCGATTCGTATACATCGGTACATAGAAATCGGTAACAGTAAGAATGAGTGAATAACCAGGCGAAATACTCTGGAAAATACCGTCCGTTGGGCATCGCTTCAAACCGCTCGCATGTCCGCCATCTTGTTTTTCCGAATTGTGGTTTCGTGTGACGTCATCGTAAAGTCGGAAATATTCCGAAAACTCAGGGGTCCTCCAAGCTATGTTATCTAGTGTCGACCACCTTCCCAGATGAAGTGATGGTCTGTTGCTTCGCAACGGACTCCCAAAAGACCCTGCGGCGCGGGTGTTAGGTCGTCCCGCGAACAACATTCAAATCGCAAAAAAAGCCTTCGTGTTGGGCCGGGAGAGGAAAGAACCTGGGAACGAGGTACTCTGTTTCGAGGTTCTACCCGGCATTCCCCGCGGTGCGGGTTGGTCGTACCGCGAACAACATTCAAATCGCAAAAAAGCTACGTGTTCGGCCGGGAAAGGGAAGAGCCTGGGAACGAAGTTGAAGGTTTTACCCAGCAATCCCCGCTGCGCGGCGACGTGATTCTGTTCCGAGGTTTTTCCCAGCAAACCCCGCGGGGAGGTCGCCCCGTGAACGACATTCAAAAACGATATGTGTTCAGATTAGTACCCACGCAGGGCGTGGGATTAATGTTTGTTAGTATATACCACGCAAGTGAATAGTGCTTTTCGCGCGCTCTGATTGGCTCCTCAATCTCGGAATATCAAGTACTATTCACCTCCCGGCGGCTTCCGGTAAAACAAAATGGCGCGCGAACCCAATTTTTGCTCACTTTTGTCGGAAATAAAATAGCTATTTGGAAGTTGGCTATTAAACTTGTGTGGTATATACTAAAACAATTATTCGCCTCAGTGTCGGTGAATAGCGGTGGATATTTACCTCGCCGAAACGGCTCGGTAAATATCCACCGCTATTCACCTCCACTTCGGCGAATAATTGTTAACTAATATCATGTAGTCGTGATGACCTTGGAATAAAACTTCTAACATAAGATCTTATTTTCCTCCTACGAATTTTTCTACGCATCGCATTCAAGAGTTTCTTAGCAGGGATTCTAGATGATCTCACGGTCCTGTTTTTTGGAATATTTAGCTGCCTGTCTACATTCGCGAGATTTATGCACCGATACAACATCGTTGCTGTATTTTCCATAGTTTCCCACAAATTCTGAATTAACAGAACGATTATGCAAGGCTTCGTTCGCTGTGTACCATAGCTCGGTTGTTCGCTCAACGGCGACCGATCGCAATGGCTCAGTTCTTTTGTTTTGCGACCACAGCGGGTCAGTTGGCTCAATGGCCACCAAGTGCAATGACTTAGTAATAGTTCCCTTGCTGCGAGTATGCATTGACAACGAACGCTTCGATAACAGCTTCGGAGTTTCACTCAAAGCGATTTGAGTTGAAGATCGCGCATTCGACCGACCATAGATACACAAACCTCGAATGCCTTGACAAATCGTTCCACACAACCCTCATTTCGAAAAAGGATTGATATAAAATTAACACTCACCCGACAACACTTCGCTTCAACTCGGGAGACAAAATACCCTGGGTTCCAGAGGTTTGTCGCTCTCGGAAAACCCGGGCTGCGCGGCCGCGTAGAGCTGGGGGCCGAAATCACGGGCGGCGGGGGGCGAGAGCGAGAAACCTCTGGAACCCAGTGTAGAGACAAAACCATGTGCTGAACTTCATGACGCTCCATGCGCATGTGCAGATGTCTGCGTCTAATTGGTTATCAGTCGACACGTGACTGCTTCCGGACACACATCTTTAGAAAATTTTACTTTTGCAAGAATATTTGCTGGCTCCTACGTCGCCAGCAAAAATATTGAAGTCTCGCTTTTTCCCAATAAAGCTGCTGATACGTTCAGCAGAGGGCGCACCTCGTTTGGGTCGATGTTATTTATCGTGTAGTCCGCGACCCAAACGTGGATAACATCGGGCCTGGCGAGGTCTCCATCATCTCTCGAGATGCTTGCTAAGGGACGTTTATTAGCAAACGGATGATTAGTAAAACACTTATTTGCGATGATATATTGTCAAGCTGGACTCTTTTGACGCTTTGTTGTCAATGAATTTGAAGACAGACCTGCCGCTGATACATTGCAGGCGCACCTCGTTTGGGTCGATATCAAGTGCCTTCCTGTTGGTTTGACTTGCACCATGTGACCTTTTCCCAGTTTCCACTCGGCCATTTGTTTTGACGTCACACGCTGTGTACCGCGGGAATGTCAACTCGGTCATCGAGTTGTTTTCCTGGCTGTTTGAAACTAAATCTATGGATCTGACCACATGATTACGACCTTTTCATCGAGATATCATGCAGTTCTGCACGCTCAAGAAGTATCTTCCACATGTAAGCTGTGTAATGAAATATTTTCGTGTTCGTAATCTTGGCAGCCATATTGAATTATGTTCAGGTATTTATATCACTGTAAATTACTACCACAGAAATATAGGAGCCAGAGACATGAAGGCTAGCACATGTTTGGAACTGATAGGAACCGCCACAAAAGAAAAGTCATTTAAAGTCTTGTAATTCAGAGGAAGAGACGACTTTGGAGATCGAGGTTAGTCGAATCAGTTTTGATGTACTTACCTGTACAGAAAAAGAGCATTTTGCCATGAACCGAACTGATGAATACACAGATACTTGATAAACAATTTCCTGCACAAAAACCGGTTGTTTCAGCTCGATCCAGGATTTAGTTTAAAAAGTTATTTCTCTCATGGTTTTGGCCAATTTGCAGTTGACCAACAAAATGAATACTTTGGATCAAGGAATGGCTAAAAAACTTCTTCTAGTTGCTTGTGGCTTCGCAGCTGCGGCGAGCTTAAAAATGGAGTTTCTTTTTCTTTTTTTTTTTTTCTGGGTCGAGAATCAGCACATGGTGATTGGTTCTGTAGCGAACCTTAGGTCACGCATATTTACGATCGTGTTACTAATTAAGTAATAGGTTATACGTAAGCTTCGCGCACGCGCTGTGAGATATTCGTGTAGTAACCATGTCGGAATGTACACCTGAGGAGTCTCAGGAAAGGCGTAGCTCGGACGTGCTCGGCCTAAATAATAGATGACTCATAGATTGTCAGCTGGTAGGTAGAGTTCTGACAGCCTAATGCTTTTACACGTTCGCTAACCTTTGTAACCAGTTGTGCCGCGGAAATGCTTACTGACCCTAATCGTGTTGTGGCTTTGACCTTAATTAACTTGTTTACAAGTCAGGAAATGTGCTAGCCCATCCTAGCTTGTGTACGTGCTGCTAGCTAAGCTAAGAGCATATATAAACCGGTGATTTTAGTCCAATAAACGCATTCAGTTCAAGACTCAGTTGAAGTGCTTGTTTCGACTCGCGTAACGCCCGGCTCTCGAACTTCTGCGCTCCTCGCTTCGACACGACTTGGTTTCTCCCTCTCGGCCTACTTCCACTCGGTTCGTTACAGTTCATATTGTCACGTGATATGCAATGACATAAATTGACTTCGCAAACAACTTGAGAGTTGGGCTATTAAATTGCTCATTACTTGTGTGTGAAAGTTAACCGCATCTGTTGCGTTACTTGTGTTGCTCAAGCTTTATGTAGAGGCACACACAACAACGTGTACTGAACAAGAACTGTCTTTTTAATGCTCATCTGCTGAGTACATACAGTTGACTGATGTATTGGTTATTGTAGTCTGTTCATGGCATACTGATCATTCTAAATATCACGATAGGATTATGTTGCGAATACGATACGATACTGAACGGCTATTGTTGTAATTGAACTGCTAAATGTCAAACTGTCACAGCATCCCATCCAAACTCAACACCGTTTGGCTCTGTGGTACATGTACGGATAAACTGGATTTTAGGGAATAATAATTTTGGTTGCATTGCTAAGTTCACTGTGGAAATGTGGTGGATTTGATTATTTGATGGATACCGCTATGGGATTGCAAATAACTCTGTCGCCGCGCTAATTATTTACTCCCTACAAAACTTAGTGGCAACATGAACACTTCTGGGAAGATAACAGGCCGAAAATCAAAGCTACAATGAGCTTTTGCCGTAAAACAAAAGCGATATGCTTTACACTGTACATGACATAAATGCTTCTGCTTATTGTACATTGCCTGTTGAAATGTTTCTTCCATTCGATCATGTAGCCTTTGTTTTGCAATGGTCATTATATAGTAGAAATGAAAAATACGCCGAAATAGTCCTGAGCATTGAGTTTGCAGTCACAAATGGACTGAACATGCTGTGAACAAAACCACAATAATATCGTAAACAAGTCTCGTGTTGGGCTCGTGTTACTTTCTCGCTTTCAATTTTATATTTGTTGCAGAGCACGAATACTCGAAAGCCTGATACTGTAGAAGTGAAATGCATTCAGTTAAAAAACAAGACAGACCAGTATTGAAGTGAAGGCTGGATTAATCGTGGCCTCTGATTAGAATTAAGTGTTCGAAGTCAAACTGTCAAAATCGATTGTGCATAAAAAGACAAGTCACGCATTACTCAGGTTTACTCGGTGGCCAACCGTTTCGCTTCAAGGCTCAAAATGCAGAGTCGCTCAACCTTTAAGAATCAAGTGTATGAGTATTGTAATGATAAATTTATAGTTTAATCGGTTTCATCTAAGCAAGGTGTCAAAAGCCAAGTTCTCTATACTGTGTGATACATTTCTGGTGAGAAACTGGAAGTCTCTCAGGAGTTCCGTTCCTGTCCCTGCTTTCTATTTTAATTTATTCTACTCTCGACCCAACTAACTCCGCGAGCTGACTGGCAATGCCAGTCTAGTTCAAAATATAGTGGAGACATTTTCAACAAGAAAGTTAAGATATAATATAGTAAAGGGATTTAACAGTTGGTAGGCTAAGAATTTCACAAAAAGCCTGTTTTCAGTAACTGCAATATTTATAGTACCATTTCCTTACACAACAGATCAACAGTATATTGAGTGGTTTTGTTTTTAAAATGTTCAATATTGCCAAGCAGTTCAAAGTCATAACACTAAATGAATTAGATTATTTTATATTGCCTTTACTGCCTTTTTTCCTCTAACGTGGAATGATGCTGGTCTGGAGAAAAACATTAATAGCGAACTTAGTATCAAACTCGGGTATGAGGCTACCAATGTTTCTAGCTCTGGCTACATTATGGATGACTGGCTTTTTGCCTTCATTCTGTGTGATCTCCCCTTCCTGCTGTACATGTAAATATATACTCTTAAGTCAGTCGTTGTGTAAAGTTTGAATTCAGTTTTTATCTCAATTCTTGTATTAGAGGGACTGTTCTCTCAAGAGCTTCCCAAGTATTGGCAAACTGTGAGTTCAAGAAATAAAATGTATAGATCGATTTATAAGCTTGGTGTTATGAAATTTTGAGAAAACTGCAGTACCGAAAAAAACACCTTGTTCACATATTTTTTAATACAGTATTTGTGCACATCAAATGGGCAGCTCAATGCCATTCATCCAATAAAATGTCTTGAATTTTACCATTAACCAATAATATTATTACAGGTGGGAAAATTTTAGCGATGAAAATTTTTAGGTTCGCATCATAGACCACAGGTTTTTGATAAATATTACATGTATCATGACGTTGTTTCATCACCAGTAAAAGGACAGACTGTAGGAGTGTACATTAATATTATTTGTTAAGTTGATGGTATGAGTGAGTTTTTCTGCTTTAATTGCTAGGTGACAAATGTAGTCAAATATTTCATAGTTTTTGCCATTTACAGTCAGCAGTTTTACCAGAGCCTAATTTACAAGCCAGATTTTACTGAGAATTTTGCCTTTCAAACTTCAAACAAGAGTGTTTTTATAAGTGACTGTTGAGTAGGTGTCTTTTTTGTGTGTCGACAGGTGTGAATTCTGGCCGAACGATGTCACTTCAATATTAGAACAGAGCTTTGAAAATGCAGCAAGTGACCTATTCGAGAGAAGGTTATGTGGTAACATTCTTGGTGAGTGACTGTTCAAATGAACAAAAGGTTGCCAGAGTGCTGTTTTCATGAGTGACTCTTAAGTATCCCTGGTGAAAATCCTTGCAAGGATCCTGCAGGATTCCTGGTAGGATCCTTGCAAGGATCCTTAAGGATCCTGGGTCAGAGGATCCTGGAGGATCCTTGCAGGATCCTTGTAGGATCCTTGCAGGGTCCTGGAGGATCCTTACAGGATCCTTGTAAATTTCCTTGCAAGATCCTGGCAAATTTCCTTGCAGGATCCTGGTAAATTTCCTTGTAGGATCCTGGTGCATTTCCTTGCAGGATTTTGTGCATGCCTTGCATAATTCATTTCAATTTTCTGGTGTATCACACAAGTCACACATTGTAGGCCTGCCCCCTTTGAATTCAAATTCTCACCTGCATGTATTCAAGCCACAATATTGTAATTCTGCACTGTATTTATATATACGTATAAAATGTGACGGGATATTCTTTTATAGTAAACATGAGTAAATTTTAAAAGTCTTAGACAACAACCTGAATAAACTAGAGAAAAGACATGAATGGTACAGTAAAAGACACTGACAGTTACATTACTGTAGCACTAAAACAATGCTGTTGCCTTTAATATTTGCCATGCAGATAAAATATGCATCTTTTTCCACATGCTGGTTCATCAAACTTGGACTAGATAAACTTCGGTATATTTCTGACTCAGGCTATAGTATGTTTAGAGGACAAATATCAGCACATATTTCAACTGGACTCAGCTGCTATTTAAGTGTTCAGGGCTGACTCCAATATATACTGTATATAGTACTGTTCATCATACTGTAGTTGTTCTATATACTGTAATATGCCTTCACCACTGTCCTGTCTGTGCTTTTCCCTATAAAAAAGGCAAAAAAATAACCAATCAGAAAAGCAATTTCAGAAATTTATATGTTTACACCAAGTTGATGCAGCTAAATTTCATACTGGATACATGGAGAATTTGGATCTAAGTAAAACTTATGCATGCAGATACAATCTGTCTCTTTTTCCATATGGGTTCCTCATTCAAAATGCTGAAGAAACGAACTTTAGGCTGTCAAAAGCAAGGAGAGTTTATTAATACCCCGGCAGATGGAGTATTCTGCGTGATCGAACGTAAAGAATGTCCAAGCTTCCACATGGTCGGATAAATAAGTCAAAACAAAGCGCATCAAACCAAATTATCCGATTGGGGACGGGTGTCTCGAAAACAAAGACCTAAGACCTAAGACCTAAGACCTCGAAAACGAAGACCTCGAAAACAAAGACCTCGAAAACGAAGACCTCGAAAACGAAGACCCCCAAAAATATGCTCAGCGAAACGCTCGATTCGCCTCGGAATTGTTTTTACCGGAAGCTGGTTGTGTGACACTTCAAACAATGCGGTAATTTTAGACGTTTGGCAATGATTCCAAAGGGTCTTAGTTTTCGAGATCTCGAAAACGAAGACCTCGAAAACGAAGACCTCGAAAACAAAGACCTCGAAAACGAAGACCTCGAAAACGAAGACCTCGAAAACGAAGACCTCGAAAACGAAGACCCCCGAAAATATGCTCAGCGAAACGCTTGATTCGCCTCGGAATTGCTTTTATCGGAAGCTGGTTGTGTGACAACAAAGGAGGGGGGGGGGGGGGGGGGGGGGGGGGGGAGGGGGAGGAAGGAAGAGGAAGAAAGGAATTACTTTTTTTCTCGTATTAAGCAGTGAGGACTAAATTCTAGACAGAACTGTTTGAAAACTTGGTCATCTGTAAATCTTGTCTAGCCAAGTGTCTAGCCATAACGTCATGGGATTTTCCAGACTTGAATAGAGCCTTTAATTAGGTTTACACCAATCCCCGATGTACAACACGACATAAGCAAGACGCAGTGTGTTGTCTGCGTTACATTAATGGACAATAATTCTATTATCTGTATTTGAAGATTTGTACATTTTGAAGAACAAATAGAGCTCCGTAATTATCCGTAATCGCTGAGCATATTTTCGAGATCTCGAAAACTAAGACCCTTTGGAATCATTGCCAAACGTCTAAAAATACCGCATTGTTTGAAGTGTCACACCGTCTAAAAATACCGCATTGTTTGAAGTGTCACACAACCAGCTTCCAGTGAAAACAATTCCGAGGCGAATCGAGCGTTTCGCTGAGCATATTTTTGGGGGTCTTCGTTTTCGAGGTCTTCGTTTTCGAGGTCTTTGTTTTCGAGGTCTTCGTTTTCGAGGTCTTCGTTTTCGAGGTCTTTGTTTTCGAGGTCTTCGTTTTCGAGGTCTTTGTTTTCGAGGTCTTCGTTTTCGAGGTCTTAGGTCTTAGGTCTTTGTTTTCGAGACACCCGATTGGGGACACGTGAATATGTATGATAATATATACTATTCAAGATACATGTAGTTCGTAGCCCCTTGATATAATTGAAACCAACAAAGCACTAAAAGTGCCAAAAGCATTTCAACTCGTCAAGTCTTAATTAAACGGCCGTAGTTGCTTGTTTATTAGGCGTTCACAAAAGTTGATTCATCTCACCTTGTCTGAAGTCTCCGGGATGTATTACATGTGATCAACTGATTGATCCAGATCGATCTGGGCTTCTGTATTTTAAAAATCTCCCACCCATGACAATATCCAAACGTAAACGAACTTCGAAGACGGGATGAGATCGACGTTAGTGCCAGCGAGTGTTTGTCCTCCAAGCGATTCACACGGTAAAGAATCGTACTTGAAGCGAAGAATATGTCAAACATTCATCCAATAAAAGGCAATATGAATAACCCCATGCAAAACGAAGTGAAACAGCTGAGAAACAACACGAGCTGAAAAATACCGTTGATCCAAGCGCCAGAACCAGCGTGAGCTCTGATTCGTTTACACGTGACAAACTAGTACCCAGGCACTGAACGAGTTAAATGTTTACGGACGCACGGAAATCACTTCGTTCGTGAAGAGTCCAGGAGAGTTTATGTGAGACTTGAATTTGTAAAACTGTGACACAAAATTTGTAAGGTTGTGAAAAACTTGGATGATCAACCGGATAAGCGTGCTGAATGTAATTTTATTGTTGTGGGTCGTTGGAACGCGTTTAATTTACTTTTGGAGGTCAGTCAGCCACAAAACGTCCCAATTCTGATGTTTTGTTTCATTCAAACTGTTGATAGAAACACTAAATCTTATAGTGAAATAGAGGTTTTGGTTTTCAACAACATGTACAGTATTGTGCAATATTATTTTAGTATTTGGCAAAGAAAAAGAATAAACATTTCGTTTTTGAATATACTCACAAATTAGTACACCACTGTTTTATTTATAATATCATGATACCCAGTAAAACAGTTACCCAGTGGTAATAGTACAGTTCAGAAAACATCAAAATTACTTCACAAGTTTAATTTTATATGTGCAAGCTGTACAAACATGTTTCTAAATCCGTCCTGTTATACTTTTTTTTCCCTGCAAGGATCACTGGTATTTCATTCTACAAGCATATATCCTGCCCTCTTATTATTAGTACGACCTCCTATGTTAATCCAACAAGGATACTGTCAGGATCTTGCCAGGATCCTGTTGTATTTATCCTATGAGGATCATCCCAGGATCCTGTTGTATTTATCCTATGAGGATCCTGCCAGGATCCTGTTGTGTTTATCCTATGAGGATCCTGGCAGGATCCTAACAGGATCCTGCTTTGTTTATCCTGCATAGATCTTTGAAGGATCCTTGAAGGATCCTGGCATATCTTTCCCTGCCAGCATCCTTACAAGATCCTTGCAGGATCTTGGTAGTCAAGAAAAATTTGGGCAGGATCCTTGAGGATCTTTAAGCATCCTTAAGAATCCTGCAAGGATTTTCACCAGGGAGGTGTCATGAAATCAAGTTACTCCTGCTGAAAATATATTTTACAAGGGGCGTCACTGTTTGGATTATCATGTTACTGCTGTTTTACATCCCTTCAGAACAGTTTCAGCTCAGTTTCTTAATATCTACAAAGTATTAAAGCAGATTCAGAATTCAGTCGGGGTCAAGGTATACAATATTAATATTCCTCCCCTGTGTGTTGTTGTTTCGACCGTGCATGAGTCATGTTGCTTCTTGTCAAAATGATTGTCTGATTCATTAGCTCCTGGAGCATTCAGTAAAACTGACATATTTTTTCTTACATGTTATTCTATTTGTTACAAATTTTGATTATGATAGTTGAGAGCAGGAATTACTCTTTGGAAACCCTGATGGGTTTGATGAGGAGAGCTATTGTTTATAGTTATCAGTCATATTTCTAATAATACAAGAGTATGACTATTGCAAACATACTGTAAATGTAGTATAATGTAATATTCAAATTATTTGATGTAAAATGTTAGTTTTTTGTTGCAACATTAATATTATTAAGGTTGCTTTGTAGAAAAAGGTGTTTTTTTAATTTTTGATTTGAAAATGAGATAAGATTTTTTCAGGAAGAGTGTTCTTTATATTTTATTAAATATTTCATATAACTTGTGCGAAAATACTGCAGTAGGATTTGTGAATTTGTTTAGCTGGGCTTACCAGACTTTAGCCCAGCCGAGATAAGCTGAGAAAGCCTGGCCTAAAATTGTTTAGCCAGGCTTACCAGATTTTAGCCCAGCTGAGATAAGCTGAGAAAGCCTGGCCTAAAATTGTTTTGCCGGGCTTACCAGGTTTTAGCCCAGCCGGGGTAATAATAATGATAACAATCTTTATTGAGGATGCCAACTTCACCAGGAGTGATTTACAGAAGGGTCCTCCACAAGACTACAACTATGATAAAAAATGTATATAAATTGCTACTAAGACTAAAGCTAAGAGCAATCAATTACAATAATGAGAAAAATTACAAAAGCTACTTAATAATACAGTAACCTAATAACTATACGAAAGCGCTAAAATGCTAAAATACTAAAATGACACTAGCTACAAGACGGCTTGATTCTGAGGATGATTACGCAGTCGGTTTCCCAGGGTTGCACGTGAAGATAGCAAAGGACGTTGCCGAAGGCCTTAAGTACCTGCACGGGAAGGATATTGTACACCGAGACTTAAAGCCAGCGAATGTTTTGGTTTCCAACCAATACTACTGTACTTTGGACGAAGATAGTACCCAAGAAGCATGGAATAATTATGGCATCATATGTAAACTAGTGGACTTTGGTGAAAGCAGGTCAACATTACAGCAAACTGCAACTGTGTGCCATACGATGGCCAGCAGTGCTGATAGAGGGACCGTTGTCTACATGGCGCCTGAGGTAATGCACCCGCAGCCTTTAAAGGCACTCTCAATTCAGGACCTAAAGAGATGCGACATCTGGTCCCTTGGCATGATCATGTTCATGTTGCTTAATCCAGATCTCCAATATCCATACCATTAGCTCCATTAGCTGGATCTGCTGTCAGACAAAGGCCTCGAGGCCGCAAAAGTGTAGTTAGGCAAGCGGATGTCAAAGCAGATGAAGCCTTCTTGTTCAGCCAAGCACAGCCCCTGCAAGCAACGTGCTGGCTAAAGCTCAGCGAAGCTTTTGATGAATGCACGCATTTTGTGCCGGCAGACAGGCCCAGCGTTGCACGGGTGGTGAAGCGTTTGCAAGCCGATGAAGACCATGTTACTTGTCAAGACATTCAACTGAGTGTCAGTCAGTGTGCAGCGGTGGAGTGCCACTACCGGCTGGTTGCAGCTAACGCAGCTACTCCTAGTGGAGACATCCCCGATGACGCCACAAACAGCTGTGCTCTACTTGTCCTTGGTATTGCAGATAAATTGTTTGAAGGTACGTAAATAGAGTTCTTTTTATATTACTCGAAACACAAACACACACGAACACACCAACTTGGACTAATGACCGAAAAACTGATGTGCATTGGGATCACATGTCTGACCCCCATCTGACGCTGAAAATTGATGAGCCTGTTGCTTGTTGCCTCCGAATTATAGGCATTTTAACAAATTGACGTCAGTTTTTTATGTGTCTGTCCGTGTGTCTCGGCGAAGCGCCTCGTGGATCCACAACTTTTTCACAATGTTATGACGTTTTTCATGATCAATAAGAGGACAGACACATAAAAAACTGACGTCAATTTGTTTTTTACAATAACAAGACTCAAGCGACGACGCGGGGAAAACACGCAAGAAAACTGGATTTTGTTCGATTTGACCAAAATGTTGTCAACAACTTTTCCCGCTTTCTAATTGATCGAGGTTGAAATTCAAGACATTTCATTGGCCAAAAAGTGACAGTTTGACGTGAGCGCGTGCAAAATAAAATTTTGTCAAAGAAGTTGGAAAGAAATGAAACTAGACGCTTTTCTGCTGCGGTTTTCTCGACAATTTCAAGACAAACCTCAAGGAATTGGCCTCTGAACACTTCTGGTTCTCTACTTCAAATGCTGAATGTCGCTTTTACAAGAACTGAGGTAAAATTGAAGCGAATTCACCTTCTTCGTCCAAATCACTGTCGTCGGCACTCGATTTTATGTGTCTGTCCTCTTATTGATAATGAAAATTAGCCAATCACAAAGCGAGAAACTGACGTGTTATTGTAAAAATTTATTTTTATCCCCGAGCGAAGCGAAGCGAAGTGAGGGTAATAATCACGGCGCTAATGCATTAATTATTATCGCCTGACTTGGGGACTCCAAGCCTGTCGCCATCTCGAAATTTAACGTTCGTCTGTCAGTCAGTCTGGCGTACGACTTTAGGCGCGGTTACCCCGCTAACCAATAACAAAGGCCGGATCGATCACGTGTGCAGTAGTTTTACTCGGAATTGGAGAAATTAGATTTGAGCGAAGTAATTAGATTTGAACGAAGCAACAATATATCGTAGCCTGCGTTCACGAAAATGGAAAACTTAAAAACTGGAAAACTTGAAACACAACAGTCTCGCGAAGCTCGTCTTCAAATGAGAAGGGAACAGGCACGAGCAAGGCGAAATCATGAAACGAGCGAACAACAGCGCATGAATGCCGATCGAAAGCGACATGAACAGAAGCGGTTAACGCAGACAACTCCGCAAAGATAACAGCGCTTGAAAGCAAATCGGGAACTTCAGGAGAAAAAACGGGCTGAAGAAAAGACTCCGCAAAGACAACAGCGTATGAGTGCCGATCAAAAGCGTTATAAAGAGAAGCGGTTGACACAGACTACTCCGCAGAGAGAATCCAGTCGCCAGCGAGTACCTTCTCGACGTAGCAATGAATCGTCTGAACAGAGTACCCGCAGGCTTCAAGCTCAAAATGAAGCCAACACTCGGCGCCGGCAACAGCGTGCTGCAGTTATCGAGGAACGTCGCAGCCAAAAACAACAATATTTGCATAACCGTGGGTGGGCAAATCCAGAAACTCCTCCATTCCACGAACAAGAGTGGGTACGGGAGGAACTCACTGCCTTTCACAGCTTTGAGGAAAATCTCCGACACTTACGCTGCACGGTATGTAAAGAAACATGGCCGATCACCAACCGTAGTATGTCCGAGCAGGACTACATCTACACCAAGTGCAAGCACGACAAAAAGACTTCGTGTCGATTGTTCTCGGCTGACAACGACATGAATCCTGGGACAGTGCCTGCAGAACTACAGGACCTTACCGAAGTAGAGGAAATGCTGATTGCCAGAGCTTTCCCCATCATGTGTGTTTACCGTAAACACGGCGGCCAGCGTGGGTACAAAGGTCATGTCCTCAATTTGCCACAGGATGTTCAGGGATTCCTCAGCACTCTTCCAGCCTATATGAGTGATCTGCCCGTTCTTATCATCAGGAAGCAAGGAGCAGGTAAGAATTGAAAGTTATTCTGTATGGCTTTTATGGTTGTGTTTACATTTTTGATCTCTGTGTATTGATGGCCAAATTTGCACAATGATGCATTAATTGCAATACGGCCATTCTTTGTCACTGTTTATTTTCAACGAAGAACAGCTGAACAAAGGATGCATGGTGAAATTTTGTTTTATCTGAATTCCTGTTTAATCAGACCAATGAATATGTTTTCTATTATTTGCTGCATTTTCATACACAAGGATCGAAGAGAACACAATACTGTATACATGTGTTTGTACTTTGATTTACCATTGGAAAAGCTGTAGTTTGTTTTTTAGAATATTTGCCAATTTTTACTACAATATCAGTGCCTAATAAATTTACAGTGATTTATGATCTATGCAGTGAAGTTTCTTTAGCTGTCCATATGATGATGTGCATTTGTTTTTATGCCATGTACACTTGATATTATGCTCGGGGATAACCAAAAACATTTATAGCAGTGTTTTGAGGAAAGAATTGGCCTCTATTACCAGGACAACAAGTATTTATTTACAGTGTGCCAGTTCCTTTGCAGCATCCTCCATCCAGCATCCAAGATTTATGTCAATTGTGGATGAATAGTACAGGTTAGCTATGAAAGTGCATTGTATTGTGTACATCATGTGAATTATCTTATTAATCCACTTAAAACTTGGTGCCTTTTCTGATTTTTGTAGGAGCAAAGAAAGAGGTTCCTTGGCTAAACTTACACTTCGGTCCAAGTAGAAGTTCAATTTCTATGTTGTTTATAGGTAAGTACTGTATAATAAATTTGCAACAATATGTATCAAAGACAAAAACCTGAACATGTGTTTTCATCTCCAAAGATCATGCTAAAGGAAATGTTAAAGTGAAGGAATCATGCTGAGAAGCCAACTCCTGTGCTGTTAAGGGATCCTCATATACCAAGTCACAGACATCATGAAAGTGTAAGATTGTCAGGAGCCAAAAATGAACTCAATGCTGACGTGTACAACCCGATTGTCTGGTCCAACAAGAATGCCAAAGGAAAATGTTCTCAAAAACATTGGCCTGTATATTCTGTTGAGTACGCCACAAAAAAAATGTCGGTATATCTCTATGTTTTCTTAAAATTTGGAATGGTACTGTACTGTGCTCAAGTGGATGACATGCTCAGAGCCAAGTATTTTCTATGTGTACTTTTTTGACACAAGGTTTTGTTATTTACTTATTTGTTAGAGGTTGTTTGCTTTTTATGAAGGAAAACTTCAGTACAGTTATGTAATATAAGTGGCAATAACATGTGAGTATATAAGGCCAGCACCAAGGTAGACAGTAATCAATTTTGTAACAACAAGTTTAAACCCTTTCACACCTAAGAGTGATCAAATTCAATTTTCTCCTTCAGTTGAAAGTCTACTGTATTGTACAGTATAGAGAATATATAGCTTTTTGTACCCTTTTGGTTAAGTGAATGCTGGCTAAACTGTCACTTCTCACTACATAATTTATTTTATATAATGTATTTTGAAAAAGCTGAGAGATTCTGCATTTAGGCTTGGGAGTGAAAGGGTCATTTACCTGTATTAAGTTCATGATAGTTATTATTCCCTTATCCTCCAAGGGATTGTGCTCCTGCATGCTTTTGGTTGGAGAGTACGTTCCTACTTTTTCCTACAAGGTTTTGGGTTTTCGTACCAGGCAGGAGCACTTGATGAAGCTTATATAACACAAATGTATGATAAAAAGGGCACACAATGATTAGTGTGCTGTATGATGATGATGACAATAAGATTAAGAATAAAAAAAACTGATGCTGATAGATATGTTGTTTTCTTATTGGGTCAGAGCTTAGTAACACAATTACTATATTTCAGACCACTCTTTTTCTCCTTTAAGTGTTCAGCACTTGGTATAGTACAAGTAGTAAAACGTTATTTTAATACGCTTGCCCCATCAACTACAACAAGCTGGTTACATCAAAGGTCGTATAAAATAGACACATTACTTCTATGTTTATTTTTTTGTGTCGAAACTTCTGATATATGCCAGTGCAGGACGGAGTGAGGGGGTATCTGCGATTATCGTATTTCTAGTTATAGAATTGCCTGGAACGGACAGTTACGATGGGGGAGATTGTAAAAAGCTGGTAGAAACCGTAGTAACAACGTATCCAAGAAAGTTCAATCCACTGCGAGACGTTGCGCAAATGTACGATGTGGGAGAGGCCTATGTCATCATGAAGACAGCCAAGCTTGTGGGAGCGGAGTACACAATGCACGAAGAGCTAGTCATTCCTTTTCGTGCCTTCACTAATAAAGCGCGCAATGCACTAATGCAGGCAACTGCAAAGCTCGCGAGTGTCGATTCTTCACTGAGGGTCGGGTTATACGAAACTTTCTGTGGCGACACGAAATACTTTTGGTAAGATAACAGGGCGAAAACAGAAACCAAAGCTACGGTGATCTTTAGCCGTAAAACAATGACGCTTTATGCTTTACTCTGTACATGACATCTAAATTAGACCTAGACAACACATGCACGACTGAAGCGACATGAATGCTTCACAGATTGCCAATGTAAAGGCCACTTCACACTGGGCGCGTGGCGACACGCTGTAACTGCATGCGACAACGCGGCAAAATTAAATCCCGGTAATTCCTTCAATCCGATTCACACCGGACGCGGCGCGACATACTATGTCTTAAGGCACGAAAGCCAGACAAGAATAGGATAAAGGAATAGCGATAAGGAACGACCTTTGGGCACGCACGCAAACTTGACCGTGTCTTGCTGGCTCGGGTTTCATTAACTACATTTTACTGTGCCCGTGAGGGAAAGTAAAATTGGCATATTGACTTGTCGAGAATAAAGGAATCGCTGAGAACTGCAACTTTGTGTACTCTCTACTCTGTTCGTTACCGCCAAACCGTGCACAAAAACGTCTTTCGTTATTTTGATACCAGCGTAACACATAGCGTAGTTTATGCAAGTCTAACTCGAACCTTTATGACCAACGACACGCGAAAAGTTCATTTATGGTACTGTACTTTGCCTACGGCTGAAAGCAGGTTTTCAATTAACCCCCCTCTCAAGGGCAAAAGAAAAGATCAGAAGTTTTACGGTAATACTGGAAAAAGGAAACACTGCCAGTTCGTGTGGGCAGATTAGACTGGACTTTTTCATATGTTTTTAAATATAATTACGATTGGGAAGTATATTTTGTTTTTAAATTAAAACTAGACTGGCCTTGCCAGTGAGCTCGCGGCGTGAGTTGGGTCGAGACCAGAATATAAAATGGAAAGTAGGGGACAAGAGCGGAACTCCCAAGAGAGACTTCCAATTTCTCACCATAAAAATATCACACAGTATAGAGAACTTGGCTTTTGACACCTTGCTCTTTTGACACCTTGATTAAACTAAAAATTATTATTACAACACTCATACACTTGCTTCTTAAAGGTTGAGCGACCCTGCATCTTGAGAATGCGTGACATATCTTTTTATGCACAATCGATTTTGACAGTTTGACACAAAAGTCGGAGAACCGCTCGGCACTGTGTTACAGAGAGCACGCCTTTGTCATAGCTATAATTCAGCGTGTTGACAAGGTCAGGCCCTAGGTGACCCCAGAATCTTAAATAAAACTCAGCAGGGAAACCATCCGGACCGAGAGATTTGCAAGACTCCATTGAGTTGAGAGCGTCATAACAGTCAGAAAATCATAGTCTTGAACAGCGGCGATAGGTGTTGTCGAGCTGCTGACGGACTGGGACAGCCCGGCGTTTCATAACTTTCACGAAGCTTTATATTTCATTTGCTATTACACTACCATCCAATCAGCAACTACAAAAAAAAAAAAAACAATACAATGATTCTTAACTTCTCATCAGGAAACACAGAGCAAGCCTGGGCAAGCCTTGGGCAAGCTTTAGGCAAGCTTGGACATGCTCATTGTTTTTTGTCTCATGTATCACGGGCAATTATAAACATGTTTCATCGTCTATTGTATTTTTTTCCTTTTTTCTGTACATTACAAGTTTTCTCAACCTGAAAAAACTATAAATAAGACAATGACCTTAAAAACTAAAAGACAATTATCATGCGGATAACAATCGATGCTAACGCTCCGTGGAAGGACATAATGAGAACCATCAGATCGGCCCGTTCACCCACTGTTCAGAAATGAGATCAACAAAAGACGAAAGATAAAAGACATCGGCGCACAGCTGTTCGTCGAAGAAAACAACAAAAAGGCAAAGGATTACTTTTAGGTGCTAATTCACCATTCAATGGTATACCAATCATCGGCGATATTTTATAAACAATAGACCAAGATCGTATATAAGATCAGGTTCAAAACATCAGATGCAAACCATTTACAGTCATGAATTCCTGGTAGAACGAATATGACCCGCTCTATAAGATAAGATACGCTGCTGATAAATTAGAGCAGATCAAGGGAGACATTTCCGAACTTCGACACAAAATCAAAGAGATCCCAGCAATCATCAAACACAGCTAAAGCTACGGTGAGCTTTAGCCGTAAAACAGTGACGCTTTATGCTTTACTCGTACATGACATCTGTTGCCTCACCATAAAATTCTTCTGCGTATCGTACATTGCCTGTTGAAGTGTTTCTTTCATTCGATCATGTAGGCTTTGTTTCGCAATGGTACGTCATTGAATACCAGAAATGAAAAATACACCGAAATAATTCTGAGGATTGAGTTTGCAGTCAGAAAACACATAAGTAGTGAAGCGAAAAAGTTAACTGCATCCCATTCAAACTCAACGCCATTTGGCTCTGTGGAATATTCACGGATAAACTGGATTTTAGGAAAAGATTTTGGCTCGCGTTCACCGCAGAAGCTTTGAGAATAGCCGTAAACAAATATTTGATGGATACCGCTGTCGCCGATAAATATTTAGTCCCGACGAAACTTTCTGTGGCGACAGGAAATACTTTTGGGAAGATAACAAGGCGAAAACAGAAACCAAAGCTACGGTGAGCTTTAGCCGTAGAACAATGACGCTTTATGCTTTACTCTGTACATGACATCTGTTGCCTCATAAAATTCTTCTGCGTATCGTACATTGCCTGTTGAAGTGTTTCTTTCATTTGATCATGTAGCCTTTGTTTCGCAATGTTCATTAAATACCAGAAATGAAAAATACACCGAAATAATTCTGAGGATTGAGTTTGCAGTCACAAATGGACTGAACACACTGTGAACAAAAGCGCAATAATATTGGCTGTGGTCACACTAGAAAGTTAAATCACGATTTAGCCAAAATCTGTGTGTGACCGTAGAAACTGCCCAGTGGAAACCGCACTGATTAATGTTGTAAAGTGATATCGAAAGCGGCTTAGTTGAAAGAAATAACTCTCGTTCTAAATCATCTCAAAAGTACGATTTAAAAGGTGATTTATCTAACTCTTGTTCCATGAACCAATCGCACGCTTCATCGAATTGCCGACGTCAGCCCCCGTATTGATCGTAATCATGCACCACAACTCACTTTTATCAGTTCCCGCACTTTATTCGCAACTTCTCTTAAGATGTCCGATCGACCTCCGTTTAACTTTAACGTTCCAGCAGATTCGGAAAGCACTATGATGTGCAAGCCAACAACCAGCCTTCTCCTCCGTTCCCTCTGGAGCATGAACATCCTGATTATTTTCAGTCGTCTGGATCGGGCTTTCCATATTAATTTTCTTAGCAAAACAAGGCAAAGAGACCGATGATAACGTTTGCAAGGGCCAAAGTTTTTACAGCTCCAAAGTTCAGATGTGCCCTTTCAGAACGTGTTCTATTTCATTTATCTAATCGGATTATGAAGTTAGCTGTCATCTTTGATACATTCAAGAGAGCACGAATGCCGCCTCTTTTAAATCACGATTTATCTTGCAGTGTCCTTAATGGCTGTGGTCACACTAGAAAGTTAAATCACGATTTAGCAGTGCTTAATCGCGATTTAGCCAAAATCTGTGTGTGACCGTAAAAACTGCCCAGTGGGAGACCGCACTGATTAATGTTGTAAAATGATATCGAAAGCGGCTTAGTTGAAAGAAATAACTCTCGTTCTAAATCATCTCAAAAGTACGATTTAAAAGGTGATTTATCTAACTCTTGTTCTATGAACCAATCGTACGCTTCATCGAATTGCGACGTCAGCCCCCGAATTGATCGTAACCACGCACCACAACTCACTTTTACCAGTTCCCGCAGTTTTTTCGCAGCTTCTCTTAAGATGTCCGATCGACCTCCGTTTAACTTTAACGTTCTAGCAGATTCGGAAAGCACTACGTTGCTGTTGCTCTCCAAGATAGCGGTGCAAGCCAACAACGAGCCTTCTCCTCCGTTGCCTCTGGAGCATGAACATCCCGATTCTTTTCAGTCGTCTGGATCGGGCTTTCCATATTAATTTTCTTAGCAAAAACAAGGCAAAGAGACCGATGATAACGTTTGCAACGGCCATAGTTTTTACAACTCCAAAGTCCAGATGCTGCCCTTTCAGAACGCGTTCTATTTCATTTATCGGATCATGAAGTTAGCTGTCATGTTTGATACATTCAAGAGAGCACGAATGCCGCCTCTTCTAAATCACGATTTATCTTGCGGTTTCCTTAATCAAGATTTAGGGTGCGAAATCATGATTTAGCTTTCTAGTGTGACCACAGCCAATCAAGATTTAGGGTGCGAAATCATGATTTAGCTTTCTAGTGTGACCACAGCCATTGTAAACATCTCTCGTGTGACATTCCTCGCTTTCAATTTTATATTTGTTACAGAGCACGAATACTCGAAAGCCTGACAGAAGAAACGTATTGAGTTAAAAAAAGAAAACACATAAGTAGTGAAGCGAAGGCTGGATTAATCGTGGCCTCTGATTAGAAATAAGAGTCAAGGTCAAACTGTCATAATCGATTGTGCATAAAAAGATATGTCACGCATTCCCAAGATGCAGGGTCGCTCAACCTTTAAGAAGCAAGTGTATGATCAGTGTTGTAATAATAATATTTTTAGTTTAATCAAGGTGTCAAAAGAGCAAGGTGTTAAAAGCCAAGTTTTCTATACTGTGTGATATTTTTATGGTGAGAAATTGGAAGTCTCTCTTGGGAGTTCCGCTCTTGTCCCCTACACTTCATTTTATATTCTGGTCTCGGCCCAACTCACGCCGCGAGCTCACTGGCAAGGCCAGTCTAGTTCATTTTTTTTTCTCTTGGTTATACTAAATTAGGTCATAAATCATAGCTAACTTGACGTGCAAAAACTTCGCTATAACCTTTGTTTTATTCTTTCTAAAACAATACAAGGCGGGACATTTTTGTTGACGTAATTGCGGAATCATAAAACCTGCAAATGCGAGTGAATAGTTGAAAGTCATTTTGCCAGAAAAAAAAAAAAAAAAAAAAAAACGCGCTGATCTGCACGAGAAGCCATTTAAAAAAATTAAACCAAACATAAAGAACATTCTTTTATTCAAAAGCAAAAACTCCTGTTACAATGCATGAACAAAAAAGAGATTTCGGAAACTGCGAGTTCACGGTCATAACCGATGAATTAAAATGATGGTGTTCTTACCGTGAAATTTAGAAACATTACAGGATATATCAAAGCTACCTTGAAGAGCAAAAATTCCGCGTTGCTTTTAGCGTGGCGTCTCACTTGAAGAACGAGACCACAGCGAACAGGGAACACAGGGAGACGAGCAGAACGCTGAAGGATGGGGCGGCTCCAGAGTTGCACAGATCAGAGTCGCAGCAGACAGCAATACATGTGACGCCTTTCCCTGCGGCCTCACAGGTTTCCTTGGCTTGTTTACAGCCCGCAGCATTTGTGCAATTTCGAGAAGTGGATTCCTTCTCGTTCTCGTTTATGGTGTATACTTTGACGCATTTATCCATGTAAGAGGGACATGTCTTCTCTTCTCCATCATCTTTGCAATCAGTACATTTGTAGCACTTGAGCGACAAGGCTTAAATGAAGAAATAGAATTTATTGCCAATACAAATTATTGCCAGTACAAAATGTTTCCGCAATTTCTGAATCCGATGTGGAACAAAACACGGGATTTATACTGATCACTACTGACCGACACACCTCGCAGCAATTGCCACGCCGTTACGTTATATAGTTCGGATCACTATGAACGGATGATTTGAGTAATAATAAAAGCTGAAACGCAGATGTAATTGATACTGAACTAATGGTATAAAGAAAAGTCAACTGCGTGATCAAGGACAAAAGTGTAGTGAATAGCACGACAGAAACTGGGTATATGTAAGATTACATTACAGAAATGTTTAATAAAAGGACTAGCTATTCGTAATTAAACTTACCAACTGCAAAAGAGGCGAGCAGAAATACAGAAATCAAGGCGAACTTCATTCTGAATGGCGAAACAAGGTGTAGAACAGGCGAAATCACTCTGGTTCTGAGGTTCTGGGGCTCTGACACACTTAGTAACCGACAAACCCAAAAAACTGTCAATCAATCAAATGCTGTCAAACAGGAGCTCCAATAAAAAAGAAGACAGTCCGAAGCGACAGCCAATGAGAATGTTTTGTAGTGCCTAGCCGCTGGGGTTGGTGCGTCCGCAAGCCCATGCAGCTTCGCAAAAAAGATAGGTTCGCAAGGCGTACGTGAAGCTATGTGTCACACCAAGGGCGCGTTCGATTGGGTCTATTCCGAAATAGGAATAGCGCTGTTGATCGATAAAATTATTTGGTTTGGAGCTGAATAGGGTTAGGATACATAACGAACTTCATGAGCCTGGCACCCTGCCGATGTTCTTGCGTTCAACGCGAGAACATCCGCAGGGAGTCGAATTTGAGCCGCGCATTTTCACACCTGATTAGATGAACCAACAGCCTCGTGTATTTATTTTTATCACATTCCAGGGGCGGATCCAGCATTTTTAGTGGGTAGTTTCCGAAATTGAACGCCGAAGGCGCGAGTATGCTAGGGGAGTCCGGGAAAATTTTTAAATCTAGGAGGCCAGAAACGCCATTTCCTGCAATTTTTGACGAAGGGGCGTGGTCAGGTATCCCGCATGTTTGATCTTTCGAGACCACATGCTGGATAACCGAGCGCAATCTGTTTGCTAAACTTTTTGTGGCTATCTAGTCCACATTCAGCAAAGAGATTGGCCGCCAATTTTTCAGCAATTCCGAATTGTCCTTCTTAATCCAGCCTTCGCTTCACTACTTATGTGTTTTCTTTTCTTAACTCAATACGTTTCTTCTATCAGGCTTTCATCTCGAGTTGTTTAGCGAAGTTAATTACGTCATCGCCCAGCACGTGATAATATGAACCAATCACCGTGTGCTGATTCTCGACCCACAAAAAGGAAAAAAAAAAAAAAATCCGATTTTTAAGCTCTCGTGGGCCCCAGGCCCCCGCGAGCAATTAAAATAATGAATATGAACACGCGGGCTGGCCAGTTGACCGAGCCAGCCCGGTCAACCGTGCTTATATGAAGGGCCCTCAAACTAAACGTTCGCAATGCGACGCATGGCTGCCCACCAAGCATATTTAATTTTTTACTTTGAAGATTATTCTTGGATTTTCCTCAAATTGCACTCAAAATGAATGTTTGTGTGGTAGAAAATTGGTGAGGCAACATTATCTTGTTTTGCGTGGTATTCAAGTACAAGGAAAAACAAAATTGGACATTTTTGGCTTTTTACTGATTAGGAGCTGTTGTCTCGGTCGCTGTTGATTGACAAGTGACTCTGCGCTTCCCTGGGAAGCGCTCTTTTATAGTGCGCCCTCGTGTTTAAACTAAAAATTATTATTACAACACTCATACACTTGCTTCTTAAAGGTTGAGCGACCCTGCATCTTGAGAATGCGTGACATATCTTTTTATGCACAATCGATTTTGACAGTTTGACCTTGACTCATATTTCTAATCAGAGGCCACGATTAATCCAGCCTTCGCTTCACTACTTATGTGTTTTCTTTTCTTAACTCAATACGTTTCTTCTATCAGGCTTTCGAGTATTCGTGCTCTGTAACAAATATAAAATTGAAAGCGAGGAATGTCACACGAGAGATGTTTACAATATTATTGCGCTTTTGTTCACAGTGTGTTCAGTCCATTTGTGACTGCAAACTCAATCCTCAGAATTATTTCGGTGTATTTTTCATTTCTGGTATTTAATGAACATTGCGAAACAAAGACTACATGATCGAATGAAAGAAACACTTCAACAGGCAATGTACGATACGCAGAAGAATTTTATGAGGCAACAGATGTCATGTACAGAGTAAAGCATAAAGCGTCATTGTTTTACGGCTAAAGCTCACCGTAGCTTTGGTTTCTGTTTTCGCCCTGTTATCTTCCCAAAAGTATTTCGTGTCGCCACAAAAAGTTTCGTCGGGACTAAATACTTATCGGCAACAGAGATATTTGCAATACCCCAGAAGTACCATCAAACATTTGTTTACGGCTATTCTCAAAGCTTGTGCGGTGAACGCGAGCCAAAATCTTTTCCTAAAATCCAGTTTATCCGTGCCTATTCCACAGAGCCAAATGGCGTTGAATTTGAATGGGATGCAGTTTACTTTTTCGCTTCACTACTTATATGCTTTCTTTTATTAACTCAATACGTTTCTTTCTATCAGGCTTTCGAGTATTCGTGCTATGTAAGAAATATAAAATTGACAGCGAGGAATGTCACACGAGAGATGTTTACAATATTATTGCGCTTTTGTTCACAGTGTGTTCAGTCCATTTGTGACTGCAAACTCAATCCTCAGAATTATTTCGGTGTATTTTTCATTTCTGGTATTTAATGAACATTGCGAAACAAAGACTACATGATCGAATGAAAGAAACACTTCAACAGGCAATGTACGATACGCAGAAGAATTTTATGAGGCAACAGATGTCATGTACAGAGTAAAGCATAAAGCGTCATTGTTTTACGGCTAAAGCTCACCGTAGCTTTGGTTTCTGTTTTCGCCCTGTTATCTTCCCAAAAGTATTTCGTGTCGCCACAAAAAGTCTCGTCGGGACTAAATACTTATCGGCAACAGAGATATTTGCAATACCCCAGAAGTACCATCAAACATTTGTTTACGGCTATTCTCAAAGCTTGTGCGGTGAACGCGAGCCAAAATCTTTTCCTAAAATCCAGTTTATCCGTGCCTATTCCACAGAGCCAAATGGCGTTGAATTTGAATGGGATGCAGTTTACTTTTTCGCTTCACTACTTATATGCTTTCTTTTATTAACTCAATACGTTTCTTTCTATCAGGCTTTCGAGTATTCGTGCTATGTAAGAAATATAAAATTGACAGCGAGGAATGTCACACGAGAGATGTTTACAATATTATTGCGCTTTTGTTCACAGTGTGTTCAGTCCATTTGTGACTGCAAACTCAATCCTCAGAATTATTTCGGTGTATTTTTCATTTCTGGTATTCACTGACCATTGCGAAACAAAGGCTACATGATCGAATGAAAGAAACACTTCAACAGGCAATACGATACGCAGAAGAATTTTATGAGGCAACAGATGTCATGTACAGAGTAAAGCATAAAGCGTCATTGTTTTACGGCTAAAGCTCACCGTAGCTTTGGTTTCTGCTTTCGCCCTGTTATCTTCCCAAAAGTATTTCGTGTCGCCACAGAAAGTTTCGTCGGGACTAAATATTTATCGGCGACAGCGGTACCATCAAATATTTGTTTACGGCTATTCTCAAAGCTTCCGCGGTGAACGCGAGCCAAAATCGTTCCCGAAAATCCAGTTTATCCGTGCCTATTCCACAGAGCCAAATGGTGTTGAGTTTAGATGGGATGCAGTTAACTTTTACACACAAGTAACGAGCAATTCACTGGCCACATCTCGAGTTGTTTAGCGAAGTCAATTACGTCATCGCCCAGCACGTGATAATATGAACCAATCACCGTGTGCTGATTCTCGACCCACAAAAGGGAAAAAAAAAAAAAAAATCCGATTTTTAAGCTCTCGTGGGCCCCAGGCCTCCGCGAGCAATTAAAATAATGAATATGAACACGCGGGCTGGCCAGTGGACCGAGCCAGCCCGGTCAACCGTGCTTATATGAAGGGCCCTCAAACTAAACGTTCGCTACCTGTTAGTAGTTGTCTCGTGTGTCCCGATAAACATCCGGCGGTAGGAATTTCGACCACTACTACTGGCCGCGACAGCTTTAAATTGATACAAGGGACACAGAAGACAACTACTAACGGTAGCGTGATTGGGAAATCCAATGCGCTTTCCGCGTCTGAAGCAGCGGCATAAACCTTTTTCTTTTTTTCAGTTCCCAAGAACAGCAGTGTTGCGGTCTTTCCTCGAGCAGCCTGAATTTGATCCCCTGTTTTGCACAGAGTTTTGCTGGAAGTATTAAATGCTTAGGATCGTTTCTGTTTGATCGCCAAAATTCGTCACTAAGGCAATTGGAGAATTTATAATACCTCTTTTAATGCTACAACATAAATACCAAAGAGTGTTTCTGTTGCAGCTGCGGTCAGTATAAAATGTGGGCGGGTAGGTACAAAACCTGGACCCCCCTATTTGGACCCCCATTTGGACCCCCTTTTGGACCCCCTTTTGGACCCCCTTTTGGACCCCCATTTGGACCCCCATTTTTTTAATAACAAAAATAAAATATATATTAATAATTAATGATGATAATATTGATGTAATAATAATACAATTTCTCATATATAATTAAATGAAAAGCCAATAAAACTGCGAGCTGCGGGCTGCGAGCTGAAAAGTCACTTTAAAAAATTAAAAAGAAAATAGAAAAAAGTCCGTCTTTTTGTGTTTGCTTCGCTTTGTTTGTCAGCGATTTTTTTCTTAATAGCACTTTATCCAGTAACTTTAACAAGAGAATGCAAACAATAGATGTGGGAGATCGTGCTAATTTATTTATTACACTCTATAACAAAGTCAAACAAAATAACATATTATTAACTGATGTGACAAAACAGCAATGACTTTAGAAGGTGATGAAGCCAAATAATCGTTTCGAGGCTCCTAAGTACCTCTCCCACATAATGCAGAATTTCATGCCATTTCAATAAAAAAAATCCTTTCAAAGCGGACACCGGATGTTTACGAAGTTTTATAACAGACCTGAAAATAGACCTGATGACAGGTACGTCCCTGGAAATAATAAAATATACCAGACCTGACAGTAGGGAGTAATCAATGCATATCGTCACTTTTCCCGTCAGGTATATACACTTAACAGGCGAAAACACACACTTGCACAGCCTTTTACTGGAATCACTTGCATTCTTCTTTCGCTTTTTCGCGTCTTGATTACAGTGAGTTGACTGTATAGCGAAGTAAACCACAAGTAAAGACGGTCAAAATAAAATAAATAAGTGACGTTTACCTTGCAGGAAAGACATAAAGCAGACAACCAGTGTGAAGAAATAAACTGACCCCTTTATATTTTGTTGTAAATTGTTGCTACAAAAAAAAAGTGCTATTAAGAAAAAAATCGCTGACAAACAAAGCGAAGCAAACACAAAAAGACGGACTTTTTTTTCTATTTTCTTTTTAATTTTTTAAAGTGACTTTTCAGCTCGCAGCCCGCAGCTCGCAGTTTTATTGGCTTTTCATTTAATTATATATGAGAAATTGTATTATTATTACATCAATATTATCATCATTAATTATTAATATATATTTTATTTTTGTTATTAAAAAAATGGGGGTCCAAATGGGGGTCCAAAAGGGGGTCCAAAAGGGGGTCCAAATGGGGGTCCAAATGGGGGTCCAAATAGGGGGGTCCAGGTTTTGTACCTACCCGCTGTATTCTGCGGACAACAGCTTATGAAATTCTTCTGTCTGTTAACTTGTCGTTTGTGAGAGAGTACAGGCGTATAAATACAACCATTTGTAAACGGCTTATCTCGAAAAGCACCCCCTTTCAGGAAGTATGCAATCTGCAGTCTGCATTTGTCCGACACTGTCAGTTTATTGCCTCCAAAACCAGTCCCTGCCCAACACGAATGGCATGTTGTTCTTGTTTACATAATCTAATACATTAGTTGTATCAATCACGTTTAATCAGTTCAAAATCCGTATTTGTACGGAGTAGAATTTAGTTCCTTCCTCTTTGCAATGATTCATTTACTACTGAATCCTGGCGTGTTAATGAGACTGTTTCTTATGATATCAAGACGAGACACATAATGGCGTAAGGGGGATGCACTGCTCTGCGGTATATCTAGCTAGGCGACTTCCGGTTGCGCGATCTTTTGAAACCTCGCTATCTCCCCAGGTCAAATCTGCAGGCTGAATGTGCAGGTCAAATGCGCAGGTTAAAATAAAAGTCCAATTAGTTAAAAATACCTTTAATGCCAGCCTTGATAAAATTGTATTTCGCTCACGCCATGTTTTTTTATGCAAGCCGCAAGGCTTCGTGAGTATCTTGGACCCACCGAAAGTTTTCAACACGCTGTAACTGCATGCGACAACGCGAAAAAATTAGATCTCGGTCATTTCTTTAATCCGATTTACAACGGACGCGGCGCGAAATAGCGTATGGGGGATGCACTGCCCTGTGGTATATCTAGCTAGACGACTTCCGGTTGCGCGATCTTTTGAAACCTCACTTATCTCCCCAGGTCAAATCTGCAGGGTGTCCAATTAGATAAAATACCTTCAATGCCAGCCTTGATAAAATTGTATTTCGCTCACGCCATGTTCACTTCAAGGCTTCGTGAGTACCTTGGACCCACCGAAAGTTTTCAAAAAAAAAAAAAAAAAAAAAAAGAATTTGCCCGAATCTAATTTTCCCTCCCCACAAAATGTACTACTACTAACAGGTAGCGAACGTTTTCAATAAGCGTACCAAGTAAGGCTGCTATGAAATGTACTGTGACGATTGTTCAGCTGCTTTTATAGTGTAACGCTTGCCGAGGGCACGGAGTCACGGAGTCACGGAGTCACGGAGTACAGTCAACTCTCTCTAAAGCGGACACCCTCGGGACCAAAGCTACTGTCCGCTTTAAAGAGGTGTCCGCCTTAGAGAGAGTTCATGTAACCTGATACTCGAACCTCCAAACTGAAACCAGGGCTTTATTACAGTGTACAATGATCACATGACGGACCGGTTGCGTCTCTTTTAGCCGTCCTAACGGAACCCAACACAGCTCATACGAACTTTGAACGTTTGTGAATTAGCCTTAAAACAAAACTAGTTTTTGTTGCTTATTATTTAACTTGGGTACGGGGTTCACAACCATCTTTAGGGTTTCCTTTAGCGTGGTCGAGAACAGCTATTCGTTCTTCTAGAGTGAGCGTTTTGTGTTTTACACGAGCACTTTTTGAGAGCGACATTTTGTACTGCAAACTTGCCACACCTCACAGCATGGATCGCTCTCTATGGCAGCTGGCCTGGAATTTCCGGCCAATTAAAGTTTATGAATGGGGGCATTGTAATGTGGAGTTTTCTTACAATATTGGTTGGGGAAAAGATGAGCGGAGTGCAAGATATATTCTCGTGTGATTCGTTCATTCGTGGGCACCATGTATATAAAGACGACTGGACCCCTACTCTGGGAGAAATTTTGGAGTGCAAACGAGAGCCACAAAACGAGAAAGACCCGCACGCTGTTGCCGTAACCAGAAATGGAAAAATTTTCGGCCATGTGCCATTGATCTACAGCCGCTATGTCAGTCGGTTCCTGGAACTTGAACCAAGTAGCGCCTCTTGTGAAGTTACAGGAGAAAGATTAAACCGTGGGGGTGGCTATGGGCTTGAAGTCCCATGCAAGTACAAGCTACAAGGTGTTCCAGAGGCCGTGGCCTGGGTGGCAAAATGCATGGACAAAGAAACTGGGAAAATTAAGACTGCCATTGAACGAAACCAAGACACGAAAAAGCGAAAGAAGAATGCAAGTGACTCTAGTAAAAGGATGCGTAAATGAGTCTTTTTGCCTGTGAAGTGTAAAAAAATGACGGAAAAAGGGACGATGTATGCATTGATTATCCCCTACTGCCATGTCTGGTATATTTTATTAAATCCAGAGACGTACCTGTCATCAGATTGCGCTATTTTCAGGTCTGTTATAAATTTGCGTAAACATCCGGTGTCCGTTTTGAGAGGTTTTTCGAACCAAAATTTTGAAAAAAAAGTGTCCGCTGTCCGCCTTAGAGAGGTGTCCGCCTTAGAGAGAGTTCAGTTACAGAGAGACAAGTGAAATTCGGCAGGGACCAAATTTGCTGTCCGCCTTAGAGAGGTGTCCGCTTTAGAGAGAGTCCGCTTAGAGAGAGTTGACTGTAGAATAAACTCACAGGTCACTAACAAAACACTTTAATCAAACGATCTGAACGCTACGAGCGACTCAGCAATCTTTGTCTCAGGTCTAAAGGCCATTTCACACTGGACGCGTCGCGACACGCTGTAACAGCATGCGACAACGCGACAAAATTAGATCCCGGTCATTCCTTCAATCCGATTCACACCGGACGCGGCGCGACGCGCCCAGTGTGAAATGGCCTTAAAGTACACGTATAGTCATACACTAGAACAAAGGCTATACAAAAAGGCGAAACAATAAAGAAAGGCTAGTTCACAGTAATAATGAAGCATTCTCTATGCAGTTAAAAACCCCCACTAGACAAGGTTTCGTCATCCCAGCGAAATCCTAAAGCATGGCATTGTTTCGCTAGAGGACATGAATGAACAGTAAAACCGTCGATGTCGTGATTGCCCTTGACTGACCTTGCTCGTCACATTCCATTAACTGCATTTTACATGGGACGCTGTAAATGCTTTAGATGTTTACACGGGATATTAGGTGGGTTCACACTAGGGTGCTAAGTCTGACTTAGTAGCGACTTATGTTCGCCCTAATCACGCCTTGCGCAAGTGTCTGAAATACAGTACCCAAGGGATTAAAATGCGGGGATGTGTAATGCGTTTGATGACAGCTTTTTAGATTATTAGATTATTTTTAGATCAGCTTATTGCGTTTATCATTCCCTGTTGTTATAAAAGTACCTGGGTTCACACTAGATCACTAAGTCGACTTAAGGCGACTTAGGCTAAGTCTCCTTAAGTCGACTTAAACGTTCACACTGGTAATAGAAGCGACCTGACGAAATATTAGACGTCTTTTAAGCTGTCATCAAACGCATTACACATCCCCGCATTTTAATCCCTTGTGTACTGGATTTCAGACACTTGCGCCACGTTGTACTTCAGAACTGCGAGGAAAAATGACAAACTTCATATAAAAATTCAAAATTCAGTACTTCAAATTGGGAATGCAAAATATACTTACTTTGATTCAACATCATCAGGTTGTTCCATGTCCCATGGATTGTACATCTTTTCTTTAACGCGTGCAGTAGTACAGTCGTGCCAAGAACGTGGTTGCGCAACTGATCATATAACTCATCATGCTGCGAAATCTACACCTTTCCGGAAATTCAATTAACTAAGTAAGCCCTAAGTCAGGTTTTTACGTGGCCCAAGTCAGACTTAGTGCCTTTGTTTTTGCCGGCACTAAGTCGAAAATCTATTTTTTTGTCTTAGTCGTTCAGACGCGTGTTTATCGCTAAGTCGTCCTAAGTCGCTACTAAGTCAGACTTAGCGCCCTAGTGTGAACCCACCTAGTAACTCAGTGATCATCAGCTGTGTGAAGCTCTACTACGTTGGACAAGTCAAATCAAGATCAAGTCTATCTCTAGCTATATTTCCAAGGTATGATTCTCGTATAGTTACAGGTTTAACTTTTAGTGCGCATCACAAATGCCGAGATACCTTTCGAAGGAAAAAAAAAAACAAAATCGTCCGCTTTTCTTCCACGAAGGTGTAGTAACTCTGGCTACCGTAACTTTTGGCGAATAAATTTTCCCGGCCAAGTAGGGCAATCTTCGATTTTCAGCTCGCAGCCCGGGAGCGCTGTTTCAATGAAAAAACAGACAACCTGATCACCGATTACGAAAACAGACAGGACGTTGTTCTTTCGGACAGCTTCAGAGAGTTTTAAAATATGCGTGCGTACTGATGCGCTTCTGATGTATCACTCATGCAGCTAATTGTGCCTCGTGTAAAATACGTTTGCAAATATTGTTGTGAAATACCGTAAGGAATGGGCAATTGTAATTGAATTTCAGCGATTTAGCGTTTACCAAAGGTTTACAATGAAAGTTCTTGCCACATTTTATTGTTTCTAAAAGACACAACACAAGCCCGTGTCCGTTTTTTAGTGTAGCTGTAGTTTTGTCGTTGCATGACCGACCCAGTCACATGCTGCGCGACTGTGGATGATTAGTGACCTGTTGATAGTTCTGGCGAGAAATAGAATGATCAGATTGTTTCTTTTAAATTTATCTGGAAAAAAAAAATTATATTCACATAATTTCTTTAGAAACCCTAGGTAAGATATATAACAATTTTATTAAAACAAAATAAGATTTTTTTCGAATCTGAACAAGTTCAAAATGGTATCCTGATACCTTAAAAGAATGTCAAGTTATGCAGTCTGCCACACCCACATATTTTGGGTTCCGCAAGATATTTGTCTGAACATAACTCGAAGACGTCAATGTTTTGTTCGCGGTACGAGTTATTTTTCGAGTACGTTAACTCAAAGACGTTATGTTCTGTTATTTGTTCGAGTTAATTGGAAAAAATTCCCGAAATTAAAATGTCACGCAAACATTTCTTTTGAAAAAGAAAAAAAACCTTCATGCAGATAGAATGATAATGCACCAGCCAATTGTAATCCCTCCCCCACCCCCCACCCCCGTATTTGAAAGGTGTTTAGCCCGAAGAGGTGGGGGATTTTCTCTTCATGCCCGACCTGTGGAGGTGGGGCTCAAGGTGGGAGGTTTGACCAAGAATATGATGTATTGCGGCCTCATTCAGTTCGCCCGCGCGGTTTGTTCGTGAGAGCAGTTTTCTGTGCAAAATATTTCACTGTTCCATTTGTACAAAAAAATAAAAGATCGTTTAATTGGCTCTTTTGTAAAATTTTGCAAAATTTTTGGCCCCACAATGTGAGAGATTTGTCCCATGGGGTGGGGGAATAGTGGATTATTGCAACAAAGAAAACCCATGTCCCCACCATTCCCCGAGGTGGGGTGGGGGGTGGGGGGTGGGGGGGGGGGGGGTCAGGGTGCTGGGGGTTACAATTGATTGGTGCATAAGAATGCCCACTGCTTTGGCGATATTCACCAACGAGAGCTGCTGCGAAACAAAACCCTTCAGATCCTTTGGCTTGCAGCGACGTCCGCTCCAGTCATGTCTCGCTGGTTGAAGTTGTATAAGCATTGATAGATAAGCATTGAAGTAAATTTCGGACACGTGGGATAAATTTGCCGCGCAGAGTGGCGCACAAATGAATTCAAAAGTATGTCTTGAAACACGAAAGTTCTCCTTCCACCACGTATTCAAAATATCTGACTACAGCATGTTTGCAAACCAGAGCAGCCTGGGAAGAACTTAAGCGTTTCGCGCGGACCGATGCCCTGCTTGCCAAAGCCAAAATGGTCATAAATCGAAATAATTCCGCCTGTTGTCTTCGTCGACGTCCCAGAGCAATCAAACAGTGTAATAGCAGTGCTCTTGATCGCCTTGCTCGTTGAAATAAAGTGGCAAAAAGTGAGCGAATAAGAGCAAACTCTTCACGTTGATTATCGGACATGTTATTGCATATACTCGCGGGAAAGAAAGCAACACCCCGAGGTCAACCTGGTTACGGTGTGAGGAAAATGAAACCCGAGATACTTTCCCTTGGGAAAATTTTTTTCACATTTCACCCTCGGTAAATCGTATTTCCCTGGGGAAAGTGTGTAGTGTGACCACGACTATTGTAAAGTAGTTTAGTTTGTTAAGCTTTACTTACTTATTTTTACTAGATTAGTTAGTTAATCTTTGTCTTTGTAATTTGCATTTTATTTAGTTGCTTTCACCCTTTTTTCTTTGCATCGAGCGTTTTATTAAATTCCTATTTTGGACTGGATAATTTTGTCGTTGTTTCCATAACAACACGAGCCTCGACCCGGTCACAGTAGCTGGCGGGTTTACTGTAATGCGGGTGAAATACACGTTCGGGCGCTTCGACGCCATTTTGCATTTCGAAACTGAAGATAGACTGTTCTGGAACTGCTGCAAAGAAGTCATTTTATACTTTACCAATCAGCAGATTTTTGCTAAAGCGGTCTATGGTCATTGTATGTTTTTCTCGCAGGTTATTTGCTCTAGTTGCACAAATAGTTTTGAAATGGCGCAGTTCCCGGAAACGTTTTACTTTGCCATCATGACCAGCTACGATGGGAGAGCTCGCGGTTCATTGTTGGACCACAAGTCCTGGATGTATAGTAGTCCTGACGCGTGGTGTCACTGGAGTAGTCATGAGAAGAAGCAACCATTTTCAAAGCCGAGGGAACTCCCGATCAATTCATTCTTGAAATCTATAGGTCTCTTAAGAACCGGCAAGGAGGCATCATCGTGGGCCGACCAACTTGGGTGTACAACGACCGCAATACCTGCTTTAACTACACGCCAGTCAAGGACGAAGCCACGAAGTTCAAGCTGATCTCAGTCGACCACGGTTACATCCTGGAGATCCTTTCAAGTCACAAAAACCGTGCCTATGGCACATATATATTCCACCCGACTTGGATGTGCAACGAAAAGCGCCTAGACCTAGACGGCGTTGGTCCATTTGGCTACACGAATGTTCAACGAGAGGCCACGGTCTTTTCTATCCGCCCAAGCAAAGAAAGAGATGAAATCCGTCCTCGCATTGTTGCTTTAAAGTTCGATATGGAAAGGAAGGCAATTCACCAGAAGCCCTACCAGCTGTTCAGCGCAACCTACAGAATCACGGGCCCCACACCAATCGAACCCACTTGGACTACTGGAAACACCTAGGAGACCAGGAAGACACGATCGTTCAGGTGGAATTCCAGCAGCACGCTCACACTTGGTACCATGTTCAGCGTCAGTGTTGAGGTAACAAAACTATTTGCTACTTTATATCATTTTAGGACATTACACGCACACACTTTAAAGCACTTTGATACTGGTGTTTTTATTATCTACAACATAGTGTGTCGGCACGTTAATGCTAGCAAAATTCAAAGGTTGCATTATCGGGTAATCTGTCCAAAAAATTACGCCGATTTTGGTAGCTTTTTGTCCAAATATTAGTTTTTATTTGACGTTTGTTTTTTATTAGTGATGAAAAGCTCAGTTTTTTTCTGACCCGCAATCTAGAAATTAAAACAATAAAGTTAGCAAGGACGTTATAGAAAAATTAAAAGTCTGTTACACAGGGTTGTAGACGACATTTTAAAACGTAGGATTGTGTTGATATACATTTCATAAAACGATGCATATAATCTCAAAGTGCCATTATTCCTAAATTTTTATGACACTGTATGGCTACGTTTTTAATTTTTAACCTTTTTTTTTTCACCCTGTAGGCTCCATTTCTGAACGCGAGTGGCGAAGTAAGTTACGAAGCCAGTCAAACCTGGGAGGTTGGCGAAGAAAAAGCTCAAGCAAACACGGAAACCCAGGAATGGTCATTGAGCCTTCCTTCGAAAGTTCCTGCAAACACTGAAATGAAAGTCGCTGCCTCGTTAACCTCCGGTTCTCTGACTGTGCCTTTCACTGCAACGCTTCAACAGGGTGAGAAAACATGGCAGGAGACAGGAGTGTACAATAGCGTGCAATGCTATAATCTGCTCGTCGATTGCAGCTCCAAGAAAGTCTAGACTGTTTGAAGTCAAAATACGTTTTTTGGCCGTGCGGTCACCTTGTTATTGAGTCAACGGTCATTGTACAAAACCGTTTCGTAGTAAATTGTAATGCTCGTAAAACCTCAAGACTTAGCCATAAAACTCGATACCAGAACTAGATACTAAACTGTAAGTTAGTTGAAGGCATTTTCTATCAAGTTGTGCACAAGAAAATCGTCAGGCTTTAATGTGAAATTTTACCTCAAATTATGAGAAATTAGACAACTCACCAACAGAATAAAATTGAAAGAATAGAATTGTTTTTGCGCCTAAGCATTTTACAAACATTTGATGCACCAGTCCTCCTTACATTAATGATTTTGCAGTTTATTTTCGGTTTGCGTAATTCTGTTGAAGATAAACATATTCTCGAATAATACTGGAACAAGAAAACACTGCCAGTTCGTGTAGATTGTAGGCAGATTAGACTGACTATAATTACGATTGAAAAATATATCAAGTTTGTTTGATTAAAATAATGAATAAAGGCAAATAGTTGTTTTCTTTTTAAATAGTTATTTCCCAGCATTTGCACAGAGATGCTCGTCGGGAATATTCGTTTTGATCCTTACGAGGTACTAAAACGGGCCTGGCTTGAGCTTACGTTGACCCCTAAAAGGTACCAATAATAGCATACCAAGATTTATCCCTTGCTGTTTTTTAAACAAAAAGAGTTCGTTCTACTGGCACCCGACCCCTAAACAGTACCATGTCGCATAAAAATGTCAGAGTTTGATGTTGAGCACCCTAAGCGGTACCAAAACCGTAATTTTGACCCCTAAGCGGTACGACGAGCATCCCCGTCGTTTCATATATGGGAGTACCCCCTCCCGGGGCAAGTATCCTACAATTAAACAGTGTCATAGCCCGGAGAGAGAGAGAGAGAGGAGGGGGGAGAACTCCTATATAAAAAAGAACACGGGGATGCTTGTCGTACCGCTTAGGAGTCAAAACTACGGTTTTGGTACCGCTTAGGGTGCTCAACTCTGACATTTTTATGTGATGTGTGGTACCGTTTAGGGGGGTTGGGTGTCAGTCGAATGAACTCTTTTTGTTTGAAAACAGCAAGGGATAAAGTGCTTGGAGATATCCTTTTTATAGCATTAAAGGCATCAAAACTTTAAATTCCTTGCTTTTATTGGTACCTATTAGGACGTCCGTTTAAGTATCTCTTAAGGGTCAAAGCGAAAATTCCCAACGAGCATCCCCATCAATTTTATGTGGCAATCCCTCCCGGGAAAGGCCTAGCCGCTGTTACTGACATATTTTTAACTGATCATGAATAACCTGATACAACCAATTTTGATACTGTAATCGTTGGCTCATTAAAAGTAAAGGAAACACACGCCATATAACAAGCCAAAACAATTACTTGGCCGGAATATGGGGAGGACTCGTGGGAAAAATTAATCCGCCTGCGAACGTGATGAAGAAGCACAAGACACGACTGCATCATGTGATGACCACATGCTATTCCCAGTCCTTGCCATAACCGAAATCCCAAGAGAGAGTACATTATACACTCCAACATAAGAGAGATCTGATTAAAGGCGTTTTAGCACAATAAGACTCAACACAATTTGGGCTTCAACAGTTTTTATTACAAGTTTTGTTCCTTAGCTTAATTAATTACACATACAGTACATATGCAAATAATGACTACCTGTACGATATTGGTAATTATAAAATAAAACTTATATAACGAGCGCTCTGATTGGCTCCCAACCGTGTTTACATGAGGCTATGTAACACGGAAAGTGTGTTATATTGCTCTGAGGTTGCGCAGTGGGACAAAGTTTTGGACTGCTCGATTTTAGTGAAGTTCCCGATTCTTCATTTGACCTGAGTTTACGAGAAAAACAAGAAATTATAAGCCTCTAGCAAAGAAACGACAACGGCGGTTGTGGCAGAAGGAATGATTGATGAAAGATTATTTAGCGCTGGGCAGAAACAGTTCGCTACACTCGAGTTTCTTTGAAATAACAGCGGAAAAGATAAGTCCACTGAATTGTTGAACTGAGCAACAGGCAACTTACAGTGAACATTGAAAACCGAACGATAATTTACAGAGCATTTGTACTTAAGCAATATAACACGAGTTTCCATGTCTATGTACTCTTATATAAACACGCGGGATGTTGGGAGAATACGAGAAAAAGTTCAAAATCACGAGCCGCTTCGGCGAGTGATTTTGAACTTTTTCGAGTGTTCTCACAACATCCCAAGTGTTTATATAAGAGTACATAGACATGGAAACGAGTGTCATATTGCTTTTATAAAATAACAAAGCTTTTATTACCTGAAAGAACTTTATTTGGAAAATAATCAAGTTCAAGATTCTCCCGAAAACCGTCAAAACGCACGCTCGTCCAATCGGAAAGTCTGTTTCACGGCACTTCGCTCAAGTCAGTCCATGAATGAAAACGGAACACCACTCCCGTTCGCTTGAAAAACTTAACAGGCTGCTAAATGAAGATGAATTTTGCAAGAAATGTGTCGGATATTAGTACCACTGTTTGTCAAGAATTCAAAAGAACCGGCGAGAATATTTTGAGCCGTCAGGTTTCAACTTTCAGGACAACGGTGTCACTCGACGTAAACATGTCTACACAACAACACTATTCTGCTGAAAAAGGTAGTTTGTACTTTTGTTTGCTTTACTTGAGCATTACTTGAACTCTGCCGGACGACAGTCAACTCCATTGAATTGACTCAACAGCTTTTGTGCCACCGAGCCGACAGCCGAGACAGACTCATTAGCGAAGACTGTTTGTGCCTTCATCATCATAAACCTACAATTATTCGTGTGAAACTCCGCCGGTGATCTAAGCCATCTAGTTACTAGCTACGAGCCACAGGAGACGAAGGTATAAAGGTTAGAAACTTTAAAGAATGTTCTTTGACTGTGTAATTGTTGGCTTTCTGTCTCACGGTTTCCGAATTAAATTTCATGCAATATTCGGACAACTTTTCTTCACGCTGCTTCACTAATTGCACATGATTTGCACACGGCTTCACTATTTGCTCTGATAGTCCACTGCAGTTTCTGTAACACATGAATCTTTGAAGTAGGGGACGACTCGCAGTCTTTTTATTTCAGGATTCGTCATTTCCATGTCTTTGTACTTATTTATAAAATGGTTTTTTAACCAATCAGAGCGCGCGTAGTATCATAGTTATTTTATAAAATCAGTTGTGATCTCGTTTGCTCGCGACCCACTAAATACAATTCACTGATAAATGCGGTGCCTCTTTAATACACCACAAACGCGAAAAAGTACAGCAAGTATCGGTTCATCCAAACTCAGTCCCATTCAGGAATACGTGTAAACAAAAAACGTAAAGTAATTACAAAGTACATACGTGATTACGGCACTGCAAGACATTCATCCGTTCAACTCAGTCCGGCGAAAAATCGATTCTTAAAACATCTTTTGAAAGGTCATCTACTTGTACCACACCAAAATCAGTTCTGGCGAGACCTCGGACAAGTGAAGCAGAAAGTAATCATAGCGAAGTAGCTTCTCAAACGTTGCGTTTACATTTAGTGCAGTTCACATCGCTCACGTCAATCGGCATGGTCAGAAGCTTCACTAGCTGCTCGGCCGGTTTAAGACAGCTCTGCTCTGGATACAACGGAAACGCCAAACGAGCCGAGGGAAGTTCAGTTTGAGACTCATTGATGGAATGACCTTTTGATTATTCATTTCTCCAGCATTCGTAAGTTCGTAGTTTGAAGATTTGAAAACTTTGTCTCGTCCGCTCTGCACAACGATCTGTGATTGGTTTCAGTTTGTGTGTTGAAAATCTCGAGTTTGATAATCACGTAAAACGGTCGTTTTTGCGGTAGTATTGCTGTCGTTTATTTATAAAAGAAATATAAATATTTCTTAAATGTAAAAAAGGCTAGTTCCTGTCAAGCTTTAGAGGTCTATTTACGTGCAGTCTAAATGTGTCTGCAGACGGCGGGTAAACAATATCGTGTATTTTTAGTGAAAAGTAGGGACCCTATTCGGACTAAAATGCTGAAAAAGGCCTGCAATGCAGGAGCAATGCAACGTACGGTCCTGACAAAACCGGATCGGACGTGACCAAATTTGGGCGAAGGGGACAGGGGTAAGAAAGGAACTTTTCACTCTCCTCTTCCCCACCCCACTCCTCTTCGTCAAACATTTGTCCGGATCAGCTGCAACATACTTCTCGATGTCTTCGACGATCACAACCAACCTACTGAACATGTCTTCTAGTTTTAATACTGAAGGAAACTGCAGAAAGAAATGATTTTTTTTGCCCGTCGTCTGAAGTAGGTATGTCATTGTTTGGGGAGTGAGTCTAGTCTAGTCGCGTTGTCGCGTTGTCGCGTTGAAATTAGCCCTTGTTCTATTTTTACAGCGTTGCTCTGAGTTGACTTGACGCGTTGTCCCTATGTCGCGCTATGTCCGGTGTGAATCGGATTGAAGGAATGACCGGGATCTAATTTTGTCGCGTTGTCACGTGCAGTTACGGTGTGTCGCGACGCGTCCAGTGTGAATTGGCCTAAGAGCAGGTGACTGTAAATATCGAGAACTGGCCGTCAAAACCGAAATTTCGGATTCTTCATATTTGGTCACGAGAAACCCTTTGGTGAACTATCTACGAAATTTACAATTAAACTTTTCAAATAGTTTTCGTTTTTGAGAAATCTTGTAAAACTTGTTAAATTTTGCCGAAAATTGGTACATATTCAAATCGCTCAGAAAAAAAGACGGCTAAAGATATCAAAGCTATACTTTGCAGTCGAGTAGGGCATCTACTTCACAAAACACATGTGTAAAAATATTACAAGAAAATGAGTTTTTACACATCGTTTTGAAAAGCCAAACATTCCTATTTTTAGCACTTTGGTAAACACGTGACACTAAGGAAACTTTGCAGCCAAAAATATTGTCCTGGTACATCGAAATTTAGAATAAGGTTTGTACTAGCGATAAGCCCTGTTATCGTACTGTTACATATAAAAAATCAGCGTGAGCAATTTAAATGCCAGCTGTTGAGAGAAGTTTTCGCATAGGGAACTTTTCATGTATTTGTTTCAGAAATTGCAACCGGTCACGCAAGCACATTGTAGACAAATTTCAATTTATTGTTGATTGTGTTTTATTTTTGCTAAAGTAACATAGAGTTTTTAATCGAATACAAAATCCAATGTTCTAATGAGCTTTGTATTGCGCTGTATCCCTAAAAAATGAATTCTAGAGTACCTTGGTGATAACTGATCGCAAACCGCAAAAGTTAAAAGGTCAACTGTAGCGTCAGGTTTCCATCTACGCTATCTAACCGAAATTTCTTCATCATCTTGAAGCTTGTCGTTTACTAGGTCACTGGCTACTGTTTATATGTCTAGCGTGTAAATCAACTTGTGTAAGGTTTTGTGAAACTCGGGTTTCAGATACCCTGTGAGCGGTGTCAACAACATGCCGTAATTAATATAAACCCGGTAGGCATGGATGATTTGGAGAATTGACAATTGGTCGGAAACCTTCTACCTCTACTACCCTCAGCATGAAAAGGTCCGCCCAATGCAAAGTGCTGGGAGCAGACTCAACAGACCAGCAGCGACTTGCAAAAATTGATCCATGCATGTACATTCAGTGCGTACTAACTCTTGTAGCAGAGTCACATATGGGGCCTTCTTCCGTACTGGTGGAACAGGTACAGCTAGTCCAAGTTCACTGCAAAACAACTGCAACTGCCCCAGTTTCTGCTTTGAAAGAGAGTCTGCCTTGACCATTTTGCACAAATTTTGCTGGGCACAGACAATGGGATGAACCACCTGCAGTGTGGCCAAAACAAACTCTCTAGCGTTGGCAAAGCTTTTCTTGTCGTTAGCAGCTAAAATATCTTCTTCTTCGACTGCTTGGGCCCACTGGTTGCCGTCGGATCTTTGCAGCCAGCCTTGAAAAGAAGGATGAAACTTGGAGCGGGGTTAGGAATTCACACACTGCAAATAAACGCTTTCCATTTGGATCTTTTTCTCGGCGCATTTCTCTTGCAACTACCTCAGAATCCATTTTGCGTCCTGTATCCTGTCCGATGTTAAATTTTGTGACCAGATACGATTTCTGTTTCTCGCTGAAGCAATACGGCTTCTTTGTTTGCTTTAAGGCCCAGCCTTCTTTTAGCCGTTCGTTTGTAACAGAAGTCGTCGCTCTTTCTGCGATCAACACCAGAATCATGCCAACGCCCTCAAAAAGTCTTGCAGCATATTCTTCTTTGGCGCGGTCGAACAGGGCTGCTCTTTCTACGGATTTTGTACATCTCTCATACGATAAATGATTTTCTAATGCCGCATGGCGCTGGAAGACACGAGTGCAACCGTCCTGTGGGCAGCTGTAGGTTGTCTTGGGTGCTGTATCGTGTGCAGTTTCTTCAGTGGCGCTTTCTTCAGGTTTCACTACACTGGGCTTTGTAAGCTTACCAATTAGAGACTTGAAATCGCCGTCAGAAAAGGTCTCCGTTAGCCAACGCAGGTTCGACTCTAAAAGATAGCATCGGTTTTGTTAGCTTTTGTGACGGATTTCTGCCCAAAGCTACAATCATGGTCAAAAGTCGTTGGGACGCTCCACTTACGCACATCCGGAGCACAATGTAAATCCGTACAACCTATGGGGGTCTTATATTTCTTGTTTTCAAGTCCCTCCCCCTCCCCTCCATTCAATGTTGGCCCGTGGTGCAGCTATAAGCCGAACCATGCTCCACTACCCAACATTGAATGGGGGGGAGGGGGTAAATTTGAAATCGTCCCAACAATTTTGACCATGCATGATTGTGTTTGTTCCGCAGAAGTAAAATCGCCGTTTAAGGTTCTTGGACTGAAGGGACGGGAAATATTTTGATACACCTTGGCAGATATTGTCTCAACAAATCATTTTATGTCTAGTTTATAAAAAATAGAAACGAAAAACTGTCCGCTAGCAGAAAATAGGGCCCACGTTAGGCTTCTAAAGGTTAAAAGCTCTGCTGACAGGAAATTTATATATTTTTAAGTAGCTACATTTTACAATAAGACGATCGACTGTATTGAAAAGATGCTAAACATATTTAGTGTAAAGGAAAATGGATCCTCGTTGAATTTCCTACTTGAAAGGGAATACAGTATTCACGTATGCCGAGTCTGGTACCAGGGTGCAGCTGTTTGGCGGCGGAAATTCACCATGACGGCAAGTTTCATTCACGGATTTTTGTTATAGGACTTGCTTATAACACCTGATAATTTGATGAATCGAATAATAATTCATACAGCTTGCGAATAGCCGTGTTATGGTGGCGACAACTGTTCATGTGACGTCAGACGGAGATTGCTCAACATTACATCAGACAATACTCCGTTGTTTGTTGTCAAATTCGGCCGTTTTAAAACAGTTAAAAGCTGGGAAAGTGTATTACCGTGAATAGTTATATCAAAAGCCCATATTGGTGCATAATCCGCTTAATGTTTCCCTCGTAAAGAACGAAAAACAACATTACTCCACTGAACGACAACAAAAGAGATAATTAGATTCAAATCATTTGTTTGACTTTTAAGGGAGTAATGTTCTAAAAACAAAAAATGCTGTCGTGAAATTAGTAAAAAATGCATTGAAAGATTTACCTAACGTTTGTCTAACATATCGCGTTTACAGTTTTGTTGAAAATGTCTTGAATTTTTTTTATTTACCATTTTACTGTGGAAAAGAATCAAATTTCACTCGAGAATATGGCACCAGCTAATAAAAAGAATGCAACTGTTATCTCCGAGGTCTGAAGCACGTATTGCACGCTTGCTGCACTGCATGATGCTCTTATATCAGGCAGAATACAGTTCCTAAGCACACAATGTGACAAAACGGCTTTAAGTAACGCAATCGGCACTTAACGGTCAAATATTATACACGTTTGTGAGTTGACTTCAACCAACTCTGAAATCACAGTTATCTTCTCTATAGAGCATTCATAAACATGCCCGAGTTTGGTGGTTGTAGCTCTTTTTCCCTTAGTTCCAGGAGCGTTTAACCTTTTTTTTACCGTTTTCAGACTGTAGCTTAATTGGAATTTTTTTGCAAACCATCAGAGGGATACCAAAACTGGATATCTGCCATATTATTTTACGGTATGTTTCACCCTTGTTTCATGCCGAAACATGACAACTTAAAGAACCAAAAATATCTGTCTCTTTCCGGCTATGTTAATTTCTCAAACGTATCTTGAATTTCCCTACGTACACACATATATACTTCACGATTGCATGCAATGAAAATGGTCGGCCCAGTTGATCAGAATCTACAAATCTACAGTCTTGCGGATACAACAGGTATGTCAGAAATAGCCACTATCACATAACTTATTTATGTAACTTCAAGGGTTTTTAAAAGCAGCCTCGACTTACCTTCAGGTCTTCCTGTCGTGGTGATTTGGCTTCCTTCACCGATGGCATAAGCTCGTCTGGCCAAGATATTCTTGTCTTGAAAAGCAAAGTTATTGAGCTTGTTAATTCCGGGAATCTTTCTTTGCTCTGGTGTTTCGCGAATAGCAGCCTCCACCACTGCAACTCTGACGCCTTCGACTCCACCATGCGAAAGGATCGCATCTTTCATCTGTTGCGCTGTCGTTACATCGTTTCCCTCGTTAATGTACCTTCTGATGTGATTCTTGCAAGTGGCTGGCATACGGTCGGCTGGGCCTTTGCCTCCCTGGGGGTCTGAAAAGTCCACTGCAAGGACAGACACTCCAGATGACGACTGAATAGCCGGTACGGCGAGGATTGTCGTGGCACTGTGGTAGCATCCGGCATTATCTTGTCGGAAATATGCATGCTGGATCTCGGGATGCTCTGCCTTTAGTGTCCGTAGCACATGTTCCAGGAAGAGAACAACGGTAGAACTTCCCTGATTGCTCGACTGTAGGATGTGTAGAAACGTCTGAGTTTAAAGTTGCCTGCTGACTCGTCGTACAACCACACTTATGTGCCACGATATCCCGCGCTTACCAAACCAGTCACTCCGTGTCTCCCTGTAGCGTTGAGGCAGAAACTTCATCGCCCAATCATTTGTTATGAGACAGGTTTTCTCGTCGAGATGGTCTAAAACATCCAGTCGTGCCTGGTCCTGCCTTACGGTGCGTATTTGATGGCACTTCCATAGATGTATCGCTTCCCTGGCATGTTGATAAAGGTATAGTACCTCATCGCGACCATCTGTCGAAGAGAACGTAGCTTCCTGAATGGCTTTATAAATGGATTCCTGGAGCTCGTCTAAGGCCTCGCACTGGCCGCAGCGATCGGAATGGGCGTGGTCGCATTTCTGCCTAATGGACCTGTCTCCGGGGTCACTCAGGGCGTATATACTACAGTGATCGGGGACGCACGAGTTTTCACTGATATGGACCTAAGAGGCAACAGAAACAGCAAATACGAACAGTAAACAAGATGATAGAAAGCACTTTGGTAACGTGCGTCTTGTACACAGATCTTCAATCGATTTCTAAGTCTTTTTTTTAATAGGCTTTATATAACTCGGAATGAAAATTTAAACAGCAAACGTCGTGGAAAGTAAGTTCATTGGTTTGCTTCGACTGTGCAGCTGCTGTTTCCACACAAATCCATCCCAAGCTACGCGCATGTGTATGTACGCTTTCATTGTAATAAAACGTATACACGTACAAAATAGTTTGGGAAGAGATTTACCTTGTAATCTCCCTTCAGGTACATTTTTCCCGCCTCTAAAGAGTCTTGAACGCTCTTCTCCCACTCTCGCCCAGGCTTCACTGCAGAAACATTTTTCACCACCTCAGCGAGGTCTTCAAATGCCTTGGAACCATCTGCCGCAAAATAGTCCAGGCCTTGCAGGGACTTTCGGACGGAGGCCGTAGCATTGTTCTCTCGTTGAACGGTTTGAAATTGGTTTCCTGGCAGAAACTCGTGTACTGTTGTACAATTCGCTGTGGAATCATTGTCCTTATCACGTTTGGTACTGTTACGTTATCACCTGTGGACAAGACAAGGACCTTCTCTCCAAAGAGTAGGTCTTGAACCAGGTGGGGACTGGTTATGAACCCAAGGAAATGGTCTAATTGCTCTCTTTCGATGCGGAGGCGGGTACTGTGTTCTACCGGGACAGGTGCTCCACGGCCGTACTGGAGGCGGTGAAGGCTAGCAACTGTGTATCGATAAGAAGTGAGGCCAGGGATAAATTCGCAAGCAGCCTTGTAGCTTGCCACTCCTGCGATTATGGATAAAATCTGTCTCCGGGTGTCCCAACTTCTAGCGATCTTGTATGACTCCGCAAGAGCTTCAAGGTATGCTATCTCTGATGGCAGTGAAGGTGAGTCAATGCTGAGTTTTTCGGTTACCACCTTTGATGTTTGCAGAGCCTTCCAAAGTTGACTAGCGCTCTCATCAGAGAGGACTTTCAGTGATGCGGCAACGGCATCAGCTGCATGGTCGCGATAGCGTCTTCTTGTGGATTCACTGGCAATTGACCATTCTAGCCAACTCTTGTTTCCTAGTGGCTTTACTTTACAGGAAACCAAAAAGTCGTTCAATTTTGACTTCTGCTCGTCAGCCTCGTCCGTTATTTCAAGTGAAGAGGCCGTGCTAGCTGTTTCTGAACTCGTGATGTGGCTCATTTTGTCACTAGCTAAGGTCAGGTCTTGGAGCTTTGCAGCAATGCCATCTGAGGTGCTACCACTGCTATCGTTTTCCTGGTGAAAGGAAAAGAAACAAAAGTAACACGTTAGAAAACAGTGCACCCGTTGACATTGTCACAGAAATTTAAAGAAGAAAAGTTTTTTGGAAATCTGAGATAAAAAAAGTTGCACAAAACCCACTTTTGCTGATGGAAGGGATCGCGGATATAACTTGATTTAGCAAGAAAAAACAATTGTGTACAAGCTTTACATTTCAAAGCCGTCACGGCTTAACAATGCCAGAAAATATTTCAAACCTTTTCTAAGGTCTCGATCTTCTTGAGTTCGTTTTGATCTGGTCGGACCGGTTCATACATGGCTGCTGAGAGAGCACTTAGGCTTTTCACGGGTTGATCAGTTAATGATTTTCTCTCTCCATCAGTAGCGCACGTCAGCTGCTTTTCCATTTCCATCTCATTCCAGAGTTGTGAAACATGCTGCCTACAATGTCTGCAGATTGCTACAAAAATAGAAGGGGCAAATTAGACTCTTGAATTCCTGTAGGATTAATACATGGACTTTTGCGGTGTGCAAGCGCGCAGTGCGAGCAACAATCGTTGTGCCAAAGCCGCGTGAGGGTGGGAAGAAAAACAAGAAAGACACTGCGCGACTCAAGCCAGCACTCGCTCAATTTACGCACTATGGGAGCGATCGTGACATATTTCCGTTAGTTCAAATCAACTGGCCGTCAAAGTGAGGCGTCGCCTGTTAGCTTGCGTCGCTGGCGCTTTTAGTGGATGCGGGTGAAACATGTTCGGTTGCAACGCCGCTATTTTGCATTTCGAAGGAGGGCAGACTAGGGCAATCGACATGGCGTTGCGACACAACTTGTCAGTTCCACCCGCATCCACCAAAACCGCCAGCTACGCAGGTATAGTTGCCTGTGTGTAAATCTTGCGTCAGAAACGCTTAAAAAACGCGAAAAAAAAAAAACAAAAAAAACAAAAAAAAAACCTACCACCACCGCTAACGTCAAGTTAAATCAGCTATATAAAGTAAGCCGAAGTGTACACGCCATTTTTTGACGCCAGAAAAAGACTCGATAAAACCTCTCATACGCTGGTAAGCAAGCTATATGCAGCTGTATTTTATACTTACGACTTCCAATGGGGACAAGAGTGTGGGAACGGGTAAATATCATCGCCGATTGCGCAAACTCTATTCCCCGGTCGCCCTTTTCTCTCTTTGACTTGTAGGCAGCCATTTCGTTTGGAACAGCACGGCTTCTTTTATTACATCGCCAACGAAGTCCAAATTCATCCCGATGGCACGGGCAGATCGTCAAGTGTTTGTGACACTCATTCTCGTGGAATACTCCTTTAATGTATCATACTTTGGTATCAGAGACCTTATATCAGTGTCCAATAACTAAAAAATACCAATAACTTTACTAACCTGCGCGAGCGAGGATTAATTTCATTTCACTGTCAGTTTTCTCATCGCCAAACACATTCATCATCTTCATATGTCGTGAAACATCTCTTTTGCATCCGCCCAGAGATATACAGACGGTGGAATACAAACCCTTGCCGCAACTGGAGGTGTTGTCTATCAAGGATGAAAATGAGCACGATATCCATGCCATCGATACAGGCGGAAAAAAACACACTGACGAAAATGATAGAAGACCAGTACATGAGCAATTCCACAAAATTAGAACTGCCTTGGGTGGCCTGCTCTCTCTTCTTGGCGTCTGCTCTTGCACAAACACCAGCTGTGAAGAGTTGAGTCACTCCAATGACGAACAATTAATTTACCCAATTACATGTATGCTGTACAAAGTAAGTGATCTCCAGGGGAATTATTTGTTTATTTTCGAAAACAGTAGCCAGTGACCTAGTATACATAGAAAATGACAAGCTTCAGGATTAGGAAGAAATTTCGGTTGGAATGGTTTCGCTTCTTTCGTGTTGTTTTCATGCTGAGGGTAGTAGAGGCAGAAGGTTTCCGACCAATTGTCAATTCTGCAAATCATCCATGCCTACCGGGTTTATATTACACCGCTCACGAGGTATCTGAAACCCGAGTTTTGCAAAACCTTACACAAGTTGATTTACACGCTAGACATATAAACAGTAGCCAGTGACCTAGTAAGCGACAAGCTTCAAGATGATGAAGAAATTTCGGTTAGATAGCGTTGGTGGAAACCTGACGCTACACTTGACCTTTTAACTTTTGCGGTTTGCGATCAGTTATCACCAAGGTACTCTAGAATTCATTTTTTAGGGATACAGCGCAATACAAAGCTCATTAGAACATTGGATTTTGTATTCGAATAAAAACTCTATGTTACTTTAGCAAAAATAAAACACAATCAACAATAAATTGAAATTTGTCTACAATGTGCTTGCGTGACCGGTTGCAATTTCTGAAACAAATACATGAAAAGTTCCCTATGCGAAAACTTCTCTCAACAGCTGGCATTTAAATTGCTCACGCTGATTTTTTTATATATAACAGTACGATAACAGGGCTTATCGCTAGTACAAATCTTATTCTAAATTTCGATGTACCAGGACAATATTTTTGGCTGCAAAGTTTCCTTAGTGTCACGTGTTTACCAAAGTGCTAAAAATAGGTATGTTTGGCTTTTCAAAACGATGTGTAAAAACTCATTTTCTTGTAATATTTTTACACATGTGTTTTGTGAAGTAGATGCCCTACTCGACTGCAAAGTATAGCTTTGATATCTTCAGCCGTCTTTCGAGATTTCGGTTTTGACGGCCAGTTCTTGATATTTATGCCTTTAATCCTCTCTGTAAAGGATAAGTGCAGCTTTTGCCTGAGCTCCGTTTACTGGGCAGAAACAATACGCAAAGTAACCACCTTATGGAATATTTTGGCTATGCGCAAAGGCACACAGCCGCTTTAATTAAGCAAATAATATCAGGAGTGACCTGATACAACAAATTTAGATACAGCAATCTTTGGCCCAGTAAAGGTGAGGGCAACAAACGCCACAGCATTATGCAATGATGCCGCCCCACCACAGGCAAAAGCAGCACCAGAAAAAAGGAGAACTGTACAGCAGCCAACTGCAGGCCAGCACATATACCAAAAATACATGATTGCTGACACCATAAACAATACAGTGGACAAACAGGGACCAACAGAGTATCCCTTGCAGACTGCAACTGCCACCAAATATGTAATGTGGATAAAGTATAAGATAACAGTAACCCTGGAGGGATGGGGGCAGCTGCCCTTGCTATTCTGTCCCATCACTCCTGAGACACTGAAGCGCCACTGCCCCAATGCACAACAGGAATGATGCCTAATACCAAACATGAAAAACCAGTGAAGAGAAAAACCAAGCCTAAAAGGTACCCTTACTAACTGCATAAGTACACTGATATCAGTGACTGTTGCAGCAGAGCAGCCGTCCATGCTAACTGCACCCCTAGGTGCAAAGTACACTGCAAAACAAGGCAAAATTGGAAACTTAGCAGCACAGCTGTCCTTGCTAACTGCACCACTAGGTCCACTAAAATTCAGTGAAATCAGTGGAAGAAACATAAGCAAGCAAAAATGGAAACCTACAGTAGCTGTGCAGCCGCCCTTGCTAGCTAACTGCACCACTAGGTCCACTAAATACACTGAGACAAATTATTGTAGCTATAGCAATAAAACCAGTGGAAGAAACATAAGTAAGCGAAAATGGAAACCTAGCAGTGCAGCCGCCCTTGCTAACTGCACCACTAGGTCCGCTAAATACACTAATATAAATCATTGTAGCCATGGCAATAAAACGAGTGGAAGAAACATAAGTAAGCAAAAATGGAAGCCTAGCAGTGCAGCCGCCCTTGCTAACTGCACCACTAGGTTCACTAAATACACTGATAGAAATTATTGTATGCCATGGCAATAAAAGCAGTGGAAGAAAGATAAGCAAGTAAAATGACAACCTAGCATTGCAGCTGCCCCTGCTAACTGCACCACTAGGTCCACTAAATACAGATATAAATTAATGTAGCCATGGCAATAAAACCAGTGGAAGAAACGTAAGCAAGCAAAATTGAAAACCTAGCAGTGTAGCCGCCCCTGCTAACTGCACCACTAGGACCACTAAATACACTGATATAAATTAATGTAGCCATGGCAATAAAACCAGTGGAAGAAACATAAGCAAGCATAATATTGAAAACCTAGCAGTTCAGCCATTACTCATTAATGGAGTAGCACCATCTTGAACCCTCAGGTTGGTTGTGGAGTGGGTGATACAGCAGAACTCTTAGTGGACCCCTGGGTGGCAGACTGGAGGCCCTACATAAGTTGCAATGTGACAAGCGCAGCAGCCAGTTCCAAATCCACAATGAAGAGTGCTTCTGTCGCTGAGAATATCCGGTGGCATCTGTCAACTAAGCCGAAACAACAGCTGCGGAAGAGTGCTTCTGGTGGTGTGGGTATCTGAAAAATAAATTTAGAAGCAAACTTCCAAGCCACAGAAGCTGGTTAGCTCTGACACAACTAAAATAAACACCATCATATGACAGGAATATACGTGCAATAAGGTACAAGGCCTAAACATGGTGAGACAATAAATAATTAAAAAGGAAGCACTATGCATAACAATAATAATGTATATATAATATAATAATATAATTTATAACATAGTCACGATACAAGCCGCGCGCTGATTGGTCGAAAACCGTGGTTTGCCAGAGTATAAACCACGCTTACCCGTGGTTTATAAGTTATAAACCACGCTTACGTCATCCTCTGGCAAAAAGATTAAAATAATGCGAGAATGGAGTTTGGCTTTCAGTGAAAGACACCGGCTAGTATGGCATGATGAAAGCAGTTCACCGTGAATCGGTAAACGTGACCTCATCAAAAAACGCTTCAACAGTTTGGAGAGGGAAAATCTATGTCGAAGAACGGCCGCGGCACAAGTTTCTTGTAGCGTCGTAAAAAGCGACTCGGTTTATTAGCACTGTCCCTAAGTACAGCATATTTGGGAGTCACAATTACATCCGTGGGTTGTTTGAAGTTGAATGCTTCAACAAGGAAGGATAAGGCAAAGGCATTCAGTAGAAGAAGATCGGCCAACTGAGCAATCACTGAACATGAACGGCGAAGACAGACGAGCAGACGTGTTTGTAGTGATGCAAGAGAAAGCATTTCCGACGATGTGACTGACAAAAAATGATTGAAGAATTTTGTGACAGACTTCAATTGATTGTACTACAAGGTAGAGTCAAGAAATTGGTAAGTTTTCATTCACACAATTTTCGAGTCGGCCGTTGGAGCGTTTGTTGATTCCCTTGAAATTTGCATTTTATGCACTAGCCGACTGTATGATTTCACGTACTTGTAGTCCAAAGTTCTACGGGAAAACATAGCTTTTTACTGTGAGATGTTGTCTAATTTTATAAAACAGACGAGCTGGTTAAAAAGTTGAAGCGAAACTGTACTGACTTGGCAATTCGGACCGCCGAGCCGTTTAGGAGAATCTGTTTTTTCATCGCTGTTAGTATTCCAACATTTTTGATGAATAAAGACAGCTTTTTGTAAAACTGGAGAAGTTCTATGTTATAAAACAAATAAACCAGCTTTAAGTGTGCTCCATTCAGAAATAAAGCACTTAGCAAGTGCCGAGAGCACTCAAGAAGTGGGGAAAAACGCTCGCCTTCGGCTCGCGTTTCTCCCTACACTTCTTTCGTGCTCTCGTCACTTGCTGCGTGCTTTATTTCTGAACGGAGCACGCTTGAAGCTGGTTTATTTGTTAAATAATGTATAATAATAATAATAATAATAATAATAATAATAATAATAACATTAATAATAATAATAATAATAATAATAATAATAATAATAATAATAATAATAATAATAACAACATTAATAATAGTAATAATAATAATAATAATAATAATAATAATACCAACAACATAGCAATGATGAGAGTGATACTAACAAGGATATAATATTATAAATATGACAATAATACATGTAATAAATCTTATCATACAGTAATCCGTGGGGCACCAGGCCACCACAGAAACTCTAAAAGGCACTAAATTACAAATAGGCACAAAACCTACATGCACTGAGAAACGAAGACTCAGGCAAGCAAAATGTGGAATGAAGCCACATAAATAGGCATGAAGCCTACAATAACATGCACTGAGAAGCATAGCCTCAGGCATACAAACTGCGGAACAAAGCCGCATACATAGGCACAAAGCCCACATGCACTGAGAAACAAAGCCTCAGGCATACAAACTGCGGAACAAAGCCGCATACATAGGCACAAAGCCCACATGCACTGAGAAACGAAGCCTCAGGCATACAAACTGCGGAACAAAGCCGCATAAACAGGCACAAAGCTCACATGCACTGAGAAACAAAGCCTCAGGCATACAAACTGCAGAACAAAGCCGCATACATAGGCACAAAGCCCACATGCACTGAGAAACGAAGCCTCAGGCAGGCCTACATGCACTGAGGAATAAAGCCTCAGGCGTACAAACTGCGGAACAAAGCCGCATAAACAGGCACAAAGCCTTACCAACAAAACGGAAACAAGCAGCGACAATCACAGACATAAAGCCTAGCATATTGGCAGACAACAGTGGTCGCCGCAGCAGCAAGGGAGCATTCCCTCATACTAATACTAATAATCATCATCATCATCATCATCATAGAATAATTAATAATGATAATAAGAGTAATAATAATCATACTGTAATCATAATATGATATCAAATACTGTACCTCCTCAGTGTTTCTTCTAAATGCAATGAAACAGAGGGATCCATGTTGCTGACCATAAAGTCATAATCCCCCAGAATAGTGAAACAAAGGCGAGCATGAGAGCAAAACAAACACATACAGTATATGGCAGAACCGTGTAATAAAAGCCATCTCCGGACACCTTGATTAACTTGTGAGGGGATATATCCAAAACTGATATTTCTAGTAATAATAATAATGATAATAATACCAAATATTGCACCAAAGTATGAGGACGAGTCATCGATAACAAACAAGCACAACAATGAGGAACCAAGATATAAACAACAGTAAACAATTGCCAAGGACAAGCACAATGATACTGCCACTTAGAATGTAATGAAGCAAGACCAGAGGCCCTTTGATAAAAGAGCAACAAAGCTTATCAACAACACTGGATGCATAATATTATATCATACGTCCAGCAAAACTTAGAACTTGGAAGGGTTGGAATGAAAAGTTTGAAGCATGCCTAAAACCTTCTGGAGAGCTATAAGCATAACAGCCACCGAAAAATCAGATATTTAGGGGGGTGCTGTGGAGAACAGTTCATCATCAACTAGGAACGGAAGTAGTTTCTCCAGCCTCATTGTGAGGCCGCCATGCTTTCCGCAATGTGATAGCTGGCAATTAGTTTTGGAGTAATCGTGATAAAAATTTTTCCTCAATGAGTATAAAACCGTAATTATGTAGTGCGATCACAACCAAAACATTCCCGTCAAGGTGACTAATTTTTAGGAAGACCCCGCCATGCATATACTGTACACATACAAATGTGAGAACGGTGAATGCGACGGACAGCAACTGACCTAACACACAATCGGGTAGCATCAGAAATATTATGCTGAGCAATTGCAGACCGAGGGTATGATGGAGAATGAATTAACACTCGGCGATAACCCGAACACACCAACATGTGGCGGCGGTGAAACAATAAACTAAAAGGAGTACGATCGAATTGGCAAACATATGGAATGGGAAACATATGTAACATGCCATACATAAGTTCGTTGCAATGTGGAATACAAAAGAGGGGTAAAATACATCACCTCACCGCGTTGAGCAAATTGCGTCCGACCTTGAAGACACACTGAAAAGAGTGAATGATTGTAATGACCCACGTGCTATCCCCAGGTCTCCTCGCCATCGGCCAATCCCCAAAGGAATACATTGTGCAATCTAGCGTTACTACTAGAAATACGATATTCGCAGAGGCCCCACGCCCAAGTAATCGATTTTATATGACATTGCTAGAGCTGTAAAGGTGATGTTACACGAGACGATTTTTAACGACGATTTTTAGCGCAACAATGTTGCGCGAAAAATCGTCATAGTGTAACATGGCGCGCCGGACGATTTTTAGCGCAATCTTTGTTGCGGCAACATGTTAAAAGTTTTTGAATGGCCTTCAAACGCATGCAACAATGTTGCTCGAATTTTGTTGGAGTTGCTTCGTGTAACACTCTCGCAACGCGCAACACTGACGTCACAGGACTTATTGGCACCCTCATTATTGTGTTAAACCTCTGTATTTATGTGGCGACTCGGCCGACCAGCTCGTCGAACTTGTTTTTTGCCATCAGGAAATATCAAGCGAAAGTTCATCTTTTACGTTTAATTCTCTGGCTAACTGGTGATAAACCCTCTTTTCTTCTCTCCTCTTCACCCATTCCCTCGTCCAAACAATTCTTTTTCGTGTTCGCGTCTGGTAATCTTCAAAACTATCAATTAATTACAACATTCGCACAAAGTTCTGCTTTTGGTAAAGGCTGTCATGTTTTTGGAGAAGGAGCCTGGGCGCTAGCTGGATGTTGCGCGAAAAATTGTCTCGTGTAACATGCCGTTGCCGCAACAATGTTGCGCTAAAGTTGTCTTGTGTAACATGCATTAAAAATCGCCGCTAAAAATCGTCGTTAAAAATCGTCTCGTGTAACACCACCTTAATGTACTCTATGCTTTCACCACACATCTGAGTATTATATAATGCAATTAAAGGCGGATGACACTATATTAGCATTTACATGATATTGACATGTGTCCCATTCCGGGGAGTACTCATCATAATTTTGGGTGGGGGTGCGCCGCCTGAACCTGAAAACCCCTTACCTTATTTCAAACCAAAATATCTGATTTACTAAACCCTATTTCAGACCTGACTCCAAAATGTATACCCTATTTCAGACCTAGTTTAGAGATTTATTTCTTTTGCAACAATTTCCACCCTGTATTTTCTTCCATTTGCCATGTATTGTCCGCTGCAACACATTTCTATTAAAATCATACCCTATCCCAGGCCAAAAACACAAAATCGCTACCCTATTTCAGACCAAAAAGGCAAAATCTATACCCTACTTCAGACTAAAAATGTTTGAAAATGATACCCTTTGGGGCAACACATACCTATATGGCAGAGTACTCCCCCCATCCCCCGCTCCCGCCTGGGTCCCATTGCTGTTTGAAGAGTACAGTAATCTTATTATATAATATGTAGGGTGGTCTTGAACGAAGGAAGTTCTCACAATATTATTCATTGTGCCAGGTTCATTTCACAGTAATTTATTTTGTCTCATAAGAAAGTATACAGTCAGTCTTTGCACTACATTATTGGTAAAATACTGTATATTAAATACTTCTCAAGTACCTGTAGGTTACATTATACTTCTTAGAAGTTCTCAAGTGTTGCATGTGTTGCCTTGTACATGTACAAAATTTGTATTTAATACAAATGTAAATGTATTTAATACAGAAAATCCCAATTGCCAGAGAAATATAGCCCTAACCCAATACTCTGCTGTGAGAGAAAATGAAAAAGTGCACTATAAATATTCAATAATTTTACAGAATATTAGACAAACGAGAGTCAGGTTCTCACATTATAAAGCACTGTATGCTATGAGACAAGAGAAGAGCATCAGTTTAGTACCGTATTGACATTCTTATCTTAAAAAAGTCTCATTTCCCATGTCATAAATTAAACTAACTCTTCCTAATCACAGAAAGATACTTTTTCCAGTTGGACTTAGTGAACTTCATGTTTGTCTTGATATTTAGGGACCTATGAAAAACAAAACAAGCATCAAAGTCTATAATTTAAAAAGTGTGTTCTGCAGCTGGAGATAGATGGGTGGGCGGGGAAGCAGCTTGTGTTGGGGTAACAGTTTAGACAATAATATCTCACCAGAAATTAATGTCATGCAGCTGCATGGAAAAAAACCTTGTTCAAAAGAAAACTTAATAAAATATCATTGCTCATTCTATCTGAGAAAAGGAAGAAATTAATGTTAGTAAAGTGCTGGCTTATATAAAATGAAACTGTGGTAAATGCAAATTGACTTGTTTGGCTGTTATGATAATTATTATGTACAGTATCTTTGCAAATACTTTTTGACCTTCAGTCCACTGAAGGCATTGACTTCATAAACTTGTTTAGATCATGGCAATTTCTTTCTGCCCACACCACTACTACTAACACAGATCTCTTCTGAGCATTACTTTATACATGGTAATGTATAAAGTACAGCTAAACTGCTAATTCAAAAATGCAAAAGGAAATGCAGCAATAAATTATAAATTCTTTTCCTGATGCCAAATTGACAAAATAATCATTCATAACAATTTCTAGTTTACTAAACATCATTCTGTTTATTTATATATAATACATTTTATAATAGTATATGTACTATAATAATTTATAGCAAAGGGAAGGGGGGCTTTAATTAGTAAGACAAAGAAGTAAATACAAGCAAAGATTGTATTGTTATGGAAAGTAGTGGCAGGGTTTTGGAAAGTTTAGCCCAGCATAAAAACACAGTTCAAATAACATTTGACTTATAGTACTTATACAGTGGTAGACAGCTAGTACATGATAAAAACAGCCAAGCAGTTAGAAAAAAAAAAAAAAAAAAACTGCCTCTCACAAGAACTCACAAGATTTTGCACTGTATAATTTCACAGAGGACAAAATAATATTTTGATCTGTTCTTTGATAAACTGAAATGGTTTCTAGTGCTGCAATTTTAATAAACACAGTTCTCTCTACAATCAAATGCACAGAAACGCCAAATTTTTCTTTGTGAGTGATATGTTGTGATTTTGTCTGTAAAGCAAGTTGTTAAGTAACAAATTAACCTCTGCACTGTATGACACTGGAAGTTGAATTAACTGTCAAGACTCAAACGGTCAAAACAGTTTTCTGTCGTGAAAATATATAGCATCACAACAACAAAGTGTCCGATAAGCTCGAAGCAATGCATAACGGACGTGTTGAGTGAACTTACCTGCCCCTTGGAGCTATCGGTTGGCCTTCAAGCACTATTTTAGCTTATTTTCTGTCCTCCTGCAGAAACGAACTCAGGAGACAACGATTGTATTGTTATGGAAAGTAGTTCTCTTTCCTGAGCTGTTTCTTGGGCTCGCTTCTGCATATTATGCTCCCGGGTGGCTGTAATACGCCGTTCTCTTTCCTGGGTTGTCTCCTGAGTTCGTTTCTGCTTGTAATGCTCTCGGTCACGCCGCTGCTTCTCTTCTTTGACAGCGACAATATTGTCCTGTCTCGACTGCTGTTGTTTTCGTTGGGCGGCTGTTTGCCGTCTGCGTTCGAGACGAATACTCCGCTGCTGGCTTGTCTCACGAATTCGTCTTAGTCTGTCTTGTTCTCTTCGTTTTTGAAGACGAACTTGTTTCTCCTCGTGAGAGTGTTCCGTTTGATTCTTTGCTTGATTCATATTCACCGTAGTTCGGCAAGAGTATAGTAGTGCAAAAACTCATTCAATCTCCTGTCGTGTCCGTTGCTTCGCAACGGACTACCAGAACATCACGTGATCAAAAGTCGGTCCGTGAAATACAGACATTTGATTGTATTGTTATGGATGAGGTCAGGAGAGGAAAGAGCCTGGGAACGAGGTTGGCGATTCTGTTCCGATGTTTTACCCAGCAAACCCCGCGCTGCGGGGACGTAATTCTGTTCCGATGTTTATTACCCAGCAAACCCCGCTGCGCGGGGAGGTCGGTCCGTGAAATACAGACATTTCAAAACGACATGGTGTTCAGATTAGTACCCACGCAGGGCGTGGGAATAATGAGACAGATCTAATTAAAGGCATAAAAATCCTATTTGCGGGCAAATATTCCCTTTACAGTCACCTGCTTATAAGGTATCAGGATACCCTCCGGACTTTGCTAGATTCGAAACATTTTTTTTTTTTTTGGCTTAACGAAATTACTACATGTTTTACCTTGTGTTTCTGAAAACAAAATTTGGATACCTATTTTTTTCCCGAGATATTTAAACAAAAGGATTTAATCTTTCTCTTTCTTGCCGGAAACTTCCTGTCAACAGATCGTTAGTATCACCCGTAACTGCGCAGCATGCGGCTTGTGCGTCAACCATGCAAAACAATAAAGTACAAATTTTAGCCGCGCGACGGATAACGCATGACTAATAGCAGATCTGCAAGAATAACGAAATGCCGCAAGAAATCTTTTCTTGTGTGTCTTCGTGAACGCTTTTTTACGTTTAGAATGAGTTTGTCGTTTGCTTGACCTCATTCCGAATTCGAACTGTGTTTGCAAAAGGTTTAATTGGTGTTGAGTGGTGAGTGCAACTGTGACACGAAAATAGATGTTGCGAAACTTACACGAACGAAGCGTTGATGTCCGTAGTTATATACGACGGTCTTTTGTGCTGCGTGTTTCAATTACCTACAAGATGCCTGGAAAGTCTCTATGTGAAAGCACTAACTGCGGTGCTTTGACAGATTGCTGACAGATGAGGCGATTATGTAAACAGATTTCCGGCTCCCTGGTACATAAATAATCAAATCGGGTAAAGTCCGAATGACATTAGGCTTTTTTAATGAGGCAAGGTGAAAATTCACTCAGAAGCTGATAACTTTCTTTCTTTAGCAAATTCAAAAAATATAAAGCTTTAACCTAAATCTGTGACTGTTGAGCTTTCAGAAAATATATCGCTCCAATTAAATTGATTTTAAAGAGGCCTCCGTTCCTGATCCTCTGGGTACCTCTCAAGCAAGCCACAGCGAGCATTCCCCTCCCTTACACCAAGTTCAACCGAGGTTTCGTTCTGAGTAATTGGTACAGGAGCGCGATGCCCGAGTCGCTGTGACGCGCACAATCGTAGTCACTCGACGGTAAAATTAGTATCCCTCGTACGGCTAAGAAAAAACATTGGGAGTTTTATTGTTTTTCGTTTTTGTTGTTTTATTAGAATCTTTTTCTTTTCAGGATAAATGCATTACGTTCAAGTCCCTTTTCTCACTCTTCCTGCTGGATAATAGGCGGCAGGTTGATAATCAGGTTTTGAAACTGACCAATGTCAAGTTTCTGGATGTGGTGCTGTCGTTTCCCTCAATCTGCGATATGGTGCTGCAGAATGTCTGGGGCAACTGCGCTGGGAGGTCACTATCTCATAATCGAATCTATGCCAGTGAGTGTCTATGTAAATGATTGTTTTCCCAGACGAGTAAAATATGGTATGCATCTCATTGACCCAGGAAAATTCTCCTATAATCAGTTTCAAAGTAATAAATTTTTCTGCTCAAGATTTGAAAAATCATCGAATGGCCAGCTAAAGCCAACGCTGATTCACGATATACTGCGTGCTGCGACTACTGGAGATGAAAGCCACCAGCGTGTATTTCTTATCCACATAAATCCCTTCCATTCCCAAGCACACATCCAGTTTTAACACCTTGTGCTTTACAATTATTAATGTTGCACGTGAACCTTCTGCAGAGCTTTGGAGAAACGGTTGCAGTACGTCGTAGGAGGCATACACTGGTTTATCTCAAGAAGCAGCGAGGCTAAACGATTTCGTATTGACATATCAATACACAAGCAAATCTGGTGTCTATAAAACGAAGACCTAAGACCTAAGACTTATAAAACAAAGACCTGTAAAACGAAAACCCCCTCCCCTACGTTACATGTAACCCCAAAACGACGACCTAAGACCTAAGATTTATAAAACAAAGTTGGGAATTAGATCATTCACACTTCGAAGATTCATTTAAAAATTGGTTATTTTTTGCATACAGTTCTCCTTTAAAGCTCAATACAGGATCGACTGCATGTATTTGGACAAGAAAAACCGACCTATAAAACGAAGACATAAAACAAAGACCTATGAAACGAAGACCCCCCTCATTCTGATTGTACGTCGAACTTAAAGTTCAATAAACCGACCTATAAAACGAAGACCTTGTGGGGTGGGGGAGAGAACGGAAGTCAATACACGTTCTAATTTTGTCGGAGATTAGACCAACCCCGCAACAACGGTGACTTCGCGCCACAACCACCAAAAAACGAGTCAATAAACAAGTTTCTCGTCAAATCTTCCGTGTGGTTTGTTAGTTGTACCTTGCGAAACGGAATAAGAGGAAACTAAAAGGCAGTTCACACAGTTCCTGCTTAACACAGAGGACACAAAATGTATCTAGCGACACATCCCCACCCTTCCTACTCCGCCCCTAGTTGACGTCAGCCAAGCGTGAAAGTAATTTTTTTGTGCGGGAAATTGTGGTCGCCAAGTTTCACATGGCATTAGCAGGAAAATTGTTATTTCCAAAGCCAGAACGCTTTCTAATTTAACGATTCGACACTCAAGTACAATAAAGCTTAAACTAATTGTGCGGTTTTCCGTTCTGACATTCTTTAATAAGGCTGTGATCATTGGCTGCTCAAAACATCAATACGTGCTGGTGTCCGGAAAACGTCACCCATGTGTGACGGCGTTAGTCTTCCATGTGACAACTTTTTCAGTCTCGCCTCGCGCTTGTGTAGTTGACTTGGACTTGACGGACTATGCGAACCGATAGTGAATGTAACCATGGCCAAAAAGCTTCCACTGTTTGACAGAAGACAGTCAGCCGATTCATCCGTAGCCGGATTACCCGAATTTAACTGGGATGAGCTATCGGAAAAAGAGGAGATAGGAAGAGGAAGCCTTGGTTCTGTTTTTAGTGCGAAACGACGGAACGATGAAGTCGTCGTCGTCAAAAAGTTAATTCGCGAGCATGAACGCGAGAAACATCTGTTTCTGAAAGAAGTTCGAATTTTAAATCAGATATGCAATGAGCACATCGTCCAGCTGAGGGGCGTCCGCAGCGATCCTGTGGCTATGATGTTGGAATATTTATACTTTGATTTAAGTCCTTTCGGCATCAACCGCCGCGTGCATTCTCTTCAGGATTTCCTGGACTTTACCTCTTCTGAGGATTATTACGCAGTCGGTTTCCCGGGGTTGCACGTGAAGATAGCAAAGGACGTTGCCGAAGGCCTTAAGTACCTGCACGGGAAGGATATTGTACACCGAGACTTAAAGCAATCGCAGCTGAACTTGGAGGCAATGGAAATGGTATATTGGAAGTTTTCCATCAAAATGACGCCCCCACCACGTATCAATTGTGCTCCTGGATATGGAAACGCTTGCAGCACAGAAGCATCAACGCCGAAACTGTACAATCGTTCCTGGTTTTACAGCCAGGGTACGTCTCGATCACATCAATGCCCATTACCCCTACCCCTCATACACTGGAAAATTCTACCCTGATAGTATGAAAATATGGCTAGTAAAGGTTTTACACGTAAGCTACACACAAGTTTCACATGATTTACATTATGTATAAATTCTTTTTACATGCTCTACCCATTTATTTACACATTGCGTAAATGGGTAGACAGCGTGTAGATTCCAATTTACAACAAGCAAAAAGTGGGATTATTTACATACATTTTACCCAGTTTTACACAGTATGTAACAGGGTAGAATTTTCCAGTGATAGGTTAGCATAGCGTTCTAAAGTTGTGCGTATTTAATTTCGGTGGCGTTTGGCGTATTTATTGTATTAGGATATTAAATAATTGTACCGCAACTCACTTATAACTAAAGATGAGCTAAATTAGTTACACGAACAGAAAAACGTTCATCTGAATACTATTCACATTGCAGATCTCCCTTGAAACGCAGGTACGTGAATGACGATGGCTCTCCTCACCCAGGCGTTATTAGCAAGAAGCTGAGGCAGAGTGAACCAGGACAGGTCAGCAGAAGTTTGTTTTAATTTTGACATCAATGAATATTGCTCTTGCGAGAGGTGCCTTGCTACGGTCCGAAATCTTTTATATTGATTAGAGCTTTTATATTGAGTAGATCAGTCAGGACTTATATTGGCCCAATTTATACCACTAGAAGACGTCTACAACGTCGATAAGCACGTCTAGTCTACATGCGGGACGTCAAAACGCGAAGATCAAAGCTGAACGCGCGCATTAAAAATAAGAAAGATGAAAGCAAGAAAAATGAGAAATAAAAAGTTTAAAGTTTTGCGCAAGTTTCGCGGCAAGGGCGTCTCGTCTTACTTGACGGCTCAGACGTCGTAGACGGCTAAGACCTCTGTTAAGGGCGTCGATTGAACGCCCTTAGAAAACGATGTAGCTTGCGATCAGGCCCTTCTTTCCCTCCCCGGTGGCGAAAAATATAAATGGCCGTTTATATTTTTCGCCACTGGGGAGGGAAAGGAGAGCCTGATCGCAAGCTACATCACTTTTCGATTTATAATTCGACGACCTGTTGACAGGTAGTTTCCAGGTAGCAAAAATGGACCTTCTTTTTCTTAAATATCTCGAGATAAAAATTTGTTATCCAAATATTCTGTTTTCAGAAACTGGAGGTGAAACATTTAATAGTTTTTTTGAATCAAAAACCTAATTTTTGAATCTGACCACTGTCTTAAGATACCTTATCAAAAATATTTTAAAGAAATTTTGTTTGTTGTATTTTCTCAGTTTTTCTTCGCGTTCTGCTATCATTGAGCTTTCAGAAGATATTACTTTAATAGGTTTACTTTTTTACTGCGCCGTCGCGAACACATCGTGTCATTTGAGGTGCTCTGATACCCTAATTTGGTGAGTACTGTTTTTCTATAAAATAATTGCAAGTTAGTCATATATTTCTAAAAGAGCAATTGTTAATCGATGTATTACATAGAAGAGAGACACGGAGCGATAAACAGATGCCATCCTCAATTTGATCGAAGATACAGCACATACGGTCCTTTTACACTTGTCACACGAACATTGAACTGCCTGTGACACGTTTGGAATGTGCATCGCTGCGACAAATCTGTAAAATAAATTTGCGATTTGTTCAGTTTATGATATTTCGCTTCTGCATTTCAAGTCTCCCCAATTAGCACGGCAGTGCTAAATACATCGAGACTTAAATAAAGTGATTTATTTTTTATTTTATTTATTTTTATTTTTTATCATGGCCTTCCCTGCGGCGTCGCAGCGTCAGATCGCACCGTGTAGTGGGGAAATGTTGCAGCGACAGTCGCATCTTGCGACATGCCTTTGACTCTTGAGAAGTTGTCTACCGTAGAATTGCGAAGAGTCTGCTGTACTTGCTCACGTTCAGAAAACGCACCGCTTTTATCAAGTTCAAATAAGACACCGATTCAGTACAGAAACGCACCTCGCCCTTTCATGTTCAGGACAAACACCCGTGCTGTTGTCCCTGTACTGGCACACATCGCTGTCAAGTACACTTGCCACACCGCCATCAAGTTCAGAACGAACTTGTTCAGTTTAAACACCGACCAAATTCAGAACTAACACCGATCTTGTTAAGTTTAAACACTGATCAAATTCAGAATGAACAACGATCTTGTTAAGTTTAAACATTGACCAAATTCAGAATGAACACCGATCTTGTTAAGTTTAAACACTGATCAAATTCAGAATGAACACCGATCTTCTTAAGTTTAAACACCGACCAAATTCAGAATGAACAACGATCTTGTTAAGTTTAAACACTGATCAAATTCAGAATGAACACCGATCTTTTTCAGTTTAAACACTGATAAAATTCAGAATGAACACCGATCTTGTTAAGTTTAAACACTGATCAAATTCAGAATGAACACCGATCTTGTTCAGTTTAAACACTGATCAAATTCAGAATGAACACCGATCTTTTTCAGTTTAAACACCAACCAAATTCAGAATGAACATCGATCTTGTTAAGTTTTAACACCGATCAAATTCAGAATGAACACCGATCTTTTTCAGTTTAAACACCGACCAAATTCAGAATGAACATCAATCTTAGTTTAAACACTGACCAAATTCAGAATGAACACCGATCTTGTTAAGTTTAAACACTGACCAAATTCAGAATGAACACCTATCTTGTTAAGTTTAAACACTGACCAAATTCAGAATGAACAACGATCTTTTTCAGTTTAAACACCTATCTTGTTAAGTTTAAACACTGACCAAATTCAGAATGAACATCAATCTTGTTAAATTTAAACACTGATCAAATTCAGAATGAACACCGATCTTGTTAAGTTTAAACACCGACCAAATTCAGAATGAACAACGATCTTTTTCAGTTTAAACACTGACCAAATTCAGAATGAACAACGATCTTTTTCAGTTTAAACACCGACCAAATTCAGAATGAACACCGATCTTTTTCAGTTTAAACACCTATCTTGTTAAGTTTAAACACCGACCAAATTCAGAATGAACACCGATCTTTTTCAGTTTAAACACCTATCTTGTTAAGTTTAAACACTGACCAAATTCAGAATGAACACCTATCTTGTTAAGTTTAAACACTGATAAAATTCAGAATGAACACTGATCTTGTTAAGTTTAAACACTGACCAAATTCAGAATGAACAACGATCTTTTTCAGTTTAAACACCTATCTTGTTAAGTTTAAACACTGACCAAATTCAGAATGAACATCAATCTTGTTAAATTTAAACACTGATCAAATTCAGAATGAACACCGATCTTGTTAAGTTTAAACACCGACCAAATTCAGAATGAACAACGATCTTTTTCAGTTTAAACACTGACCAAATTCAGAATGAACAACGATCTTTTTCAGTTTAAACACTGACCAAATTCAGAATGAACACCGATCTTTTTCAGTTTAAACACCTATCTTGTTAAGTTTAAACACCGACCAAATTCAGAATGAACACCTATCTTGTTAAGTTTAAACACTGATAAAATTCAGAATGAACACTGATCTTGTTAAGTTTAAACACTGACCAAATTCAGAATGAACACCGCGATCTTTTTCAGTTTAAACACGGATCAAATTCAGAACTAACACCTGGATCAAATTTAGAGTATATTTATTTTGATTATTAATTTAAAGTATAGTTGTAAAAGAAGATGTTTTACAACAGAATGTTATTATTCAGGTGCGTAAAATTGAGCCAATAACGAAACAAAATAGACCTCCTGTTCGGCGATACTTTGAGTTTAAATAAAATCTCGTGACAGTAGGGTGCTGACTTGACACAATACTGACCCGTACAACAAATTACCACCGGTGGTTGTTAATATGAACTTTAAAATAAAACTTGTCTGTTGTCTCTTCTGAACTTGTGTATATTTTAGCTAAAACATCGCATTTTACTTTCGACACCGGTGTTTGTTCCAACGCGTTTCAAGTACGGAACTAAACACCGGTGTATGTCCTGAACCTAAAGTACGCGGTGCGTTTTCTGTACAACAAGTACACTAGACGCTGGGCTGGCTTAGACCTACCACGATCCTGTTTTCCGAATGTAACGGCTAGCCAAAAATAGCGTCCCTTTGGCCTGTTAAATCCAAAAGTAATGGGGCCGTTACTTTTGGAATTTACTGCATCTTGTGTTGACTGCTTACGTAAATAAAGGCGTGACAAAACAATTCCTGTCATGTCCTGTGCGGAATGGGCAACTAAACGCGTGACATAGCAGTTCCTGTGCGAAGTACGCAACTTAAAGCGTTGCAGTGCCTGTCCTGTCCTGTAATGTGCGGAATAGTACATAAATCCGAACACATCAAATTGGTTTAGACGCGACAAAGCACTAAAAGGAAACTACGGTGAGATTCGTAGTTTGCCTTCTTTTCTGTAAGCTGTGTTTTCACTGTGCTAAAGCCTTCGTATAGCTGACGGTTTTTTTGTAATGCGAGTCAAACACACATTCGGACGCAACGACGCCATTTTGCATTTCGAAAGAGGGGAGACTGTGCTGGAACCGCTGCAAAGAAGTAGTTTTGTACTCAGTGAATCAGCAGATTTTTGCTAAAGCGGCCCTTGCCTACAATTCTTTCTTGCAGGTTATAATTTGCTTTAGTTCCACAAATAGTTTCGAAAATGGCGCAGTTCCCGGAAATTAAAGTTTTACTTTGCCATCATGACCAGCTTCGATGGGAGAGCTTGCCGTTCATTGTTGGGCCACCATGCAGTCCTGGATGTACAGTATAGTGCTGACGCGTGGTGTCACTGGAGTAGTGTTCAAGAAGAAGCAACCATTTTCAAAGCCGAGGGAACTCCCGACCGATTCATTCTTGAAATCTATAAGTCTTTTAAGAACCGGCAAGGAGGCATCATCGTGGGCCGACCAACTTGGGTGTACAACGCTAGCAATACCAGCTTCAACTACACGTCAGTCAAGAACGAAGCCACGGAGTTCAAGCTGGTCTCAGTCGACCACGGTTACATCCTGGAGATCCTTTCAAGCTACAAGAACCGTGCCTATGGCACAGATGTAGGCCAAACGACTTGGATGTACAACAAAAACCGTCCACACCTAGACGGCGTTGGTGCATTTGGCTACACGAGTGTTCAACGAGAGGCTACGGTCCTTTCTATCACAAAATGATGCAATATAATCTCAAAGTGCCATTTTTACAATGTCATGACACTGTATGGCTACGTTTTTCTTTTTTTTTTTCACTCTGTAGGCTCCATTTGTGAGCGTGAGTGGCGAAGTTTCGAAGCCAGTCAAACCTACGAGGTTGGCAAAGAAAAAGCTCAAGCAAACACGGAAACCCAGAAATGGTCATTGAGCCTTCCTTCGAAAGTTCCTGCACACACTAGCATGAAAATCATTGCCTCGGTAAACTCCGGTTCTCTGACCGTGCCTTTCACCTTTCACTGCAACGCTTCAACAGGGTGAGAAAAGATGGCAGGAGACAGGAGTGTACAAAAGCGTGCAATGCTTTAATCTGGTCATTGAAAGCACCCCCAAGAAAGTCTACACTGTTTGAAGTCAAAATACGTTTTTTTGGCCGTCCGGTCACCTTGCTATTGAGTCAGCTGCCATTGCACAAAACCGTTTCGTAGTACATTGTAATGCTCGTAGTTGTAATCGTAATTTTGTAGTAAATTGTAATGCTCGTAAGACTTTGCCATGAAACTCGATACTAGGCATCGATACTAAACTGTAAGGTAGTTCAAGGCATTCTCTATTCACGTTATGCACAAGAAAAGCGTCAGGTTTTAATGAGAAATTTTACCTCAAATTATGAGAAACTAGATGACTTACCAACAGAATAAAATTAAAAGAATAGAATTGTTTTTGCGCCTAAGCATTTTACAAACATTTGATGCACCAGCCATCCTAACATTAATGATTTTGCTGTTGATTTTTGGTTTTTGTAATTCTGTTGAAGGTAAAATTCTCGAATACCATAAAAGATCCATTAATGCCCCCTCTCTATTAAGTCCCCCTAAAGCCTCAAATTTCGAATAAGCCCCCCTCCCCAGGGAGCACGTACAGCGATTACAAACGTACTTTCGGGTAAACAACTAAATAAAACCACAATGACATTAGGACGGAAAAGGATGGAAAGAATTTCCGCGGCATAGGTGACTGCAAAGGCCCCGAAGGTGTCTGTGCATCATTATGTCGTGCAAACACTTGGCAGCTCGTTCAAAACGCGCCGGTAAAGCGGATCGACAGGCACGTTCGCAACATACCCGGCGTTGAGCCTTTCCTGTAGTTTGAGCTGCCACGCAAATGCTTCGCTGGCCTTTTTTATGTGAACTATGCTCCTAAAGGGCTATTGTAATCCTAAGTCCAAAGATCTAGTTTGAGCTCTTCCGTTTGCAAGTACAAGTTCCGCGCTCCAGGATAGCTGAAATATTATTCTCTATAATAGTTGCTCGCGGGGGCCTGGGCCAATTTTTATTTTTCTTTATTTTTCTTTCTTTATTTTTATTATTTTGTCGGTCGAGAATCAGCACTCGGTGATTGGTTCATATTATCACGTGCTAAGCGATGACGTAATTGACTTCGCTAAACAACTCGAGATGTGGCCAGTGAGTTGCTCGTTACTTGTGTGTAAAAGTTAACTGCATCCCATCCAAACTCAACACCATTTGGCCCTGTGGAATATGCACGGATAAACTGGATTTTCGGGAACGATTTTGGTTCGCTTTCACCGCGGAAGCTTTGAGAATAGCCGTAAACAAATGTTTAATGATACCGCTGGGGGATTGCAAATATCTCTGTCGCCGATAAATATTTAGTCCCGACGAAACTTTCTTTGGCGACACGAAATAATTTTGGTAAGATAACAAGGCGAAAACAGAAACCAAAACTACAGTGAACTTTAGCCGTAAATGACGCTTTATGCTTTACTCTGTACATGACATCTGTTGCCTCATAAAACTCTTTTGCTTATTGTACATTGCCTGTTGAAGTGTTTCTTTCATTCGATCATGTATCCTTTGTTTCGCAATGGCCATTGAATACCAGAAATGAAAAATACACCGAAATAATTCTGAGGATTGAGTTTGCAGTCACAAATGGACTGAACACACTGTGAACAAAACCGAAATAATATTGTAAACATCTGTCGTGTGACATTCCTCGCTTTCAATTTTATATTTGTTACAGAGCACGAATACTCGAAAGCCTGATAGAAGAAACGTATTGAGTTAATAAAAGAAAACACATAAGTAGTGAAGCGAAGGCTGGATTAATCGTGGCCTCTGATTAGAAATAAGAGTCAAAGTCAAACTAGACTAGGGAGGGTGGGAGGGAAAAAAATTTGTACTGCCATAATCTCTTCAGCAGCAAGGCTTGCACAATATGAACTATATCACGATTAATGGCTTTTATATCTAGACAGGTGCTCAATAGGTAGCTTAAACCAGCCAATGCTTATGGCTGTACTAAATTAGACCTAGACAACACATGCACGACTGAAGCGACATGAATGCTTCACAGATGGCTATGTTTAAAACCTGGAACCGGGAACCCGGGAACCGGGAACCGGGAACGGGGAACCGGGAACCCGGGTACCGGGTACCGGGAACCGGGAACCGGGAACCTGGGAACCGGGAACCGGGAACCGGGAACGGGGAACCGGGAACCTGGGAACCGGGAATCGCGAACTGGGAACTGGGAACCGGAATCTGGAAAGGGAAACGCAAAATTGGGAAGTTAATCAGAACAAAGCCAAATTACTGGATTTTTGAAGATTTTTTCTCGGTTTTCGCCAGATAAAGAAACCTATAATTTGTCTGATTTATCCGCTAGTTACAGATGTTAATGGGTAAAATGGTTTAAAAACCCGCCCCCACACGAAAAGAGGATATCTGTTGGCCAGCGTCATTGTTGCTAACTTTTATGGAAAATGAGGAGTCTTATGTAATTCTTTCAATTTATGTAATGCTTTCTTTCAATTGACAGTCATAGCTTTTAACTCGAAATCTTATCAACAAACCATTTAGCATGTAATAGAGAGTTTACCTTTTGGTCGAGGGTCTATGTCGAGAGTTGAGGGTAACATGTCGATGGTTGAAAAGAGATCCTTTAATTTTTTTTCCCGACAAAAGAAGAGAAATGAAATGAAGCAAAACTCTGAGTCGCAGCTATCAGTGAAAACAGGAACAGATTGATCTAATTAGCTACTTATACTAACATGTACCGATTATCAAACGTGTTGACGGGTACGCTCTGCCAAAATTGTTCATATTCGCATTTTAGAAATGTCCGTATTCCCAAATTTATCAAATTTGCAGTCCAGATGATAATCTGCCATTGTTTAGGAAACGAGCTCATCATATTACTATCCAAAAGAGTGTATTCTTCATCTGATTAGAGACTTCAATTATGTACTTGGGTGGTAACACTAAAGAGTCCCAGCTGGATGTAATTACACATCTCTGTTGTCAACATATTTATTTTAGATTTCGGGAGCTCGCCTACAAATCCGACACAGTAGTTCGTTTGATCATGAACACGGTAGTTAATTATTCTGTGTGTTTAACTTCGGAATGGAAGATTAGTACTTCAAACTCAGGTACTGGTGAAACATGACTCACCAAACATCTGGATCAGATAATAGCCGACAGGCAGGCGCCTGTTGTGTAATAGCTGTCTCATACGTGAACTACTGCGAATAGTCTGACTTAGAGGGAGTTACGTTTCTCCAGTGATCATAAAAGGTTATGGGATCGTTATGAGTATCCTTACATGTTAGACCAGCGAGAAAACTTAGGCCTTAAGACTGGAATGTCCGGCCGGACAGAAATATGAGGGACGTTTCAGTTTGAGACACCGGCAGTTACCCAATCAATCCAAGAATGTAAGACTTAAACAAAGTCCGCAACAAAGTGAAGCTGTTTTTAAAAGGATAAGTGATGATGAGATTTAAGATGAGAGATAAGTGATGACGAGATTTTTCAACACTCCGCATTTCCCATAAGAATTACATAAGACTCCTCATTTTCCATAAAAGGTACGTATGTTGTGTAATATGGAAAGTTATAGGCTGCTTTGTTTCTCGCGCACGGAGTTTGAATCATACATAGAAGGCTGATCTCCTCACCTTGAAGATGTCGTCCCCCTTTCGTGATCCACCTCACTGTCTCTAAGGATTAAAAATATCTTCAGTGAGTAAAAGTATACTGTGGACGACTCAAAAGGATGAATATTTCTTAGCTTACCCTTCAGTTTGCTCCGACATTGTGCACCATGCGATGATGAAACGAAAGAGCGGTCACTGGCTTCTAATGCACCCATTAATCACGTGATTTGGCCGTCAGTAGGCGAAAATCTAACCTGATTGGCCAGCTGGCAACAATGACGCTGGCCAACAGATATTCTCTTTTCGTGTGGGGGCGGGTTTTTAAACCATTTTACCCATTAACATCTGTAACTAGCGGATAAATCTGACAAATCATAGGTTTCTTTATCAGGCGAAAACCGATAAAAAATCTTCAAAAATCCAGTAATTTGTTTTTTTTTTCTAATTAAATTTCCCCTTTCCAGATTCCAGTTCCCAGTTCCCCGTTCCCGGTTCCCCGTTCCCGGTTCCCCGTTCCCAGGTTCCCGGTTCCCGGCTCCCGGTTCCCTGTTCCCGGTTCCCGGTTCCCAGGTTCCCGGTTCCCCGTTCCCGGTTCCCGGTTCCAGGTTTTAAACATAGCCTTCACAGATTGCCAACGTAAAGGCCACTTCACACTGGGCACGTCGCGACACGCTGTAACTGCATGCGACAACGCGGCAAAATTAGATCCCGGTAATTCCTTCAATCCGATTCACACCGGACGCGGCGCAACATACTATGTCTTAAGGCACGCAAGCCAGACAAGAATAGGATAAAGGAATAGCGATAAGGAACGACCTTTGGACACGCACGCAAACTTGACCCGTGTCTTGCTGGCTCGGGTTTCATTAACTACATTTTACTGTGCCCGTGAGGGAAAGTAAAATTGGCATATTGACTTAAGAGAGAATAAAGGAATCGCTGAGAACTGCAACTTTGTGTACCCTTTGTGTACCCAGCTGCAAGGCTTCGTGAGTACCTTGGACCCACCGAAAGTTTTCAAAAAAAAAAAAAAAAAGAAAAAAGAATTTGCCCGAATTTATTTTTTCTACCCCTCCCCACAAAATGTACTACTACTAACAGGTAGCGAACGTTTTCAACAAGCGTACCAAGTAAGGCTGCTATGAAATGTACTGTGACGATTGTTCAGCTGCTTTTATAGTGTAACGCTTGCCGAGGGCACGGAGTAGAATAAACTCACAGGTCACTAACAAAATACTTTAATCAAACGATCTGAACGCTACGAGCGACTCAGCAATCTTTGTCTCAAGTCTAAAGGCCGTTTCACACTGGACGCGTCGCGACACGCTGTAACTGCATGCGACAACGCGACAAAATTAGATCCCGGTCATTCCTTCAATCCGATTCACACCGGACGCGGCGCGACGCGTTTTTGCATTCGCTCTCTGATAAGCATCAGATTATTCGCCACGGTCCTATTTAACATTAGTTGGAGATTACGCAAATAAAAAACTGTGGCTATGATGGCTATTCTGCTGTTTCTTGGGATCATTTTCACGGCAACAGAAATAGTGTCTGAAATACAGTACCCAAGGGATTAAAATGCGGGGATGTGTAATGCGTTTGATGACAGCTTTTTAGACGTCTAATATTTCATCAGGTAGCTTCTATTGCGTTTATCATTTCCTGTTGTTATAAAAGTAGCTCTAGTTCACTCAGTGATCATCAGTCGTGTGAAGCTCTACTACGTTGGACAAGTCAAATCAAGATCAAGTCTATCTCTAGCTATATTTCCAAGGTATGATTCTCGTATAGTTACAGGTTTAACTTTTAGTGCGCATCACAAATGCCGAGATACCTTTCGAAGGAAAAAAAACAAAATCGTCCGCTTTTCTTCCACGAAGGTGTAGTAACTCTGGCTACCGTAACTTTTGACGAATAAATTTTCCCGGCCAAGTAGGGCAATCTTCGATTTTCAGCTCGCAGCCCGGGAGCGCTGTTTCAATGAAAAAACAGACAACCTGATCACCGATTATGAAAACAGACAGGACGTTGTTCTTTCGGACAGCTTCAGAGAGTTTTAAAATGTGCGTGCGTACTGATGCGCTTCTGATGTATCACTCATGCAGCTAATTGTGCCTCGTGTAAAATACGTTTGCAAATATTGTTGTGAAATACCGTAAGGAATGGGCAACTGTAATTGAATTTCAGCGATTTAGCGTTTACCAAAGGTTTACAATGAAAGTTCTTGCCACATTTTATTGCTTGTGACGACACAAGCTTTAAAATGGAACGATTTTCTTTTTTTTTTTATTTTTCTGGGTTAGAAATCTGCATGCGATGATTGATTTATATTATCATGTGATTTGTGATGACGTTGTGATCAAGTGACTTGGCGGGCGAGCAGTTTTGCCATTTTGAAGACAGCAAGTTTCTTGCCTTAGTTGGCTCTATGGATTATTTTATGGACCGCTCATCTTACTTACAAACGCATACGCCGGCTGCGGTAGACCCATACTAAATTTCATTGAGCGGTTTTGGCTTGGGTAGGTCCGTTCAGCCTCAAAAGCCATATTGAAAGCCATGAAAGCAAATGCAATGAACTTATCAATGAACTGCATAACTATGCACAACTGTACAGAAATGTACGAAGAATCTGATATCCAGAACCTTGGGAACTTGAAGGAACAAGCTGAACGAAGGCGCTCGAGATACAAAGACGAGAACCTGTGTAAAGACGGCGATTCTTGACAAGCGCTTGATAGCGGATTATATGGAACTGTTTAGTATGAGGGTGAACTTGAAGGTACTTTGTATTCTTTTACTTTGTATTATTCTTGCTGATACAAGTAAAGCGTCAGAAAATCTGACTTTTGTTTGGGATCAAAATTTCAGTCTGCTGTGCATTTATGTTGTTGTTGCGACATTTTGGCTCGGTGCCATGAAGGTCAAACAATAAGTGGAACAGATGGCGTTATTATTTGAAAATTGGGAAATGGCCGAGGAAAAAGTGACCGTTGGTAGATCTCGCTTCGCTCAGTTTTATTGTATTCCCACAAATGTTTATGTGAAAGAAAACCGAAGTCCTCCAAGACAAAGTCGTGAGCCAAGCCACGTACCATTGAATTACCTTTCACGCATTTTGAACAAGAGTAGAAAAAGCAGGCCACTAATACAAGAATACATTTCAAAGAATGTCCCAAAGTCGTCAAAAGTTCATGATTATACCGGGGTTACGTACTTCACAATGCTAATGCATTCCGTGAACGTGCGTGTAAACAACATGGAAACAATAAAAAGCCACATATGGAAATGGAAAGAGAAAATTAGGATCAATAAACCATCGCTGCGAGAAAGCTAGAAGCAAAGATTGCCAAAAGTAACCGAGGTGCTAAGATACGTTTGTATTTAAAATGTGTTAAAAAACAGGCATTGCAAGATCAGACGTATTCAGAGATCAAAATCACAGAACCAAGTACAATGGGTTTTCTCTGTCAAGGGATATAGAAAAAAATTCCGGTCCTTCAGTTGTTGATCCAAACAAAACGATCATCGGTTGGCTTTCTGGATGCACGGAAGCCATACTTTAAGAGCAATTTTGGCTTGCATTGTTTTTAAGCGTCGGAAGACTTGAAAATAGCCGTACACAAATGCTTGATGTGTTACCAGCGGGACCCCCGTAAAGTACGAAGGGTTGTGCTTTGCAAATGCTCGATTATAGATACCGCTTCAACCAATGTATCTGTGTTCTGAGCAATATTTGTGTGAAAGAACATGGAATAAGTAGTAGAAGACGTGTCGAAACTTGATAGAACTTGAACTTTTCCCTGCGGGCAGAGCGTCTCCCTTTGTCGGAAACTCTGCGGCTTTGTGTAACGCGCGGCGTATACGAACAGTCGGCGTTTAACTTCGTTTTGCGTGCAGTAAAGGTTCTTTGTTTATTGTCTGAGGATATTGAATTACTAATAGGTTTGAGGCACATATCACGCGAGATTAAGATACAAGATCTGTCAATGAAATGTCACGAGCAATGTCATCAGCTACTTAGCTTTCACTCACGCCGCTTTAACAAAAGCAGGAAAGACCGGCAGGCGATTACATCGAGAATATTTGTCACTGAATACCTCAAAGTCTTCAAAAGCTCAAGGTTGATATCCGACTATCCGAGCCGTAATGTTCGCTCCACAAGCCCGTGATGCACGCCTTTGTTGTCACGGTATTCAAACGTCTGCAGCTTCCGATAGAGATTAATTTCGTATCGACCCAGAATTTTGCGTTAAAGCTTAATGCATAGCAGTCTTGAACATATTAGTGATCAGACTTGTACATGTAGGATGCATAACGTCTGAGATGGCTTTTTCATACGAAGTAATTTCATCATGGGAAGTGTCATGTTTTAATGTGCTACAGCTACTTGAACATGATGCACACGCTGGGAAGATGAGATAAGGCTATTACGCTGTCTTACAGCTACTTAAGATATCTGGTATTCCCCAGTCAATCCCATTACAAAATGACAACACAGTTCCTCCACAAAACATGTCAGCTTGAAAATTCACTCAACAAGGTTCCCAGGTTGTATAGCAAGCGTCACACAAGTACTGTCACGTGCATCGGAAAGCAATGAAAACTGGGCTGTTGCAAACGAAGAATATTCCTACGGGGCCTTCGATAATTGTTTTCTCTCAATTATTATAATACACTTTTTAGTGAATATCTGTTTGACCGAAATTAGAAGAAAAGAGGGCAAGAAAAATAAAGGGAGCTCTTGGATCCGTCATGTGCAAAAACTGACTCGGCTATAATATGTTTTGCATATAAACGCATGACAAAAGTTCCTCTCCCGGGACCCCGTGTGTCTCTATTCATTGTACTAATGACGTCACAAGCGCACTGGCCACGGGCCTGTCTTGTTGTTTCTAAAAGACACAACACAAGCCCGTGTCCTTTTTTTAGTGTAGCTATAGTTTTGTCGTTGCATGACCGACCCAGTCACATGCTGCGCGACTGTGGATGATTAGTGACCTGTTGATAGTTCTGGCGAGAAATAGAATGACTAGATTGTTTCTTTTAAATTTATCTGGAAAAAAAAATTATATTCACATAATTTTTTTAGAAACCCTAGGTAAGATATATAACAATTTTATTAAAACAAAAAAGATTTTTTTCGAATCTGACCAAGTTCAAAATGATATCCTGATACCTTAAAGGAATGTCAAGTTATGCAGTCTGCCACACCCACATATTTTGGGTTACGCAAGATATTTGTCTGAACATAACAAAATATTTCACTGTTCCATTTGTACAAAAAGTAAAAGATCGTTTAATTGGCTCTTTTGTAAAATTTCGCCAAATTTTTGGCCCCACACTGTGGGAGATTTGTCCCATGGGGTGGGGGAATAGTCGATTATTGCAGCAAAGAAAACCCATGTCCCCACCATTCCCCGAGGTGGTGGTGGGGGGGGGGGGGGGGGGGGGAGGGGGGCGGGGGCAGGGTGCCGGGGGTTACAACTGACTGGTACATAAGAATGCCCACTGCTTTGGCGAGACATATTCACCAACGAGAGCTGCTGCGAAACAAAACCCTTCAGACCCTTTGGCTTGCAGCGACGTCCGCTCCAGTCATGTTTCACTGATTGAAGTTGTATAAGCATTAATAGATAAGCATTTAAGTAAATTTCGGACTGGGGGAAGGTTCCAAGTTGTAGTCAACGTTTTTGTCGTAAAACATAATTTCTTACTTCTTTTACTGTTATTATTATTATATATATATATATTTTTTTTTTCGAAAAGAAGTACAGTGATTGCACACAGTGTCTGACAATTCAAGGACATGTCATCGCATTAGTCTTTGTTCGGGTGATTACTTCCAAGGCTGAATTGGTTCACACACGTCTGCTGAAATATTTGGAGCGGTAATGGTTTTGGTAATTACTGCGCTTGATACACAGTGCCACAATAGTTTAAAATCAACAAAGAGCTAGATGTGGACCGATTTAAGTTGCAAGACCTGTACATTATATTAGGGAAAGTTATGCGTGGCAGGTTCGTTGCGGCCTCAGGTCTGGATTAGAAACGTCTGGAGAGAAAGGACATTGAAAAGTTGTATTTGCTAGCCGTCAAGTGTGAGATTTCCTTTGTCGTTTGGTCCCTCGTGGGCTCTCAAGGCAATGCCAGAAAACGTAACACTACAGTATTTTAAATGGGTTTGCACTCTAGCGCGGTTGTTTCAGCAGTTCTTGTAGATTAATGTCTCGCCAAAACAGCAGACATTCTTTACCTGTCTGAAAGTAACTTATGTCATTAGTTAATGGTTAATGTTGTTCTCTTGAGATTACTTAGTTATCACGTTTTGTATTTATATACATTGCAAAGTAGTTTAGTTTGTTAAGCTTTACTTACTTATTTTTACTAGATTAGTTAGTTAACTATCTTTGTCTTTGTAATTTGTATTTTATTTAGTTGCTTTCACCCTTTTTTTCTTTGCATCGAGCGTTTTATTAAATTCCTATTTCGGACTGGATAATTTTGTCGTTGTTTCCATAACAACACGAGCCTCGACCCGGTCACAGTAGCTGGCGGGTTTACTGTAATGCGGGTGAAATACACTTTCGGACGCTTCGACGCCATTTTGCATTTTGAAACTGAATATAGACTGTTCTGGAACCGCTGTAAAGAAGTAATTTTATACTTTACCAATCAGCAGATTTTTGCTAAAGCGGTCTATGGTCATTGTATGTTTTTCTCCTGCAGGTTATTTGCTCTAGTTGCACAAATAGTTTTGAAATGGTGCAGTTCCCGGAAACGTTTTACTTTGCCATCATGACCAGCTACGATGGGAGAGCTCGCGGTTCATTGTTGGACCACAAGTCCTGGATGTATAGTAGTCCTGACGCGTGGTGTCACTGGAGTAGTTATGAAGAAGAAGCAACCATTTTCAAAGCCGAGGGAACTCCCGACCGATTCATTCTTGAAATCTATAAGTCTTTTAAGAATCGGCAAGGAGGCATCACCGTGGGCCGACCAACTTGGGTGTACAACGCTAGCAATACCTGCTTCAACTACACGTCAGTCAAGAACGAAGCCACGGAGTTCAAGCTGATCTCAGCCGACCACGGTTACATCCTGGAGATCCTTTCAAGCTTCAAGAACCGTGCCTATGGCACACATGTACACCACACGACTTGGATGTACAACGAAAAGTACCCAGACCTAGACGGCGTTGGTGCATTTAGCTACACGAATGTTCAACGAGAGGCCACGGTCTTTTCTATCCGCCCAAGCAAAGATGCAGATGGAAACCCTCCTAGCATTGTTGATTTAAAGTTCGATATGGAAAGCAAGGCAATTCACCAGAAGCCCTACCAGCTGTTCAGCGCAACCTGCAGAAACAAGGGCGACACACCAATCGAACCCACTTGGACTACTGGAAACACCAAGGAGACCAGGAAGACACGATCGTTCAACTGGAATTTCAGCAACACGCTCACATTTGGTACCAAATTCAGCGTCAGTGTTGAGGTAACAAAACTATTTGCTACTTTATTTCATTTTAGGACATTACATGCACACACTTTGAAGCATTATCGGGTAATCTGTCCAAAAAATTACGCCGATTTTGGTAGCTTTTTGTCCAAATATTAATTTTTATTTGACGTTTGTTTTTTATTAGTGATGAAAAGCTCAGTTTTTTGCTGACCCACAACCTAGAAATTAAAACAATAAAGTTAGCAAGGACGCTATAGAAAAATTAAAAGTCTGTTACACAGGGTTGTAGACGACATTTTAAAACTGACGCAGGATTGTGTCGATATACATTTCACAAAACGATGCATATAATCTCAAAGTGCCATTATTCCTAAATTTTTATGACACTGTATGGATACGTTTTTAATTTTTAACCTTTTTTTTTTTCACCCTGTAGGCTCCTCTTGTGAACGAGAGTGGCGAAGTAAGTTTTGAAGCCAGTCAAACCTACGAGGTCGGCAAAGAAAATGCTGAAGCAAACACGGAAACCCAGAAATGGCCATTGAACCTTCCTTCGAAAGTTCCTGCACACACTAACATGAAAATGACTGCCTCGGTAACCTCCGGTTCTCTGACCGTGCCTTTCACTGCAACGTTTCAACAGGGTGAGAAAACATGGCAGGAGACAGGAGTGTACGAAAGCGTGCAATGTTTTGATCTGCACTGTCATTTTCAAGGAGTTGATTTAACTCCAAAAATGGAGTTTAAAAAAAAGGTAAAAAGGAACTCCATCTTTTTGAGTTGTTTTAGCTCCAGCTAAACTTAGAGTTAGATTAACTCCACCAAGGAGTTAAAATGATTCCTTTATTAGAGTTGTTATAACTCCCAAATATGGAGTAAAATTGACTCCATTGGGGACTCCTATATAAAAAAAGAACACGGGGATACTTGTCGTACCGCTTAGGAGTCAAAACTACGGTTTTGGTACCGCTTAGGGTGCTCAACTCTGACATTTTTATGTGATGTGTGGTACCGTTTAGGGGTTGGGTGTCAGTCGAATTAACTTTTCTTGTTTGAAAACAGCAAGGGATAAAGTGCTTGGAGATATCCTTTTTATAGCATTAAAGGTATCAACTTTAAATTCCTTGCTTTTATTGGTACCTATTAGGACGTCCGTTTAAGTATCTCTTAAGGGTCAAAGCGAAAATTCCCACTGAGCATCCCCGTCAATTTTATGTGGCAATCCCTCCCGGGAACGGCCTAGCCGCTTTTACTGACAATACTTTTAACTGATCATGAATAACCTGATACAACCAATTTTGATACTGTAATCGTTGGTTCATTAAAAGTAAGGGAAATACACGCCATATAACAAGCCAAAACAATTACTTGGCCGGAATATGGGGAGGACTCGTGGGAAAAATTAATCCGCCTGCGAACGTGATGAAGAAGCACAAGACACGACTTCATCATATGATGACCAGTCTTGCCATAACCGAAATCCCAAGAGAGTACATTGCACACTCCAACATAACAGAGATCTGGTTAAAGGCGTTTTAATACAATAAGACTCAACGCAATTTGGGCTTCAACAGTTTTTATTACAAGTTTTGTTCCTTAACTTAATTAATTAAGCAATATAACACGAGTTTCCATGTCTATGTACTCTTATATAAACACTTGGGATGTTGGGAGAACACGAGAAAAAGTTCAAAATCACGAGCCGCTTCGGCGAGTGATTTTGAACTTTTTCGAGTGTTCTCACAACATCCCAAGTGTTTATATAAGAGTACATAGACATGGAAACGAGTGTCATATTGCTTTTATAAAATAACGAAGCTTTTATTACCTGAAAGAACTTTATATTGAAAATAATCAAGTTCAAGATTCTCCCGAAAACCGTCAAAACGCACGCTCGTCCAATCGGAAAGTCTGTTTCACGGCACTTCGCTCAAGTCAGTCCATGAATGAAAACGGAACACCACTCCCGTTCACTTGAAAAACTTGACAGGCTGCTAAATGAAGATGAATTTCGCAAGAAATGTGTCGGATATTAGTACCACTGTTTGTCAAGAATTCAAAAGAACCGGCGAGAATGTTTTGAGCCGTCAGGTTTCAACTTTCAGGACAACGGTGTCACTCAACGTAAACATGTCTGCACAACAACACTATTCTGCTGAAGAAGGTAGTTTGTACATTTGTTTGCTTTACTTGAGCATTACTTGAACTCTGCCGGACGACAGTCAACTCCATTGAATTGACTCAACAGCTTTTGTGCCACCGAGCCGACAGCCGAGACAGACTCATGCATTAGCGAAGACTGTTTGTGCCTTCATCACCATAAACCTACAATTATTCGTGTGAAACTCCGGTGATCTAAGCCATCTAGTTACTAGCTACGAGCCACAGGAGACGAAGGTATAAAGGTTAGAAACTTTAGAGAATGTTCTTTGACTGTGTAATTGTTGGCTTTCTGTCTCACGGTTTCCGAATTAAATTTCATGCAATATTCGGACAACTTTTCTTCACGCTGCTTCACTAATTGCACATGATTTGCACACGGCTTCACTATTTGCTCTAATAGCCCACTGCAGTTTCTGTAACACATGAATCTTTGAAGTAGGGGACGACACGCAGTCTTTCTATTTCAGGATTCGTCATTTCCATGTCTTTGTACTTATTTATAAAATGGTTTTTTAACCAATCAGAGCGCGCGTAGTATCATAGTTATTTTATAATTACCAATATCGTACAGGTAGTCATTATTTGCATATGTACTGTAAAACTTATATAACGAGCGCTCTGATTAGTTCCCAACTGTGTTTACATGAGGTTATGTAACACGGAAAGTGTGTTATATTGCTCTGAGGCTGTGCAGTGGGACAAATTTTTGGACTGCTCGATTTTAGTGAAGTTTCCGATTCTTCATTTGACCTGAGTTTACGAGAAAAACAAGAAATTATAAGCCTCGAGCAAAGAAACGACAACGGCGGTTGTGGCAGAAGGAATGATTGATGAAAGATTATTTAGCGCTGGGCAGAAACAGTTCGCTTCACTCGAGTTTCTTTGAAATAACAGCGGAAAGAATAAGTCCACTGAATTGTTGAACTGAGCAACAGGCAACTTACAGTGAACATTGAAAACCGAACAATAATTTACAGAGGATTTGTACAATCAGTTGTGATCTCGTTTGCTCGCGACCCACTAAATACAATTCACTGATAAATGCGGTACCTCTTCAATCCCCGGGGGGGGGGGGGGGGGGAGTACTCAAAGGACTTTTGTACGGGGAGGCTCCGCCCGGACTGTCAACCCCTTACCCTTTAACATACCATCCTGGGGGCAAAATCGGGACCCTTTTATATACCTTCAGTACAAATGCACCCCTTTTTTATACCTTTGATCAGGAACGCGATATTCTTCAACAGATCATTTATTCAGTTCCTAAACTGGCTTCCCACTATTAACAAGGCCGAGTTTCCGGTCTTCCGCCGTTTTTTTTTCCTCACTCCACCCTTTTTATTGACCCTTTAAAATACCTAAAAAACGTCATTTTCCTATACCCTTCTTTATACCTCAATCGTAAAAATACACCCCCCCCCCCCCCCCCCCCGGGTCTTTAATACACCACAAACGCGAGTAAGTACAGTAAGTATCGGTTCATCCAAACTCAGTCCCATTCAGGAATACGTGTAAACAAAAAACGTAAAGTAATTACAAAGTACATACGTGATTACGGCACTGCAAAACATTCATCCGTTCAACGCAGTCCGGCGAAAAATCGACTCTTAAAACATCTTTTGAAAGGTCATCTACTTGTACCACACCAAAATCAGTTCTGGACGAGACCTCGGACAAGTGAAGCAGAAAGTAATCATAGCGAAGTAGCTCAGTCCCAAACGTTGCGTTTACATTTAGTGCAGTTCACATTGCTCACTTCAATCGGCATGGTCAGAAGCTTCACTAGCTGCTCGGCCGGTTTAAGACAGCTCTGCTCTGGATACAACGGAAACGCCAAACGAGCCGAGGGAAGTTCAGTTTGAGACTCATTGATGGAATGACCTTTTGATTATTCATTTCTCCAGCATTCGTAAGTTCGTAGTTTGAAGATTTGAAAACTTTGTCTCGTCCGCTCTGCACAACGATCTGTGATTGGTTTCAGTTTGTGTGTTGAGAATCTCGACTTTGATAAGTTTATTTTATAAAAGAAATATAAAACGCTTGCCGTGTTTACATAGGCTGATGCAAACACTCGAGTGAGTTTGGGAGAATGAGAAAGTTTGTGTAAACCCGAGCCGCGGCGGCTCGGGTTTACACAAACTTTCTCATTCTCCCAAACTCCCTCTCGTGTTTGCATCGCAGGCTATGTAAACACGGCAAGCGTTTTATATTTCTTAAATGTAAAAAAGGCTAGTTCTTGTCAAGTGCTTTAGAGGTCTATTTACGTGCAGTCTAAATGTGTCTGCAGACGACGAGTAAACAATATCGTGTATTTCTAGTGAAAATTAGGGACCCTATTTGGACTAAAATGCTGAAAAAGGCCTGCAATGCAGGAGCAATGCAACGTACGGTCCTGACGAAACCGGATCGGACGTGACCAAATTTGGGCGAAGGGGACAGGGGTAAGAAAGGAACTTTTCACTCTCCTCTTCCCCACCCCACTCCTCTTCGTCAAACTTTTGTCCGGATCAGCTGCAACATGATGTCTTCGACGATCACAACCAACCTACTGAACATGTCTTCTAGTTTTAATACTGAAGGAAACTGCAGAAAGAAATGATTTTGTTTGCCCGTCGTCTGAAGTAGGTATGTCATCGTTTGGGGAGTGAGTCTAGTCTAGTCTAGTCTAGTCGCGTTGTCGCGTTGAAATTACCCCTTGTTCTATTTTTACGGCGTTGCAAATTCAGAATGAACACTGGCAAATATTTGGCCGTCATATGAAGATTTGCTGCTTTATGCGCCCACAATACAACGGGTCAGTTTACGCATGCGTATAATGTTGGTAGTTAAAACCATATGGCGTCTTTTGGTTTGGATTACACATCTTTTGTCCAGTATAAACGGTGATAATCTCTGGAGAATTTACTGAGCTTTGTGGATATATATTTCAACGGCTTCCAAACGGTCGTGATGCAAAATTTCATATCCGTGATAAATCCGCGATTTGTAAATCGAGTCGTCTTTCAATCCACTAAATGCACAATTGAAACTGCACTACTTTGTAGAGGTCAGGACAGGTCGTCGTGAAGATAAATATGTCAGATGTTGAAATGCCGGAAGCATGTGACAGGGAGGTTGTAAATTCGCAGAGAAAGCGAACGGCTGTCACCTTTAAAATTTCGACACAGGATTTTGTACATAGGATTCACTCGATCGCAAGTCCAGAATTGCAGTGAAAAAAATAGAGCCTGTATTAATGCTTACTTGATTCGCCTGTGTCTCTGACGTCTCTGGTGGGACTTTGAGAAGCTGTAACTAAAAATAGCACGACTGTCCAATAAACACGTCCAGAGTGGTCAGAACTCCATAAGATTCTACCAAACACATCCGTGGATAAATTCTCTGTCGATATTTTGTCCACAATATTTAAAAACTCCGACAATAAACTGCCAAGAAATTATTATATAATGCGCAGCTTGATGTTGATCAAAACTATAACCCGCGGAGTTCTTCATTGCTGTAGAAGGATTGCTAGTCTCCAAATCCAGTTTCTTTGGTTTCCAGTTTCTTGGTTTTCCGCCTTCTCCGAACGTGTTTGGTCGGGATATCCATGAACAAACGAAGCGAAAATCAAAAGCAAAACCACCACAAGCGCAATATGGTTCAAAGCATGATTCGAGACCAGCGTCTTCAACTGTTTCTTAAAAGTGACAGACTGAAAGTTTCGAGTTTGACAACGAAAAACCCACCAAAATACGCATAAATGCCTGAACTATTCGAATCCGCGCGGGGATTTGATCTAGCACGCATGGCGCAAAAGATATGCCGCCGTAAAGCGGGGACAGTGGGCTCAGAAGCGGCCAAATAAGAGGATTAGTTAAGGAACGGAGTGACAATTTTAACTCTAAAAGTGACATAGGTTTTTTTCGGATTACAACCTCCAAAAGCACATCAAAATGAAGATAAAGCCTTCAAGTTTCGGGAACTGTGCGAGTATTTCGACATAACGGCAGAACTTTAAAAAAATAGATGAAAACGTACCGGCTCCCAGTCATTTTTCTTATATTTGCGGGAGCGGAAATGGCGACGCGACAGGGGGCGCGGTCATTCGATACAGAGTATTTCTTCACAATTTGTTTGCCATGGTAAATTAATAATCAAAATAAATGTACTCTAAATTTGATCCAGGTGTTAGTTCTGAATTTGATCGATGTTTAAACTTAACAAGATCGATCGGTCTAGTTCTGAATTTGATCAGTGTTTAAACTGAACAAGAACGGTGTTCATTCTGAATTTGGTCGGTGTTAAAACTTAACAAGATCGGTGTTCATTTTGAATTTGATCAGTGTTTAAACTTAACAAGAACACTTAGTGTTGAACACTGAATTGTTTTTGCGCCTAAGCATTTTACAAACATTTGATGCACCAGTCCTCCTAACATTTATAATTTTGCAGTTCTTTTTGGTTTGCGTAATTCTGTTGAAGGTAAACATATCCTCAAATAATACTGGGACAAGGAAACACTGCCAGTTCGTATAGAATGTAGGCAGATTAGACTGACTATAATTACGATTGGAAAATATATCAGTTTGTTTAATTAAAATAATGAATAAAGACAAATAGTTGTTTGTTTCTTCAAAATGTTCTTTTCAAATAGTTATTTTCCAGCATTCGCCTGAGCTCTGTTTATTCAGCAAGTACACTATAATTTAACAGTGTCATAGCCCGGGGGAAGGGGGGAACTCCTATACAAGAAAAGGACGGGGATGCTTGTCGTACCGTTTAGGGGTCAAAAACTACGGTTTTGGTACCGCTTAGGGTGCTCAACATCAAACGCTGAAATTTTGTATGTGACGTGGTACCGTTTAGGGGTCGGGTGTCAGTCGAATGAACTCTTTTTGTTTGAAAATAGCAAGAGATAAAGTGCTTAAAGATATCCTTTTTATAGCAGTAAGGCTTCAAAACTCTAAATTCTTTGCTTTTATTGGTACCTATTAGGACGTCCGTTTTAGTACCTCTTAGGGGTCAAAACGAAAATTCCCAACGAGCATCCCCGTCAATTTTATGTGACAGTCCCCCCGGGGGAGACATAGCCGCTTTAATTGACATATTTTTAACTGATGAGTAACCAGATACGGCCAATTTTGATACTGTAATCGTTGGCCCATAAAAGTAAGGGCAACACACGCCATATAGCAAGCCAAAACAATTTCTTGGCCGGAATATGGGGAGGATTCGTGGGAAAAAATTAATCCGCCTGCGAACGTGATGAAGAAGCACTGAAGACACGACCGCATCGTGTGATGTCCAGATGCTATTCCCAGTCCTCGCCATAACCGAAATCCCAAGAGAGTACATTACACACTCCAACATAAGATAGACCTGGTTAAAGGCGTTATAACGCAATAAGACTGAACACAATTTGGGCTTCAGCAGTTTTTATTACAAATTTTGTTCCTTAACTTAATTAATTAATTACACATACAGTACATATGCAAATAATGACTACCTGTACGATATTGGTAAATGTTCCAACTATAGGTACTAAATAAACAAACTAGTTACTAAAAAGAAATTACAAACTGCAGGGTGGGTGGGCAGGTAAGCTAAAGCAGCCGATCGCAAATTGCTGTGCCGATATGCAGACGCAACTGCCTTGTGATCGGAACTGGTATGATGATTTGCTTATATAGCCTCCCATGAATCTGATACGACTGGTGCAACGGTAACTATTTTGCAACTATTCCATACAAGTAAGATGTGCTTCTATCTTTAGTTTCACGAGGGGAAATGTTGCAATATAGCAAGCAAGCATGTGCCCTCCTCGTTTGATCTCATGTATTAAGGCTTACATCACATATCTGATGTTCGAAACAATCTTATTTGTGGAAAAATACTCCCTAAATTTAGAGCCATGATGGCTTTCTTGCAGGCAAAACCCTACAAAAATTGTAACTATGCCTTACTAATAACTATATTTTATCGGGTGCGTTTTAAATCATTTTCTGAAAGGAGGGAAACCGGAGAACCCGGAGGAAAACCCTCATCTTGTTTTGTTAAATACATAAACTACTTGTAAAAAAGGCTAGTTCCTGTCAAGTGCTTTAAAAGAGGTCTATTTACGTGCAGTCTAAATGTGTCTGCGCAGACGACGGGTAAACAAAACTCTTTTAAGTAATAATAATTGCACGTTTTTGATCGGCTTACAGCGCCTGTTTGCGCAGTTGACTGGTCAACTTGACAACTTTTTGTTTCTTCTTCTTCTTCTCTCGTTTATTATTTAACCAAATATAATTTTTCTTTTCTTTTTAGTAAGTTTTTAGTTAATACATAAAAGTGAATAACACGATCAGATATGTGTCATCAACACTTCCGTTCAAGAAAAACAGTTGCTCGCAAATTTCTTACTTAATAATCGAATATTTGACCCGTTGAGGAGTTCTTCATTTGGAGTCGCTATCACCTGCGGCTGTAAAAAACCGTAAATGTTTGCCATATTCGAGTATAAACAAATCTTCATTAATATAAGGGAAATTTTCTTGTGGGATTGTTGCCGTTATTACTTAAACTTATTCCAGATGTCGGGTATTTTTAGTGAAAAGTAGGGACCTTATTCGGACTAAAATGCTAAAAAATGGCCTGCATTGCAGCGTTACGTACGGTCCTGAAGAAACCGGATCTTGGGCGAAGGGGACGGGGGTAAGAAAGGAACTTTTCACTCTCCTCTTCCCCACCCCCCTCCTCTTCGTCAAACTTTTGTCCGGATCAGCTGCAACATACTTCCGATGTGTTCGATGATCACAACCAACCTATTGAACATGTCTTCTAATTTTAATAGTGGAGGTAACTGCGGAAAGAAATGATTTTGTTTGCCCGTCGTCTGAAGTTATGTCAGCGCACTAACTATGCAGGACCGAGGGTTGGGGACTGAGACTAGTTAACATCAGACGTTTCAGTAATGCACATTCCCCGCGCGGACCATCATGGCGGAACGAGGCAAATAAGGTACAGTTTAATTTTGTGGTAAACTAGCAGTGAAAGTTAATTTCTTTGATATATACGGTTTCTACATTTGACCAAAGTCACTAGAAATGCAAGTGTTTAGTTTGGGACAATGAAGTTTGTTTTGGATGACTTTCGAAAGTACAGGATGAAATCGTGTAGTTGCTTTAACAGTTTTGCGTTTGCTACGCTGGCGGAATTGTCCAAACGTGTTTGGCAACAGTCCTGGCCCAGTCATGAACAAATGCAAAACTCGATTGCGATCTGCTAACGAAAGCAAGCACACGGGTGATGACGTTCAATATTATTCCTCGCACTGCTGATTGCATGTCGATCTTCTTCAAAGTACAGTGGCTTCTGATTGGTTGAAACACAGATGGCCCAGGCTCGTAAGATTCTGAATTCAAATTAACAATAGTGTACCAGTTAGTTGTGGTCTCTTGAGTCCCTTGTGTCAATTTCAACAAGCTGCTAGGGTCACTATTAGTGGCTAAAATCCTGGAGGGTAGAAACCTCCTGCATGTGGCGGTAGAGGCTTGAAATCAATGCAAGGAATTCAAGAGACCGCAACTGACAGGTACACCAGCGTTATTTTGAATTTATTCAGAATCTTATCGTTTATCCAGATCGTTACTTTTTAATTTCTTCACACATTTTCTTATAATTTTCTGTTGCACCAGTACAGTCGAACCCTGCTATTTCGAAGTCCCAGTCGGGACGTGAAAAAGAAGTTCAAAGTAGCGGGGTTTAGAAATAAATGAAGCTAGTCAAACTATTCAAGCTAATCCAAAGGGATTCACATATACAAGTTTGAGTTTGAGTTCATTTAAATGAGTTTGAAATAGAGGGGTTCAACTGTAATCACCACAAACTTGGGCCACCTGTGGTTGAAAGTGTTTTATACAGCCTCTTTGTGGTTGGCATTGCGCACTTACCTTGTTTCTTGGTTTTCGACAGTCATCCAAAAACTGTACTCTACTTAGCTGTGGTCACACTACAGACTTTCCCTAGGGAAAGACGATTTACCTGGTTGAAATGTGAAAAACTTTACCGAAGGAAAAGTATCTCAGGTTTCATTTCCCCCGGGTAATCAAGGTCACACCATAATCAGGGTTGACCTCAGCGATTACTGGAGGATATTTAAAATGATTACTTACATGAATGCTCTGAACCTTGGCATCTCTGCATGGCAAACATATTCCATGTGCTGTTTGTTAGATTAGTCTTCATTTCATGATCTGTCACCAGCACATTAAGCGACAAGCTCCTATTGGTTAACATGCTGGGGAAATGAATTTAACCTTTGGTGTTTCTTAAGGGTAGCTGTCAGGGAGAACTCTATTTTTTGCATGGCATATTCAAGACCCAACTGGTAAAGTTTTTTGAGGTAATTTCACTTAAAAATTTTAGTTACAGTATCCCAGGTAAAGCGAGGTTTCCTGAGGGTAAAAGTGTCCAGTGTGACCATGACTAATATGATCGATTTGGTATTAAATTTGTAGATCTAAGAATCTTGATGACCAAGTTGTTAATAAGGAATGTTGTTATTTGAAGGCAGACTTTTGCATCAGAAATTCCAAAGCTGTACATTAATTGTACTGTAAAATCTGGTATTTAATCGTCAAACGGGTTCACAGAACTGGAGTAACTTTGAACACAACTGAGTCTTTAACAACAACACGAAAAGACGCAACTCGCAACTCGCGTCAGAACTACAACATTTACGGTAACGCCAGCACTACGCTAGCTCTTAACGTTCTAAGTCTATATCACATTATCCCCTCCCTAATTTGCTGGGGGACAAGTCTCTTGGACTTCTAGAAATTCGTTTCATAGTCCTCTGTCCATGCCGGCGGTTTTCTTTAACGGGAAGGCCTAGCCGTGGTCTGAGGCTCCACAGGAGATGGACTAGTGGATGTAGAACTTCTCTCTACATTGCTGCCTGATGACATCATAGTCATTGGTGGGGCACTTAAGATTTCCTGTCCTGGCTCACTAGTCGACGGGGAGCCTGAACTGTCCTGCCCTGAGTCACTTGTTAGTGGGGAGCTTAAATTTTGTCCCTGACTGTCACTGGTCACTGGGGAGCTCGAAATCTGCTGTCCCGGTTCCCTCATTGGTATTGAGCTTAAATTTTGTCCCTGAGTGCTGTTGGTCACTATCAGAAACCACTCTTCTTCCTCTTCCTCATCTTCCTCTCCACTGACTGCTAGACGTGGCACTGGAACTGTGGTCCTTGATACTGGAACTGTGGTCCTCGATCTTGTTTGTTCCCCTGTGTGAGTGTCTGGGGGAATGCTTCCAGCTTCCTTGGGTGCAAAGCAGGGTTTCAAACTGTTGAAATGCACAACCAACCGCTTTCGCCCACCCTCCTTCTGAATACGATAGACCACATCCGAAATCTTCTTAATGATCACATATGGCCCTTGCCATGGCCGTGCTAGCTTCCGTGAAAGTCCCTTCTTAACAGCTGGAACGTGTCTCCAAACTCGGTCACCAACATTGAAGGGGTCTCCTGCAGCCTTGGCATCGTAATAGTCTTTATACCTCTGCGTTGCCACAACCATCTTTTCCCTGGCCAGCTCATGTGCATGATGGAATCTAGCTTTCATGTCTTGCACAAACTCCGGAACCGATTGAGAAAGACTGGACTCCGGGGTGTCACCAACTATCAAGTCAACTGGTAGACGGGCCTCTCTCCCAAACAGCATTTGATGCGGTGTGATGTCAGTTGTTTTGTGCTCAGTAGTTCGATAGGCAAGACGAATCTGAGAGAGCTTGGTGTCCCAGTCACTTTGATTCTCATTCACAACCTTTGATAGCATGTCCTTGAGTGTCCGATTAATCCTCTCGACCATTCCATTGCTCTCTGGATGGTAGGGTGTGGTGCGAGTCTTGTTTACTTCCAGCATGGTAGCCATATGCTGGAAGACATGACTTTCGAAATCTCGGCCTTGGTCTGAGTGCAAGTGCTGCATAACGCCGTAGCGTGATACCCATTCGTCGACGAGCTTCCTTGCTACCGTGGGGGCTTGATGGTTTTCTACGGCAAAGGCTTCTGGCCACTTAGTGAAATAGTCTGATACCACCAAGACGTATCGATTGCCCCTGCACGTTGTCGGAAGTGGACCAAGTATGTCCAGAGCCACTCTCTCCATCGGATACCCTGCACAACTCGTTTGTAGCGGCGCTCTGGTTTTCCTTGCTGGTGAATTCCGCTCCCCGCATTCCTTGCAGCTTCTGCAATGATCTTCTACGTCTTGGTACCAGCCCTTCCAGTAGTACCGTGCCTTCACGCGTTCTGCCGTCTTGTTCACCCCCAAATGTCCCGAGGTTGGAATGTCATGTAAGAGTTTCAGCACATCAGGCACCAAGCTCCGAGGCAGGCAGAGCTGCAGGACCACCGATTTCCTATCCTCGCTTTCATACCGACGGTAAAGGAGGTCGTTCACCAGTGCGAGCCTTCCGAATTGGCTCCACAAACTGCCTACCACTGGACCGGCACCGGATATTTCACTCCTGGGTGGTCTTCCTCCCTTCTTAAGCCATGTCACGGCTGAGCGTACGGCAGGATCTTGCTGTTGGTATTGCCGCAACTCCTCATCACTCCACTGGTTCAGCCAGGTTTTCCTTGTTGTCGCTTCGGATACACTTCCTGCATGGCACTCTCCTACCGTATCTTCAGAGCCAAGGGCCACTTCCGATGTTTCGTCCTCCGGCCACGGAAAACGAGACATACCATCGGCGTTTCCATGCAGTCTTCCAGGGCGATGGTCGATGCCAAAATCAAACTCAGCCAATCGCTCCAGCCAGCGTGAAACCTGACCCCTTGGGTGCTTAAAGCTTCTCAGCCACTGCAGTGCACTGTGATCCGTTCGCACAGTGAACCTTTTCCCTAACAGGAAAGGTTCAAAGTGTTCGATTCCCCAGACCATTGCCAGAAGCTCTTTCCTGGTGGTGCTGTAATTCCGTTCAGGCTTCGACAACGCCCTCGCTGCATAGGCGATGACCCTCTCTGAACCTTCATGAACCTGCGACAAGACAGCTCCAATCCCGACATCACTGGCATCTGTATCTAAGACAAATGGTTGGTCGAACCTGGGATAGGCCAGTATTGGTGCGCTCATTAGCCGTTCCTTGAGGGTGCTGAAGGCCTTTTGACACTCTGTTGTCCACTGGAAGACGGTGTTTTTGCGTTCCAGGTTGTACAGTGGCGCTTCCACTTCTGCGTAGTTAGGGATAAACTGGCGATAGTATCCAGCACAGCCCAGAAAGGAACGAAGCCTCGAGACATCACAAGGCGTCGGCCAGTCTTGTAGCACTTTGATCTTCTCCGGGTCTGTGGAAATTCCCTCTTTGCTTACAATGTGACCCAGCAGCAGTGTCGATTCCTTCAGCAACTGGCACTTCTTTGCATTGAGCTTAAGTCCTGCGTGTTCAAGTTGCTGCAGCACCGCATCCAGCTTCTGATGATGTTCACTGAGGGTACCAGCGAAAACGATGATGTCGTCCAAATACACCAGACAGTCGAGCCAGTTGAGGCCACGCAGAATAGTATTCATAGCTCGCTGAAAGGTCGCTGGTGCATTGCTGGGGCATTGAGTCCAAACGGCATCCTCTTGAACTGAAAGTGTCCGTCCGGTGTGGAAAAGGCAGTCTTTTCCCTGTCTTCCTCCGCCACTGGAATCTGCCAGTAGCCCCTCACTAAGTCCAAGTGAGTAAAGTAGGCAGCTCCAGCCAACGCTTCCAGGATGTCCTCACACCGAGGTAATGGGTATACATCCTTCTTGGTCACCTCGTTTAATCTCCTGTAGTCAACACAGAACCTCCTGGACCCATCTTTCTTCGCCACCAACACAACAGGGGAAGACCATGGAGAGGTAGAGGGTTCGATAACGTCACTGGCGATCATCGTTTCTATTTCCTGCCGCACTTCTTCTCTTCGATGGAATGGTAGCCTCCGAGGTGGTACTCTAATTGGTGGAGCATCACCGGTGTTGATACAATGCTCTCCTGCAGCTACTTCTCCCAAGTCTTCAGGTCCCCAAGATACAACTTTACTGTGGCTTGCTATGATTTCGTGAACACGATCCCTTTCGTCCGCTGGTATTGATGGATTGTCAATTACAAAGAGTTCAGCAATCTTTTCCTTGAGTTGATCGGCATTCCCAGGCTGAGCCGCCATACAAGTTGACGCCACTTGTTCTCCAGCCTTCCGGGTCTCGATGTGGTAACAGGAACTTGTCCCTTTCTCGTCCGTTTCTAAGAGCGGACATAAATCTCCCACCGAACTCCCCGGGTAGATCCGTTTCGGTGTCTGGTGATGATTAAAAACTCGAACTGGTATCGAACCATCACGCACTGTCGCCACCACCTTCAGTATTCCCACTGAGTATCGTTCCTCAAAGCGTGGTTCCGGCTCTAACACGCCAGAAAATGTCTCAATTGCACTTTCCTTATCAACTCTGCAGGCAATGTTCATCATAGAATGTGGAGGGATTACCACTGAATCAGCCACTGTCACACGGCACACATCCCAGCTCGGTTTGCAAATCAAGGCACTCTGCTTGCCCTTGCTCTCCACTGTGCCCTTTACAAAATCAATTACGCAACCATGTGGCTTCAGGAAATCCACGCCGATAAGCATTTTCTGCGCCAAATCCTCACACACATACACCTTGTGCGAAGCGGTGATGCCAGCCATCTCAATCTTCACGTCCGCAACTCCACACATATTCAAAGGAGTGTTATTAGCTCCCAGAATGGGGCGGTCCGCACGGCGTACTTGGGTATGCTGTGACCTCACTCTGTCAAATAACTCCTTGTGGACTAGCGTAACCGCGGCTCCCGTGTCGACCAGGGCTTCAACTTGTGAACCATTTACACAACAAGACACGAACACGGCATTCTCCGTGGTAACACTTGAGACCCGTCCCACTGGTTGGGAATTGTGACTTGATTGGGTTCCTGGCGCGGGCGGACTCACACACGTGGTGGAGCCGCCCTGTATCCGTTTCCCTGATCCTTCTCCTGCTGAGGACAGTCGCGCCGAAAATGGCCTTTCCTTCCACAACGGAAGCATCCGTCACGGGGTCCCCTTGATGACGGCTTCGTTGCACGCTGATCCCGTGACTCCAAAACCTGTGTCAACAGGGCGTTCTGTTGTTGGAACAGTTCTTTTGCCCAATTTGGTGCCCATGCCCCTGAGCCCGCGGCACTAACGTCAGCGGCTGCCTCGCGCACGTTTGTGTTGTTGACCGCCATCACCGAAGCGTTTCCATAATAAGGTTCGCCTTTATTATGATTGCCCATAATCATTTACATGCTTGATGATTTTGTTTTCTATAAGGCAAGAGGTCTCAAGAAGTACCTAGATACTTTTCCTAAGAGACCACTTGTTACAATAATATATTATTTATATAGGCCAATTTGAGGTTCTATGTATTGATAAAGCTACAGTATTTAGATTTCATCAGCTATACGACAATAATGATAATCATAACAGCAAACGATAATGATGGTAATAACAATATAATAACAGCAATTAATTAATATATATTAATAATAGTAGTTGTGATAGAGATTCATCTGTTAGCTCTTGGTCTGGATAATGAATTCCTTTAGATGATTTTTGAAAGTGCTAAGGGAATTCTGCAAGCTTTTTAACTTTTCTGGTAATTCATTCCAAACTTTCCCTCCTTTATTTTAAGACTATGTACGCCATAATTAGTTTTGTTGCGATTTTGGCATATGTTCATGCAATATCTTGTATTATACGAATGTATATCTTTGTTAGTAATAAAAAAATTCTCAAATGATTGTGGTAAGTTGTCTTGATGATATTTAAACATAAATTGTCCTATTAAGAAGTCATTGATCTGATAGATGTTGAGGATTTTGTATTTATCAAATAGTGGTTTCGAATGCTCTCTGAATGGTGCAAATGTCAATAATCGGAGGATTTTCTTTTGTATATTAAGTATTGGAATCAGCTTTGTCTTATAGGTGTTTCCCCAAACTACATTTCCATAGATTAAATAGGGATAAACCAATGCATAGTAAAGCATGATAGATGTACTCTTATTAACATAATATCTTATTTTATTCATTATTCCGACTGTTTTAGATATTTTATTCATTACATATGTGATTTGTTGCTTCCAACTTAAATTTTCGTCAATAAACATTCCTAAAAACTTGGTGCTTTGAACTCGTTTGACTTTTTCCCCATCTACTTTGATTTCTGAAAAATTTAATTTCTCTTTTTTCTTTTTTGATTTCAAAATTATAAAATGGGTTTTGTTAATATTTAGAGTAAGTTTGTTGACTTTGAGCCAGGTTACAGCCTTTTTAAATTCTTGTAGCACCATATCCTGTCATTGTCAGAAAGAAATAAGTTTGTATCATCAGCAAATAATATAAATGACATTATTTCAGAACATTTATGTATATCATTGATATAGATAAGAAACAGCAAAGGACCCAATACTGATCCCTGTGGAACTCCACATTTCATTTCCAAACCTTTTGAATGTTGGGATTTATATCTCACTATTTGATTTCTATTACTCAAATAATTTCTAAACCATTGTAATGTTAATCCTCTAATTCCATAATATTCCAATTTTTTAATTAGTATTTCATGATTAACTGTGTCAAATGCCTTAGATAGATCAAGGAATATTCCAACTGTAAATTTACTTTCGTCAATTGCTCCATTAATTTTTTTTTCAATTAGCTCTATGATAGCTTGGTTTGTTGATTTGTTTTTTCTGAAACCATACTGATGCTTGTTTAATATGTCATTTTACTGCAAAAAGGGCTTCGAGGCGTAGAGCCTGGCACACCGCGTCATCCAAGGTTGCCGGGATGGTTTGACTGACACCCAAACGCAGTTCCCGTGATTGTAGAGCGTTCACGAACTGGTCCACCAGCTCTTCCTCCAGTGAGTTTCCATCTCGCCCGACAAATGCTCGCGTTGCCAAATGACGTAGATCGTTGGCCAGCTTTACTAAACTTTCTCCCTTCTCCCTCTTCCTGTTAAGGAAGGCCAGCTTGTGGACGGCACGTTGTTGCTTCGGCTGAAGGCGACGACGCAGAGCGGACACGAGATTTTCGTACGTGTTTCTGTCGCCAACCGACAATCCAAGATAGACTCGCTGAGCGTTGCCTCTCAGCGAAACGGCTAGTTGCTGGCACCGCTGCTCCGGGGACCATTGGTTAATGTCCGCACACAGTTCAAAATGGCTCAACCAGTCGTCGAAATCGACGTCCGTGGCAAAGAACAGATCTACTTTTCCTCGCGGCGCTTTCACAACCAAAGACACAGTCGACGAAGACTCTCGCGAACTCGTTTCTCCTGCTCGCATTTGCTCCAGGCGGACTCTTAGCTGTTGAATTTCCTCTCGCAATTCTGCTTCAGACGCCATACCGCTGCCACCAATGTAAAATCTGGTATTTAATCGTCAAACGGGTTCACAGAACTGGAGTAACTTTGAACACAACTGAGTCTTCAACAACAACACGAAAAGACGCAACTCGCAACTCGCGTCAGAACTACGACATTTACGGTAACGCCAGCACTACGCTAGCTCTTAACGTTCTAAGTCTATATCACAGTACCATGAACCTGCATGCATGTGGTCATCCAATATCCTCTTTCCACAATTTACCCCAAGCCTGTAAGAACATTAATGTTACACTTTGTAAACATCCAGTAGACGATGATCGAAACTTGGCCTGATATTCTCATGTCCCGGGAAAGGGTGGGTTGGCTGAGGAGGGGGGAGCTTTCTAAGTTGCTTAAAGGGGCAGTAGGTGCACATGCATGTGCCATAGCCTAAGATGGCATCCACAACGGCAATGGATTTGCTGCCCGATTGCTCGCCTTCATTGTGGATGCCATCTTGGATTTCAAACTTGAAAACAATAGAGGTACGGGTGGTGAACGGTACCCAGGAAATTATGGGTCTCAGAAAGTTTTGGTCTGTTCTCAAAATCATAGCAGCCTGTTTGATCAATCTTGGAGTCTTGTTTTTTTGTTTTTTTGTTTTTTGTTTTTTGTTTTTTGTTTTTTTCCATTTGGGAGTCCTCAGATTTTTTAACAAGCTTGCATGGGTCTCGGTGAGTCTCGATTTTACCATTCGTCAACCCTAACATTAGGCCAGTGTTTTCAAGATTTGACAAAATGTGCGTGCATGCACATCTCATGACACTGCTCCTTTAAAGCAAACCAAATCAGTTCATTGTAAAGCCACATATTTTTTATTCCGGCACCGATCCCCGTGCATTTCAGGTAATCATAAGAATATATTGTGCTCCTTCTCACATGCATTGCTCATATTAAACAAGTTGCAAGTGGGATGACAGATGTATTGACCAACCATCCCTCTTACATTGCTCTTTAAGGCCAAGTAATACATAGTAAGCTACTGCAGGTCTGTAAGATTCAACCCTGGGCAAAATTGTTGGGACATTAACAGACATGATTTGTGCCTGTCACGTGACAATAACACTCTCCCTGAGATCCATTCAGGATACTGTGTCCCACACAATTTTGTCTGGGATTGTATAAGTGCATATATGTGTGGAGATGGGTTGGGTAGGGTATATTTGGTAAATTAGCACTAAAAGGTTCTTCAGGATAGCAGATATGTGTTGCAGTGTTGATAGATTGTTGGGCCTGCAGTCCTTATGTGGTATCTGTATGAATCCATAACCTTGTTTAGTTGTCTCTCCCACATGAACTCTTTTCCCCAAGAACATAACAATATGGATAGTTGTTTAAAGTCATTAACCTAACAGTAACTATAAAAAAATGACCATGTCTAACCTGTTCTAGGTCCAGTGCAAGCTTCACCACATGAGTGGTCTTGTCACAGCTGAACCTGCAACTAAGTTCCACGTACTGTGTTTGCTCAACATGAGAAACTTCCACTTGCAAGAATGAACCAATATTCACTCCTCCACATGCTGCATCTGCATCCACCTGAAAGAGGCATCATACAGTGGGCAGGTATCATTAATTTTTCAATGTCAGTTAAAATATATAAATTTTGATAAACTAGTTTGCAGTATTACCTTTGCTGCTTTATACCGTAATAATGTTTTACGTATTTTATGCCGATCTTGTTAGTATAGTTGTTGAATGTTTTTCGCTTTCACAAATTGTGTATTCTGGATGATAAAAACAGTTGATTTTCATGGTCTCTGTACTATTGTAGGTTGCAGGTGTTGGATGAGCTCCTCTTATGTCTGAATTTTGTCTATTTGATCTGATTTTGTCAAGACCATAATTATATAGAATGCCTGCATTGCAGGCTACAGTATTGTAATGTGATTGGTGCTGACTTTAGTTTTCAAATGTTTTTCAAAACCATTTCCTAGTGTCTGCATACTTCTGATACCCAAATAATATCTAATATATAATAATATGCTATAAAGCCACTTCCGTCCGTCTGTCTGTAACGCTCTTTCTCAGGCCTCCTGATCACAAAGATATCCAAGATGGCTGCCACATCGAGTGAAACTAAGTATAAACATTGGCCTTGTATGCCGTCCACAGTTCTTTTAGAAATCGGAAATGAGTTTAAAAAGAGAATTTGTGCTGTCAGGTGACTGGATGTCGGGCTGATGCTGCTGCATGTTTGAAAAACGTGGAGATTTTCATGTCAATCGATTGGCAATTCATTGAATGGCATGGTATGGTCAAGTGGTAACATGCCCTACAGAGAAGTTTGTACTTTGACACTGTAAACTGCATTTGAGATGCTCGAAATGGACTTCAAAAAGAAAGAAAGTAAGAGAGAAAGAAAAGAAAAGAAAGAAAAGAAAGAAAAAAATCACCATGTTTACAGGGGTCCCGCTAGTATTATATTAAATGAACGAAGTACAGTAGACAACTTTAGACAAAATTATAATTATTGTTTATCATTACATACCTCATCAATGAGTGATGTTATTTTGTGGGTTATTCCTTCAAATACTGTGTTTACCACTAGTTTCAAACCTTGACCAGTGTTCACAGGGTTGAATGGCAGTTCAAATTCAAGGATCTGTCCCTGCTGAATAAACAATTAAGTTAAAATATTCAGTTACTGACAGAATAATGTGGTACTGCAGCTGTAAAAGAAGTTACTCTTTCACTCCAGATTATATCCCAACCAATATAATATTTATTATATATATGATGTAGTAAGTGTAATTCAAGCTTTTGTCTGAGAAATTTACTGTATTATTATTTGAATTTAAATCAAGTAAATAAAATACAGTGTTCACACCAAATATCCTCCAAAGGAACTAATTCAGAATCGATTATTTTGCATCTATATTATTATGTTTGAAACAGTTTACAGTTTATAAGCCACAATTAAAGTACAGTACAGTATAGTGTAACTGTTGATTGTTACCTGTATCACAGGTTTTTCTGAGATGTATATCTGAATGATGGTACAATTTGGTCCTTTGCATTCCCATACCCAGTATGTTTTGGTCCCTGCACAAAATGAACACAGTGCTGTAAATAGTTATGTTATTATGATTTTCTTTCTAGCTATAACTTTCTCTGTTGTTTTTTTAAAGAGCCATAAAGGTACAGACCATGCACTCTTTTGTGTACATTCAGTAAATCAGTACATGATCAAGTTTTGTAATTATTAATTATTATAGATTTTTAATCTTTTTTGCTCTGACTATTATAAATATAAATAGACAGATTTTACCAACCCGAAATACATTCACTGTTTTGATATTTAAGAAATATATAACGCTTTCCCATGTAATAATAGCCTCATCTAAACATGAGGATGATATCACGGCAGCGTGTAACATATTCTCATCTTACATGGTTATTTAGCCAATCAGAACATGCATAGTATCATAGTAATGTTATTTTAAAAATTTGTCCGTTGCTTGTTGTAAAAAGTTAAGTTCAGCATGTCTCTTTACCTTGTATGTGAGGCTGATTTTTTATTTCAGCTGCTTCAGCTGTGCCTTCTTTCTCTTCATCATTGAATGCCTGTCCAATTAATAACATTTTATTCTATTTTTTACATAATATTGCAAAAGAGTTTTTGTCCAGGCTGTAATTTTATAAAAGTTTTTCATGCAACCTTAATTCATGTGGAAAATAAAGTGTTCCAAAACAAGTGGTCTTAACCTGAACTTTAAGAACATGTTGCCATTAAGAACCAAGTGTATGAGTATTATAATGATAAATTTATAGTTTAATCAGGTTTCATCTAAGCAAGGTTTCAAAAGCCAAGTTCTCTATACTGTGTGATACATTTCTGGTGAGAAACTGGAAGTCTCTCAGGAGTTCCGTTCCTGTCCCTGCTTTCTATTTTAATTTATTCTGCTCTCGACCCAACTAACTCCGCGAGCTGACTGGCAACGCCAGTCTAGTTCAAAATATAGTGGGGACATTTTCAACAAGAAAGTTAAGATATAATATAGTAAAGGGATTTAACAGTTGGTAGGCTAAGAATTTCACAAAAAGCCTGTTTTCAGTAACTGCAATATTTATAGTACCATTTCCTTACACAACAGATCAACAGTATATTGAGTGGTTTTGTTTTTAAAATGTTCAATATTGCCAAGCAGTTCAAAGTCATAACACTAAATGAATTAGATTATTTTATATTGCCTTTACTGCCCTTTTTCCTCTAACGTGGAATGATGCTTATCTGGAGAAAAACATTAATAGTGAACTTAGTATCAAACTCGGGTATGAGGCTACCAAATGTTTCTAGCTCTGGCTACATTATGGATGACTGGCTTTTTGCCTTCATTCTGTGTGATCTCCCCTTCCTGCTGTACATGTAAATATATACTCTTAAGTCAGTCGTTGTGTAAAGTTTGAATTCAATTTTTATCTCAATTCTTGTATTAGAGGGACTGTTCTCTCGAGAGCTTCCCAAGTATTGGCAAACTGAGAGTTCAAGAAATAAAATGTATAGATCGATTTATGAGCTTGGTGTTATGAAATTTTGAGAAAACTGCAGTACCGAAAAAAACACCTTGTTCACATATTTTTTAATACAGTATTTGTGCACATCAAATGGGCAGCTCAATGCCATTCATCCAATAAAATGTCTTGAATTTTACCATTAACCAATAATTATTACAAAGTGGGAAAATTTTAGCGATGAAAATTTTTAGGTTCGCATCATAGACCACAGGTTTTTGATAAATATTACATGTATCATGAAGTTGTTTCATCACCAGTAAAAGGACAGACTGTAGGAGTGTACATTAATATTATTTGTTAAGTTGATGGTATGAGTGAGTTTTTCTGCTTTAATTGCTAGGTGACAAATGTAGTCAAATATTTCATAGTTTTTGCCATTTACAGTCAGCAGTTTTACCAGAGCCTAATTTACAAGCCAGATTTTACTGAAAATTTTGCCTTTCAAACTTCAAACAAGAGTGTTTTTATAAGTGACTGTTGAGTAGGTGTCTTTTTTGTGTGTCGACAGGTGTGAATTCTGGCCGAACGATTAAAAGTCACTTCAATATTAGAACAGAGCTTTGAAAATGTGGCAAGTGACCTATTCGAGAGAAGGTTATGTGGTAACATTCTTGGCGAGTGACTGTTCAAATAAACAAAAGGTTGCCAGAGTGTTGTTTTCATGAGTGACTCTTAAGTATCCCTGGTGAAAATCCTTGCAAGGATCCTGCAGGATTCCTGGTAGGATCCTTGCAAGGATCCTTAAGGATCCTGGGTCAGAGGTCAGGGATCAAGATGGCGGGAATTTTTTGGGCTCCCGATATCTTCGATATATTCGCTATTTAGTTGCCCATCTACCTAGACCATCTACCTTTTTTCTGTCATCCTTTTTCCTTTTTTCTTTTTTTCCTGTTATCTACCTTTTTATGTGAAATGGCACTAACACGAGAAGTCTTGGAAGAAATCCTAGAAGATAAACTGAACAAGAAATTGGATCCCATCCTAAAGTCGGTTGAATTCATGAGCGCAAGCTTCGATGAAATTACAAAGAAGATGGCAAAGCTTGAACAAGACAACAGTGAAATCTCAATGGAAAACAAGCAACTACGGGGCGAGTGTTTTCGCTTATCCAACGAACTGGAGCTCCAGAAACAAGAAATGAACAACATGGAGCAGTACTCACGGCGAGACTGTCTCGAAATTCGCGGGATTCCACCTACGATTAATGAAAACACCAACAAAATCGTCCAATCTATTGCGAATCAAATCGGAGTCGAAGTCGCTGATGCTGACATTTCTATTAGCCATCGTCTCCCGAGTGAACATGGCAGGAATCAACATGGTGATCACAACTCCACCATTCGTGACCCAGCCATTATTGTTAAGTTTACACGACGCGATATTCGGGATAAGTTCTACAAGGCAAGGAAAAACCTCCATGACAAAACCACAAGAGACATTGGTATGCTCAGAACCACTGAGAGAAGAATATATATAGGAGAGAGCCTGACTCGCCATAACAGGAAACTGTTCAATCGCTGCCTTCAAGCTAAAAGGGAACTGAACTTCAAATTTATCTGGACTTCAGCAGGTAAAATTCTACTTCGAAGAGATGGATCTAGTCCAGTGAAATGTATCCAACATGAAGATGACCTTAAGAAGATCTACGATGCAGCTGCTAGAGATAAGTAACTGTAACTAACTGTAACTGTGATGACATTGTCAACTAGTCCTTATTGTATGGTTCTCTTGATAGAGCCATTACAGTTAATTTTATAAACAATTAACCGAAACATCATGTCATTTGACTTAATTAACATGCTACCTCATCTAGATCGGTTATCCTCTGTGAACTCCACCCATGATCTCTCTGGCATAGATCCTGATCTCAATGTGCCTATACAATCAAACTTTAGTTACTATACCACTCGTGATTTCCAAGATAGTAAGGAAATTGCAAACTGCACTTCCAGCAATCACTTTTCAGTTCTTCACTCCAATATAAGAAGCATGAATGCTAACTTTGACAACTTTACACAGATGCTAACTGAATTGAAGCATACTTTTTCGGTAATTGGACTAACTGAAACAAAATACAAATCTTCACATGAGCAAGTAAATAATCATACCATTCCTGGGTATACATTTGTTTCTCAACCCAGCTTATCAAATGCCGGAGGAACGGGTTTCTTTATTTCTGAAAAATTAAGTTCCACCACAAGAATGGACCTATCTGGATCTACACCCAACTATGAATCCTTGTGGATCGAAATTCAGTGTGACCTCCACCATAATCTTATCTGTGGAGTTGTTTATAGACACCCAAACAGTGATCTTGAAGCATTTATGACCTTTGTAAACCACACTATTGATAAAATAAATAATGAAAACAAATATTGTATAATAATGGGTGACTTTAACATAAATCTTCTAAATACAGACTCTCACTCTGCTACTGATGAATTCCTAAATACCTTGGGATCTTATTTTTTCAACCCTCACATATTGCAACCTACTCGCATAACCCATCACACAGCCACTTTAATTGATAACATTTTCTTCAATTCAATTGTCCATCATACTATAAGTGGTAATATAGTGTATGATCTAACCGACCACTTACCCAATTTTCTAATCATAAATAAATTCTCAACCTTACCAAAGAATTTCAAAGTTTTCAGAAGAGATTATTCCCAGTTCAGCGACTCTAGTCTTCTAGAAGATTTTCAGTCTGTAAATTGGAACCAAGAAATTCCAGATAGCAATAATGTTACATTAATGTTTAATGCCTTTTACTCAAAACTATCTAAAATTATAGATAAACATATCCCCCTTAAACAGCTGAGCAAAAAAGACATCAAACACATATCAAAACCTTGGATAACATCAGGCATAAGAGCCTCACTGATTGTTAAGAACAAAATTTATAAAAAATTCATTAAAACAAGGTCACTATACTACCAAAATAAATTTAAAATATATAGAAATAAATTAAACCACCTAACTAGAATCAGTAAAATCGATTACTATAACAAATATTTTAATTCAAATAGAACTCACCTGAAGAACATATGGAGAGGAATAAAGCAAATCATAAGTCTGAAGCCCATGGGAAGTACTTTACCACACAAAATACTCAAGGATGACACTGAGCTCACTGATAGCAAGTCTATTGCCGATGCATTCAATGTTCATTTTTCTAATATAGGTAACAATTTGGCTGCATCTGTCCCCTCAGTAAATAAGACAGCATTAGAATTCATGCCCCCTAATGTGCCCAATAGTTTATATCTTCATCCGACCACCCCTGAAGAGATTGAGGAAGAAATTGATAAGTTGAACCCATCCAAGGCTACTGGCCCTTACAGTATACCTGTAAAAATCTTAAAGCTGCTGAAAGGTCTTGTATCAAAGCCATTGGAAATTATATTTAATGTTTCTCTATCCACTGGTGTTGTCCCTGATTGCTTCAAATTAGCTAGTGTTATTCCTATTTATAAAAGGGGTCTCAACTTAGCCTAAATAATTACCGCCCTATCTCCTTGCTATCCATATTCAACAGAGTTCTTGAGAAAATCATGAACAAAAGGCTAATTTCTTTCATTAATAATGCTAAAATAGTGTACAATAAACAATTTGGTTTTCGTTCAAATCATTCTACACTGCAGGCAATTTTATCAATCACTGACAAAGTACAGGGAGCCATTGATAGTGGAAATTACTCCTGTGGCATCTTTCTTGATTTAAGCAAGGCTTTTGACACAGTGAATCATCACATATTACTGCAAAAACTCGAACATTATGGGATAAGGGGAATAGCAAATGATTGGTTTAAATCATATTTAGAAAATAGAAAGCAATTTGTTTCTTTGGGAAACATCAGATCAGAAACCAGACACATCTCATGTGGTGTTCCTCAAGGCTCAGTTCTTGGACCATTACTTTTTCTGCTATATATAAATGATTTCCAAAACTCTTCGAACATATTTAAATTCCACCTTTTTGCTGATGATTCCAACCTCTTTTATGCTGACAAAAGTTTGCCAAGACTAGAATCTGTTGTTAGTAATGAACTTATATCTGTCCATGAATGGCTTTGTGCAAACAAACTTTCACTTAACATTGGAAAATCGTGCTTTGTCATATTTCATCCCCCCCAAAAGAAAACAAATTATGATGTTAAACTTACTCTGAAAGACCAATCACTGAAACAAGAACTCAGTATTACTTATCTAGGTGTGATAATTGATTGCCATTTAGACTGGAAAGCCCAAGTCTCCTATCTTTCAAAAAAGATCAAACGTAGTATTGGAGTGATATCAAAAATAAGACACTATGTTAATCTTGACGTACTTATTAATCTTTATTACACACTAATCTATCCTTATCTCACATATGGCTTATTAGCCTGGGGTAACACTTACTACACCACAGTCAACCCCTTATTTATCCTACAGAAAAAGGCTATTCGTCTGATAACATTTTCTGTTTATCAAGAGCATACTAATCCTCTTTTTATTAAACTTAAACTGCTTAAATTCCATGATCTTGTTTTTTTTCACAATGCCATGTTTATGTATGACTATCACTCAGGAAATCTTCCTGACGTGTTTGATTCATTCTTTCTTCCAGTAAACCAAAAACATAACTATAACACCAGACCTGCTTCAAGATCATCATACTGTCTTCCTCGAGCAAGAACTAATTATGGAAAATCTAATGTTAGGTTTGCTGGTGTAAAAGTGTGGAACAAAATCAATGAACAATTGAAAAGCAAAAGTAAACCGAAGTTCAAAGAAGCACTGAAAGGTGATTTGCTGGATTCCTATGTAAAGTTAGAATCTATTTGATGCTCTCTTCATATTTGTTGTAAGTTCTCCTGCTACTAAAAATCACTACATGTATAATATTATTCATATATACAATTATTGTTGTTTAGAAGCTTTTTCCAACAAATTGTCTTCCACAATTGCCAATTTATATTGAGTCTATCTCATGAGATATTTATTATGTACATAATATTTATATTACTTTGTTATACTACCTGTCATTCACCTCAATGTATATTATTATTATCATTCAAGTATCACAGATATTAAGTAAGCCCTGTTTGTATGTGTGTTTTTGACACTTTTCATTACCTAACCTTATTTTCAGTTTCTACTTTAATTATGTTAATGACTAATTATCTAATTGATTATTTATTTACTCTTTTGATACTCGCTTATCTTTTGACCTTATTCATGTATAAATTTATTTAGTAAGCTAACTGCCCAGGCTAGCCTTATGGTTATTACAGTTAGCTTGCACCAATTAATAAGTGTAACTTCTTTTGTAGTAATGTAACAAAGCTAAATGCGGTGCTAAATAAACTATTGATATTGATATTGATATTGATCATCCTGGAGGATCCTTGCACGATCCTTGTAGGATCCTTGCAGGGTCCTGGAGGATCCTTACAGGATCCTTGTAAATTTCCTTGCAAGATCCTGGCAAATTTCCTTGCAGGATCCTGGTAAATTTCCTTGTAGGATCCTGGTGCATTTCCTTGCAGGATTTTTGTGCATGCCTTGCATAATTCATTTCAATTTTCTGGTGTATCACACAAGTCACACATTGTAGGCCTTCCCCCTTTGAATTCAAATTCTCACCTGCATGTATTCAAGCCACAATATTGTAATTCTGCACTGTATTTATATATACGTATAAAATGTGACGGGATATTCTTTTATAGTAAACATGAGTAAATTTTAAAAGTCTTAGACAACAACCTGAATAAACTAGAGAAAAGACATAGAATGGTACAGTAAAAGACACTGACAGTTCCATTAGCACTAAAACAATGCTGTTGCCTTTTAATATTTGCCATGCAGATAAAATATGCATCTTTTTCCACATGCTGGTTCATCAAACTTGGACTAGATAAACTTCGGTATATTTCTGACTCAGGCTATAGTATGTTTAGAGGACAAATATCAGCACATATTTCAACTGGACTCAGCTGCTATTTAAGTGTTCAGGGCTGACTCCAATATATACTGTATATATAGTACTGTTCATCATACTGTAGTTGTTCTATATACTGTAATATGCCTTCACCACTGTCCTGTCTGTGCTTTTCCCTATAAAAAAGGCAAAAAAATAACCAATCATAAAAGCAATTTCAGAAATTTATATGTTTACACCAAGTTGATGCAACTAAATTTCATACTCATGGATACATGGAGAATTTGGATCTAAGTAAAACTTATGCATGCAGATACAATCTGTCTCTTTTCCATATGGGTTCTTTATTCAAAATGCTGAAGAAACGAACTTTAGGCTGTCAAAAGCAAGGAGAGTTTATTAATACCCCGGCAGATGGAGTATTCTGCGTGATCGAACGTAAAGAATGTCCAAGCTTCCACATGGTCGGATAAATAAGTCAAAACAAAGCGCATCAAACCAAATTATCCGATTGGGGACACGTGAATATGTATGATAATATATACTATTCAAGATACATGTAGTTCGTAGCCCCTTGATATAATTGAAACCAACAAAGCACTAAAAGTGCCAAAAGCATTTCAACTCGTCAAGTCTTAATTAAACGGCCGTAGTTGCTTGTTTATTAGGCGTTCACAAAAGTTGATTCATCTCACCTTGTCTGAAGTCTCCGGGATGTATTACATGTGATCAACTGATTGATCCAGATCGATCTGGGCTTCTGTATTTTAAAAATCTCCCACCCATGACAATATCCAAACGTAAACGAACTTCGAAGACGGGATGAGATCGACGTTAGTGCCAGCGAGTGTTTGTCCTCCAAGCGATTCACACGGTAAAGAATCGTACTTGAAGCGAAGAATATGTCAAACATTCATCCAATAATTAAGCAATATAACACGAGTTTCCATGTCTATGTACTCTTATATAAACACGCGGGATGTTGGGAGAACACGAGAAAAAGTTCAAAATCACGAGCCGCTTCGGCGAGCAATGCACTAATGCAGGCAATTGCAAAGCTCGCGAGTGTCGATTCTTCACTGAGGGTCGGGTTATACGAAACTTTCTGTGGCGACACGAAATACTTTTGGTAAGATAACAGGGCGAAAACAGAAACCAAAGCTACGGTGATCTTTAGCCGTAAAACAATGACGCTTTATGCTTTACTCTGTACATGACATCTGTTGCCTCATAAAACTCTTTTGCGGATCGTACATTGCCTGTTCAAGTGTTTCTTTCATTCGATCATGTATCCTTTGTTTCGCAATGGTCACTGAATACCAGAAATGAAAAATACACCGAAATAATTCTGAGGATTGATTTTGCAGTCACAAATGGACTGAACACACTGTGAACAAAACCGAAATAATATTGTAAACATCTGTCGTGTGACATTCCTCGCTTTCAATTTTATATTTGTTACAGAGCACGAATACTCGAAAGCCTGATAGAAGAAACGTATTGAGTTAATAAAGGAAAACACATAAGTAGTGAAGCGAAGGCTGGATTAATCGTGGCCTCTGATTAGAAAGAGTCAAAGTCAAACTAGATTAGGGAGGGTGGGAGGGAAAAAAATTTTGTACTGCCATAATCTCTTCAGCAGCAAGGCTTGCACAATATGAACTATATCACGATTACTGGCTTTTATATCTAGACAGGTACTCAATAGGTAGCTTGAACCAGCCAATGCTTATGACTGTACTAAATTAGACCTAGACAACACATGCACGACTGAAGCGACATGAATGCTTCACAGATTGCCAATGTAAAGGCCACTTCACACTGGGCGCGTCGCGACACGCTGTAACTGCATGCGACAACGCGGCAAAATTAGATCCCGGTAATTCCTTCAATCCGATTCACACCGGACGCGGCGCGACATACTATGTCTTAAGGCACGAAAGCCAGACAAGAATAGGATAAAGGAATAGCGATAAGGAACGACCTTTGGATACGCACGCAAACTTGACCCGTGTCTTGCTGGCTCGGGTTTCATTAACTACATTTTACTGTGCCCGTGAGGGAAAGTAAAATTGGCATATTGACTTGTCGAGAATAAAGGAATCGCTGAGAACTGCAACTTTGTGTACCCTTTGTGTACCCAGCTGCAAGGCTTCGTGAGTACCTTGGACCAACCGAAAGTTTTCAAAAAAAAAAAAAAAAGAAAAAAGAATTTGCCCGAATTTAATTTTTCTACCCCTCCCCACAAAATGTACTACTACTAACAGGTAGCGAACGTTTTCAACAAGCGTACCAAGTAAGGCTGCTATGAAATGTACTGTGACGATTGTTCAGCTGCTTTTATAGTGTAACGCTTGCCGAGGGCACGGAGTAGAATAAACTCACAGGTCACTAACAAAACACTTTAATCAAACGATCTGAACGCTACGAGCGACTCAGCAATCTTTGTCTCAAGTCTAAAGGCCGTTTCACACTGAACGCGTCGCGACACGCTGTAACTGCATGCGACAACGCGACAAAATTAGATCCCGGTCATTCCTTCAATCCGATTCACACCGGACGCGGCGCGACGCGTTTTTGCATTCGCTCTCTGATAAGCATCAGATTATTCGCCACGGTCCTATTTAACATTAGTTGGAGATTACGCAAATAAAAAACTGTGGCTATGATGGCTATTCTGCTGTTTCTTGGGATCATTTTCACGGCAACAGAAATAGTGTCTGAAATACAGTACCCAAGGGATTAAAATGCGGGGATGTGTAATGCGTTTGATGACAGCTTTTTAGACGTCTAATATTTCATCAGGGATTTCATCAGCGATAAGGAACGACCTTTGGACACGCACGCAAACTTGACCCGTGTCTTGCTGGCTCGGGTTTCATTAACTACATTTTACTGTGCCCGTGAGGGAAAGTAAAATTGGCATATTGACTTGTCGAGAATAAAGGAATCGCTGAGAACTGCAACTTTGTGTACCCTCTACTCCGTTCGTTACCGCTAAACCGTGCACAAAAACGTCTTTCGTTATTTTGATACTAGCGTAACACATAGCGTAGTTTATGCAAGTCTAACTCGAACCTTTATGACCAATGACACGCGAAAAGTTCATTTATGGTACTGTACTTTGCCTACGGCTGAAAGCAGGTTTTCAATTAACCCCCCCCCCCCCCCCCCCCCCCCCCTCTCAAGGGCAAAAGAAAATATACGAAGTTTTACGGTAATACTGGAAAAAGGAAACACTGCCAGTTCGTGTGGGCAGATTAGACTGGACTTTTTCATATGTTTTTAAATATAATTACGATTGGAAAATATTTAAGCAATATAACACTCGTTTCCATGTCTATGTACTCTTATATAAACACGCGGGATGTTGGGAGAAGTGTTCTCACAACATCCCAAGTGTTTATATAAGAGTACATAGACATGGAAACGAGTGTCATATTGCTTTTATAAAATAACGAAGCTTTTATTACCTGAAAGAACTTTATATTGAAAATGATCAAGTTCAAGATCACTCCCGAAAACCGTCAAAACGCACGCTCGTCCAATCGGAAAGTCTGTCCATGAATGAAAACGGAACACCACTCCCGTTCACTTGAAAAACTTGACAGGCTGCTAAATGAAGATGAATTTCGCAAGAAATGTGTCGGATATTAGTACCACTGTTTGTCAAGAATTCAAAAGAACCGGCGAGAATGTTTTGAGCCGTCAGGTTTCAACTTTCAGGACAACGGTGTCACTCGACGTAAACATGTCTGCACAACAGCACTATCCTGCTGAAGAAGGTAGTTTGTACATTTGTTTGCTTTACTTGAGCATTACTTGAACTCTGCCGGACGACAGTCAACTCCATTGAATTGACTCAACAGCTTTTGTGCCACCGAGCCGACAGCCGAGACACTCATTAGCGAAGACTGTTTGTGCCTTCATCACCATAAACCTACAATTATTCGTATGAAACTCCGGTGATCTAAGCCATCTAGTTACTAGCTACGAGCTACAGGAGACGAAGGTATAAAGGTTAGAAACTTTAGAGAATGTTCTTTGACTTCTTTGACGTAATTGTTGGCTTTCTGTCTCACGGTTTCCGAATTAAATTTCATGCAATATTCGGACAACTTTTCTTCACGCTGCTTCAATAATTGCACATGATTTGCACACGGCTTCACTATTTGCTCTAATAGCCCACTGCAGTTTCTGTAACACATGAATCCTTGAAGTAGGGGACGACTCGCAGTCTTTTTATTTCAGGATTCGTCATTTCCATGTCTTTGTACTTATTTATAAAATGTTTTTTTAACCAATCAGAGCGCGCGTAGTATCATAGTTATTTTATAAATTTCGTTTTTAAATTAAACTAGGATATCTAAAGATAGTGATTGCTGCGCTGGTTTTGGTGTAATCTCGCATAACTGTAGTTGGGAGGACATTGCTTTTGCTGGATAGCAACTTATCTACTGGACATGGTTTCGCATTGAACAACTGGGGCCTACTGTATTCAACAGCGCACGACAAGTCACCCATGTGGAAAGGAAGAACTCGCGCAGAACGTGTTGTTGTTGAGAAGTCAAGTGTCGCCACAGGCGGCCCAAGCTCGGTAACGAAGTGTTGCGTAACTCAAGATTATAAGGAATTGTATGGGGACTTTACCGATCCACGGAAAATCACAAAATTTGAAAAACGTTCGCTACCTGTTAGTAGTTCCCGCCGATGTTTCCATCACCCAAAAGAAAGAGAAGACCGGAAACTCCGTTGGGGAGAGGTCGTCACTCGTTCGGGTCAAGCATCAGAGCACGTGAAATCGTGGCAGTTTGAAAATATGTCGTTTGATTTGAGAGCTTGCAGGTAGCGCGAATCTGCCCAAACATCGATATGATGAGGGAAATTCATCGGGGAATGGCGTGGTTTAGAAATTTTTTCATTCTCAAATTTTGTGATTTTCCGTGGATCGGTAAAATCCCCATACAATTCACGGGCGGATCCAGGGTAGTTTCCTTAGTTTCCGGAAACTACCTGAATTTTGGGGAAAAAATAAAAAATAAAAAATGAATTGACAAATGACTGAGTCTTTTCTTGTTTCCACTGAGTACCGGAATCCAATTCACGCCATTTCCAGTACCTTGCGTCCCGCGCTCCGCGTTTATTCGTGTCGTTGGACGGCAAAAATGCGCTTCTCTTCGGTTTCTATGCATGGAGAACCGCGGGGAGGGGACCCATGGGAGGAAACCACTGAAGCGATATTCGGAAACACCCCAAACTCGCCTCTCATTGGCCGGAAACACCCCAAGCTTGCCTCTCATTGGCCGGAAACTACCTTGGAAACTGGTGAAATCGCCGCTAACGTTTTGGACAAGCGCCACCGGCCGATTCAAGAAACACTGTCATTAATACGAGAACCACAATTACGCAGTCCTTGCCATGGATAACTTCGTGAAACTTATGAAACGCCGGGCTGTCCCAGTCCGTCAGCAGCTCGACAACTTGATGCAGCACTAGCAAATTTACAAGAATCGCAAGATCCTATCGTCGCTGTTCAAGACTATGATTTTCTGACTGTTATGACGCTTTCAACTCAATGGAGTCTTGCAAATCTCTCGGTCCGGATGGTTTGCCTGCTGAGTTTTATTTAAGATTCTGGGGTCACCTAGGGCCTGACCTTGTCAACACGCTGAATTATAGCTATGACAAAGGCGAGCTCTCTGTAACACAGCGCCGAGCGGTTCTCCGACTTTTGTTTAAGAAGGACAATTCGGAATTGCTGAAAAATTGGCGGCCAATCTCTTTGCTGAATGTGGACTAGATAGCCACAAAAAGTTTAGCAAACAGATTGCGCTCGGTTATCCAGCATGTGGTCTCGGAAGATCAAACATGCGGGATACCTGACCGCAGCATTTACGAAATCACCTTCATTCAATTTTGTTTCTCGCCCCTTCGTCAAAAATTGCAGGAAATGGCGTTTCTGGCCTCCTAGATTTTAAAATTTCCCCGGGGGAGCATGCCCCCGGACCCCCCTAGCATACTCGCGCCTTCGGCGCTCAATTTCGGAAACTACCCACTAAAAATGCTGGATCCGCCCCTGCAATTACAATATTCTTTATAATCTTGAGTTACGCAACACTTCGTCACCGAGCTTGGGCCGCCTGTGGTGTCGCAAAGCATTTTGGTTGCAAGCGCGTGAGGCAGTGTGGTCTAATTGAAAACGGACGCAGTCAAGCGAATCGAGATTTTTTCTGTATAAGAAATATGAACTGCTGCTTCGCTCGCTTCGCTCGCTGCGCAGCAATAATGAATATGAACACGCGGGCTGGCCAGTTGACCGAGCCAGCCCGGTCAACCGTGCTCATATGAAGGGCCCTCAAACTAAACGTTCGCTACCTGTTAGTAGTTGTCTCCTGTGTCCCGATAAACATCCGGCAGTAGGAATTTCGACCACTACTACTGGCCGCGACAGCTTTAAATTGATACAAGAAACACAGAAGACAACTACTAACGGTAGCGTGATTGGGAAATCCAATGCGCTTTCCGCGTCTGAAGCAGCGGCATAAACCTTTTTCTTTTTTTCAGTTCCCAAGAACAGCAGTGTTGCGGTCTTTCCTCGAGCAGCCTGAATTTGATCCCCCGTTTTGCAGAGTTTTGAATGCTTAGGATCGTTTCTGTTTGATCGCCAGAATTCGTCACTAAGGCAATTGGAGAATTTATAATACCTGTTTTAATGCTACAACATAAATACCAAAGAGTGTTTCTGTTGCAGCTGCGGTCAGTATAAAATGTGGGCTGTATTCTGCGGACAACAGCTTATGAAATTCTTCTGTCTGTTAACTTGTCGTTTGTGAGAGAGTACAGGCGTATAAATACAACCATTTGTAAACGGCTTATCTCGAAAAGCACCCCCTTTCAGGAAGTATGCAATCTGCAGTCTGCATTTGTCCGACACTGTCAGTTTATTGCCTCCAAAACCAGTCCCTGCCCAGCACGAATGGCATGTTGTTCTTGTTTACATAATCTAATACGTTAGTTGTTTCAATCACGTTTAATCAGTTCAAAATCCGTATTTGTACGGAGTAGAATTTAGTTCCTTCCTCTTTGCAATGATTCATTTACTACTGAATCCTGGCGTGTTAATGTCACTGTTCCTTATGATATCAAGACAAGACACATAATGGCGTAAAGGGGATGCACTGCTCTGCGGTATATCTAGCTAGGCGACTTCCGGTTGCGCGATCTTTTGAAACCTCGCTATCTCCCCAGGTCAAATCTGCAGGCTGAATGTGCAGGTCAAATGCGCAGGTTAAAATAAAAGTCAAACAATTAGTTAAAAATACCTTTAATGCCAGCCTTGATAAAATTGTATTTCGCTCACGCCATGTTTTTTATGCAAGCCGCAAGGCTTCGTGAGTATCTTGGACCCACCGAAAGTTTTCAACACGCTGTAACTGCATGCGACAACGCGACAAAATTAGATCTCGGTCATTTCTTCAATCCGATTTACACCGGACGCGGCGCGACATAGCGTATGGGGGATGCACTGCCCTGTGGTATATCTAGCTAGACGACTTCCGGTTGCGCGATCTTTTGAAACCTCACTTATCTCCCCAGGTCAAATCTGCAGGGTGTCCAATTAGATAAAATACCTTCAATGCCAGCCTTGATAAAATTGTATTTCGCTCACGCCATGTTCACTTCAAGGCTTCGTGAGTACCTTGGACCCACCGAAAGTTTTCAAAAAAAAAAAAAAAAAAAAAAGAATTTGCCCGAATTTAATTTTCCCTCCCCACAAAATGTACTACTACTAACAGATAGCGTACGTTTTCAACAAGCGTACCAAGTAAGGCTGCTATGAAATGTACTGTGACGATTGTTCAGCTGCTTTTATAGTGTTTTATAGTGTTGGGTGTCATTCGAATGAACTCTTTTTGTTTGAAAACAGCAAGGGATAAAGTGCTTGGAGTTATCCTTTTTCATTAAAGGCATCAAAACTTTAAATTCCTTGCTTTTATTGGTACCTATTAGGACGTCCGTTTAAGTATCTCTTAAGGGTCAAAGCGAAAATTCCCAACGAGCATCCCCATCAATTTTATGTGGCAATCCCTCCCGGGAAAGGCCTAGCCGCTGTTACTGACATATTTTTAACTGATCATGAATAACCTGATACAACCAATTTTGATACTGTAATCGTTGGATCATTAAAAGTAAAGGAAACACACGCCATATAACAAGCCAAAACAATTACTTGGCCGGAATATGGGGAGGACTCGTGGGAAAAATTAATCCGCCTGCGAACGTGATGAAGAAGCACAAGACACGACTGCATCATGTGATGACCACATGCTATTCCCAGTCCTTGCCATAACCGAAATCCCAAGAGAGAGTACATTACACACTCCAACATAAGAGAGATCTGATTAAAGGCGTTTTAACACAATAAGACTCAACACAATTTGGGCTTCAGCAGTTTTTATTACAAGTTTTGTTCCTTAACTTAATTAACTACACATACAGTACATATGCAAATAATGACTACCTGTACGATATTGGTAATTATAAAATAAAACTTATATAACGAGCGCTCTGATTGGCTCCCAACCGTGTTTACATGAGGCTATGTAACACGGAAAGTGTGTTATATTGCTCTGAGGTTGCGCAGTGGGACAAAGTTTTGGACTGCTCGATTTTAGTGAAGTTCCCGATTCTTCATTTGACCTGAGTTTACGAGAAAAACAAGAAATTATAAGCCTCTAGCAAAGAAACGACAACGGCGGTTGTGGCAGAAGGAATGATTGATGAAAGATTATTTAGCGCTGGGCAGAAACAGTTCGCTACACTCGAGTTTCTTTGAAATAACAGCGGAAAGGATAAGTCCACTGAATTGTTGAACTGAGCAACAGGCAACTTACAGTGAACATTGAAAACCGAACGATAATTTACAGAGCATTTGTACAATCAGTTGTGATCTCGTTTGCTCGCGACCCACTAAATACAATTCACTGATAAATGCGGTACCTCTTTAATACACCACAAACGCGAATAAGTACAGCAAGTATCGGTTCATCCAAACTCAGTCCCATTCAGGAATACGTGTAAACAAAAAACGTAAAGTAATTACAAAGTACATACGTGATTACGGCACTGCAAAACATTCATCCGTTCAACTCAGTCCGGCGAAAAATCGATTCTTAAAACATCTTTTGAAAGGTCATCTACTTGTACCACACCAAAATCAGTTCTGGACGAGACCTCGGACAAGTGAAGCAGAAAGTAATCATAGCGAAGTAGCTCAGTCCCAAACGTTGCGTTTACATTTAGTGCAGTTCACATCGCTCACTTCAATCGGCATGGTCAGAAGCTTCACTAGCTGCTCGGCCGGTTTAAGACAGCTCTGCTCTGGATACAACGGAAACGCCAAACGAGCCGAGGGAAGTTCAGTTTGAGACTCATTGATGGGATGACCTTTTGATTATTCATTTCTCCAGCATTCGTAAGTTCGTAGTTTGAAGATTTGAAAACTTTGTCTCGTCCGCTCTGCACAACGATCTGTGATTGGTTTCAGTTTGTGTGTTGAGAATCTCGACTTTGATAATCACGTAAAACGGTCGTTTTTGCGGTAGTATTGCTGTCGTTTATTTTATAAAAGAAATATAAAACGCTTGCCGTGTTTACATAGCCTGATGCAAACACTCGAGTGAGTTTGGGAGAACTCGAAAGTTTGTGTAAACCCTCGCCGCGGCGGCTCGGGTTTACACAAACTTTCTAATTCTCCCAAACTCCCTCTCGTGTTTGCATCAGGCTATGTAAACACGGCAAGCGTTTTATATTTCTTAAATGTAAAAAAGGCTAGTTCCTGTCAAGTGCTTTAGAGGTCTATTTACGTGCAGTCTAAATGTGTCTGCAGACGACGGGTAAACATTATCGTGTATTTTTAGTGAAAAGTAGGGACCCTATTCGGACTAAAATGCTGAAAAAGGCCTGCAACAGGTGCAATGCAACGTACGGTCCTGACGAAACTGTATCGGACGTGACCAAATTTGGGCGAAGGGGACAGGGGTAAGAAAGGAACTTTTCACTCTCCTCTTCCCCACCCCCCTCCTCTTCGTCAAACTTTTGTCCGGATCAGCTGCAACATACTTCTCGATGTCTTCGACGATCACAACCAACCTACTGAACATGTCTTCTAGTTTTAATACTGAAGGAAACTGCAGAAAGAAATGATTTTGTTTGCCCGTGGTCTGAAGTAGGTATGTCATCGTTTGGGGAGTGAGTCTAGTCTAGTCTGTCGCGTTGAAATTAGCCCTTGTTCTATTTTTACGGCGTTGCTCTGAGTTGACGCGTTGTCGCTATGTCGCGCCGTGTCCGGTGTGAACCGGATTGAAGGAATGACCGGGATATATAATTTTGTCGCGTTGTCACGTGCAGTTACGGTGTGTCGCGACGCGTCCAGTGTGAATTGGCCTTAAGAGCAGAATGAACACCTATCTTGGTTTAAACACCGATCAAATTCAGAATAAACACCGATCTTTTTCAGTTTACTGAAACACCGACCAAATTCAGAATGAACACCGTTCTTGTTAAGTTTAAACACTGATCAAATTCAGAATGAACACCAATCTTGTTCAGTTTAAACACCGATCAAATTCAGAATGAACACCGATCTTGTTCAGTTTAAGCACCGACCAAATTCAGAATGAACACCGTTCTTGTTCAGTTTAAACACTGATCAAATTCAGATCTAACACCGATCTTGTTAAGTTTAAACATCGATCAAATTCAGAACTAACACCTGGATCAAATTTAGAGTATATTTATTTTGATTATTAATTTAAAGTATAGTTGTAAAAGAAGATGTTTTACAACAGAATGCTATTATTCAGCTGCGTAAAATCGAGCCAATAACGAAACAAAATAGACCTCCTGTTCGGCGATACTTTGAGTTTCAATAAAATCTCGTGACAGTACGGTGCTGACTTGACGCAATACTGACCCGTACAACAAATTACCACCGGTGGTTGTCTATATGAACTTTAAAATAAAACTTGTCTGTTGTCTCTTCTGAACTTGTGTATATTTTAGCTAAAACATCGCATTTACTTTCGACACCGGTGTTTGTTCCAACGCGTTTCAAGTACGGAAAGGAACACCGGTGTATGTCCTGAATCTAAAAGTGCGCGGTGCGTTTTCTGTACAACAAGTACACTAGATGCTGGGCTGGCTTAAGCCTACCATGATCCTGTTTTCCGAAAGTAACGGCTAGTCAAAAGTAGCGTCCCTTTGGCCTGTTAAATCCAAAAGTAATAAGGCCCGTTACTTTTGGATTTTTACTGTATCTTGTGTAAACTGGTTACGTAAATAAACGCGTGACATAACAGTTCCTGTCCTGTCCTGTGCGGAATACGCAACTAAACGCGTGACATAGCAATTTCCGTGCGAAGTACGCAACTTAAAGCGTAGCAGTGCCTGTCCTGTCCTGTAACGTACATAAAGCCGAACACATCAAGTTGGCTTAGACGCGACAAAGCACTAAAAGGAAACAACGGTGAGAATCTTTTAGATATTAATTCGTACGAATTTGCCCTCTTTTCTGTAAGGTGTGTGTTACTGCGCTATAGCCTTCGTATAGCTGGCGGTTTTATTGTAATGCGGGTCAAACACGCTTTCGGTCGCAACGACGCCATTTTGCATTTCGAAAGAGGGGAACCGCTGCAAACTAAGTATTTTGGGATCATGTGTACTTAGGGTGGTGTCGACCGATATATGTCGGCCGATATATCGACCGATATGTCGGTCGCCACTCGGTCGCGATATCGACCGAGTATCGGTCGCGCATCGGCCGAGAGTCGATCGACATATCGGTCGACATATCGCGGCCGACATGTCGACCGATACCATATTGGTCAAGTGTCGGTGGTATATCGGTCAAGTATCGGTCAAGTATTGGTCGAGTGCCGACCGACATATCGGCCGATATATCTATTTTATCTATATTTTGAGTTTGTGCGACCACTCGCCTGTGAAAACCAAAGAGCCAGGTTGCACTTTCCGCTGAATAATTGGCAAAAGAGTTGTAGCATTTCCCTTGGTCACAGAGGCAGCTCAGAGAAGTAAAGAAGTACCAGAAAAACAGATATATCGGCCGATATGTCGGTCGACACTCGACCGATACTTGACTGATACTTGACCGATATACCACCGACACTTGACCGATATGGTATCGGTCGACATGTCGGCCGCGATATATCGACCGATATGTCGATCGACTCCCGGCCGATGCGCGACCAATACTCGGTCGATATATCGACCGAGTGGCGACCGAGTGGCGACCGACATATCGGTCGATATATCGGCCGACATATATCGGTCGACACCACCCTAAGTACACATGATCCCGATTGTCGACCGACACTCGACTGACACTCGACCGAGATGTCGACCGACACGCGGCCGATGTATCGGCCGACTGTCGACCGATGAGTATCGGTCGAGTGTCGGTCGACATATCGTCCGACATATCGACCGACACTGTCGGCCGGTACCTCGCCGACACTACCTATAGTACACATGATCCGTATTTTGTACTCAATGATTCAGCAGATTTTTGCTAAAGCGGTCCTTGCCTACAATTCTCTCTTGCAGGTTATGGCTTTAGTTTCACAAAAAGAGCCTCCGGCAAAAACGATCCATGTGATCATTTTTTTCCGAAATTTAACTTTGGCCAAAATGCGCTGTAATTTCGCATATTGATTGATACTCATGTAAATAAAATGTCCCTGTATTTTGTTTTTCAGATTTTGGGCTTGTTTCCGAGATATTTGCTTGCATTTGTGGTAAGCGCTGCGTACACTCAAACAAAAGAATACTGGCCCTCCGCTCCCAAGGGGACCCTCTGGCAGCAGTTGTGAATATTCATTACCGACACATGCATTGTTCCGGGTGTTTTGATTCCGGGTGACACGCGCAGGCAAGCTTTTTCCCGCGGAAACTGGCGCGGGTGTACGCTCCACTGAATCCCTTTGTATTTTTTAATTGTGTGGCGAAACACAGCTTCCGGCGGAGTTTTTTAAAAAAGTTAAGACGCAGAAGCAAAAGTTAAGCTACAAATTTTTAGACTTTGCAGTTCAATAGTTTTTCTCTTCCTGAGCTTTTGCACCTACCACTTTCCTCCTTGCACCCGTGGTGAAAATATTGCAAATGAATTCGTCCTTGTCAGAGTGATTTCATCGCCATAGCGGCCGTTTAGTACTGGGCCAGCTGCATTCCGTGAAAGTCGTAGATAGTATAAAAGGACAATATACTTAAGGTGAAAGGACCGGTCAAGCATTGCAACGAAAAGGAAAGCTCTAAGGTTAATTTAAGTTAATATATTGACCTCAGTGATCGGATTCTGAACAAGATAAACAAAGCGTACGAACTGATGACGTCACCAACGCAATGCGTTTGTCAGCTCTGTCGTGTGAACCAGCCTTTACGTGCGACACTTCGTTGACGGCAGCGGCTCAAACGCGTGTTCTCTGCTTTAATCAGTGAGTCTCGTATTCTTTCATAAACGCCATTTCGCACTGACACTCGGCCGTTCATTCATTGTCGGTTGCAAAATATATTTGCAACGCCAACGCGATTTCGATATTTCGAGCTTCGGGGAGAGACGATCTATGCGACGATTTTTCTACGAATTTTAACTTTGGTCCTGAATGCGCTGTAACTTCGCATACTGACTGATACTGATCTCAATATTAGCTAAATTTTTCCTGGTATTCTTAGCCTGCGTAGCTGACGGTAAAATGTTGAGGCGGGTGAACGCAACCCCGCCATTTCGCATTCAAAAAGAGTGGGAGGGCGAGCGACAAACTAAGGAGGGAAGAGAGGGGGGGGTGAAAGGGAAAAGCCTAACGTCAGGATCCGAGTGTATGAAACAAACAAACAAACAAACAACCGTAGAAAATACAGGCAAGGAAACAACAGGATCGAAAGGTTTTGAACTGGTCAACTATCGCAATGTAGAACATTATTTTAATAACGACTGACTTACCTGACCTCCCGCACAGCCTTGTATTTACGGAATGCTGTTTTGCATTGCTGAGTGTTTCACAATAATCTGATACAAAAAAGACCCGAAAGAAGAAGAACAAGAACAAGAACAAGAAAGATTAAAAGCTCTGATGTAGAGACTCGAACACCTGTCTTGTCGCCCAATAATCTGATCGTATGTCTGGTAAATTCTGCTATGGCAGAAGAAATAAAAGCCAAGCCAAAACAGAATAACGAAACGAAATGGAAAAGGATGGAGCGAAGGCTCCTTGGAAGAATGAAGATTGCAACCACCTTACTGGTCGCTACAAGCATGGTTTTCGAGTGCGGAACCGCACAGTAGTCCGCGGGACTGGCCTTTGTGGCCGATGACGTACAGGTTTAATTTTGATACTGAAGCCTATGTCAGTTAATGAGTAACACTTTCTTCAAACAGGAGCGGCGGCTGGGTCGAGGCGACTAACCAAACTGAAGCTCAAAACGTTTAATACAAAAGTAGTAGTTTTTGGCATGAGTATGTATAAACACTTGGAGCAAATAAAATTCTGTTAATTTTGTGTTGGAAATCGCTTATCAGAAGAAGAAGAAGAAGAAGAAGAAGAAGAAGAAGAAGAAGAAGGACAACTATTTATAGTTCGCCACGCTCGTGATGGGTTTTTACCGAGTGACGTTTTCGCTGAACCAAAACCGGCACATTTTGGGCTTGTACTTCAAAAATTCAAGCTTAACTCAATTCATCCGGTGAGTCAGATATTTATTTCTCTCAAGTATTGTGTTACGAAGCAGATTTTAGGGGACTCGCTTCTGGACTCGTTGACTTCTTTATTCGTGAATCACGGCTGAGCTCTTGAGCTTCGAGACTAACGGAGAGCTCGGGCTCCAAGTGACACTCAACTGAATTCTACACTACAAACTAGCGGTTAAGTATGCTCAGGGAGCACGTACAGCGGTTACAAACTTCCTTTTGGGGGATCAAGTATACTTTAGCTGCCAAAAAATGACTGTCGATCGACCGTCAGTCGACCGTCAGTCGACCGTCAATCGACAGTCAATCAACAGTCAATCGACAGTCGATCAACTGTCAATCAACCGTCACTCGATCATCGGTCGACAGTCGACCGATAGTCGGTGAAGAGTCGTTCAATAGTCAGTCGATGGTCGACCGACAGTCGACCGACTGTCGACCGACTGTCAGTCCTAAGTCTTTAATAACAGTCGACCGACTATCGACCGACTCTATTGACGCAGTGTCGGTCGATATTCGGCCGACAGTCGGCCGACAATCGTTTATGTGCAAATTGTTTGCCTTTTAGATCTACTCTACTTTCTTTAAAAATGTACGCATATTATGAATTTATCAGTTACTGTCGAGCCCCTATTAATTTGTTCACTCACCATTTCCACCGAGGATTTGCCGTTTAATAGGGATTTCCTCGGAAATCAGCATAAGGCGTGTATTAAATATTTGGTGGCTACTTAAAAGGGGTTATAACAATGGAAGAACCCTCATCGGGACGGCCAAAATATGGCATATGAAATACTATGTGTAGGTACACCATTCACAGCCGCACCACCCCCTTGCCCTCCATAACGCACATGCAACCATATTCAAAGAAAAAGGTGAAAGGAAAAGTGAAACATAGGTCCGCAAAGCGTACGTGAAGCTATTTGCTAGTTGATGATAGTCTATGATAGTCTATGATTGGTAGTTCGTGTTACAACGAGGCACGAACTATCATCGAATATTATCACCGTTTGATCGGGGTTTTACACCATAAGTTAATTATTTATGACGCAGTGACGCGGTATCTTATAACTCGACTCGTAATTTACGCGTTCCTCGTGCTTTCGGTCTAAGCGTCCTGTGACGTACTATGCATGACCAAACACAAATGCACAAACATGACAGTTTATTATATGATTATTTTGAGCTGATCGACAAAAAAGGAGGAAAGTATAGCTTGCCAAAATATTTCAAGTGATCGTTCTGTAAATTTCTGCGAGGTAAGCCAGACTTTGACTCGTTATAGTAGTTTCGTATTAACGTAACACACTCCAGCCAAACAAACCTGTCTCGTGCTCTTCAAACGGTGGTGAAATAGATTCACAGTAAAATTTCCTGTCGACTTTTCAGTCGATTTTTCATTAGCGACAAAACCCGCTAGAGACAATTTTTGTAAACAAACAACTCAGACAAACCACAGTCGATCTGGTCATGAAATCATGTGTCAACAAACATATCATGCGAGATAAACCAGATTTTGACTCGTTATAATAATTTCGTAACGTAACACACTCCAGCCGAACAAACTTGTTTCTCGTGCTATTCGAACGGTGGTGAAAAGGATTCACAGTAAAATTTCCTGTCGATTTTTCATTAGTGACAGAATCCGCTCGAGACAATTTTATAAACAAACAACTCAGACATACCACAGTCGATCTGCATTTGCAATTATGGCATGAAATCATGTGTCAACAAACATATCAGCGAATGCAAAAAAACTCGGAATAAGCTTTTACCTTTGCCAAAACATGTCATGGTCACACCATACAGCTGTGTTCCTTCTTTTGTGAGCGGAGCGTATATTCGCAAATGTGTCCAGAAATGTCGCTCTAATTGTGAATCTGTGTCGCCTGTTTGCCAGATACTACGGATATGTCAGCCGGGGGCTGAAGGGGGAGCAGATTTCCACATGCAACCAAAGAATTGGCAACGCTCACAGCCGCCATTAAATAATGCCTTGAATTTCCACGTGCGAGAGAGCCAATTATATTTAGAAAACCCCTCCCTGGAGAGGTAATTTAGCTTCTGACATTCTGTCGCAAAGTTATAACATTAGCACGGAAACCCATTACTGGAAATCTCTCTGTGCATTCTTTGTGTTAAGTAGATAATAAAAGACGAACTTTCTCACAGGACCTGTACCACGGCGGCTTTTATATGGATAACACTTCATGCTCCTCCCCCCTCAGTAGTTTTTGCCACCTAAAGGGTGAGCATTTTAATGACCTAATGAGATGGGCCGAACGGCTGTTCAACTATCGCCCAAACGCCGACATAGAAGCTATTTGCATATTGCAAATAGCTTCAAAAAGGAGGCGATGGTACGGAGAGCCCCATGCTGAAAATTGTTTTGGAAGAATTTTACAAGACATTGCAGAACAATACCCTGTGTAAAACAATTGTCACACTCAATAAAATGTTGAGAGTAAACTATTTATTCGCAATTCCAATAGTTGTCTCTGAGCCCACAGAATCTTTTTTCGTCTTGCATAGCGCTCCAACGCCCACAAACGCTAAGATAATCAAATCGCCATTGTTTCAGTATCGTCGGTCGACTGTCGGCCGACGTCAACCATCCCACCAATGGTCGGCCGACGGTCGACCGACCGTCGTCGTAGAAATCGGTAGTCAACTGTCGACCGACGTTCGACCGACTGTCGGTCGACCGTCGATTGACTTCCGACCGACTTTCGACTGACTTTCTATCGACCGTCGGCCGACCTTCTACCGGCAGTTGGTCGAAAGTCAGTAGACAGTCGGTCGACTACCGACTGACGGTCGATTGACGGTCGACGGTCATTTTTTGGCAGCTAAAGTATACTTGGTCCCTTTTGGGTAAACAGCTAAATTAGATAGCAAAACCACGATGAGATCAGAACGGAAAAGGGTGGACAGAATTTACGCGGCATAGGTGACTACAAAGACTCCGAAGGTGTCTGTGCATCACGATGCCGTGCAAACACTTGGCAGCTTGCTCAAACCGTGCAGGCAAAGCCTACCGACAGGCACGTTCTAGCGAACCTGGCGTTATACCTTTCCTTTGGTTTGTGCTGCACACGCAAATGCTTCGCTGACCTCAGTTATGAACTATGCTCCTAAAGGCTACTGTAAACCTAAGTCCGAAGGTCAATTTGAGCTCTTCCGTTTGCAAATACAAGTTCGCTCCAGGATAGCCGAAATATTATTCTTAATTTATAATAAACTTCCAAATTGTTCCGAATTGTCCCTTGACAATTATTGTGTAAGTTTGCAAAATTGAGAAGCTGTGGTCACCACAGGCGGCCCAAGCTGATTGTGTGACGTCACGGTTGGGTTTTATAAGAAAATGTTGGGAGATTTTAGTCGATCGATAACTCGAAAAATATTGCGAGAATAAAGCTTAGACTTGCTAACCTTGTTGTTGTGGTGGTTTTCTTGCTGCTGTAGCGATTTCAGCGTGTTTCGCTTTATTGTTCCTCTCTAACAGAAAGAATTTCAAGGCTGGCAACTCGGTCGATCTGGCATCCAGAATGGCTCCAGAAAAGTCTCTCAAATGCGGCCTTTCAACCTCCGTATGGCCACAAAACTCAGAAATATATCGAGTTGAATCCTTTTCCCATAAGACTGTCGCAAAAACATTTCGAAAACGCCAGTTGAGTCCGAAGAAATTGCCGAAATTGGCCGTCAAAATGGTTTCTGACAAGCCGTGTGACACCCACTCTTGGTCCACGGAAATGGCGTTTGAATTTCATGTCGAACTCTGATTCGCTGCCTCTTTCGCACGCTAATCAATTTACCGACACCGGGCAGGGGCAAGGCTACATTTGTAGTCGGATTTTCAAACGAACACCGAGCTCCAGGGGAGGATTATTGTCACAACCATTTTCCCGCGCATGCCGGCTTTTCAGCCAGCCGAGAAATGTTTCTGTTGACGTTTTTAAATGTTTCAGAGATATTTCCGAGATGTTTTCAAAGCCTAATATTCATAGTTCGTTTAAAAATGGTTAATAAGATATTTATTATATGGCTTTAGATCTTTCGGCAAACACAAAACAAGGCCCCAACGAGTACTCGTCTCGTTCATTCAACAACATCAATCGCGATCAGGCATGAATTACGCACGTTTGTTTTCACAACAAATTCGGTTAACAGCTTACAATTCTACCGATTTGAAAATCTTGAAAGAAAAAAAGCTTCTGTCGAACCAACTACCTAAATGAATCCCAATTGTTCTGAGCTGAATGAAATGGCCGATAGCGTGTGTCAAACAACGACACTTCAAACGAGCTCGCTCTCGAGCAGTTGCTCACTCACTAAAGCTTTTAAAAAACTGCAGTCTTATCTTTTTCCAGAAGAAACTGCTTTGTAACTCAGAGTATATTTTGTTCTTTTGAATAAGTTTCTTACACACACAATAATGTGGAAGGCAAAATGACACTAAAGGAAAATCATTTCATCACACACCGTGACCGACACATCGTTAAAAGTTATATTATTCAAAACTCACCGATTAATTTTCCTGCCTCCTCGTGGAGCGTTTAGGTTTTCTTCCAGCAAACTAAACATCTTCAAATCACCACGGTGTCTTTGTCCCAGACAGTGATTTCGAAATATAGAGAGTTCTGGTGCATCGTGAAAAATATATTTACAGGCTTCACAGTGCGCCATCTGAGCAAGTATGTCTGCAAAACTTGATTTTTGCACGGTTTTAGTCATAACTGTTCACTGTGATTGTTCGCTTTCCACTTTCTTCCTGGCAAGTGTGCAAATTTTAACACAGGGGTGAAACAACCCTCCACACTCTGCAGCACTTGTTGTCAATGACGGCTGAGGTCCCAAGCAATTTCTTCCTCGGATGTTTTCCTTCTTCGTAACGGTCATTTTCCAAGATTGTAAGCTTTCCCCGATCATCATAACTTAGCAGTGAGTATCCGGAAAGTTTAAACTTCCCATTGCACTTCTGGGCCTTTTATGACAAACTTTTAGCAACTTTTCGAGTAATCATTTGCGATCCACATGTGCAAACTGATTTTGCGGTCCGTACAGTAAGTTATGGACCGGTAAAATTGACCAATCAGAACGTGCGTAAAATCAATTTGCGGTCCGTACAGGAAAGTATGGACCGGTAAATTAACCAATCGTAGCGTGCGTAGTATCAGTGCCATATAATAAGATTTATGACCCATCAAATATTTCCTCCCGCGCGTGATTGGTAGAATCGTGACACGTGACCGAATAACGTCCGGACGTTATCAGCGAATAACCCCCGCCTGGCGAACTAACGCTGTTTATTGACAATATCCGAACACAGTTTTATACATTTAATCACAAAATTCATTGCAAGACGACTTCTGAGGAGGACATCAATTTATTGGTCGAAAAAGCAGTTCCAGAAAGCACTAAAAAGCTTCACAGTTTCCGCGCCGTTATTTTCGCTGCGAGAGGAAATATTTGAAGGATAATAAAGACAATAAACTACTTTTGGCTTCGGAAATATGCACAAATAATTGTCCTTGGACATTATCTGTTCCTCGAAGCTCACAGTTGCCCTCGAGCTTCGCTCTCGGGCAACTGTTCGCTTCTCGGAACAGATAATATCCTCGGACAATTATCCGTGCATATTTCCTCGCCAAAAGTAGTTTATTGTTTATTTATGACCCATCAAATATTTCCTCCCGCGCGTGATTGGTAGAATCGTGACACGTGACCGAATAACGTCCGCTCGTGAGCGGACGTTATCAGCGAATAACCCCCGCCTGGCGAACTAACGCTGTTTATTGACAATATCCGAACACAGTTCTATTTATTTAGTCACAAAAATCATTACAAGATGACTACTGAGGCCGGGACATCAATTTATTGGTCGAAAAAGCAGTTCCAGAAAGCACTAAAAAGCTTCACAGTTTCCGCGCCGTTATTTTCGCTGCGAGAAGAAATATTAAGGATAATAAAGACAATAAACTACTTTGGGCTTCGGAAATATGCACGGATAATTGTCCTTGGACATTATCTGTTCCGAGAAGCGAACAGTTGCCCGAGAGCGAAGCTCGAGGGCAACTGTGAGCTTCGACTTTGACACACGCTATCGGCCATTTCATTCAGCTCAGAACAAATTAGTACTATTTATCAAGGCAGTTGGTTCGACAGACGCTTATTTTCTTTCAAGATTTTTAAATCGGTAGAATTGTAAGCTGTTAACTGAATTTGTTGTGAAAACAAACGTGCGTAATTCATGCCTGATCGCGGTTGATGTTGTTGAATACTCAGAAGTCTAGAAAAAGTCTAGAAAACTCAGACCTCAGACCTCAGACCTCAGATCTGGAAAACTCAGACCCCCCAAAATACGCTAAATGATTCGACCATTCCTTCTCGTAATTACTTTAATCGGAAGCTGCTCGAGCGAGACATCAAACAATGCGTTATTTTTAGCCATTTTGCAAACATTCGGCAGGGTCTGAGTTTTCCAGATCTGGAAAACTCAGACCCCCCAAAATACGCGAAAAGATTCGACCATTCCTTACCGTAATCACTTTAATCGGAAGCTGCTCGAGCGAGACATCAAACAATGCGGTATTTTTAGCCATTTCGCAAACATTTGGCAGGGTCTGAGTTTTCCAGATCTGGAAAACTCAGACCCCCCAAAATACGCGAAACGATTCGACCATTCCTTCTCGTGAATGATTCAACCATTCCTTCTCGTAATTACTTTAATCGGAAGCTGCTCGAGCGAGACATCAAACAATGCGGTATTTTTAGCCATTTCGCAAACATTCGGCAGGGTCTGAGTTTAGGTTTGCACATTATCCACCACAAGTACTGTAAGATACTGTGAGACAGTCGAGAAGGGCATCAGTTTAGTACTGTACTGACATTCTTGTCTTTACAAAGTCTCATTTCCCATGCCATATGGCTATAAACTAACTATTCCTAATCACAGAAAGATACTTTTTCCAGTTGGACTTAGTGAACTTCATGTTTGTCTTGATATTTAGGGACCTATGGCAAACAAAACAAGCATCAAAGTATAATTAGGAATGTTGTAAAATGTGTTCTGTCGCATGAGATAGGTGGGTGGGTGGGAAAGCTAATTGTGGATATTATGTGCATGTAAATTATAATATCTCACCAGAAATTAATGTCATGCAGCCGCATTGGAAAAAAAAACTTGTTCAAAGGAAAACTTATTAAATTATAATTATCACCAAATCTACCTAGGAAAAAGAAGAAATTAATATTATGTAGTAAGTATGTAGTAAAGTACTGGCTTAAGTAAAATGATACTAACTGTGGTAAATGCAAATTGACTCTTCTGGCATATAAATCAGAATAATTATGTATCTTTTAGTTGCAAATTGATTGTTGACCTTGAGTCACTGATTGGGGCATTGGCTCATCAGTGTTATCTAATTTGAACTTGTTTAGATCATGGCAATTTTTTTCTGCCCACACCAGCTACTAAATACAGTTAATCTCTTCTGAACATTAATTTATATACAGTAATGTTGTATAGTACAGCTAAACAACTAATTCAAAAAAGCAAAAGGAAATGCAGCAATAAATTACACTTCTTTTCCTGATGCCAAATTGATAAAATAATAATTCATAATAATTTCTAGTTTAGTGAAACACCATTCTGTTTATACACATTTCATAATAGTATATGTACTATTATTTATAGCAAGGGAAAGGGAGGGGAGGGGGGGAGCTTATTAGACTGAGAGAGGCATATTTCTGGGCAGTTAAAAAACTGCATGTTCAAACCAAAACTCACAAGTTCTTGAAATACGAAAGGTTTTACGATTTTTTACTCCAGTGTGTTCAAAACTTTGACTGAGCACTGCAGGTATAATTTCACAGAGGACAAATATTTTGATCTGTTCTTTGATAGACTGAAATGGTTTACTCTAATCAAATGCACAGAAACACCAAGATTCTTCTGTGTGAGAGATATGTTGTGATTTTGTCTGAGCAAGTTATCAAGTGGCAAAATAACCTCTGCATTGTATGCGACACTGGAAGTTGATTTAAATGTCGAGACTCAAACGGTCAAAACAATTTTCTGTCGTGAAAATGTATAGCATTGCAACAACCAAGTTTTACCGCGATCACAAAATGTTCGATACACTCGAAGCATTATGCAGAACGAACGAATTGAGTGACGTGAACAAAGTAAATTTACGTGTCTTAAGCCTTGTCCTCACTAGCGCATAAGCATAAGCATAAGCACAAGCACAAGCATAAGAATAAGAGAGCGACAGTGGCGACATAAGCATAAGCATAAGGATCAAACATGTTCGTTCCTTATGCTTATGCTTATGTCGCCACTGTCGCTCTCTTATTCTTATGCTTATGCTTATGCTTATGCGCTAGTGAGGACCAGGCTTTACCTTCCCCTTGGAGCTATCGGCCGCCCTTCAAGCACTATTTTCTGTCTTTAATTGTTTCTCGGGCCTTGCTCTTGATCATAACTTGCTTTTAAGTGCCAGTAACCATGTTAGGCAGTTCAAATGGTTTATAAAAGTTCGATCCAAGAAGGTAAATGCGAGTCAGCTGTGAACGGTGGACCGATTATCTCAGCTATAAATCAACCGCTAGTGTTTCTCCGATCGGATTTTTCGTCTTGCTTCTCGGTGTACCGTTGTTCGCTTGTCTTGTCATCGCCTTTGAAGGCCATCGTGTTAGTACAGTACCTTCCCAGATGAAGTGATGGTCTGTTGCTTCGCAACGGACTCCCAAAAGACCCTGCGGCGCGGGTGGTAGGTTGTCCCGCGAACAACATTCAAATCGCAAAAAAAGCCTTCGTGTTGGGCCGGGAGAGGAAAGAACCTGGGAACGAGGTACTCTGTTTCGAGGTTCTACTCGGCATTCCCCGCGGTGCGGGTTGGTCGTACCGCGAACAACATTCAAATCGCAAAAAAGCTACGTGTTCGGCCGGGAAAGGGAAGAGCCTGGGAACGAAGTTGAAGGTTTTACCCAGCAATCCCCGCTGCGCGGCGACGTGATTCTGTTCCGAGGTTTTTCCCAGCAAACCCCGCGGGCAGCAAACCCCGTGAACGACATTCAAAAACAATATGTGTTCAGATTAGTACCCACGCAGGGCGTGGGAATAATGTTTGCTAATATCATGTAGTCGTGATGACCTTGGAATAAAACTTCTAACATAAGATCTTATTTTCCTCCTACGAATTTTTCTACGCATCGCATTCAAGAGTTTCTTAGCAGGGATTCTAGATGATCTCACGGTCCTGTTTTTTGGAATATTTAGCTGCCTGTCTACATTCGCGAGATTTATGCACCGATACAACATCGTTGCTGTATTTTCCATAGTTTCCCACAAATTCTGAATTAACAGAACGATTATGCAAGGCTTCGTTCGCTGTGTACCATAGCTCGGTTGTTCGCTCAACGGCGACCGATCGCAATGGCTCAGTTCTTTTGTTTTGCGACCACAGCGGGTCAGTTGGCTCAATGGCCACCAAGTGCAAAGGCTTAGTAATAGTTTCCTTGCTGCGAGTATGCATTGACAACGAACGCTTCGATAACAGCTTCGGAGTTTCATTCAAAGCAATTTGAGTTGAAGATTGCGCATTCGACCGACCATAGATACACAAACCTCGAATGCCTTGACAAATCGTTCCACACAACCCTCATTTCGAAAAAGGATTGATATAAAATTAACACTCACCCGACAACACTTCGCTTCAACTTGGGAGACAAAATACCCTGGGTTCCAGAGGTTTGTCGCTCTCGGAAAACCCGGGCTGCGCGGCCGCGTAGAGCTGGGGCCGAAATCACGGGCGGCGGGGGGCGAGAGCGAGAAACCTCTGGAACCCAGTGTAGAGACAAAACCATGTGCTGAACTTCATGACGCTCCATGCGCATGTGCAGATGTCTGCGTCTAATTGGTTATCAGTCGACACGTGACTGCTTCCGGACACACATCTTTAGAAAATTTTACTTTTGCAAGAATATTTGCTGGAGTTTCCTAAAGTTTGATCTGGACTTTAAATTGCAAAGTGTAAAGTCAGATTCGCTAGGCCGATTTATCCTTTAGGTGGCTACTATTCAAGACTCACCGTATGTCCTTCTGAATATCTATGCTCCAAACAAGAGCAGCGAGCAATGTGATTTCTTTGAGAACATGTCAGAAGAGGTAAGGTCAGTTTTGAGTTCAGAACTTAATTATTCTATTGTTATTGGTGGAGACTTTAATGTCATTGTCAACCAGGAATTAGATGGGCAAGGTGGAAACAAAAGAAGGAAGTTTTCTGCAAAAACTGTAGAAGATTTGTGTGTCGAACACGACCTAGTAGACATATGGCGTATTCGTAATCCCACGGCAAAACGATTCACTTGGCGCCAGAAAAATCCAGTTATACAAAGACGTCTAAATTATTGGCTTATCAGTGATAGTCTACAAGTCGATGTTGACTCAGTAGACATAGTCTCATCAATAAAATCAGACCACTCTGCAATAACTCTATCAATAAATGGTTTGGATGACAATGAGAGAGGACCAAATTTTTGGAAATTTAATTCGACTTTAGCAGTGAATGATTCAAAATATTGTAATCTTCTAAAAGTAGAATGTGGTATCTGGTTAGATGAATTTAAAGAAGTTCAAGATAAGCGTGTCTTGTGGGATTTAATTAAATACAAAATAAGACAGCTGACAATTGCATATAGCAAAACCAAAGCCCGGAACAAAAGAGCTAAGCTAAATAAGCTAGAGGAAAGTCTAAAGGTTTTTTACAAAAAAGTGCGATACCAATCCTTCTAAGGAAAATTTTGAAGAGTTGGAATGTCTACAAGCAGAGTACGACATGATGTATGATTACATTACACAAGGTTCTATTATCCGTTCCCGTGCAACCTGGTACGAAATGGGCGAAAAGAATAATAAATATTTCTTGAATTTAGAAAAACATAACAAAAAAAAGAGTAGCGTACGGAAAATCTTTACCAGTGAGGGAAAGATGACAACTGATCCGAAAAAAATCATGAATGAGTTGGAATCCTTTTACTCTAATCTCTATGATGGTAGTAGGGGTGCAGATTCGGAGACTATTACCTCCTTTCTTAATGATTCCCTTAAAATTCCAAAACTAACGGAAGATTTAAGAAGCGATTGTGAAGGTAAATTAGGATACAGTGAATGCTATAGTGTTCTGCAATCCTTCCAAAATAACAAATCCCCTGGAAATGATGGTTTAACCGCTGAATTTTACCTTGCCTTTTGTCCTTTGATTGGAAGATTACTAGTTGATAGTATAAATTATGCTTTCCATCATGGGGAGCTTTCAAACTCCCAGAAACAGGCCATTATAACTTTAATTGAGAAGAAAGGTAAAGATAAAAGATTAATAAAAAACTGGCGTCCAATATCTCTAATTAATGTAGACGTTAAAATAGCTTCAAAAACTCTGGCAAAGCGCGTTGAAAAGGTGTTACCTAGTATCATTCATTATAATCAGAATGCCTTTGTTAAGGGGAGAACTATTTTTGATGCAATCAGAACAATCGACGACATTATTGACTACACTAAACATAAAGGCTTGTCAGGTTTCTTAGTGGCCATTGATTTTGAGAAAGCATTTGATACCGTAAACTTCAAATACCTATTAAGAACATTGCATAGCTTTAACTTTGGTCCTTCTTTCATTCAGTGGATACGAGTTTTATATGAAAACGCTTCTAGTTGTGTAATGAACAATGGTTTTACAACAGGGCATTTCGCACTAGGTAGAGGGGTACGGCAGGGGAATCCTCTTTCCCCGTACCTGTTTATAATAGCACTGGAAGTCTTGGCTATAAAGATTAGAAATGACGACCATATTCAAGGGATTACAGTTGGACAGGAATCAACTAAGCTCTCTCTTTTTGCAGATGATATGACATGTTTCCTGAAAGATAAACTGTCTTATACGAACCTATTCCGCACTCTTAAGGCCTTCGGGGAGTGCTCCGGCTTAAAAGTAAATCACGAGAAAACAGAAATTTTAGTACTTGGCTCTGATCATGCATCGATACGAGAGAGGACCCATCGAGAGGACTTTTCTGACATGCCCAACCTCAGTGAGTTTATTAAGATTCTAGGCGTTTATTTTGGCTATGACGAAAACCAAAGGGAAGATTTAAATTTTCGACAAAATCTAAAATCAATTAAAAAGATAATCAATTTGTGGAAATGGAGAGGTCTCTCCCTCTTGGGGAGAATACAAATAGTTAAAACCTTTGTCATCCCCAAGCTTATGTTTCGAGCATCAGTTACTTCAATTCCTAATGAACTAATTAAAGAGGCCAATTCAATCTGCTACAATTTTATCTGGAATGGTAAAGATAAAGTAAAACGAAACGCTCTTGTCTCTGATATTGAGAAAGGTGGCTTAAATATGCTTGATATCGACTCTATGATTCAAACAAAACGAGTAATGTGCTTAAAAAATTTTCTGGAAGACTACCCGAGTCCATGGAAGACAATTTTAAAACAGAGGCTTCTGCCAGTTGGTGGTAGTTTTGTGTTGTACTGCAATTTTGACACCTCTAAATTAAGTGTGAATCTACCATTTTATTATAAGCAATGTTTTGAAGCATGGTCAGAGCTAAATGTAAGAGAGCCAAGCTCACTTCAACAGATAGTTAATGAGATTATTTGGAACAACAGGTTTTGTTGTATCGAAAAAAAGTCTATATATCGGAGAGACATTGCAAATATGGGTTTTCTAAAAGTTGGAGATTTATTTTCGGCTAGTTCTTTTACACTTAAATCAAAGCATTCGTTCTTAAGCCCTGAAAAAAAAACTTCTTGATTATGAGGATTGTAAACTCTATTCCAACAAAATGGCGTTCAGTTATTAGAAACTCCACTATGGTATTAGAAATTGAACCGATCCCTAAAGTTCCACCTATTAGGATAGAGGATAAATCGGCACCAATTCTTGACGTCTCCTCCAAACAAATATACCAGCTCTTCTTGAAGAAAAAACTTACTCCTCCCACTGCCAAACAGAAATTAATGGCCAAGTACCCAAACATATCCATAGACTGGAATAAAGTGTATTTATTAGCCTTTCAAACAACCCTAGAATCTAAATTAAGAGAATTCCAGTATAAAATTTTAAATCGTATTGTGTTTACAAACGATAAATTATTCCGTCTTGGTATAGTAGAATCACCAAAATGTGCTGTCAAGATGAAGCCGAATCCATCGAGCATTTACTCTTCTCCTGTACGATATCCAGTGAGTTTTGGAAACACGTCCTGTCCTGGTTACGAGACAATAATATCTATATGGGAACTTTGACCGAAACAGATCTGATTTTTGGAAAATTTGATGTGAAAGAAGATGTTATCTTGATCAATCATATTTTGTTGTTAGGAAAATATTATATTTACTCTAGGAAATGCCAGCATAGTAAGCCTTCTCTTAGAGGTTTTATCGCCAGGATAGAATGTATATTTAATATTGAGCTCTATATCGCCAGGAAAAGAGACAAGCTACCTCTTCATTATAAGAAATGGGAAAAGTTAAATCACATTTTTGTTTCAGATCAAATTGACAATTAGTAACTAGTCGGTTGTGATGAGCTTAGTTTAGTATATATTAAGTCAGCCTATAATATTATTTTCTATACTAGCCCTTAGTGTGTTTTGTGAATATGTGTGGGATTGATCTTATTTTGGGTCGATGTTATTTATCGTGTAGTCCGCGACCCAAACGTGGATAACATCGGGCCTGGCGAGGTCTCCATCATCTCTCGAGATGCTTGCTAAGGGACGTTTATTAGCAAACGGATGATTAGTAAAACACTTATTTGCGATGATATATTGTCAAGCTGGACTCTTTTGACGCTTTGTTGTCAATGAATTTGAAGACAGACCTGCCGCTGATACATTGCAGGCGCACCTCGTTTGGGTCGATGTTAGACTAGACCTATCACAACATGTTCTCGAGGCAAACTTTAACGAATACAATGAAATACTATCTGACAATGGCATTCACTGATATAGAGAAAGTTAATCCCATTCCGCGCGTAACCTGGAACTACCCTCCAGCAAAGAAAATGGCGTCTACAACACGATCTCCCGAAAGCCAAGAAAGCTTGATAGTACAGGCAAGTATTAAATCGACCAAAAAAAGAAAGCTTGCGACAGTTCACCATTCGTATGATCCGCAAACGGGCAGAAGAATCTTCAAAGGACCCTATCGCCCCAGTGAAACAACATCTAGTCGGCCACGACGGAAAGCCCGAGCGGAAGGTGGATATATCGAGCCGCGGAAAAGAAAAAAAGAAGAGAATGAGTTCGAGTTTTATCGAGATTCTGTAACAGGTCATCGGATAAGCGAGCACAAGTATCGTCCACGTTCTGGAAAGGCACAATCAGCAGTTAATTGCAGCAGTATTAAAGCATGACGAGCCGCACGCCTTGACAACGGCCTTTCGGTGGGGACGATTTGTCCCCACCGCCCGTGGAGTGCGGTCTGCTTGGTATGAATGACAGAGGTGTAAACTCCAAACCATTAGCACAGTCGGTGTGCCGATAATCACTTTGTCCTGAATTAGAAATTGTAATTTTAGCCGGCAATCGTGCTCTGGGGTGCCTTTCTCACAGAAGTCGCGCTTATGTGGCGAAAATTATCAGTCGGCATCTAACGAAAGAGCTTGATGCCCAGTAAGATGCCCAGTCTTAGTAGTTTTCCGCTAGTCACAAACAATGTCAATGATTTGACTTCACTTCCGTGCAATATTTCCTCACAAAGATTCGCGTCGAAACACGCACTTCCTGAGAACATTACAGTGGTCAGGTAGTCGCCGAAACATTCAATGAATGGTTACTATGCACCGCAATCAAAAAGCTATAATATGTCTGTTCAATCTCTTCCCTGTTATGTCACGTTATCGAGTTTTATGACTGAATCAGCTGCTAGCAGACAATGTGCCGAATCGAAAATCAATTTTTGTAAATCCGAATTTCAAATTAGATGCTGAAGCCGTTATCAAAATCTTACAAAAGACTGTTTCAAGTTTAGTGAAAAATGTCCCGCGGTATTAATCCAATGACAGTCGATTCAATCAGGCTCATCCACATCAGGCAACTCTCAGCTGTCATGAAATCAGCATGATAGCATCCAGTTCCTGTTTTAGGAATAAAATTACATTCGCGGGGCATTACTATTTTACGCGGGAAGGACAAGAGGCAGGATTGAGAGGGCTAGCAAATCGCTTGTGTAGTGGTATAATCGGTTGAGGGTAAGCTATCGCTATTTCAGTTAATCCGCGAGATTTATTCGGGCCGATTTCCCGTGTGTACGTTCTGGCCACATGTTAGGTTTTGTGGCCGGATCTTGCTCTGTAATTGTTTAGCTGCAAATTTCAGGATGGGTAGATATATTAGTTTAGACTTATGTTCCTTGAAGTATGGCTCATAGCTTTAAAAATTATATGTTGAAGTGATTGTGGCTCTTTTTGTGTGACGGCCGATCCGTTCAATCGGTGGTTTTGAGCGAACCATATTACTGCGAGATCACCTCGCGAACGAAGCCCAGGGTACTTGTCAAAGGTCCCTCGGCCAGCGTATAGTATTATCTGATCACAACATGGTTACTTGTAAACTCGCGCAGGTCCAAAGGTTTATATAGTCATAGCGAAAGATTAAGTTTAATTTTCAAAACTGATCGATGTTTGGACATTGCAGGCAGCTTTATGAAATGTATTTTACTCATTGCGGCAAGTGGAATGGTTTAAAGCTAAATTAAGCTTTGTTAGGAGAACACAAGACAAAACAGGCAGACTCACACAGAAAATACAAGAGCATTAACTCGTACATGGTCGTTTGAGTCTTTGATCAATTATAGGGCGAAGTATTTATAGTTTGATTGAAGTTTTGTCGAGAACTCTACTGGTGTTTTCAGTGGTGTTTGGGGGTTTTGAGTTGAACCGCAATCTTGTGCGAAAAAAAGGGGACACCTTGGCTTTCAACCGGCTACCATTACTGTGAAATACTATAATTTCGGATACATATTTTAAGAATTCGGTTATTACCTGACCTGGCAGAATCTTAGTGCAGCAATGTTCTGAGGAAGTGTGTGCTTCGGCACGAATCTTTGTGAAGGAACATTGTATGGAAGTGAAGTCAAATTCAGGTAAAATAGCTTGTAGCCGTCCAGTTTCAGCAGTCTTCTTGTCATTGCGATCGTACCTCAAACAAAACAAGTAAGATCTCGCCTGTGCGAAGTAAACATCTCGGCTTTTGTTGGACCAAATTTCAGCCATTTGGGATCTTTCTATTACTACCTGACTAGACAGAATCTTAGTTGCTGCAATGTTCCCAGGAAGTGGATGTTCCGACACGAATCTTTGGGAGGGAATATTGCACGGAAGTGAAGTCAAAATCAGGTAAAACCGTTTTTGTAGTGATTGGCTTTTTTCCAAGACTGATATACGCTTCAATCTTGTGTATCAGCTTATTTTGGTAGGATAAAAAGTTGTCAATTTTAATACTCGGCGACGGACGGCTACTTTAAATTTGCGCAATAGTTTAGTGTATCAACCCATTTGTCGAAGAAAAATGACAAACTTTGAAGAGACTCAAAAAATACAGCAAAACAGCCCCAAAGCTCAGTGAATTCTTGATATCCGGCTTTCAAAAAGCAGCTCAGCAGGCTGGCGTTTGCCCACGGGAAACATTCTCACCCCAAGGATCGAGGCGCTTGCGTGCTGTTTTGCTTACACCTTTGTTCGCCGCAGTTAATTGGGATTAAAACAGCTTGGTTAGCAACGGGTACTTACGGCTCAACCCGGCTGCGGCTCCTCATGGTGTATAACGTACTATTTTAACTTCGTATTTTGTTTACATCTTATTGAACCCTGGCAAACGGCAGGCTGTTCTTGATTCTTTTGGGTTTATGGATGAAATCAGGTGGTAAAGGAGAATGGAATCTTTAAATGAAAATTGGGAGGCTTCAAGATCATTGATGTTCATTAAAGCCATCATCCTTTCACAGAGTCCTGGCATATCCAAAGAATGTGACATTTGTCACAACAAGGTTCCATGGCTGTTGCGATGTGATGAGTGCAGTGGGAGGTGGATGTGCCGTAAATGTGATTTAGCTATGCACAAAGAGCTTCTTTTCTATGACAGGGAAGCTTTGATTGATGGCTCCTTTAGGCACACACCTCCGAATGTCATAATGAATGAGGATGGAAAGATGGAACAGAGTAGAGGTTACTTAATATTTATTATAAAATAACTATGATACTACGCGCGCTCTGATTGGTTAAAAAACCATTTTATAAATAAGTACAAAGACATGGAAATGACGAATCCTGAAATAAAAAGACTGCGAGTCGTCCCCTACTTCAAAGATTCATGTGTTACAGAAACTGCAGTGGGCTATTAGAGCAAATAGTGAAGCCGTGTGCAAATCATGTGCAATTAGTGAAGCAGCGTGAAGAAAAGTTGTCCGAATATTGCATGAAATTTAATTCGGAAACCGTGAGACAGAAAGCCAACAATTACACAGTCAAAGAACATTCTCTAAAGTTTCTAACCTTTATACCTTCGTCTCCTGTGGCTCGTAGCTAGTAACTAGATGGCTTAGATCACCGGAGTTTCACACGAATAATAGTAGGTTTATGGTGATGAAGGCACAAACAGTCTTCGCTAATGAGTCTGTCTCGGCTGTCGGCTCGGTGGCACAAAAGCTGTTGAGTCAATTCAATGGAGTTGACTGTCGTCCGGCAGAGTTCAAGTAATGCTCAAGTAAAGCAAACAAATGTACAAACTACCTTCTTCAGCAGAATAGTGTTGTTGTGCAGACATGTTTACGTCGAGTGACACCGTTGTCCTGAAAGTTGAAACCTGACGGCTCAAAACATTCTCGCCGGTTCTTTTCAATTCTTGACAAACAGTGGTACTAATATCCGACACATTTCTTGCGAAATTCATCTTCATTTAGCAGCCTGTCAAGTTTTTCAAGTGAACGGGAGTGGTGTTCCGTTTTCATTCATGGACTGACTTGAGCGAAGTGCCGTGAAACAGACTTTCCGATTGGACGAGCGTGCGTTTTGACGGTTTTCGGGAGAATCTTGAACTTGATCATTTTCAATATAAAGTTCTTTCAGGTAATAAAAGCTTCGTTATTTTATAAAAGCAATATGACACTCGTTTCCATGTCTATGTACTCTTATATAAACACTTGGGATGTTGTGAGAACACGAGAAAAAGTTCAAAATCACGAGCCGAAGCGGCTCGTGATTTTGAACTTTTTCTCGTGTTCTCCCAACATCCCGCGTATTTATATAAGAGTACATAGACATGGAAACTCGTGTTATATTGCTTAAGTATATAATGAATTGACTAAGGGTAAAAGGATTAGAAGCTGATGTTTCGAACATGCCTATGTTTAACACAGTGACCCTTAGTCAATTTATTGTACAATGTATGTCTTTCTTCACTCCAACGCAGTCAATATCTGGTTGCCCTTAGTGCTACGTGAATTATGCTTAAAATGTACATCCCAAAGTTACACATGGTACTATGAATTGCTGGCCGTGGATGTAACTCCCCATTCTCCATTCATGTTAGTCATCACTGTATTTCAAAATCAATCAAAGATGCTTTTTATGTTCTAACTAGGCTTGCTCAATTTCATTTCTTTTACTGTCCATCCTATAATAATAGTTCTGATGATTAGTAATATTGTTTTTATACATTGTAGATTGCTAGGTAAAAATAGTTTGTTTTGTTTTTCAGGAAGATCTCTTCTTAAAGCATTTTTCAGAGCTGTGCCCACAGTGTCAGCAAAAGAGCACTTTGACACTTTGTGCTTTACCTGGATCCATTATTGTTGTTAATCAGAAAGGTAGTAAATCTACCTAAAATGATACACAATAATTATTGTGTATGTTGAAATGACTGATTGATCAATTGTTTTTCAAATGTATTCATTATATGGTATACTGAACTTCCAATCTCTTATATGCCTATTGCAGTTTGGCAAGAAATTCAACCAAACACACAGAGTGATAGTGATACCATATTATAAGTAAACTTAGTGTATACAATACAGGATAATCTTGATGTTTGATGATTTCCTAATTATTAGTATATCAGTTTTGTTAAACATACATTTTTATTGGTTTCCAGAGGTTGTCATGAAAAGCTACATATAGTGGAAGATTATGTGACATGAAGTAACTATTTTTTATTCTTTTTTTTTTTTTATTGTCAGGCCGATTCGAATTCAGCAACTATACTGTTGTGTGCAACTGCTGTGGTCACGAGATAAATCCATGTTCCCTGGAAAATATGGAAGACTTGAGTTGCCTGTTTGACCAGAATTTGAGATGGCAGTGACGGGAGCTGGATGGAACTTTTAGGTCCAGTAGTCCTGGGTTACAGAACTCCCTCAGCATTCACGAACGGCTACTTTAAGAGCAATCAAATTTGTCAAAAGTCAGTGACAATAATGTACACTTAAAAATCCCATGTGCCAATGTTATCTATAAAGATGTATTACTTTATATTATAAGAATGATTTTTTTCTTTTAGAAATTCCAATCAGAGTGAAAAGTAGAATTGTGGATGCCTTTCAAATCCATGATAGATGGACGGAAGGGGTTCCCTTGCTAAAGACTGAGATGTCCAATTTTCTACGATTTTACTCGGATATCCGTATTCCTGCAATTCAGAAGAAATTGTCAGACTGGACTAAAGCGATCTTAAGTCGGGAGGTTAGTGAGAAAGTACATAATTCATAAAAAAAAAGTTGATAACATATTTGACCATGGCCAACATGTCGATACTATTCGTTTGACAACTCCTCGTTACAGTTTCTTCGTAATAAAGAATAAAGCCTATAAAATACGAATGAGCAAATGAATGTAGCTGCCGTCATTTGCATTTTTATAAGTCTTAGTAGCACTCTGAGCTAAAACGTGGTTGTCTAATGTGTACGCTATGCTTCGTTTCAGTTATAAAAAATACTTGAACCACCAATGAGTGATACACTTACGAGTTATGCAGCCATTGCGAGTAACATGCAAGTTGATACGGTATGAATTTCACGAAATTTTAACTTAAAAACGTGAAACATGCTGTTGGCTAGATGAGCATCACGGAGAGGGAGAGGAAGCCATAGAACTGTAGATAATGACATAGATGCAGGGTCTATATGTCCTCCTTTCCCTCTCCAGGCAGTACAAGCATTGAAATACTCTTGCACTGAGAACGACCCTGCAGTAATTCAAGGCAACATCACTGGCGCACTTGCCGAAGATGATGATGCGTCAGACAACTGCGACGATGAAGTACCGTTTCTACCGTTACCACCTTTTAGGTTTACCATTTGATTTTTTATATTGTTGAAGTACTAATTTTCGGAATAAGTGTTAAATGTAAATCATGACGCAAAATATCCTGCCGCGAATAAATTGTAGATGGTCATAGTTTGAAGCCTTTTCTAGGCTTTATCTACTCGAAAATTATATCCGAAAATAGAAAAGCTACCTCAAGCGGAATGTCATATTTTCAGATATTAAGTGTATATTATTAGAAAGTATAAGCTGCTTGGTGTGCGTGGATCGCACACATCCGAGGCAAAAAATAGTACTACATATGAACTGCAAAGGTTGTAGACTTCCAAAGTTAAACAAAATACTAATATGAAAACGAAACCAGTATCAAAGTGAGTTCAACAGATGAAAGAACCAATCTTATCAAAAAGGAGAAAGAAAATATGAAAGGGGCGCCGGTTTTGATGCAAACATTTCCCCCACCCAAATGACATTTCCTGTAAATTATTGTGGGCGCGGCATGGAAAACTCAAGGTATCTAGAGGGTGGTACATGTCGCACAGCTCGAACAAAAGCTTTTTATAGTTGCAGTATATCTAGCTGTGTAGGCCACTATAATTTCAAAGCATGATATATCAATTGGACCTTTGACATACAAAACTCACTCATTTCTCATTCATAAATCGATCAAAAACAGTATTTTACCGCGTTGGAGAAGATGCATGCGCTCATACGACATCGGTGAACGTCAAAGGTCAAGCGAGAGAGATATTTGTTAATTTCGAGAAGAATGATGGCTTGAGTTGATCATAAATTGCGTTTTCTAAAGTACGGCTTGGTCACAGCCACGACATTTTTTCCCCAACCCCCACCCCCTCCCAAACCAAAAATGACAGCATCGTTAACCCTTGTTCATGTTGTGCTAGGAAAAGTTTGGACAATCCTGAAGCGATTTACGGTATGTATATTTCACATACGATATACTTCAGGCAAATATAGCGTTTGTAACTACCTGATTATGTAGTCTCATAAACTTTTGGTATTTATTTTCAAGGAGGTAGGGTGAGGATTGACGGTGCGAACTAGCCAATCTTTGCTCGGAAGAAGGATGAAATACCTTTTATTCAAACGCTACAGTGTGCAAAGCATGTGAAGAACCACATAGTGCGTAGAAAATGGATTTGAGCGATGTATGCGAAATAGTCGTTTTTTGCAATGAACCGGATGAGACTCGTTGACTTTAGACGCTACAGTGCAGGAAATAAGGACAAATTCGCATAAAAATGATAAAGAAGGCGATCAAACAGCAGTTATGAAAAAAAATTATGTTCCTTGCTTTGAACCAGATGAAATTTCATACTATTAGGTATTACATTGACCGAAATACGGGCAAAATCGCATAAAACGTTAGGAATCAGAGTCTAAAACCTTCAGATAGTTTGACGAAATCACTTTGGTCTTCAGCATTTATACCATACGCTAGGGAGTTAGACTCTACTGAGATTTCTCGTGATGAAGATTTAGAATGCTTATGAATGTAATATTAGGGGTTCCTGCTCTCCGTCCCTCTCGAACACAACGTCATAACACTGTAGCTTTTGTAAATTTTATTGCTACATTGACACCCATTGATATCACCAAGGGAATAAGAAATTATTTTGACTACTTCTTGCAAATAGTAGGTTGGCCAACCGACATATAAATACGTGACTAGGGGATGTTGGCGTAATATTGTCAAGCCAGGCGTGAGGTATGTCCGCATAAAGATTTCTACGAATTTACGAATTCTTCAAGAACATTCTTGCTCCAAGGAAAACAAGAGCGTTCACACCTTCGAGTTCCTCATGAGCATTTATTAAGCATTAATTGTACTGAAGTAATTAGGTTCAAGATTTCTGAGGGCTTGACGTTCGGGTATGGGTACAGTTTATCAATTAATTACCGGCAACCGATGCCGGACGACTGATTGAAGGAAATTGGCCCGAAACAAGTAGCGCGCCACCTCCGAGCTCATGATGAAGATGAGAATCCAATAGACTAAGTCACCAAAACCTAGGCTATAGCAAACAAATCTGACTTCCCCTCAAATATATATCAAGCAAATGCTACTTGCGGGGTTGCAAAAAACAAAAAAAAAAAAAAAAAAAAAAAGAACTGCGCAAGGTGTCAAGCAATGTGCTTGGGATGTGGGGATCTTAAATTCTTACTGGCATGGAGCATCTACCTTAACATCATCACAACCTTCTAGCATATTTGCGGCTTCTACTGCGAAAAAAAGGCGGATTTGAAGGCTGCTACGTGCGGAACCATAGACAGCATTCCCCAACCTTATGCAATTATTTCTTAGCGCTAAAACTGTGGCCCCCCAAGCCTATGTCACTCACCGTTTAGGGAGTATCGCCTGTTTCCTTTACGCACATGCCGTAAAAGGTGGATTGTTTCTCCCCACGATCGCAGTACGTGTTCGAAGTGGGTATATAACAGGCATCATTTGTAACTATTGTAAAGGTGGTGTTACACTGGTCGATTTGCAACGATGCGATGCGAAAAATCGTTGAGATGTAACACCGCGTTGCGGACGATTTTTCGCGATGTTTGCAGTGCTGCAACGCGTTGCAAGTTTTTGAAAGCGATTCAAAAACTTGCAACACCGTTGCGTGAGTTTGGAGCAAATCGGCGTTGCAAATCGACCAGTGTAACACCACCTTAAAACTCCCTGGTGAAGTCTGCGATAGTCAGACGAAACGTGTTGGAGAATTAAAGAAGTTTTACAACTCAAGTTCGCACCGCGTGCTTCTCACTAGTTTAGCTTTTAAAAAAATGTCTTAAATAATAGTCCAATAACGAGGTCCTCATTATCATTCCACCGTTACTGGTCTAGTCATCAAAAGGAAGGGCAGACAAGAACTCCTGTAGGTTGTAGGAACTCGCTTCACCACTCAGAACATCCGTTGTCTTGGATACTACAGCGTACCTCCCACTTATGACCTACAAGGGGAAGGTTATAACATATCCCACAACGTTTTGTTTTGGTAATGCATAGCGCGAGAATAGGCCTTTTTCATAGAAGCAGGCCACTACAAAAGTGTTCCCTGCGTGATTCGTGAGGAAAGCAGCTCTCTTAGCCGAATCAATCCTGCCTCTTCTGTTGAGCAAAAATTAGGTATACATAGATTACATAGGTACCGCTCTACATGAAAAATAAACATATGACAGGAATAAACTCACACAAAAAGCAATGCCATAATATGGTTTGTATTAAATAGTTAAGCATTGTTTACCACATGGCGACTGTGTCAAACATGCATGTATGCAAAGTGTATAATTTTTCACCTATTTACTATTTCCATCATATTTATGTCATGTACTGTCTTGATATTATCTTAAATTGCAGTGTAAACAGTTTTTATGGGCGATTAAAATATACGGGAATAAAACGGTTATAATAGGTTGGAATCTAAATTTTAAATATAGCCACCCAATTTTGTTTTACAACAATTTTTATAACATAGTAATATAATAATATAATATATTTATTTAGTTGTAATTATAATATGTGATAACTATTATAAAGATGAAATAACCTACTGTCACCCAATTTCCATCACAATCCAAAGAACCTGTGGATGGAACAGGTCTAAAACAGCATTCAGCAGCTATATTGTGGTCAAGAAATGGTAAAAACTCATGAACAGTTTGATCACAAGTCTCTTATACTTGCGGCTATGGTGACAACAAATAAGAGCATTGTTGTTATTACATATGTCACAAGTGCTGTCAGCAACTGCATGGGTGGACAGTATGGTATTTAAAAGGTCTTTGCGGCAGTCTGCCTGGCTTTCATTTAAATTGCTTGTGCATTTATTCCATCTCTGATGGAGTGGAGCCTTCCTAGTCTCCCACTCTTTGAGGAGTACATCTGCTGCTTTAAGTAAGTCAAAAGGGGGCTAAGTTTTTCTATAACAAATTTTAATTTAAATGACTCTTTCATTGCTTATGAAATGAACATGCAGCTACTCTCTGGGCCATACAATATAATAATTTATTGCATATCAATCAATAGTTTATTTAGCACCGCATTTAGCTTTGTTACATTACTACAAAAGAAGTTACACTTATTAATTGGTGCAAGCTAACTGTAATAACCATAAGGCTAGCCTGGGCAGTTAGCTTACTAAATAAATTTATACATGAATAAGGTCAAAAGATAAGCGAGTATCAAAAGAGTAAATAAATAATCAATTAGATAATTAGTCATTAACATAATTAAAGTAGAAACTGAAAATAAGGTTAGGTAATGAAAAGTGTCAAAAACACACATACAAACAGGGCTTACTTAATATCTGTGATACTTGAATGATAATAATAATATACATTGAGGTGAATGACAGGTAGTATAACAAAGTAATATAAATATTATGTACATAATAAATATCTCATGAGATAGACTCAATATAAATTGGCAATTGTGGAAGACAATTTGTTGGAAAAAGCTTCTAAACAACAATAATTGTATATATGAATAATATTATACATGTAGTGATTTTTAGTAGCAGGAGAACTTACAACAAATATGAAGAGAGCATCAAATAGATTCTAACTTTACATAGGAATCCAGCAAATCACCTTTCAGTGCTTCTTTGAACTTCGGTTTACTTTTGCTTTTCAATTGTTCATTGATTTTGTTCCACACTTTTACACCAGCAAACCTAACATTAAATTTTCCATAATTAGTTCTTGCTCGAGGAAGACAGTATGATGATCTTGAAGCAAGTCTGGTGTTATAGTTATGTTTTTGGTTTACTGGAAGAAAGAATGAATCAAACACGTCAGGAAGATTTCCTGAGTGATAGTCATACATAAACATGGCATTGTGAAAAAAAACAAGATCATGGAATTTAAGCAGTTTAAGTTTAATAAAAAGAGGATTAGTATGCTCTTGATAAACAGAAAATGTTATCAGACGAATAGCCTTTTTCTGTAGGATAAATAAGGGGTTGACTGTGGTGTAGTAAGTGTTACCCCAGGCTAATAAGCCATATGTGAGATAAGGATAGATTAGTGTGTAATAAAGATTAATAAGTACGTCAAGATTAACATAGTGTCTTATTTTTGATATCACTCCAATACTACGTTTGATCTTTTTTGAAAGATAGGAGACTTGGGCTTTCCAGTCTAAATGGCAATCAATTATCACACCTAGATAAGTAATACTGAGTTCTTGTTTCAGTGATTGGTCTTTCAGAGTAAGTTTAACATCATAATTTGTTTTCTTTTGGGGGGGATGAAATATGACAAAGCACGATTTTCCAATGTTAAGTGAAAGTTTGTTTGCACAAAGCCATTCATGGACAGATATAAGTTCATTACTAACAACAGATTCTAGTCTTGGCAAACTTTTGTCAGCATAAAAGAGGTTGGAATCATCAGCAAAAAGGTGGAATTTAAATATGTTCGAAGAGTTTTGGAAATCATTTATATATAGCAGAAAAAGTAATGGTCCAAGAACTGAGCCTTGAGGAACACCACATGAGATGTGTCTGGTTTCTGATCTGATGTTTCCCAAAGAAACAAATTGCTTTCTATTTTCTAAATATGATTTAAACCAATCATTTGCTATTCCCCTTATCCCATAATGTTCGAGTTTTTGCAGTAATATGTGATGATTCACTGTGTCAAAAGCCTTGCTTAAATCAAGAAAGATGCCACAGGAGTAATTTCCACTATCAATGGCTCCCTGTACTTTGTCAGTGATTGATAAAATTGCCTGCAGTGTAGAATGATTTGAACGAAAACCAAATTGTTTATTGTACACTATTTTAGCATTATTAATGAAAGAAATTAGCCTTTTGTTCATGATTTTCTCAAGAACTCTGTTGAATATGGATAGCAAGGAGATAGGGCGGTAATTATTTAGGCTAAGTTGAGACCCCTTTTTATAAATAGGAATAACACTAGCTAATTTGAAGCAATCAGGGACAACACCAGTGGATAGAGAAACATTAAATATAATTTCCAATGGCTTTGATACAAGACCTTTCAGCAGCTTTAAGATTTTTACAGGTATACTGTAAGGGCCAGTAGCCTTGGATGGGTTCAACTTATCAATTTCTTCCTCAATCTCTTCAGGGGTGGTCGGATGAAGATATAAACTATTGGGCACATTAGGGGGCATGAATTCTAATGCTGTCTTGTTTACTGAGGGGACAGATGCAGCCAAATTGTTACCTATATTAGAAAAATGAACATTGAATGCATCGGCAATAGACTTGCTATCAGTGAGCTCAGTGTCATCCTTGAGTATTTTGTGTGGTAAAGTACTTCCCATGGGCTTCAGACTTATGATTTGCTTTATTCCTCTCCATATGTTCTTCAGGTGAGTTCTATTTGAATTAAAATATTTGTTATAGTAATCGATTTTACTGATTCTAGTTAGGTGGTTTAATTTATTTCTATATATTTTAAATTTATTTTGGTAGTATAGTGACCTTGTTTTAATGAATTTTTTATAAATTTTGTTCTTAACAATCAGTGAGGCTCTTATGCCTGATGTTATCCAAGGTTTTGATATGTGTTTGATGTCTTTTTTGCTCAGCTGTTTAAGGGGGATATGTTTATCTATAATTTTAGATAGTTTTGAGTAAAAGGCATTAAACATTAATGTAGCATTATTGCTATCTGGAATTTCTTGGTTCCAATTTACAGACTGAAAATCTTCTAGAAGACTAGAGTCGCTGAACTGGGAATAATCTCTTCTGAAAACTTTGAAATTCTTTGGTAAGGTTGAGAATTTATTTATGATTAGAAAATTGGGTAAGTGGTCGGTTAGATCATACACTATATTACCACTTATAGTATGATGGACAATTGAATTGAAGAAAATGTTATCAATTAAAGTGGCTGTGTGATGGGTTATGCGAGTAGGTTGCAATATGTGAGGGTTGAAAAAATAAGATCCCAAGGTATTTAGGAATTCATCAGTAGCAGAGTGAGAGTCTGTATTTAGAAGATTTATGTTAAAGTCACCCATTATTATACAATATTTGTTTTCATTATTTATTTTATCAATAGTGTGGTTTACAAAGGTCATAAATGCTTCAAGATCACTGTTTGGGTGTCTATAAACAACTCCACAGATAAGATTATGGTGGAGGTCACACTGAATTTCGATCCACAAGGATTCATAGTTGGGTGTAGATCCAGATAGGTCCATTCTTGTGGTGGAACTTAATTTTTCAGAAATAAAGAAACCCGTTCCTCCGGCATTTGATAAGCTGGGTTGAGAAACAAATGTATACCCAGGAATGGTATGATTATTTACTTGCTCATGTGAAGATTTGTATTTTGTTTCAGTTAGTCCAATTACCGAAAAAGTATGCTTCAATTCAGTTAGCATCTGTGTAAAGTTGTCAAAGTTAGCATTCATGCTTCTTATGTTGGAGTGAAGAACTGAAAAGTGATTGCTGGAAGTGCAGTTTGCAATTTCCTTACTATCTTGGAAATCACGAGTGGTATAGTAACTAAAGTTTGATTGTATAGGCACATTGAGATCAGGATCTATGCCAGAGAGATCATGGGTGGAGTTCACAGAGGATAACCGATCTAGATGAGGTAGCATGTTAATTAAGTCAAATGACATGATGTTTCGGTTAATTGTTTATAAAATTAACTGTAATGGCTCTATCAAGAGAACCATACAATAAGGACTAGTTGACAATGTCATCACAGTTACAGTTAGTTACAGTTACTTATCTCTAGCAGCTGCATCGTAGATCTTCTTAAGGTCATCTTCATGTTGGATACATTTCACTGGACTAGATCCATCTCTTCGAAGTAGAATTTTACCTGCTGAAGTCCAGATAAATTTGAAGTTCAGTTCCCTTTTAGCTTGAAGGCAGCGATTGAACAGTTTCCTGTTATGGCGAGTCAGGCTCTCTCCTATATATATTCTTCTCTCAGTGGTTCTGAGCATACCAATGTCTCTTGTGGTTTTGTCATGGAGGTTTTTCCTTGCCTTGTAGAACTTATCCCGAATATCGCGTCGTGTAAACTTAACAATAATGGCTGGGTCACGAATGGTGGAGTTGTGATCACCATGTTGATTCCTGCCATGTTCACTCGGGAGACGATGGCTAATAGAAATGTCAGCATCAGCGACTTCGACTCCGATTTGATTCGCAATAGATTGGACGATTTTGTTGGTGTTTTCATTAATCGTAGGTGGAATCCCGCGAATTTCGAGACAGTCTCGCCGTGAGTACTGCTCCATGTTGTTCATTTCTTGTTTCTGGAGCTCCAGTTCGTTGGATAAGCGAAAACACTCGCCCCGTAGTTGCTTGTTTTCCATTGAGATTTCACTGTTGTCTTGTTCAAGCTTTGCCATCTTCTTTGTAATTTCATCGAAGCTTGCGCTCATGAATTCAACCGACTTTAGGATGGGATCCAATTTCTTGTTCAGTTTATCTTCTAGGATTTCTTCCAAGACTTCTCGTGTTAGTGCCATTTCACATAAAAAGGTAGATAACAGGAAAAAAAGAAAAAAGGAAAAAGGATGACAGAAAAAAGGTAGATGGTCTAGGTAGATGGGCAACTAAATAGCGAATATATCGAAGATATCGGGAGCCCAAAAAATTCCCGCCATCTTGATCCCTGACCGCTCATACTACGCATACTATATTTATCATTACTTATTTAGTATTGCTCCTATGCAAACTCCTTACTCTGTAAGAAGATGAAGAAGAGGAAGAAGAAGTTAGAAGAGGATGGAAAATCCCACACCGGGACTTGAACCCGGGCCTCGACGCTGAAGATTGCGTCGCATCCTAACCACTGGACCATATGGGATTTCATGCAGGTAATGAGAAAGTAAGGTTATTTATTTTCATCACTGCCACTACTTGAGTATCTCTCCACTAAGATAGAGTATCATTTTACACAGACATACTTGCAGCTGAAACTGTGCTCAATGAGGTGGCTTTATCATCATTACCATGAGTCATATCATCTAAAGAAAAAATAATAAATATGCAAATATAAGTATATAATATACATATAAATAGGCACATCAAAAGCACTATGACATAAATATAAATAGTGACTTTTTTGTTGTGAATAAGGAATATAGAAACACAAACTGCTTTGCACACTGACACATGTATACTTATGTACATGTATACCCTACTGTACATTTACTTACACACATAAGCATAATGTAATTCAAACACTCAGTATAAAATATCAATTACACAGACAAGAGATCACATAAAAACACTGCAACCGAAACAGTACTGGAGGAATCTTCAAAGTCTTGCCCATGATCTTTTCTTGGGGCTCCTTTTGGCCTGTACTCACAGTGAGTTATTGGCCTCCCTGTGACAGGAGGATCTTTGAAAAAGTAAAGGGTTGTGTCTGCCCTCTTTTTTGCTTTTGTGCTCTTTTGTGCTTTTTTCTTCTCGTCAAGATCGGCCAAAACACTTTTCGCTTGCTCCATCACCTCATCGAACTATTCCTTCTTCTTACGCTTACGCTCCCTACCTATATGAAACAGAAAGTATAAGTACAATATTGCGACTGCTGGTGTAAACATTTTGATCCAAAAACTCTCCCAGGTTTCAGATGCGTTTCCATGAAAAGACAGACCACCTGCGAACGCAAATCGCTGTACACAGGTTCGATTAATACAAGGGTTAGAAATCGCCATTACTGTAAGTTCAAAAGCGTTACACAATACAGTAATGTGTATATGAGAGTCACGAGTATTCGATTTATGTAATAGTAATAATCTGAAAACGGCTCCACAAGATAAAAGTCCAAACCGATACTGACCTCGGGATATTCGGCCGCCATGTTGATTGCGGCTTTCCGTGTCCCAGTGCCCTGAGCCAGTTAGGAGCGCGGCCGGCGGCATACATTATCTATATCAGTGAATGCCATTGTCAGATAGTATTTCATTGTATTCGTTAAAGTTTGCCTCGAGATCATGTTGCCTATCAAGTGCCTTCCCGTTGGTTTGACATGCACCATGTGACCTTTTCCCAGTTTCCACTCGGCCATTTGTTTTGACGTCACACGAAGTGTACCGCGGGAATGTCAACTCGGGTCAGCATTAGATCACATCGCTCAAAACCACCTTTTCCGAGAGGACCTGGAATCTAATTTACGAAGAGTTTCCGAGCGAAATAAGCCGAACTCACGCAAACAGTACGTGATGGGATGACTATTGTTTTGATCGAAAGACAAACCAGATCTGGTTCGTACGGCCAACGTGTCTCTGATTCACCCCAGTAAGGATCACCTTTCATTGTTTAGTCTCTTTATCGGTGTATTTTGCAAGATCTAGAAAGTGACTGGCCGAATGTTGAAACATTTGCCTCTTTCTCTCGCAATAGTTTCGATTATGTCACTTTTTGTTTCGCAGCAAAGATATATCATACAGTAATATGCAGAACTTGGCAATAAAATTATTGATGCCTTGCCTAGATGAATGCTGTTTAAACTCTTAATTCTCACTGCATTATATATATATTATCTTGTTGAAAAGGTTGGGAGAATCTGCATTTTTGATCTAGGGAGTGACTGTTAACTTCTATTTATTCTCTTAGAAAGGGACATGTAAAGTGCGAGGGGTAAAGGTTTCATTCACTCTTTCAACTGTGACAACTGTGACACTTCCTAGTTGATGATGCAATCTTTCCCAACCATTCAAGAAGAATGGAATTATGTTGTGTCAATCGAGTAGACATTCTAAATTTTCTGTATGATATAGATGTTTTTGGTTCAAAGTTGGATGCTGTCTACAGTCAGAAGTTTGTAGGGAAGAGGCATGCAATGACATAAGCTACTGACAGCTGACTTGTACTAGAATAATTGGTTTTAAATATATGACACAAGTGTTAAATTTGTAGCCATTCCATAAATTTCATTTACTTAATATTGAACTCATCCACAGCACTAAATGCAGAGCTGAAACTTTACAGAGATTCTAGTTTTAACATGATCTTCAGATTACTGACAGTATTTTCTGTCTCAGAGTGAATACTGCAAATTTCAAAACTTGGAAGTGAGGCAAACTGCAGGGCAATTATTGCTGATCTCTTTTTTTCAAATTTGAAATAGCTAAAACTTTAGAGCATATATTGCCATAACACTCAAACAGATGTAGTTGCTAATGATTTCTTCTGGTCATGTAAGTGTATGGGAAAAATACAGTAGCAATACAGTCCATTGCTGCACATCAACCTGAAGCAGTTGTAACTAACTGTATTGTGTTCCATAAGGGTTTGCTTTGTATGTGAAGGTAGAATATTCTAAATTCTAAGGGAAGAATACTGTAGAAAAGTAGATATCAGAATATTAAATTCTTTTTCAACAACAATTACTTTGCAGTGCAAAGTCACATGAACCAACAATCAGTGACAAAAGTCTTGGGACCCTCACACAGTTTCAGTGATCTACTATTTCAGTTGAAAGACTCCCACCCTTCCAAACACACGCAACATTGTACTTGAGGGGAGGGGGGAGAATATGTGTTTTGCACCTTTCAGTACACTTGTGTATGACTTGTGTCTGAAATATGTCCTTTATTGAAAGTTTCCCAAGAACTTTTGTCATTGACTGAAACTTCACCACTCATAATGAATGCTGCCAATTTTCATAAATGAATGCTACAGAACTAAAGTTTTCATGCATACAAGATATTTTATGCGCGTTCAATTTCTGGCACTCAAAAACTTTTAGGTGATGAACTTAAGATCACTTAATCTTTGGTTCTACTCACTGTCCTATCCCCTGCCCTTTGTAGCATCCTCTGTCCCGTTTCAAATCTATGGAAGGCAGATTGGACAAGCCCAGTAGCAACCCCCCCTTCTAAACACTTCCTCTGGGATGTTAGCACATTTTTTGTGGACCCAGCGATCACACCTATCGCACTGTGCCATTCGCAGATCGGGGTCGGCCTCGTCAGCCTCATTCCATGGCATGCGGCACATGCAATACACATTGAATGCCAAAGTCCTTTTGGGTGCTCGTCTGTGGCGACGCCGATTTGACTGGTGCTGTGGGAAGGGTGACATGATGCCTGTTGAAAAGCAGCTCAACAAATGCTCTCGCAGCATTCCCTCGTTGTATGTGATGTTGGCTGGGTCATCGCCGTTTAGTATGCCTGTAGCGAAAGCCAGAGAATATGGACCGCAGTCCACGCCATTTGTTTGTTGCTGTACTGTTTGGACGTTGATGAAGATCTCTGGTTCCCTCACATTCAGCAGTGCTGCAATCTGTTTTTTAATCAACGGATTTAGCTGCCCCCTAAACAAACTGTCAAAGTACTTTATCTCTCCCTTTTGGCACCCGATGTTTGAAACACACACCCAGTGCATGCTTCCAGTGTGAAGGACTTGGACGAACTCACTACGTTGCACTGTAAATTGTAGGAGTGGCCCAAGTGTGGTGTCTTCCAATCCATCACAAAGGGGAAACTGGCTATGGAGCATGTTTTGTGCGCAGTTTATAGAGGTGTCAGTGAGGCACCTGGCATTCCTAATTATGGACAGTTCTTCCGTGTCCATGGCCCTTTTCTTTCTCTTCGAGACCTCCGCAGTCGCGACCCCTGTTATTTCAATTTCCTCGTCAGAGAACTGGTCACTGGCGGTGGGGATGACTCTTTTCCTTCTGTTCGGTACATCCGCAGTCGCGACCCCTGTCATCTTTGTCATCTCAATTTTCTCGTTGGTCTCGTTCACGGAGGACGTTTCTTCAGGCTTGGGGATGGCCCTTTTCCGTCTCTTCGGTACCTCCGCAGTCGTGACCCCTGTTATCTGAATGTCCTCGTCGGAGAACTGGTCGCCGGCGGTCTGGTGCACATAGGACGTCACTTCAGGCTCGGGAATGGGGCAGGCAGGGTTTCTCGGGGGCTCCTGTGTCCATTTTCCAGGACATGCACCTTGTGGACTCTTGGCCTTCGTTTGATTATTTTGAATGGGAATGTTCACCTTGTAGGTGCTCTGCATGATAGACGCTTTATGTCCAACTCTGCCTTTGTACTTACTCTTGGAAAGGTCGAAGAGGCAGAGGAGCGAAATATCTCTTTTTGATGTCATTGGCTGGTGCAGACCTCTTCTTTGGAATTTCTCCCCCTTCAAGAGTAAGTCCATCTGCAGTTGTGATATATGGTTCTATCTGCTGGAGTAAGGCGCGCAGGCTGGACTTTAATTTGTCTAACGCCTCTTCCTTTTCTATCACGTACGTGCACTGCCTTATTTGGTCGAGCACTTCTCGACACTTCTGGCCCGCACTCCGTGTCAGCTTCTGTTTCTTCCGTTGTCTCTTTATAGACGTGTCAGACACTTCTCGATCGGCAGGAAGCGGCGGTCCATCAGCATACTCCTCCGGGGTACCCTCCTCCGGCGAGTCAGATTTGGGTGACTCAGATTTGGGCGATGAATCCACTGAGCTGGCAGTAAAAAGTTCAGCGTCCAAATTGATGAAAGGCGATGCTCTGTACCCTGCCGGAAGCTTTTCCCAGCTCCACTCATGGTAGTGCTTGAACACTGCAAAAAAGTGTTTGCAGGGAAGTCGTGTTCGTTGCCACGAGGGACACGAACATTCTGGGTACGAGTGGTCGTCGTGGCCAAATGTCAACGAGTACCATTGACCAGTGTCCGACTGGCTTTTGACATTGAATTCCCCGTGATTTGTGCATGCAATATCTTCAGCACAAATGTCCTCTGCAAGTGCGATTTTCTGCAGGCAGTGGTTTACGAATTTCCTCGGCCGGTCTTGCAGGAAGGGGGGTGTGGCGTCGTTGTACCTCCTGTACATGCTGTGGCATCGTACATTTTTCTCCATGTACCTAATTCAACAGGAAATCCGTGAAAACATTATTCACCACGAAAACATACAAGTGACTGACTTAATTTCATTGATGTCGTTTTCTTCGGCAACCAAATTAATTGTAACAGCCCCCCAACGGGCCTGCTGCATATGTATATTAAATTATTTGTAAATTCCCATTGTATGATAGAGTTTTAAAACAGTACCTGGAATATTTGTCTGGGATAAATTCCGTTATTAGAATGGACAACATCCCACTGAGTGTCTTGTCTCTGTGGCTCGCGAGGAAGTTGTACTTGAAATCTTCATTTTGTCTTTCCACGCCGTTGTTGGTGTAAACCGCGATTGGCAAACGGTTTTTCCGAAACGCCCACACCCAGCGCTGTTCGTGTAAATAAAAAAAACCCTGCATTAGTTAAAAATGAAACCCGTGTAACGAATAGATAGATCTCAAGGGTTCGTTTGAAGAGTAATTTTGGACACATTCCTTTTCTGTATTAGAACAATCATATAGTAAAGTTTGCTTCTAACCTCGCATTCCTGAAGCCATGTCTCCTCGAACCAAACTCGCAAGCAACGGTTGGTTCGCCATAAGTCCCACTCCTTTAATTCACTTACGGAACGATTGTATTCGCCCACAGAAGACGCCTGCGCCACCCTTCTCATCTTCTGCAGGAGCTCCTGTTTGTGGGAGGTCGCACCATGTGAATTCTTAGCAACCCACCGCTCCCAGGCTTGCTCCCGATGGAAATCGCAGAGGAATACCATGCACTCTGAAAATATGGAATAATGTTTCCAATTAAATTGTTAGTCAGGATCCTGTCAGGAGTTGAACAAAATATCGTCACTTGTCAGTGCGGACGATAGTAACAAACAATGGTATCACGATATTTTGTGATCACCGGGAAAATATCTTATTAACCTCGACCTTTGTCCGTACGGAAAGTTATGGAGCCCCGTTTTCTCCATAGCCTCCGCACGAAAGTGAGGGGGAAAAAACGTCCCATAACTTCCCTACCACGCACTCGGCAAATATTAGTACATTTTAAAGTATCTACTTACTTGGAAAAGTTTGCTCGATTGCTCGTATTTCTTGCAAACAATTATCCGTCATAAAGCATGAAGGTGACCAGGAAGGTGACCACTTTTGTAGAACGCCAAGGGCCTCTTTAATGGAAGAGGTGCTCTCATTCTCGATCACGAAGGAACCAACCACTTGGTAGTCTACGTTGGTCTTGACAGCTACAAAAAATAGGGGTAACGCATATCTCGTGGTCTTGTACGTGGCGTCTAACAGGCAGATGTCTTTGCCATACTTTATGAGGAGGCGTCTTTGCCATGAAGTTTGGTGAACAAACAGCAGCTTCTTTTGTTGTTCGCCATTCTTCGTTGTAATTTGGATCTCTTCCTCCTCATCAGCCTGTTCCTCGCTTGTCTTTTTCCTGTCCCCTTCAATTTCTTTGTCGGCGCCACCCTGGACGTGCGGCCTGAAAAAGAATGAGTCCGGCCCCATAGCTTTGACGCCATTCCTCCACCTTTGCCTCCACGTTAGCTTGATCAAGTTTTGATAAGCGGTACTTCACAGTGGCACGATACATGTGTGAGCGCAGATCAGACAGCTTAGGGAAGAACCGTCGATTTGAACTTGCAGGTAACTCCGCACCTCTGAACAACACTTCCTTCACATTATCTTCAAGTGCCTTCGCATTTCTTGTATCTCCTTAACTCCTTCGGCCACCAATTCATAGCTTCGATTTATCACACGGGAATCCACTGGCTGTGAAATTCCGCTTGCCTAGAGAGAAAAAAAAAATACAAATGAAGAAAACCAAATAATTTTTACTTTTTAAGCCTTCCACTCCGGTTTTACGCGTTTAAATCTCCGCTGAGAGAATGAATAGATAATTAAGTTATTGTCAGGAGTGAAAGTGTCTAAAATTATATTGATGCTGTTCATTAGCTATATATTTAAAAGTAATAACCAGACATACCTCGCCAATAAAATGATTTTTGTGGTCATTTGAAGACGGAAACTCGATGTATATACTCCTGTCTGACTTGATGTCTTCTCCCGCTTGCAGTGCAGCTCTCAATTTTTTAGATGCCAGCTCTCTTCTTTTCTTTGAATCTTCAGAAATCTTAAAAATGGAAATGGAAAAAAATGAAAACGGAACCTATGGCAAGATAATGACAAATAACAGTAAACTAAAGAATGCGGCTTTTAGTCTTACCTTGAACTTCGGAAAAAACATTATTTCCCTCAGCTTAATTTGTGCTGGACATGCAACCTTGCGAGTATTTTGTACTTGAAATCTTCTTTTCGTGAACGCGTAGTCCGAAGCCTGTAAGTAAAATGAAATAATCGTTTATTAAAAACAGGACTTGCAGTTCAACTAAGCTTGCGACTGGAAGCCCGGTCAGGTGACCTGCTCGTTGGTGAAGCGAGGGTTATGAGATCGAATCTCACTACAGAATTTTTTTTTTTTTTTTTTTTTTTTTTGTCTTTTCACTCACCAAATATTCTTATTGTACTGTTAGCACGGATCTTGAAGACAAAACATGAAGATTTCCACGCACATTTTTACAGCTACTTATGAAGGTTTTGTCTGAATATATTCGATATAATATACGATGAGAATTACCGCTTCTCGGTCTTTCTTCTCCCTCGTCTTTTTCTTGATCTGGACATCCCTATCCACGCCGTGTTGGCAGTCATATACCTTTGTCCCAAGAATTAAGAAAGGAACGCCAGTAAATTGCAATTTGCATCCTTTCGCGTCCCGGGGATCTTGCCAGAAAATCTTGTGCGATTTAACGGTGTGATCTATAACCATTTCACACAGTTAGTACCCTGGGTATGCATAGAACGCTTTTGTTTTCCCACGGGAACCTGAGGCTGATAATACTGTTAAAGAAAATTTAATGTTGAGATACAATAATGAGTCAAATAATGTGATGGGACTTACCAATAGCTTCGAATCCTTTGTCAGCTTTGAAACAACAGAACTTTGACGTTGTTTTTGTTTCGAACTCCTTGATAAGTTGCACAGCCTCTTCTAGCGAATTAACATACCCGGCATTGTCCGATATTTTCAATTTAAAATTCAAGTAGCTCTTTTTCAGAGATTGTACCCGCCATTTTAATATTCCCGCCGAGTGTCGTTCGGAGTCCGAAAACACATCGTGAAGGTTTCGTAACTTTAGATTCCAGGTCCTCTCGGAAAAGGTGGTTTTGAGGGAAGGCACTATTTAACACCCACCAAAACCATGTGAGCCGAAATTGAAAATTTGCTGTCAGCGGTCATGACGTCAAGTCTAACCAACATGGCGGCTGAGGCGAGCTTGTCACGATCTGCGGTACTTTGCGGTGAATGATACTCTTATAGTGTTAACGTGAGTAAAGTCAATCTTAAGACAATTTTCACGCTGTTGTCATTACTTAGAGTATATTTTTATCGGATTGTTCTCCGTTCCTGTACAACCATGAACATGGTTCTGAAGGTCGTTATCTATCTACGTAACTACAGTAAAAAGTAAATAACATCCGCCAAAACCATGTGAGCTAAAAATAAAAAAAAAAAAAACAAGATGGCCTTCTGTTAATCTATGGAAGCACAAACTGAATTTTACCGATTCACCTTTTGGCTGGAAATTGGCATCATGACTACAACTAGTTTATTTCCAGCGTAAGCTACTGTACGTGGTTTCGGTGGATGTTATTTACTCTTTACCCTGGTGAATGGTGTAAATAACATCCGCCAAAACCATGTAGCGTGCGCTAAAAATAAGTTGTTGTAATCATAATGCCGATTACTGGTCCATGTAAACTGGCAGTAAATAGTAATACATATGGGGTGTTTTAGGAACTGCCCATCAAACTTCATCATTGTTGCTGCAAAATTTTAAACTTAAAGTCACTTTGCACTTTCTGTCACTGCCATTGACTGACAAAAATACACATCTTGACCACCTATTTGAAGCAAAAAGAACAGATTTTATAAATGGCATTGAGAACATTAATATCACAGATTTTGATGGCCATGTACTACATCATGACAAAACCTTCTATATGAATTATATAATTCCCAGTTCCAATTCTGTCTCAATCAGATAAGAAATCAATATAGTTCTGACTAAGTTAACTATTCTAAACAGAAATGTTAATGTGTGTGCTCTGCTCACACATGAATGCATGTTTGATCCCCTCTTACCTTCCCCTCACTGACGAGTTCCATGATGATGTTTGCTCAGTGGATTGGGCTGTCATGCAGGTTCCAATGCTGAATAGAGAGGGGGGGCTGACAGACCTACACAACTCCAGTTGTGAATGTATTTTTGGTGCCTTCATATTTTTGCTCTGACGAGCATGTCTTTAAGGGATTTGCCTCTCTTAAAAGATATTATAGGGGGTTCCATGAATATCGTTTTCAATGAAGGTTGGTTTTGTATTAGATGCCAGTGTTTCATTAAAATTTCTTTTAAGTTGTACACTGACGGCTGGTATTGTGTTACAAACAGTAAGATCCTGTTGGTCGCTCTTGACTTAAGTTGAAGTGCAGACTGCCTTTCTGTAAAAGCCACATCAGAGATTCTTCTCTCTACTAGGTGGTTGGGGTTATGTTAGGTTTTTATGTATATCTTTGCTGGGCAATCATACTTCTTGGTGTCTTGCACCTGAAGAAGGCATGGTCACTTTGTTCATTTACCTGTTAGACAAAACTTTAATGTTACACATCTCAATACCAGTTATAGTTATTTCTAAATAAGAAGATACCAGACTTCAGCAGTTCTAGACAATATGTGCTATGCAGTTGTGTAGACATAAGGCATTTTGCTTTATGATTTTGACTACTTTTTACTCTGTTTAGAATACTGTATTAATATTTGTTTTGATACTTTGTAAGGAATAAACACTGATGGTATGAAAGATAAGTGATGTTGCTTTAAAAAGATTGTCTAGTATAAAATCATATATGATTTTATTTTCTGCAACAATTTACCTCTCTCTTTTGCCAGCTTTGCTTTTAAGATATTGTTCCTATTTGGACCATGGTGGCACTCCAGAACTTTCTTCCCAATGATCATAAATAGGATCCCATCAAACTCTATACCAAGGCCATCTGTACATCTGTACTGACTTCCTTCCATAGAATTTTGTGTTTTTTGCCACCTTAATGATTATACAATTGTTACAGTCAGAGACCGGATCCTTAGGGACTGGTCATTATTTATGAAGGAAAGAGGGGAGGGGGTAGGGGTTTTAGTCAATATTATGCTGAGTAGTTAGTTATTGTTAAATTACACAGAGTGCAACTGTTATTGAAAATTAATAAACAAAGTGTGTGTGTGTGTGGGGGGGGGGGGGGGGGGGGTCATTGCTTTTTAATATGGACATTGAGAGGAAGGGGGGACTTTGTGAATTTTGTCCTTTGTTAATTTTTCCACACCCGGCCTATTTCATAAATAAGGAATGGTCCTTTGCAATGTATATAATAAACTATTCCCCCGGCCTTATCTATGTGACAAAGAAACCTTTGAGCTGGCCATTTTAAAATGTCAATATAAACAAATTCTTGTTAGATAAAGCCAAACAGAGATTAGGTGTTTATTTTAGCACATCTCTGGTCATCTTGTATTTATACTTACACTTACTGTACATGCATGTTTCCCATTTATTTCTAGATTAAGCTTTTATATGTTCAGGCCACTTACCAGACATTCCGAAGTCTTTGCTTGCAGCATAACGAGAAGTAGTCGCTATCTCATACACTCTAATGAGTTCCAGTGCTTTCTCGAGCGTTGAAGCGTATAAACCATTGAAAGGATCGAAGGATACATTGAATTTTTCTACCCACAGCTTCGGAATAGTAGCGCAGTCTTCCGAAGCGTTCGCTATACTTATTCTTTTAAAGAAGCACGCGCAATAGCTTGAAGACCCGGGAAAGTAAGCAGTTCAAATTACATACAGATGTACGGCAATTCGACAATCGATTTTGACAGAACAAGATTTCCTTTCTCTTATTTACTTTAATCTGCATCCTATTTAGGTCTGTTATTTTTAATTCGCAGTTCTCAGTTGGATATGTCTCCTATTTTCTGGTGAAGTAGCAGAGATCGTTAAACGAAATCCATTCATTTTAGGGCTGTAAAGTCATTTCCCAGTCAAAAGGTGAAACGGCAAAATCCAATTTGTGCTCCATGAATTTACAGAAGGCCATTTTTTTAAATTTTCAGCTTACATGGTTTTGGCGGATGTTATTTACTTTTTACTGTAGTTACGTAAATAGATAACGACCTTCAGAACCATGTTCATGGTTGTGCAGGAACGGAGAACAACCCGATAAAAATATACTCTATGTAATGAAAATTGTCTTAAGACTCACTTTATTTACTTGCACTACAAGAGTATCATTCACTGCAAAGCGCTGCAAGCAAGTTCGTGACATTGCTCGCCTCTGCCGCCATGTTGCTTAGACTTGACGTCATGACCGCTGACAGTAAATTATTTAATTTCGGCTCACATGGTTTTGGTGGGTGTTAAATAGTGCCTTCCGGTTTTGAGCGATGTGATCTAATGCTGACCGTCAACTCGGTCATCGAGTTGTTTTCCTGGCTGTTTGAAACTAAATCTATGGATCTGACCACATGATTACGACCTTTTCATCGAGATATCATGCAGTTCTGCACGCTCAAGAAGTATCTTCCACATGTAAGCTGTGTAATGAAATATTTTCGTGTTCGTAATCTTGGCAGCCATATTGAATTATGTTCAGGTATTTATATCACTGTAAATTACTACCACAGAAATATAGGAGCCAGAGACATGAAGGCTAGCACATGTTTGGAACTGATAGGAACCGCCACAAAAGAAAAGTCATTTAAAGTCTTGTAATTCAGAGGAAGAGACGACTTTGGAGATCGAGGTTAGTCGAATCAGTTTTGATGTACTTACCTGTACAGAAAAAGAGCATTTTGCCATGAACCGAACTGATGAATACACAGATACTTGATAAACAATTTCCTGCACAAAAACCGGTTGTTTAAGCTCGATCCAGGATTTAGTTTAAAAAGTTATTTCTCTCATGGTTTTGGCCAATTTGCAGTTGACCAACAAAATTGAATACTTTGAATCAAGGAATGGCTAAAAAACTTCTTCTAGTTGCTTGTGGCTTCGCAGCTGCGGCGAGCTTAAAAATGGAGTTTCTTTTCTTTTTTTTTTTTTTTTTTCTGGGTCGAGAATCAGCACATGGTGATTGGTTCATATTGTCACGTGATATGCAATGACATAAATTGACTTCGCAAACAACTTGAGAGTTGGGCTATTAAATTGCTCATTACTTGTGTGTGAAAGTTAACCGCATCTGTTGCGTTACTTGTGTTGCTCAAGCTTTATTTAGAGGCACACACAACGTGTACTGAACAAGAACTGTCTTTTTAATGCTCATCTGCTGAGTACATACAGTTGACTGATGTATTGGTTATTGTAGTCTGTTCATGGCATACTGATCATTCTAAATATCACGATAGGATTATGTTGCGAATACGATACGATACTGAACGGCTATTGTTGTAATTGAACTGCTAAATGTCAAACTGTCACAGCATCCCATCCAAACTCAGCACTGTTTGGCTCTGTGGTACATGTATGGATAAACTGGATTTTAGGGAATAATTTTGGTTGCATTGCTAAGTTCACTGTGGAAATGTGGTGGATTTGATTATTTGATGGATACCACTATGGGATTGCAAATAACTCTGTCGCCGCGCTAATTATTTACTCCCTACAAAACTTTCTGGCAACATGAACACTTCTGGGAAGATAACAAGCCGAAAATCAAAGCTACAATGAGCTTTTGCCGTAAAACAAAAGCGATATGCTTTACACTGTACATGACATAAATGCTTCTGCTTATCATACATTGCCTGTTGAAATGTTTCTTCCATTCGATCATGTAGCCTTTGTTTTGCAATGGTCATTATATAGTAGAAATGAAAAATACGCCGAAATAGTCCTGAGCATTGAGTTTGCAGTCACAAATGGACTGAACATGCTGTGAACAAAACCACAATAATATCGTAAACAAGTCTCGTGTTGGGCTCGTGTTACTTTCTCGCTTTCAATTTTATATTTGTTGCAGAGCACGAATACTCGAAAGCCTGATACTGTAGAAGTGATTGTGAAAGAAAGATTGTGCATAAAAAGAAAAGTCACGCATTACTCAGGTTTACTCGGTGGCCAACCGTTTCGCTTCAAGGCTCAAAATGCAGAGTCGCTCAACCTTTAAGAATCAAGTGTATGAGTATTGTAATGATAAATTTATAGTTTAATCGGTTTCATCTAAGCAAGGTTTCAAAAGCCAAGTTCTGTATACTGTGTGATACATTTCTGGTGAGAAACTGGAAGTCTCTCAGGAGTTCCGTTCCTGTCCCTGCTTTCTATTTTAATTTATTCTGCTCTCGACCCAACTAACTCCGCGAGCTGACTGGCAACGCCAGTCTAGTTCAAAATATAGTGGAGACATTTTCAACAAGAAAGTTAAGATATAATATATATTATATCTTAACTTTCTTGTATAGTAAAGGGATTTAACAGTTGGTAGGCTAAGAATTTCACAAAAAGCCTGTTTTCAGTAACTGCAATATTTATAGTACCATTTCCTTACACAACAGATCAACAGTATATTGAGTGGTTTTGTTTTTAAAATGTTCAATATTGCCAAGCAGTTCGAAGTCATAACACTAAATGAATTAGATTATTTTATATTGCCTTTACTGCCTTTTTTCCTCTAACGTGGAATGATGCTGGTCTGGAGAAAAACATTAATAGTGAACTTAGTATCAAACTCGGGTATGAGGCTACCAATGTTTCTAGCTCTGGCTACATTATGGATGACTGGCCTTTTGCCTTCATTCTGTGTGATCTCCCCTTCCTGCTGTACATGTAAATATATACTCTTAAGTCAGTCGTTGTGTAAAGTTTGAATTCAGTTTTTATCTCAATTCTTGTATTAGAGGGACTGTTCTCTCGAGAGCTTCCCAAGTATTGGCAAACTGAGAGTTCAAGAAATAAAATGTATAGATCGATTTATAAGCTTGGTGTTATGAAATTTTGAGAAAACTGCAGTACCGAAAAAAACACCTTGTTCACATATTTTTAATACAGTATTTGTGCACATCAAATGGGCAGCTCAATGCCATTCATCCAATAAAATGTCTTGAATTTTACCATTAACCAATAATTATTACAAAGTGGGAAAGTTTTAGCGATGAAAATTTTTAGGTTCGCATCATAGACCACAGGTTTTTGATAAATATTACATGTATCATGACGTTGTTTCATCACCAGTAAAAGGACAGACTGTAGGAGTGTACATTAATATTATTTGTTAAGTTGATGGTATGAGTGAGTTTTTCTGCTTTAATTGCTAGGTGACAAATGTAGTCAAATATTTCATAGTTTTTGCCATTTACAGTCAGCAGTTTTACCAGAGCCTAATTTACAAGCCAGATTTTACTGAAAATTTTGCCTTTCAAACTTCAAACAAGAGTGTTTTTATAAGTGACTGTTGAGTAGGTGTCTTTTTTGTGTGTCGACAGGTGTGAATTCTGGCCGAACGATAAAAAGTCACTTCAATATTAGAACAGAGCTTTGAAAATGCGACAAGTGACCTATTCGAGAGAAGGTTATGTGGTAACATTCTTGGCGAGTGACTGTTCAAATGAACAAAAGGTTGCCAGAGTGTTGTTTTCATGAGTGACTCTTAAGTATCCCTGGTGAAAATCCTTCCAAGGATCCTGCAGGATTCCTGGTAGGATCCTTGCAAGGATCCTTAAGGATCCTGGGTCAGAGGATCCTGGAGGATCCTTGCAGGATCCTTGTAGGGTCCTGGAGGATCCTTACAGGATCCTTGTAAATTTCCTTGCAAGATCCTGGCAAATTTCCTTGCAGGATCCTGGTAAATTTCCTTGTAGGATCCTGGTGCATTTCCTTGCAGGATTTTTGTGCATGCCTTGCATAATTCATTTCAATTTTCTGGTGTATCACACAAGTCACACATTGTAGGCCTGCCCCCTTTGAATTCAAATTCTCACCTGCATGTATTCAAGCCACAATATTGTAATTCTGCACTGTATTTATATATACGTATAAAATGTGACGGGATATTCTTTTATAGTAAACATGAGTAAATTTTAAAAGTCTTAGACAACAACCTGAATAAACTAGAGAAAAGACATGAATGGTACAGTAAAAGACACTGACAGTTACATTACTGTAGCACTAAAACAATGCTGTTGCCTTTAATATTTGCCATGCAGATAAAATATGCATCTTTTTCCACATGCTGGCTCATCAAACTTGGACTAGATAAACTTCGGTATATTTCTGACTCAGGCTATAGTATGTTTAGAGGACAAATATCAGCACATATTTCAACTGGACTCAGCTGCTATTTAAGTGTTCAGGGCTGACTCCAATATATACTGTATATAGTACTGTTCATCATACTGTAGTTGTTCTATATACTGTAATATGCCTTCACCACTGTCCTGTCTGTGCTTTTCCCTATAAAAAAGGCAAAAAAATAACCAATCATAAAAGCAATTTCAGAAATTTATATGTTTACACCAAGTTGATGCAACTAAATTTCATACTGGATACATGGAGAATTTGGATCTAAGTAAAACTTATGCATGCAGATACAATCTGTCTCTTTTCCATATGGGTTCTTTATTCAAAATGCTGAAGAAACGAACTTTAGGCTGTCAAAAGCACGGAGAGTTATTAATACCCCGGCAGATGGAGTATTCTGTGTGATCGAACGTAAAGAATGTCCAAGCTTCCACATGGTCGGATAAATAAGTTAAAACAAAGCGCATCAAACCAAATTATCCGATTGGGGACACGTGAATATGTATGATAATATATACTATTCAAGATACATGTAGTTCGTAGCCCCTTGATATAATTGAAACCAACAAAGCACTAAAAGTGCCAAAAGCATTTCAACTCGTCAAGTCTTAATTAAACGGCCGTAGTTGCTTGTTTATTAGGCGTTCACAAAAGTTGATTCATCTCACCTTGTCTGAAGTCTCCGGGATGTATTACATGTAATCAACTGATTGATCCAGATCGATCTGGGCTTCTGTATTTTAAAAATCTCCCACCCATGACAATATCCAAACGTAAACGAACTTCGAAGACGGGATGAGATCGACGTTAATGCCAGCGAGTGTTTGTCCTCCAAGCGATTCACACGGTAAAGAATCGTACTTGAAGCGAAGAATATGTCAAACATTCATCCAATAATTAAGCAATATAACACGAGTTTCCATGTCTATGTACTCTTATATAAACACGCGGGATGTTGGGAGAACACGAGAAAAAGTTCAAAATCACGAGCCGCTTCGGCGAGTGATTTTGAACTTTTTCTCGTGTTCTCACAACATCCCAAGTGTTTATATAAGAGTACATAGACATGGAAACGAGTGTCATATTGCTTTTATAAAATAACAAAGCTTTTATTACCTGAAAGAACTTTATATTGAAAATGATCAAGTTCAAGATTCTCCCGAAAACCGTCAAAACGCACGCTCGTCCAATCGGAAAGTCTGTTTCACGGCACTTCGCTCAAGTCAGTCCATGAATGAAAACGGAACACCACTCCCGTTCACTTGAAAAACTTAACAGGCTGCTAAATGAAGATGAATTTCGCAAGAAATGTGTCGGATATTAGTACCACTGTTTGTCAAGAATTGAAAAGAACCGGCGAGAATGTTTTGAGCCGTCAGGTTTCAACTTTCAGGACAACGGTGTCACTCGACGTAAACATGTCTGCACAACAACACTATTCTGCTGAAGAAGGTAGTTTGTACATTTGTTTGCTTTACTTGAGCATTACTTGAACTCTGCCGGACGACAGTCAACTCCATTGAATTGACTCAACAGCTTTTGTGCCACCGAGCCGACAGCCGAGACAGACTCATGCATTAGCGAAGACTGTTTGTGCCTTCATCCCCATAAACCTACAATTATTCGTGTGAAACTCCGGTGATCTAAGCCATCTAGTTACTAGCTACGAGCCACAGGAGACGAAGGTATAAAGGTTAGAAACTTTAGAGAATGTTCTTTGACTGTGTAATTGTTGGCTTTCTGTCTCACGGTTTCCGAATTAAATTTCATGCAATATTCGGACAACTTTTCTTCACGCTGCTTCACTAATTGCACATGATTTGCACACGGCTTCACTATTTGCTCTAATAGCCCACTGCAGTTTCTGTAACACATGAATCTTTGAAGTAGGGGACGACTCGCAGCCTTTTTATTTCAGGATTCGTCATTTCCATGTCTTTGTACTTATTTATAAAATGTTTTTTTAACCAATCAGAGCGCGCGTAGTATCATAGTTATTTTATAAATTTTATTAAATATTTCATATAACTTGTGCGAAAATACTGCAGTAGGATTTGTAAATTTGTTTAGCTGGGCTTACAGGCTTTAGCCCAGCCGAGATAAGCTGAGAAAGCCTGGCCTAAAATTGTTTAGCCAGGCTTACCAGACTTTAGCCCAGCTGAGATAAGCTGAGAAAGCCTGGCCTAAAATTGTTTTGCCGGGCTTGCCAGACTTTAGCCCAGCTGGGGTAGCCAGGTAAGCTTGGTCTAAAACTGTTTAGCCGGGCTTACCAGGTTTTAGCCCAGCCGGGGTAATAATAATGATAACAATCTTTATTGAGGATGCCAACTTCACCAGGAGTGATTTACAGAAGGGTCCTCTACAAGACTACAACTATGATAAAAAATGTATATAAATTGCTACTAAGACTAAAGCTAAGAGCAATCAATTACAATAATGAGAAAAATTACAAAAGCTACTTAATAATACAGTAACCTAATAACTATACGAAAGCGCTAAAATGCTAAAATACTAAAATGACACTAGCTACAAGACGGCTTGATTCTGAGGATGATTACGCAGTCGGTTTCCCGGGGTTGCACGTGAAGATAGCAAAGGACGTTGCCGAAGGCCTTAAGTACCTGCACGGGAAGGATATTGTACACCGAGACTTAAAGCCAGCGAATGTTTTGGTTTCCAACCAATACTACTGTACTTTGGACGAAGAGAGTACCCAAGAAGCATGGAATAATTATGGCATCATATGTAAACTAGTGGACTTTGGTGAAAGCAGGTTAACATTACAGCAAACTGCAACTGTGTGCCATACGATGGCCAGCAGTGCTGATAGAGGGACCGTTGTCTACATGGCGCCTGAGGTAATGCACCCGCAGCCTGTAAAGGCACTCTCAATTCAGGACCTAAAGAGATGCGAGATCTGGTCCCTTGGCATGATCATGTTCATGTTGCTTAATCCAGATCTCCAATATCCATACCATTAGCTCCATTAGCTGGATCTGCTGTCAGACAAAGGCCTCGAGGCCGCAAAAGTGTAGTTAGGCAAGCGGATGTCAAAGCAGATGAAGCCTTCTTGTTCAGCCAAGCACAGCCCCCTGCAAGCAACGTGCTGGCTAAAGCTCAGCGAAGCTTTTGATGAATGCACGCATTTTGTGCCGGCAGACAGGCCCAGCGTTGCACGGGTGGTGAAGCGTTTGCAAGCCGATGAAGACCATGTTACTTGTCAAGACATTCAACTGAGTGTCAGTCAGTGTCCGGCGGTGGAGTGACACATAAAAAACTGACGTCAATTTGTTTTTTACAATAACACGTCAGTTTCTCGCTTTGTGATTGGCTAATTTTCATTATCAATAAGAGGACAGACACATAAAATCGAGTGCTGACGACAGTGATTTGGACGAAGAAGGTGAATTCGCTTCAATTTTACCTCAGTTCTTGCAAAAGCGACATTCGGCATTTGAAGTAGAGAACCAGAAGTGTTCAGAGGCCAATTCCTTGAGGTTTGTCTTGAAATTGTCGAGAAAACCGCAGCAGAAAAGCGTCTAGTTTCATTTTTTTCCAACTTCTTTGACAAAATTTTATTTTGCAGGCGCTCACGTCAAACTGTCACTTTTTGGCCAATGAAATGTCTTGAATTTCAACCTCGATCAATTAGAAAGCGGGAAAAGTTATTGACAACATTTCGGTCAAATCGAACAAAATCCAGTTTTCTTGCGTGTTTTCCCCGCGTCGTCGCTTGAGTCTTGTTATTGTAAAAATTTATTTTTATTATAGAATTGCCTGGAACGGACAGTTACGATGGGGGAGATTGTAAAAAGCTGGTAGAAACCGTAGTAACAACGTATCCAAGAAAGTTCAATCCACTGCGAGACGTTGCGCAAATGTACGATGTGGGAGAGGCCTATGCCATCATGAAGACAGCCAAGCTTGTGGGAGCGGAGTACACAATGCACGAAGAGCTAGTCATTCCTTTTCGTGCCTTCACTAATAAAGCGCGCAATGCACTAATGCAGGAAATTGCAAAGCTCGCGAGTGTCGATTCTTCACTGAGGGTCGGGTTATACGAAACTTTCTGTGGCGACACGAAATACTTTTGGTAAGATAACAGGGCGAAAACAGAAACCAAAGCTACGGTGATCTTTAGCCGTAAAACAATGACACTTTATGCTTTACTCTGTACATGACATCTGTTGCCTCATAAAACTCTTTTGCGTATCGTACATTGCCTGTTGAAGTGTTTCTTTCATTCGATCATGTATCCTTTGTTTCGCGATGGTCACTGAATACCAGAAATGAAAAATACACCGAAATAATTCTGAAGATTGATTTTGCAGTCACAAATGGACTGAACACACTGTGAACAAAACCGAAATAATATTGTAAACATCTGTCGTGTGACATTCCTCGCTTTCAATTTTATATTTGTTACAGAGCACGAATACTCGAAAGCCTGATAGAAGAAACGTATTGAGTTAATAAAAGAAAACACATAAGTAGTGAAGCGAAGGCTGGATTAATCGTGGCCTCTGATTAGAAATAAAAGTCAAACTAGACTAGGGAGGGTGGGAGGGAAAAAAATTTTGTACTGCCATAATCTCTTCAGCAGCAAGGCTTGCACAATATGAACTATATCACGATTACTGGCTTTTATATCTAGACAGGTACTCAATAGGTAGCTTGAACAAGCCAATGCTTATGGTACTCAATAGGTAGCTTGAACAAGCCAATGCTTATGGCTGTACTAAATTAGACCTAGACAACACATGCACGACTGAAGCGACATGAATGCTTCACAGATTGCCAATGTAAAGGCCACTTCACACTGGGCGCGTCGCGACACGCTGTAACTGCATGCGACAACGCGGCAAGGTTAGATCCCGGTAATTCCTTCAATCCGATTCACACCGGACGCGGCGCGACATACTATGTCTTGAGGCACGAAAGCCAGACAAGAATAGGATAAAGGAATAGCGATAAGGAACGACCTTTGGACACGCACGCAAACTTGACCCGTGTCTTGCTGGCTCGGGTTTCATTAACTACATTTTACTGTGCCCGTGAGGGAAAGTAAAATTGGCATATTGACTTGTCGAGAATAAAGGAATCGCTGAGAACTGCAACTTTGTGTACTCTCTACTCTGTTCGTTACCGCCAAACCGTGCACAAAAACGTCTTTCGTTATTTTGATACTAGCGTAACACATAGCGTAGTTTATGCAAGTCTAACTCGAACCTTTATGACCAACGACACGCGAAAAGTTCATTTATGGTACTGTACTTTGCCTACGGCTGAAAGCAGGTTTTCAATTAACCCCCCTCTCAAGGGCAAAAGAAAAGATAAGAAGTTTTATGGTAATACTGGAAAAAGGAAACACTGCCAGTTCGTGTGGGCAGATTAGACTAGACTTTTTCATATGTTTTTAAATATAATTACGATTGGGAAATATATTTTGTTTTTAAATTAAAATTAAAATAATGAATATGAACACGCGGGCTGGCCAGTTGACCGAGCCAGCCCGGTCAACCGTGCTCATATGAAGGGCCCTCAAACTAAACGTTCGCTACCTGTTAGTAGTTGTCTCCTGTGTCCCGATAAACATCCGGCGGTAGGAATTTCTGCCACTACTACTGGCCGCGACAGCTTTAAATTGATACAAGGGACACAGAAGACAACTACTAACGGTAGCGTGATTGGGAAATCCAATGCGCTTTCCGCGTCTGACGCAGCGGCATAAACCTTTTTCTTTTTTTCAGTTCCCAAGAACAGCAGTGTTGCGGTCTTTCCTCGAGCAGCCTGAATTTGATCCCCTGTTTTGCACAGAGTTTTGCTGGAAGTATTAAATGCTTAGGATCGTTTCTGTTTGATCGCCAGAATTCGTCACTAAGGCAATTGTAGAATTTATAATACCTGTTTTAATGCTACAACATAAATACCAAAGAGTGTTTCTGTTGCAGCTGCGGTCAGTATAAAATGTGGGCTGTATTCTGCGGACAACAGCTTGTGAAATTCTTCTGTCTGTTAACTTGTCGTTTGTGAGAGAGTACAGGCGTATAAATACAACCATTTGTAAACGGCTTATCTCGAAAAGCACCCCCTTTCAGGAAGTATGCAATCTGCAGTCTGCATTTGTCCGACACTGTCAGTTTATTGCCTCCAAAACCAGTCCCTGCCCAACACGAATGGCATGTTGTTCTTGTTTACATAATCTAATACGTTAGTTGTTTCAATCACGTTTAATCAGTTCAAAATCCGTATTTGTACGGAGTAGAATTTAGTTCCTTCCTCTTTGCAATGATTCATTTACTACTGAATCCTGGCGTGTTAATGTCACTGTTTCTTATGATATCATGACGAGACACATAATGGCGTAAGGGGGATGCACTGCTCTGCGGTATATCTAGCTAGGCGACTTCCGGTTGCGCGATCTTTTGAAACCTCACTATCTCCCCAGGTCAAATCTGCAGGCTGAATGTGCAGGTCAAATGCGCAGGTTAAAATAAAAGTCCAATTAGTTAAAAATACCTTTAATGCCAGCCTTGATAAAATTGTATTTCGCTCACGCCATGTTTTTTTATGCAAGCCGCAAGGCTTCGTGAGTATCTTGGACCCACCGAAAGTTTTCAACACGCTGTAACTGCATGCGACAACGCGACAAAATTAGATCTCGGTCATTTCTTCAATCCGATTTACACCGGACGCGGCGCGACATAGCGTATGGGGGATGCACTGCCCTGTGGTATATTTACCTAGACGACTTCCGGTTGCGCGATCTTTTGAAACCTCACTTATCTCCCCAGGTCAAATCTGCAGGGAGTCCAATTAGATAAAATACCTTCAATGCCAGCCTTGATAACATTGTATTTCGCTCACGCCATGTTCACTTCAAGGCTTCGTGAGTACCTTGGACCCACCGAAAGTTTTCAAAAAAAAAAAAAAAAAAAAAACAAAGAATTTGCCCGAATTTAATTTTCCCTCCCCACAAAATGTACTACTACTAAGAGGTAGCGAACGTTTTCAACAAGCGTACCAAGTAAGGCTGCTATGAAATGTACTGTGACGATTGTTCAGCTGCTTTTATAGCGTAACGCTTGCCGAGGGCACGGAGTAGAATAAACTCACAGGTCACTAATAAAACACTTTAATCAAACGATCTGAACGCTACGAGCGACTCAGCAATCTTTGTCTCAAGTCTAAAGGCCATTTCACACTGGACGCGTCGCGACACGCTGTAACTGCATGCGACAACGCGACAAAATTAGATCCCGGTCATTCCTTCAATCCGATTCACACCGGACGCGGCGCGACGCGCCCAGTGTGAAATGGCCTTAAAGTACACGTATAGTCATACACTAGAACAAAGGCTATACAAAAAGGCGAAACAATAAAGAAAGGCTAGTTCACAGTAATAATCAAGCATTCTCTATGCAGTTAAAAACCCCCACTAGACAAGGTTTCGTCATCCCAGTGAAATCCTAAAGCATGGCATTGTTTCGCTAGAGGACATGAATGAACAGTAAAACCGTCGATGTCGTGATTGCCCTTGACTGACCTTGCTCGTCACATTCCATTAACTGCATTTTACACGGGACGCTGTAAATGCTTTAGATGTTTACACGGGATATTAGGTGGGTTCACACTAGGGTGCTAAGTCTGACTTAGTACCTGGGTTCACACTAGATCACTAAGTCGACTTAAGGCGACTTAGGCTAAGTCTCCTTAAGTCGACTTAAACGTTCACACTGGTAATAGAAGCGACCTGACGAAATATTAGACGTCTTTTAAGCTGTCATCAAACGCATTACACATCCCCGCATTTTAATCCCTTGTGTACTGTATTTCAGACACTTGCGCCACGTTGTACTTCAGAACTGCGAGGAAAAATGACAAACTTCATAAAAAAATTCAAAATTCAGTACTTCAAATTGGGAATGCAAAATATACTTACTTTGATTCAACATCATCAGGTTGTTCCATGTCCCATGGATTGTACATATTTTCTTTAACGCGTGCAGTAGTACAGTCGTGCCAAGAACGTGGTTGCGCAACTGATCATATAACTCATCATGCTGCGAAATCTACACCTTTCCGGAAATTCAATTAACTAAGTAAGCCCTAAGTCAGGTTTTTACGTGGCCCAAGTCAGACTTAGTGCCTTTGTTTTTGCCGGCACTAAGTCGAAAATCCATTTTTTTATCTTAGTCGTTCAGGCGCGTGTTTATCGCTAAGTCGTCCTAAGTCGCTACTAAGTCAGACTTAGCGCCCTAGTGTGAACCCACCTACTTATGTTTTCTGTTGTTATAAAAGTAGCTCTAGTTCACTCAGTGATCATCAGCTGTGTGAAGTTCTACTACGTTGGACAAGTCAAATCAAGATCAAGTCTATCTCTAGCTATATTTCCAAGGTATGATTCTCGTATAGTTACAGGTTTAACTTTTAGTGCGCATCACAAATGCCGAGATACCTTTCGAAGGAAAAAAAACAAAATCGTTCGCTTTTCTTCCACGAAGGTGTAGTAACTCTGGCTACCGTAACTTTTGGCGAGTAAATTTTCCCGGCCAAGTAGGGCCATCTTCGATTTTCAGCTCGCAGCCCGGGAGCGCTGTTTCAATGAAAAAAAAGACAACCTGATCACCGATTACGAAAACAGACAGGACGTTGTTCTTTCGGACAGCTTCAGAGAGTTTTAAAATATGCGTGCGTACTGATGCGCTTCTGATGTATCGCTCATGCAGCTAATTGTGCCTCGTGTAAAATACGTTTGCAAATATTGTTGTGAAATACCGTAAGGAATGGGCAATTGTAATTGAATTTCAGCGATTTAGCGTTTACCAAAGGTTTACAATGAAAGTTCTTGCCACATTTTATTGTTTCTAAAAGACACAACACAAGCCCGTGTCCGTTTTTTAGTGTAGCTGTAGTTTTGTCGTTGCATGACCGACCCAGTCACATGCTGCGCGACTGTGGATGATTAGTGACCTGTTGATAGTTCTGGCGAGAAATAGAATGATCAGATTGTTTCTTTTAAATTTATCTGGAAAAAAAAATTATATTCACATAATTTTTTTAGAAACCCTAGGTAAGATATATAACAATTTTATTAAAACAAAAAATGATTTTTTTCGAATCTGAACAAGTTCAAAATGGTATCCTGATACCTTAAAGGAATGTCAAGTTATGCAGTCTGCCACACCCACATATTTTGGGTTCCGCAAGATATTTGTCTGAACATAACTCGAAGACGTCAATGTTTTGTTCGCGGTAGGAGTTATTTTTCGAGTACGTTAACTCAAAGACGTTATGTTCTGTTATCTGTTCGAGTTAATTGAAAAAAATTCCCGAAATTAAAATGTCACGCAAACATTTCTTTTGAAAAAAAAAAAAAAAAAAAAGAAACCTTCATGCAGATAGAATGATAATGCACCAGCCAATTGTAATCCCTCCCCCACCCCCCCCCCCCCCACCTCGGGAATGGTGGGGCAATGTGGGGCATTTTTTCGTATTTGAAAGGTGTTTAAGCCCGAAGAGGTGGGGGATTTTCTCTTCATGCCCGACCCGTGGAGGTGGGGCTCAAGGTGGGAGGTTTGACCAAGAATATGATGTATTGCGGCCTCATTCAGTTCGCCCACGCGGTTTGTTCGTGAGATCAGTTTTCTGTGCAAAATATTTCACTGTTCCATTTGTACAAAAAAAAAGATCGTTTAATTGGCTCTTTTGTAAAATTTTGCCAAATTTTTGGCCCCACAATGTGAGAGATTTGTCCCATGGGGCGGGGGAATAGTGGATTATTGCAACAAAGAAAACCCATGTCCCCACCATTCCCCGAGGTGGGGTGGGGTGGGGTGGGGTGGGGGGGGGGGGGCAGGGTGCTGGGGGTTACAATTGACTGGTGCATAAGAATGCCCACTGCTTTGGCGATATTCACCAACGAGAGCTGCTGCGAAACAAAACCCTTCAGACCCTTTGGCTTGCAGCGACGTCCGCTCCAGTCATGTCTCGCTGGTTGAAGTTGTATAAGCATTGAAGTAAATTTCGGACACGTGGGATAAATTTGCCGCGCAGAGTGGCGCACAAATGAATTCAAAAGTATGTCTTGAAACACGAAAGTTCTCCTTCCACCACGTATTCAAAATATCTGACTACAGCATGTTTGCAAACCAGAGCAGCCTGGGAAGAACTTAAGCGTTTCGCGCGGACCGATGTCCTGCTTGCCAAAGCCAAAATGGTCATAAATCGAAATAATTCCGCTTGTTGTCTTCGTCGACGTCCCAGAGCAATCAAACAGTGTAATAGCAGTGCTCTTGATCGCCTTGCTCGTTGAAATAAAGTGGCAAAAAGTGAGCGAATAAGAGCAAACTCTTCACGTTGATTATCGGACATGTTATTGCATATACTCACGGGAAAGAAAGCAACACCCCGAGGTCAACCTGGTTACGGTGTGACCGGTGTGACCGGTGATTACCTGAGGAAAATGAAACCCGAGATACTTTCCCTTGGGAAAATTTTTTTCACATTTCACCCTCGGTAAATCGTATTTCCCTGGGGAAAGTGTGTAGTGTGACCACGACTATTGTAAAGTAGTTTAGTTTGTTAAGCTTTACTTACTTATTTTTACTAGATTAGTTAGTTAATCTTTGTCTTTGTAATTTGCATTTTATTTAGTTGCTTTCGCCCTTTTTTCTTTGCATCGAGCGTTTTATTAAATTCCTATTTTGGACTGGATAATTTTGTCGTTGTTTCCATGACAACACGAGCCTCGACCCGGTCACAGTAGCTGGCGGGTTTACTGTAATGCGGGTGAAATACACGTTCGGGCGCTTCGACGCCATTTTGCATTTCGAAACTGAAGATAGACTGTTCTGGAACTGCTGCAAAGAAGTAATTTTATACTTTACCAATCAGCAGATTTTTGCTAAAGCGGTCTATGGTCATTGTATGTTTTTCTCGCAGGTTATTTGCTCTAGTTGCACAAATAGTTTTGAAATGGTGCATTTCCCGGAAACGTTTTACTTTGCCATCATGACCAGCTACGATGGGAGAGCTCGCGGTTTATTGTTGGACCACAAGACCTGGATGTATAGTAGTTCTGACGCGTGGTGTCACTGGAGTAGTCATGAAGAAGAAGCAACCATCTTCAAAGCCGAGGGAACTCCCGATCAATTCATTCTTGAAATCTATAAGTCTTTTAAGAACCGGCAAGGAGGCAGCATCGTGGGCCGACCAACTTGGGTGTACAACGACCGCAATACCAGCTTTAACTACACGTCAGTCAAGGACGAAGCCACGAAGTTCAAGCTGATCTCAGTCGAGCACGGTTACATCCTGGAGATCCTTTCAAGTCACAAGAACCGTGCCTATGGCACACATATATTCCACAGGACTTGGATGTACAACGAAAAGCGCACAGACCTAGACGGCGTTGGTCCATTTGGCTACACGAATGTTCAACGAGAGGCCACGGTCTTTTCTATCCGCCCAAGCAAAGATAGAGATGAAATCCGTCCTCGCATTGTTAAATTAAAGTTCCATATGGAAAGCAAGACAATTCACCAGAAGCCCTACCAGCTGTTCAGCGCAACCTACAAAGTCACGGGCCCCACACCAATCGAACCCACTTGGGCTACTGGAAAAACCAAGGAGACCAGGAAGACACGATCGTTCAGGTGGAATTCCAGCAGCACGCTCACACTTGGTACCATGTTCAGCGTCAGTGTTGAGGTAACAAAACTATTTGCTACTTTATATCATTTTAGGACATTACACGCACACACTTTGAAGCACTTTGATACTGGTGTTTTTATTATCTACAACATAGTGTGTCGGCACGTTAATGCTAGCAAAATTCAAAGGTTGCATTATCGGGTAATCTGTCCAAAAAATTACGCCGATTTTGGTAGCTTTTTGTCCAAATATTAGTTTTTATTTGACGTTTGTTTTTTATTAGTGATGAAAAGCTCAGTTTTTTTCTGACCCGCAATCTAGAAATTAAAACAATAAAGTTAGCAAGGACGTTATAGAAAAATTAAAAGTCTGTTACACAGGGTTGTAGACGACATTTTAAAACGTAGGATTGTGTCGATATACATTTCATAAAACGATGCATATAATCTCAAAGTGCCATTATTCCTAAATTTTTATGACACGGTATGGCTACGTTTTTAATTTTTAACCTTTTTTTTTTCACCCTGTAGGCTCCATTTCTGACCGCGAGTGGCGAAGTAAGTTACGAAGCCAGTCAAACCTGGGAGGTTGGCGAAGAAAAAGCTCAAGCAAACACGGAAACCCAGGAATGGTCATTGAGCCTTCCTTCGAAAGTTCCTGCAAACACTGAAATGAAAGTCGCTGCCTCGTTAACCTCCGGTTCTCTGACTGTGCCTTTCACTGCAACGCTTGAACAGGGTGAGAAAACATGGCAGGAGACAGGAGTGTACAATAGCGTGCAATGCTATAATCTGCTCGTCGATTGCAGCTCCAAGAAAGTCTAGACTGTTTGAAGTCAAAATACGTTTTTTGGCCGTGCGGTCACCTTGTTATTGAGTCAACGGTCATTGTACAAAACCGTTTCGTAGTAAATTGTAATGCTCGTAAAACCTCAAGACTTAGCCATAAAACTCGATACCAGAACTAGATACTAAACTGTAAGTTAGTTGAAGGCATTTTCTATCAAGTTGTGCACAAGAAAATCGTCAGGCTTTAATGTGAAATTTTACCTCAAATTATGAGAAATTAGACAACTCACCAACAGAATAAAATTGAAAGAATAGAATTGTTTTTGCGCCTAAGCATTTTACAAACATTTGATGCACCAGTCCTCCTTACATTAATGATTTTGCAGTTTATTTTCGGTTTGCGTAATTCTGTTGAAGATAAACATATTCTCGAATAATACTGGAACAAGAAAACACTACCAGTTCGTGTAGATTGTAGGCAGATTAGACTGACTATAATTACGATTGAAAAATATATCAAGTTTGTTTGATTAAAATAATGAATAAAGGCAAATAGTTGTTTTCTTTTTAAATAGTTATTTACCAGCTTGCACAGAGATGCTCGTCGGGAATATTCGTTTTGATCCTTACGAGGTACTAAAACGGGCCTGGCTTGAGCTTACGTTGACCCCTAAAAGGTACCAATAATAGCATACCAAGATTTATCCCTTGCTGTTTTTTAAACAAAAAGAGTTCGTTCTACTGGCACCCGACCCCTAAACAGTACCATGTCGCATAAAAATGTCAGAGTTTGATGTTGAGCACCCTAAGCGGTACCAAAACCGTAATTTTGACCCCTAAGCGGTACGACGAGCATCCCCGTCGTTTCATATATGGGAGTACCCCCTCCCGGGGCAAGTATCCTACAATTAAACAGTGTCATAGCCCGGAGAGAGAGAGAGAGAGGAGGGGGGAGAACTCCTATATAAAAAAGAACACGGGGATGCTTGTCGTACCGCTTAGGAGTCAAAACTACGGTTTTGGTACCGCTTAGGGTGCTCAACTCTGACATTTTTATGTGATGTGTGGTACCGTTTAGGGGGGTTGGGTGTCAGTCGAATGAACTCTTTTTGTTTGAAAACAGCAAGGGATAAAGTGCTTGGAGATATCCTTTTTATAGCATTAAAGGCATCAAAACTTTAAATTCCTTGCTTTTATTGGTACCTATTAGGACGTCCGTTTAAGTATCTCTTAAGGGTCAAAGCGAAAATTCCCAACGAGCATCCCCATCAATTTTATGTGGCAATCCCTCCCGGGAAAGGCCTAGCCGCTGTTACTGACATATTTTTAACTGATCATGAATAACCTGATACAACCAATTTTGATACTGTAATCGTTGGCTCATTAAAAGTAAAGGAAACACACGCCATATAACAAGCCAAAACAATTACTTGGCCGGAATATGGGGAGGACTCGTGGGAAAAATTAATCCGCCTGCGAACGTGATGAAGAAGCACAAGACACGACTGCATCATGTGATGACCACATGCTATTCCCAGTCCTTGCCATAACCGAAATCCCAAGAGAGAGTACATTATACACTCCAACATAAGAGAGATCTGATTAAAGGCGTTTTAGCACAATAAGACTCAACACAATTTGGGCTTCAACAGTTTTTATTACAAGTTTTGTTCCTTAGCTTAATTAATTACACATACAGTACATATGCAAATAATGACTACCTGTACGATATTGGTAATTATAAAATAGAACTTATATAACGAGCGCTCTGATTGGCTCCCAACCGTGTTTACATGAGGCTATGTAACACGGAAAGTGTGTTTTATTGCTCCGAGGTTGCGCAGTGGGACAAATTTTTGGACTGCTCGATTTTAGTGAAGTTCCCGATTCTTCATTTGACCTGAGTTGACGAGAAAAACAAGAAATTATAAGCCTCGAGCAAAGAAACGACAACGGCGGTTGTGGCAGAAGGAATGATTGATGAAAGATTATTTAGCGCTGGGCAGAAACAGTTCGCTACACTCGAGTTTCTTTGAAATAACAGCGGAAAGGATAAGTCCACTGAATTGTTGAACTGAGAAACAGGCAACTTACAGTGAACATTGAAAACCGAACGATAATTTACAGAGCATTTGTACTTAAGCAATATAACACGAGTTTCCATGTCTATGTACTCTTATATAAACACGCGGGATGTTGGGAGAATACGAGAAAAAGTTCAAAATCACGAGCCGCTTCGGCGAGTGATTTTGAACTTTTTCGAGTGTTCTCACAGCATCCCAAGTGTTTATATAAGAGTACATAGACATGGAAACGAGTGTCATATTGCTTTTATAAAATAACAAAGCTTTTATTACCTGAAAGAACTTTATATTGAAAATAATCAAGTTCAAGATTCTCCCGAAAACCGTCATGAAACGCACGCTCGTCCAATCGGAAAGTCTGTTTCACGGCACTTCGCTCAAGTCAGTCCATGAATGAAAACGGAACACCACTCCCGTTCGCTTGAAAAACTTAACAGGCTGCTAAATGAAGATGAATTTTGCAAGAAATGTGTCGGATATTAGTACCACTGTTTGTCAAGAATTCAAAAGAACCGGCGAGAATATTTTGAGCCGTCAGGTTTCAACTTTCAGGACAACGGTGTCACTCGACGTAAACATGTCTACACAACAACACTATTCTGCTGAAAAAGGTAGTTTGTACATTTGTTTGCTTTACTTGAGCATTACTTGAACTCTGCCGGACGACAGTCAACTCCATTGAATTGACTCAACAGCTTTTGTGCCACCGAGCCGACAGCCGAGACAGACTCATTAGCGAAGACTGTTTGTGCCTTCATCATCATAAACCTACAATTATTCGTGTGAAACTCCGCCGGTGATCTAAGCCATCTAGTTACTAGCTACGAGCCACAGGAGACGAAGGTATAAAGGTTAGAAACTTTAGAGAATGTTCTTTGACTGTGTAATTGTTGGCTTTCTGTCTCACGGTTTCCGAATTAAATTTCATGCAATATTCGGACAACTTTTCTTCACGCTGCTTCACTAATTGCACATGATTTGCACACGGCTTCACTATTTGCTCTAATAGCCCACTGCAGTTTCTGTAACACATGAATCTTTGAAGTAGGGGACGACTCGCAGTCTTTTTATTTCAGGATTCGTCATTTCCATGTCTTTGTACTTATTTATAAAATGGTTTTTTAACCAATCAGAGCGCGCGTAGTATCATAGTTATTTTATAAAATCAGTTGTGATCTCGTTTGCTCGCGACCCACTAAATACAATTCACTGATAAATGCGGTGCCTCTTTAATACACCACAAACGCGAAAAAGTACAGCAAGTATCGGTTCATCCAAACTCAGTCCCATTCAGGAATACGTGTAAACAAAAAACGTAAAGTAATTACAAAGTACATACGTGATTACGGCACTGCAAGACATTCATCCGTTCAACTCAGTCCGGCGAAAAATCGATTCTTAAAACATCTTTTGAAAGGTCATCTACTTGTACCACACCAAAATCAGTTCTGGCGAGACCTCGGACAAGTGAAGCAGAAAGTAATCATAGCGAAGTAGCTTCTCAAACGTTGCGTTTACATTTAGTGCAGTTCACATCGCTCACGTCAATCGGCATGGTCAGAAGCTTCACTAGCTGCTCGGCCGGTTTAAGACAGCTCTGCTCTGGATACAACGGAAACGCCAAACGAGCCGAGGGAAGTTCAGTTTGAGACTCATTGATGGAATGACCTTTTGATTATTCAGTTCTCCAGCATTCGTAAGTTCGTAGTTTGAAGATTTGAAAACTTTGTCTCGTCCGCTCTGCACAACGATCGTGATTGGTTTCAGTTTGTGTGTTGAAAATCTCGAGTTTGATAATCACGTAAAACGGTCGTTTTTGCGGTAGTATTGCTGTCGTTTATTTATAAAAGAAATATAAATATTTCTTAAATGTAAAAAAGGCTAGTTCCTGTCAAGCTTTAGAGGTCTATTTACGTGCAGTCTAAATGTGTCTGCAGACGGCGGGTAAACAATATCGTGTATTTTTAGTGAAAAGTAGGGACCCTATTCGGACTAAAATGCTGAAAAAGGCCTGCAATGCAGGAGCAATGCAACGTACGGTCCTGACGAAACCGGATCGGACGTGACCAAATTTGGGCGAAGGGGACAGGGGTAAGAAAGGAACTTTTCACTCTCCTCTTCCCCACCCCACTCCTCTTCGTCAAACATTTGTCCGGATCAGCTGCAACATACTTCTCGATGTCTTCGACGATCACAACCAACCTACTGAACATGTCTTCTAGTTTTAATACTGAAGGAAACTGCAGAAAGAAATGATTTTTTTTGCCCGTCGTCTGAAGTAGGTATGTCATTGTTTGGGGAGTGAGTCTAGTCTAGTCGCGTTGTCGCGTTGTCGCGTTGAAATTAGCCCTTGTTCTATTTTTACAGCGTTGCTCTGAGTTGACTTGACGCGTTGTCGCCATGTCGCGCTATGTCCGGTGTGAATCGGATTGAAGGAATGACCGGGATCTAATTTTGTCGCGTTGTCACGTGCAGTTACGGTGTGTCGCGACGCGTCCAGTGTGAATTGGCCTAAGAGCAGGTGACTGTAAATATCGAGAACTGGCCGTCAAAACCGAAATTTCGGATTCTTCATATTTGGTCACGAGAAACCCTTTGGTGAACTATCTACGAAATTTACAATTAAACTTTTCAAATAGTTTTCGTTTTTGAGAAATCTTGTAAAACTTGTTAAATTTTGCCGAAAATTGGTACATATTCAAATCGCTCAGAAAAAAAGACGGCTAAAGATATCAAAGCTATACTTTGCAGTCGAGTAGGGCATCTACTTCACAAAACACATGTGTAAAAATATTACAAGAAAATGAGTTTTTACACATCGTTTTGAAAAGCCAAACATTCCTATTTTTAGCACTTTGGTAAACACGTGACACTAAGGAAACTTTGCAGCCAAAAATATTGTCCTGGTACATCGAAATTTAGAATAAGGTTTGTACTAGCGATAAGCCCTGTTATCGTACTGTTACATATAAAAAATCAGCGTGAGCAATTTAAATGCCAGCTGTTGAGAGAAGTTTTCGCATAGGGAACTTTTCATGTATTTGTTTCAGAAATTGCAACCGGTCACGCAAGCACATTGTAGACAAATTTCAATTTATTGTTGATTGTGTTTTATTTTTGCTAAAGTAACATAGAGTTTTTAATCGAATACAAAATCCAATGTTCTAATGAGCTTTGTATTGCGCTGTATCCCTAAAAAATGAATTCTAGAGTACCTTGGTGATAACTGATCGCAAACCGCAAAAGTTAAAAGGTCAACTGTAGCGTCAGGTTTCCACCTACGCTATCTAACCGAAATTTCTTCATCATCTTGAAGCTTGTCGTTTACTAGGTCACTGGCTACTGTTTATATGTCTAGCGTGTAAATCAACTTGTGTAAGGTTTTGTGAAACTCGGGTTTCAGATACCCTGTGAGCGGTGTCAACAACATGCCGTAATTAATATAAACCCGGTAGGCATGGATGATTTGGAGAATTGACAATTGGTCGGAAACCTTCTACCTCTACTACCCTCAGCATGAAAAGGTCCGCCCAATGCAAAGTGCTGGGAGCAGACTCAACAGACCAGCAGCGACTTGCAAAAATTGATCCATGCATGTAAATTCAGTGCGTACTAACTCTTGTAGCAGAGTCACATATGGGGCCTTCTTCCGTACTGGTGGAACAGGAACAGCTAGTCCAAGTTCACTGCAAAACAACTGCAACTGCCCCAGTTTCTGCTTTGAAAGAGAGTCTGCCTTGACCATTTTGCACAAATTTTGCTGGGCACAGACAATGGGATGAACCACCTGCAGTGTGGCCAAAACAAACTCTCTAGCGTTGGCAAAGCTTTTCTTGTCGTTAGCAGCTAAAATATCTTCTTCTTCGACTGCTTGGGCCCACTGGTTGCCGTCGGATCTTTGCAGCCAGCCTTGAAAAGAAGGATGAAACTTGGAGCGGGGTTAGGAATTCACACACTGCAAATAAACGCTTTCCATTTGGATCTTTTTCTCGGCGCATTTCTCTTGCGACTACCTCGGAATCCATTTTGCGTCCTGTATCCTGTCCGATGTTAAATTTTGTGACCAGATACGATTTCTGTTTCTCGCTGAAGCAATACGGCTTCTTTGTTTGCTTTAAGGCCCAGCCTTCTTTTAGCCGTTCGTTTGTAACAGAAGTCGTCGCTCTTTCTGCGATCAACACCAGAATCTTGCCAACGCCCTCAAAAAGTCTTGCAGCATATTCCATCGCCAGAAATTCCGGACATTTTGCGTCCACGATTGCTTCCGGTCTTTCCCAGCGGCGTGCGGTATGAGCATGCGCCATTCACACATTCAACATTGTTATGTACTTTGCCTCAGTGGGGTGGGGAAGGGATGGGTTTCTCCGGTTCAAAAAGAGACTGCTACGTTTAGGAGACGTGCCGCTGAACGACCTTGTTGAAATTAGCTTTCGTTTGGTGCAATTTTCATGCGATTTGGAGCTTCCCAGCCCAAAATATCAACATCCGAAGTCAGCATATTTCACGGGAGGTATTCGCCATGGCTGACTGTGAACTGCAAATTCAAACACAAAAAGTACACATCGAATTTGCTCCAGGGGACTGACTGAGGCTTCACAGGAGATGTTCAATCCTTCGTCAATCAGGTACGGGGTAGACATTTTGCGTTTTACCCAAGGTTCTTGTATTAAATGCAGCTTAAAAAGTGACAGTAGCCGGTTTTGAGCGTATTCTGCTATCAATCCCTTCTTACGTCGGCCGAAATTTTAAATTCAAAAAAGTACACATCGAATTTTACCGGAGATAAATATTTTTTGTACTGTTGTGTTTAGGAAGCTTTCCTCTTCCGAATGCTGCCCAGACATTTTTACGAACGTGCTTCAGTTAAGCGAAAAGCGCAATTTATTATCAGATCCCATACATTTCTTTGTTATTTCTTGAGCGGCTGTCAGCGTGAAACCTGATGCCTCTTCCGAGATGGCGCAACCGGATGTCTGAAATTTCTGGCGATGCTTCTTTGGCGCGGTCGAACAGGGCTGCTCTTTCTACGGATTTTGTACATCTCTCATACGATAAATGATTTTCTAATGCCGCATGGCGCTGGAAGACACGAGTGCAACCGTCCTGTGGGCAGCTGTAGGTTGTCTTGGGTGCTGTATCGTGTGCAGTTTCTTTAGTGGCGCTTTCTTCAGGTTTCACTACACTGGGCTTTGTAAGCTTACCGATTAGAGACTTGAAATCGCCGTCAGAAAAGGTCTCCGTTAGCCAACACAGGTTCGACTCTAAAAGATAGCATCGGTTTTGTTAGCTTTTGTTACGTATTTCTGCCCAAAGCTACAATCATGGTCAAAAGTCGTTGGGACGCTCCACTTACGCACATCCGGAGCACAATGTAAATCCGTACAACCTATGGGGGTCTTATATTTCTTGTTTTCAAGTCCCTCCCCCTCCCCTCCATTCAATGTTGGCCCGTGGTGCAGCTATAAGCCGAACCATGCTCCACTACCCAACATTGAATGGGGGGGAGGGGGTAAATTTGAAATCGTCCCAACAATTTTGACCATGCATGATTGTGTTTGTTCCGCAGAAGTAAAATCGCCGTTTAAGGTTCTTGGACTGAAGGGACGGGAAATATTTTGATACACCTTGGCAGATATTGTCTCAACAAATCATTTTATGTCTAGTTTATAAAAAATAGAAACGAAAAACTGTCCGCTAGCAGAAAATAGGGCCCACGTTAGGCTTCTAAAGGTTAAAAGCTCTGCTGACAGGAAATTTATATATTTTTAAGTAGCTACATTTTACAATAAGACGATCGACTGTATTGAAAAGATGCTAAACATATTTAGTGTAAAGGAAAATGGATCCTCGTTGAATTTCCTACTTGAAAGGGAATACAGTATTCACGTATGCCGAGTCTGGTACCAGGGTGCAGCTGTTTGGCGGCGGAAATTCACCATGACGGCAAGTTTCATTCACGGATTTTTGTTATAGGACTTGCTTATAACACCTGATAATTTGATGAATCGAATAATAATTCATACAGCTTGCGAATAGCCGTGTTATGGTGGCGACAACTGTTCATGTGACGTCAGACGGAGATTGCTCAACATTACATCAGACAATACTCCGTTGTTTGTTGTCAAATTCGGCCGTTTTAAAACAGTTAAAAGCTGGGAAAGTGTATTACCGTGAATAGTTATATCAAAAGCCCATATTGGTGCATAATCCGCTTAATGTTTCCCTCGTAAAGAACGAAAAACAACATTACTCCACTGAACGACAACAAAAGAGATAATTAGATTCAAATCATTTGTTTGACTTTTAAGGGAGTAATGTTCTAAAAACAAAAAATGCTGTCGTGAAATTAGTAAAAAATGCATTGAAAGATTTACCTAACGTTTGTCTAACATATCGCGTTTACAGTTTTGTTGAAAATGTCTTGAATTTTTTTTATTTACCATTTTACTGTGGAAAAGAATCAAATTTCACTCGAGAATATGGCACCAGCTAATAAAAAGAATGCAACTGTTATCTCCGAGGTCTGAAGCACGTATTGCACGCTTGCTGCACTGCATGATGCTCTTATATCAGGCAGAATACAGTTCCTAAGCACACAATGTGACAAAACGGCTTTAAGTAACGCAATCGGCACTTAACGGTCAAATATTATACACGTTTGTGAGTTGACTTCAACCAACTCTGAAATCACAGTTATCTTCTCTATAGAGCATTCATAAACATGCCCGAGTTTGGTGGTTGTAGCTCTTTTTCCCTTAGTTCCAGGAGCGTTTAACCTTTTTTTTACCGTTTTCAGACTGTAGCTTAATTGGAATTTTTTTGCAAACCATCAGAGGGATACCAAAACTGGATATCTGCCATATTATTTTACGGTATGTTTTACCCTTGTTTCATGCCGAAACATGACAACTTAAAGAACCAAAAATATCTGTCTCTTTCCGGCTATGTTAATTTCTCAAACGTATCTTGAATTTCCCTACGTACACACATATATACTTCACGATTGCATGCAATGAAAATGGTCGGCCCAGTTGATCAGAATCTACAAATCTACAGTCTTGCGGATACAACAGGTATGTCAGAAATAGCCACTATCACATAACTTATTTATGTAACTTCAAGGGTTTTTAAAAGCAGCCTCGACTTACCTTCAGGTCTTCCTGTCGTGGTGATTTGGCTTCCTTCACCGATGGCATAAGCTCGTCTGGCCAAGATATTCTTGTCTTGAAAAGCAAAGTTATTGAGCTTGTTAATTCCGGGAATCTTTCTTTGCTCTGGTGTTTCGCGAATAGCAGCCTCCACCACTGCAACTCTGACGCCTTCGACTCCACCATGCGAAAGGATCGCATCTTTCATCTGTTGCGCTGTCGTTACATCGTTTCCCTCGTTAATGTACCTTCTGATGTGATTCTTGCAAGTGGCTGGCATACGGTCGGCTGGGCCTTTGCCTCCCTGGGGGTCTGAAAAGTCCACTGCAAGGACAGACACTCCAGATGACGACTGAATAGCCGGTACGGCGAGGATTGTCGTGGCACTGTGGTAGCATCCGGCATTATCTTGTCGGAAATATGCATGCTGGATCTCGGGATGCTCTGCCTTTAGTGTCCGTAGCACATGTTCCAGGAAGAGAACAACGGTAGAACTTCCCTGATTGCTCGACTGTAGGATGTGTAGAAACGTCTGAGTTTAAAGTTGCCTGCTGACTCGTCGTACAACCACACTTATGTGCCACGATATCCCGCGCTTACCAAACCAGTCACTCCGTGTCTCCCTGTAGCGTTGAGGCAGAAACTTCATCGCCCAATCATTTGTTATGAGACAGGTTTTCTCGTCGAGATGGTCTAAAACATCCAGTCGTGCCTGGTCCTGCCTTACGGTGCGTATTTGATGGCACTTCCATAGATGTATCGCTTCCCTGGCATGTTGATAAAGGTATAGTACCTCATCGCGACCATCTGTCGAAGAGAACGTAGCTTCCTGAATGGCTTTATAAATGGATTCCTGGAGCTCGTCTAAGGCCTCGCACTGGCCGCAGCGATCGGAATGGGCGTGGTCGCATTTCTGCCTAATGGACCTGTCTCCGGGGTCACTCAGGGCGTATATACTACAGTGATCGGGGACGCACGAGTTTTCACTGATATGGACCTAAGAGGCAACAGAAACAGCAAATACGAACAGTAAACAAGATGATAGAAAGCACTTTGGTAACGTGCGTCTTGTACACAGATCTTCAATCGATTTCTAAGTCTTTTTTTTAATAGGCTTTATATAACTCGGAATGAAAATTTAAACAGCAAACGTCGTGGAAAGTAAGTTCATTGGTTTGCTTCGACTGTGCAGCTGCTGTTTCCACACAAATCCATCCCAAGCTACGCGCATGTGTATGTACGCTTTCATTGTAATAAAACGTATACACGTACAAAATAGTTTGGGAAGAGATTTACCTTGTAATCTCCCTTCAGGTACATTTTTCCCGCCTCTAAAGAGTCTTGAACGCTCTTCTCCCACTCTCGCCCAGGCTTCACTGCAGAAACATTTTTCACCACCTCAGCGAGGTCTTCAAATGCCTTGGAACCATCTGCCGCAAAATAGTCCAGGCCTTGCAGGGACTTTCGGACGGAGGCCGTAGCATTGTTCTCTCGTTGAACGGTTTGAAATTGGTTTCCTGGCAGAAACTCGTGTACTGTTGTACAATTCGCTGTGGAATCATTGTCCTTATCACGTTTGGTACTGTTACGTTATCACCTGTGGACAAGACAAGGACCTTCTCTCCAAAGGGTAGGTCTTGAACCAGGTGGGGACTGGTTATGAACCCAAGGAAATGGTCTAATTGCTCTCTTTCGATGCGGAGGCGGGTACTGTGTTCTACCGGGACAGGTGCTCCACGGCCGTACTGGAGGCGGTGAAGGCTAGCAACTGTGTATCGATAAGAAGTGAGGCCAGGGATAAATTCGCAAGCAGCCTTGTAGCTTGCCACTCCTGCGATTATGGATAAAATCTGTCTCCGGGTGTCCCAACTGCTAGCGATCTTGTATGACTCCGCAAGAGCTTCAAGGTATGCTATCTCTGATGGCAGTGAAGGTGAGTCAATGCTGAGTTTTTCGGTTACCACCTTTGATGTTTGCAGAGCCTTCCAAAGTTGACTAGCGCTCTCATCAGAGAGGACTTTCAGTGATGCGGCAACGGCATCAGCTGCATGGTCGCGATAGCGTCTTCTTGTGGATTCACTGGCAATTGACCATTCTAGCCAACTCTTGTTTCCTAGTGGCTTTACTTTACAGGAAACCAAAAAGTCGTTCAATTTTGACTTCTGCTCGTCAGCCTCGTCCGTTATTTCAAGTGAAGAGGCCGTGCTAGCTGTTTCTGAACTCGTGATGTGGCTCATTTTGTCACTAGCTAAGGTCAGGTCTTGGAGCTTTGCAGCAATGCCATCTGAGGTGCTACCACTGCTATCGTTTTCCTGGTGAAAGGAAAAGAAACAAAAGTAACACGTTAGAAAACAGTGCACCCGTTGACATTGTCACAGAAATTTAAAGAAGAAAAGTTTTTTGGAAATCTGAGATAAAAAAAGTTGCACAAAACCCACTTTTGCTGATGGAAGGGATCGCGGATATAACTTGATTTAGCAAGAAAAAACAATTGTGTACAAGCTTTACATTTCAAAGCCGTCACGGCTTAACAATGCCAGAAAATATTTCAAACCTTTTCTAAGGTCTCGATCTTCTTGAGTTCGTTTTGATCTGGTCGGACCGGTTCATACATGGCTGCTGAGAGAGCACTTAGGCTTTTCACGGGTTGATCAGTTAATGATTTTCTCTCTCCATCAGTAGCGCACGTCAGCTGCTTTTCCATTTCCATCTCATTCCAGAGTTGTGAAACATGCTGCCTACAATGTCTGCAGATTGCTACAAAAATAGAAGGGGCAAATTAGACTCTTAAATTCCTGTAGGATTAATACATGGACTTTTGCGGTGTGCAAGCGCGCAGTGCGAGCAACAATCGTTGTGCCAAAGCCGCGTGAGGGTGGGAAGAAAAACAAGAAAGACACCGCGCGACTCAAGCCAGCACTCGCTCAATTTACGCACTATGGGAGCGATCGTGACATATTTCCGTTAGTTCAAATCAACTGGCCGTCAAAGTGAGGCGTCGCCTGTTAGCTTGCGTCGCTGGCGCTTTTAGTGGATGCGGGTGAAACATGTTCGGTTGCAACGCCGCTATTTTGCATTTCGAAGGAGGGCAGACTAGGGCAATCGACATGGCGTTGCGACACAACTTGTCAGTTCCACCCGCATCCACCAAAACCGCCAGCTACGCAGGTATAGTTGCCTGTGTGTAAATCTTGCGTCAGAAACGCTTAAATTCTAAAAAAAAAAAAAAAACAAAAAACAAAAAAAAACCTACCACCACCGCTAACGTCAAGTTAAATCAGCTATATAAAGTAAGCCGAAGTGTACACGCCATTTTTTGACGCCAGAAAAAGACTCGATAAAACCTCTCATACGCTGGTAAGCAAGCTATATGCAGCTGTATTTTATACTTACGACTTCCAATGGGGACAAGAGTGTGGGAACGGGTAAATATCATCGCCGATTGCGCAAACTCTATTCCCCGGTCGCCCTTTTCTCTCTTTGACTTGTAGGCAGCCATTTCGTTTGGAACAGCACGGCTTCTTTTATTACATCGCCAACGAAGTCCAAATTCATCCCGATGGCACGGGCAGATCGTCAAGTGTTTGTGACACTCATTCTCGTGGAATACTCCTTTAATGTATCATACTTTGGTATCAGAGACCTTATATCAGTGTCCAATAACTAAAAAATACCAATAACTTTACTAACCTGCGCGAGCGAGGATTAATTTCATTTCACTGTCAGTTTTCTCATCGCCAAACACATTCATCATCTTCATATGTCGTGAAACATCTCTTTTGCATCCGCCCAGAGATATACAGACGGTGGAATACAAACCCTTGCCGCAACTGGAGGTGTTGTCTATCAAGGATGAAAATGAGCACGATATCCATGCCATCAATACAGGCGGAAAAAAACACACTGACGAAAATGATAGAAGACCAGTACATGAGCAATTCCACAAAATTAGAACTGCCTTGGGTGGCCTGCTCTCTCTTCTTGGCGTCTGCTCTTGCACAAACACCAGCTGTGAAGAGTTGAGTCACTCCAATGACGAACAATTAATTTACCCAATTACATGTATGCTGTACAAAGTAAGTGATCTCCAGGGGAATTATTTGTTTATTTTCGAAAACAGTAGCCAGTGACCTAGTATACATAGAAAATGACAAGCTTCAGGATTAGGAAGAAATTTCGGTTGGAATGGTTTCGCTTCTTTCGTGTTGTTTTCATGCTGAGGGTAGTAGAGGCAGAAGGTTTCCGACCAATTGTCAATTCTCCAAATCATCCATGCCTACCGGGTTTATATTACACCGCTCACGAGGTATCTGAAACCCGAGTTTCGCAAAACCTTACACAAGTTGATTTACACGCTAGACATATAAACAGTAGCCAGTGACCTAGTAAGCGACAAGCTTCAAGATGATGAAGAAATTTCGGTTAGATAGCGTTGGTGGAAACCTGACGCTACACTTGACCTTTTAACTTTTGCGGTTTGCGATCAGTTATCACCAAGGTACTCTAGAATTCATTTTTTAGGGATACAGCGCAATACAAAGCTCATTAGAACATTGGATTTTGTATTCGAATAAAAACTCTATGTTACTTTAGCAAAAATAAAACACAATCAACAATAAATTGAAATTTGTCTACAATGTGCTTGCGTGACCGGTTGCAATTTCTGAAACAAATACATGAAAAGTTCCCTATGCGAAAACTTCTCTCAACAGCTGGCATTTAAATTGCTCACGCTGATTTTTTTATATATAACAGTACGATAACAGGGCTTATCGCTAGTACAAATCTTATTCTAAATTTCGATGTACCAGGACAATATTTTTGGCTGCAACGTTTCCTTAGTGTCACGTGTTTACCAAAGTGCTAAAAATAGGTATGTTTGGCTTTTCAAAACGATGTGTAAAAACTCATTTTCTTGTAATATTTTTACACATGTGTTTTGTGAAGTAGATGCCCTACTCGACTGCAAAGTATAGCTTTGATATCTTCAGCCGTCTTTCGAGATTTCGGTTTTGACGGCCAGTTCTTGATATTTATGCCTTTAATCCTCTCTGTAAAGGATAAGTGCAGCTTTTGCCTGAGCTCCGTTTACTGGGCAGAAACAATACGCAAAGTAACCACCTTATGGAATATTTTGGCTATGCGCAAAGGCACACAGCCGCTTTAATTAAGCAAATAATATCAGGAGTGACCTGATACAACCAATTTAGATACAGCAATCGTTGGCCCAGTAAAGGTGAGGGCAACAAACGCCACAGCATTATGCAATGATGCCGCCCCACCACAGGCAAAAGCAGCACCAGAAAAAAGGAGAACTGTACAGCAGCCAACTGCAGGCCAGCACATATACCAAAAATATATGATTGCTGACACCATAAACAATACAGTGGACAAACAGGGACCAACAGAGTATCCCTTGCAGACTGCAACTGCCACCAAATATGTAATGTGGATAAAGTATAAGATAACAGTAACCCTGGAGGGATGGGGGCAGCTGCCCTTGCTATTCTGTCCCATCACTCCTGAGACACTGAAGCGCCACTGCCCCAATGCACAACAGGAATGATGCCTAATACCAAACATGAAAAACCAGTGGAGAGAAAAACCAAGCCTAAAAGGTACCCTTACTAACTGCATAAGTACACTGATATCAGTGACTGTTGCAGCAGAGCAGCCGTCCATGCTAACTGCACCCCTAGGTGCTAAGTACACTGCAAAACAAGGCAAAATTGGAAACTTAGCAGCACAGCTGTCCTTGCTAACTGCACCACTAGGTCCACTAAAATTCAGTGAAATCAGTGGAAGAAACATAAGCAAGCAAAAATGGAAACCTACAGTAGCTGTGCAGCCGCCCTTGCTAGCTAACTGCACCACTAGGTCCACTAAATACACTGAGACAAATTATTGTAGCTATAGCAATAAAACCAGTGGAAGAAACATAAGTAAGCGAAAATGGAAACCTAGCAGTGCAGCCGCCCTTGCTAACTGCACCACTAGGTCCGCTAAATACACTAATATAAATCATTGTAGCCATGGCAATAAAACGAGTGGAAGAAACATAAGTAAGCAAAAATGGAAGCCTAGCAGTGCAGCCGCCCTTGCTAACTGCACCACTAGGTTCACTAAATACACTGATAGAAATTATTGTATGCCATGGCAATAAAAGCAGTGGAAGAAAGATAAGCAAGTAAAATGACAACCTAGCATTGCAGCTGCCCCTGCTAACTGCACCACTAGGTCCACTAAATACAGATATAAATTAATGTAGCCATGGCAATAAAACCAGTGGAAGAAACGTAAGCAAGCAAAATTGAAAACCTAGCAGTGTAGCCGCCCCTGCTAACTGCACCACTAGGACCACTAAATACACTGATATAAATTAATGTAGCCATGGCAATAAAACCAGTGGAAGAAACATAAGCAAGCATAATATTGAAAACCTAGCAGTTCAGCCATTACTCATTAATGGAGTAGCACCATCTTGAACCCTCAGGTTGGTTGTGGAGTGGGAGATACAGCAGAACTCTTAGTGGACCCCTGGGTGGCAGACTGGAGGCCCTACATAAGTTGCAATGTGACAAGCGCAGCAGCCAGTTCCAAATCCACAATGAAGGGTGCTTCTGTCGCTGAGAATATCCGGTGGCATCTGTCAACTAAGCCGAAACAACAGCTGCGGAAGAGTGCTTCTGGTGGTGTGGGTATCTGAAAAATAAATTTAGAAGCAAACTTCCAAGCCACAGAAGCTGGTTAGCTCTGACACAACTAAAATAAACACCATCATATGACAGGAATATACGTGCAATAAGGCACAAGGCCTAAACATGGTGAGACAATAAATAATTAAAAAGGAAGCACTATGCATAACAATAATAATGTATATATAATATAATAATATAATATAATGTATAATAATAATAATAATAATCATCATCATCATAATAATAATAATAATAATAATAATAATAATAATAATAATAATAATAATGTATGTCTGAACAGGAATAGTACACATTCTAAATATGCTGTACTTATGCACTAAAATAAACAGGCTGAAATGGTCCAGTACATAGAGGATGAGGAGAAAGCCTGTGTCCCAAGGTACCAAACCTCATCAGTGTTTCTGCCAATTGCAATGAAACGGAGGGATCCAAGTTGTTGACCATATAGTCATAATCCCCCAGAATAGTGAAACAAAGGCAAGCATGAGAGCAAGACACAATAATGATAAAAATGATACTGATAATAAATAATAATAATAATAATAATAATAATAATAATAATAATAATAATAATAATAATAACATTAATAATAGTAATAATAATAATAATAATAATACCAACAACATAGCAATGATGAGAGTGATACTAACAAGGATATAATATTATAAATATGACAATAATGCATGTAATAAATCTTATCATACAGTAATCCGTGGGGCACCAGGCCACCACAATGAAACGGAGGGATCCAAGTTGTTGACCATATAGTCATAATCCCCCAGAATAGTGAAACAAAGGCGAGCATGAGAGCAAAACAAACACATACAGTATATGGCAGAACCGTGTAATAATTAAGCCATCTCCGGACACCTTGATTAACTTGTGAGGGGATATATCCAAAACTGATATTTCTAGTAATAATAATAATGATAATAATACCAAATATTGCACCAAAGTATGAGGACGAGTCATTGATAACAAACAAGCACAACAATGAGGAACCAAGATATAAACAACAGTAAACAATTGCCAAGGACAAGCACAATGATACTGCCACTTAGAATGTAATGAAGCAAGACCAGAGGCCCTTTGATAAAAGAGCAACAAAGCTTATCAACAACACTGGATGCATAATATTATATCATACGTCCAGCAAAACTTAGAACTTGGAAGGGTTGGAATGAAAAGTTTGAAGCATGCCTAAAACCTTCTGGATAGCTATAAGCATAACAGCCACCGAAAAATCAGATATTTAGGGGGGTGCTGTGGAGAACAGTTCATCATCAACTAGGAACGGAAGTAGTTTCTCCAGCCTCATTGTGAGGCCGCCATGCTTTCCGCAATGTGATAGCTGGCAATTAGTTTTGGAGTAATCGTGATTTTTCCTCAATGAGTATAAAACCGTAATTATGTAGTGCGATCACAACCAAAACATTCCCGTCAAGGTGACTAATTTTTAGGAAGACCCCGCCATGCATATACTGTACACATACAAATGTGAGAACGGTGAATGCGACGGACAGCAACTGACCTAACACACAATCGGGTAGCATCAGAAATATTATGCTGAGCAATTGCAGGCCGAGGGTATGATGGAGAATGAATTAACACTCGGCGATAACCCGAACACACCAACATGTGGCGGCGGTGAAACAATAAACTAAAAGGAGTACGATCGAATTGGCAAACATATGGAATGGGAAACATATGTAACATGCCATACATAAGTTCGTTGCAATGTGGAATACAAAAGAGGGGTAAAATACATCACCTCACCGCGTTGAGCAAATTGCGTCCGACCTTGAAGACACACTGAAAAGAGTGAATGATTGTAATGACCCACGTGCTATCCCCAGGTCTCCTCGCCATCGGCCAATCCCCAAAGGAATACATTGTGCAATCTAGCGTTACTATAATGAGACAGATCTAATTAAAGGCATAAAAATCCTATTTGCGGGCAAATATTCCCTTTACAGTCACCTGCTTATAAGACCCTCCGGACTTTGCCAGATTCGAAACATTTTTTTTTTTTTTTTTTGGCTTAACGAAATTACTACATGTTTTACCTTGTGTTTCTGAAAACAAAATTTGGATACCTATTTTTTTCCCGAGATATTTAAACGAAAGGATTTTATCTTTCTCTTTCTCACCGGAAGCTACCTGTCAACAGATCGTTAGTATCACCCGTAACTGCGCAGCATGCGGCTTGCGCGTCAACCATGCAAAACAATAAAGTACAAATTTTAGCCGCGCGACGGATAACGCATGACTAATAGCAGATCTGCAAGAATAACGAAATGCCGCAAGAAATCTCTTCTTGTGTGTCTTCGTGAACGCTTTTTTACGTTTAGAATGAGTTTGTCGTTTGCTTGACCTTATTCCGAATTCGAACTGTGGTTGCAAAAGGTTTAATTGGTGTTGAGTGGTGAGTGCAACTGTGACACGAAAATAGATGTTGCGAAACTTACACGAACGAAGCGTTGATGTCCGTAGTTATATACGACGGTCTTTTGTGCTGCGTGTTTCAATTACCTACAAGATGCCTGGAAAGTCTCTATGTGAAAGCACTAACTGCGGTGCTTTGACAGATTGCTGACAGATGAGGCGATTATGTAAACAGATTTTCCGGCTCCCCGGTCAGAATCTTTAAAAATGTGTTTTTCTCGGTGTTTTTAAAACGCAGAAAAGTGTTTCTTTCGGAAACCTGCAATTCAATGGATTTTAATCGATTGGCTTGAAACTTGGCAAATATATGAATCAATATCAAAGCTACAAAAGGTGTCTCCGATTTTAATTCTTTTTTTTTGTTCGGAAGATATGTCCGCTTTTGTTTTGCGCGTAGCGTAAATGCAGGATAAATGCATTACGTTCAAGTCCCTTTTCTCACTCTTCCTGCTGGATAATAGGCGGCAGGTTGATAATCAGGTTTTGAAACTGACCAATGTCAAGTTTCTGGATGTGGTGCTGTCGTTTCCCTCAATCTGCGATATGGTGCTGCAGAATGTCTGGGGCAACTGCGCTGGGAGGTCACTATCTCATAACCATCGAATCTATGCCAGTGAGAGTCTATGTAAATGATTGTTTTCCCAGACGAGTAAAATATGGTATGCATCTCATTGACCCAGGAAAATTCTCCTATAATCTTTCAAAGTAATAAATTTTTCTGCTCAAGATTTGAAAAATCATTGAATGGCCAGCTAAAGCCAACGCTGATTCACGATATACTGCGTGCTGCGACTACTGGAGATGAAAGCCACCAGCGTGTATTTCTTATCCACATAAATCCCTTCCATTCCCAAGCACACATCCAGTTTTAACACCTTGTGCTTTACAATTATTAATGTTGCACGTGAACCTTCTGCAGAGCTTTGGAGAAACGGTTGCAGTACGTCGTAGGAGGCATACACTGGTTTATCTCAAGAAGCAGCGAGGCTAAACGATTTCGTATTGACATATCAATACACAAGCAAATCTGGTGTCTATAAAACGAAGACCTAAGACCTAAGACTTATAAAACAAAGACCTATAAAACGAAAACCCCCTCCCCTACGTTACATGTAACCCCAAATCAGGTGTCTATAAGCGACGACCTAAGACCTAAGATTTATAAAACAAAGTTGGGAATTAGATCATTCACACTTCGAAGATTCATTTAAAAATTGGTTATTTTTTGCATACAGTTCTCCTTTAAAGCTCAATACAGGATCGACTGCATGTATTTGGACAAGAAAAACCGACCTATAAAACGAAGACATAAAACAAAGACCTATGAAACGAAGACCCCCCTCATTCTGATTGTACGTCGAACTTAAAGTTCAATAAACCGACCTATAAAACGAAGACCTTGTGGGGTGGGGGAGAGAACGGAAGTCAAAACACGTTCTAATTTTGTCGGAGATTAGACCAACCCCGCAACAACGATGACTTCGCGCCACAACCACCAAAAAACGAGTCAATAAACAAGTTTCTCGTCAAATCTTCCGTGTGGTTTGTTAGTTGTACCTTGCGAAACGGAATAAGAGGAAACTAAAAGGCAGTTCACACAGTTCCTGCTTAACACAGAGGACACAAAATGTATCTAGCGACACATCCCCACCCTTCCTACTCCGCCCCTAGTTGACGTCAGCCAAGCGTGAAAGTAATTTTTTTGTGCGGGAAATCGTGGTCGCCAAGTTTCACATGGCATTAGCAGGAAAATTGTTATTTCCAAAGCCAGAACGCTTTCTAGTTTAACGATTCGACACTCAAGTACAATAAAGCTTAAAATAATTGTGCGGTTTTCCTGACATTCTTTAATAAGGCTGTGATCATTGGCTGCTCAAAACATCAATACGTGCTGGTGTCCGGAAAACGTCACCCATGTGTGACGGCGTTAGTCTTCCATGTGACAACTTTTTCAGTCTCGCCTCGCGCTTGTGTAGTTGACTTGGACTTGACGGACTATGCGAACCGATAGTGAATGTAACCATGGCCAAAAAGCTTCCACTGTTTGACAGAAGACAGTCAGCCGATTCATCCGTAGCCGGATTACCCGAATTTAACTGGGATGAGCTTTTGGAAAAAGAGGAGATAGGAAGAGGAAGCCTTGGTTCTGTTTTGAGTGCGAAACGACGGAACGGTGAAGTCGTCGTCGTCAAAAAGTTAATTCGCGAGCATGAACGCGAGAAACATCTGTTTCTGAAAGAAGTTCGAATTTTAAATCAGATATGCAATGAGCACATCGTCCAGCTGAGGGGCGTCCGCAGCGATCCTGTGGCTATGATGTTGGAATATTTATGCTTTGATTTAAGTCCTTTCGGCATCAACCGCCGCGTGCATTCTCTTCAGGATTTCCTGGACTTTACCTCTTCTGAGGATGATTACGCAGTCGGTTTCCCGGGGTTGCACGTGAAGATAGCAAAGGACGTTGCCGAAGGCCTTAAGTACCTGCACGGGAAGGATATTGTACACCGAGACTTAAAGCAATCGCAGCTGAACTTGGAGGCAATGGAAATGGTATATTGGAAGTTTTCCATCAAAATGACGCCCCCACCACGTATCAATTGTGCTCCTGGATATGGAAACGCTTGCAGCACAGAAGCGTCAACGCCGAAACTGTACAATCGTTCCTGGTTTTACAGCCAGGGTACGTCTCGATCACATCAATGCCCATTACCCCTACCCCTCATACACTGGAAAATTCTACCCTGATAGTATGAAAATATGGCTAGTAAAGGTTTTACACGTAAGCTACACACAAGTTTCACATGATTTACATTATGTATAAATTCTTTTTACATGCTCTACCCATTTATTTACACATTGCGTAAATGGGTAGACAGCGTGTAGATTCCAATTTACAACAAGCAAAAAGTGGGATTATTTACATACATTTTACCCAGTTTTACACAGTATGTAACAGGGTAGAATTTTCCAGTGATAGGTTAGCATAGCGTTCTAAGTTGTGCGTATTCAATTTCGGTGGCGTTTGGCGTATTTATTGTATTAGGATATTAAATAATTGTACCGCAACTCACTTATAACTAAAGATGAGCTAAATTAGTTACACGAACAGAAAAACGTTCATCTGAATACTATTCACATTGCAGATCTCCCTTGAAACGCAGGTACGTGAATGACGATGGCTCTCCTCACCCAGGCGTTAGCAAGAAGCTGAGGCAGAGTGAACCAGGACAGGTCAGCAGAAGTTTGTTTTAATTTTGACATCAATGAATATTGCTCTTGCGAGAGGTGCCTTGCTACGGTCCGAAATCTTTTATATTGATTAGAGCTTTTATATTGAGTAGATCAGTCAGGACTTATATTGGCCCAATTTATACCACTAGAAGACGTCTACAACGTCGATAAGGGCGTCTAGTCTACATACGGGACGTCAAAACGCGAAGATCAAAGCTGAACGCGCGCATTAAAAATAAGAAAGATGAAAGCAAGAAAAACGAGAAATAAAAAGTTTAAAGTTTTGCGCAAGTTTCGCGGCAAGGGCGTCTCGTCTTACTTGACGGCTCAGACGTCGTAGACGGCTAAGACCTCTGTTAAGGGCGTCGATTGAACGCCCTTAGAAAACGATGTAGCTTGCGATCAGGCCCTTCTTTCCCTCCCCGGTGGCAAAAAATATAAATGGCCGTTTATATTTTTCGCCACTGGGGAGGGAAAGGAGAGCCTGATCGCAAGCTACATCACTTTTCGATTTATAATTCGACGACCTGTTGACAGGTAGTTTCCAGGTAGCAAAAATGGACCTTCTTTTTCTTAAATATCTCGAGATCTGATCTTTTTCAGTTTAAACACCAACCAAATTCAGAATGAACATCGATCTTGTTAAGTTTTAACACCGATCAAATTCAGAATGAACACCGATCTTTTTCAGTTTACTGAAACACCGACCAAATTCAGAATGAACATCAATCTTAGTTTAAACACTGACCAAATTCAGAATGAACACCGATCTTGTTAAGTTTAAACACTGACCAAATTCAGAATGAACACCGATCTTGCTAAGTTTAAACACTGACCAAATTCAGAATGAACACCAATCTTGTTCAGTTTAAACACCTATCTTGTTAAGTTTAAACACTGACCAAATTCAGAATGAACATCAATCTTGTTAAGTTTAAACACTGATCAAATTCAGAATGAACATCAATCTTAGTTTAAACCGTGACTGACCAAATTCAGAATGAACACCGATCTTGTTAAGTTTAAACACTGACCAAATTCAGAATGAACACCGATCTTGCTAAGTTTAAACACTGATAAAATTCAGAATGAACACCGATCTTGTTAAGTTTAAACACCTATCTTGTTAAGTTTAAACACTGACCAAATTCAGAATGAACATCAATCTTGTTAAGTTTAAACACTGATCAAATTCAGAATGAACAACGATCTTGTTAAGTTTAAACACTGATCAAATTCAGAATGAACATCAATCTTGTTAAGTTTAAACACCGACCAAATTCAGAATGCGGAACACCAATCTTGTTCACAGTTTAAACACCTATCTTGTTAAGTTTAAACACTGACCAAATTCAGAATGAACATCAATCTTGTTAAATTTAAACACTGATCAAATTCAGAATGAACACCGATCTTGTTAAGTTTAAACACTGATCAAATTCAGAATGAACATCAATCTTGTTAAGTTTAAACACTGACCAAATTCAGAATGAACACCGATCTTCTTAAGTTTAAACACTGACCAAATTCAGAATGAACACCTATCTTGTTAAGTTTAAACACTGATCAAATTCAGAATGAACACTGATCTTGTTAAGTTTAAACACTGACCAAATTCAGAATGAACAACGATCTTTTTCAGTTTAAACACTGACCAAATTCAGAATGAACACCGATCTTTTTCAGTTTAAACACCTATCTTGTTAAGTTTAAACACTGATCAAATTCAGAATGAACACCGCGATCTTTTTCAGTTTAAACACTGATCAAATTCAGAACTAACACCGGAATCAAATTTAGAGTATATTTATTTTGATTATTAATTTAAAGTATAGTTGTAAAAGAAGATGTTTTACAACAGAATGTTATTATTCAGGTGCGTAAAATTGAGCCAATAACGAAGCAAAATAGACCTGCTGTTCGGCGATACTTTGAGTTTAAATAAAATCTCGTGACAGTAGGGTGCTGACTTGACACAATACTGACCCGTACAACAAATTACCACCGGTGGTTGTCTATATGAACTTTAAAATAAAACTTGTCTGTTGTCTCTTCTGAACTTGTGTATATTTTAGCTAAAACATCGCATTTACTTTCGACACCGGTGTTTGTTCCAACGCGTTTCAAGTACGGAACTAAACACCGGTGTATGTCCTGAACCTAAAGTACGCGGTGCGTTTTCTGTACAACAAGTACACTAGACGCTGGGCTGGCTTAGACCTACCATGATCCTGTTTTCCGAATGTAACGGCTAACCAAACGTAGCGTCCCTTTGGCCTGTTAAATCCAAAAGTAATGGGGCCGTTACTTTTGGAATTTACTGCATCTTGTGTTGACTGCTTACGTAAATAAAGGCGTGACAAAACAATTCCTGTCATGTCCTGTGCGGAATGGGCAACTAAACGCGTGACATAGCAGTTCCTGTGCGAAGTACGCAACTTAAAGCGTTGCAGTGCCTGTCCTGTCCTGTAATGTGCGGAATAGTACATAAATCCGAACACATCAAATTGGCTTAGACGCGACAAAGCACTAAAAGGAAACTACGGTGAGATTCGTAATTTGCCTTCTTTTCTGTAAGCTGTGTTTTCACTGTGCTAAAGCCTTCGTATAGCTGACGGTTTTTTTGTAATGCGAGTCAAACACACGTTCGGACGCAACGACGCCATTTTGCATTTCGAAAGAGGGGAGACTGTGCTGGAACCGCTGCAAAGAAGTAGTTTTGTACTCAGTGAATCAGCAGATTTTTGCTAAAGCGGCCCTTGCCTACAATTCTTTCTTGCAGGTTATAATTTGCTTTAGTTCCACAAATAGTTTCGAAAATGGCGCAGTTCCCGGAAATTAAAGTTTTACTTTGCCATCATGACCAGCTTCGATGGGAGAGCTTGCCGTTTATTGTTGGGCCACCATGCAGTCCTGGATGTACAGTATAGTGCTGACGCGTGGTGTCACTGGAGTAGTGTTCAAGAAGAAGCAACCATTTTCAAAGCCGAGGGAACTCCGGACCGATTCAGTCTTGAAATCTATAAGTCTTTTAAGAACCGGGAAGGAGGCATCACCGTGGGCCGACCAACTTGAGTGTACAACGCTAGCAATACCTGCTTCAACTACACGTCAGTCAAGAACGAAGCCACGGAGTTCAAGCTGGTTTCAGTTGACCACGGTTACATCCTGGAGATCCTTTCAAGCTACAAGAACCGTGCCTATGGCACAGATGTAGGCCAAACGACTTGGATGTACAACAAAAACCGTCCACACCTAGACGGCGTTGGTGCATTTGGCTACACGAGTGTTCAACGAGAGGCTACGGTCCTTTCTATCACAAAATGATGCAATATAATCTCAAAGTGCCATTTTTACAATGTCATGACACTGTATGGCTACGTTTTTCTTTCTTTTTTTTTTCACTCTGTAGGCTCCATTTGTGAGCGTGAGTGGCGAAGTTTCGAAGCCAGTCAAACCTACGAGGTTGGCAAAGAAAAAGCTCAAGCAAACACGGAAACCCAGAAATGGTCATTGAGCCTTCCTTCGAAAGTTCCTGCACACACTAGCATGAAAATCATTGCCTCGGTAAACTCCGGTTCTCTGACCGTGCCTTTCACCTTTCACTGCAACGCTTCAACAGGGTGAGAAAAGATGGCAGGAGACAGGAGTGTACAATAGCGTGCAATGCTTTAATCTGGTCATTGAAAGCACCCCCAAGAAAGTCTACACTGTTTGAAGTCAAAATACGTTTTTTTGGCCGTCCGGTCACCTTGCTATTGAGTCAGCTGCCATTGCACAAAACCGTTTCGTAGTAAATTGTAATGCTCGTAGTTGTAATCGTAATTTTGTAGTAAATTGTAATGCTCGTAAGACTTTGCCATGAAACTCGATACTATAGGCATCGATACTAAACTGTAAGGTAGTTCAAGGCATTCTCTATTCACGTTATGCACAAGAAAAGCGTCAGGTTTTAATGAGAAATTTTACCTCAAATTATGAGAAACTAGATGACTTACCAACAGAATAAAATTAAAAGAATAGAATTGTTTTTGCGCCTAAGCATTTTACAAACATTTGATGCACCAGCCACCCTAACATTAATGATTTTGCAGTTGATTTTTGGTTTTTGTAATTCTGTTGAAGGTAAAATTCTCGAATACCATAAAAGATCCATTAATGCCCCCTCTCTATTAAGTCCCCCTAAAGCCTCAAATTTCGAATAAGCCCCCCTCCCCAGGGAGCACGTACAGCGATTACAAACATATTTTCGGGTAAACAACTAAATAAAACCACAATGACATTAGGACGGAAAAGGATGGAAAGAATTTCCGCGGCATAGGTGACTGCAAAGGCCCCGAAGGTGTCTGTGCATCATTATGTCGTGCAAACACTTGGCAGCTCGTTCAAAACGCGCCGGTAAAGCGGACCGACAGGCACGTTCGTAACATACCCGGCGTTGAGCCTTTCCTGTAGTTTGAGCTGCACACGCAAATGCTTCGCTGGCCTTTCTTGTGAACTATGCTCCTAAAGGCCTATTGTAATCCTAAGTCCAAAGATCAAGTTTGAGCTCTTCCGTTTGCAAGTACAAGTTCCGCGCTCCAGGATAGCTGAAATATTATTCTCTATAATAATTGCTCGCGGGGGCCTGGGCCAATTTTTATTTTTCTTTATTTTTCTTTATTTATTTTTTCTTTTTTTGTCGGTCGAGAATCAGCACTCGGTGATTGGTTCATATTATCACGTGCTAAGCGATGACGTAATTGACTTCGCTAAACAACTCGAGATGTGGCCAGTGAGTTGCTCGTTACTTGTGTGTAAAAGTTAACTGCATCCCATCCAAACTCAACACCATTTGGCCCTGTGGAATATGCACGGATAAACTGGATTTTCGGGAACGATTTTGGCTCGCTTTCACCGCGGAAGCTTTGAGAATAGCCGTAAACAAATGTTTGATGGATACCGCTGAGGGATTGCAAATATCTCTGTCGCCGATAAATATTTAGTCCCGACGAAACTTTCTGTGGCAACACGTAATACTTTTGGTAAGATAACAGGGCGAAAACAGAAACCAAAGCTACGGTGAGCTTTAGCCGTAAAACAATGACGCTTTATGCTTTACTCTGTACATGACATCTGTTGCCTTATAAAACTCTTTTGCGTATCGTACATTGCCTGTTGAAGTGTTTCTTTCATTCGGTCATGTATCCTTTGTTTCGCAATGGTCATTGAATACCAGAAATGAAAAATACACCGAAATAATTCTGAGGATTGAGTTTGCAGTCACAAATGGACTGAACACACTGTGAACAAAACCACAATAATATTGTAAACATCTGTCGTGTGACATTCCTCGCTTTCAATTTTATATTTGTTACAGAGCACGAATACTCGAAAGCCTGATAGAAGAAACGTATTGAGTTAATAAAAGAAAACACATAAGTAGTGAAGCGAAGGCTGGATTAATCGTGGCTTCTGATTAGAAATAAGAGTCAAAGTCAAACTAGACTAGGGAGGGTGGGAGGGAAAAAAATTTTGTACTGCCATAATCTCTTCAGCAGCAAGGCTTGCACAATATGAACTATATCACGATTAATGGCTTTTATATCTAGACAGGTGCTCAATAGGTAGCTTGAACTAGCCAATGCTTATGGCTGTACTAAATTAGACCTATGGCTATGTTTAAAACTTGGAACCGGGAACCCGGGAACCGGGAACGGGGAACCGGGAAGCCGGGAACCTGGGAACCGGGAACCGGGAACTGGGAACGGGGAACCGGGAACCTGGGAACCGGGAATCGCGAACTGGGAACTGGGAACCGGAATCTGGAAAGGGAAACGCAAAAATTGGGAAGTTAATCAGAACAAAACCAAATTACTGGATTTTTGAAGATTTTTTCTCGGTTTTCGCCTGATAAAGAAACCTATAATTTGTCTGATTTATCCGCTAGTTACAGATGTTAATGGGTAAAATGGTTTAAAAAGCCGCCCCCACACGAAAAGAGGATATCTGTTGGCCAGCGTCATTGTTGCTAACTTCTATGGAAAATGAGGAGTTTTATGTAATTCTTTCAATTTATGTAATCCTTTCTTTCAATTGACAGTCATAGCTTTTAACTCGAAATCTTATCAACAAACCATTTAGCATGTAATAGAGAGTTTACCTTTTGGTCGAGGGTCTATGTCGAAAGTTGAGGGTAACATGTCGATGGTTGAAAAGAGATTCTTTAATTTTTTTCCCGACAAAAGAAGAGAAATGAAATGAAGCAAAACTCTGAGTCGCAGCTATCAGTGAAAACAGGAACAGATTGATCTAATTAGCTACTTATACTAACATGTACCGATTATCAAACGTGTTGACGGGTACGCTCTGCCAAAATTGTTCATATTCGCATTTTAGAAATGTCCGTATTCCCAAATTTATCAAATTTGCAGTCCAGATGATAATCTGCCATTGTTTAGCAAACGAACTCATCATATTACTATCCAAAAGAGTGTATTCTTCATCTGATTAGAGACTACTGCAATTATGTACTTGGGTGGTAACACTAAAGAGTCCCAGCTGGATGTAATTACACATCTCTGTTGTCAACATATTTATTTTAGATTTCGGGAGCCCGCCTACAAATCCGACACAGTAGTTCGTTTGATCATGAACACGGTAGTTAATTATTCTGTGTGTTTAACTTCGGAATGGAAGATTAGTACTTCAAACTCAGGTACTGGTGAAACATGACTCACCAAACATCTGGATCAGATAATAGCCGACAGGCAGGCGCCTGTTGTGTAATAGCTGTCTCATACGTGAACTACTGCGAATAGTCTGACTTAGAGGGAGTTACGTTTCTCCAGTGATCATAAAAGGTTATGGGATCGTTATGAGTATCCTTACATGTTAGACCAGCGAGAAAACTTAGGCCTTAAGACTGGAATGTCCGGCCGGACAGAAATATGAGGGACGTTTCAGTTTGAGACACTGGCAGTTACCCAATCAATCCAAGAATCTAAGACTTAAACAAAGTCCGCAACAAAGCGAAGCTGTTTTTAAAAGGATAAGTGATGATGAGATTTAAGATGAGAGATAAGTGATGACGAGATTTTTCAACACTCCGCATTTCCCATAAGAATTACATAAGACTCCTCATTTTCCATAAAAGGTACGTATGTTGTGTAATATGGAAAATTATAGGCTGCTTTGTTTCTCGCGCACGGAGTTTGAATCATACATAAAAGGCTGATCTCCTCACCTTGAAGATGTCGTCCCCCTTTCGTGATCCACCTCACTGTCTCTAAGGATTAAGGATATCTTCAGTGAGTAAAAGTATACTGTGGACGACTCAAAAGGATGAATATTTCTTAGCTTACCCTTCAGTTTGCTCCGACATTGTGCACCATGCGATGATGAAACGAAAGAGCGGTCACTGGCTTCTAATGCACCCATTAATCACGTGATTTGGCTGTCAGTAGGCGAAAATCTAACCTGATTGGCCAGCTGGCAACAATGACGCTGGCCAACAGATATTCTCTTTTCGTGTGGGGGCGGGTTTTTAAACCATTTTACCCATTAACATCTGTAACTAGCGGATAAATCTGACAAATCATAGATTTCTTTATCAGGCGAAAACCGATAAAAAATCTTCAAAAATCCGGTAATTTGTTTTTTTTCTGATTAAATTTCCCCTTTCCAGATTCCAGTTCCCAGTTCCCCGTTCCCGGTTCCCGGTTCCCAGGTTCCCGGTTCCCGGTTCCCGGTTCCCAGGTTCCCGGTTCCCGGTCCCGGTTCCCAGGTTCCCGGTTCCCCGTTCCCGGTTCCCGGTTCCCGGGTTCCCGGTTCCAGGTTTTAAACATAGCCTTCACAGATTGCCAATGTAAAGGCCACTTCACACTGGGCGCGTCGCGACACGCTGTAACTGCATGCGACAACGCGGCAAAATTAGATCCCGGTAATTCCTTCAATCCGATTCACACCGGACGCGGCGCGACATACTATGTCTTAAGGCACGCAAGCCAGACAAGAATAGGATAAAGGAATAGCGATAAGGAACGACCTTTGGACACGCACGCAAACTTGACCCGTGTCTTGCTGGCTCGGGTTTCATTAACTACATTTTACTGTGCCCGTGAGGGAAAGTAAAATTGGCATATTGACTTGTCGAGAATAAAGGAATCGCTGAGAACTGCAACTTTGTGTACCCTTTGTGTACCCAGCTGCAAGGCTTCGTGAGTACCTTGGACCAACCGAAAGTTTTCAAAAAAAAAAAAAAAAAGAAAAAAGAATTTGCCCGAATTTAATTTTTCTACCCCTCCCCACAAAATGTACTACTACTAACAGGTAGCGAACGTTTTCAACAAGCGTACCAAGTAAGGCTGCTATGAAATGTACTGTGACGATTGTTCAGCTGCTTTTATAGTGTAACGCTTGCCGAGGGCACGGAGTAGAATAAACTCACAGGTCACTAACAAAACACTTTAATCAAACGATCTGAACGCTACGAGCGACTCAGCAATCTTTGTCTCAAGTCTAAAGGCCGTTTCACACTGGACGCGTCGCGACACGCTGTAACTGCATGCGACAACGCGACAAAATTAGATCATTTTCACGGCAACAGAAATAGTGTCTGAAATACAGTACCCAAGGGATTAAAATTATGGCGCGTTTTTCGTGTCAAAATTCAAACACGCAATCCTTCAGTTCAATCATTCAATCCTTCAGTTCAATCATTCAATCCTTCAGTTCAATCATTCAATCCTTTCAGTTCAATCATTCAATCCTTCAGTTCAATCATTCAATCCTTCAGTTCAATCATTCAATCCTTCAGTTTAATCATTCAATCCTTCAGTTCAATCATTCAATCCTTCAGTTCAATCATTCAATCCTTCAATTCAAACATGCAATCCTTCAATTCAAACATGCAATCCTTCAACTCAAACATTCGATACTGCGTTTCAAACCTGCAATCCTTTAATTCAAACTTTCAATCGTTTGTCTATTCCGCCATCGTTCGTCTATTTCGCCATCGTTCGTCGTCTCTGTCATCGCTCGTGATCTTTACAACCGCACGTCATCGCTCATTGGTTCGTCTGAACCTGGGACTAGCGCGGCCAGCCTCAAGTCCGTGACTGCGCTGTCAGTAAAGTCGCGACACGAGAAGAGTTATATTACACCAACTGATGGACCAAATTTAGAAGACATAACTACCATAACACTATCTGTTTCATAAAACAATATTGAATTCATAAGTTGTGCATTTGTTTCACCTCATCATCAGAAACAGTGTCTGGTGTCAGGTCCAGATCTTTTTGGAGAGGCCTAACAAAATAGTTTCCCCTGACCAACCAGTTCCTTGAGTCTGATGACAGTGTAAGGTGGATTGAGGGGATGTAACTGGCGAGTTGAACCTCAATAGAGGAGGGTGTAACCCCCTGCTGACTCCAGTTTTGGGAAGGCCTCTTTTAACTTCTGATCAAAAGCAAGGCAGGCGTCATCCAGGGACAATGTAAGGCGCTTCTCCCCCAATGAGGCCGCTTTCAGTGAACGATATTCCTGATTGGAGGGCATTCTGTCTGTATATGTATTGGCCAGACACACAAATTTCCTTGTCCATGTGGGAGCCTGCTTTGGCTTCTTATTGGAAGTCCACCTTTCTTCTCTTTTGCGCTTTGGCCCTGATGCGTTAAAACCAAAAAGTCTCCGATGCTCCTGATACATCCCCGGTACGTCACGATTCGAAGGTCCAGGCAGAGACACGGTATCGCGAGGAGCTGATGCTGGAGGAGCTGGAGGCAAAGCTGTGGCAGGATTTGCAGGACGTGTAGAGGATTGAGAGGGAGGAGGTACCTGAGAAGGCACTGCCATAGAAGTGCACAGCCTGGAAACCTCTTCCAGGAGTTCTCGACATTTCTCTAGAGACATTGTTTCGGCTGGAAGTGCGAAAAATAATTGCCAATACTAACACCAAATGCCTTTGTTCGATTGCACAATGACTAGACCGTCTCTGAATTTTTCACTTGCAAAAGACAGCGAAGAGCAGACAGAATTTCTTACAGCAGCTAGAGGAATGCTTACCTTTTCCCGGAGAAACTATAACTGCGAAAAACTCGGTGTATATAACTCTCCTCGTGTCGCGACTTTACTGACAGCGCAGTCACGGACTTGAGGAGGATTGAATGATTGAACTGAAGGATTGCGTGTTTGAATTTTGACACGAAAAACGCGCCATATAAAATGCGGGGATGTGTAATGCGTTTGATGACAGCTTTTTAGATTATTAGATTATTTTTAGATCAGCTTATTGCGTTTATCATTCCCTGTTGTTATAAAAGTAGCTCTAGTTCACTCAGTGATCATCAGCTGTGTGAAGCTCTACTACGTTGGACAAGTCAAATCAAGATCAAGTCTATCTCTAGCTATATTTCCAAGGTATGATTCTCGTATAGTTACAGGTTTAACTTTTAGTGCGCATCACAAATGCCGAGATACCTTTCAAAGGAAAAAAAACAAAATCGTCCGCTTTTCTTCCACGAAGCACTCTGGCTACCGTAACTTTTGACGAATAAATTTTCCCGGCCAAGTAGGGCCATCTTCGATTTTCAGCTCGCAGCCCGGGAGCGCTGTTTCAATGAAAAAACAGACAACCTGATCACCGATTACGAAAACAGACAGGACGTTGTTCTTTCGGACAGCTTCAGAGAGTTTTAAAATGTGCGTGCGTACTGATGCGCTTCTGATGTATCGCTCATGCAGCTAATTGTGCCTCGTGTAAAATACGTTTGCAAATATTGTTGTGAAATACCGTAAGGAATGGGCAACTGTAATTGAATTTCAGCGATTTAGCGTTTACCAAAGGTTTACAATGAAAGTTCTTGCCACATTTTATTGTTTCTAAAAGACATAACTCAAGCCCGTGTCCTTTTTTTAGTGTAGCTATAGTTTTGTCGTTGCATGACCGACCCAGTCACATGCTGCGCGACTGTGGATGATTAGTGACCTGTTGATAGTTCTGGCGAGAAATAGAATGATCAGATTGTTTCTTTTAAATTTATCTGGAAAAAAAAATTATATTCACATAATTTTTTTAGAAACCCTAGGTAAGATATATAACAATTTTATTAAAACAAAAAAGATTTTTTTCGAATCTGACCAAGTTCAAAATGATATCCTGATACCTTAAAGGAATGTCAAGTTATGCAGTCTGCCACACCCACATATTTTGGGTTACGCAAGATGTTTGTCTGAACATAACAAAATATTTCACTGTTCCATTTGTACAAAAAGTAAAAGATCGTTTAATTGGCTCTTTTGTAAAATTTCGCCAAATTTTTGGCCCCACACTGTGGGAGATTTGTCCCATGGGGTGGGGAATAGTCGATTATTGCAGCAAAGAAAACCCATGTCCCCACCATTCCCCGAGGTTGTGGTGGGGGAGCGGGGGGCAGGGTGCTGGGGGTTACAACTGACTGGTGCATAAGAATGCCCACTGCTTTGGCGAGACATATTCACCAACGAGAGCTGCTGCGAAAAAAAACCCTTCAGACTTTTTGGCTTGCAGCGACGTCCGCTCCAGTCATGTTTCACTGATTGAAGTTGTATAAGCATTAATAGATAAGCATTTAAGTAAATTTCGGACTGGGGGAAGGTTCCAAGTTGTAGTCAACGTTTTTGTCGTAAAACATAATTTCTTACTTCTTTTACTGTTATTATTATTATATATATATATATATTTTTTTTTCGAAAAGAAGTACAGTGATTGCACACAGTGTCTGACAATTCAAGGACATGTCATCGCATTAGTCTTTGTTCGGGTGATTACTTCCAAGGCTGAATTGGTTCACACACGTCTGCTGAAATATTTGGAGCGGTAATGGTTTTGGTAATTACTGCGCTTGATACACAGTACCACAATAGTTTAAAATCAACAATGAGCTAGATATGGACCGATTTAAGTTGCAAGACCTGTACGTTATATTAGGGAAAGTTATGCGTGGCAGGTTCGTTGCGGCCTCAGGTCTGGATTAGAAACGTCTGGAGAGAAAGGACATTGAAAAGTTGTATTTGCTAGCCGTCAAGTGTGAGATTTCCTTTGTCGTTTGGTCCCTCGTGGGCTCTCAAGGCAATGCCAGAAAACGTAACACTACAGTATTTTAAATGGGTTTGCACTCTAGCGCGGTTGTTTCAGCAGTTCTTGTAGATTAATGTCTCGCCAAAACAGCAGACATTCTTTACCTGTCTGAAAGTAACTTATGTCATTAGTTAATGGTTAATGTTGTTCTCTTGAGATTACTTAGTTATCACGTTTTGTATTTATATACATTGCAAAGTAGTTTAGTTTGTTAAGCTTTACTTACTTATTTTTACTAGATTAGTTAGTTAACTATCTTTGTCTTTGTCATTTGTATTTTATTTAGTTGCTTTCACCCTTTTTTTCTTTGCATCGAGCGTTTTATTAAATTCCTATTTTGGACTGAATAATTTTGTCGTTGTTTCCATAACAACACGAGCCTCGACCCGGTCACAGTAGCTGGCGGGTTTACTGTAATGCGGGTGAAATACACTTTCGGACGCTTCGACGCCATTTTGCATTTCGAAACTGAATATAGACTGTTCTGGAACCGCTGTAAAGAAGTAATTTTATACTTTACCAATCAGCAGATTTTTGCTAAAGCGGTCTATGGTCATTGTATGTTTTTCTCCTGCAGGTTATTTGCTCTAGTTGCACAAATAGTTTTGAAATGGTGCAGTTCCCGGAAACGTTTTACTTTGCCATCATGACCAGCTACGATTGGAGAGCTCGCGGTTCATTGTTGGGCCACCAGTCCTGGATGTATAGTAGTCCTGACGTGGTGTCACTGGAGTAGTTATGAAGAAGAAGCAACCATTTTCAAAGCCGAGGGAACTCCCGACCGATTCAGTCTTGAAATCTATAAGTCTTTTAAGAACCGGCAAGGAGGCATCACCGTGGGCCGACCAACTTGGGTGTACAACGCTAGCAATACCTGCTTCAGCTACACGTCAGTCAAGAACGAAGCCACGGAGTTCAAGCTGATCTCAGTCGACCACGGTTACATCCTGGAGATCCTTTCAAGCTACAAGAACCGTGCCTATGGCACACATGTACACCACACGACTTGGATGTACAACGAAAAGTACCCAGACTTAGACGGCGTTGGTGCATTTGGCTACACGAATGTTCAACGAGAGGCCACGGTCTTTTCTATCCGCCCAAGCAAAGATGCAGATGGAAACCCTCCTAGCATTGTTGATTTAAAGTTCGATATGGAAAGCAAGGCAATTCACCAGAAGCCCTACCAGCTGTTAAGCGCAACCTGCAGAAACAAGGGCGACACACCAATCGAACCCACTTGGACTACTGGAAACACCAAGGAGACCAGGAAGACACGATCGTTCAAGTGGAATTCCAGCAGCACGCTCGCATTTGGTGCCAAATTCAGCGTCAGTGTTGAGGTAACAAAACTATTTGCTACTTTATTTCATTTTAAGACATTACACGCACTTATGGTGTGACGGCACGTTAATGCTAACAAAATTCAAAAGTTGTACTATCGTTCAAGTGGAATTCCAGCAACACGCTCACATTTGGTACCAAATTCAGCGTCAGTGTTGAGGTAACAAAACTATTTGCTACTTTATTTCATTATTAGGACATTACACGCATACACTTTGAAGCATTATCGGGTAATCTGTCCAAAAAATTACGCCGATTTTAGTAGCTTTTGTCCAAATATTAATTTTTATTTGACGTTTGTTTTTTATTAGTGATGAAAAGCTCAGTTTTTTGCTGACCCACAACCTAGAAATTAAAACAATAAAGTTAGCAAGGACGTTATAGAAAAATTAAAAGTCTGTTACACAGGGTTGTAGACGACATTTTAAAACTGACGCAGGATTATGTCGATATACATGTACATTTCACAAAACGATGCATATAATCTCAAAGTGCCATTATTCCTAAATTTTTATGACACTGTATGGCTACGTTTTTAATTTTTAACCTCTTTTTTTTCACCCTGTAGGCTCCTCTTGTGAACGAGAGTGGCGAAGTAAGTTTTGAAGCCAGTCAAACCTACGAGGTCGGCAAAGAAAATGCTGAAGCAAACACGGAAACCCAGAAATGGCCATTGAACCTTCCTTCGAAAGTTCCTGCACACACTGAAATGAAAATGACGCCTCGGTAACCTCCGGTTCTCTGACCGTGCCTTTCACTGCAACGTTTCAACAGGGTGAGAAAACATGGCAGGAGACAGGAGTGTACGAAAGCGTGCAATGCTTTGATCTGCGCTGTCATTTTCAAGGAGTTGCTTTAACTCCAAAAATGGAGTTTAAAAAAAAGGTAAAAAGGAACTCCATCTTTTTGAGTTGTTTTAGCTCCAGCTAAACTTAGAGTTAGATTAACTCCACCAAGGAGTTAAAATGACTCCTTTATTAGAGTTGTTCTTCTAATGGACGTTTTCTCGTGCTGTAGAAGAATTGCTAGTCACCAAATCCAGTTTCTTTGGTTTCCAGTTTCTTGGTTTTCCGCCTTCTCCGAACGTGTTTGGTCGGGATATCCATGAACAAACGAAGCGAAAATCAAAAGCAAAACCACCACAAGCGCAATATGGTTCAAAGCATGATTCGAGACCAGCATCTTCAACTGTTTCTTAAAAGTGACAGACTGAAAATTTCGATTTTGACGACGAAAAACCCACCAAAATACGCATAAATGCCTGAACTATTCGAATCCGCGCGGGGATTTGATCTAGCACGCATGGCGCAAAAGATATGCCGCCGTAAAGCGGGGACAGTGGGCTCAGAAGCGGCCAAATAAGAGGATTAGTTAAGGAACGGAGTGACAATTTTAACTCTAAAAGTGACATAGGTTTTTTTCGGATTACAACCTCCAAAAGCACATCAAAATGAAGATAAAGTCTTCAAGTTTCAGGAACCGTGCGAGTATTTCGACATAACGGCAGAACTTTAAAAAAATAGATCAGTCATTTTTCTTATATTTGCGGGAGCGGAAATGGCGACGCGACAGGGGGCGCGGTCATTCGATACAGGGTATTTCTTCACAATTTGTTTGTCATGGTAAATTAATAATCAAAATAAATATACTCTAAATTTGATCCAGGTGTTAGTTCTGAATTTGATCGATGTTTAAACTTAACAAGATCGATCGGTGCTAGTTCTGAATTTGATCAGTGTTTAAACTGAACAAGAACGGTGTTCATTCTGAATTTGGTCGGTGTTAAAACTTAACAAGATCGGTGTTCATTTTGAATTTGATCAGTGTTTAAACTTAACAAGAACACTGAGTGTTGAACACTGAATTGTTTTTGCGCCTAAGCATTTTACAAACATTTGATGCACCAGTCCTCCTAACATTTATAATTTTGCAGTTCTTTTTGGTTTGCGTAATTCTGTTGAAGGTAAACATATCCTCAAATAATACTGGGACAAGGAAACACTGCCAGTTCGTATAGAATGTAGGCAGATTAGACTGACTATAATTACGATTGGAAAATATATCAGTTTGTTTAATTATGAATAAAGACAAATAGTTTTTTGTTTCTTCAAAATGTTCTTTTCAAATAGTTATTTTCCAGGATTCGCCTGAGCTCTGCTTATTCGGCAAGTACACTATAATTAAACAGTGTCATAACCCGGGGGAAGGGGGGAACTCCTATACAAGAAAAGGACGGGGATGCTTGTCGTACCGTTTAGGGGTCAAAAACTACGGTTTTGGTACCGCTTAGGGTGCTCAACATCAAACGCTGAAATTTTATATGTGACGTGGTACTGTTTAGGGGTCGGGTGTCAGTCGAATGAACTCTTTTTGTTTAAAAATAGCAAGAGATAAAGTGCTTAAAGATATCCTTTTTATAGCAGTAAGGCTTCAAAACTCTAAATTCTTTGGTACCTATTAGGACGTCCGTTTTAGTACCTCTTAGGGGTCAAAACGAAAATTCCCAACGAGCATCCCCGTCAATTTTATGTGACAGTCCCCCCGGGGGAGGCATAGCCGCTTTAATTGACATATTTTTAACTGATGAGTAACCAGATACGGCCAATTTTGATACTGTAATCGTTGGCCCATAAAAGTAAGGGCAACACACGCCATATAGCAAGCCAAAACAATTTCTTGGCCGGAATATGGGGAGGACTCGTGGGAAAAAATTAATCCGCCTGCGAACGTGATGAAGAAGCACTGAAGACACGACCGCATCGTGTGATGTCCAGATGCTATTCCCAGTCCTCGCCATAACCGAAATCCCAAGAGAGTACATTACACACTCCAACATAAGATAGACCTGGTTAAAGGCGTTTTAACGCAATAAGACTGAACACAATTTGGGCTTCAACAGTTTTTATTACAACTTTTGTTCCTTAACTTAATTAATTACACATACAGTACATATGCAAATAATGACTACCTGTACGATATTGGTAAATGTTCCAACTATAGGTACTGAACAAACATACGGGTTAATAAAAAGAAATTACAGACTGCAGGGTGCCGGGTGGGCAGGTAAGCTAAAGCAGCCGATCGCAAATTGCTGTGCCGATATGCAGACGCAACTGCCTTGTGATCGGAACTGGTATATTGACTTGCTTATATAACCTCCCATGAATCTGATACGACTGGTGCAACGGTAACTATTTTGCAACTATTCCATACAAGTATGATGTGCTGCTATCTTTAGTTCCACGAGGGGAAATGTTGCAATATAGACTGCAAACACGTGCCCTCCTCGTTTGACCTCATGTATTAAGGCTTACATCACATATCTGATGTTCGAAACAATCTTATTTGTGGAAAAATACTCCCTAAATTTAGAGCCATGATGGCTTTCTTGCAGGCAAAACCCTACAAAAATTGTAACTATGCCTTACTAATAACTATATTTTATCGGGTGCGTTTTAAATCATTTTCTGAAAGGAGGGAAACCGGAGAACCCGGAGGAAAACCCTCATCTTGTTTTGTTAAATACATCAACTACTTGTAAAAAAGGCTAGTTCCTGTCAAGTGCTTTAAAAGAGGTCTATTTATGTGCAGTCTAAATGTGTCTGCGCAGACGACGGGTAAACAAAACTCTTTTAAGTAATAATAATTGCACGTTTTTGATCGGCTTACAGCGCCTGTTTGCGCAGTTGACTGGTCAACTTGACAACTTTTTGTTTCTTCTTCTTCTTCTTCTCTCGTTTATTATTTAACCAAATATAATTTTTCTTTTCTTTTTAGTATGTTTTTAGTTAATACATAAAAGTGAATAACACGATCAAATATGTGTCATCAACACTTCCGTTCAAGAAAAACAGTTGCTCGCAAATTTCTTACTTAATAATCGAATATTCGACCCGTTGATTAGTTCTTCATTTGGAGTCGCTATCACCTGCGGCTGTAAAAAACCGTAAATGTTTGCCATATTCGAGTATAAACAAACCCTCATTAATATAAGGGAAATTTTCTTGTGGGATTGTTGCTGTTATTACTTAAACTTATTCCAGATGTCGGGTATTTTTAGTGAAAAGTAGGGACCTTATTCGGACTAAAATGCTAAAAAAGGCCTGCATTGCAGCGTTACGTACGGTCCTGACGAAACCGGATCGGACGTGACCAAATTTGGGCGAAGGGGACAGGTAAGAAAGGAACTTTTCACTCTCCTCTTCCCCACCCCCCTCCTCTTCGTCAAACTTTTGTCCGGATCAGCTGCAACTACTCACTCCTCGATGTCTTCGACGATCACAACCAACCTACTGAACATGTCTTCTAGTTTTAATACTGAACGAAACTGCGAAAGAAATTACTTTGTTTGCCCATCGTCTGAAGTAGTTATGTCATCGTACTAACAATGCAGGACCGATGGTTGGGGACTGAGTCTAGTATATATCCCCGTGCGGACCATCATGGCGGAACTAAGCAGATAAGGTACAGTTTAATTTTGTGGTAAACTAGCAGTGAACGTTGATTTCTTTGATATATACGGTTTCTACATTTGACCAAAGTCACTTAAAATGCAAGTGTTTAGTTTGGGACAATGAAGTTCGTTTTGGATGACTTTCGAAAGTACAGGATGAAATCGTGTGGTTGCTTTAACAGTTTTTGCGTTTGCTACGCTGGTGGAATTGTCCAAACGTGTTTGGCAACATTCCTGGCCCAATCATGAACAAATGCAAAACCCAAGTGCGATCTGCTGACGAAAGCAAGCACACGGGTGATGGCGCTCAATAATATTCCTCGCGCTGCTGATTGCATGTCCATCTTTTTCAAAGTACAGTGGCTTCTGATTGGTGGAAACACAGGCGGCCCAGGCTCGTAAGATTCTGAATTCAAATTAACACTAGTGTACCAGTTCGTACGGTCTCTTGAGTCCCCTGTGTCGATTTCAACAAGCTGCTACAGACTGACCGAAATCCTGGAGGGTAGAAACCTCAGCATAGTAGCAGTAGAGGCTTAAAATTGATGCAAGGGACTTAAGAGACTGCAACTAACAGGATGGTTTATCCAGGGGCCAATCGAATAAAACATTTACAAGTGTACTTTACAAGTTGGACAGATTTTCCCACTTCAATCCAATACCATGGCCCAATATTGTTGTTGTCGCATGCACTAGGGACCTGTATCTGTAATATTGTAGATACTCTGCTGGAGTATAGTCCATTTAGTGGTGTTAGAATAATGGTCCAACTTGTAAAATACATTTGTAAATATTTATTGAATTGGCCCCAGATCGTTACTTTTCCTCACATTTTCTTATAATTTTCTGTTGCACCAATAAAGTCGAACCCTGCCATTTCAAAGTCCCACGGGTTGTGACAAAGAAGTTCAAAGTAGCGGGGTTTAGAAATATCCAAGCTGGTCAAACTAGTCAAGCTATTAATCTAAAGGGATTCAGCTTGACTTCAAAATAATGGGGACTTCGAATTAACCGAGTTCAAAATAGCAGGGTTTGACTGTAATTACCACAAGAGTTTGGGCCACCTGTGGTTAAAAGTGTTTTATACAGCCTCTGTTTTTGGCAGCACACTTACCTTAATTCTTGGTTTTTGACAGTCACCCAAAAACTGTACTCTAATTAGTCATGATCAATACACACTTTTCCCTAGGGAAAAAAATTTACCCACAAGGGAAACTATCTCAGGTTTTATCATTCCCAAGTAATCAAGGTTACACTGGTCACACCGATCAGGTTGACCTCACGGGTTACCTGAGGATTTTAAAAACGATTACTCACACGAATGCGCACTCAGATCATTGCAAACAATTACTTACACAAATGCTCTGAACCTTGACGTCTCTGCATGGCAAACATATTCCATGTCCTGTTAGATTAAGCGACAAGCCCCTATTAATTAACATGCTGGGGAAATGAATTTACTCTTGGTGTTTCTTTTGGGTAGTTGTCAGGGAGAGCTCTATTGTTCATGTCACACTTAAAAATTTTAGTTACCGTAGGTAAAGTGAGGTTTCCCCAGAGTAAAAGTGTCTAGTGTGACCATGACTATTATGATCAACTAGGTATTAAATTAGTTGATCTCAGAATCATGATGACTAAGCTGTTACTAAAGTCTATAAAACTTCTAATATGGAATGTTGTATGTGAAGGCAAACTTGCATACTATTGGCACTAAGTTTAATTGGCCAAGAAATGTCTACTTTATCCACTGTGGAAAGATAGTTGTATTACTAATAAAACTAAAAAGCAAGCAAGAAGAAGAGATGTCTCTGTCAATCTAGCTAGCTATGACCTCAATCTTCACAGATTGCTTTGCATGATAATAAATTGTGATTAGCTTATAATACTCAATCCATATATATATAATATATGATTTAGTGGTAGTGGCTATATACATGCTACATTTTTGAGGAACATACAGTACACTGGGGCAGATCTAGGATTTTGTGAAAGGGGGTTTGAATGCGAAGGCATGACCCACTAAGGGGGTCGAGGGGCATGCTCCCCCAGAAGATTTTTGAAAATTGGCTCTCTAAAATGTCATTCTAAAAATTAAAGTTTTTTGCAGTCTATTTATGAGTGTGTCAAAAGGAACCCCTTGGATCCACCCAGAGTACAAGTGAATTCCACAATTAAAGATATTGTGATAAACAGTCACCAATGTGGTCCTTCCAGCCTTGTTCCATGTTCTGCAGCGTAATGATGTTATGTAGCAAAACAGATTTGTATATTAAATACCTGTATTTTGATTTGATCTTTTTGATCACAAAAAGTGATCAGATGTAAGATGATTACAATACATAGTAAGCTGTATGTAGTTCAGTAGTAAAAAGAAATGTGGTAGTTGATCACTCTATAGTGTGGAGTGCACTTTCAGCACACCTAAAAATGGCTAAAAGGGTAAAAGCACTTGGTAATATAGATTTTAGCACCCTATTTATTTAGTCCATCCCCGATTTTAATGAACATTTTAGATATTATTTATTTTATATTAATATACTGTACCATTGTTATTGCTTCTACATTATTAGTACTTTAGTTATATATTTGGTATGTTAATAATTAACATGCTTAAAATACATATCTATTAAATATTATTTCTATTATAATAATTCTATAGTTATATTTATATTATATTAATTATATTAATATTATTATTTGTTGCTTTCAGAAATCTTAAATACAGTCGAACCCCGCTATTTTGAAGTCGCACAGGACACGAAAAAAAGTTCGAAATAGCGGGGTTTCGAAATAGCCAATAGTAAATGACTAAAAAAATAAATCCAAGGGAATTCGGTTTGACTTCGAAATAACGGGGACTTTGAATTAACCGAGTTCGAAATAGCGAGGTTCGACTGTATAGGTTTAAATGTTTAGTTTATTGTTGATTATTTTTATACATGACCCCACAAAGCAGTGATGTTTAAACTCTCATTGTGCTTAAAAAAACAAGTATTGTATTGTTTTGTATAGTTTGAGTTAAGAGTGAGGCAGACTTCTCCTTACAATACAAAAGTCAGCTGTATAATTATATAGTTCATTATGGAGAAAAAGACTAAAATTATAAAAAGTAATAATAATTAATAGTAATATAAATTCTTGTAATTAAGAGTGATTAACCCCCTTTTAAAACATATAGTCAGCTGTACAGTTGCTTTACCATGTACCTGCATGCACGTGGTCATCCAATATCCTCTCTCCACAATTTACCCTGGTTCTGTAAGAACATTGTTACACTTTGTAAATATCCAGTATACAATGAAATTTGCCTCATATTCTCATGTCCCAGGGAAATGGTGGGTTGGCTGAGGAAGAGGAAGGGGAGCTTTTCTAAGTTGCTTGAGGGGCAGTGTCATAAGGTGTGTGCAATTAATCAAATCTTTAAAAAAATTGCCCAATGTTTTCAAGTTTGAAATCCAAGATGGCATCTGCAATGGCAGTGGATCTGCTGCCCGATCACTCGCTGCCACTGTGGACGCCATCTTAGATTTCAAACTTTAGGGGTGGTGAATGGTACCCAGAAACCATGGGTCTCAGAAAGTTTTGGTCCAATCTCTGAGTCTCGGCAGTCATTATTTTTTTTTGTTTTTTTTTTTTGTTTTTGTTTTTTTGTTTTTGTTTTTTTTTTTGGCCTTGAAGTGGTTAAAGTCTCATTCTCGGATTTTTAAACAAGGGTCTTGGCATTTTGGCAAGTCTCAGACTTTACCATTTGCCACCCCTAACAGTGGGTGAATGTTTTCAAGAGTCGACCAAAGCTTGTACATGCACATCTCATGACACTGCCTTTTAAAAGTAGTACCAAATCAGCCCATTGTAAAGCAATACCAAATCAGTCCATTGTAAAATATTTTATTGCTGCATCGTTGCATTTGAGGTAATCATAAGGATGCATTGTGCCCTAATGCTTGCATGCATTGCTTATATTAAATAAATTACAAGTGGGAAGATAGTGATAAGATAGAAGATACTGTAAGATAGGTGTATAAGTGTGGAGATGGTAGGGCATACAGTGGTTTTTATTGGTAAATTAGGGATGACAGATATGTGTTACAGTGTTGCAATAGATTAGCGAGCCTGCAGTCCTTAGATGGCACCTGTGTGATTCCACACCCTTTTATTGCATACATGATCTTTAGTGATCTGCCATTTTGTTTAACTATTAATAAATGACCATGTAGACTCCTTACCTGTTCTAGGTCCAACGCAAGCTTCACTACATCAGTGGTCTCATTACCACTGAATGAGCACCTAAGTTCTATGTACTCAATCGGCCCAGCATGGAAAACTTCCACTTGCAAGAATGAGCCAATATTCACTCCTCCACTTGCTGCATCTGCATCCACCTGAAAGAGGCAATCCAGAGGGTACAGTAGGTATCATTAAGTTTTCAATGTCTGACAAATTTAACTTGCAGTTATAATGATGTTTTACTTATTTTATGCTGATGCTGTTAGTATTTGTTACAGTAGATGTTTTTTTCTTTCACAAATTGTATGTTCTGGATGATCAAAACAGTTGGTTTTCATGGCCTCTGTGATTGTAGCCTGCAGGTGTTCTGAGCCCCCCCTTTGTCCGAATTTTGTCACCTCTGATCTGATTTTGTCAAGACTATATGGAAAGCCTGCATTGCAGGTTACTGTACAGTCACATGTTATTGGTGTTGTATATGACTTTGGCTTTCATATTCTTTCAAAAGCATTTGCTGGTGTCTGCATAATTTTGATACTTAAATAATTAGACAAGTTGAACAAAATACAGTACAGTATGGACAACTTTAGACAAATAATTTAATAATTATTATATAAACAATAAACTACTTTTGGCAAGGAAATATGCATGGATAATTGTCCGAGGATATTATCTGTTCCGAGAAGCGAACAGTTGCCCGAGAGTGAAGCTCGAGGTCAAATGTGAGCTTCAGAGAACAGATAATGTCCAAGGACAATTATCCGTGCATATTTCTGATGCCAAAAGTAGTTTATTGTCTTTATTATCTTCAATATTTCCTCTCGCAGTGCTAGTAATGGTGTGGGGACTGTGAAGCCTTTTGGTGCTTTCTGAAACTGCTTTTTCGACCAATGAATAATTGATGTCCTCCTTGGTAGTCATCTCGTAATGCTTTTTGTGATTACATGTAGATAAATAAAACTGTGTTTGGATATTGTCAGTAAAGGGCGATAGTTCACAAGGCGTGGGTTATTTGCTGATGCATCCGCTCATGAGCAGATGTTATTCGGGCATGTGTCACGATTCCACCAATCATGCGTGGGAGGAAATATTTGATGGGCCATAATATTGGTTATTATTGCATACCTCATCAATGGGTGATGTTACTTTGTGGGTTATTCCTTCAATTACTGTGTCTACCACTAGCTTGAAGCCTCTAGTGTCCACAGGGTCGAGTGCTACTTCATATTCAAGGACCTGTCCTTGCTGCCAATAAACAATTAAATTAAAATATTCAGTCACAGACAGAATAATGTGGTATTGCAGATGTAGAAAAATGTTACTTTTCACTCCAGATTAACCAATATGAAATATATGAATAATGTAGTATAAGTGTAATTTAAGTGGCTTTTGTCTGAGAAATGTACTGTACTCATTTGAATTTAATCAAGTTAATATATTCAAACTGAATATCCTCCAAAGGAACTGATAAATGGAATAAAACTCCAGAAACACTGAAGAAAGCATCTTCACGTAATGTTTTCAAAAATGAAATACAAAAATGTTTCCAGCAAAAAAAATCAGTCACTGAATTGAACTTTGTAATCTTTGCACAATAATTGTTGGTATAAATTTAGCAACTTCATCTCTTCATAGATACATTGTGTACAAAACATTGATCAAAGATTGATACTGATACATTAAACTAAATGCAATGTATATATGACGAAAGGGGGACTATACTTGTAAAAGCCCTGGCAGCTGGTTTAATTAGTCCTCATACCTACACATGATTCTATAGTAAGAACAGATTACATTGTATTTCTCAAAGGGGAATTAAAAAAACTGTTAAAAGCCATTACTGCACAAATTTATACATTACTATTGTTATGCAGTATTGTTATGCACATTGTGCAATAAACATTTCTGGTGAAAAAAAGTGATCGCTTTTGAATTGGAAGTGAAGGGAAAAATTAAATTACTTGTAGTTCAACAACAAAAACAACATGAACTGCAACAATATACTAAATAATATTTTGCTAAGATATTGTTTAGTTAATTATTTGGGATAAACAAAAAATGAGATATTTTGATTATAACAGCTTCAAGTGTAATTAAGCCACAACTATAGTACAGTATAGTGTAATAATAAATTGTTACCTTTATCACAGGTTTTTCTAAAATGAATGTCTGAATGATGACACAATTTGGTCCTTTGCGTTGCCATACCCAGTATGTTTTGGTCCCTGCACAAAATTAACACAGTGCTGTAAATAATTATTTAATATGATGTTTTCTAGCCAAATTTCTTTGTTTGTTTGTTTTTTGTTTTTGTTTGTTTTTGGTTTGTTTTGTGTCTTTTTTTAAAGAGCCATAAAGATAAAGACCATGCACTCTTTTGTGTACTGCACAGCAAATCAGTGCATCAAGTTGGGATCATGTGTTTTATAATTATTAATTATGATATTATAGATCTTTTAATCTTGTTTTGTTCCACTCCAGATAAATAAACCATATTGCTGACCTAAAATAAACTCACTGTTTTAATATATTTGTCTGTTGCTTGTTGTAAAGTTAAGTTCAGCATTTCTCACCTTGTACATGAGGCTGATGTTTTATTTCAGCTACTTCAGCTGTGCCTTCTTTCTCCTCATCATCGAATCCCTGTCCAATCAATAACATTTTATTCTATTTGTACACAATTTAAAAAGAGTTTTTGTCCAAGTTGTAATTTTATAAAATAGTTTTTCATGCAACCTTCATGTGGAAAATAATTGTTCCAAAACAAGTGGTCTTAACCTGAACTTTAAGAACATGTTGCCTTTAAAAAAAATGTAAGCAATAAAAAGTTTGTCGAAAAAAATGGTCATGCATTTTGTGGGCACCACCACCATGGATCTTATGGCACGCCATTACACAACAAAATATTGGAAATATATAAAACAAATAAATAAAATACATAAATAAACACAAATAAGGTGTTTGTTTTTTTTAAACTATGAAATAGAGAGTAGGATTTAGGTGGTGGCACCTGTGAAATTCAAATCCCAAAACGGTGCCTTTAATTTAATGCTTTCTTTTTTGGAAACTGAATTATTCCTTTTTTATGGTTTTGTAAGACTACACTGGCAACATCTAACAACAATTTGTTCTAAATATTAGGAGTTCCTTTCAAATCTGTTGGCTGAAATAATGTAGCGTTTCAGTATGTCATTCACACTTCACAAAATATAGTGAAATATTGGAACTTATTGCTAATGGCTCGAGTATTAATATTGTGGAAATTAAAGCAAATTACAATTCAGCATCAATCATTCTGAGGATTGTTGCAGTTTTACCATCCAAACTTTTCTGGAACATGTTTCTGACACTAAAATATTCCCATAAATCAGGACCATGGAGAATATGCTTCCTGGTCAAAAGGTTCATTTCAACTGTGTGCATGTACAATGTCGTCACAACAATAGCAATAATATTTTTTGCAAGATATATGGTAATCCTTACTTCTTCTGGTTCATCATTGTCTTTCTGTTGATTCTTTTCATCCTGTGTGGACTGTTCTTGTTTCTAAAATATATAAAAATATATGCAGCCAATATTCAATTTAATCACGGTCTATAGTTAAATTTTCTGTCTCAAGTTACTAACCAGTTGTTCAACCATTTTACGGAGATCATTCACTTCTTTTTTGAAGGTGTCCACTTCTTTTTCCAGTACAGTGATCCTTATCTGCATTTCATTGTGTTCTTTCTCCCCCCTCTGAAAGTTTGTTTGCTGTTGCTGAAGTTTATGAGCTTCAGTAGCTTGGACTACAAATACATCATGTAGGCTGCGTCCGGGTGGATCAATATCAGTAGACACAAGTGTTGATGGGACAGCTGGTGAAGAGACTCCACAGCTTTGCTGTACCTGGTTACAAAGACACAAAACGAGATAATTGATGTCATTGAAGATGATTGAGTATATAAACAAAGAAACAGTTCTTCTCAACCTCATTATTAGTTCCTGGTTTTGATAGCCCCTCAACACACATTTGGTTCAAACACTAGTTCGAGTGTTTGATCCATTTTCCAACTCTGGGGATAAATTTTTTTTTCGGAAATTTTCTGTCTCATACTGCTGTATGATTAAACTGACTTTATTACACGACTTCACATTTTGAGTGCAAATAAAGACTAAAACGAGTGCAAAGATGGGAGCGTTAATTGCACTTGTCAGGAACCAGATCAACTGGTCTATTAGCTTACGCGTGATCAAGTTTACGAACGCGTCATTTTTTTGTTTTATTTGCGCGCGGTGAAAACGTTTGCCCTGATTCGTTTGTCGTATAATAAACAATTTATTACACGAACAGTTGTGCAATGCGGCTGTACTTTTACTCGTCAGTTATATTTTTTCTCGCCTGAAGCAGGCTCGAAAAAAAATAGAACCGAATTGTAAAAATACTTCACCGTATTGCACTCCTTACCGTGTAATAACCTCTTTGTACCTGGTCTTGTGGGTCTCTGCGATAATTCACTTGGACAGCCTCCACTACTTGCTTCACTGAAGAGGTTAGTAAAGTGTTGGTCAATCAATTGTACTGGAAATCAATTCTATAGACTTGCAGACTGACTTGTTTGTATAGAAAGGGTGGGACTAGATTGTAAAGTTGTTAATTGAAAGTAATATTGCAGAAACCCTCCCCTTTTGATCTCATGCATACTCGTGTGTTTGTGCGAGTCAGAGATCACACATGTATGTATTGTACAAAAGGGCTGGTGTGCTGGTTTTTGGCTTGTACAGTACATGTATTAAGTAGCTCACAAGCTAAGATGTCTAATGTTGTACCGTACTTGAACGACTTAACGGGAGACGAGATTTAGTATGGCATTCACTTGCTTAAAACTAGTAATTTGCTTGAGTTTAACCAAGGGTTTACATACAGGTATCTTCCAGCTCCTGTAGCTGAGTACGAAGCCATTTATTCTCTTTCTTCAGTAACGAGACTTCATTCTCCAAAGTGTGCTGCTCCATTTTCTTCTTGTTTCTGAGAGTAAGCAGTATTATATTGTTTGGGTTAAACAGTCCTGCTGATATTTGAACTGAATAAGAATATGTAATTTGCGACTGCTTGGAGACAGGTCAACATGAAGTAAAACGACAGTGTGAAACTTACTGAAAACTAACCGCTTTGGAAGCACAGCTCTTATGTAACCCATGATTTGTGCAAGCAATTACAATGTACGTGTAGTTTTGTTCAAAGGGTTTATCAAGAAATTGACAGTCCCACTACCTTTATCATAAAACGTGCTCGATAACGTATGGTCTAAAACTCAGACCTTGTGATGCACATATACAGTAACTACTTTCGACCACATTTATTTGATAATAACACACGTCTGTTATACAACGACAAATTGAATCCTTCTCGATTCAAGAGAATATAGTCAAATGTTGCCTAACATGTCAGACACCGGAGCCTCTGTCTATAGCAGGGGAATATAGTTGCCCGGATTACCTCTTGCACTCCGCAGTAATTGCCGCATACAACACGGTTTTGTTCACAAAGTTTTGCACACTTCTTACCGAACACATTGGGTCAAGCTGTACATGTATAAACTGCATTAGTCGGACCTGAATTAAAGTGAAAGGTGTAAGAAATGGTGGCGTTATGGTACTTCCGGTTTTGAGACGGTGTAACGGTAAATTACGAAGGATTGATGTTGATAAGTATGCTGAACGTAAAATAACCTCTATCAATGGCTGGCACTTTCACTTTCACACCCATGAGAGTTGGCCCTTTTACGTCGTATCTTATATCAACCCGCTAGTGAACGACATTGAGGGTGTAGCTATCAAAAGTTTGCCAGGATCTGGTTTTGAGAATGTGTTTTCGTTAGACGTGCAAAGCCGAACTTACCTAGACGTAATGAAGCCAACGAATGGCGACGAAATGAAATGAGCTCAAAATATTATTGTAGAGACGTTTTGATTAACATATCCTATTATACCATCCAATCAAAACTCTTGGTGACAGAGATTGGCTCTAAATGTTTAGAAGAGAAGACTTGAAGTCATTAATAGAACAATGTGACAAGTCGATGTGAAGTCTTCGGCTTCTCTGGAAGAATTGCGTTTCCCTCGGGTCGTAATGGGCCCTTAATTTTAAGGTAGTTACAAACTTTCCCATCGGGGAAACCCCTTGCGTCACATTGCGAACGAAATGTCTGCAATGTCGCTGCTGCAGTAAAGATATTTAACTTTATGTGATTTCTGTTGCAAGTGCAGATTGTCTTACCAAGAATAGTAGACTTGTTTTGTCGAATGATGACAAATAATAGCGACCGCTCGGAGACAATAAAATTCAATTGTGCTTTGTATAAAGAAAGTGCCTACTGCAGCAATTTATTATGTCAACTAAGGTGTGCCGGAAGTTATTTTTCTTATCTCAAATGGCTATAAAGATCATTTTTCGGAGAATTATAAAGAAAACGTGTTTGTCAGGTATGGTTTTGTTTGTCAGGTTATGTTTGTCAGGCACACCATTTTTCTGAGAAAACACTCTAATTTAGAAAGTGATTTCGTTTGAACGCGTATATTTATGCATTGTTGCTTTGCAGCGTTTCGGGGAATCCCCGACCGCCGGGAAAGTCCCGCTGGAGCCTCGTCACCTGATTGGTCCTTTCAGTTCACCTGGCCTGAAAGGTCGTCAGCTGAACCGACGCTGCGAGAAAGTAAAGACATCATCGGAATAGGTGAGGTTGTAGTTTAAATTCTAACCAACAGCTAGAGGTTTTTCGTCGGGCTGAAAGACGTCTAAAATTTCAATTTTATCTTCATTATACGTTGTTTATGAGTAGACGACTTTAACATCTCAAGGAATGCTGGGTAATAGAGACAAACAATGGAAGTACCGTAAATGTGTACGTGTAGTGTAGTCTAATATGGTGTAGTGTAGTGTAGTGTAGTGTAGTGTAGTGTAGTATGGTGTAGTGTAGTGTGGTTTATCCATTTTAGTGTAGTGTAGTGTGGTGTAGTGTAATATGGTGTAGTGTAGTGCAGTTTATCCATTTTAGTGTAGTGTAGTGTAGTGTAGTTTTTCTAGTTTAGTTTAGTGTAGTGTAGTGTAATATGGTATAGTGTAGTGTAGTGTAGTTTATCCAGTTTAGTATAGTGTAGTGTGGTGTACCTTCCATGCCAGCCCATGAAACAGATGGTGTAGATTATTGTAGTGTGGTTTACTGTAGTGTAGAGTGTGGTGGTGTAGTATATCTTGTGTAGTGTGGTATAGTGCGGTGTGGTGTACAGTGTAGTGGTAGTGTAGTGTAGTGTAGGGACTGTAGCGTACGAAGAATCGAATCTCTATGTGTGTGGGATATTTCATGTGCAATAGCAATAGTAACTTTGATGTTCAGTACTAATGCTTTACCATCCATATGTTTATTTCTAGAGCAATAATCGGTCCTAAGCTGCTACGAAATACGTATTATCTAGTGCAGAAAACGAAGAAAGAAGAATAGATAGTTTTTAACACTTTACCAAAAGATATTAGGAAATGCACAAATTACAGAACTTTCATTAGATCAGTTAAGGTATATCTACTTATTAGATCAGTTAAGGTATCACCCCCCCCCCCCCCCCCCAAAAAAAAAAATTACCATACGGGTTTTAAATTTTTACTTGCCAAAAAAACATAAAACAGTTGCATGCGATATATCAAAATGTTTGTTGCAAATCAGCACATTGATTCACGGTGGTGGTTGCCATGGATATTAAGCTTAGGGGAACCTATTGCACAATCAGTGACGTCATGTATTTTATATATTTTTGAGTTAATCTCCCTCAATTTTGAATTAATCATAACGAAACTAACAGCATATGAAAGAGCTAATGGGGGTCTACAAAAGGGTGTCTCAGAATTTTGAAATTTTGCTTCAAACTTTTTTATGGACTTTTTAATAATTACCGACCAATTTCAGTTTTACCCTGTTTTTCGAAAATCTTAGAAAAAATTATGTACCAAAGGCTCAGCAATTATGTAGAAATTAACAGCATTCTTTGTAATCAGCAATATGGATTCCGTACAAACAAATCAACAAATTATGCCATTATTGAATTAGTAGATAAAATAACTAAAGCAATTGAAAAAGATGAATATACTATAGGAGTATTCCTTGATTTATCGAAAGCCTTTGATACGGTTAACCACAGTATTCTTTTAGACAAGCTATGCTTCTATGGTATCAGAGGGACTTGCAACACGTGGTTTAAAAACTATTTGATTAATAGAAGACAGATTGTCAAATTTAACAACTCCAAATCTCAAGAAAAGATCATAACATGTGGTGTTCCACAAGGATCCGTTCTCGGACCACTCCTTTTTCTACTTTACATAAACGACATCATAAACTCCAGTAAACATCTTTTTTACATACTTTTTGCTGATGATACTAACATTTACTGCTCTGGAAAAGACCTAAAAGATCTCGAAACTAAACTTAATGAAGAATTAATAAGTGTTCAAGAGTGGATGAATTTAAATCAATTAACGTTAAACATCAAAAAAACCAATTTTATAATATTTAGATCAACCAAAAAATCACTTAAAGCAGAGGTAAATATACGTTTTTCAGACCAGGAAATAAAAAGAGTCAATCAAACAAAATTTTTAGGAATCTTTATAGATGAAAATTTAACATGGAAAGGCCACATAAATTACATTACGAATAAAATCTCAAAAACAATTGGAATTATCTGCAAGCTTCGACTTTTTATTAGCCAGAGACTTTTAAGAAACATTTATTACAGTCTAATCTATCCACACCTATATTATGCCAACATTGTATGGGCAAATAATTACCATTCACGTCTTGACAAACTGTTAAAATTGCAAAAAAAATTAATACGAATAATGACATTTTCCAAATATAATGCACCCTCTTTACCTCTATTTCACAAATTCAAAATACTCAATATCCATCAAATAAATGATTTTCTGACAGCTTGCTTTACGTTTAAACTCATCAACAAGTTTCTTCCGCCCTATTTTAGCTCTTTTTATGTTCAAAATTTAAACATACATCAACATAATACTAGAAGGGCAAAAAAATTACACCAAAAATATAATAGAACTAACTATGGTAATTTTTCTACACGAAATAAGTTAATATCGATCTGGAACTCGACACCCAGCAATATTCAAGAATCTTCTTCCTTCACAATATTTAAAAATAACATGAAATCGCACATTCTAAATATCCAAGTAACATAGAGTTTTATTCTTATGATTATTATTAGCTTATTACTATCTACAAATACAAATATTTTTAGCTTCACGTTTGTTATTTCTTACTTGTTCGTGGCGAAGTAGCTTATCTTTATTAGTATGATTATTTCATCAACCAAAAAATATATACATAGAATAGAATATTTTTGTTGGTAATTCTGCCAACTGATCACCTATAAAGATAATCTCAAAGTATTACATAAAGGGGGACTACTCTGTAAAAGCCTGTTAGGGTTTAATTTAGTCCTCCTACCATTGTATCGATTAAATATACCAATGTACAGTAATTAATTTGTTATGACAAAAATGGTGAATAAACAAACAAACAATGTAAACTGAAAATTTCTCACATCGTTAAAATTTAAAAAATCATAAAAAAGGTTTTGAATCAAAATTAAAAAAACTGAGACAACCTTTTTTAGATTTCCACGAGCCCTTTCAAATGCCGTTGGTTTTGTTCAGATCAGTTAAAAACTGAGGGAGATTAACTGAAAAAGATGAAAAATCTGTGACGTCAATGATTGCGCAATAACGTTTGCCATATTTGGTATTAAGGACAGATATTATCAGAAGCAGCTAGAAAATTAAATAAAAAACGGTTTGATATATAGCATGCCTATGTTTAGTCAATTGATGCCATTTAAATAAAATTCTGCTGGAAAGTGGTCGTTTGAGGGGGGGGATACCTTAAGGAATATCAACTAATTTTTTTTTTTCAGATGTTACTTTCCTTCATGTTTTACTAATACATTAACTTGGATAATTAGAGTTTTACATACATTTTTAACAGGAAAGAGCCATATTATGGATCTGTGAAATACATTATCATTATTATTATTATTATTATTATTATTATTATTATTATTATTATTAGAATAGAATAAAATAGTCTATTTCACGTTTCTTAAATGTATTTTTTAAAATTTTGTTTATGATCATGGAGCAGGAACTCGATCTCGGGAAGCCCTAAGGGACTTATTAAGGAGCTGCCCCTGATTTACAGTTTTCTTCTCGTAAATCTAATAATACTAGGGTATCATACAGTCACTATATAATATATGTTGTAAATATTAGTGTATAGATTTGTCTATTGGGTTAAAGTACCATGGTTCTTACTGTAACACATTAATTAAGATTGTATGAAGCTTTGAAGTTTTTAACCCTCTTTTTTGTACGGTATTAAATATAGTTTTGTGTAGTGAGTATTAGTTAACAGGTGATAAGAAAGACGTCTTTGAGAGATGTCATAATATTCCTGAAGCTATTTTCCTAAAACTGAAATCAAATCAACTACTTCAAGATTATTTTTATTATTATTGCTATTGCTAAGTAGCTAAATCTGAAATTAGCATGCAGTTGTGCCCAACATCTACAGTACATGCCACACTCAATAATAATTTCATCGTAATATTACAGAAAATCACAGCGAAAAGAAAACATTGTTACAAGAGTCAAAACTTTTCAGCGGTGTGTACTTAACTACGATATGATACAACTTTCTGGTAAGTCTTTTTGCAATATTTTAAATAAATTATAGGTAAGATGTTAAGTGTAGATTCTCCCAACCATTCAATGAGGAAAGCGTGCCAGTGAATATGTGTGAATTCGTGGTCATCTGAGTCAACTATCAAAGGCCAAGTTCTTTAATTACCATTTGACCTTTTAACCTCTGTTTCACTATTGTTGAATAAGAAACCAAAGTTCATAATCCAATGAGGGCCCGGTTGTTCCAAGCTCGGTCAAGCTAACCCACGGTTTAACTAAATTCTTTCTCTCATGCTTTTGGCCAACAAACTGCAGAGTGTTGGTCAAACTTATTAAAAAGTTCGCTCTAACTCAAAAACATAATGAAGAAGTCGTTTTGTTTGCGAAAGTTTGTCAACTTTAGGTACAAAATGACAACAAAGTTTAGATTTAACCCAGGGTTAGCCTTACCGTGCTTTGAACGACCGGGCCCAGGTTCAAACGTCGAACTTCTGCCGAGTGAAATTTAGTGACGTTTGTATGTTTGTTCGACGGCGTCGTTCTATGCGACTGGGCCAGTCCGATAAAACGACTAAAGTTCGACACTGTTTCAAACCTCGTATTTCCCGTGTGCCGAATCTAATGTGGAACTTTTTCCACGCTTTGAACAACAGCCGCTGATCATATTGCAGTGTAGCAGTTTAAGGCTTGACTGAATTGGCTCGACGTTTAAAACCACTGCGCTGCTTTTTCTCAAATCTAATTCAACTAGACTATTCGACACAGCAGAAGTTCGACGTTTGAACCAAGCCATAATTACTAGACATGATACAAAGAAACTGTTTATTTAAAAGCACATGCCACATGCAGAGAACTTTCATTTTCAAGTTGAGAATTTATAAACTTGTTAAATTTATCTCTCATTCAGAATACAGAAATGGGATCCAGGGCAAAAAGTCTTGTTGTGTAAGTACCCAATTTGTTAATAGGATAGATACAGTAGGAGATTGATAATTTCATTTCATTTTAATTGTCACTAAACACTCAGAGCATAACCAGCAAACCACCAGGGTTTGACACTCCTTCAAGAGCGGTTTTCAGATGACTCTCGTGTAACCGAAACCAAGAAACCAAAATATACGTTTCTCCTAGTGTTCGAAATTTGGGGTTCAAATAATACACGGATAAATGCGGCTTTCATTTAGCCAGCCTACAATGCGTTTCGAAATTGTTGAGACACTCGTTAAAAAGTGCTAAATTTCGCGTTTATTTTCTTCAGTCTCTTTAAGTAAAATTGCGTTCAATCTGATCATATTCTCCTCCCACTTTTCAATGCTGTGCAACAGATTTGGGGGCTCAAACAACATTAAAAAAGGGGGAGGGGGGAGAGAAGAGAAACAAACAAGTCCAAAATCGTGCGCATAAATATCATAAGTATCCCAACTATGTTCGCAATCAACTGTAGCTTATTCAATGAAACATGCATACTGGATCCTAATGTTTACACCATATTAAAACAAACTTTGATAATCATGATAAAAAAAACCATCGCAAGTTATCATAACGTCAATACCATCAATGTAATTGTAGGGCGAAAGCCGCATCAGTTATGCCTATAAGGTGGAGCCTTGCCAGGCAAGACTGGTGATCTACCATTCGGCTTTCATGCCTGGAGGTAACGGTCAGTGCTGGGAGACAGCAGTGAAGTGCCAGCTAGCACCTGATAGTAAGGAATCAGAATGGGTGGATCTGAAAAAGACCTTTCCAAATGCCATTGTTCAAGTGAACAAGACCTCTGTTTCGATTGAGATACCTCAGGAAATAATCAGTCGTCCGACATCGATTCATTTGGTGGGAAGCTACATTCAAGAAAGTTACAGGCGTATGCAGGTGGCAGTGTTTGGAGAAAAAACAGTTTTTGGAAAGGACTGGGAAATCAGTGCCTGTTTAATAGATGATGATCGCAGAGCACTGGAGGTGAGTATAAGCATGAACATGCATGCTCCCACCCGCTTAAAATTGTCGAATTTTATACTTATTTGGCGGTGATTTCAATCCAAGCGGCCAGAGAATAATTAATTGCCCAACAAATATTTTTTATCCTTGCTGAGTTTGCATGTGTATTCGGTGAAAGTCAAGGATACGACATTGTTTTCTTCCTGCCTCTTTGAAAACTCACTTTGCAAGGAGTCATAATATACTAGTTTGGTATGCTGTGAAAATTTCATTTTTGTTTTTTGAAATTTGTTACAAGAATGGTCAGTGTGAGTATAAGTAATTTATCCTAGAAGATTTCAGTTTCCTTTTCTTTGTTCTTGCCCTCTAAGGCTGTGCGCCAAAAGGAGGAGCGCAAAGACAAGCATTTATTGATTCAGCCCCGGCTTCTTCTGGTGCAGAAGAACGAAAAACCCATCGAGTTTAAGCTTGAGCAACTCACTAAAGGCTGGAAACTGATGGGCCAAGACCTTCAGGTATGATTAAATTCTTAGGCCTTTTCCGAGATGCTTGTGGCTTCTTTCGAATTCAACAAGGCCTGGTGTGAAAATGAGCTTGATTTGCTATATTAAGTCCTATTAAAAGGCCACTTGCCATTTCCCCGAGGGTGGTCGCTTCAAGGGGTTCGACTGTAATCATCTTTTTTTAATATGATATCAGACTCAAAACCCTGAGGAGGCCTGGAACTTCTGGAAAAATGTGCCAGATGTGGGACACTGCCAGTGGACCATTAAACAGGAGGACGAGCATGAGCAGTACTTGCGCTGCAAGATCTCTGTTAAACAAGGGGAAAAGGCCACCTTTGTGCCTATTCTCGAGTACTTTGAGGTAACTGCTTAAGTTCGATAGCTTGGCAATATATCTGTGCATATACTTCCTAAACAACTACTATATTATCCAATTCTGGATTAGGCATAGGTTTGTGTGAGCTAAGACACTGAGGACTTCTTTGGAACAATAAATTATTTACTTGATATGTTTCCAACTAAAACAAAAAAATAAATAAATAAAAAATAAAAATATATATAAATAGAACAGCTCGAATAATCCTAGTTTAGCCGTAATGCTAGTCATTGTGAGAACTAGTTTAGATTGCGCCGTGTGGAGATAAAATGACGATAAGACAACAAAGCCTATCTGGGAAAGCTGGATGCTATTAAAGAAGTTTTAACTTGACGTTGGTCGTTAGCCCTTCGTCAGAGTAAGCCGGTGTTAAATCTTCTTTAACGGCGAGCTTTCTCACATCGACTTTTAATTAATTTATCATACGTTTAATCAAACTTCAAAAAACTGGAATGCTAGTATTCGTAAGAACTAGATTGGGACCGCGCGGTGATGTGGGAAGTCTGAAATGAGTCTTAGCTGACGTTTCGAGCGTTATCCCGTTATCATCGATGCAATGTGACGTAAAAGGCCTTTTGTAACAATAGGTCACGTGGCTCAAAATTAACCACATTAATAAGAATTCGTTTCTGAGTACAGTGGAATCTCCCTAGCGACCACCTGTCGTAAGTAACCGCCTCTCTTAAGCGACCACTTACATGACCGATTTGTCCCTCAGTCAAATTTCCATTTGTAAAACCTTTAGTAAGCGACCACCTCTTGTAAGCGACCGCGACCACTTTTGAGACTCACCGTTTGAGTCTTTTATTGTTTTTTACCTCCAGTAAGTGACCACTCTGTGCTCCCAATTAAGAGCAATTTTCTGAGCAAGGACTAACTTCCTTGCAGAAACCGGACCGGATAAAACACTAGCATATGTAATGTAACGTGCAACAGGACACAAGGTTGATTTCTTAAACCTCAAGGTGTTATTCACTCACTAAAACTGTATTGTTTGACACTGGTTGTGGGTCAAAGCTGGATCTCACTAAGGCCTCTCATGGTGAGAAATTTCCGTAAGCGAGACGAAAGAAGGGTGGTCGCTAACGGGAGGTTCCACTATATCATAATTGGAACGAACAAAAAATAATACAAGGCTTGCAAAATTTCAGGTCCATAGGTCCAAAGGCGTATTTATGATAAACGAACCTCCGATCACAAGAAAGAACATTTTAAAACTATGGTCATGCAGCCAAGCGTCAATACTGCAGGCCAAACGCACATGGATTTAAAGCATCAGAAGCAAATTATTACAAATTCCGAACTCATGAACTCTGAGTGCTGTTGATACAGTAGCTTCAATTGTTACGGTGGCTTTTCTTGTATTTTGTTTCGTCAAAACAGGCTTGAATACATATTTGCTAAATTTATTTATTTTATTTATTATTACATGAGTGAATATGGTACTCTATTTACAGTAATTTCAATACTTACGGTCGATTATAATATCTTTTGTTTCCTCGAAACAGGTCTGAACACGTATTTGAATTATCTGTTTGATTTATTATTACATGAGTAAATACGGTACTCTATATACAGTAACTTCAATACTTACAGTGAATTTTATTATATTTTGTTTTGTCAAAACAGGGCTGAATGCAACACTCGCAAAGACAAATAGGTCCCAAGGTTAGTGGAGCATGACGAATCCACGCTAAGCAAGCAATTGTACTAGATATTCAAGTAGCGTGCAAGCCACTTTCACAAACTCGAGTTAGTGATTAGATGATCAATGAAATGTGTCTTCTATTAGCTACTGTGCACGATTGTGAAAGTTATAATAAAAAAGGCCTGTAATGCATACTTTGCCTAGATGCAAAAGGAAACAGCATTGTATTATGCAATAAATCGACACATTATCCATATTTCTGAGTCTCAAAACCTGCAATTCCTATTATAAAAGCCGTCTAAAGACACGCAGCCTCTCATATATTTTTATCTCGCGAATCCCACCTTGTGGGATTGCGAGGTATTAAAATCACTTTGCCTTCTCTACTTCCATGTTCCCTCTGTTGTCAACAATGGATTTCCAAATAAAGCAGTTGCGGTTTTCCAAATTTGGGCATGACGTTGGTCGCGTAACAGGTGTGTTGAACAACGCAGTTTTAAAAGGAAGATGTTGTCGTTGTTGTTGCGACCATATTTTTGGTCGGAACGAGCTCTCATTTTGAAGGTTGTCATGCGTTCTGAAGTTTGTTTGCCCATTGATTCTGATATCGGTTGTGTTACACTCTGCTGTGTTTTGCGTTGTTATTGCGACATTTTGGCGTGGTGGCATGAAGGTCAAACAATCAGTGACACCGATGGCGTTATCGCAAACAAATCTGAAGCCGTTGGTTTAGTATCCGCCAACATTTCTGTAGTGACAGTAAATACGGCTTGGAAGATACTAGGCCGGATAGGTATTGAATCTCTCGGCTATAAAAAAGCCAATCCGGTGAATGTTCACAAGTTCATACAGTATGCAAATTAGTCAGGTATTTCAATTCTTGGTTAAATATCTATCGAGAGCTATGGACGTGTGAATACCGTGGCAACAAAGCCGTGACACGCGCGTGGCCGACTAAAATCAGTGCTTGTGTCTGAATTATAAAGTTTTCCTTCACGAAACATTTTAAAATTGGCACTGCGAAAGATGTAAAGTAACTAAACATCAAGCTGAGTCACAGATCAGCTTCATTTTGTGTTCCGAGTTCGACTAACATGGCGGCCGCATACAAACTCTTATCAAATCTCCAAAAAAAAAAAAAAAAATTGCCGTTGCTTCGCCAAAATGCAGCCTAGACAATCCAAAATTGGCATCTGGACTAATTCAGGCATGCTTCTTTTAGTTCTGGAGTCAAAAAGGTATCTGTTATTTTGGAGGTGCTGCGGTCGCGTGACCGCGTCGATAATTATTTTTTCTCAATCATTATAAAACACTTTTTAAGCCCGCGTTATTGAGCCAGTTCTATTAAATAGCTACTCCCGCAAACAAAAGTACTTTTTACAAATTCGCGAGATTACAGCTGCCGTGCTTCTTTGATTTATATTGTTGTTTCGGTTTTAGTGAGCGAATTTCGGCCCCTCTCTCAAGAGTACCTTCACTGTTTTTCTGCTGTCTTCTTCTGTCGCTGCTTATTGTAGTCGTAAACTGACAGCTACGGTAACGTTACGAAATCCAGTTGATTTTTTTTTGATAATGAACTCTGTAGCAACATAATTTAAAGTGCTGCTACTATCATATCGGTCAATAGTTACTGTTTTTGCCAGATTGGTAGTTAACACCCTAAATTAATGTGTCAGCGAAGTGCATTGTCATACGATAAAGGATAGTGAACTTTTTCTGCATTTGAAATCTCTGTATTTTCCCGCCGCCATGTTTCTGCGTTAGTTGTGACGTCATTTTTCTCAAGCCGCTTCAACTCACGTGGCTAGTTCCTCATACAAACTGTGATAGTCAGTATATTTTCGGTGAAAAAAACTTCACCAGACAGTTACAGTATATACGAGGCAACAGATATCATGTACAGTGCAAGGCATAAATCGTCACTGTTGACGGCCAGTTCATCAAAACTTTGGTGTCCCTAGCCAAAAGTGTTCACGCTCACGATGTGGGAGTAAAACTGTGCATTGTGAACATAATATTTGGTGAGCCTTCTGTGTACGAGTGCGTTTGTAGTAGTACTGCGGTTTACTGCCCCAGTTTGCCATAACTATTGTTTTGTCTGGTGACGTAACTGACATCCTACCCCTAAACAATACTGCGTCACACAAAAATGTCAGCAAGTTTGATCTTGAGCACGCGACCCAAAGCCCGTGATTTTGACCCCTAAAAGGTACGACGAGCATCCCCGCACACGGAAAACCGCGCCGCGCCTCGGCATTGACGTGCCCGCACTATATTGGTCAGCGTAAAGCTCGTGCCCAGGGTCTTCGCATGAATGGAAGCCTCGAAGCGAGGTCGAAGCGAGGAACATGGCGGCGAATTTTTGGTTGTCCTCGCATTGTACACAATGGATCTTAGACAAGGAAGAAGTACAGATCGAAAGGCAGCAGGACTTGCAATGCTTATCCGAGGAAGAGTACAAGAAGGTTCACATATTCTTCACGAACTTTATTCAATCTTTGGGCGAACATTTGAAGTTACGTCAACAAGTTATCGCTACAGCGACGATGTATTTCAAACGATTTTACGCACGGAATTCTATCAAGAGCATCGACCCGCTTCTGATGGCAGCAACATGCACATACCTGGCGTCTAAGGTCGAGGAATGTGGTGTGATCTCTAACAATCGTTTCAGTAGCGCCTGCAATGCAGTGGTGAAAAACAAGTTCTTTTTTGCCTTTCGCTCGGAGCAGTTTCCACATCGAATGAACCAGGTATGTCACGAATATATTTTGCACTGTACTTATGCACCTAGTATCAATGTTTAGCCTGAAGGGGTGGGATTTTGACATTTTACTCCTCAAAAGTTTCAACCCACCATTGGGACAACACATTTGACCAAAATCCCTACCGAGGGGCAAATTTAACTGTTCAAACAACCACACGCAAATGCATTGCTCTTATCAATCAGTCAATAGGGAAGGGAGCCTCTGTATAAAAAAAAATAAATATCAGGGGTAGGGTTGGGGCAGTTTGGCAACCTGAAATCTAGAACTTTTGCCATAAATTTTAAAATTACTCCTATACGCCTGAATACACTTTATGATTAGAATAGCTAATCATTCAATCATCAGCTATATAAAAGCTGTTTAAGCTTCCTAATTGAATGTCCAGAAAACTCAATGCTTATTTTTTAGACTACAAAACTGTAACAAAGTATATCCCTTTATGCATTGGGGTCAGCTATGTGCATTCAGGTGTATGTTTCTGCTAGATTGATGTGAAACAAAATTCAATAATACCCACATTGTATAATTTTCATCAACCATTCCAAGTACTAGATGTTGGGAAACTTTCAATCACTAAATCCTCAAGAGAGCCTGATTTTATGGCCTTTGAAGCCTTCAATGAATGTCCCACAGCTTGTAGAGGGGCATTTTTTCACAATACACTGAACAAGAGAATAAATATTTATTCATTAAGTTAGGAGTTTGTGATAACATTGAATATACATGAAAATATGAAGTCTGTGACAGAAAGTAAAACAAGCCAAAATTGTGAAGACAGATTAAACCAAGAATGCAAGAAATTGGTCAGATTGTTCAGATAATACAATGCTCTTTGAAAAGACTTATGGGGACCAGCTTTGAAAACCTTGCAGTGGTTTAAGCCAGCTTGGTTTGGTGCCACCAACAGTATTATATTAAAATCCAAGATGCCTGTAGTTGATTGACCTTCATTTGATTGATGGAAGTCCATTGCAAGCATTTTTTGTCACAACATTTAGATGAACAACAACAACTCAAAGAGTCAAAAGTTTTTCGAACCAGAATCAGAGTTCATGATTTAAATAAATTATCCATGGATGCAAAATTGGAAAAGGTGACAAGATGTTTGTTTACATTTATGTCACACCTCTAATTGTTATTGTGTGACTACGGAAACAGCATACCCAATGTGGGGTACAGTAGTTGCTCCAGAAATGAATTTTTTGGGTAAAATTAAGATAAATCGAAAATAGGAGAAGTGTTCACATCACTTCTGGATACATGAGACGGGAGCACTAAAGGAAGAGACTGGATAAATTTAACATATCCGCAAACTTGGAGCCACATAGAAGAAGCCTAAAGTAAGTTGCATGGCTGCAAATGTTGAAATTACCACCAATAACCAAACTATCTGAAAAAGATGGGTTCATGGCCTGATAAAGGCAAAATTAATAATGTAAAATTTTGATGGCCAATTGTAGCTAAAACTTATGCACCGAAACGTTTCTGTCAATATTCTGTGCATGTAAGGCTTCCCATATTGTAATACGGTATTACAGTTTTGAGATGCCTCCTCAGATAATCTCACTATGTTTACATGTCTTTCTTTTTTTCTTGAGTGGTTAGGAGCCTTTTTTAGGAGCTCCAGAGTTAAAGGGTTAAATTGCAGAAAAATATATTTTTAATGCAGTACCAGCAATCAATGCAGAACTTACAGATTTTTCAACTAATGTGGATTTTCAATAGTGAGAACCAGAATGATAGAACAATCATTATCGATGAGTTTTGAACCAGTTTCTTTGTAACTATTGATTAATCATTAGTTTTGACCAATAATAATATTATAATACCTGTATAAAGATGTATAGATAATTCATTGAAATGTACTGTAGTCACTATTAATTGGTTGGCATGATTCTTTTTGATTGCCAACATTGGGTGTGATAAGATACAATACAGCATTGTAGTGGTCAATTTTCCAATTGATGATTGGTCGGAATCTCTTGGTAATATGCCAACCAGTTACTTATGATTCATAATCTATTGTCACAAATCGTATTAAAAATTGTGTAAATAAGTATTTGTCTTGCTCTTTATGAGCAACTGAATCTTTCTGGATGCAGAATTGACATGATGACCATTTTATTTTATTTTAGATGCTATAAATTTTGTTTGGATTGAAATAATTTCCACTTGAAAATAAAATTCATATTTTTGCACCGCCGTGTAATATGCTTTATAAATTTTGCCCCACAAGGTCCTGGAGTGTGAATTTTACCTCATGGAGATGATGGATTGTTGCCTTATTGTGTACCATCCTTATCGCCCCCTTACTCAGTACGTGACCGACCTGGGCATGGAAGACTCGGTCTTGCCAATAGCGTGGCGCATTGTGAACGACAGTCTGCGAACAGATGTGTGTCTGCTGTACCCGCCATATCAGATAGCACTGGCTGCAATCCACATGGCATGTGTCATCCAGCAGAAAGATTCAACACATTGGTTTGCTGAATTGTCAGTTGACATGGACAAAGTGTTAGAAATAACTCAAGAAATCCTTAAACTCTATGACCTGTGGAAGACTTATGATGAAAAGAGTGAGATTCGCTCAGTGCTTGCTAAGGCTCCAAAGCCGAAAGTCAGGCCATCTTCGACCACACCCTCCCATACACCATCTCCTGTTCGCCCCGAGTAGGGTAGGAAGGGGTGGATATTTGCTAAAGGGAGTTACTTTGGGAGGGGAGGGGGTGGGGAAGGGGCAAAAAGGAGAGCCCACCCACCCCAGCCCCACCCTTTCCCCTTCCCCTGCATCCCAATCCCATTCAGGGAGAGCTGGCTTGCAGGCTAGTCATGTGATGGACATATTCACACTGGCAGGATGAGTGTGGAACCCTGTGTGTGTGTCTTGTTTTTGTTTCTTTTTGGGTGGGGGGAGGGCAGGGTTATAGGAAAAATTTGTGAAAAAAAAGATCAGGAAATAGTCTGGAGATTTTCTGTCACATCAGGGAAGTTCTACACTTTTGCCAATAAGAATATGAGCAGTGCGACTTATTAAGTGATTTTATTATTAAACCGAAACTTCTCTCACATGTCGCCACCATGTTTCTTGATAATGTCCTGATTACCCATCATGCATTCAAATCCGTGAAGGGGTCTAGGCATCGGGAAACGATGAATATGTTTTCCTGAATCCTTGCATTCCTGTAAAGTCATTTCTTACTGGTTGCTCTGTTTGTTTTGATTTTTGTGTTTTGTTTGCCTTTTGTTTTTACAATATAAACGCTATCAACCTAGAATAAATTTTTGTTGAGGTAAAACCAAACGAAGAAACCAAGTGACAGTTGTGAAAATTGTAAGGATTAATTGCTTTCATGAAGAGAAAAGCAGTAAATTGAGGCTGGACAACTAAACCGGCGCCAAGATCTGTCAGCACAAGAGAATAGAGCAGAAGTTTGGACGGAAAGCGAAGGGAGGTGACGTGACGCATTGCCAAGAGAACCAACAGGTTTGTGATAGTTGCTACAAGGGCCAGTGGCACATTCAAAGCAGCGTTCACGAGGTATGGAACAGAACTGTCTAAAGTCTCAAGTGAAACATTCCGGTAGCCACGGCAAAACTCAGTATTGCGCCTTGTCGTGTTGCTGTGGCCGGTCGTCATGTTATTCAAGGAAGCCGAAGTGGGTGCCATGTTCTTTCACTCTTCGTAGACCTGCAGAAATGAATTAAAAAATAAAATGAAAAAAATAACAACACGGATAGTTTATGAGTACCCGCAAAGATGTCATATGGAAACTTTTTGATCTGTTCTCTCCGAAGTCGCTACGTGTGTTTTTAGCAGGGCTGTTGCTATGTTGCGTTGCGCTCAGGAAGATGGCAAAATGTTGGATTCCTCTTTACTCTGGCACCTGTCTAATGCCGGAGAAAGCCGTTTTTTTTTTCTTGTTAAAACGCTATATTAATTGCTTTTGTTATTTGCAGCACTTGCTTCACTGTGAATGACAAACTGAAAGACATGCGTGTCACTCTATACAGAAAATGCAAACATACATGTCAATTTTAACTTTTAATAGCTATTTTGACGAAGCAGGCACTGGATATGTGACAGACATAACGTGGTAAACAGTCATTAAGAAGTCTGTAAGTTCCGACAAATCCAGAGGACCTAACACCCGTTGCTGTTTTAGATGAGACTTTGGACAGTTCTATCCATACCTCGTTAACACTGGAAGCATGTTAAATGAAAACTTATTGTCATCTGCAATGCGTTGTGTGTTGTGGAACAGGGATGTTGCTAGGTCGCGCCGTTAATACCCTGACACCTGAATTAAACTAAACCAATCAAACCATTATTTAGAAAAGTAGTTCCTCTTTTGTCGATGCAACTGTGAATGACAAGCTTCATACCTTCATAATAAACGTTTGACTTAAATAAACACTCGATATGTGACAAGTGTGGTCGCTGTGTACTTACTAACAGCTCATTAGAGTCAGAATGCCTTTATTTAAACACGATAATTACTAAAACTTATAGCATGTGGGGTCGAGTAAATAGATACCAACAACTATGATAATACATTAAACTATGGGTTGGGCATTCTAGGAGGCGAGAGACGGAGGCGAGATTATCGTGAGTTTGCAGAAAATGAGGTACGAAGGCGAGAGATTGACGGGAGATCGCTGGAGATGAGTACGGAAGCAGGAGATTGACGTAAGTTCCGGGATTTGAGGTGCGGAGGCAGAAGATTGACTTAAGTTCTATAATTTTACTTGCTAAACTGAAAATCGGCACTAAAAATATCAAAGGAGAAACAAGTTATTAAATTCTCTTCAGGATGTGATCTAAAACGAAATGCTTGCAACAAAGAAACCACAGTTTATGCAAACGATAATCCCGAAATTTGTCCGTTGATATTGGTAATCGTCCTTCTGAGCCGCGTGAACGAGTACAGTACAGTGCAAAAGTTATGAGAGCGAAATTCGCGGAATGTCGTCCTTTGTTCTTACGAAATTTCGTCAAAATATCGCCCAAATTTTGAACGAAATATCGTCTTTGCGAAATTTTGCAAATCGAAAACGAAATTTCGAACGAAATTTTGCAAATCGAAACGAAATTTCAAACGTACTTTCGCATCGTCTTTGCGAAATTTCGCAAATCAAAACAAATTTTCGAACGAACTTTTGCAATCGCCCGCGCAAAAATTCGCAAGATCAACATTTCTGTCGGCTTTGTTGTTATTCGATCGTCGCAGCAATATTCTTTCCTGTGGGTTTTTATTGATCCGGTGAGTTTCACTTTATTCCCTATCCTGGCGACACTTTGATAACTGACGCGGAGACCTTCATCATAGTTCAATTGCTTGAATATAGAAATAGGTTGAACACCGCGTTCACAGAGAACTTGAATTCGCTTGCGTGTGTAGTCTGTTACCGACACTGAGCAATACGCAAAGTCGTTCTATATACAAACAACGGTTGCCATGCTCACGAGAACATTTGTTATCATTGAGCAATGGAGCCGAAGTCTCGAGAGAATTGAGAAAGAATCGTTCGTCGGCAGCGAAACTTCGAAACACTCTTCGTATATTGTCCAACAAGAGCGAAGTCCTCAACGAAATTTCGCTTGAAATTTCGCACAAAAATCTGCCGACAAGCCGACGAGAGCGAAACTTCGATGAGTCAATGCAATTTCGCTCGAAATTTCGCCCATAAGAACGAAATTTCGATGAGTCAAAGAAATTTTGCTCGAAATTTTGCCGAAGATTTTGAAAACAATAGCGGTGCGAAAATTTGCCAAAGTTTCGCATTTTTTGAGGTTTTTCGTCGAATTTCGCAGAATTTCGCTCTCATAACTTTTGCACAGTACTGTACCTACCCAGAAATACGAGTTTACAGCGCGGCCGCGATCATCTTGGTATTTCAGTCAACGGTCATTGCGCAAAACCGGTCACGTGCCAGTTTTCGAAGTTCATGCAATAGGCGTGTAAAACCTCAATTCATAAAACCCAAAACTTAGCCTCGCAACTCAAGAATAAATATTGTTATTACATTTTAAGTTGTGCACAAGAAAAATGAAGCTTGCACATGCGCACGGTGTTACTAGACCGTCGGCGATGCACGCTGACCAACAGTAGATACATTGAGCCGAACACGTCACATGATTTAATCATAAATCAAATAGTTTGGATAAAGATCAGCTCACTGTTGGCAAATATATTAAATTAATTACAACAGGCTTGTATTATACTTCCATTTTAGAAGTGACAGTTCTGTCTAAAAAAGCTGTCGCGTTTCCGTGCTTCTTCCATAGTTGATCTGCATCACGGCTTGTGCGTTTCGCTCTGTCCACGTCTTCAAAATGGCCACTCTACTTTTCTTGGTTTTTCATTTTGTTTCTTGTCTTGTCTTGGAAACTGGACAGCTTGCCGTGTGTTGTAAGTCTGAAGGCATACATCTTAACTGCCGGAACACAAGCGAGGTGGCTTCTGACATTTGTGGAAAAAACTCTAACTACTCGTGTTACAAGATGGTTAAAAAAAAGGCGAACTCCACAACGGCCGAGTTGTCGAATTTGGCATCGATAAAGGAACTTCACATTGCAACTTTGGTGCCGAATTTGGACAGCGATCCAAGTGGGGCAATGGCTGGAATGAAGTTAGCGCTTGAGGTTATCAACAACAGCTCAGACATACTAGACGGATTCAAACTTGTTTTGCACGTGGAAGGTGTAACTTTGGTGAGTGTTGGTCAGTACTTAATTTGCCTTGTAGAAGTCAGGGACTTTGAAAGCCCATCAGTGCAAATCCAGAATAATTTTTTGTCCAGATATTTTAGCGAACAAACTGTAAGGTTTTTTTTTCGCTCAAAGTAACACTTTATAAAGAGATTGTGAGCGGAACTATTCGTTTTCAAACTGATTTAGTCATGCTTTGCAGAACCGTGCCAATACCAAAGAGGAAAAATTATTTTCTTAGTATTTTAAATTACACGAGAACCTACGGCTTTTCCAGGTCTCGAAAATTTTCAATGTCAAAAGAAAGGAAAACCACACGTTATAATCCAGGAGACCTTTTTAATTTCCTGTTTTTTAATCTCAGCTTTCAGCCAAGTTTGACAAGTCATATGACAGCTATTAGAGCCTTTTTCCTTTTTGAATGTAAATTTTCTAGACAGGTTTTTGTGCTAAAATTTACCAGCTTAACATCTTACCATAGGCCATTTTCGACTTAATTGTTGTGCTTTTTTTTTCTTTAGTGTCAGTTAGTTATAGTGCAGGTTTTTGCAAACGAAAATTAGTTTGATTGCACGAAAATAAACATACAACTTTCATAACAAAGGGGAGCCTCGCTTTAAAACAGAAGCCAAGAGCGATTCGGAAATGGTCGATTAGTCTACAATAGCAAGAAACACAAGGGATTAACTTTAGATTATTTCACCCACTACATGTCGGATACTAGTTATAATCCAAATAGAAAGTCTCGAACGGAAGCATTGATCGAACAGATACAGAAAAACAAACTTTGGGATCAACTGACAACGGGCGCAAAGTACAATATGACATCTTTGGAGGATGTGGGATGACTAGCACGATAAGATATACTTATTATCAAAGTTATACAATAATCAAATTACAATTTTGTTTATAAACCTGGCTTAGTTTGACACCCTTTCCAAGCGACTGCAAATGCGATGATGTCTTCATATCTTGAAAACTTAATGCAAACAGCAGGAACATCACGATTGGGTAGATCGAAACCGTTTACTGACCAAATGGCGGTCAACCGTAATGACTGAGTTGTTCTTAAATATCATTTGTTTTTCTCAGAGCGAAAATGGAGATGCTGTTAAAGCGTTTTTCAACATCCTTGAAGAACCAAAGAAACTGATGCTGATTGGCTCAGTGACCACCAGGCCGCTAGAAATTGTTGCCAAAGCAGCACCTCACTGGAAACTTACTCAGGTAACTAAGCTTCCTTCGTACTCCTTGGGCGAGTTGGTACCAGCATTCACTGTCACCCTTACTTTTGAGAGATCAACTTCAATTTTCTCTTTCAGTTTCTGACCAGGAATCATATAGTAAGGAGAACTTGGCTTTTGATACCTTGCTCAGATGATAGCTGATTAAACTATCAATTCTCACTACATTCATACATTTTCCTCTTAAAACGTTGGGAGAATCTGCATTTTGAACTTGAGAGTGAAGGCGAGATTGAGTCAAACTAGAAATCAAAATTCTCAAATTAAACTGTTAAGAAACCTAAATGAATCAAATAAAAGCTCTTAGTGAATCGTTCTAATAGCAATTTTGTTGCTTTTGAACGGGTGTTTTTATAAATTACTTGTACAAAGAAACATGGCGGTGAAGGGGAGTCCGCCAGATAGGAGTCCATTTTCAAGCCTCTGGCACAGTACAGTACGAACCGGTAAGAAGACTGGCCAAAAATAGATTGCCAAAAATAGATCGCATTCATAGGGCAGTAAGACCTGATTGAAATTTCGCAATTCTTCAGCAGGAAATGCAAAACCAAAAAAAATCGCACAACCACTTTCCACAGTTTTCTGAAACCATTCAGTTGCTATTTCCGAGGTAATGTAGTCAAAAGCTGATGCGCTTGACGTCATGATCACGCCCATTTAAGTGTTCGTTTGCTGATTTTCAGGTTTCGTATGGGAACAGTTTACCAAGGTTCTCTCAATTCACGTACCTCTTCACCTTTCGTGTTGCTCCCTCCTCGATATCTTACAGCAAGGCTAAGGCATCCTTCATACGACACTACGGCTGGAGGAGAGTTGCAATTATTTATCGAATGGACCCAGAATACTTTTCACCGGTAAATATTAATTAAAAAGGATAATTGAAACTTATAGATAGTAATCGCGACGGACGCTGACCAACGGAAGTGACGTCAAGAACAACTTGTCATTTCTGCGGTGAGCAGTGATACACTTATTCACAATTCATTTTGTTATTTTACTGTAGACTGTGGAAATAATCAAAACCGAGCTTCAGAAGAAAAACATCACAGTTATTGTTATTGAGGAGTTCAAGAGTCATGACGATCTGACGGCCACTATGAAGACCTTGAAGGTTATCAAGCATCATTTAATAACTGACTACTTTTGAATGATTTATAACCAAGTTGCTCCCCCATCCCCCCTTCGTCTATAACGATCTTAGGCCCTGTTTACATGGAAGGAGTTTGACTCTCCTATAAGGGTCAGATAATAGCCCCCCTTTACATATATCCCAAGCGCTATCTCGCCAAGATTCTGAAAGACATCGCGCGGTCGCGAGATTTGAGACAGTAATCTAGCAGCGCTAAACTTACCCCCCCCCCCTCCCCTCCCTTCCTAGACAAAAGTTGTCCCTGCCAGGAGGATTACCCTAGAATCATTTTTAAAAGCTTCCTCCTTTTCACTAATGATGGGCTTAAACTACGATATGACTTTATTAAAACAAAATGCATTATTTGTACAAGCTCTGTGACTTTCTAATTATATACACAAGGTTTTAAAGGGGGCCAGATGAGACTCATGACAATGCTTGTTTGCATTTTATCTGTACCAGGAAAACGATGCGCACATTATCATTGGCGAGTTCAGCAACAGCGACACACCCTATGTTCTCTGTGAGGTAAGCTCTTTTAGGGAAAGTATAATTTGGCGGAGTTATGAATACTCAGAGGACGTGAAACAGAGCTAATTAAAGAAATGTACAGATCAGTATTGAAGTGAACTCGTTTAGTTCAACCTATTTTTGTTTTTGCTTTTATTTGAACATTTTTATGACTAAACGGTGTTTTGTCTCCTAGTGCGCGCATACTTTTCCGTCCCATAAGAAACATTTACGCGTCAACACTGAAAAAGGTTTTTATAATTTTCTAGGCTTAATGAAAAAAAAAAATAGTTTTCGTAGAGGGGTGTCGAGGAGGGGAAATTTTTAGCAAAACGTAAAATGTGGCTTAATTCTCGGCTTCACTGTCCTCTTATTTGCGTGAATTGATTAAAGAAACATGAACACTGCCCAAGAAATGCTATCTGAATAAACTCCGTACAGAGTTTTAATGTGAGTCAGTTGCACGTCCCTTAGATATCATTTGACATTTTCGGAGTTGGAAGGTTTTGAAGTCGCGTCAACTGTTGTTTTGTAAGTCAAGAAGAGTTGTAATCATTTTTAAAACTGATTTTTTCCGCCTCATTGCTCCTTTCTAGGCTTCCAAACATCGTCTATTTGGAAGCAACTATGTCTGGATATTGTCAGAAAGCGTTGAAACCACTGATATATCTGACGCTTCTGATTGTAACTCAAATACATTCGAGACGATGTCCAATGGATTGATCTGGACATCAAAAAATTATCTTATATCCAAGAAAGAGACGTCCACCTCTGGCTTGGTGAGTGTCTTGAATCTACTGTAACATATTTACTTTTTTCAGTTTTGTTCGTCTTTGTCGAAGTAGTTGGAAAAATCTAATCCTGTTGGTTTATGGGTAACCACATTAAAATGTGACCTACAATCCTCTGCGCGTGCATTTATGTGTTGCCGTGGAAACGAGATCAGTCGGTGTATCGGTATCTATAAAGTCGCAACGCAGCTTTTCTTAGAAAGCGCAGAGAAAAACACTTTTTAATGTTCATTTTTTGAAGTTTTTGTCGCGGTACAAATTCTTTGGTTTAAGCATTCTCATCAGTTTGTGTTGATTAAAACGTCCAATCTAACATGGCCGACATGTTCGAGGCATACAAAGGCACGATGGGATTTTATTCATACGTCATTACACTTTTTGATTGGCTAAAACCCGTTTTCTGATCAAATGGTTAATACAATTTCAGACACCTGACGAGTTTGCAAGCTACCTTTGGAATGTGGACTCAAAGATAGCCACCCAAGAGTCGTACTTTGCTTTCGACGCCATTTGGGCGGCAGCAATGGCTTTGAATACAACACTTCATTCAGGTGTAACATACGAGCAACTAACAGAATTGTCAAAAGTGACGGCTAGGTTCCTCAGGAACTACATGGCAGGAGTTAGTTTCAACGGTCTTACTGTAAGTACGACACCATATCCTTCAGTAATTTCCTTTGTCTAAGCCGCGCAATTTGTTTATAGACTTGGAGTCCTTCCTTTGCACGGGTTACTGAACTGGCCGGGGGGGGGGGGGGAGGGGGGGGGAAGGGGGAGGTATATATAAGCCATATAGGTATGTGTCGCCCTAAAGGGTACAATTTTCAGCATTTTAGTCTGAAATAGGTCTGGAATAGGGTCGTAGATTTTGATATTTTAAGATATTTTTAAAATCTCACATTTTGGTCTAAAATAGTGTTAGTAAAGGATTTCACTCCCGGGCAACACACTCCCAATCCGAATTTTGAAAAGTACCGACACATGTTCTTAAACGCAATTTAGCCTTTGGTAAACCCTGGTTACAGACTCCGTCTGACCGCTAATTTAGCGATAAACCAGGTGTTTAGGCTTTGTTTAAAGAACCGCCTAATGTGGTCTACTTAGAATTAAAGTTTCATACTAAAAATACGATATTGGACTTTATCTTGTAGGACAATCTGTGATCATAGTGATGTTCTTTGTAGATAATGAACCAGTATATTTTAAGATACCTTTCCTGTTTCGTTAAGGGACCAACGAATTTTAACAAGAAAAGCCGAGAGCGCGAGGGAATTATTCTTCTGAGGCAAAGTCGACACGGTAAGGGCTACACTACATACATGTATGAAGTAGATATATTTAGTTCAATCTTATTTTCCACAATTGTTTTTATTCTCATACCAAGACACTGCTGCCAAAATGATATTTATTAAAAATGCACTCAATTTTTATTAGTCATGGACAAAAAAACCACAGATTCGCAAATGTAAAAACACTTCACTGTTCATTAAGTACAGTGGAATCCGGTCTTACGGACACCCGGCCGTTATTATGGATATGTTATTTTCTCTTGACTGAAACTCATACAAATGCCTTTAAAATAGATCTGCTTAATACTGGATAATACGGACGGACACTTTTTTGTGCCCCAAATATGATATTTTTGTACAAAGTTTGTTTCCTAATACTCTTTCCAGTACAGCGTACAGTTACTGAATACTTCAAATAACACTAAACGCCCATAAAAACATTATTGTAACGTTACATGCTCTTGAATGTACAAGTCTTAGACGTTTTTTAAATATCGATGATGCTACATTTTATACATTATATCATTTATCTTATAACATCATTGGCGTAACGTACTGACAGACCCGGTTTATATTGTACAAATACCCGGATAATACGGAAACTGTGTCTGGTCCCGATGTTGTCCGTACATCCGGGTTCCACTGTGTTAAGAACTCAAGATATCCATATTCAATTTATAGGAAAACAAATCACAATTGCGCACCATTATACGTCCAGCGATAGATTGGAAATCGTGAAATCAGAGGCAGAGAAGATATTCACAGGTACGTTACAGGGCTTTAGTTGCGCTATGCTTATTTCAGTTGAGTTCTTTTTGCTAATTGTGTGTGGGGAGGGAGGGGGGGACAAAATAAAGCTCAGCAGCAAGATTTACTTGACAGACAATCGTTTTTATGTGACGTAAAATATATTTTTTACTACTTCATGAAAAGCTGTATCATTTTCTTTGAAGAACACTGTTAGATAATCTGATAACTCAGTATACCATTTGGGTACATTTTCTTCTAGTCATGCATTTTTGCTATATTTTCCGATTCAAGAACATTATGGTTGAGTGTAATGGGTTCTTTGGTGATCCTATCAATAATACTACTTGTTGATACACACTTGTTGCATGGCAACACACTTGTTGATAATTTTGTAGGTCAGGTGCCGAAAGATCGTTCATTGGAAAGCCCCGTCCTCTACCCGGTGGGGCTCCTCATTGTCACGTGGGTACTGGCGCTGTCTGGAATCGTTTCTTCGTGCGCCTTGCTTTATTTCAACGTCACGAAGCGAAACACGAGGTACGAATAACGAACATGAAGTCAGTCGAAAAGCACGGGGAATAGATTAAGGCTACGCCCACAATAATGCGTTTTCAAAAATCTCAGATTTTGTTCATCCAAATTATCACTCCTCTTTTTAGGTTGTCCGTTTCTATTTTGGTAACGGTTTTTTGAAAACTTACATTTTAAAAACATTGTTTTAGTGTGGGCATAAAAAAGTAGCGTTTTCAAATATAAACGCATTGCAGAAATCAAACATCGTCCAACATCATCCAACTTACATCGTAAAACATGGTGGCCAAACAAATCCAACATAATTATTGATCCAATGGTGTTGTTGGACGGCGATGTTAGATTTGTTTGCATGGCTCTTTATAGAGATTGACGAATTAATATATCTGCAAATGACCGAAATGCAAGTGAATTGCTTTTGATTTTCGTTGCTCCTAAAAATTGTGGTTCGAGGTTTGGGACTATAAAATATGGACTATGGTAAAAAGTATTGATACATTACCCTTTTTTAACATAAAAGGATAATCAAGATGTCCTCCCCAAACCTAAATAACCTGATCCTTATTGGCGGGATGATATGCTTCGCGGCTTCCATCTTGTTTACACTTGACGCAAGATTCCTAACAAGTAACCAGTATGGAGTCGTATGCAATGTAAGTGTTGCTAATTTATCAGTGTAGAAATAAATATAATGTCATAATAGGGTTTTGATTAATACTCTATTTACTCCGCATACACCACACTAAATTTTCCGAGCTGCATCACACTTGGAAATAATTTTGGCTTTGCTGCTAAACAGATCACTGCTATTCATAAATGAACAAATATGCTCAAAAATATATGATGCAGTGTTTTTCGCCACGAGAAACTTATAAGTGGACATTGAAATCACCTGGTTAATGATTCAGGCCAGGTTTCCCAATGCTTATAGTTGAAGTGTTCACATTTTGTTTTCTTTTGTAGGTAAAAGCGTTGCTTCTGTCTGTCGGTTTTTCCCTCTCGTTTGGTGCCATTTTTAGCAAGACCTGGAGAGTGCACAAGATATTTATGGCTAAGAAAACGTTTTCCCTCAGGAAAATGGTAATGTTTTCCTACGTAATAAAAATACGTATGTAATGAAATTGAACTAGGCTAGCATATGATCTCATTCACTACATTTTGTTTTTTTTATGTATGTTCACGTGTTACGTCATACCTGATTCATTTCTGTCGCACTTTAAATGAACTATCATATCGTATTTGACGCAACAAAAAATGAAAAACGTTGCATATTATACATCAAAAATATACATCAAAATATACATCAAAATTTTATTTTTGATGTATTATTTTGTGAACACAACAACAATTGGTAGAGGTGGTTGCCATGGAATGATCTATTGCACCACCAGTAAATGTTTCAGAATTTAGACATTTTGTGAACCTTTTAGTGCAAGACGTGAAAATTTGTCACCTGGTTAAACTTAAAAAAATCTTAAAAAAAGAAACCGTCCAGGCGAAACTTAACAGCTAAAGGGCTTTAGTGGTTTGTCGTTTTGTGTTTTATGGTAAATTGCAAATTGTTTCTTTTCAGCGGTTGAAAGACAAATATCTTTTTGGATTTGTGGCAGTATTGGTTGCGACTGACGTTGTGTTTTCAATATTTTGGATATTGTTTGAACCTTCATCCACCAACGAAGCTCGTTTAGCAGTAAGTTGTTTGTTTATCTACAGTTCCTCCGGAAGGGGGGGGGGGGGGGGGGGGACAAAATTGCTTTCAGCACCTCTCGTGATCATGTCCTTGATTCTTTGTTTCGCGTTACATCACGGCGGCCATGTTGGTCAATAGCTCAGTAACTATAAGCTCATCCAATATGAGCGCTATAATTTTATCTTCAAGAATTGGATGAAAACAAATATAGTACTGTTGTTATTTATGTATCAATCAGGGATCTTAAACCAATGTTTTAATCTTGCTCAGCAATATCTAATGTAGTTTGAGAAACTTAGAATACTTTTAGTGGTATTCCTCTAAAAATGCCTGTCTGTACCTCACATAGGAGGGTCCTTGTAGCGAAGTGTATTGACCACGTTAAATAATTGCTTATTTTTGGTATTCCTGGTCTTAGGGAGACTCAAATGAAGTCGGCGAGGATATCATACCAGTGCTGTATAGCTGCACAAGTCAGCATTATCAGTATTTCTTGTGGGTTCTTTATGCCTATAAAGGTGCCCTACTTATGTTTGGCATATTCCTGGCCTGGTCCACTCGTAATGTCACTATTGCGGTGCTGAACGATTCTCGCTACATTGGAATGTCGGTTTACAATGTCTTCCTCCTCTCAACCGTTGGTGTCATCACTTCTACCGCTCTAGATGGCACTGTTCATTTCCAGACCTCTCTGACTGTGAGCTGCCTGTGCATTGTGGGATGCACTGCAGTGACGTTGCTTCTTGTTTTTGTGCCAAAGGTAATTAACTATAATTAACCATTTCACTCCCAAGTGTGATCAATTTCATTTTTCTCCTTCACAATAAGGAGAACAAGGTTTTTGATATCTTGCTCAGATGAAAGCTGACTCAATTATCAAATCTTACTATATCAACCATACATTTCTTTTTTAGAAGGTTGAGAATCTGTAGTTTGAGCTTAGGGTGAAAAGGGTATAAAAATAGCAACATTCATCTAAAGAGCTGGATCCATAATGAGAGCTTCCGCGTTGATAGTTGAAAGTTTCTCAATAACAAATAAATGATCAGCTGTGGATAAATTGATGAACATCCATTCAAGATTGAAATAAAAGTTTTAAACATATGTTGTTTCGCCCGATTTACCTACATTCGGACCACGAAAAGTGAAAAGGGTCCATTTGAGACGCCCAATTCTAAATATTTTATGAGGGTTCCCATATTTACATTGTCTTGCAGTTCTTCATGACTTTGAGCGATTCGGAAACACCAGCTATTATGATACAGGAAAGAATCTGCATGCGATCAACGCAGACCTCTGAGTAAGTTTAGATTGCGTTTGGGTTTATTTTTGTTAAAACACAGAGAACGTGAATTTTTAGTCGGACAAGACAACTTCAACCCTGAATCGTAGAATGACTTATATTTTGTGTCATTACTCTCATATACTAAACAGAGCAAACTGTATTTTTCAAGTTGCAATTCTTTTCATTTTGCACTGAAAAAGATACACGTGAAAGATCCTATTTTCTGCCGATCTTTATATATATCTTTTGTAGTGTTTGTCTCTCTCTTACCAGCACTGGGCCAGGGATACATTATTTGCGCAACCATAAACTAACCACCACTTCCTCGCCCCATTTCCCTACCTCCCGTAGAAGAAATAGATCCACGATAAAAACTCTTTAAATAACTGTTGCTTGTTCTCATTTGGCAGTTTTTCAAGTTTTTGTTTGTGTTTAGGTTGAACAGGTACATTTGGTAGTAAAATAGTTATTAACCCGATGACGTTTATCTAATTCATGTCTCACAAATGTTGTCACTTTTTTCTTAGGGAGTGACAATGTTTTGCCTGTAAAATCACCCACGATGAGGTCCTTTCGTAGAGCTAACTGCATGGGAAGTTTATTGGTTACATTTATTCGTACTCTAACTAGTGAATACTTTCAACTAACTGTATTGTCAATGCTGGTGTGCTTATTTCTTCGGATGAAGTGACTCTGGAGTGGAGGTGAAAAATATATGACAGCCCCAAACTACGCATGCAGAAATTGTTTGACAAAGTGTGAAATGTCCGGCGTTTCATCTTGAACACAAGCGCTGTCTTTTGTACGAGAGTTCCTTGTTCGTGAAGGTCGTGCTTCACACCATTCTAGTTAAATTAGAATATATCGCATGATCATTATTGTTCTCCTTCCACCTGCGAGACACCACTTGTGATGCTACATGTAAAACCATAGTAGGTCGTACTGTTTGAAACAGAAAGTACTATTTGCTAGCGCATGAGTGTAAAACTGACTTATATTCGTCCGTTGTTTGTTGGTGCATTGTTAGCTTGAAAGCGAGGCTTTTAATAATATGTGCAAAAGCAACTTTGCTACAGCCACTCTAAGCACGCCCTTGGTGTATATGTATAGAAAGTACTGTATAAGTTTTCATTGGGTAGTAACATGAAATCGAGAGTATTTTAGAGTTGCTTCTGTGTTATTCCATTATTCGCTTTTGACAGTCTCCCTTTAATTCAGTGAATTCAAAGCGACAAGTAATAGATCTCAATCAACAACAACAGCAACAACAACAACAACAACAACAATAAATTACTTTAAGCGTTCCCGACCTAAAACACCTGTAAAATCGATCACAAGTCTATACATTAAATAAATTGTAATCAAATTTCAATACAGTAGAAACTACAGTAAGCGACTACCCTTTCGTTCCGCTTTAAGTGGTCGCTTCCGGGAATTTCTCACCATGGGGAGGCCTAAGTGAGATCCGGATTTGACCAACAACCAAGTGTCATATAAGGCGGCTTTCGTGAATGATTAACAACTTGAATTGTACGAAATCAACCGTGTGAATTGCTGCACGTTACATTTGACATATTTCAGTGTTTTGTCCGGTCTGGCTTCTGCAAGAGAGTTAGTCCTTGCTAGAAAATTGCTCTTTGGGAGAATATGGTAGTCGCTGACTGGGGACCTAGAACAATAGAAAAACATACAAAGGTGGTCGCTTACGATAGATTTCAGTAATAGTAGTTTTACTGAGAAACCAATCGGTATTTTGATTACTGGAAGTGGTCTCTTACAAGAGGTGGAGATTCCACTGTCTTTCAGTACGTTTCATCTGGGTCCTCGTAGAATAACTAACAAAACATTATCTAATAAGGTCTCTCCTTTACCGTAGGTGAGATGGAACTGTCATTTCTTTGTAGCTGCTTCTTTTTCTCCTGCTATTTGCACGACTTAAACTGGATCCTTGTTGAAATGTAGTAATGCCCGACGCTGTCATTCTCTTAGAACCAGCAGAAATTCTCAGATTTATTGCTGAGAACGAGTGAAGGATATTTGCTAGCGTGTCAAGGGTACCTCCACGCAAATTCGTCATCTCAATGTATCCCGTCATATTTGAGGGTTTTCTGTTAAGGATTTGCAGAATAGCGTGGCGGAACTTAGGCATCTTGAAAGAATAAATGACAGTGTTAACAAAGGAGTTGCTAAACTGAAGGAGTTTGATACAGTAAACAAGGTTTATGGGCGGAAACGGGCAACCCTTGCAAAAATGAACCAGGAAGAGAAGCAGCTGGAAGGGCATCCATGTTAATAGAAATACCCCCGTTACCAAAGAGAGCGTCTTGGCTAACTTTTTGTCGTGTTCCCTTGCGTGTAAGTCAAGATCTCGACAGTGAACTCTGAACCAGAGTGATGTGTAAGAAGCTAAGATAACCACCACAGAGATCACCAGTGCAGCCAACACGATGTCCAAAGTAGCAACATACGGTGCGATATCATAACGGTGAAGAAGGTTCACACTGGATATAGCCATTGCTAAGCACCAAGGCAGGGCAATCGACGCTGAATACAAGCGCGAGCTTGTTGTTCTGTGCCTCAAAGGCCATCCAATGGCGTAAAACCTCTCAAGAGCTATCATGGCCAGGGTAAAAACAGATGCCAGGCCAGAAAGAACATCGATTGCCTCGCAAATGTATGCCACTGTTCCTTTCTCCAGGCCAGAAACATTCAGATATATAAACAGCGGTATTGCAACTGCTCCCACCATCAGATCAGCTACAGCAAGGCTGATGAGAAAGTAATGTGTGTTCCGACGTAGTAGCTTTCTTCTGGAGAAGGCGGTTATTGTAAGGGAGTTGCCGATGACTGTCACTATGGCAACCAAGCCAAACACGGCGGCCCATACAATGACACCAGGGCGGGAGAGTGAAGAGACTTTGTCTTTATGCTGTGGGGTGACGGAATTTCCCATCGTTGAGGCGGCTACTTTCCTGAAAGTAATGCGTAAAGGATTCTGTTTACAGCAGAAGTCAGAAAAACCTATATGCACAATTATGTATACTGTACCGTATATCCATAACATTAAATTGAACTTCGAAAAAGTCAGTAGATTGAGACAATCGTCAGGAACGTCCTTCTGGGCTGCAATATTGGTGTGTGTGTGTGTGTGTGTGTGTGTGGGGGGGGGGGGGGGGGAGGGGGGTGTTGGTTAAGGGTTGCAGGAGCACAAACGCGGGAGCTTGTATTCGTAATCAAAACTTATTTCATTTTGTTTTCATGTCGTTCAAAAACGAAAATTAAAATAATTTTAAAATAACAGTAGGTTCGCTCAAAACATAAAGGCATGATTTGTTCCTTTTGGCAAACGATGATATTGTCCTTCCTCAGTGGACAGTGTCAGAGCGACTCATATCAAACTTAGGGTGCATTCTTTTGGGGCTATTCCGTCTTATCCTATTCCGGAACAGGAATAGCCGAATACACAGAATTCCATGATCCCAAAAGAACAGAATTTGCGCTATTCCGAAAACAGAATAGTTGGCGCGACAGAATACGGCAAAAAGGAAAAAATAAATAAAACCCAAATGAACACAACTACCACCTGTTCTGTCCATTCCGACTAAACCGCCATTCCGTCTATTCTGCTATCGGGAGCAAAATGAACGGAATAGTTCCGTTCCTTCTGGAACCAGAAAGGGTCTCAAAAGAACATGACTACCGTCTATTCCGGAATAGTAATGGCGGAATAGTCCCGAATAAACCCGCTCCAAACTTCCCTGGTACCTTGCAAGCAATATTTTTTAACTTACCTTGGCGAAAAATAGAACAAACTGAAGTTCTTTTCCGAGCGTGCAATCTTATTGTTTCATCAAAGTAAATATAAATTGTATGACGTATATACCGTCTGGAACGATTGAATGGTGTAGTGCATTATGATGGCACAGTCACGTAGCTCCAGTAAATTGCTTCTATTCCGCGGTTGAGAAGGAATTACAGTCCTCGAGGTACATGTTTATATGCCTTGCGAAGTTAGGCATAAAAAGCCTCGGAAGGCAGTCCTTTTACTGCCAAAAGCGAACTTTCAGTCAACTTCAGCAATCCCTGTAAACTGTCAAGTCAGTGAGCCGGACCTCCAATGATACACTCTGGTGGCAGTTTTTCATGTTTTTGTTGAGCGAACTTTCGTGGTTTTGGTATTTATTTTATTAAATGTTATTTTGGACAAGAAAAATAAGAGAAAACTGACAGTGAGTAACTTCTGATATTATGATGAAATTTAAAAGATAAAGGATGCGTGCAGCCAACGTAAATTTTACACTGTCTGGAATTGTGCAGCTGGAGTATAATAATTATCAAACGCAGACACTGCTTGATCCAACAAATGCTGATCGGTAAACATATTATTTGAACATAAAACAACGAATACGTGATCAGTGATCTAGATTTAGCCGCCTTTGAAGTGCAGCTACAAGCGTCACTGCTTACACAATGTTTACAGTTCTCAAAAAGCTTTTTTTTTTCTCTAACACGTCCTCTCTGTCACTACCAAAGTCATTGCATTTGAAGTCCATAAGGGACCTTAAGGAGAGGACGACGACAACCTCGGTGAAACAATAAAACTCATTGCAAAAGACAAAAAGCGCACGTGAATATGTAAAATTGACCTGGCCTCGGGGCCGTCGAGCTCTTGCGTTTGACTTCGAATGGTTCCTTTTTTGGTCGCTGTCAGGACGTGGTTGACATTTCGAGAAACTACGCCGTCGTTTGTATCAGTAAGAGACGTCTGAACGCAATGAAACATCGGCAAAAACGGAACAAATTGAGTAACCTAAGAATGAGCAAAGTTACAAAGACACCAGCCAATATGGAGACAATTTATCAAGGTTCCTCGCGTTGCCGTCGCCGTTCTAGATTGCTTAAAGGTGCTTAATTACGATCACGAAGCGCAATCATGAGACTCTGATTCGCCGAATTAGATTGAGCGATACAAGGCACTGTCAGACGCAAGTACAATAATTTTTATGCGGCAAGTGAAAAAGAGCACGGAATTAAAAGAACAATACATCAGCAACTTGTGTTTGCAATTGGTCGAGTCTGTTTCGCCGTCGGGGGAGGGGGGAGGGGGGGGGGGGGGGGGGGGGGATGGGGAGTAAATGTAATCGACTGAAGTCAGTAGGTAGAAAAATTCCGTTGATGCCTTCAAACCTATTCAGACATAACTTCAAAACTTCCACGACCGTGTCAAAGACAGAGACGGTTTTGATTTGAGAGTGCCGCGAACTATATCGTACAGCAGACGCGACTTCCGCTCAGCGGACTTGCAATTTTTAGTACCCATGCCTCCCCTGGTTTTATCATTTGTCCGCCATCTTAATCAAATCGGGTTTATTGAGTTTATCTTAATCGTCGAATGATAAACAAACTTTAAAAGACCTTCGACAGCATGGCCGGCGCTAATGAACTATACGGTAGAGGAATTCCTCAACTATTCGGACAAATTCGACCGTACCTGACGAAGGAATGAATTCTGACTTCGAAGGATTTGATTAGGACGAAGATAGTTAAGGTATTGTTGAGTAATTTATCTCCTTGACCAGCCACTTTACTTGATTATTGTAGCTATACTCAATCCTGACATTGCACTTTATTGCTTAGGAACTTTTAATGCTATTTATTTAGCTGCACATGTACTCTAATTTTCCAAATTAGTTTCCATAAAGGCTCTGTATAATTCTTAGCGAAATGGATTATGTGATTTGTCATATGAATGCTAAAGAAAATATGTTTGGAGAGACTGGATGCATTGAAACAGGGTATACAGTATACGGGGTATTATCAAGTAAATGTTAGAAGGTTTAAATAAAGTGTTGACTTTAATTGACTGACACATGTCACCTAAAGTTTTAAATCATTATGGACTACGTCCTACTGTATATAAAGTGTGGCTCCTTGAATCTTTTCAAGGAAAATTTAAAAAAACATGTTGAACTCCCTACCAGATATTTAGTATTTACTTGTAAATAAAACTTAAAAAAAAAACAAAACAAAACAAAAAACAAAAAATGGTGAAAATTCATTTGAGGTGCGAAGGGTTAAGGTTGTCGCCTAAAAGCTTTCGGTTTACGAATTCTATGCTGGCGTAGCCATGACAGCGTAACTTTTGATGACAGCAAAGAACGCAATTCATCACACGCGACCTTCAACTTGTCTTCTGATTCCGGAAGCAAAAGGTATCTTGGCCGAGAACAACATCACTAAGGAAAAACAACCATGTAGTGTTCACAAGACACTAAAGTATAAATTGTGTGCCTTGTTTAAATTAAGACAGAAAACCCTAAAAGCCACGACCTGTTCAGCGCAGTGTGTCTTTGTAGGTAACATTATGGGTATCTGAATCCCCCCCCGGGGGGGGGGGGGTGGTACTCCCATATATAAGCATATAAGCCATATAGGTATGTGCCGCCCCAAAGTGTATCGTTTTCAAGCATTTTAGTCTAAAATAGGGTATCGATTTTGCCTTTTTGGTCTGAAATAGGGTATCGATTTTGTCTTTTTTGTCTGGGATAGGTATGATATAACGGAAATATGTCGCCGCGGACATTGCACGGCAAATGGAAGAAAACACAGGGCGGAAATCGCTGTAAAACAACAAAAAATCTCTAAACAAAGGTCTGAAATAGGGTATACATTTTGGAGTCAGGTCTGAAATAGGGTATAGAAAATCCCCCCCCCCCCCCCCCCCCCCCCCGGGCTGAATCCCCAGGCTGATTTCACCTATTAAAGAAGACCTTGCGCTGGTGCTTCCGGCGCTCGTGAAAACTAGGCTTATGCCTTGGGGAAGAAAAGCCGTTAAACAAAGTTGGCTCTCGCCATTGTTCTGAGGAAGGTCAGGTTACAGTGTATTCGGCGCTTTGTACTATCATTCTGAGTGATGAATTGTAGCAGAACAGCACACTCGGGCGTTTTAGGTGTTCCCGATCATAATCGGCATAAACTTTTTTTAAAGAACCGTTTGGTTGAGTTTAACCGCTCAGAGTGTGCAGCTATGCTACATACGAACTACTCCCTAGAAGCGCCAAAAACTGCACGAAAAAAGCCACGAAAAAAGGCAAACTTTCTTATTACCCACATTATACAGTAGATTGAAAAATGTTTCGTGCATGGTTGTAATCAGCGTCTTAGTCGTTGGCCACGAAGTACTGTGTAATGGTTATTTATTCCTTTGAGTGTGAGTCTCGGGACCGTTTTGGGCCCGGGGTTATTTCACTGCTGTATATAACCGGTTGAAAATATGTATTTCTCGTTGATTCCGTGCACGCTCACACAAAAGGACGTGACTAGGATCCCCAGTTTAGTTTTGGCATTAATTTCTCCGTGGCCTTCATATCAAGAGGTCACATAACCTCTTGATGAAAACATATTGTGGCAACACCCAGGCTAAAATAGTATAAATTACTTTTTTTGATACTAGCAGTCAAAAGAGCACGTTTACGTTAGTCGAATTGCTAACTTTTGACTTTGTAGCCTTCATTTTGGTGCCGTAGCAGGAATTTCTTTTTAGGAAATTCGTTTAAAGCTTGTATGTAGCCGCCATCTTATTTGTGTCCTACTAAACTTTGTTGTCACAATAACTCCGTAGATCCTGATTACATAGATCAGAGCTTTGTACCGACCCAGAACTTTGCATGAAGACTTGAGTCACAAACATCTTGAAATTATCAGTGTGTCAGCTTTTTAAAATGTCGTACTTTGCAAAACGTCATGCTTTCTGATGACGTCATATGAAAACCCCAATACGTTGGTAAACTTATAATTGATTGGGTTGTTGAGAGGGAACTGCCATCGTTAAAGTAGCCGTTATTTTTCTCACTCCCAGATTTGTATGTCCGGCACTTGAAATATTCTACATGCATTTAAATATTTTACTTTTAATTTTCTTAAGCAACTCTATGACTAATATTTTGGTCTCCCAGTTCAGACACACCGAACGTTGTTATTAAATACTATATATGTATTTAGGATAGTGTATTACCCGGCTTTTAGTGCCAAAGACGCATTTGACTTTACTTCCTGAGTGTCAGATAAGGCCAAAAGATGTGACCACTAAAATGACCTATATTCTTAATAACTATATAGCACTCATCACGTTGTTCTTGACCGTATAGTTCAGTACACGTTTATATATTTTCAAGTTTGATTTTGGGTAGAATAGCATGGCAGTGAAAATATTTAGTACTGCACAGTGGTGAGCCTAGGCAAGAAAAGCACGAGCGTAACTTGCCGCGAAAATACAGAATGCACATATTAAGTTTCTGGCTTTTGCGTACCCTTGAACGGGTAGTTTTTTACTTGGCTTGTTTAAGTCACAGCAATACTTTAGTTTCTAAGCATAACTGAAATTCAGTCAGTAATATGTTTGCTTTTTCTTCTGCTGTGATTTTTGAGGCAAAATTTGAAAGAAATATGATAGACTATTTGTTAGTGAAACGTTTGTGTATTATTGTGAGTTTCGCGAAGGGCGGCAGCACAATACAACATAATTGTATTGATCGTGCTGTGGCTGATCACGTTCAATATGAATACTGAGCTGTGCTCTTCGTCATTTAAATAAAAATAAAATCCGAAAAACACAACGGCAAAGTTAAAATGGATCAGCTCTAAACACAAGAACAGATCGGACAATATATGCAAAAATTTTGGGTGTTCTGGTTTATCGTCCCTTTCTGCCAAGGCCTTAATTGATCCCTTGTCTCAATAACGTTAGGTATTTAGGTATATAATCTTGACAGAAGTTCCATTAAGTAAAAAGTGAAGAAATATTTACCGGGTTTCCAGGATTTTAGGGCTCCAGGTTGATGTTAGCTCGTTTTGAATTGTTTACACTGTGTGACAGCTGATATCATATTCGGCAAAGACAATAAAAATCAGGGGACAAAAGATTCAAATGAACACATAGTTTTGGGATCTTTCAGTTTGGTAAGACGAATTCAGATTTAATTCACTATTATGAAATTATTTAATAATACACGATATGATACATTTCAGAAAGATACGTTTTGTTACTAGGTTACTATGGAAACTGACAGTTCTACTTATTGTTTCGTTGTACACGTTTCAGTCTGAAAGTGATCGTTATAAACTAATTTTCTGTGATGTTCTATTTTCTCAGATTTAAAATCTTTTCAAGTAGCACATAAAATTGTATTTACTATATTGCTTTGCAGTCACTGGCGCTGTCACAATAAAGCCATATTAATCTGGGCGGCATGAGACCCAGTAGCAACTTTGTTTACTCAGTTGTCTCAAATTTGTCACTAAAAACAACAAGAAAACAAAGCAGCAATGCTTCGACAGACCGCTTACCCGAATTAACCGATTCAGTTAAAATACGTGTGACATATTTCAAATTGAACGCGAGTTAAAGCCCGCAACGCTTTTTGACTTTTCATTTGGCCAAACGTAGGGTTTTTGTTACACTAAGATATTTTGAATTTTTTTCACCTTCAGTATACATAATCTGTTGTGCAAGATAGTTCCATTTCAGGAGTTGCAGTCGTCAAAAACGTCGTTCCAAATGGCGTCGTAGCAAATAGATTATGCGGTATTTGGAAACAAAGCCCGGCAAATTTTATTCAGAAGCAAAGAAAAGTATTGTTAAAACAGTGCAAAAACTGTCATGTCTAATTATACATGTTCACATTCCTTTTGCTTCATTTATAAAAAAAAAATTTGTTAATATTTTGATAAAATAATTAATGGAAGTTGTAGAATCTTTGTTGAAAAAGAAAGGGGAAAAATTGAATTGTACCTAAGAATTGAAATATACTTTATTCAATACTAGGCTAACCGGTATCGTGATATTAACAAAGTGGCATAACAGCCTTTGCGTTGTACCTTAATATAAACCCCGAAAGTCGTTGCTAAGAATTAAACATAACGAAATATTTAAGTTACTGGAGGAAGCAAGGATAGAAGGCAACTTCTTGTGACGAAGAATTTGGTAACTTTTGGTTTCAGCTAAAAGTTCCCAGATAATCATGGCCGTTCCAAGTTTTAATGTCTTGTCATTTTGCAGCCCCTGTCAAATGTTAGATGTTGTGTAAGAAAAACAAGAGCAACACCCAATTTATCGGCTTGTAGGATGAAGTAAAAATAGTCAAAAATTTGTAAAGAGCAATTATTAAAAAACAGAAGAAAAGTAATATGTTGGTCCCCTTTTTTGGCTAGTTTAACTAGTTCTGACAATGTTTTGCTATAAGTTATAACTGTGTTTTGCCATGTTTCCTCATTTTATCGCCTCTATCATGCGTCAAGTTGCTAGCATCATTTATCAACATGAAATATTGCATACCCAAATCGTGAATTCTTTGATTTTACATTCCAGTCTCCTGTATTACAAAGACAGGAAAACAAGAATGGGTTGGAAAACTAAAAGCAAGGGGATACTTTACCTTCGCTGCCAGTTGTACGATGAACAGTGCACGGAAGCCTAGAAAGAACAGTTTTACAATAATTAGCAAGAACTTAAAGTGAAACACGGCCTACTGTGCTTTAATTCTTAGGCCAAGTTTGCACGACCCCTGGTCGGGTGATAGCCCGGGTCAAGTCACCGTCCCAGATCAATTAGTCAATCTTCTTTAAGCGGTCACATGAAGAAATTGACGACCTCACATGCTTCTTTTTACATCGTTGTCATGGACGTGGACGACATTTCGAGAAGCTACGACAGTCGTTCTTCTTAGCAGGAAACGATGGAAGCAATAGAACCTCGGCAAAAACGGAACAAATTGAGAAAACTAAGAATAAACAAAGTTATAAAGACATAAGGAATACGGAGAAACTCTTTTTGTTTCCTGGTGTTGCTTTGATTTGAAATATTGGCCTTCGTCGTATAAACTTTCACTGAAGACTGAGTGAAGAGGGGTTGACCAGGGTGGGGGATTTGACCCGGACTAATACCCAACCCGGGGTCGTGTAAACAGGGCATTAGCCTACTGTTCTTAGCCTACTTCCATGACCTACAGTACTTCACCACTTTCTTGTTTTCGACAGTGGCAATCTTTTTTCTTTTTGAGTGAACCTGTAACAAAAAGTTAATAGTTTACCTCAGTTAGGGTTGATGTTTTGCGAGGACTGCAGTAAACATCTTTGTGCCGAACATATGAAATAATTACAAACGAGTGTGGAATATTCGCAAAATGCAATTTTCGAAATTCAAAAATAGAATATTTAAAATTCAGCTGCTTGGTTCACACGACCGGGTAAATCACCCGACTGTAAATTGTGTTGCAAACATGTCCGAGTGTTTGAACCATGGAGGTCTTTTATCGTTTACTTTTCTTGGGACGAAGTTCAATTTGAAAACCTTACAGCAAGATAACTCAATGAAAATGAGAATCCTAACAAGGTGTAATTAAATTTCCAAAATATATCTCTACTGACATTTGCCAAACATAATTTTAAAATTCAATAATTATGATAACTGTCATGTTAAATGGGACCATTGATAGGTTTTCTGCAGATTGCAACAGCTACGTCTTTTTATTAAAAAACAAATTTGCTTCTAGAATTATTTTCTAAACTGGATTTTTAAATTTTCTTAAATATTTCCCAGCAGCATTGGTGATAACGACCATTTACCATTTATTAAAAGTGGGCTCGATACAGCCTTGGCCATGCAGTGAATTGAATAATACCAAACTGTTAATAAGGAATGTTAACTTTCATGTTGAAAAAAACTTCTGAAACTATGATTGGTCAGTATGCGAGAATGAAATTAAGTATCCGGTGGTTAAAAAAATGTAAAATTTGATTCAGATTGGTTGAAATGGCTGCACTCAGTGACTTTTCTGTGACTAACACTCTTTTGGTGTGAATTAACTGTCTATAATAACTGAAAACGTAATGCAGAAAAGATAAAGCAATTACGAAGTTTTCTATGGCAATTATAGATCAGCCAGAAAAAGTTAATTGCAGTAAAGCTTTGCAGGATTAATTAAATACGAAGTTTAGTAAAGCACGATGCAAAATGTTGTTTCAATTTTTATACAACTTGGCTATGAAATCACTATCTCCCCTAAACATGGGAGACTTTGAATGTTTAATAAGTATAAGAGTTTAATATTTAAAGGAACTGAAATCACCAAGTTTTAGGTTTCTCTTTTAAAATTTATGAAATAAATGTTATGTTGACTTGCACGAGAAACAACTAAATAACTAACTAAATAACTAAATGAATAACTAACTAACTAAATAAATAACTAACTAACTAACCAACTAACTAACTAACTAACTAAATGAAGAACGAACGAACGAACAAACTGCATGTGTTTATTGTTTTGATTTTCTCTTGTGCTGGCTTTAAACTTTTGTGAACAATTCAGTCTGTACCACGTGCTTGTGCTTCACCCAAGCGTCTTGTAACCACGTCGCAATGCATCCCTAGAATTGATGAATTTACGTAACCAAATATTACTGAACCAAAAGATTCAATAACGGCCCTTAACTGTTTCAAGCATACAAGGAAAAATATCTACATAGAGAAGACAGCTTTTTGTTGATACACAAGTTAGATACAACAATTTGTACCTTCATACAAATTATCTGCAGACCTCCACAATCCCGCTCCCAATAGAATTGCTGTTTAGTTTTAAGTAAAAAGTCTCGATATTACTAGAAACTAGAGATACATACACTGAGTTTTGAAATAAAGCTCCATGATTAGGCGAATATAAAAAGTGAAAGGGATTACATTAATTGATCATTGGAAATAAAAATCTCCAAAAGGCTTGCCTCCCATGCAACTTTTCCGGTACAAATCTTATTATTTCTAAACTTCAAAATGTTGCCAAATTCGCCGGATTTGCACATGCTGTGATACCGAAACTTTGCATTTCTGCATGTGTTTTCACGCTCTTTCCATTTGTGGCACTCGGAAAGTCTTAGGTGATGGATTTTAAGTCACGTAGTGGATTTTGGTCATGTGACCAGCCTGATGCAAAGGGCTTGCCCAGCATTATAAAGAATTACTTGACAAGAGAGTGGACAAATAAAAAAACGAATAAATGAAACATGTTTTTTTGTTGTTTGCACAACGAGAGTGGTGTATTCGATTTCTAAAACGCAACAGTTGTTTGCAACTAATGGTTGACAAAATTACCTCCAGAATCCTCCGGGATTTATATGTTTTTAACCAAAATTTATGTAGGTGCTAAATATTTCAAGCAAATGAAGAGGACTAATACCCCCTTAAATTCACAAACGATAATCATCCGTTCATGATTAATATTAAGAATTGATTTACATTAATATTAGTATTAATAATTAATATTAATAATTATGGTTAGCAATAGACGTAGTAACGTCAGCCATATTTCTAATCAGTTTAGATTACTACTGAACGAAAAGGGAAACGTGACATACAAATAACTTATTGTGCCCCATTAATAGTTGCCATGACAGTGTACTAGCTTTGATGTGAGCATTTAGTGGTGTCACTGGTTTATTTTGGTTGCGGAAGTCTTAATTTCCTCAATGAACTTTTTCATTTATTTATTATCTTAAAAGACTGCGGCGACGATTTGCATATTGAATTGGTCAGTAGCTTTATGATTTGACAGGTTGTTCAGAGTAAACAAATTGGTATCTGTAGCTCTGTAGTAACTCTTTTAGAAACTAAATTTTTAGTTGTTGAACTAAGGAGAGTCGAGTAAAGTTCTTTTGTTACCTGTAAATTACAGCCATCTTGTTTCTTCAAGCCCCAACTCTGCCATCTTTTCCGATTCAAATTTTATTTTATAATAAATCCTGGTCACTGCTTTAGCTTTAGTGTGACAATTAGTATTTGAGGATTTAGATGTTTCAGTAGGATTCGCAATTGATAAGTGGGTTGACATATGGTAATGTCTGATGGAAAATTGAAAGATTGTTTACCTGCTCGCAGTGTTATACCAAGAAAAGCCAATATTTGGTTTTAAAAGGAAGACGTAGATTTTTTCATGACATTCTTTAATGGAAATTGCCTGACTACAAGACGGACAACACTCTAAGACGGACACCTGGTAGGAGCGGTCCCTGCAGTTTCTTCAGACATTTACTCTGACTAGACTCTCTTTAAGCCGGACACCTCTCTCGAACAGACAGTTGGGGCTGGTCCCGAGGGTATCCGTTTTAGAGGGAGTTGACCAGTATTTATTTATAATCTGTATCTCTTAGTCGCAATGTGCCCGATGTTTCGTTTTGTAGACTTGGCGTAATCTAGACAATTCCATTTTTATGGTAATGGCATAAAATAATCTATTTTCTCTCATGTATACGTATTGTTATTAACTGAAGCTAGAAAATATCGTGCTGGGCTTTATTACGATGAAATCATTTTAGTTACAGTATTTTGTTGGGCCTTTTGAAATAAATTAAACCTTTCCATATTTTGCTAACATATTCATCTTTAGGTAGCAGCTGTCACTATTTACAAGAAAACCTTAAACAAAATTGATTAAGCACCTCTGATATTTGCTTTAAATTTAATTTTTTGCTCCTCATTCGTGAGATTGTTGCATATCCTGCTTCTTCTTTTATCGTCATGTTTTTTATGAAGTACTAAAAACATGTCTCGTCCTGTTGCTGTACACCGACCTATTTTCAAGATATATTCTCATGCACAAATATTCGAGGCAAGTGAAAGGAAGATGACAAGACATTATATAAAATTTAATGCACAAGTTATATTGAAGCCATGTTTCAAAATATATTAGATATTCTCTCCTCGAAGGTTCTGAGTTAATTGACGTTGTTATATTTTTCGAAAGAAAGTCCTTTCTAATAAGAATATGAACAATTAGCTAGTATATATTTCACACGTTTGCCGACCAAATCATATTGGCGCTTTACAGACTCATTATCTATCCGTTCTCGTCTTATTATACATTTGGGAAGGACAGAAACTATATTAGTCGAAGACTATGGAAAATACCAAGTTTTTGTGAACTACATAATAAACGTTTCTTTATCATCCATGTTAGTAACACCCGGTTTTATCGTGCCAAACTGTCTTCTGCTATGAATTTCTTAGTCATTGATTGAGTTCAGACTATTTAGGTTTTCATGTCGCCATTAGCTTTTCTAGTTGCATGAACTCTCTTCAAGATTCTTGCATTTGAGTGTTGCGCTGTGCATAGACCCAGGAGTAAAACTGACTTAAGTCGTAGGTCGGGTTCATGTTTTGGCTTAATTCTACGGGGATTTTTGTTCTTGTCAAGTCATGATTAATTGTGTTGTCCGTCGAGGATGGTCCTCTAACACATAAAAGTACACTGTGATTTGCCTAGAGGCTTGTGCAGTCTTGATAACAGGCAGGCAAATTGTGGTCCACGTTCTCTCGCTTAATGTCTAAAGCCATCTCCCTGTTGTGAAGGTTCCTTATTGTACTCATAGGAGCGAAAGTCATACCGCTTCTATCAAACGGGTAAACTTCAGGCCGGTGCATCTTAAGAAGGTTCATGACGGCGCGCCGAATTTCTTTCAGCTTTAAGCAATAGATAAGAGGATTGAGTGTGCTGTTGATGCATATGATAGTCGCCGACATCTCCACCGCTATCTTCACGTTAGGAGTATAGCCGTATTTGAATAGCAGGACCATGATGGGTGGGTAAGGGGCATAGCAAATAAAAGACAACATGAAAACTAGGAACATTGCGCTTGTTGACCGTTGATATTTCTTGATGTTCAGCTGCATTCCTCCTGGCGCCTCCACAGAAATGCGCCTTTGTTTCTGTATATCGCTCTGGTGTCGTTTGACAATCTTGTACACCCGAAAATACGCCACTGATGTAATTACGACGCTTAAAACTTCGGCAAGTACGACGATTATACCAAAGATACTTCGTTCAAGAAAGTATATTACTACCAGCCCAACTGCAATACCCCAGGAAGCCCCACAATAGATCATGATTTTTTGTCGGGTTATCACCTCGATGTATCTTAGATGCAGGTGAAGAGCTAGATATCGTTCCAGTCCAATCGCGGTCATCGTCATCAGCGAGACTCCAGTAGTGGCATAACCAAACGTGACGTTAATAAATCGGCCATAGCACGCTAGAGGACCGTAGCCGTAAATTTCAGAAATCTTATACATCACAAAAGCTGGCTGTACCACAAACCCAACTTGAAAATCAGCAAAAGCAAGTGAGGAAATTAAGACATTAGAGGGAGAGCGTTTTAGGTGAGTCAGCCAGATAGCGAGCAGCACAAGCAGATTCCCCGTGATTGCGGTCAAAGCAAACGTGCCGTTCAGCACGGACAAGACGACGTTTGACACAAAAATGTATTCTATGTCGTCCATCCTGAATTCCAACTTGGCAAAGACACAAGCATAAGCAGCAGAAGCTGACGAGTTCGACGTACTGTTGTTCATCTCAGAGCTTCGCTGTACTCAAAGCCAGTCGGTAGACCTGGATTAGTTACTGTTTTTCAAATAATTTTCGGCTGTGCTCTTTCAAGTCGATAATTTCCCAGAGTATCCTTGGTAAATGAACTGAACGTTTTGCAGGAAAGTCATTAGTGTGCGGCGGCTCGTTTGTTCTGTTTTTTTCTTCATGAAATTCAAAACATGAAAACTAATCAGTCACTTTAGGATATATCTGTTTGAGACATTTCAGTAAATTAGCTTTTTCAATGCCAAGGTATTAATAGTCATAAATATTCATAACAGATGATCAAACAAGCAGTACAAACATCTGAAGCACAGTGACGTTCGTATTTAATAAATTTTCTAAAGGAACCTGACACAAGTCTCTAACGTGTTGACCGAACCCAAGAACGTCAATAGAGTGAATATGCATATTTTTTTACATATCAAACTAATTGACAGTGTTTCTTATAATAGGTCGCAAAGCTTTATGATGAGTCATCTCAGCCAGTTCAGTTTTCAGTCCTGCCTGACTGTCAGTAGTATTGTATAAGTCCCAGGTATAAAGTGTGACCTTCAAAGTTTTTGACTTGAAAGCATATGGATTACCGCTGCTAACAAATTATCCCATTTAAGCCACTAACAGTAAACATTTGCGTTCATAATATTAGGTTTTATTGCAAAGGACTGGGTGTCTAAAACGGTTAGTGCTATACAATATACTTTCATGTATTTTCCTCTGGTTTGATCGTCCCTTCCTTCGCAATTGTCCCTACATAGTTTCTCAAGCAAGACTTGTGGTTTTATTGTCAATCTGCCTTCAGAGTTGGCTGTTGCGTGAGTTCTAGAATACACTCATCATACCTGAAGAAACAATAAAGCAGCTACTTCTAATGTGACGGATACTTCTCTGTCTCCTCTGACGTCAAGTGGCGAAATTTAACTGGGCACAGATTTAGCCCACGTGATGGCAGTGGGACAGTCGGATTCAGTATACTGAATATCCATTGTATTTGAGAGGATATTTTTTTATCACACCTCACACATATAAATCAGTCTGTTATAATTGAAATATCCTTTAAACAGCAGGAGTTGACGCATATTACTTTTACTAGTCATTATCTTGCTTTATTATCCGTACTGCAGTAGCAATTGATCATTGTCAACTTTTAGCGAAATGAAAATGATTTACATAACATTGTTTAGGGTATGTTGGAGTGGTAAGACACCGCGCAAATAGGTTCTTGACGTCACTTCCGTTTGTCAGCGTTCGTCGCCATGGCTATCTAACTTCTCATAATTCAAGATAAGATTTCACATCGTGTGCAAGCCTCGTTTTGTTTGTGCACAACTTATGTTATAGAAAATGCATTGAACTAAATAATAGTTGAGTATCAATTCCTAGTATTGAATTTCTTGGGTAAGTCTTGAGGACTACAAAATCTGTGCGCTTGAGTCCAAGGTTTTGAACAATAACCGCTGACTCAAAAGCAATTTGACCGCACGGCGAAAAGCGTTGCAGAAAGGCGTAAGCCAGAGTGGGTGAAGAGAGACTCTGTTTTGGGAGGTATAGTACTTAAAGTCCGGTGAATGGTCGTGTTAACTATTTCACTCCTTAGCTCATAATACAAATTCCCCCAACAATTCAAGAAGAAAATGTATGAGTGATTTAGTGAGAATTGATAAGCCAATCAGTTTTTATCTGAGCAAGCTATCAAACGGAAATTTCTTCATACCATACTATGATATTCTGGTGAGAAAATTGAAGTTGATCTCTCTCAGGAGTTGAAGGGTTTAGCCGGTGGTTGTTTCCATAGTAACTAGGGATATCAACTGCTACAGCTCTTTTTTGCAATTTGCCTTTTTTTTTCACTAATTTCTCAACTCTTGCTTTCTTACTGAATTTCTGAAATTTTGATGATGTCGTAATTGGCAATGTTTTCCAAGGCTAATTTGCCTTCGCATGTTGCCGCCATCTTGGATTCAAAGCGAGGCTAACCTGACACGAACTTTGCCAGACATGAAACAAGAGGAGTTTCCTATTGCTCTAAAGCACCATGGCGTCTACAGAGGAGATGCACATGTTTCATTTCGGGAGTTATACATGTACAAATTTCCAAGGTAACTTTCTCAGTATTGTCCGGACAGCCTCGTTTTGAAGCTCGTGCCAGTTCCCATGCAAAGAGTCCAAGGTGTTGTTTTTCTGTCGTATTTTTTAATGTCTTTCGATTTATGGAGTCTGCTGTTTGCAGCTTGAAATGTTATCATGCTAGTGAGGATTATGTGTCAACAAAGATCCGCCTATATAATTGTGGCTTAAAATCCTCCATATCTTTATGGCTTGTTTAAAGTTTTAAACATTTTTCCTTGTATAGCAGAATTATATTCATCCTCGTTCCCAGGCACTTTACCTATCCCGGAGTACAGACTATTAGTTCCCGGGCTCTTTTCCCTACAGGTGGGGAAAATAGTCTGGGAACTTAGATAACGCAGACTCTGACACAGGAACAGACGAGGTCACAGTCACTGGTACACAGCCTCGTACATTGACACAAGACAGACACAATCACGGACATCCATTGACACAGACAGACAGTCACACACAGACATGTACACGCACAAAACAGACACAAAACAGAGAGAATCAAATACAGAGAGTCACTGACAAAGACAAAATTACAGGCTTATACACGGAAACGGACACATACGCGCACATACAGACATACACATTTATAGACAGGCAAACAACAGTAGCAAATTAACACTCATTGACACAATCATACAAGGATACAGAAATAGACATAGACACGGCCATTGAATTAGCAACAGACACAGACAGGCACAAACTGATAAATGTACGTGTACAGACAGACACATGCAAAGCCTGGCAGCTAGCGTGACCAGACACAGATAATACAAATATAAGAGAAACATACGTACACTGTATATTGGCTGGAGTACAGGCTCAAATAAAGGACCAAAGAAACACAGACAAATAAGCAGATTTTTATTCTCATAAAAACAAAGTTCAACAGTTTTGATTCCTCTTTTGTCTTGGTGGTGTTAGTGTCCACATGGTCTTGTAGGGTCTGTTGGGGTCTGGTACTCTTGTGAAGCGCTTCCTGAGGGACAGCGTGTGGCGGATTGCATTCTGGGTTATAAAGGAAAGCCGAATATTCTTCAGAAATTTCTCACGGCACAAACAGCGTTACGTTTTATTGCAATATCCCTGCATCAATAAAAACCTAATTTTCATACTGAATAACTCCTACTTTAGAAAGCTTGTGGTGAAATTATGGTTTGCTTCATTGGGCACACGACGTTGAAAGATTTAAGTTACTATACACAGCCAATGGTTTCACAGAATTAAAGATGCTTACTATTTTGTAGCTCATGGACTGTATAGAACAAAAAATAGCTAATAAATGTGTACTTTAACAGATAATATTAATTTATTACAATATATATAATTGCTGCAAAACACACTGTGTCGAATTATTGTTTGTATTTGAAAAAGAGAGCCGACGAACGATTGCCGAATCCGAATAAAGGCACGAATCTCTTTCGTTGCTCATAAGGTAATTAAAGTTTGCCGACAGTAACTCTATACTCTTAGTCGGAAATCGTGCACAACATGTAGATTAGAAACGTCATGCTTCTGGCATTTGATTCTGGAGACTTCGGTAATCAGGCATCTCTCATGATACAGACCGGAAGACGAAATAATGATTTTCACATCACTTTTTCAGCGTTGTATCCTTTGATAGAGGGTACATATATTCGGCCCAGCTTAGTCGTATATAAATAAAATGAACATAACACACAATCTATTTGGCCAGAATAATAAGTATCAGTATCAGTTACTGAATGTTGTGATCATACCAACAATACCGTGACTGAATCCCCATCAGTCGTGTATTTTATATATTCGCTTTACCATGCATGTAAAACCGCGAAACGTTCTAGCACAAGATAAAATAGAAGCGGTCACGAAGTTATGTCTATCAGCTGATGAAGAGATAGGAAGACCCATCCTTTTTTTTCGCCCCCTCAAGAGGGGAAATAAATTCCAGATATTACGGGCATGACGCTGCAACTGCGCTGCATCTAAGGGAGCACCGAATTAAATCTATTCCGAAATATGAATAGCTAAAATGAGTCAAAACTATGCTTGTTCTGAGGGGGATTTTGTTTAAAATTATTTTATAAACTTTTATGGTCTCATTTTGAACAGCTCCCGGTACATCTCAACCTTAATCAGCTTAAAAAGATAAAAGAATTTTACCGATCAGCAGCGCTGTTCCTATAATGGAATAGACCCTATCGAATGCGTCCTAAATATAATGATCTGGTACACAAACTGCCCAAACACAGTCAAAGCTTGTGCGGTTATTAAATGAAAGCGTGGCATAGTGGTGAACCATTCTCCTGTCTTTTTCAAACGTATTCCATCAACCATTGAGCTATTACTATAAAAAAAAAGTGTTTTCAGTAACTACTGAGCTATTGGAAGAAGCACTACACTTAAAACAAATTGTTTGATTGACAAACACAATGCGCCGTTTGAATTTTACCCGCTTACACACTCTAACCGCAAATTTCTCCATGCTATTCCAGTATCGTGCCCTTGCAGAGGAAGTTACAGCAACTACATAAAACAGAATTGTGCCTCCGTGTTTTCGCCGGAGTTTAATTTAGTGTTGCTTGATAAGCTAGTGTTTATAACGCTAGGAATCATCATATCTATACATAGATTGTTTTGTTTTACCCTAATTGCTCGGAAAACAATCACAAAATAAAATGCAAAATCTTTGTTTGAGGACCTTACTCATTTATATGAAAAGAGTATACTGCTTGGAGTAAACAAACAAAAAAACGTATAGTGAACAAATTTAAGAGATCCAGAAATCAAATGCTACATTGAGCTGAAGTTGTCCTCTGGCCAAATCGCGTTGTGTTAGGTACGTGTATTCCGTTAGATACAATTGAAGCATGAAATAGCACATTAGGGCTGGATGTAGAGGCAGCGCGGCCCTGAAATTTGTTTTCTAAAGTACGACTATTACAATAAAAATCAATACGAACCTTCCAGCCGGTGACGGAAAGGCAAGATCCCTTATCTTTGAAGTAGGGCACGTTGTCCACTATCCAATCGTAAATCTGGGCAAGAATCATGCACTTGGTTGGGCTAGTTCGCAAAGCCATTGCTATGAGGTCGGAGTAAGAGCATTTTCCCCAAGGTCTCTCTGTACAATTGTTCCTCCAGTTTCCTTTCTGGACTATGTCTGAAAGTAATGTTTTCTTCGAATTTGCTGTTTCTATGGTGAGTTGCAGTTCTTCCATACCAGACTTAAAGGCTGCTGAATTGCTGGAGTACGATTCTGACGAGCTCTGCTCTGCTTGGGCCAAATGATCCGATTTTAAGAAGCGAGACAACTTCAAGTTTTCTTCATCATAAAAGGAATGCGGTATTTGTAACTCTTCGTCGTCACAACAAACTCTTTTCCGTGCTCCGTTAAATGCAGGATTATAGCAAGTGTGTCTGTGGAAAGTCTCTTGGTTTAGAAGCGGGCTCGTTGGCTGATTCACTTTGCAGTACTCGTTCAGTGAAGTGCAACTGGCTCGCCTGTAAATTTGAGTCTCACCACCTACCGTAAACTTGTTTACATCTTCAATGGAATCAGGGAAGTGAATCGCTGTCCTCGGAGAATCACATTCTTGATTTAATGCATGCCACACAGAACTTGGGACAACTAACCCCACAGCATTAGGCCTAGAGAACTCCATAGTGTTAAATGTGAACAAACAAGCTTGTCTTTAGCTATATAAAGTATATAATGAGATCATTTATATTAAAGAGCTGTCGTCTCACGGGTATATTGCGAAGTCTGCATACTAGATTTAATGACCTCTCAAAGGAATGACGTCAAGGGCACCAACATGAAACAGTTGCGTTCAGTGAGCGCCCTTTGATGTTGTAGACAGGTGCTTTCTTGCGTAGCAATATTCCATGATGTGCTATGCTTAAAACAATCTGCAACTGTTAAAGTTTCTTGTAATTGTATACATGGAAGAGAGCATTCAACCGTAATCTTCACCGAAGGCTAGCATTTCAAGAGTCGTCTAAAGAATAGGGTTCACGTGGTATGATATATATGCACCGCATACTTTTATTTGTTGCATGAATGCCTCGTGACGTAGGTTTTGAAAATAGTTAGAATTAATGATAAGGTCCCTGGAAATTTCTAGATTAAACCCATAAGCCTCGAAATTGTCTCGGTCTCGTCTAACTTCCCTAAAATCAATTATTGCAAGTTGCCACCTAGACGGCCCAGTTCAACTTTGAACTTTAGGATGCACTCAACCCTGTCAAGATGGACACCAGAGTAAGAAGGACACCTCCATAAGCTGGACAGGGTTTTTTGGTCCTGGCCGGACGAATTTTACTTATTTGTCTGTATCCAAACTCTCTACAAGCCGGAAACCTCTACAAAACGGACAACCTGGACCAGTTCCCGAGGATGTCCGCCTTACTGAGAGTTCACGGTACAGGCTTAGTTATGGTTTTCTTATCGAATGTCAATTTTATACCGCCGGAAATGCACTCTGCTGTAACAGAGCAAGGAACAAGGAACATTTATCTTTGAATTTGCGCTTGGAGTATTGGCTTGTCAGGAGAATTTCATAACAATCAAAGAGTTTTCTTTGGGGTTTTTCAGTTCGTGGCAACTACGCCGACGGTTTGATTACAGCGACTTACAAAAAATATTTGTCAGAGAGAAAGTGCTGTTTGCAAATGTTGACATAACTCGTCAATTTTCACAATAGAGAACGGGCCCTAAAATAAAGGAGACAACTTTTGACGATAATCGACAGGTCGAGGTTGTTCAAAAATGGCTCTATTTTTTTCCCAGGACTTTTTGGTTTTGACTAAGAATGCGTTTGTCCGTTGTGCCCGCTTGATGGCCGGGCTTTCCCTTAATCCCTTTTTGCTGCCATTCATGGCTTAGAATTGTTATAATGAGAATATTCCCGAGGCTTGAAGTAAGGGCCAGCCAAGCAAACATTCCGCAACGTCGAAATTTCGAGAAGTTTGAAAGTGAGGGGCGTACACTATATTCCGTTTTCCTGGTTACAACTTCTTCTATTTCGTCACATGGCTTTCCTGACTTTTCTTCGTTTCTTTATCTGTGTATACATCAATGAATTGATCTCTCGTGAATCAGTGACGAAGTCCAACTTCGAACACGTCTGCGGACAGACTCCGCTCGGTGATCCATGGCAAAACCACAAAAGGGTTTGATTGCTACATTAGATGCAGTTGACTTCCGACAATGGACGAATGACAAAGGCTACTACAACCAACTAAATGTTATAGCTGTCTATGGCTTTGACACTCAAGAAGAACAACCATATAATTTGAAATTCAAATGTTTGAGCACGTGGCGTTTTACTTCGGGCGGAACTGCTTACGTACACACCTCGACCGACGTGTCTAAAACAACTTTACCTGGTGTACTTAGATATAAAATCAGAACTATAACTGAATTAGCGGTACCTTTTATAGGGCATATTAGGTCCCGGTCAAACTTGTGGCTTTGACGAAAATATTGTCGACACTTATACAATTTCAAGTGCAAGCGACGCTTTGTCGCCAACAAATATGTCGCTACGTTGCTGCCAAACCTCAAACAAGCCGTCATTTTTCCCTCGATGTTGAGTTATCAACTAGATTGTTTACTGTGCGAACGGTTCCCCGCCTCGAATCGTCAAGTACTGAGCCCGCAATATCAGGAACGCGGACATCAGTTTGATTGGCGTTGCCATGGCAACCCGAGTCTAACTTGTTACATTTTCATTCTGCAGTGGATAGCATCAGTCAGGCTATACAAATGAACGGTTGACAGTTTGGGATTAAATCAGGAGTAAAACCCTTATGAAATATTGAACAAACATGTTATGATAGGTCTATGATAGTGCATGATAGTTTGTGAAGTTTGATTCATTCGCCGCCATTTGAGGGAGCGGTGAGCGTTCGCGTGTGTATATCCGATGACAGCAGCAGTTAGAAAATGGCACTTGATGCCACACAGTAAAAGGACGTAAAAATGGAACAATGTAAATCCAAACGACATCGAACACACTGCTTAGGACTTTGACAATGAAAATGTAAATCATCTTACTGGCTGCGTGACGCCAAAGACTTATGTGAAGCAGTGCTGCTCATGTCGTTGATTAAGCGTCCGATAGGAGATTAACCTAACAGCTGCACCAGCAAATAATGGATCTGAACGACGAAAATTTAGTCATTTCGACTCCAGAAATAAATTACTGAATTTTTTAGAGATAGCAATCGACTGTAGGACTTGGGAATATTGGTGGAGAACTGTACGACCCTGAACTAGTCGATGAATCAGCGAGGTCTCATCCACCTGGAGTGGGGCCAAAAGAAGGTACCTTTTGATGAAACTCTTCCAACCCGAACGTTGAAGAAGATCTGTGCGGATGACGATTCATTACAAGGATATTGAGACTGATGAAACGCAGTACAGATACTAGCAAGTTAGTGAAGCATAAGTGATCATAAGATAAGGTGAATAATACGCACGATCTGATTGGTTAACGCTGACGAATGCCGCGTGCACTATATATTTCAAAGAAAAGTAAGCTCGCCGCGTGTCACGTACTTCTGTCAGTTTGACCTTTGCTTATATCACTTATTTTTTCTTGTTCTTCATTTTTTGCTGGGTTATCATTTGCCTTACTTACAAAAGAAATGATTGAAGTTTCTTTTTCAACTTACTATATTGAAGCGGTATCGTGCTTCTCCATGCTTCTCTCGGCGTGTTCTTTCAAATTTCCGTGTGCTTCTACAAGCCAATCATAGCACAATGACGCATGCTTTACTTTGTTAATATTTTGCTTCTGGCAATATCAACACGTCATTTGTTCAACCGAAAAATCGAACACCTTTGGAAATTTCGTCTGCTGTCAGCGCAGACCTCAGGTGGAGTCGACCCATTCTGTTAGATAACCTCAAAGGCAAATTGAACACTAGACTAACAAAGCGAGTATGTAGTGACACGAGAGACGTAGACACTAGCAAATGTATTTTCTACACATTAGCCGGGCAGCTAGAATACTCTTCAGAATTGTGGTCTACCCCAGAAAACATGAAAAACATAATATTTTAAGAAATAGTAAATAAGAAGTTTAGGTTAAATATGTAAATTGCTGTCAGAGGGCGTGAAACACAGAGCAACAAAGTTCACACAGAACTATCCCTCGGAGTGCTACAAAGAAAGGTTAACCCTTAACTAACTTCAATTTTCTCTTTTAGTCTTTCACTGGAAATATATGCTACAGTAAGGAGAACTTGGCTTTTGATAGCTTGCTCAGATGGTAGCTGATTAAAGTATGAATTCTCACTGCATCACTCATACATTTTCTTCTCAAAAGGTTGGGAGAATCTGCATTTTGAGCTCGGGAATGAATGAATAACTAAACTTAACCTTTTTGTTTTTCTTTTCAGAGGTCGTTTTGCATCAATGATATATATATATATATATATATATATATATATATATATATATATATATATATATATATATATATATATATATATATATATATATATATATATATATATATATATATATATATATATATATATATATATATATAAACAATAAACTACTTTTGGCGAGGAAACATGCACGGATAATTGTCCGAGGATATTATCTGTTCCGAGAAGCGAACAGTTGCCCGAGAGCGAAGCTCGAGGGCAACTGTGAGCTTCGAGGAACAGATAATGTCCAAGGACAATTATCCGTGCATATTTCCGAAGCTAAAAGTGTAGTTTATTGTCTTTATTATCCTTCAAATATTTCCTCTCGCAGCGCAAATAACGGCGCGGACACTGTGAAGCTTTTTAGTGCTTTCTGGAACTGCATTTTTGACCAATAAATTGATGTCCCCCTCAGAAGTCGTCTTGTAATGATTTTTGTGACTACATAAATAGAACTGTGTTCGGATATTGTCAATAAACAGTGTTAGTTCGCCAGGCGGGGGTTATTCGTTGATAACGTCCGCTTACGAGCGGACGTTATTCGGTCACGTGCCACGATTCTACCAATCACGCGCGGGGGGAAATATTTGATGGGTCATAAATATATTTATGACCCATCAAATATTTCCTCCCGCGCGTGATTGGTGGAATCGTGACACGTGACCAAATAACGTCCGCTCACGAGCGGACGTTATCAGCGAATAACCCCTGCCTGGCGAACAAACGCTGTTTATTGACAATATCCGAACACAATTTTATATATTAATCACAAAAACCCATTACGAGATGGACTACCGAGGAGGACATCAATTTATTGGTCGAAAAAGCAGTTCCAGAAAGCACCAAAAAGCTTCACAGTCCCCGCGCCATTATTTGCGCTGCGAGAGGAAATATTTGAAGGACAATAAAGACAATAAACTATTTTTGGCTTCGGAAATATGCACGGATAATTGTCCTTGGACATTATCTGTTCCTCGAAGCTCACAGTTGCCCTCGAGCTTCGCTCTCGGGCAACTGTTCGCTTCTCGGAACAGATAATATCCTCGGACAATTATCTGTGCATATTTCCTCGCCAAAAGTAGTTTATTGTTTATATATATATATATATATATATATATATATACAGTCAATCCCGAAAAGGTTGTCCAGTCTGAATATATAAATATACAAATATATCTGTCACGTGACGACCTAAAACTATCGTGTTTTAAACTGGAAATGCTCCAAATGTTCTTAGTTTTATCATTCTAATGACTAGCAACATAAAATTATATAAACATGCTGACTTAATGTATTTCTTTGTCGTTATACGGTGTTTTTCAGTGGTCACGTGACAGATATATTTGCCTAAATATATATTTCAACTGGACAACCTTTTCGGGATTGACTGTATATATATATATATATATATATATATATATATATATATATATATATATATATATATATATATATATATATATATATATATATATATATATATATATATATATATATATATATATATATATATATATATATATATATATATATATATATATATATATATATATATATATATATATATATATATATATATATATATATATATATATATATATTTTTTTTTTTTTTTTTTTTTTTTTTTTTTTTTTCTCCAACGGATACTTTCTTAAACACTGTCTTACGGTGCATGCTTAAGTTATCCAACGCATGCTCAAGCAGGTTTTGGCGTTTTCAAATCTTGTTAGCGTTTGCATGTGGGCGGGTGTAAACGATTCGTAAACGCTCGCCGGATTTGTGTGGACGGAACACTTTCGATGCGTGTTAGCTAAAATAGTATGCGTTTACGAACGTAGACGTATACTGTGTGGCATGAAATTTTCGCGGACTTTCCGACAATTCGAGAAAATTAAATCTTGCGAAAAAAAAATCCGCGAAAATTTAGTCCATTATATACTTAAATTACTGAATTTCAACTAAATTGACTGCAACCGAAATCACAGCCTTCTTCTTTGCAATTGAAACAAAATGAACATTGTCTGCGTAGCTATGCCCTGTCTGACCACCCACCATCACTTTTATATGTATTTCTTTGTACTTTCTAAGTGACAAAGAGATTAAATAAAATGAAACCATGACTAGGCAATAAATATATCTTACAAGCAATATTAATATTTATTTATACCGCGCAAATTCAATATGAAGCTTTCAAATATGCCCAGCTGAATATATGGTCCGTACAGTAAATTATGGAACGAGCAAAAGAAAAAAAAAATAATGAGAAAAAGAAGAAATAAATCGCGATCCGCCCTTACCCACCTGACGCTCCCATTTCGCCGGATTCCGCGTCACGGGCACTCTCGTTGTACCATTTATCCACATTTTGGAGATCTGTGGTGATGACAATTTGAGACAATTCGATAAAATTAAATCTTGCGAAAAAAAAATCCGCGAAAATTTAGTCCATTATATACTTAAATTACTGAATTTCAACTAAATTGACTGCAACCGAAATCACAGCCTTCTTCTTTGCAATTGAAGCAAAATGAACATTGTCTGCGTAGCAGCTGTAATAGTGTTACTATTTACCAGTACCGAACGTGAAATACCGGACATAAATCCGCGAAAATTTGTACCCAACAGTAAAATCTGAAATCTAAATTCGTGAAACATTTCTTCCCGCGAAACGCAAAAAGTCAGCAATCCGCGAAATTAAACTCCCGCAAAAATTTCCTGCCACACGGTACGTGTGGACGGGGCCTTAGACAACTACTTTATCTAATCTTGCGATAACTATAACTTTTAATTTACATTGCGCTTTTTAGTACAAATTTATTGCATATGATTAGAGTACGAGAGAATTTCAAATGGGGCTACGCCCTGTCTGACCACCGACCATCACTTTTATATGTATTTCTTTGTACTTTCTAAGTGACAAAGAGATTAAATAAAATAGAACCATGACTAGGCAATAGATATATCTTACTACTACCAACATTAAAATTTATTTATACCGCGCAAATTCAATATGAAGTTTTCAAATGTGCCTAGCTGAATACATGATCCGTACAGTAAATTATGGAACGAGCAAAAGAAAAAAAAAATAATAATGAGAAAAAGGAGAAATAAATCGTGATCCGCCCTTACCCACCTGACTCTCCCATTTCGCCGGATTCCGCGTCACGGGCACTCTCGTCGTACCATTTATCCACATTTTGGAGATCTATGGTGATGACCTGCTCAATGTTTGTCATTTTCTTGTCTGGATTGAACATCTGTCTCGGACAGTGCTGCGTTTGATGTTGGCGTTTAACTGCTTACAGTAGGGTGACTTAGCTTTCCTTTATAAGTAGAGCACATGGTTACATAGATCTGGACGTCAGTAATTAATGTCAATTTTAATACCCACGATCGTAGAGACGCTGCCAAATTAACCGGACAGCTATCTTGCTGCTCCTGCATGCAAAACCTGCACAATCTAAGCCTCGTATTTTATTTCAATGTTGGTTCAGTTTTTTGACGTAGAAATGGGTGACTGACACTTATTTTTGGACCAATTACTCTTCTTCAATTTTAATTCCAGTATCCACTTTTGTATCATTCCCACGTTAAGGCCAAACATCAACAGCAGTAATTGCGATGCATTTTCGTGTTTTCCTTCGACTCTTTTCATCGGGCTCATAATTGCGGACTCAAATAGTACTGTACGGTTTCGCAAAGAGTTTTCGGGTAAAACTGTTGGGCGATGCTGTGCCAACATGTTGCGTTCGTTTGCACGGGCCTTTAGTCCCTATCTATTTTCAATCATCAATTATTTTACAACGTAAGCCGTCCAATAATTGATAAAAATAAAATTATAAATAATATATTAGACACCGAGCCGAGAATGGTTTTATCATTGGTGGACATTATTTGTAATTCCGAATACATCGCCAGAAATTTCAGACATCCGGTTGCGCCATCTCGGAAGAGGCATCAGGTTTCACGCTGACAGCCGCTCAAGAAATAACAAAGAAATGTATGGGATCTGATAATAAATTGCGCTTTTCGCTTAACTGAAGCACGTTCGTAAAAATGTCTGGGCAGCATTCGGAAGAGGGAAGCTTCCTAAACACAACAGTACAAAAAATATTTATCTCCGGTAAAATTCGATGTGTACTTTTTTGAATTTAAAATTTCGGCCGACGTAAGAAGGGATTGATAGCAGAATACGCTCAAAACCGGCTACTGTCACTTTTTAAGCTGCATTTAATACAAGAACCTTGGGTAAAACGCAAAATGTCTACCCCGTACCTGATTGTCGAAGGATTGAACATCTCCTGTGAAGCCTCAGTCAGTCCCCTGGAGCAAATTCGATGTGTACTTTTTGTGTTTGAATTTGCAGTTCACAGCCAGCCATGGCGAATACCTCCCGTGAAATACGCTGACTTCGGATGTTGATATTTTGGGCTGGGAAGCTCCAAATCGCATGAAAATTGCACCAAACGAAAGCTAATTTCAACTAGGTCGTTCAGCGGCACGTCTCCTAAACGTAGCAGTCTCTTTTTGAACCGGAGAAACCCATCCCTCCCCCACCCCACTGAGGGAAAGTACGTAACAATGTTGAATGTGTGAATGGCGCATGCTCATACCGCACGCCGCTGGGAAAGACCGGAAGTAATCGTGGACGCAAAATGTCCGGAATTTCTGGCGATGATTTATCTCTCAACTTCACTCGCTGTACTCGGTTTGTTAGATCATCCTTGATAAGATTGGCGACTGTATTACTCTCAAGTTCAAAACGCAGATTCTTTGAACCATTCAAGAAGAAAATGTAGGATTAATGAATGAAATACTTCCATCAGCTTTCCAAATGAGAGGGATATATGCATGTTGCATATGCATATGCATGCGCCTTTGATCCTTTTTATGCACTTGTAAATTCGCGCAATATAAATATAAATATAAAATTATTATTATTATTATTATTATTATTATTATTATTATTATTATTATTATTATTATTATTATTATCATTAATAAAAAGTATCCGTATGTATTGGTCCGCTAGCTCCGTTGGCAGAGCATGGTGCTAATAACGCCAGGGTCATTAGTTCGAGCCTCATACGGACCATCCATTTTTTTTATATTTGTTAAACATTTTCGGACATTAATTTTATCATTATTATGTTATTATTTTCAATTGGCCACCAGCTATATTTAGCCTCAGCGCATGTAGTAAACACTATAACAGTTCCCAAGAACAAACACGTTGATTAGATGAGGAAACAAACAGTTGGAGAGTTTTTGCAAAACCAAACAAATTTATCCGTCTCTTTCGGCTGGAAATACCCAGTCGCAGTAACACGGTATTGTGTATTGGTCCGTTAGCTCAGTCGGCAGAGCATGGTGCTAATAACGCCAGGGTCATGAGTTCGAGCCTCATACGGACCATGTTTATTTTTATATATTTCTTAAACATTTTTGGACAGTACACTGCTACATAATAGTGTTATTGTTATTATTATTATTATTATTATTATTATTATTATTATTATTATTATTATTATTATTATTATTATTATTAGTAGTAGTAGTAGTAGTAGTAGTAGTAGTAGTAGTAGTAGTAGTAGTAGTAGTAGCACTATTATTACTATTATTATATAGTTAATCTTAGAAAAAAATGGACGGTCCAAAATAGCCTCAAACCCGATCAGTTTACAAATGTCTAGTCTCCAGCGGCGATTTTTTGTCATTTCGTTTATTCTACAGGACAGTAAGGGAATCAGAAACTGTAGGCGAGGAACACGCTCTCTCCAGATCAATTCACTCTTATTACACAGATTCTCCCAACCATAAAATAAATGTAGAGTGATGAAAATGAGAATCGATGTTATCAGCTTTCATCTGACCAAGGTATCAAATTCCAAGTTTTTCTTATTGCATGGTGTAATTTTGGTGAGAGACGAGAAAGGGAGAATTAAAGAGTTGATCACTCTTGGGAGTGAAAGGGGTAACGCTGTATGTATATATGTTATATATTTACTACGATTGTATAGTCTCCTGTCTCGCGCAAAATTGATGATATAAGAGGCGAAGAACTGGGACGTAGTGAAAAGTAAATGCAGAAGCTGATCTTGAACTATATTCACTGTCTAAAGCCTCTGAACTCCATGGCAGCATGGTACTTACAGTTTCAACAACAACAACAACAACAACAACAACAACGAGTTTATTGTACCCTTGTTTACATGATAGATATGTCAGATTTAGGTCTGGTATAAGTTGGGTACTGGCTGCCCGGAATAACCATAAGGGCTAGAGATGCCAGGCAACCAGCTTAAATCGTACATCTATCATACTTTTGGTCGGTCACACACACACACACACACACACGCCGACCGCATATCCCCCAAATAACTGAAGTCCAAAATAGCTTTGACAAAGCACGCCATTGGACAAGACTTGGCATTACCGCAGATAGGTTCATGATATAGGTTTTTCAGCATACAGTGCACTTTTCAACCAGTTGTCGAAACCTGACAACAGCCCGTGTCAGTCGTACATGTTTTCACCTTCACTATCTAAGCTCAACCTCATAGTGAGTGGATTTAATAAGGCATCGCACAGAAGGCTGCCGAGAGCCTTCGTTTACACGACAGAGGTGCTGTGAATATATGTTTTGTTTGTCACACTAAAATTTTACTTTTCAATTATTTTTCTCAGTCCTTTTTAATAGTGACGAGAAAGCCTGGGCATGAGGCTTGTTGGGCCCAGGCTCCCTCTAGCTATCAGTATAAGAAGATATGTATGTTTAATTAGGACTGGTACGGCTTAGGCGACACCGCGGAAATACGTTTTTGGCCGTGTGCTCACCTTGCTTTTGAGTCAGCGGTTATTGCACAAAACCATGGATTCAAGTGCAGATTTTTTATTTAAATGTAACGCTCGTAAAACCCCAAGATTTAGCCAAGAAACTCAATACTGGGACTCGATACTCAAATATAAGTAAGTTCAATGATTTTTTTATAACATAAGTTGTGCACAAGAAAACTGGTCATGCACACGATGTGAAATTATGTGAAGTTAGATAGCCAGTGCGACGTACGCTGACCAAGGAAGTGACGTTAAGAATGTATTTCTGCGGTGCTCATTGACACAGAGTGTAATTACAACATAGATAGTGATTATAACAAAAGGTCGAATATTCATTCAACCTCTCCTATAGTGTGTTTCATGATTTGTTGACGCTGCCTAAATGTAGTCTGAAATGTTAGCCATCTCCTCCCCATGCTCCCATTGAGAGCGGTCGGACCACGGGCGATGAAAAGGAGACGGCGGACATTTCAGACTACCCATACAGTAGAGGTATTCTTTGCATGTGCTCAAATATGGACTGGACTCTGGACTGGACTGGATTGGACTCTGGACTGAACTCTAGATTTTTTTTCTTTTTTGACTTTGCACTAAAAAAAATTGTTATGAGTGTGGGGTGGGTAGACAGGTGAAAGAGGGGAAGGGTGGGGTCGGTAAAGGTCATGTTTTTCAAAAGAAAATTTCCCATATTTACGCCTTGAAACTGTGGCAAGAACTGTGAGATGTGGTTCTACTCCTATGTTTTGTCTCTATATACGTCCAGGTTGACAGTCTTTATTATTATACATGCCGCTATAGATACGATACTTTAAGCTGCAAAGCCGATGCTAAAATGAAGATGATGCTTATGCAGAGTGGTGTTAGCAGCTGACGCACATGCGGTTTGAAAAAAACAAGAGAAGGCATATAATTCGGTTGCTTTGCGTTAATGCAAGTTAAATGGCAGTGGAAATAGACTTTGCTTAGTTTGGATTGTCGGCGTTGATCTCCTGCAAAGTACTCACGGAAATATGGGGAATTTATGTCACCAACGCTTAATGGCACTCTATAGGGAATTTTTGAACCCCTCCCCCCCCCCCCCCCCCCCTCAAACTTGGCAGTTTATTATCCTATCTTCTGCAAAGTCCAAAAAAAGAAAAAAAAAAGAAAAAGAACAAAAGTTCTCATATCTATGGCGACATGTATAATAATAAGCACTGTCAACGTGCTTACGTACAATGTTGTCATTCGGCTTATTTGCTTTTATCTGTGAAGGTTCAAGAATACAATTTGAACGGATAAGAGACAAAACATAGGAGTAGAACCACATCTCACAGTTCTTGCCACAGTTTGAAGGCGTAAATATGGGAAATTTTCTTTTGAAAAACATGACCCTTGCCGACCCCACCTTTCCCCTTTTTCACCTGTCTACCCACCCCACACTCATAACAATTTTGTTCAGTGCAAAGTCAAAAAAGAAAAAAAATCTAGAGTCCAGTCCAGAGTCCAGTCCAGTCCAGTCCAGAGTCCAGTCCAGAGTCCAGTCCATGTTTGAGCACATGTCGGTATTCTTTAGTTTAACAGGAAATCCGATACGTTTGTAAGTGACGACTAATCATCACGATCGCACGATGTATTTCCCGGTACAATAAAGCTTTAACTTCCGTCATTGACCTTGCCAGGTGTACAGCAAGAGCAAAATATTCAAGTAGTTCAGGAAACAACCCATCATGGTGGCCGGCTGCCGGAAGGCCCTTTATAAACATCATCACGTTTGCTTCCAGTACGTGCTGACCTGAAAACACTAGCTAGACGCTTTTACACGAAAGAAAACACATGCTACGCAAATCTGTTACTTATATATGTGCAAGTGTCGTAATTATACAAATTTCGAGAAGTTTACTGTGAGTTTGCCACTTGGTCCATACGTGCAGGGCCGGCGGTCAGGAAGCGAGAAATTTGTTTGAGGAATTATGCGCCCTCTCCGGCTTAACGCTTTCACTTATTTAATGTTCCTTGTGTTATGCTCTCTTTATTTTGCATTGATCCCTTTATGCTATTCGCACTCTGGTCTTCTTCACTCTTCCCTACCTTTTATCCATTTTCCTCCATTTCAGTATGGAAAAATTACCAAAATTTTGTCATAAAAAGAGACAACTATTTCCTTTTATGAGGCACTTTGGTAAAATGTACGTGTCCCCAAAACTCACACCATAAATCAATCCGCAACAGTCCAGACGCCGATAGATTCATTCATTTAGCTGGGAAGGAAGGAAACAAAACAATGGTTTGTTGTCGCTGTTCATTCACCTGCAGAGGAATAGATCTTTTGTTTGTTAATCCCTTTTGAAAACAATCACTCACGCACTCAATTCAGTTGCCATTCGGAAACAAGCCAGATTTTCCTGTTTAATAAATGGTATGTCGGTTGACATCACGTATTATCTATATTGCCTTGTACAGCCAAAGCCGTGATAACTTTACCAGCTAGACAGTTTGCAAAGACGGCATCAGTTTAGGTTCTTTATATAAAGTTTACATTCTTTGTCGAGAAACATGATTTTAGTGGGGTGTATTTGTCAAGAAATGTCCACTGACCCGGATATTTGACACTCGAGACCCTCATGGCAAAACGTCACGTCGTGATTTATGCCTGATAAAAGTCTCAGATTGAACTGGTGTAATCGAGTAGCAATTCTTATTGACAGTAAACAAGTGGTTGATGAAAAATATTACATTAGAAAGGCAATTCCCGACAAAACATATTGTTTTATAATCTGTTGTTTTATAACCTGTTCAGCGAGACAGACATTTTGGTTGCAGTTATCAATATATCATATATTGAGTGCGACTGCAAAGTGCCCGCCCAAAGTGCACGAGTTTATGCCGCCCGATGTTCAGTTTGACTGTAACAAGCGCTCTAAAGCTGGCATCCGTATACTTATGTTAAATTCAGTATAGGCAGGGAGAGCGTGGCCTAGCCAGTCTCGTCGCAGTCCACTGAGTGTCCGCAGGAGCTATTAAGACTGTTATCAAAAACCGACTCCTCATCAAATGACTATTTGATAATTTGCTTATGAGCTGCAAATCTTATGATAACAATATCACTCGATCACTAGTTCCTCGACTAGTTGATAACTGACGTCGGCTTGGTGTGTGACAACGGGAATTTAATATCCATAAAGCTCTAAGCTGCTTAGTGGTTTCCGCGAGGTCACTGACATTAGAAAACGTGGTGTGTTGGTTCGGCGCCAGAATAGTAGACGAACGGAACGAGATTCACTGACGAGGAACAAGATTTGAGCGCCGGTAAACAGTCGAAGCTGTCCAGGGGGACACTCTCGTAAGCGGACAACTCTACTTTTACGGACGCCTCCTCGAAACCCATTTAAACTCTAGCTCTGTCAAACTCTGTATTTACCTGCACTTTCTCGTAAGCGGACAGTTCTATTTACGGACACGTTTTCTGTTTCCCGAGGGTGTCCGCTAACGGGAGCTTAGTCAACTACTTTATAGTACTGTTTTGTCGTTAAACCGTTCCTGTCTTTGTCTTCACACCAAGTGTTGATCATCAAGAAATACTTATTGGAGTCAGAACCTTTAATTGTGTTTTAAGTATCTACTCTCGATCGTAATTAATAAGTCATTCAACATCCCTGACTGAACAAACACAGTAGAAAATTACAGTATATACGTCTTAAAAACACTTTTTCCTTTGATATTCAAATCGCCAGTTAGGAACAGAAGTTCTGCTAGTAACGTACTGATACATAACGTGGGTGTGCGGCCCGACAACAAGAAATAATACATGACGTTTTGTGTTGATAGGGTCATAAGCGGTTCGCCCCCATACACTGACTCAGGCATTTATGAATTGACGCTCTCTACAAGAAGTAAGCTAGCACAGTTTTACTATTTTGTGATATACGTCTGCCACACAGTAGCCATTTTAAATTTAATAAATTTCCATTGGTTTGCCGTTGTGTGGACTCTTATTTACCACGATTTACTTCATCACATGGTCAAAATGTTGAGTCCACAACAAATTTTGACCTTGTGATGGCGTAAATCGTGGTAAGTTTAAGATACAGGACGCGAGAGGACGACGGCGACGCCGGTGAAACAATAAAACTAATCAAAGAAGACAAAAGAAGCACGTGAATATCTGAAATTGACATGATCTCGGGGTCGCCGTGCTCTCGCGTGCGACTTCAAATGCTTTTTTTTACGTCGTTGTCAGGACGTGGACGACAGTTCGATAAAATAACGGCAGTCGTTCTTCTTAGTAGGAAACGGTGAAATCAATAGAACCTAGGCAAAAATGGAACAAATTGAGCAACCTAAGAATAGGCAAAGTTACAAAGACATAGAAAAAACAGAGACACTATTTTTGGGTTCCTCGCGTTGCCGTCGCCGTCCTAGGTTTCTTAAACTCCCTAATAAGAGTCCACACCACGGCAAACCAATGGAAATTTGTTTTTTACCACACTTTTAGAAATATACAAGAAAATTTCGCTGTATTTCGTTGCAAAACGTGACACGCTGGTGTCAGGCTGGCGTCACATTGTTGTCTGGACTCTTTTTTACCACGGTTAATCGACCAATCAGAGAGCGAGAAACTAGTGTGTTGTAGTAAAAACTAATATATTATCTTCAATGGCACTAATTATTTGAAGTATTTTCATTAGTATGAGCAACTAAGTATACAAATGAAGACTGAGTCAATTGCAATGTAACGCTTTGTAATTTAAGCTGGAGCTCCATACCAGTGTGTTCATATTTTCTTAGCATTGTTCATTCAATCCAAACAACTGATTTGGTCCCTTTCACATCATATCCTCGCTCCAATGATATGTCAAAACTATGACTTGGACCAAACTTGTAAAGTTAGTTGATAAACTCAACCAACAACAACTTATAAGGATTAAGGTTCATCCAAGTACAAGGCAAATATGTTAAATTAAATGGCTTAGCTGGTTACCACGTGCGCTGTGAAGGGAACACAATCATACACAATATCATTTTTGGTATGGTTTGCTTTTGTTAAAGTTCACTGTCTTGAAACCGCACCCAACATTATAGACCTGTTTTCTCAGCCAAGATGTTGTTGCAAAAGGAAAACATAAAAACTTGGTACCAATGAGCTATAGTTTTGTATTCCAGCATCATTTAGAGCCAACCATAAAGAGACAGAAATCGGATTCAGAGAGAGCAAACAGAACTGCTGAAATGCTACTTGACTGTACAGTCCTCACACAACTGTTGGTGCGTCACAATATAATAGCATATTAATTCAACAAGACATGTTAATATATTGAATTCAAAAGCAATGTCATGGTCACAAACTGCAGCAGGATATTGCAATTCCATCATGACACACCTAAATTGTACTCATTTCTGGGGGGACCAGAATGCCAGTCTAGTTGACTTTAGAAAACAAATGTCGTTGCTTTAAGTGTTGTATATGCCTGGTAGTTCCATAAACTAAAAAACAATTCTACAGCTTTCAAAAATCGAAAGTGTACACGGAAAAGTGAGCTGGTCGTTCACACTCACAACTAAACAACTAATTCTGGCTGAGATAGTCCACATGGTTTGAAAAGCGTGACCTCTAGCGCTTGTACTCAACGGCCCAATACTAACCGCAGGCTTACGTCAGTAATAGTTCTTTAAGTGTTTCCTGTTACACGTCAACAGCTGGCAGAAGAACACGTTCACAGAATCCTCTAAAGAATACAATGAACGATTTTGCCGCTCGTGCAACTTGATGCTTCATGCTTACAATTCGCATCTTTAGTCTAGAGAGGAAGATGTGACGCCATAGAAACATGTTGCAGCACAGCAACTCTACCATTGTTTGTTGACTTTGTTTTCGTTTAACGTGCCTTCACGCTACAATAGTTGCTACTTCTTTTGTGCATTGTCGCTTGGCTATTAGTCGCTTTGTTGACCATGCAATGTGATCACAATGAGCAAAACGTAAAATTGTTTGATTTGTTTTGAGCGGATTACAACCAATAAGTGAACGCTTTTGCTCGCTGTTGTTAATGACCTTTGACAGTCAGTGTTATGCTTGACCGAAAAAAATATCAAGTTGTTTACTAAGACGCCAAGACATCACGTTAATCTGAAGCTTGGCAAAAAATGTCCGGTTGATTTTTATAAACGAGGCTTTTCATTGATTGAAGCCTACACTTGAGCTTTATTTGATAAAGAATGAATGGAGCGTCAAGTTTTTTTTTCGCTCCCAATTACTCTTTGTTCTACCTCTCGACTCTGTACATCAGACGGTGGTCATTTGAGTAAGCCGTTACTTCTCTTATAAACCTTTTAACAATGCTTGGAATTGTTTCAAGTACAGCATGGATATTTGTACTGAACAGAATATCAAAGCATTGGCCTTCAAATGAACTATTTAAGCAGTTGTGCTACCCGTTAATATGACTTCTTGTACGGTACGTAATGACTTGTGTAATGATGACGAATAACAGCACTTGAGCGTCATGGAAAGAGGAAATTTAACGTGTCTTGTGATGAAAAAACTCACCAAAAGAAATAATGCCACCAACGAACTAATTTCCTGTTGTAGTGACGTATCTCGACGTCATCAGTGTTTCCGGGCGTGCCCATTTTCGAGTGTGATCGGATCAGACAGTGACAAATCGCGGTGACTCGGAACTGTTTATATTCACGTAGGATTTTGTTCAACCATATCAGTCGAGAATATGCAGTTGCAGTGTTTAGAAGTGCCACGTTCGGTGGAAATGTGTCTGAAAGGTACCCAGAGACCTAAGACACAAATTCACTATCCGAACCCAGGCACGTTGCCCCGGATGAAACTGAGTTCGTTAAGCGCGCTAAATGCTTGTCGCATGTTGAGAGACTCGAGGGAACTGACTGTATCGTACCATCCCCAAAGTAACTCTCTAGATAATAACGTGAAACGTCAACGAGTTTCCGTCGAAGATGTGCTTCACTATAGCACCGAAGAGTTTGTAAGCACTGGACGTGCTCTCTCTTGGACCGGACTGGAAGAGGAACGCTTGGATACAAGTCAGCGGTGCAGCCGTTCATCGACGCCCCCAAAAGAGCAGCTTCACGAAAGACAAAGAGAACGACCATTCTCTCATCCTGACTCTTCTTTGGATAAGGAGCTTGTTTATCAGACAACTGCACCGTTGGTCTGTGAGGCATTGTCTGGAGTGAACGCCAAGTCACGCTGCCCATCGGTAGCCAGAAGAAAAACTCGAAGCAAGCCCCAATCTCGGAAGAACAACTGGGGCGGGACATCCTACACGGACCTAATAACCGCGGCAATACAGTCTTCTCCTCACAAACGGATGACACTCGCTCAAATCTATGACTGGATTGTGCAGAATGTGCCTTACTTCAAAGACAAAGAACGCTACTTGTCTGTACAAGGATGGAAGGTATATTGTAGAGATACTGACTTCTTATTGTATTACTAAGATCCATGTAGTTACAATATAGTACTCGCGGCTCCTAAAAGGTATCATTCTGTTTTTTTTTTTTGCTTGTTACTCCACTACTTGTTATACGGCTTTGCTGCTCTCATATGATTGTGCATTTATTTTGCATATAAGTTTTTGCATCTGCTCAATTTGGTTAGACAATACTGCCAACTGTTACTACGGGGGCGTTGTTGTTATTGTTAGTACACTGCTGTTAGTTACCACTGTTATTAGGATGATATGCTATTACTGCTCAGTGTTAATGCACTGAAGTCATTGGTATTACACTCTACCCTTATGCCTGTATACTAAGTACAAATCAATGCAGCATGCTTTACTACAATTTTCTATATGTACTACACTATAGGTACATATAGCCTATTCCTGTACACCTACATTGACTAGCTGTTAATTCTTGTACTAATCACTGCACTGATTACATTCACTTCCCCACTCCTGCTACACCACGACTATCAGATACGCCGACTACCATAACTATAAATAATGCTATAAATACTCCGCTAATACATTCAACTACCGAGCCTATACTACCACTGCTGCAGCTACTACTACTATGGGCTCTATATTGTCTACTTCCCCTGACATTTATACTGCTGCCTTGATACTTGCTTTCCATACTGATGTAGTGTTACTGTCACTATAATACGGCTATAGTGGTTGTTTCTGCTGCTACTAACTACTATTAATGGCTACTAACTACTACTCGATGATTTACTACCCCACTACTACACAGCTACAGTTATACTGTACTCATTTTAACACAAGACCTTTGGTTGTATTATATAATTATGATACTGTTGCTACTGCTACTACAACTACTAATAAATAATACTTAAAACTACTATATACTACTACTAAACTACTACCACTACAAATTCCGTCCAGCACTGCTAACTCTACGTAATTTATATGCTACTGCCTCGACTACTATACTTGTCTTACTTTGCAATCAGTGCTACTGCCACTAATACTGCAGCAGCTTCTGCTATTAACGCTGCGTCGCTGCTCCCGATTAGCTACACGATGCAGGAGACTACCCTTCTATGTAGTCACAGTGAAACGCGTGTAATAGTCGAAATTATCACTCATGGACAATATAAGTGAGCAATGTTCAGCTAATATCTGCTTTTATGAACATTTGCCGCTGCTGCAAATGCTGTACATCTCTTATTGAAACTAAGAATATATCTACTGCTATTGATGGTTTACTGCTCTGCTAAGTATTACTATGTTATCATAACAAAACTGAACTACTGGATTTGCTTGTTGTCTCATGACATGTTTCTTTTTTTCTTTTCCATAAACCAGAACACAGTCCGTCACACTCTGTCAATAAGGAAGAGATTCGTCAGAATAAAGGATCCCAAACGTCCATACAGATCCATGTGGACTGTTGGAGAAGAAGAAGGCTCCAGAAGAGTGACACAGACTGCTACAAAACGACTCAAAGCTCGCATGGAAAGGACCTAAACTACTGAACAAAATATAGAGCATTCAATATTTATTTTCGAAACAAGAGAGAGAGAGAGAGAGAGAGAGAGAGAGAGAGAGAAAGAGAGAGAGAGAGAGAGATAGGAAAAAAATGCGTATTTAAAATATAAGCGTACCGCAGACATTAATCGCGACTAGATACAGCAGGTCAATTAAACATTCTCGTCTGGAACGTTCTGTCTTAGTTTGCTTTAATCAATAAACGTTTAACAATATTGGTGTAATTCTAGTTGTCACTGGAGGACAGACCTACGAGCGCGGAGACTATTTTAACCCCTTATGCAGCCTTGTCTTCTTAATTCAGGCCAAACTAAAATATCAACTACATCAAATATTAGGAAGTAGCATAACATGAACACACTTAACATTCTGTGGAGTTTTCCTTGAGTAGTCGGAGTGGTCATGCCATTAGGGTTCGTTTGACAGAGTTGAACAGTGCTGAGGCGTTGAAATTTAGACGTTATCTTGGCGGAAATTCGACAATTTTATGAGCCAAATAAGCCATATTGTGTATCGTTATCAACCCTTTTAGGACCGAATGTTTGGAGAAAAATAACATGCCGCGAAGGTGCGTCATGCCGCGAGTCCTGCTTGCAGCTAATGTTGACATGTTGCATACGGTTGAAAAGCTTATGAAACTCGTGAAAAACAGCACAAATTCTCGACAAGGTTTACCTCTTCGTCACTAGCCCCGAAGAAATCCAACATGGCGGTGAAGTCGAAAGTATCCTTCAGCAAATCATCAAAACTGGCCACTGTTTTAATCAGCGAGTGAAGAAATCTTTGTCTATTCCTTCATCCTCTAGATCACTCCCATCCCTCACAAGCACCTCTAAAACTTGTTCGGTGCTCAATTAGTTCCTCGCCATGATTTCACATGAGCCTAAACAATCTCACAAGCGAAGAAACCAGAGAAAATCTGACTAGTTCTGTCACCAAAGATGACCGAATCCTTGTTTGGTCTTAAGTAGCAGTGCGGGACAGAAGCTCTGAAAACTGCAAGGGCAAGCCGTGGAGTTGATGACACAATGCGGTCATTTTCAGAGGGCCTTTTTGATTTTACCAGTTCGCAGCCGTTTTAATCACAAAAACACCAGAACACTTCGAAACGAATTCATACACTTAGGAGCATGACCTAGACAGCTTTGGGAAGCTCTGCCAGCAAACAGGCAAACTACAAAATAAGCTGTCAAATTTCAGCAAAAATATTGCTAAAACTGGAATGATTCATGACGCATAATGTAACTCGGATATGAATACTAAAAATACACGCTCTTGACGTACCCTTTGGACAGCGCTGCACAGTAGTGAAAACGTTGAGTTTAACAACTTAGCCCGTTGAGCGAATCTCAAATATGGTAGCCGGCGTAGCTGGCAATTTCAGTGGAAATGGGTGAAACACACATTAGGTCGGCTCAGTCTCTGCTCTTTCGAAATGCAAAATGGCGGCGTTGTGACCGAAGGTGCAAATGTGCCGGCTACAGATTTGGGGACTTTTAGTTAGATGCGATTGTAGTTATATGCTGAGTGAAACAAAAGTTGTGCACTTGATGCTATCGTACAAGCAGAGAAGGGTGCGAATTTGCTCTAACTACCCAATTGAGAGCGCAGAAAACAGGGACATTTGCGCAACAAGAAAATCGCGCATAATTTGTTTTACGCGCTACTCCTGGGAGCCAAACGGCTGTCAGTTTTTGTTGTTTAAAAAGCCACATCAGGAAAGAATTTGAGAATGGTCCAATTTTGGCCAATATACTAAGCAAATTTATTTATCGCAATACTAAGCTCTTTTAGCTGAGAATTGCATAACAGAGCGGCAAAGTTGGCGTTCAACTACTACTAACATTAACCGTTTAACTCCCAATATCTAAGTACTTTCATCCATACGAGAAGAAATTTGTGACGGATGCTTTCATCCGAGGAGTCAGTAAAGGGGGACTGGAAACTGTTTTAACATTCAAGTGGGGGAGCCTGGAACCGTCAGAGTAGGACGGTCTGTATGCACAGCGGTTTATTATGAGAAAACAAATATGGCGGGATTTATGGCGTTCTTAGTAAAGTCTTCCGTTTGTGGCTAAGGAAATAGGGACGAAAGAAGCGATGGGAGTGATGCAGAAGATACCGAACTGTCTTCAAGTCTCGCCACAGAAGTTTAACCCCTTTTTGCACCACCGAAGAGAAAGGCGAATGCGACGAAGGATACCGAGAAGTGGAGTATTGATGTATATATGGACATGAACGAAGGGAAACACATGGGACGACGCTGTTCTAATAGGAAAATGCAAACAGTCAGTGAAGGTGAGAGAAAACTATTCATACATGCTTGCTACCTTTATGTTTTTCATGAAAATGAACATTTGAGTATGACTTTGTTTATCAAAATCGGCGAGTCAATCCCTTCAAGAGGGACATGTTTTGAGGGCTCAGGTTTTTCCAGGGAACTGTTTTGCATTTACGTGAGCCGAACGATATGAGTAAATATATGTGGTTTAATTTTTTCTGTAACGTCCAGCTCATTCTCGGAAGTTTTTGTAATTTATAGACAGTACAATCATGTACTGTAGGGCAAGAAATTTGTGTGGTTTTTACTATTATTACAAAACTGTAGAAAATTGAACAATATATTCATGTGCAGTACTTTAGGGGCCATTAATTGTACAGTTCTAGTTGCAATAATATTGCTGGCATGTCTGTAATGAATATCCAAGGCTATGACACCACAATAAATTTTGGATGCTTTTGGTATAATGCAAACTGTGTAATGCATGTACATGTAGAAGTAAGAAATTTGGGTTGCTTTTACTGTGTTTATAGAACTGCAGCAGTAGAAAAGGTGTTAAATCTAAACAGCTGAGTTGTTTGGTGGTGTGTTGTTTAGGAATGCTCCATAAAGTTTATTGTCTAATATTTACTGTTCTATACATTGGTATGTAAAAGACCTTTTGCTAACAAGCTAGTATGTTTCACCAAATCCTGGATGGTAATGTGGTGTTATAGCTCCAACCATAGTACATGAAACAACCGATTGACTTTATAATAACTATTTTTGACTTGCACATGACATCATCAAGCCATTTCAGAAGTTAATACACATCCTACAAGTCCAATACACTAATATATTGAAGACAGCTGTGCCTTAAGACTTAAGACTTAAGACTTAAGACAAAATTCTGGGCTGATCTAAAATATTTATTGGGAGCTTATGGATTCTTGAATATACCGTGACTACAAAGCTGGCACTCGTGGTTGACTAAAATCGGTGCTTTTGTCTGAATTGTAATGTTTTCCTTCACAAAACATTTTAAAATTGGCACTGCGAAAGATGCCAAGTAACACAGAATCATAACTGAGTTGCACATCATGCAGCTTCATTTTGTGTTCTGAATTACTTGGCAGCCTTGTTGGTGACAACCTTTTTTATCAAATCCGACCAAATCCCCAAAAAAACAAATTGCCACTACATCCTCAACATTTAGCCTAGACAATCCAAAATTGACACTTGAACTGATTCAGGTGTGCTCTTTTCAGTTCTGGAGTCAAAAAGGTACGATCTGTTATTTTGGAGGGTGCTGCGGTTGTGTAACTCATGGTTGCAAGTCAAGAATTTACATGTGTGTGAGTCTAACAAATTCTAAAAATTCATAGCCATGTATAAATTACAAAAGATAAGGGCCAATTGGCTTCTGCAAGTTAATTTCTAAAAATCAGGGTGGTGAATAACATGTAACACTGTTTCCAGTCTCTTTCCTGTATGTCGAAGTCCTATAATGATTATTATTGATATGATATAGTGACCCTTCAGTAGAAAAGCATATTTACTTCAGAATATTGATCAGTTTATATATTGCCATTAGCAACTCAAGAAATATAAAAATGAGCAGGATATGAGAACAACACTCCATCAAACCTTGAACATTGTGTGCTATTATGAATAAACACAAAGTACATATACAACACCTGGGAGATTATGGCAAGCCAATTGTTGCAATATTCAAAGAAAAAAAGTAGTGCCACATTCAAGAAACATCTTTCACTGTCAAGCCCCATTTTCACATCACAGTCAACAAGGTCTGTTCAAGACCAAGCACTTTTTTGCCTCATGATATAGATTTATCTCACATACCACATTCAACATGTTCCGTTCAAATCACATTTAACAGGGACTGTTCAAAATCAAGCACTGAACTTATTGTTATTATTGAATATATTCACATTGAAATTACACAAGAAGTACCACCAAAGCCAGAGGCTTAAAAGGCTTAGGGCAGCATAAACTAGTTACATACAGTGGGAGTGGACATATACACCTTTATTATGTAGACACGAGTGTTTTACTGGAAAATATACCGTGCGTAAAATCCATACGAAACTACATCCGGGACCCGAGTGGCGTATTTTCCATATCCTCACTAGTGAGGATATCGTTGGCATCATTTTCCACTTTTGCACGGTTGTTTGTGCAATTTCTCGTAAAACACTCATGTCTATTAAATAATGTAATAAAAAGAAAATTACACGACGGCTTGAAGATATGGATTTTATTTTCTCGTGGTAAAAACAATATTTTACTCACTCCTGAAGCGCTCATTTGTAAAATATTATTTTTACCACTCGAAAATAAAATTCATATCTTCGCACCGCCGTGTAATATCCTCTATGTACATTCAATATATAGCCTTGAATAGATATTATAAATAGACTAATAACATGCATACAATAATTTCCGCATTCTGATTGGCTCAGTGCACATCAATTTATCCCAAACAGTGCAAAAACGTGAAATTAACAATGCAGAAATGTGAAGTTAAGAATGTGGAAATTTGAATTAAAAATTGCCGACATCTGGCGCGCGTATTTGCAAAGCCAAACAAAGCAAAAGGGCATGTTTTCAACCTCAGGACGATTCCGATTCTGTTTGCGAGAAAACAAAGTTCTTGAGAGACACTTGTGAACTGTAACATTGAAAAAATTGTGTGACATAAATTATTGTATGCATGTTATTAACAAGTAATCACATGATTTCTCGAGCAACCTTGAAACAAATAAGCACTCGTAAATTTTTCAAAGACCACAAATTGCACTCGCACAGTACTCGTTTTACGAGTGCTCATTAATTCCAAGTTGAAATTCGAAATTTGCAATTACCTATACAAACAACAATACAGTGACCTGATCAACAATAAACATGAAATAATGAAGCAAAACCAAAATGTACTTATAATAGTTAATTTGAAAAGTAACTTATTAACTCTTGATACTACAGTACTAAAAGTTTACTGAAACAAAAAAGAAAAAAAACTGATCATATGACAGAAAAAAAGATTTTAAGTTCAAAGTGTTTCAAAAATTACAGAGATTGAAGGTGATTGAGAGTGGATGGCAAAATGGTGTATATACTGTAGAAGTTTTTGTATAAATTGTACAGTACCTAGGGCAGGGGAAAATGATCATGGCATTCAAAGTTGAATTGAAAGAAAGGAGACAGGAACATGGAGTGATTTTGTGGTGTGTGAGAAAGCAAACATGAGATTTGAAACTTATAGGTATGAGTGAACAGGAAAGATGTTGATTCTTTGACATAAAGGTTTAGAGTGAGTACACATGGAGGAGAATGAGTAATAATTCAAACAGCTTTCTTTGGAGTAAGTGCAGGGGATAAACGTAAGTAGAATAGGTGGAGGCCCCAAATAAGAGTGTAGTAGGTAAGATATGTGAAGAGCAGTGAATTATATAGAAGTTTAAGGTATGACAGAAGAAAGGTATTGTCTGGATTTGCAGATAGCACCAATTTTTGTTACTTTTGATGTTTTGGAGCAGATAGCATTAAATGTAAGTTTTCCAAGAGAGATTTTGATGTATGATTATCCCAGGGAATTTAGTGCTTTCAACTCTTGAGACAGGTGAATTATTACTGTTTATAGTTACACCAGAGTCGTTTTTTTACAGGCTGGGTGAAATATAATAAACCTTAGCCTATTAGGAAGAATTAGACACGTGCCTGGGTTAGTTCAGTGTTAAATTTGTGTTAATGAGAGAAGTGATGTCTTTGTGACTAAAGAAAAAATGTGTCATCAACAAAGAGAAAAATTAAGAAAAAATTAGGGGAGTGAAATAAGTCATTAACATAGAAAAGAAATAGACAAGGTCCAAGAATAGACCCTTGAGGGAGACCACTATAGAGGTGGCCATCAATTTGAACAAATTGTTGCCTTTGAGAGGGATAACTAGTAAGCGAGTCGAGTGGGGGTCCTCGAATTCCATTGAATCTTACTTTCTTCGGAAGCATTTTATGATCAACAGTATTGAAGGCTTTTTGGAAGGTCAACAAAAATGCCTATAGTAAATTCGCTGTTTTCAAAATGATCAACTGCCTGTAGTTCAAGGATAGCCATATTCTGATAGTCTTGTTTATTCATCATGTGCAACGGAACGATTTACAAGAATGTACAAGATAACGGTATCTTGAAAAGGAGATCTTGAGGTTAGCCCTACAACAATCTCCATAAATAACAACGTATCTAAAAAAACTTTACTCTTTGAATTAATAAGAAACTTACAGTGAAAATGTTTCTTAGGAACTAGCTAAAAACGTAGTGTATAACATAAAATTAAAACTATTATACATTTATGTGTGATGTAAGACATTAAAAAGGTTAAAATTTCCAGCCTTGACAATGTGCTATAGGTGGAATGAGTACTTAAGTCTCAGCGCTTGAACTTGAACTCCGAGTCGCTAACATGGCGGCCCTATGAATATCAGACGACAAATTACCGAAAAGATCCTTTAGCACATCACTGCCTTTTCTACTTGGTCGGAGGAAGAGTTGGACGGTGTCGTTCGACAGTTCATTGGACAGCTTGGTATTATTCTTGTAGGATATTCGATTGTCAGTGGACATCTCAGGTCACTTGGACTAAGAATACTGGTGCGAGGAAGCATTGCTCGTGTGGACACCCAACCAATTAAAGGGCATTCAGTCCCAGGCCCTAATAGTCTGGAAGCAGAAAAGACCAGCACGTGCAGCTACAGTTACCATGTGGCTTAAAACTTTCGCGGATTGTCGATTTTTTCATTTCGCAAGAACAAAGTTTCGCGAATTCGGATATCAGACTTAAATGTTGCGAACAAATTTTCGTGGATCACGGACTAGTTTAGTGTCGAAGAATTGGTCAAAAGAATTATTGTTCGCAGGAGTTCTAATTTTCGCAGATCGCTGGAAAATTAATGAAAATTTTGTGCAGCACGGTAGGCTAGAACAACGTGAACGCTGCTAACATCTTTCTTTTCCGGCATTTTGAGAGGGAGGGGGAGGGGGAGGGGGGGGGGGGGGGGGGGGGCAGGGGAGAAGAGAAGGCCGGGAAGCGGGATTTCTTAGCGACGCGATACGTGATGTCCGTGCTAAAATTTTCTGCCAAATATGTCACTTCCGGTAGTTTGGCAAGTCGCCACCGGTAAATGTAAGGAGTATAGGGCATGGGAAGCGAGAACTTTACACCCCCTACCCCATCCCCGCCCCCACCAACTCACCCTCATTCCCCTCTCTTCACGTGGATGGCCGAAGATGAGTTTAAAGTGCAAGCTATGCTTCCGCATTCCGACGTTTTCGTGCAAACAAGTCCGTGAGTCTAATGTTACACTGGGAACCGCACACGTATTAACGACGAAAAGATGGGGTCAAGCAGTGCAGTTTTCGTCTGCGTGGCTCTGTTTCTCGGCATCTTTTTACCGAGTTCTTCAGCTGGTAAGTATTGTTGCATTTTTGGGCTGTGGTAGCTGACCTCATATACTGAGTATAAGGAAGGCCGACACATCGCAGTTAAGTGAACTGGCCACGTTATTTAAAATAGCGAAGGTATGAACGAAGGTAAAAGCTTCTTTACTGGCGTTATATCAGGATCCGGAAGGTCGTGGGGTTTCGATTTCACCGATCAGCGATTCCGGGTGGGTACATGTTGCACTAAATGTACATTGAACTGGTCGAATTTACATCCAAATGTTGGAGAAGCTGTAACTTCCTTAGCGTAAGCCGGAAATGGTGCCTGTCAGGTCTTGCTAGTAAGCCTACGCATTGATACAGCATCGTGACTGTATTTTCCATACTTTCTCGGCATTCGTTTGCTGTATGCAATAGCTCTATCATTCGACCGTGTTTACACGAGAGACGTTTACCGCAGTTAAACAATTACCGCGGTAAATTTGCATTTACTATGCCTTGCAAGATGGAAAATTGGCATTTACTACGGTAAAATTTCTATTGTTCTGAACTACACTTACTAAGGTTTTGTAAATCGTTTACACGCGTGGAACGTTTACTGCGGTAAAGTAAATGATATTTATGAAAGCGGCTTTCATCGAGGTAAATGTGTCTCGGTATTTTTTAGAGGAAGCTCAAATAACGCAAGCCTCCGGCATTTCTGAGTTTCCTCACAACACAAAACGAAGAAAAAAGATCAATATATGTATATATACCTTCAATTACAGATCTTCAATTTAATAATGTAACTGTGTGTGAAACGCAACAATATAGACATTATTAACCAGTCAAAAAGAAAAATATATAAACTACATATTATCTTTCAGACTGCTCTGCCGGTTGGGTTGGATTTGGAAAACTTTGCTACAAATTCGTAACGAGTTCCCGACAGAACTGGATAAACGCTCGTGCAGACTGCTTAAACTACGGTGGGGACCTGGTCAGTATCCATAGTGCCGCGGAGCAGGCCTTCATATCATCCCATCTGCAACGGTACTTCGGTCGGACAGTTTTTTGGATTGGCTTGAATGATCGGGCTAGCGAGAATGTGTTTGAGTGGAGCGACAAGACGAGCTACATCTACAAGAACTTTCCTGTCGGCGAGCCTAGTAATAGTGGCAACGAAGACTGCGTAGAGATCAACTATCACTATTTGCTTTGGAATGATAATTCCTGCGAAAAGAGGTTCAATTATATTTGCAAAATAGAGAAAGGTAACTCTAAATCTTATCAGTTCTGTCTGTCTGTTTGTCTGTCTACTTTACCCTCTGCCTCCAGTCGTCGGTAGTATTTACTAGCAGGCTGCAAGGCAAAGGGCAAGGTATTTGCAAATCAGAAGCGCTGGCATTACGCAACAATACTTGTGTGACACTAGAAACAAAACTGTAACGCAACTCATCTATATGATAATACGCTAACTCACTTCCGTCCGTCTGTAACGCTCTTTCCCAGACCTCCTCATCATAGCATCCAAGATGGCCGTCTATATAAGTATACGCTAAGCCACTTCCGTCCGTCCGTCTGTAACGCTCTTTCCCAGGCCTCCCCATCTTAAAAAATTCCAAGATGGCCGCCACATCGACTGAAACTAAGTATTAAGTATTGGCCTCGTATGCCGACCGCAGTTCTTTTAGGAATCGGAAATGAGTTTGAAGAAAGAATTTGTGCTGTCAGATGACTGGATGTCGGGCTAATGCTGCCGCGTGTTCGAAAAACGGGGAGATTGTCATGTCGATCAATCTGCAATTCGAGTCGTACAGTCGAGTGGTACACGCACAACAAAGAAGTTTGTACTTTGACACTGTAAACTGCATTCGAGATGCTCGAAATGGACTTAAAAAAGAAAAAAAGGAAAGAAAGAAAGGGGAACAAAAAGGAAAAAAGAAAAGAGAAATTTGATCACCGTATTTTACGGAGGTCCCGCTAGTATTTTACATATTTTGAAAGTGATACACCAGAGGATTAATTTGAATATCTGAAGAACTTGCGTGCTTTGAAGTATCTTAGGTTACAGAAAAGAAAATTAACACGTGCTATGTTAGGCACATTGTATAATTTGTAAGCTATGAACTGTTTTGAGAAAGCAACTCAGACTCAAACGTCGCACTTTTCCTGAGCCCAACAGCGGGAAACTGTTTGTTTTCGAGTTACAAGTCTTGAAGTTTTGCGTTGTTTTTAATTTATGATACGAAATTGTTGAATTCAAAATCAGTTGAGGTCGAAACCACTGCAGGTCAATCCTAACAGCAAGTCTTATGTACAGCACAACAAAATCGACGTTTCAACCAGATTTTCTCGAAATAGCCTTGCCCCTTACTTTGCAGATGCTTTTTCATTGGCGAAAGCAAGTGAATGGTAAACCTTAAATTCCACACACACCTCTCCTTCGTCTGAGTAAAACTGAGTGACCCCCACCCCCAACCCAATCGAGCAAATAGCGACAGGTCCCTTTACGCTCTTTGCTCGAAAAGGCCTTACCGGCTTTTATTTGTAATCGGCAAAGGCGAAGATGAAATTCCTAACTAAAGCAAAAGCCATTTTGTTATTGTATGTTGTTTTTCTTTTGTTGTTGTTGTTGTTTGTTTATTTATTTATCTGTTTATTTATTTATTTATTTATTTATATTTTGATTTTCAGACTGTTCTACTGGTTGGGTAGAATTTGGAAAGTTTTGCTACAAATTTGTACTGAGTGCTCAACACAACTGGTTGAACGCCCGTGCAGAATGCTTGAGCTATGGAAGCGACCTGGCCAGTATCCATAGCTCTGCGGAGCAGTCCTTCATATCATCTCAAGTGCATGGGCGTATTTGTTGGATTGGTTTGAATGATCGGACTAATGAGAATGTGTTCGAGTGGAGCGACAAAACAAATTACATCTACGAGAACTTTGCCAACGGCGAGCCCAGTAATAGTGGCGGCCGAGAAGACTGCGTCGAGATTAACTATTACCCTTCACAATGGAATGATCATCCCTGCTCAGCGAGTTTCAACTACATTTGCAAACAAAAGAAAGGTAAGGCCCCGTCAACACTAATCCGTTTTCGTTTGAAAACATATTTATTCCTTTTGGCCTCCCGTCCACACTAAGACGTGTTTTCGGGGACTGAAAACGGCTATTTTTGAAAACGCTTTCCAGAGTGGATATTTTCGAAAACTCCGGTTTCATATTGTAGTGTAAACGGCGAAAACAGACGTCATGATCATTGTGTGATCTCTGTCAAGATTTCTGCGCATGCTCAATTCGGGCATTTAGCGTTTTCGGTCAGTCCAGCGTATTAACGTGGACAGCGCAAACGCCTCAAAAACGATAATGTGGGCGGAAAACTTTTGATGCGTTTTCAACTAAAACAAATTAGTGTGAACGGGGCCTCACGAGGTTTGTGTACGTATTACTCTGTCGACTCTCCTTGAAACCGAAACCGATCCGACCGTGTTTACTTCTTATAGCGAAGTGTTTTTGCTCGCTGTCAATGCAAAAGGAATGTCGTGGAACATTACGCAATTTTCATTTCCGTACAGCCCGTAGACCCAGTGCAAACTCAAAGCAATCAAACCAAGTTATTGTGCTCGGCGGCTTTTGAGCCTACTAGGACCTGATCGATGGAGATGTGTACGGCCGCAAGCAGCAAACGACAAAGAAGTCATGTTTTGTTCCATTTTGCGCGCGGTGAGAACGCCTGAAGCAAGCAAGCAAAAAAAAAAAAAAAAAAAAAAAAAAAAGGTAAAAATACTCCGTCGGTCGTATTGCATTCCTTCCCGTATAATAACATCTTTGGAGCAACTATATAGAATACCCGCGGGCCACCTATTAGTTTTAAGGGGCAACTTTAGAATAGTGACGACAAAATCGATACTTTATTATTACTGTTCCTGTTACTTATTAATCCTTTCACTCCCAAGTTCAAAATGCAGATCTTACCAACCTTATGCAGTGAGATTTGATATTTCAATCAGGTTTATGAGCAAGTTATCAAAAGTTAACTTCTTCTGTCTGTATGATATATTTCTGGTAAGAAACTGAATGAGAAAATTGAATTTGATCACTCTTGGGAGTGAAAGGGTTCATGTAGTAACTTGTTGAAACGAAATAGCAATCTTTTGCAACTCTGTTGTTCCATTACATGTAACACTCTAATAAGCTCAGTTTTCATAATCTTAACAAGTGGCAGCATTTTACTTCCATTATGGAATTCCTAGTAAATAATCTTAAAGTGCCTATAAGCCTTCAGACGTTACGTTTTTATATGAAAGTAGGAGGTAATCTAAATAACTTATGGCCAAAGAAACTCCGCTCCGAAGCGTTTTTATATATTTTTCCGCCCGGCAAACATGCGATTTTGACCGCCATTTTGAATCTGACCGCGCAAAGTTTTTCGATCGAGAGCCTGGGTTATGACGTCAGAGGAGGGATTCGTTTCTTGTCAAACAAAACTTTCACACAGATTTTGCAGTTGGCGAGGTGAGAATTATGCCTCATAGATGTGTTGTCGAGAAAAACGTAACCAAGGGAAAAAAACAACCAAGGCAAAGAGACGCCAAAGCGATGCCGGTCCCTTCTCTGACGTCACAGACCCAGTCTCCCATGTCGCTCGGTCTTCGGAATTCTGAATTCAACCGCGTGAAAAAAGTATAAGAACGCTTCGGAACGGAGTTTCTTTGAGTATAAGTTGCTTAGATCACTTCCTACTTTCATATAAAAACGTAACGTCTGAAGGCTTATAGGCACTTTAAAGAGAACATGCAGCATCGATGGTTTAACCAACAAGTATCAAGTTCGTGATTAAATAATTGCTGCACAGGCTGGTGGTTCGGGTCCCTCGATTATAGAGAAGTGATATACAATCAGAATTGGCAAATGGTTTGAACCCATGCGGGAGTATGAAACAGTATGTTGGGTGTGATCATCCGGGTTAGAGTAGTCTCCAGGAAGACTGTTGTTGGCGGACTGTTGTTGGAAGTCATTTTTACAGTCAAGTGAAGAGGTTTTGTCAGATGGCAGTGTATATTTCTCTGGGCTCAGTTGTTCAAAGAACGATTAGGCTAATCCTGGATTAGCCTGAGAACGGGAAGGTTTTGCTCAGAACTTAGCGTCCTTGATAAGTTTTGAGCAAAAGGAAGCTTTTTTGTCTTTGAACTTGTCTTTGATTTATCACAGTTCGATCTGTGTTCAGTCTGTCGGTGGTGCTTAGAAATATGATTTCTAACGCCGCCGTTTCTGGTAGCTCTTTTGTGTTCAGTTCAGTCTCAAGTCTCATGTTTATGATGTAGGTGGCTTTGCAGTCAGTACAAGGTATTCTGTATATTGTTTCCTGTCTGTCGGTTTGTCTTTGTCTTTTACGCTGGTCAGTAAGTCCCGTAGAGTCATGATGGGTCGTGGGCTACCCGGATGTTGTGGAAGGGGGTGGGGGACTATCCATTCAGTAAAACTGGCAGAAACGACTATGACGGAATCTGTTTCTTATTCGACTCATATGCTAAGCTATTTTCGTTGTTTTATACAGCATCGTCAGTCACCTGTCCGCAACTGTCACTGTCCAGCAATGTGACCGTTTTCAAAAGCAGCTGTGTGCAAAGCAATAGTTCTGTTGGTGCAGTGTGCTCTTTCTCGTGCGCACGTGGTTATCGTCTGATGGGTCCACCGTCCATTAACTGCACCGGAAACGGCACCTGGACTGACCAATCAGCTAACGTCACCTGCGAAGGTAAGTTGAACGAAAGTTGCGACATTTGATACATGTATAAGCAAACTATTAGAAAGGTAATCATGTAGATGGGAAATAAAGTAAATTTTACGGTGCAAAACAGTGCTTTCATTAAAATATTTGCATTGCTACAGTTTTATCAATTAAAACACCCTATTGGCTGATAAACAATAAAGGTGAAGTAATACGGAACCTACACCTACTTCGTGCAACAGTTGCTGTAATACGCGCCGCAGTACGGTGCAACTTGTAACTTGCAACGCAACATTATTGCGCGATACGTTGCAAAAAAGTGTTGCCCGTATTACTTTACCTGTGAATGAAAATTGATTGATGAGAGAGAAGCTAAATCTAGTGAGTGCGGAAAATCGAAACCGTGCGCGCTCACTGCCAGTCTTGTAGCCACTCGGACCTCTTTCGCGCGATGCGTTTTGAGCTCCAAGCGCCTTCCAGTATCGCGCAAAAGAGGTCATGCATTGTTTTGAACATTAACTGCAGACACAGGATTTACATGACGAAACGAAACACCAGCACGAACTAGTCAAAAAAGTACCACAGCAATTTACAATGGTATATGACTGAGAGGAACTAAAAAATAAATTTTGTCAGTTTTGCACCTAACTCGCGAAACGAAAATGGAAGAATACGAAGCAGCTGATAGTAGTCGAGAAACAGTGATAGCGCGAGGATTGCCAAAAAGCCCAATCTGACTATTTCAGCTAATCATCAACCAAGGACTTCGCGGCAGACAAAAAATAATTCGGGAACCGTAATTTGCAATGACTGACTTATGGTATTTTTGGGAAACCGAGCAGAGAAGTATACGGAAAAGGCTGGTTGAAATTTTGAAATTTATGCAAACGTATATCAAGGCAATAGCCTATGACGAGTGCTTCAGTTCAATTTTCGCACGTTTTTTCTTTTCTTAGATATCGACGAATGCTTGACAGACAACGGAGGCTGTAGTCACTCGTGCACCAACATTCCTGGGGCATATCGCTGTACATGTCCTGATGCGAAACTGAGTCTTGGTCCTGACAATCACACGTGTACAGGTGAGCGCCATTTTGTTCACTGCACCCAGGAATAATAAGTTATTCCACTTTCATTTGGCTATCATTTTAAATTTTGGTTACGTGACAACATACGTCCAAATTGTTTAGCTTCAAAACTGGGCAAGTTATATAAAGCCCAGTTCTTAATAGTATCTTCTTGATCAGACTGTCTATTTATTCCTTTCGAACTTCAGGACCGCATTGCCGCTGTGTGCACTTCAGTGAGCGCTTCTGATAGCAGGGCGTGCGTTTTTATAATTTCCCGTCACATTTACACAAATATTTATCAGTGAAGGGCGTGTTAAAATGGATCTTTTTTCGAGTGCAACCAAATCTTCTTGCGCGAAAAGTACTGCCCAAGTGTGTTTAATGTTGTTGTTAGCCGATAGCATCCTTTCAGATATTACACCAACTATCGTGTAAACAAAATATAAACGTTCAAATCAAATCAAATCTTCAAATTAAGAACCAAAAACAAACAAACAAACAAACAAACAAAACTTCTTTGAAATAATTACAACCTAGTATTGATTAAATGTTACATTAAGAACTTTGACAATTTACAAACAATATAAATCTGCCAGAGTTATTACAATTTTTCCCCGAGCTCCGCAAGGGTAAACATTACGGCGCTAATGCTGTAGTATCCCGCTTTTTTGAAACTCCAAGCGGGTCGCCATCTCGAAATTAATGGTGTTAGTCAGTCTGTCAGGCGTGCGACCTCCCGGCGAGATTACTAAATAGTTCCTTGAAATGAGAAACAGAGCACCGATGGGAGTGGTTTTATACAACAAGATGTTGATACAAGGCCAAGCAGTTCGACGGACGGCTATAAACGTCCCGGATATTTTGCCACTGCATGGGAGGCAAGCTTGCTAGCCGTAAGTGGAATGAAGCGATTTCTCTAAAGCATCGACTGGAGCTGACTTGAACACAATCCCAGACGCCAACTTGTGTTAAAACTCGGATACTTCTTCAGAAAGGACAAGCAAAACACAGTCGGTGGCAGTCGAACAATCACCATGGCAAATTTTACCTTTTGACCGTTTACAGGATGATCTAAGGTTTTACAAGACCGCCGCTTGACTTGCACGTCGTCAAAACAAAACCAGACTGCCGTGCGACAAATATTTTTTTTAGCGGCCGACTGGTGACGTCGCTATACAACATGCAGGGTCTGTAAAAAAGACTCTAAAATAATCTCCAAGCGGAAAATAGACAAGAGTCCCGATTCCCGAAACCCACTACAGGGCGAGGGGATATCTGCGATTACTAAAAACTGGACCACTGTTATTGGATTTCTAGGCATTTGATTGGTTCCATGGACATGGGTTATCAGCTCATAATCTATCTGTAGACAAACAGTCGGCTCGCCCTCGTAGAATAATTGTTAATTATCATATTTCTATAATTTTTATTATTATTATTATTATTATTATTATTATTATTATTATTATTATTATTATTATTATTATTATTACTACTACTAGTTTGTTTGTCTTTCAGACTGCTCTGCTGGTTGGGTGGACTTTGGAGACTTTTGCTACAAATTTGAAGCAACTTCTACACAGAACTGGATGAACGCCCGTGCAGACTGCTTGGTTTATGGAGGCAACCTGGTCAGTATCCATAGCTCCTCGGAGCAGGCCTTCATATCAACCCAAGTAAAGCGGCAGGGGTATCAGGGTAGTTATTTTTGGATTGGCTTGAATGATCGAATTAACGAGAGTGTGTTTGAGTGGAGCGACAAGACTGATTTCATCTACAAGAACTGGGAGAGAGGCCAACCTAGCGATGCTGGAATCAGCGGAGAAGATTGCACCGAGATCAGCTATGACCGCTCACTCTGGAATGATCAAACCTGCGAGAACTGGTTCAACTACATCTGCAAACGACAAAGAGGTCAGATCTACTTTCTAGATATATGTTTATGGTTTCTGCCTATCTGTCTCTAAGCTTTCCCGTATCTTACCTCGTAAACGTTTACAAGATAAAAACTACTATCAATACTGTAAGAAAATTTAATATTTACTTTTTATTGGTGCCTGAACATCTTTTGCGAATCTTGTTGAAGAAACATGTGATACAGAAGACGATTTACGAGACGATGTTGATTTTCGTTCACGGTGTTCTAGTTTGGTTACGTCCTGATCCGATCATCAAAATCAAAATCTAACTGTTTTTCAATGTAATATATAATAATGTAATTTCATCAGTTTAACACTTTTTTTTCTGGCAAGGCTTGAAAGCTCTTCTGTGACCGTGTTGATGGAAATTAACTTATTTATTCAGTATAACACAACCCTCTTGCATGGCAGGTTTTTTCTGGCCTCCGTTCTAACCGCACCCCTTTCGTTAGCAGTTGCTCAGCTCCTTTAGCTAGTACTCTGGTCTCCTTCCATTTGGCACTTAAGTTATAAAATAAGAAAGAAAGAAAGAAAAACACCCAAGCCTAACTGGCTGTCTATCTGACACACACAAAAAAAAGGGGTCAAGTGTTTTGGCATCCTCCAGCCTAACTGGCAGTCTACCTGACAAAAAAGGGGAAACGCCCTGTTTACTTTCCAGCCTCACTGGCAATTTGTTTGACATCTGTCTGGTAGTTTTCCTGATAGTTTCTAGCACAAATGCATGTGAAGTAAGGCATGTTTACTTCGATCAGTATTCCCTTATATCTTCTCGTATCCACAAGGGAAGGTTACACTGTATGTAAAGATGTTTATGTAGGGAGAGAATTGTTCTACTTGTACCGTACTGACCAACAGAAATGAGTTCAATAACGTATTTCCGCGGTGCCTGTGTCGCGGCCTTTACTGTACCGAGATTGAGTACCAATCAGAGCACATGGAAAGCACTACTCATTTGTGCTGTAGATACTAAAAACTCAATATACGCACGCTCTCTGTTTGTCTGTGCAGGAAATAAAACGTCGACATGTCCCCCTGGGAAAGTAGGAACACCTCCAAACTGCCAAGGTAGGAAGTGTGTAGTTACGATTGTTCACGTATTTGTAGATGTGAAAAATAGGAAGGAAATGAAGCATGATCCACGAGAAGCACACAGGGATTTGTAAGCTACGGAAACGTAGGACGTGTTCACAGATTTTTGTGACTAAAGATTTGTCTATACTTACAAGATCAGGGTTTGGAAGTTGGGAATAGAATCATCATCTATTGCTGTTGTTTCTGTTATTGTTACTGGGCCGGTGTAACAGGCTTTTTTTTATAAGCATGTAATGAAACTCGTGACTGTATCTCAGCTAGCCTTGATATTATTGCTCGCGCCTGTGGCGAGCTTAAATTTGCAAATCCTTTTTTTTTTTTTTTTTTTCCTTCATGTTTTTCTTTTCTGGGTCGAGAATCAGCACACGGTGATTGGTTCACATTGTCACATGACATGCGATGACATAATTGACTTCGCGAACAACTTCAGATGTGGACTATTGAATTGTTCGTTACTTGTGTGTTAAAATAACTGCATCCCATCCAAACTCATCACCGTTTGGCTCTGTGGAACATGCATGGATAAACTGGATTTTAGAGAAGGATTTTCGCTTGCGTTCCCTAGTTCACCGCGGAAATTTGGTGGATTTGATATTTGATGGATACCGCTACGGGAGTGCAAATAACTCTGCCGCCGATAAGTATTTAGTCCCGACGAAACTTTCTGTGGCGACACGAAATACTTCTGGGAAGATAACAGGCCGAAAACGGAAACCAAAGCTACAATGAGCTTTAACCGTAAAACAATAGAGATTTATGCTTTACACTGTACATGACATCTGTTGGCTCATAAATGCTTCTGCTTATCGCACAATGCCTGTTGAAATGTTTCTTCCATTCGATCATGTAGCCTTTGTTTCGCAGTGGTCACTGTATACTAGCAATGAAAAATACACCGAAATAGTCCTGAGCATTGAGTTTGCAGTGAAAAATGGACTGAACAAGTTGTGAACAAAATCGCAATAATATTGTAAACAAATATCATGTTACATTCCTTGCTTTCAATTTTATATTTGGTACAGAGCACGAATACTCGAAAGCCTGATAAAAGAAACGCATTCAGTTAATAAAAGAAACAGATAAGTATTGAATCGAAAGCTGGATTAATCGTGGCCTCTGATTAGAAATAAGTGTTCGAAGTCAAACTGTTAAAATTGATTGTGCATAAAAAAAATGTCACGCATTTCTCAGCTTCTCTTGCCGGCTGACCCTATGAGTGTTGTAATGATAATTAAAAATTAAACGAGACTTACCTGTAAGTTGAAGTTTGATTGGAATTCTATCGAGTCATCAAACTGCACCAAGGGATCACATGAGATAGCTAGGCGCATGCGCATAATCAGTATTCACAGCCGAATGTGAGTGTCTAAAAAAATTACACGCAAGTAAATAACCTTAAACGTGTGACCATACCCAGTATGGGGAGGGTTGAGCATCATGTGAGGATGATGCGGGTGGGCATGTGATCTCGTCATCACTGCACAGGGATCCCATGAGATTTTAAAGATGAGACAGTCACATGAGGAAAAATCCACTGCAGTGAGTGGGACAATTTATTTTCCTCTGGTGGAAAAACAAAACAGTCACGCTGTAACAAAGGTATAAATGCAACAGTGGGGTGTTACAATAATAACTACCATAGATTATATATAGCCTCAAAAGGCAACATCATACATGTAAACAATCCATGACTCTAGAAAAGGTCAATTTTTACAATAACCAGTAGGGAGATTAAACCCCCTGAAGTGGGAAAACTCAGCAACCGTGACTGAAAATAGGCTGTCAGAGTTTAATCAATATGTAGTACTGCTGATACAAACGATGCTGATTTAATAGGTTTGTCATATAATCGGTCAAATGACCTGGAGGAGGACCACCCTGTTGTACGTAAAATCTCATCCATTGGGATGTTTGCTGCCTTGGCTTTGGAAGTTGCAGCGGACCTAGTGCTGTGCGGTTTGAATGACGCAACGTCAGTTCCAGCAGAAAACATTACAGTTCGAATCCATCTTGAAAAAGTTTCCCTTGAAATCGCTTTCTGTGGTCTGGTAAAGCTAATAAATAGCTGAGTTTCCTTCCCTCTCAAGGGTTGGGTCCGTTTAAGGTATTCTGTCAGGTATGAGTAAACACAGAGAGACCTGTCATTAGAGTATGCTTGCAGAATGACTGGCAGCGGATTATAGCCAGGCCTACTCTGTTTGATGTGAGCAGGCAATGCAAACTCAAGACATGTAGATGTATCCTTCATGAAACCAATGTTCAGCATATGCAAAGTTTGGCTTCTATGTGCTGAGACTAGGGCAACCAACATTGCTACTTTCAATGTCAGTGACTTGAGACCGAGCTTCTCTGCAGGGCTTAATCCTAAAAGGTATGACAAGACTGGTTGTACTTCCCAATTGGACTGGTACCGGGGTGTTGGTGGTGTACATTTATAGATCCCCTTCATGAACCTTGATACTATCGGTGTATTGTCTGTAGATATAGTGATTGCTGATATAGCACTTCTGGCTGTGTTGAGTGTTGTATAGGTTAGGCCTTGTTCATGAAGTCGAACTAGGAAATCCAGCACGGTAGTCACAGGCGGGTTATAGGGATTAACCTGTTGTTCACCGCAAAATTCAAGCCATCTTCTGAGGTATGGCTGGTATTGTTTCTGTGTTCCAGCTGACCGTGAGTGAAGGATGATTTCTGTAGCTTTCCCTGAAATGTTGCTCTGGAGGAAGCTTTGCCGGAAACTCTGCAAGCCAACAGACGAAGTCGCTTTCGCAAAGGGTGTAGAGCACCACTGTGAGGTTGTGTTAGTAGGTTGGAGGATTGAGGAAGGAGGAGAGGTTTGTCTATCAAGAGGTGAACTAGTGTTGTGAACCATGGTTGGGTTTGCCAAAGAGGGACCAGGATCACTCCTGTTGCTTCTGCAAAATGTTTTCCTCACAGGATGTATAATTGTAACCCATGAGAAAAGAATCATGAATGTGTCCCATGCAAAGGTGGTCTTGTGATCTGAGAAAAGCGTAGACGGGCTTCAACACTTTGGTAAATAGTCTTGGAGCAGATGCAGGGAGGCAGGTAAATTGAAAATAATTACCCTGCCATTCAAACTTGAGGAAATTTCTATCCTCTTCTGCAACAGGAATGGAAAAGTATGCACCCTTAAGATCGACTGATGCCATGAAACATCCTAATCGCATGAGTTTTAGGGCGGTATGGATGGTATCCATCTTGAAATGATAATATGCTACAAACTCATTTAGGGGTTTGAGGTTCAGAATAAGCCTGTAGATCCCGTCCTGTTTAGGTTGCACAAAAATTGTGAAGACAAAATCTCCGTCGCAGGGATTAGATGGTTCTATAACCCCTTTATTGAGGAGTTTAGTTATTTCAGCATTAATGATTTCTTTGTCTCCAGGTGAGAAAGTAATTTGTTTGGGTTTGGTAGCCTGTATAGGTCTACAATCCCCCTCAAACTCTATGTGATAATGCTTGATGGCATCAAGGATAACAAGATCAGTAGTAACTGATTTTCAATTTACTATATGGTCCTTAACACAACCTGCTTTAAAGTTAAGGACCAGGTGAGATAGGGAGTCTGCATCCACAATAGGTGTAATTTGTTTTCTCACCTTGTCTTTCATTGACCCTTCCGGGCTGGAGTGTTTTGTTTGGTGTGGGCACTCCTTGGTGCCCGGCTGTTGGCTAAAAAATTCCGCTGTGGACAGGTCTTCTGTGCGGCAGAGTGCCCATGTGCCCTAGAGTATGGCTTTACAAAATGGGGCCTGGTGAACCTCTGCTTTGGGGCCCTGTAGCCCTGGTTTGAGGTGCTAGCACTGGGAGACTTTTGCATCTGTATCCCTGCTTTTTTCAACTCAGCCATATCTTTTAGGTGTTTAGAGAGATCGTCTCCGAACAGTTTAGTTGTCGGTTTTATCTCTTCCTTGCATAGCCGGGTATAAGGTGGATTTAACTCGAGTTTTATCAATTCCAGTCTCTTCATATTGAGGTTGTGGTGGGTATTACACAGGAGAGCAATGCTATCCATGATACCTGTGAGAGTTTCTCTTGTATTAGGCGTTTCGCCAGACTGAATGGAGCCAACTAGCTTGCCACTCAAAGTACATAAGGCACTCAGGCCGGGCATCAGAAGCTCCTGTACTTTTTGAAACGATAAATCCACCGTTCGGCTCCGACGTTGGAGCAAATCCCACACCTCTTCATTGACACTCGTGACGCTGAGAAACTTGATAATCTCCGGTGATGGGTATTTTTCGGCGCTCTCTTTAGCCGTGTCGGCCGAGAGGCCACCCGAAAGGATATTGTCGATGAACTCTGCAATTTTTCCCTCGATAGCTGGGGATTTTTTCGTGTTAGGTAGATAGGCCTGGGTCAGGCTTTCTACGATGTTGTTCGGGCTCTGAAACTCCGAGTCGGAGCGACTGCCAGAGGCCACGAATTTCGCGTTTGAATCGCTCGTGCAGTTATTCACAATTGCAGTGATGCCCGCCGATTCTGTTTGCTTGACAGGAACTGGTTCTTCTGATGCATCCTCTTGGAGGAGAAGATCTTTTAATTCAGCCAATGCCGTTGTTTGTGCCTGGGAAGCCTCAGTTAATTGCGACAGCGTCTCTGGTTCCCGAGATTCTGATCTGGAAAGTACTTCTGGAGAATCTTCCGTCGTTGCTGACATGGGTAACGATATTAACAATCGACTGAGCAAACTTGTTTCTCAGAGAAGTTGAGGAAATTGCGAAAAAACAGCAAAACGTTTGTCCGAATACGAAGGCTGCTATACCGATTTCGCGCGCCAAAAGCACTGATTATGCGCATGCGCCTAGCTATCTCATGGGATCCCTGTGCAGTGATGACGAGATATAATTTATAGTTTAATCAGGTTTCATTTGAACAAGGTGTCAAAAGCCAAGTTCTCTATACTGTGTGATATTTTTCTGGTGAGAAACTGGAAATCTCTCTTGGGAGTTCCGCTCTTGTCCCTACTTTCCATTTAGTATATTCCGGTCTCGATGCAACTCACACCGCGAGCTCACTGGCAACGCCAGTCTAGTTTTATTAAATTTACACTGCACATTGAACTTCACGCCACTCTGTTTACGAATTTATGAGGTTTGCTGAAAGGCTCTGTCGTAAACTCAAGAAAAAAGCAATTGTTGTCATTTTGATTAGGTATACGCGGTTTTGCCAAGCCCTATGCCCTTTCAGCACTTGGTAGACGCTGATTAAAAGTGGCATTTACTTATATGGTGTTCTATCCAAATATGTTCATTGCAGATGCCCCAGTTGATTTTTCCCGTGACGATATAAAAAATTACCCGGAGATCATTTATCGAAAACAGGAGACTTTGGTTCCAGTAACACTTTTCTGCAAATTCGATATACTCCGTGGCATTTCGAGCTGGAGGAATGTCACCTACAAGATAGAATGGTTCGTAGATAGAAAGCTCGCCAAGAAACCATCCATCATTTGCAAACCAGCAAAGGGAGCGAAGGAGAATGATTTCCCATGTCCAAATATCAATTCTGTTATGGATGAATTAATTGGAAGAGGAATGTCAACTCCAACAGGATACTACAAGGCAGGACAAACGGTATAATTTTTATTTAAAGACTTTTTGTTTTTGTTTTTGTTTGTTTTTGTTTTGTTTAGCAGTGTCACCAGAAAGGATATGAAAAGGTGCCTTGTAGCTTGGTAAAATCACGACATGTCGGTTATGTTAGACTGGACTTCGCATTTTTCGGCTTAACTTACATTTAATACAAAATTACAAGTATAAAAGGAATTGCATTGACAGTCTCCAGTCCTACAAGGATGCCCAGCTTTTTGCGGTGCTATGCGATACTTTGCACACTGAAAATATTTTTATAAACTGTAACGATAATATATCACAATGTTTTGTCCTTGCGTTAGATCTCATGTCGTGTAAGTGCTCGATTTACAACATCACCTCTCAACAAATGGAGTACTCCAAAAGATGTAGAAAAGGACTTTTTCGCTGGTATCAAGGTAAGCACTATCATAATTTACACAATAATTATGCTTTCAATGATTAGCCAACACCATCAAAAACACCACCGGGGTGCTAAACAATTCCAATTAATATTTTTGAAAGAGCAACTTTTGTAATGTTTCTTTTAATAGTTGCAAGTGCCTGAACATACGTAAGTAGCATAATAATAGAGCTTGTGACAGTTAAAAGCAAACAGCAGCAACAACAACAAAATAAAAGTAGAGACGATATTGTACTTTGACAATCTGTTTGCGAACCAAGTATGTTGCGTGTCTTATAGCCGGGACACACAGTGCAGTATTGCATGCAATTGGATTTTCGTTCAGTGGACACACGCTGAAACATTTTACACAACATTACGTGCAACTGACACCGGCAAAATTTGATTGGCTTATTTTAGCTTATTTTTTCTACGTTACACAATTTGCACATAATGTGGAGGAGGTGGACACACTGTGCAATTGTTGTGTGAAATTTTGCTAAAGTAGAACTCACTGGTACATCTGAAACATTGCGCGAAACGATTTTGAGGGTGAACACAGTGCAATTTGTGTGCAACTGTGTGTCCGTACCTTTAGTTTAAACATAACGTCTAGGCTCGCGCAACCTATCAAATTTATTGGATTATGCTTCTCGTTTTTCTTTTTGAGGTTAGGTAATAGTAATACGGGCAACCTGTTCTTGCAACTTGTCGCACAGCAATGTTGCACTGTACTGTGACGCGTATTACGAACAGTTGTAAGTTGCAGCAACATGTTGCACGAAGTAGAATACTTTTTACAACATTGTTGCTGCAACAACTTACAACATGGTAGTAATGCGCGCGATACTGAGAGTTTGAGTTGCAACATTGTTGCGCGACAAGTTGCACCGAAAATGTGGCCCATATTACTTCACCTTTTTTGTTTTGAAAAAAGCTATTTACAGAAGAGTAGAAGATGGATGGATAAACGGTTTTCTAACAATATGTTTTTCTTTTATCGCAATGGTGATAGATTGAACCAGCGTTCATAAGATTATCTACATGTGATTTTAAGAACGAACAACGCATCAAAATTATCCCAACTATACCAGCGAGGAAATCGCTGTTTGGATACCCTCTAGTACGATTTTGGATGTCAGAAGGATTGGAAGTGGAACAAGACGATTGTTTGAAGGAAATTAGAGATACAGAAGTCATTGAAGTGCGACTCTTCACAATTTGTAGCTTTGCAAAAGCTGCCAAGAAACAACTCCGTGTGATGCTAGAGTTTGAGTCACTTCACAGTCTCTTCTGGACTCAGGAAAATCGCCCCTCAGTGTTGGTAAGTCCGTCCAGTTAGACTTTCTATTGAACCATAATGTTTTGAAAGAGGTTTCATCTAACGTCTGAAAACCAGTTCAAATATTTGTAGCTTCCAGTTTTGCTTCATGCTTCTGGATAGAAATTTTGTAGATTGAATTGAAACTCTGCGAAAACATCATAAGTTGTGCCAGACCGGAGGCAGTGAATGATCGTCACATGTATTTTGTGTACAATGTTTGCTTGGCAAAAAAAGGGGGACTTTTCGTGTTACACAAATGTTTTCTGGGACTCAATTGGTAAACAAAAGGAAAAAGAGCGTATGATTTTATTCATCTCATTATCAGGTGAGTGTGGTAGACTCAGCATCAGAAATAGAGTCGTGCCAAAGTGTGACAGATCCTCATTACAGATCTAACTTTGCGGTGAAGAATGCCATGTGAGTTTTGAAATTCCTTTATTCCTATATTTTGTCCTGTGTTGTTTGCACTAATATACGTGAAGTAACAGCTTTGGAGTGTGTTATTTGGTATACCAGGCATATCTACAATTTGAAGTTTAGTTCACATTTTTATATATTGTGTAAGAGGAAAATGTTTGAAATAATGAGTATTTTTAATTAACAGCACTGATGTTGTAGGTATATTTTGTTCCTGTTTCAATGCTTAAGCTTGCTATAAATTTATGTGAAGTGAAGACTGTAACCTTAAAGTTTATGTGATCACCAGTTTGGGAATGCATTCCAACATGATGTCCACAATGTGTTCATTGGTGTACTAAAATATCGAACTAATAACATCTTTTTGCTAAAGGAAATGTTTAATTTATTCCATATTCTATGATTGTACAAAAATGGTAGAATTTTGCAGGCTGCAATGCCGTTGGGCATTTTCAATAACCAACGTATTAGTTACTTACTCGTAGGTTATTTTTGCTTATAGTTTTGTTTTTGTTTTTGTTTTTGTTTAGCTAGATGCGGTACTGATATGTTCTTTTCGGTTAAGACACTGGTGGTACAATTACATGGGAGCTGGTGACTTTCTGCTGTACAAGAATGAAGATTTACAGTTTGAGGTGAGAAAGTATGAGGCTTAGACCAAGTTATAACTTGTGAGTGGTTCTTTATACAGTGAATATCATGATAGAAAGCAGAATGATGTTGATGAAGCATTCCCATGATGATTGACAATTATATTTATCGAATAATGGAGCTCAAAACACCCTGATTTCAAACTACGGTGTTGAGAGCTGTATTCTGCGAGGAACTTAGAGGTATGGTTACTATGGTAATTTCCCATGCCATTATGGAGACTAACGTAGACAACATAGCTGGCATGTTATTTTTGTTTCTCAGGTTCACACGAGACAATGGGCCTGTAATTACCCCGGCATCACTTGCAACTGTGGTGCAGTAGTCAGGGAGCACAACAGCATCACGGAGTTCAACTGCTGTAACAACCGCCTACAGCACGACACCACGACTCCTATTAGAGTGAAGCAACGTACACCACTCCCGCCCAAAACTAAATTGATGAATGAGATAAAAGGAGTCAATTCAAGATATGTGGTATGCAGATTGATATTATTACAACGACATTCTGTTTAATTATTCCGCACTTACGTTCTATTCCTTTTTGGTCTTTACTCAGTGTTTTCCACTATAACTCCATTTTACAATGAATTCTAGATTCAGCTTTGCTGTGCTGTGCTCTTTTTGTTTCTATTACAGTGTGCTATTATACTCTTTTCTTTAATTATTTATTTTTCCCTAATCTGATCTGCTTCATTCTTTTCTAAATCTACCATATGCTCTGCTTTTCTTCTATACTCTACGATGCTCTTCCATATGGTTATTCAATTGTTGCCCCAACGAGCTTAGGATTGGAGACCGTGTCATTTTCTTCGTCATATTTTTCTGGGTTATGAATCAGCACACGGTGATTGGTTCACATTGCCACGTGATATGTGATGACGTAAGGTGACTTCGCGAACAACTTGAGATGTAGTCGATTGAATCGTACGTTAATGGTTGTGTATAAAGGTATCTGTATGCCATCCAAACTCAACACCGTTTGGCTCTGTGGAACAGGCACGGATAAACTAGGTTTTAGGGAACGATTTTGGCTTGCGTTCTCAAGTTCACCGTCATAGCCGTAAACAAATGTTTGATGATTCGATTATATTAGTTAATGGCTACCGCTACAGGATTGCAAATAACTCTGTCGCCGCTAATTATTTAGTCCCGACGAACTTTGGGCACACAAAGCTTTCCTTCAAATTTATGATGTCGAAGTTCCATGTCTTTCAAAGTGAAATACGTACGTGCAACGAATACCTTGACCGCAAAGGCGGGAAACAAATGAATCAGGAATCGGATTTCATATCATTGTTTAGTTTTAGTTTTATAATTTATGGCACTCGGAAGCCGTAGAAAAGAAGCAACCGGGTGGATCACTGTGGGTATTTCTTGGCCAGCCGATGTTCAACACATCTATTCGGACAAAGGTTGACTTTCGTAAATTTTTGCATTGAAGTCTGTATATGGAGGTATTGCGACTTGCGTGATGAACGTGACCAGCCGGTCAAGACTTTAACTGGCACAAGTACGACAAATATGGCCTGCCAATCGTATAATCGAACTTTAGGGAATCCAAATCAGAACTTTCGAAAGGCTACAGGCAACGAGGCGAGCTTAGCGGCGACATTGCTTAGATATACAGTTCACACTAACATTGGCCCGACATCAAAGCACTGCTATTCATCTCATTGATCAGGGCAAAGGTTATGCCGGAAGATGATACCGTTTACGGTTGCTAACATCTGCCTGCTTTTACTGGGATTAGAGCTCCGGATGAGTGCACCTACAGCTGTGGCGGTGTTAATCACAGGTTTTGTTGAGGCTCTGTTAAACTTGGCGGCAGCTCAAAGCAGAATTTGACAAACATTCAGCCGTCCACCGCCATGGTGAGACACGTACTGACTTGACAACCGTGCCAAAAAGCTAACACACCGAGTGAGTAAGTGAGTGAGTGAGTGAGTGAGCGACAGATTGTAGACACCAATGACTCCCAGATATGCTATGCATATCCGTGAGTCAAAAACGGAAACAAACAAACTCCGTTTTTAAGCTCGCCGCAGCCGCGAGCAAATACACCGAAATAGTCCTGAACATTGAGTTTGTTAGTCACAAATGACTGAACACGCTGTGAACAAAACCGCAATAATATTGTAAACAAGTCTCATGTACATTCCTCGCTTTCAATTTATATTTGTTACAGAGCGCGAATACTCGAAAGCCTCATAGAAGAAACGCATTCAGTAATAATAATAAAAAAACATAAGTATTAAAGCGAAGGCTACAATCCTGGCCAAAAGTCATGGGACACTTAGCTTTTTATCTGAAAATGATGACCCCCCCCCCTCCCCCCCCATACAATGTTGACTGAGTGTGCGCAAAGTGCACACTCTTTAAGCAACATTGTATAGGGGGAGGGGGAGCCGCTTTGTTGTTGAACAAGAGTGATGGTGAAAAAAATAGCATTTTTGCAGAGTGTCCCACATACTTTTGGCCAGGATTGTCTGAATTAGGCGATTTTACTAAAAGTATCCATAACTTCTAGAGGCTTTTAAGTATTAATTCCAAACTTGAAATAGTTGTTTTTCGTGACCTTCTGTATAAATTCGAACAAAGTTTGCCTAATAATAAACAGTTGGGACATTTCACTGAATGAAGTGCTCGTATCGTATGTGCTGAGCAATATGATTGTGACGCTGTAAAATTGAAAATGTTACGGTCACAATTAAATGTAACGGTTTTAACGATTACAAACTGAGGATGAAACCTTCGAATCGATTAATCGTTTATTTTACGATACTCAGACGTCGAAATTCAACGAAAAACAGAAATTTAAATAGGAAAAGAAATTATTTCCGCGGAGCAGAGGGCTGGCCATTTGCTTGCAAATTAACGACAATAGATCGTTTCGCAACATCGCGCAAGATTGTGGAATCTCAAAGTCTTTCGCGGTTCGAGTTGTTTGCCGCCGTAGTCTTAGGTATGTTTTACGGTTCAGCACACACGTATCACCGCTCGATTCACACTCACGGTTCACCGTTTTGGGCTGCTTTACTAGGAACACAGTTATACACTATTAGTTTCTCTATTGATTGCTACAGCTTCAACAAGCACTATGTTTATGTGAAAATGTTCATTATCATTATCGTTATCATTACCATTATCATTCACTTTGTGAAAGTATTTACCAAAATTCAGACCGTTGAAAATGGTGAATCGTTATAACTTAAAAAAAAGCTTATTTTTTTATAAGCTGTTGAAATGGTTAACCGATGCAAAGATAGTACTCGTTTAATTCGCAATCGTACGTTTTTTATAGTACGTAAAGTAAGATTTTGTTTATTACCTGAAGGCATAGTCGAGTCATTTTCTTTCTCAGTGTGATCAGTATTATGATAAACGCAAGTGTGAACACTTACTTTAAAAGTTGGCTACTCAATTTCGCGCCAATTTATGACATTTTTCTTAAATTAACCCCTATTTTCACCGTTATATCACTGAAAACTCGCGCTAAAATAATTCTTTTGCCGTAAATATATCACAAATACATGCACAACGTTTATAAAAATTACCCAGCCAAGTTTGGCCACAATACATCAAATCCTCTAGAAGATATGGACATTTTTAATTAACTCACATTATAGAGACAATCCTGGCCAGAAGTCATGGGACACTTAGCTTTTTATCTGAAAATGATGACATTTTCACACTTCCAGCCTCCCTCCCTCCATACAATGTTGACTAAGTGTGCGCAAAGTGCACAATCTTTAAGCAACATTGTATAGGGGGAGGGGGGAGCCGCTTTTGTTGTTGAGCAAGAGTGATGGTGAAAAACTAGCATTTTTGCAGAGTGTCCCACATGATTTTGGCCAGGATTGTAGCTTATCGTGGCCTCGGATTACAAATCAGTCTTCAAAGTCAAACTATCAAAATCGACTGTGCATGAAAAGATAAGTCACGCATTACTCTTTTCTTGCTGGCTAAGTTTTCACTCCAAAGATCAAAATGCAGAGTCGCTCAACTTTTAAGAAGCAAGTGTATGAGTGTTGTAATGACAATTTATACCAATAGGTTTAATTTGAGCAAGGTGTGAAAAGTCAAGTTATTTATACTGTGTGATATTTTTCTGGTGAGAAACTGAAAGTCTCTTTTGGGAGTTCCGCTCTTGTCCCTACTTTCCATTTTAGTTTCCTCTGGTCTCGACCCCACTTAACGAGCTCACTGGCAACGCTAGTCTTGTTTTATTCCACATTATACTCTTTTCTTTAATTATGTTTTTTTTTCCCTAATCTGATCTGCTTTAGTCTTTCTAATTCTACCATATGCTCTGCTTCATCTTATATATACTATGTGCTCTTTTCTTGCTTATTGTCACAGATGCTGCTTGCCTCTGGTGGAAGGGTTCAGATCGATCGCAATTACTGGGGTTTAGATATCAACATCTACTTCCGTCGGGGAACAAAAGATAGGGGACTCTGCCTGTACCCACACAATGGCAATCCAACGGCATTTGGAGATCAACAAAGGTAACGAACCCCTCCCCCCCAGGAGGTGTTGCCTAGGCTTTCAACCCCTTAACTTTACAATACCATTCTGGAGTCGAAATAGTGACCCTTTTATATACCACTAGTTAATATAATTTATCCCATTGTTTATGTCTTTGAACAGGAAGACTTTTAAAAAAACCGAACTGACTGGGCAAGGCGACTTTTGCGAACTTTTCAATCACGGGACGAGATATACATGAAATGCAAATACGATATTCCTTTGGCCACAGGCGTTGTTACCGAACCTTTGAAATAACGAAAAGTTTCGATTTCCATATACTCTTATTTTTACCCGGAGCTTGAAAAGGGAACCTTTTCGGGCCGAGCCTTCGCGTACAGTCATTCACAGGGCGTGTACTCCATCCCCCCACCCCTCCTTTCCCTTGGGGCTGCAACTAGTTTTGTTGCTAAAGAGTTTTAGTAACTGCTGATTTGTCATTTCTATGTTTCCAGTTTGGATGCCTCGCGTAGCTATTTTCATGTCATACCACCTATGGTCGACGACAAAGCTATCCTTTACGAAAAAACGTGCTACTGTAAGTCTCGAGACGACATCGTGCCCAAACGCTGTGAAGACGCGCCGAATGAACTGAACCTGCCCGGGATTGACAGAAACTTGACTCCGATGAAAATGTTGCACGTGCGACAGAAAGAAGGACGCGACGTGTCTCGGTCCGATGCGCTCAGTGAAGAAGATTATGAATACTTTAAAGAACCTGATTCATTCAAACTTTCATTACATGGCCACCAGAGGGCAAGACGAGAAGCTAAACCTTTTCCGGTTTCGCGAGAGAATGCCACCAATTACTGTGAAGAAAAACTGGTCGAGTCCCACGTCGGCAAGTTCTGCGCTAAACTTGGAATAAACGTCCATAGCTTCGTTAACGTTTGTTCAGAGGATATTATGGTAAGTATCAAGTAAAACTACAAAATGCAAAGCCTACAAATTCAAATAGAGTTATCTTGGAACCTGTAAATCCCTGGCGGACTCAGACGTCTAAAGTTTTTACTAAACTTGCGTTCAATTTTGCATTTTGTTAGGAGGCTCGCTAGAGTGGTGACTTGCGTTGATCCAGCCCAAATTTGCACGCGAAATTCGATGCGCATGTTTTATCACATTCTTGGGCAGCAATCTTACGCAAGTTCTGGTTTTGCAAATTGCATCAACTTTATGATTCATTTTACCAGTGCTTGAGTCATTAAAATGCTATTATTAAAATGCTACGAACGATTATGGCTGGGGCATTTACTAGAAAATCAAAGAGTTTTTTTTTTTCTTTTTCTTTTTTCAAATACCTGTACAGTAGGCCCTTTGCAGGATCTGGCCGCATGACCCAAAATTGACCACGTGACCGAAAATTTGTCACCTCAGGCTTTTTGAGTGTCAGAAATGAAAAAGGATAAACAAATATGTAAAAATATATCAGGCTCACAGCGGTTACGGATCGAACTTGTATGGGAAAAGTTGTTCGTAGCCTTTTACCGTAGCTTTTACGTATTTTTCGTTTGTGCATTTCTATTTTTTTGTTGTTCACCAAGTTTTTAAATCAAATATGAAAATTCGTTATAGTACTGTGGCAGTTTCAATATTGAATTTTAAAAGTGGCAGCTTTACCAAAACGTGCAAGTCATTTAACTCCATGTTTTTACATATTCTCATTGTAGTATACTGGGGATTATGATTTCGCTGTCGCTTCTGCAACAATGATGACAAATGAGTGTGAGGAACTTGCGGTTCGAAATACCACAACTGCTAAAAACGAAAGTGGACAAGGCGTGGAGGTGTTAAAAGAGGTGATGGAAAACGTCTGCCCAAATGACTGCACTTTTAATGGAAACTGTTCTGCTGGAACCTGCATCTGTGCTGAGGGATTCACGGCAGCCGACTGTTCGATGTCTCTATATCAGAAACCAGAAATTGCCAAGTAAGTCAATGTTGTAACTTCATGAATATCCGGTGCCCAAATTCACTTACTTTTCTACCTTCCTCATTCAAACACATAATTTCACTTTCAATGTAGATAATAAAACCATTTAAAGGCCTTTCCAATAAACTACATTTGAATAAGACTAAAAATTGTATCATGACAAAATTAAGTGTTTCAGTAATCCTGACCTATTTGCTGAATAAGTCCATTTATTACACGACTTCACATTTTCGAGTGCAAATACGGGCCAAAACGAGTGCGATGGGAGCGTATTGGGATCATTATCAAGTATTGCACTCGTCAGGAACCAGATCAACTGGTTTATTAGCTTACGTAATCAATTTTGGCAAGCAAAGTTTACGAACGCGTCATTTTTTGTTCCATTTTGCGCGCGGCGAGAATGTTTGCCCTGCTTCGTTTGTCGTATAATAAACAATTTATTACACGAAAAGTCGTGCAATACAGCTGTATTTTTACTCGTCAGTTTTATTTTTTCTCGCCTGAAGCAGGCTCGAAAAAATAAAACCGAGTCGTAAAAATAATCCGCCGTATTGCACTCCTTCCCGTGTAATAACCTCTTTTTAAATACTGTTGGAAAAACTGAAATATAAGGCGTTGAAGTAACAGCTTCAAAAGTCAATGAAGTTGGTGAATAATACGTGCGTTTGTGAAAAACATTGTCCTACGTTTCGGTCTATTGGGCTGACTCAGAATGACTTCACTCAGCGAGACTTTGGGCCGATTTTTTAAACGAATCCTAACTTAAACCTGGCTTATCGCTAAATTGAAAGTTAGACGGAATCTGTAAACTAGGGTTTGCCAAAAGCTAAATTGCAATTTTAGAACCAAGATTGGCTTTGAACTAAATTTTAAAAAGGTCTGGTGCACAATACATTTTACTGAGTGTAGTATATTGGGGAGATCACCATTTATAAAAGTGTTAGATAATATACTAAAATTTGTTTTGTTTCGTAGCATACCTAAATAGTATAAAATGCATGATCAAATAACATGACGTAACACCACATCGCTTGGAAATGTAATCAACAAAAAATAATATTTGAAATGATACGGAAATCTCAAGCACTGTATGAAATCAAACTACTTTCTACTCAGTACTGCGCTCTTTTTGCTTTCTTCAGACTCCAAGGCAGGGGTCTCTGTAACACGCGTGAGAGGCCTTGTGAGAAAGTCACGGTTTATGGGCGCGGATTTATCAGTTCGTCTAATCTGACTTGTCATGTTCAGGAATTCAAGGTAAGAAAGGAAAGCACTTTAATATAGCTCCAAATTATATTACCTCTGATTAGTTTGTTTTGGCATGAAAACACAACATTTGGTGACGAATCCTGAAGAAGATTATGCTTTGCTCTTAGCCGTAGAAATCAGTGTAAAATGGACAGTTTGAAAATGTTTCCACTTCGTGAAAATACAGTTTAGTGAGGTAAACATTGCAGTCAGTGTTAATAGTGTTAAAGTTTGATCTGCTGTTTTCCGTGTTTTTGGCTTTTGTGTTATCAGGTTATCAACAGTTCGTGGACTCCATCAAGTGAGCCAATGATATTGCAAGGAGTTATGACAGACTTGGTGATGGTCGACTGCTCCCTGCCCCAGTCTCCTGTGCGTCCTGGTCACTATGACAACAGTTCGTCGGGTACCGCAGCTTCAGGAGTGACCCTGACAGTTTCAAACAACGGAATCCATCAGAGCAAAGAAAAACTGAACTTGATTGTTTATGACTCGGCCTGTATGGACTGCAATGTGACCTCAGGCTGCTTTTTCAAGGTAGGGATATTTTATTACTGGTGTTGCAAGAACTAAACCCTGGATTGCAATATATAGCACTGCAGCTTCTAAGGTTTAGTGCAAAGGGACATGCTTTTATTAATAGAACGAGTTTTGAATGGATTTCTAAAAATTAAGGCCAAGTGGAAGCCAAAATAGTTTGTGATTGGTTTTACTTTGTAGAAGAGACCACTCAGCAGTGAAAGAAAACTCTATTGCCACTTTCTTGCTTGCGTAAACAGATTGCAATTGAGTATTGCTTTTGACTCTGATTAACCAATCGGAAGTGTAGCAAGCGCAAAACCAAAGCAACCAGATTCCCACCTTTGACAGTCTTTTCGAAAACGGCTCAGAAGGACTGTCAGCATTTTTCAGACAAATATTTTGACTGGAATCCTTTGTAATTTCTTCAGACAGGCTCCTGTTACATCAATGGCTACTGCTTTGCTCATAATGACACGAATCCAGAGGACTGGTGCAAACAATGTCTCCCTCATGTCAACACTGGGCTCTGGTCTAAAAGACAGGGTATGCGATATCAACGAAGAAAACTGAATGACAAAATTGCTCTGACTAATGCCTAACGCTTGAATCTCCTTAATAAGAAAATGCAATTGAATAATAGATGAGGTAGTGCGCTTGATATGATTGGTTAATTCGCTTGCAAATATAACACACCATGCCAGAAAAAATTATAATAAATAGAGCATTGTCAACGTACTGTGGAGTTATGGAAGCACTTTGAATTTGTAAGAATAATCGAGTGAAGAAGTAAAACACCCTACAACACTTCTTTTTACAAGTTCCTGCGTGCTCAACATCATACGCGTCTTTACTTCTGTGTTATTTCCTTCGTCAGTAAATGAGGCACCGCAGTTCACTACCGAGCAAACGAGATATGCCCTGCAGTACGAAAATCTTGTGATGCCAATCAAAGCAACAGATCCTGAAGGAATGCCAATCAAGATAACTATGTTAAATGGCAGTCCAGCAGCTGCAAGCTTTAAAGATGGCGTTCTCACATGGCAACCAAACTCAACTCAGTCCTCCGAGTTCTTCTTTAGAGCAACAGACGCTTGTGGTGCGTCCAGTACCATGAACATGACCATCTCCATTGTGACGTGCTCTTGTTTGAATGGTAGCTGTCAACCCGACCCAGACCGCCCAAGAGGCTCGGGATATTATGTGTGTGATTGCTTCCCAGGGTACACTGGGGACAGATGTGAAACAGAAATAGATGAGTGCCAGTCATTTCCCTGTGCGTACGGTAAGACCAAGAAGTTCCCATAAAGAGAAAAAGAAAATGCAGTGCTTGCTGAGCTAATGGTTTAAATGTGCAGGAAAATGTAGTATGTTAGCGCGTTGCTAGTTTGGCATAAAGAAAGTACTTTACGTACAATCAACCCGTTCCAAGGTCCGCATACATGCACGAATAATGGCAAGATACAATCATGGTCAAATTTAGTTGAGACGATGCTTACTGAATATGAAGAGACGAGTTATCTTTTATTCCAAGTCCATGTATTTTGTGCTGAAAATAGAAAACCGTTAACATCAGACGTATCTATAATTTAACCCCCTCCCCCCAATCAATGTTGGTGTGGGTTGGCATATGTTAAGTACTGTGTGCGACTCACATTCCAACATTGATCTATGGGAGGGTTATTGGTATCGTCCCAACACTTTTGGCTATTGTTGTAGTTTCATTTTCAAAATAGCAAACATGGCTGACCTCGGCTTGCGGAGATTCGCGAGCATTTCATCAACTTTCAAACTTTGTTTGAGAAAAAGGAACTTATAAGCAACGCGAGAAAACGCCATTATCACTTTCAGTTGTAACTGGCATTTTCATCATTAGTTTTTTTCACCAGTAATTTTGTTTGGCCACCACAATAGACCCCTTGACGGTATTGAATGCATGATGGATAATCAGAGCAAGTACACAGAAACGTGGCGGCGACGCGTGCGAGAAGTCTCGGTTTAATAGTGAAATCCCTCACAATCAGAACCACTGAAAGTTTGCAAGTGACAATTTGGAGTGTTTCGATTTCAGTTCCACCGATCAGAAAATCGAATGTATATGCAGCTTATTTACCCTGATTTACCTATCATGCATTCAATACCGTGAAGGAGTCTATATAACAAACGATAGACTCCCTTCTTTTTAAAATCTTTTTTTGGTTGGAGCGGCCACCAAGCCGAGTTACAATATAAGTTGTATTGATATATATTTTCAATTTATTACCAACAGGGCGGTGTGTTGATCGACTCAACAACTTCTCGTGTCTTTGTTATCCTGGTTTCACTGGTCGAACTTGCAGGGAAGACTACGACGACTGCCAATCTTCTCCTTGCGCGCACGGTAAAAATGATGTCATGATTTTTTAGATAAGCAACACTTTGATAATGTTCAACAGTTTGGGATTTGATTTTAATTTGTCTATCTCTTCTAGGGATTTGTACCGACGAGACAAATGACTACAAATGCAGTTGTTCTCCTGGTTACACAGGCCATGATTGTAACACTGATATTGATGAGTGTCAGTCATCTCCTTGCGGCAACGGTGTTTATATTTCTGCTTTTTCAGTCACTTTCATTTTTCTGTATGAATGTATCAGATAGGGGAATGAAAAATTTTGACTCCCGATAAAAAATAGTTCCGTTTTGTAATACTATGTGATATATTTTCAGGGACGTGCCGTGATCTTGTAAACGGTTTTAACTGCACGTGTTCAAAAGGATTCGCCGGTCATCAGTGCGAGATCATGGTCCACTTCTGTGGAAATGTATCGTGTTATCCAGGGGTTCCTTGTATCAATATCACAGGAGGCACCGTGTGCGCTTCATGTCCAGATGGACTGACTGGTGACGGCAGGAACTGTGAAGGTAAAAGGAAGCTATTTTCCTACAATAAACCATTTTTCAAGATGATTCTCTTTCACAACGAGGCCTACGGCGAAATCTTTCGCTTGAAGATATGTAGCTCGTGTAAAATGAAGTAACATGCTAACAAATTATTTAGGATCGGCGTACGTGCCCACGTTAACAACATAATATATAAAGTATAGTATTGCTTTCAAATAGTAATTTGTAAAGAAACGATTAGGGAATAGTGAAGGAAAAAAACGACAGCCTAGGTCTTAGTATAGAAGGTGAAGTTATATTCTCTTTCTTTCCCGTGCAAGTGAATTCCCAACACGAAAGAACGTAATTAATTAATTAATTAATAACATGCACACAATAATTTCTGCATTCTGATTGGCTGAGCGCGCGTCAATTTATCCCAAACAGTGCAAAAATGTGTAATTAACAGTGCAGAAATGTGAAATTAAGAGTGCAGAAATTTGAAATTAAAAATTGCCAATAGCTGGCGCGCGTATTCGCGGCAAAGCCAAACAAAACAGAAAGCGTTTTCATTCCTCAGGACGATTCCGATTCTGTTTCGAGAGAACGAAGTTCTTGAGACACTTGTGAATTGTAACGAAATTGAAAAAAGATTGCTCGACGACAATTATTGTATGCATGTTATTAACAAGCAATCGCATGATTTCTCGTGCAATTTTGGAATAAATGAGCACTCGTAAAGTTTTCAAAGACCACAAATTGCACTCGCGCGGCGCTCGTGCAATTTTGTGGTCTTTGAAAAATTTACTCATGCTAATTTATTCCAAATTGCACTCGAAATCATGCGATTACCTATACTAATAAATCAAACAAAACAAAACAAAACAAAAAGTATTCACACTAGTCGGAAGATTAGTTTCTTTTTGAACTAAAAGTGCTACTAGCCTATTTTTCTTTTGGTTAGTTACGTCGAGTCGTGTTGAGCATCAAATTTATCCTTGGATTTTCTATATGTAAACAAAAACAGTGAATTGGCTGAGAGGGCCCCTTTGAGTTAGACAAATCATTATGAATAACTATTCTGACTTTTTGTCAGTGCCAACCGCAGTAACCATCACAACCACCGTAGGTGACACGACAACACCTGTTCCAACAGAAGAATCTCTTTCAGGTAAAACATTTTGGTGGCTTATTTCTCAGATCGTATTAGTGATTCTAAATCTAATGTTCTTCAAGTAAAACTATTTTGTTCTTTTGTGCTCTCTCAGAAAGTTGTATATAATTTTAGTTATAAAAAAATACTTCAATATTTTTTACTTACGTATGTGAAGAAGAATCAGTTTACAAACAATATAAATAGGCGTATATATCATTATTCATGTAGGCTATCAACAGGCGTTCTTCAACGCGAACGGAACGAGTGGCCAAGCGAAGTGGACCGCGAGGAGAATGGAGAGAAGGAGGGAAGGCCTTCCTATTCTCCTGGCGGCTCGTTTTGCTCGGTCACTCGTTTTCGTTTCAAGAACGCTTGTGTGCAGGCTATTCTTCACATGTCACACGAGTAAAAAATCTATGACTAGAGATCTCCAAATTCATTAAATGAAACAATGAGTGTTTTAAAAAACAAATATGTTACTTTGACAGAAATTGATGCTGTGATTCGCATCATGGAAACTTGGGATGAAAAGCTGCAGGACAAAACAAGCCCTGAGTTCAAAAAACTGGCAACCACATTAGAGGACTCTGTGAGTTTGCTATTTTGCACATTTATTTTTTTTTAAGATATAGTTAGGCAAATTTGCCTTTTCGAATGTGATTGTGTTCTAGTTTTAATAGTCACAGCACGACACAGAGGTACCCATCTTGGTCAGGTCGATATTTTTGCGGAATTGTTCAGCCACGTATAACTTTAAAAGTGTTTATCTTGGTTTCCTTTCTTAAATTTATTTAATTTTTACGTGATTGGCCAGCATAATCAAATATATGTTTTTCAAACATTTTGTAGACCCTGCAAAATCGTTGGTTTACTTCCCATGGACTTATTCAAAGCCTTTCATTGAACATATGAGTTCATATTCTTTATCAATTGAAAATTTGTAGTTAGAAATGCCTTGCATCATGGTGAGGAAACTTGAACGCATCTTTTTGTGTGTAACGGCAAATACTATAAAAGTTAATTATTATAGTAGAATATTTATCGTAAATTAACGTTTGCAGATTATGGAAGAATATTCAGGAAGCGTCGAACTCAAGAAGGTCAAGATAATATCATTCAAGTAAGAAAGACAGGTTCAACTTTAATTTCTCTTCCAGCTTCTAAATTAATAAGAATTTATGAATTTATTTTCTGATATTATCAAATCTGTGTACCATCTTATACTTCAATTATTAACTTATACGTGCTGGGGAATTTCTATACGTAACCGACATTTCTTTTCGATCAGTTTTCTGTTGGGTAGAATTTATCAATAAGTTATTGATATATAGTGTTAAAAAACCACCGTTCTCGCTTGAACGGGACCGGTACAACAACGAGCTTTACACATCACTTATGGATACGACCTGCCTTACCAGGAATTGCTTGATCTATCTGGTCTGTCCAGCCTTTCAGGTCAAAATTTTGTCAGAAGATTTGCTTGCAAAATAGTCAACAATCCACAAAGAAATTTTTATGAATTTAATACAACCAGCCCTTCTATCACCTGAAGGGATGCAAGACTGATGCAAAACAGACGAGTTTAGGAAAACCTTTATCATAGCAAGTGCACGAGCATACATTGATACCAAGTAATTTAGAACAAGTTAGAATTTTTACTTTAATTAGTAAGTAATTTAAATCTTTTAGTATGATATTTAATTAACCGTTTATAAATGCAAATGGGTTTTTCACTAGGCGATCTATCCATTCATCTATCCTATATTCCTACAGATCCGGCAGCATAATTGCAAAGTTTACCCTGTTTTTTGCTACGCGTCCAGATGAAGAGGATGTTCTTAGTAATCTCAAGGAAAAGATAAAAGACGGGAAACTTGGAAGTCTTCAGGTTGATCCAGATTCGTTAAAGGTTATCAAGAAAGAAGGTAAGTGTCAAACAGCACCCAACATGGAAATTATCCAGGGTCCATTGCGCTGCAAACAAGCAACACCAGCCCCACTTGTATATATTTTTTTATTGTTTACTTATTTTCTGTAATAGTGTAATGTTGCAGGAGGACGAAAAGATAACCAACAATTAAGAAATTATACGAAGTTCCTTGAGGGCCTAGATGGCGGCGGGGTCTGCATAACACTTAACAGTAAACAATTTAGGCCCATAACACTTAACAGTAAATCTCATCTAGGCCCTCTTCCTTGCATGACGTCACATTGGCATATTCGAAACCTAAACATATATAACTCAAAGGTGAGGTGCAACATTCAAACCAAAGCAGTTTCTACTAGTCAACTACTTACTTGATAATGTCTCAAAATGTTTTGGAAGAGTAGGTTATTTGCTAGGAGGAGTAGGCTTGGTTGAGTGCCGAAGGCACGAATTGCTAGGGGGGTCCGGGGGCATGCACCCCCGGGAAAATTTTGAAATTTAGGCTCTCTTAAATGCCGTGTCCAGCATTTGTGAGCACTTTTTCAGATGTTTAAATGTTTCAATCATGTCTTTTTACTATATTCTAAATCAAGTATAAACGATAATTGACAAATGTGGTTTTGTCCACTACAGGACTTCAGCCTTCTCAAAACCAGCAGGCCAGGAAAGAAACACAATGAGAATAAAGATAACTATTATATTTGAGTGTTGAACTTACTCGATGACTTGTTCAGCATTAGGCCGGAAAAACTGTGCATTACCCGGATTGTACTGACAGACATTACCGAGACGTATTCGGAAATCAATACAAAACGAAATCCGAGTAAACTGCTCAGAGCGTGCATTCAGTAAATGAATGTAAATCTGTAGATATGTCATACGCGAAGTATTCCTTCCTTTCTTGGCGCTTTGGCGAAAAATGTTGTTATCTTCGTTCCTGTTCGCTTCTCTCTCTCCCGCCGCCCGCAGTCGTTTAAGTCAGCACATTGCTTCGCAACAAAGCCATTGTGCATCAAAGCCATTGTGCAAAAACCAGCCACCATTCAAAATGGCGGTAAAGAAGTGACGTTACCCAGATATTTCGAAACTGCACTTGTTTTTCAGTAAAATCATGGTGATTTATTTGCTGGAGTGAATTTGCCTGACGATAAGCAGTTACCTGGATCCAGACACATGATTCTATGTGAGTTTGGACTCAACGCATCTCTCAGAAAATAAGCATCTGCTTGACTGCGTGTTTATAAGAAATTGTTGTTGTTAGAAATTGATGTGACGGAGGCGGTCAAAGTATCAGACGAGGCGGCTCAATGAGCCGCCGACCGCCTGGTTTTGAGAAGGCTGTTAAAGAATCGATTATAAGGATATTATTTGGGGGTTTTATATGCACCTTAAGACAGCATGTGTAGATACATAATCCCAAGATCATAATACAGTGGACAGTATACAGAATATCTTATACTGACTGCGAAGCCACCTACATCGGTGAAACTGGCAGAAACCTGAACACGAGACTTACTGAACACAAACGAGCTACCAGGAACGGCGACATCAGAAATCACATTTCTGAACACCACCGACAGACTGAACACGACATCAACTGGGACTCTGCTGAATTCATCAGCCACAGTACCAACTACTACCAACGACTTTCACTGGGAAGCTGGTACAAAAAACTTAGAACGGAAACCACTCAACAGATGCCAACAATTACCGGCACCTTACATACGACTGATAGATGACATCAAACGCAACCGAACGAACAATAGACAAATCAACAGGACAACAGAACATCAACTGACCAATAACGAAACACAACCAAGCCGACTCGACCAACCATAGGCCGACATAACGGACCAATCACTTCAACAACCAGAGACATATATACCGCCATCTGACGAATACTTTCACTTGACTCTGAAGATGACTTCCGCTCAGGTAGTCGAAACGTCAGTCACCAACAACAGTCTTTCTGGAGACTACTCTAACCCGGACGATCACAACCAACCTACTGTTTACAACCAACCTACAGTGGACAAAATTACTATCCTGAGAGTCTCGGAGGAGTTTGTTTCAAAGTTGTAGGTAAAACAGATAGTTGGTCCTGCATGGTGGACTGGTTCTTATTAATAATCATTCATTACTTCATTTATGTGTGTATACGTATTTATGTATGCACGTATGTGTGTATGTATGTAATGATTTATGTAATGATACTACGCGCGTTTTGGTTGGCTAAATAACCGCGTAAGATTTAAGAAATATAAAACGCGTGCCGTGTTTACATAGCCTGATGCAAACACGAGAGGGACTTTGGGAGAATGAGAAAGTTTGTGTAAACCCGAGCCGCCGCGGCGAGGGTTTACACAAACTTTAAAGTACTCTAAAACTCACTCGAGTGTTTGCAGCAAGCTATGTAAACACGGCGTTTTATATTTTTTTTATAAAATAAACAACAGCAATACTACCGCAAAAACGACCGTTTTACGTGATTATCAAAGTCGAGATTCTCAGCACACAAACAGATCGTTGTGCCGAGTGGACGAGACAAAGTTTTCAAATCTTCAAACTACGAACTTACGAATGCTGTAGAAATGAATAATCAAAAGGACATTCCATCAATGAATCTCAAACTGAACTTCCCTCGGCTCGGTTGGCGCTTCCGTAGTATCCAGAGCAGAGCTGTCTTAAACTGGCTGAGCAGCTAGTGAAGCTTCTGCTGTGCTGATTGAAATGAGCGATGTGAACTGCACTAAATGTAAACGCAACGTTTGGGAAGCTACATCGCTATGATTACTTTCTTCTCCACTTGTCCGACGTCTCGTCCAGAACTGATTTTGGTGTGGTACAAGCAGATGACCTTTCACGAGATCTATTAAGAAATCACGTCGATTCTTCGCCGTACTGAGTTCAATGGATGAATGTTTTGCAGTGCCGTAATCACGTATGTACTTTGTAATTACTTTACGTCTTTTGTTTACACGTATTCCTGAATGGGACTGAGTTTGGATGAACCGATATACTTACTGTATCTATTCGCGTTTGTGGTATATTAAAGAGGTACCGCATTCATCAGTGAATTGTATTTAGTGGGTCACGAGCGAGCGAGATCACAACTGATTGTACAAATGCTCTGTAAATTACCGTTCGGTTTTCACTGTTCACTGTAAGTTGCCTGTTGCTCATTTTAACAATTCAGTGGACTTATCCTTTCCGCTGTTATTTCAAAGAAACTCGAGTGTTAGCGAACTGCTTCTGCCCAGCACTGAATAATCTTTCATCAATAATTCCTTTTGCCACAACCGCCGTTGCCGTTTCTTTGCTTGACGCTTATAAATTCGTGTTTTTCTCGTAAACTCAGGTCAAATGAAGAATCGGGAACTTCACTAAGATCGAGCAGTCCAAAACTTTGTCCCACTGCGCAACCTCAGAGCAATATAACACACTTTCCATGTTACATAGCCTCATGCAAACACGGTTGAGAACCAATCAGAGCTCTCGTTATATAACTTTTATTTTATAAGAGAGTATATTACACGCTGATGTGATACGTGATGTTTTTTTTTTTTTTGACTAATTATTTTATAAAAGAAATGTATACCGCGTTCCCGTGTAATATAGCCTCATCTAAACACTTATTTACGGCCTCGTGGTTTCCTTACGCTAATCAAGTATTCTTCCATCTTCCCGCGTGTTTAGATGAGACTATACACGGTTACGTGTTATATATTTCTTAATTGTATACAATTACTCCATCCAAACAAATCATTGCTTATATTAAACGACCAAAAAGTCAAGCTTCACTAGACCTAACAGCGACTAACTGGTATAACTGAACACAATACAGATCCCAGTCCACCCGAGCATGACTTCCAGAGGATCTGGATATATGTTGGAATTGGAGCAGCCATCCTTGTGGTGGTTTTGACCTGCGCTATTTTCTTGATTTGGAAAAAGAAAATGACAAGGTCCCCGAACTACGAGAAAGATGACCCAAACGAACTGGACTTTAGTTCGCACGTAAACTATGCGATGGCCGAGAGGTCTGCAGAAATGTCAGCTGGAGAAGTTCCTTGGATTGAGGAAAAAGCAGTGTAGAAGCAATCAACTTTCTAGCTCACTGGTTGTCCTGGTAACACAGGTTCTTTTTTCGACATCTCGAACCATTGCGAGCGAGTGCGATGGACTCTAACCCTTTAACTATAAGACTGATCAAGTTTGATTTTCTCCTCCAGTTTCTAATTTAAAATAATACATAATATACAGAAAGGAGAGCATAGCTTTTGATACCTTGGTCAGGTTGAGAGAATCAAACCTTAGTCTCGAAGCAAGCACATCCATATCTCAAACTTCAAATCTTTTCTGTAAACCGTACTTGTAAAACAGGTTTTGCACTTATTGACATGATTTTCGACCAAGCTTGCACCGTACCCGGGTCTAAAAATAGATAATCAATCGGCGACAGGCATCAAAGTTTTAACTAATCTGAGATTCAGTGAGCGAGAGTTCAAGAATTTCTAGAAATGTTTGTCCTGCCCACTCGGTCACTTATCCCCATTCAGCGAGAGAGTGCAGAAAAAAATATCTGGTAACCAAGATGTACTGCAGTGTTTTATTTTGTTTTTATCTTTTACATTTCTGTCTCCGAATGTGTGAAGAGCTTTGTGTACCTTTCGGTTTGATTATAATGAGATCTACTGAATGAATCTTTTTTTTTTAGTCAATGAGTTGTCCTCCCTTTAGGATTGACGATCACGTTGTTTTCTTGCAGAAATTATAATTCAATGATTGGTCTTTTGAAGTTCCTCTTGTGCTGTTCACATCGGTTCTGGGTATAGGTATTTAGTGTTCAAAAGTGTGTTGTCTGCTATTTGTCTGTTATATTATTGTGCGCTATAGAGATGACGACCTAATAACAGTATTACAGCAGCAAACGTTGTCAGCTATGATTACACAACAGGAAAAGAAAACAACAGCGGGTGATTTTGTTACAGTGAATGCCATTTAATTTTTTTCTTTTGTATGTTTGTAAATAAAGCTCAGCTGCTTTTTTAGTGGTGCTTCCTCGGGATCTCTTTCAATTGCTTTTCAAATTTCCCTTTCTTGATACCATACGCGTACAATATGTTTTGCCATTGGACTTACATGACATGATTTTTATGTATAATCGTGCACGGCAGCATGGTCTAAAATATAGAATCAATCTGCTGCATGTGCAAAAAATCAGAGATAGTAGGCCCGGTTTACATGGAAGGAGGATGACCCTCCTAGAAGGGTCCCAATTGAAACTTATTGATTGGAATGATGAAACAAAAAAAATCGAAAGCTGGCTAAACTATCAATTCTTACTACATCGCTCGTACATTTTACTTTTAAAAAGTTGGGGGAATCTACACTTTAAGTTTGAGAGTGAAAAGGTTAAAGGTTTTTTCAGATAAGAAAATAACTGTACATTTGCTGAGATAGAATAGAAAAGTAACCGTTTTAACGAGGTGGTCGTAAGACGGGATTCCACTGTAACTATGGGAAAAGAAAAGTAATATAAATGACTTACTTTTTGATGGTAACATCCCTTGAGTAAAGTCGAAATTTTCTGCACAAATCGCCTATTTTAATAGTCTTCGTGTGTGTGTGGTTCATTCGGGTAGACATTTTATTCGGTAGACCATGTTTTGAATAATAATAATAATAATAATAATAATAATAATAATAATAATAATAATAATAATAATAATAACCACCACCACCACCATCATCACCGAGCGAAGCGAGGGAAATAATCACGGCGCTAATGCAGCAAAATCGCCTTGTTTGAAGACTCCAAGCGGGTCGCCATCTCGAAATTTAATGTTCTTCAGTCTGTCATAGGGCGACCTTTTAGGTCAGGTACCTAAGCCAATGACGTCATAATTATCGATTAGCGTCTCAGACAGTGGTTAGTTTTACTGACAATTGTACGTAACTGCGTTCACGAAAATGAATTTGAAAACTGGAAAACTTGAAACAGAACGGTCTCGCGAAGCTCGTCTTCAAAAGAGAAGGGAACAGGCACGGGCAAGGCGAAATCGTGAAACGATCGAACATCGCCAAATACGTCTAGAGAAAAGACGACAAACATTTTATAACCGACAGCATCAAAGAACGCAAGCGTGCCGAAGAAACGGCTCCGCAAAGGGTACAGCGCTTGAAAGGAAATCGGGAGCTTCAGACGTCGTTTTGTGTTAAACTCAGATACTTATTCAGTAAGGACAAGCAGCAAAGGTTAGTCAATGGAAATGGAACAATCACCGTGACAAATATATTCTACCCTTATCTTGTAAATCGATCAGTTCAAGAATGTATTAGAATCTGTATGCTGGTCATTTTCCCTCGAAGTATTGTTTTAATACGCTTCTGTCGCCAGTTTCGGCTACCGTATTCGCTCAGAGCAATCGGAACTTGGAGTCTTGAATGATTTAGTCAGGTCTTATTTTTTCTTTCAACTAAAACTGTAACAAATGCTGTTATCTGACATGTGGTGATTACAGCGAGAATCGTTCAAAAGCCCTTAGAAGTATGACTAGGTCTGACGCCCGTGTACAATTTGAAGTAAACCGTTCAAGTTTTGCTTTGATTCTGGGAGAAATCATGCTGTTTTGAGCGGGTTCACATACAAAACAATTCGAGCTCATTAAATATGCATGCCTGAGTCTGGAACATGCAGTCCAGAGTAAAACAAATCGCACAGGAAGCCTATTTAATTGTACCGCCTATGAATTCAAAATTGGAAAATCAGTGTTCCTTTTTTCCAGTACTACGACGGCCGACCAACTTCAAAATTTGAGTATTAAATTTTGAGAACGGTGCTTGGCAGACTGTATAAATTAATTTGACGTGCCGACTGTGGGAAATACGTACTTCGTCACGCAATCGACTCTTTTTTCAACGCAAAAGTATAACACATACCATTCTTTTTCTCCTTCCTTTGCGTGTATCACTTGACTTCGAAGAAAAGATTGAGTCAACATTTCGGTACAACAAAGGCTACTCTTGTTGGGAGTACCAAAGTAAAAGTCTCATCAATGGCAGAGCGAGGGGGTATCTGCGATTATCGTATTTCTAGTATAATAATGGGTGTACATGTGCTATTTAGATCTGACAATTTTTGGTAATAGCCAAATTTTGTTACTGTGGATGATCAGATTATTGGAGGATAACTGATAGATCATTAATGACAGCAAATATTTCTCCTCATTCTGAATTTTCAGCCAAATCAGTTTGTGCTTCTCTGTCATTGCCATTCATGGCACACATCTGGGGTAATCTGATCCATCAACTTGTTCTACAATGTATGAACTGTTGGGTTGTCTGGGGTATCTTCCAAGATGCTCCCCTGTTTTTTCATAAAGCTCTATTGGGACATAAACTGATGCGCTGACAACCAGCCTGATGTTTTACAATACAGTACTTTGCTCATTCTCCTCCATACAAAATATCCATGGTTACCGGCAGCTTAAAGATTCTTGACCAAACACGATCTGATATAAACAGTGCATCAGTGGATGCATGTGGTGTTGCATCATTGAATATTTGAAGATAAAGATCTTTAATGTGAAGACTATAAAACAAATTCTTCCCATTTTCCTACTTGGCCCGCCTTCGGTAGGTCAGGACCAAGACCCGGATTACTCGCCCTGTTGTGACCGCCTCTCACCCTGATGTGACCGCCTTTCACCCTGATGAGACCGTCTCTCACCTTTATGTGACTGCCTCTCACCCTGATGTGAGCACATTTTGCCCTGATGGGACAGTTTCTCACCCTGATGTGACTGCCTTTCACCCTGATGTGACCGCCTCTCACCCTGATGTGACTGCCTTTCACCCTGATGAGACCGTCTCTCACCCTTATGTGACTGCCTCTGACCCTGCTGTGACCGCCTTTCACCCTGATGTAAGCGCGTTTTACTCTGATGGGACAGTCTCTCACCCTGATGTGACCGCATTTCACCCTGCTGTTAATGCCTCTCACCCTGCTGTGACCGCCTTTTACCCTGCTGTGACCACCTTTCACCCTGCTGTGACCGCCTCTCACCCTGATGTGACCGCCTTTCACCCTGATGTGACTGCCTTTCACCCTGATGCGACCGCCTCTCACCCTGCTGTGGCCGCCTTTCACCCTGATGTGACCGCATTTCACCCAGCTGTTAATGCCTCTCACCCTGCTGTGACCGCCTATCACTCTGATGCGACCGCCTCTCACATTACTAATGTTTGCTATTGTTGACATTTACTGGAAAAACTGAGAGTCTTTCAGATAGAGAATGTGACATTCACGGACTGCAGATTGATTTCAAGCAATGTTCAGTAGTTGTTTCATCCTTTCTTTGTTGCCCAGTCAGGCAACCATTGCACTGAATTTACTTGCCTGACCAGAATTTAGCGTTAATGTTGAGCTTTAATGTTGAGCACTGCTTTACTATGACAATATTTTAAAAGTCTAGAAAACTATGAGTATGTAATAATATGTTTCCAGTAACATTGCCTAACAGTAGAACCCTGCCATCTTGAATTCTCAAGGAAGCAAGAAACAAATCGAGTTTGCAGGGGATCCAAGGAAAATTGGATCATGTTTGAGATAGTATGAAGTTTAAGATAACTGAATTCGTAATGAAAAGAGGCACTTGAGCTGGTAAATGATAGGAATCTACTCTTGAATTTTGAAAATATGTTTTAATCTTGGAGAAAACGCAGGTCAAAGTTGGAGTTAGTTAGGGTTAGACCCAGGCTCCTAGGGTTAGATTCAACCAAATTTTTTGGTGTCTGAGTCAAGCTTGAACAATGAAAATAGGCACTTGAGCTGGTAAATGATAGGAATCTACCCTTGGGTTTTTAAAATATATTTTAATCTTGGAGAAAATGCCGGTCAAAGTTAGAGTTAGTTGGGGTTGGAGCTAGGCTCCTAGGGTTACATCCAACCAAATTTAAAACGGAAGGGGATTTAAAAACATATTGGCCTTGTTCTTGCAAATGAAAGGTTTTCCACCAAAAGTAGTGGGCTTGGAAACATGTCGGTCTTGTTTTTGCAAAAGTAAGGTTTTTCACCGAAAGTTAGAGGCTCTAAAAACATATTGGTCTTGTTCTTGCAAAGTAAGGTTTTTCATCCAAATAAGGGGTACTGAATGTGTTTGCCTCGTAAGAAAGAGGTGACTTATGGCTGTTTGTTATATCGCAAAAGTAAGGTGTTTTGGTAAAAGTAATGCTTACCTTTTTCATATTGGCTGATGTCATGCCAGGCCTAGTGAGTCACATCTTCTCTAGAAAGCACTCCTTTTATAGTGAGCACTCGCATTTAACAAGATCCCATAAGGGTCTTAACAAGATCTAGCTACAGTATGTGTATCCAGGAATGATCCTGCCAGGATCCTGTTGTGTTTATCCTACGAAGATCTAAGAGGATCTTAACCAGATCCTACCAGGATCTAAGCTGGATCATGTTATGTTTATCCTGCAAGGATCCTGGCAATCCATGCCCTGCCAAGATCCTTAAAAGATCCTTGCAGGATCTACATCAACAATAATGTAGGCAGGATCCTCGTACAGAAGATCCTGAAAGGATTTTCACCAGGGCAACCTTCCCCCACCATACGTGACTGGAGTAGAACTTTGTGTGAATGCCCAGGGGTTAAAATCGAGTAATTTTCTCTAAAGTGTGGTTTTAATATTATTACTATTAATATTCTACTAAATACTTGTACTATAGTGTGTGGTTGATGGCTATTTTTGACAAAAGGCATGCACTATAACCTTATTACCATTTTTTTGAAAATTGGCCATTTTTGGCCCAATATTAAAGTCAGAGTATAGTCTCGGCCTAATCTCAGAATTGCATGAAACTTTCAGGACATGTTCCTGGACATGTTTTTGATCTTATATAGAGCGGATGGGGAATAATAAGAGCAAGTCATTCCCTAAGAGTTCACCCTTTTCAAACAAAAGAGCACAAATTAATGCGTGTAGGTTTCCTTGCTATTGTAGGTGAAAACACTGGGGCTGAGAGTGGTACTGTAGTTAAAATAAATTTCCCAGATTTTTGTTGTGACAACAAATAAAGCACCAAAATAATCTTCAGAAAGTCAAGTGATGAACTTTAAATTTGTCACATCTGCCTTTCTTTTTGTGTGGTTAAATTAGGAAAAGAAAAATCTGAAAATGGTACAGTACGTTCCCATTTAAAATTATCCCGTGCTGCAGATGAAATAGTTTCCAGATGTTATGTGTACTGTACAGTATTTAATAAATTTGTTGAAGAAATACGTACAATGACCTGAAGCAGGCTCAATATATAACTGTATATATAACTGACTCATAAAAATACTCTGCCGTATTGCAATCCTTCCCGTGTAACGACCCCCTTTTTCTCCTGTAATATCCAGGAAGAACTCTTTACGAAAACTAACCGTACTTCATTTCGCTTAGATGAAAATCTATGTTTTAACTTGTGTTGGAGTTTGATTAATTCTCACAGACAATCACTCTTAACCCTTTCACTCGTGGGAATGATCAACTTCAATTTTCTCCTTCAGTCTTTCACCAGAGATGTATCATACAGTATAGAGAATTTGCTACTCGAGAGTTTGCTTAGATAAAAGTTGATTGACCTATCAGTTCTCACTACATTGTTCATACATTTTCTTCATACAGTGTAACAAATTGCAAGGGACTGGGAAGATGTGTCCGTTATATTGGTCAGAAACCCTATAACGTATAACAAATTTGTTGGAGATTAACTAAATTCTTTATTATTATTATTATCGGAATTTGGCTAATAATTATTTGGCCCTAAAATCGAACAGTATAAAGGAAGGTGGGCGGGAATCTTGCCATTCAAAATACCTTGAGGTCGAAATTTTGACCATTATATTTATATACGTTTAGTAAGAAACTTCTACTTCTCTGAAAAGAAAAAATTCTAAAAATGAAATCGCGCACGTGACAACACTATATTTGCAAAGACCAAGGTACGAGGGGAGGCACGAGTTTTAGAACCCGGCCTATAAAACGTCAATACTATTTTCTTTAGTCCAGCCTTTAGTGCCAACTCTTTAAAATACAAACAAACACAAAACATCTTTTTTATACCTTTTTGTACTTGAGGCTTGCAATATGTCAACTCGAAAAGTCATTTGTTATATTCTCTTGTTTTTAAAAATAAAATACACTGTAATACAAAGTGATGAAAAAAAGCTTTAACATTTTTCGACCTTTATTTTAGGTCCATCCGCCAGTGAAGCCACTCGCTCAGTCCTCCAGCAGGGCATCCACAATATCACGGCAAAACTAAAGCATGCAAGAATCTTTTCACACCTTTCTCTTCTGTATGTCATTATTTCCACGTTGTTGTTGTCGAATGTCGAATTATTCGGTACGTTTCGTGTTCATTCCTGTTTTTTGTTTTGCTCAAAAGATGGTTTAGCTGACCAAACGTGTTCTTCGACTTCAGGGCAAAGAAAAAATGGCAGAATAGACGGGAATTGAGCGAAACTGCCCCGTCAAGCTTCGAGACGAATTATGCCGGGTGAGTTTTGAGTTTATTGCCTTTGCATTATAGGGTCAGAGTTTCATCTCAGTCAGTACAGTACATATACATTTAACCTAGCCAAAATACATTGTTAGCTTACAGAATGTGTTCCTTTGCGCATAGAGCTCGAGTGACGATCAGGATGAAACTGTCAAATGGACTGCAGTCAGTGGACTGGAATGGACTGCAGTGGACTACCATGGATAGTAACAAGCAATGGTTCTTGCAAGGACACAAGCGCTAGACTACTGTAAAGTAGGGTTTACTACTGTGATTAATTTGATACAGATTTAATTATTGAGGCTGATCGATACCATGCATTTCCGTGCTGATAAAACTACCAACTATATTTCTATCAACAAATTGGATTTTTATTTTTCAAAACGAAGCTTCCTGTCGTTTCTTTAACTTCAAACAAATTGCCTATCTTCATAGCAGTTTTATTTTTATGATGCATGGAACCTATCAGCCTTGTATATTCGTTATTACACGAGTTGAGGCGTGATAACTTTTCGGGCTTCGCATTTTTTCTTGTGTCAGAAGATTTGGTTTGATTTGACTTAAACGTACATTTCTTTATTTAATTGCTGAGAATATACAGTTGGAACGTTCACCAACCTCGGACCTCCAACCTCAGGCATTTGGGACTGGGTCCAACTACCAACCTCAGGCATTTGGGAGAATGGGGACTACCAACCTCAGGCACCTGGGGGAATGGGTCCAACTCCAACCTCGGGCACATCGCCAGACTTCCGGTGTATCGGAATTGGTGATTTCCGGTAGAACCACGCGCCGCCTCAAAGAAATGTTGCGGTCTTTCGAATCGAAATTATGTAAACTCTTCAAGGAGAAAGTAGACACATGGATGTGAGTAGATGACTTATTACGTTTTATTGTTTTGTTTTTGGTTTAATACGTTATTTAACTTTACAGACGGACGCAACACAATGTGAACACATTTCCATCACCATAGACAGCTTGGATGACTTTTCGACCTTTATAAGTCGTTGTGATGATGGTGCTTGCCCCTTTCCTTGTGAAGGCAAACTATACCACTGTATACTTTGCCCTAAATCCGACAGGAATGCAACGACTTTCTGCAAACTCAAAGACCATTTCAGCCTTCGGCACTGGAGTGACAGATTCTTGCAAGGCAGTAAGTATTACGATATTTTATCTTTTGCAAAGAACGTGCCTTGGGACGGATCATGGGTCTCTTACTGTGGCTGCACGATTGTGCAACCCGCTAGCTGTCAAGACATTAACGCGCACCGCAGACGTATTTTGTTATTATTATATTTATGTAAATATTAAGTGGAGATTACCGGATCAATCACTGTCTCGGTCCGTTACAGTATGTTGTAATGAACGGTCATTAAAATTTAAAAAAAAATCAATCAATCAATCAATCCAAAAAGAGAAAAAAAAAAGTTGTAATGAACGGTCATTAAAACTCTTTCAGAATCATATATTTCTGTAGTTATCCTTTGCACCGTTCGGCTACGATTCCCGCCTGTTGTCATGACAGTTAGACGTTGAGTTAAATTATTGTTTATTTATAAAAGAATGGCTTGAGTTCTTATTAAAGGGGTTTAATTTGCAATGACCATAGACTTACATGTCGTTTGAGAGTGAAACATTGTCGGACGCGGGTGTCGGATTATTGTTCTGCCCTCTAAATATATTTTTAGGTTATATCTTGTATTTGTCTCAGACAAAATAATGATGAAGTGCTTCTTGGACTGTTCGTGCCGAGGGTAAGCATTCTGCAAGCGCAGCCATTGGCATTGCGCTTTTTGTGGTCGTATTTATCAGAGGAAGCGAGAATTTAACCCCCACCTCGCAGCACATGCTTCAAGACCTGCAAGCAAGCAGCCCCGCCCTATACAAAGGCGAGCAACGACAAGCGCGCCTACCTTAATGGCCAGTAACAGTGACCCGGCTCCGAACGGAGAAAGCCATCATGTTTCCAATCTGGTCTGTCCCGAATGCAGCAGGTTATGTCCCAATAACCACGCTTTGCAGCGCCACGTTCGTGAACAGCACGAGCGAAAGTTAGACAACGTATCTATTCACCCTAGGAGATACTTGAAGGGCATGTGTGTAGACTTTACGTCTGGGACTTTTATGGTTAGTAGAAAGTTTTCAGGCCTAATGAATTCACTGCAGGCATACCACCCATGGGGCTTATGATCCCGGCGAAACGGCCTCGTGTGAGGTCGATGAGTGCCGAGATGCTGCAAGAGTTGGGAAGCAGATTGGGCACCCGGCCGTGTCCAGTACGCAGAGCCATACCAACAACCCATTGTGCTGCGCCCCGAATCATTGGAGGAGCTAATATCTGGTAAAAGGTGGCTGAAATAGAGCCGGAGACAATCCTGTCTTTCTTTCCTCGAGAAAGCGCAACAGAATGGCATGTCGTCCAGTTTTGCGAAGATGAGTATGAGTTACATTCCACCAAGAGACTGTACTTGTCTGTGTTTGAAGGTCGTGTACATTACTGGTCCCGCTATAACCGGGATTCTGCGGCGTTATGGAGACCTCCAAATCTAAGAGATAATCGTCCTTTCAATAGGAGGTACCTCAAACTCAAAGCTGAGGCTGAAGGATGGGACGCTTCTTCTGTTGATGAGTAGGAAGGAGAGACACCAATCCATCCAGTGCAGCTTGACAGCTGCAGCTGTGGAGTTTTTGTTTGCATGGTAATTTCTAAAACTTCAGTAAAATAAAAACTATTACCGGTATTTGCTCATACAAGTTCTGCTCTCAGAACTAAGGAAATGTTCAGTCCCATTTTTTTCTTATAGATTGCTCAATGTCTTTGCGAGGGAAGCAACTTCGACTTTCACCAGGTATGGACAACAAGTTTTTTGTGACTCTTGTTTGTAACCGGCAATAGGTGACATTAATTTTCATTGTGCAGGAAGACATGCTCGAGTTGCGCAAAATCATCGTACGGAATGTGATAAGTTCCAAGGATAACGAAGCCCTTCAGGTAAAAACATCAAATCCTTTGCTCCAGTAGATATTACAAAGAGGTTTTTTTTTTTTTGAACAAAAGACATGAAAATGTTTTTTTCAAGCAATCATAGGGTTGACATGGCCGAACACAGTATGTTAATTTTGGTGCCCCATTACGAAAATAAGCCTCAGGCTTATATTTCCATCGCCAGAAATTTCAGACATCCGGTTGCGCCATCTCGGAAGAGGCATCAGGTTTCACGCTGACAGCCGCTCAAGAAATAACAAAGAAATGTATGGGATCTGATAATAAGTTGCGCTTTTCGATTAACTGAAGCACGTTCGTAAAAATGTCTGGGCAGCATTCGGAAGAGGAAAGCTTCCTAAACACAACAGTACAAAAAATATTTATCTCCGGTAAAATTCGATGTGTACTTTTTGCTCGTGGCAGACGAGCTTAGGATTGCACCGTGTGTCTTAATCGTCATGTTAGTTTTCTGGGTTACAAATCAGCACACGCTGATTGGTTCACATTGTCACGTGATATGCGATGACGTAAGTTGATCGCGAACAGCTTGAGATGCGGGCGATTGAAATGTATTTTCCCGTACGAAAATTGCTAGCCCGACTGAGCGAGAAACGGGCCCGACTCTGGCCATAATCCGATTTTTACGGTGAAATTTCAGCAAGACAAAGTGAGACAGAGTTTTTGTCTCGCCACAATGTGCCAGCGTGACATTTGTCTCGCTGCGTTATCGGCGAAAACACGGCCAGACTGAACAAGACACACAGAGACATATTTTTCTGCTTGAGCGTGTTATTTGTCAGGCTCGGTTATCGGCGAGAATGAACGAGACATAGCGGGATAAATTTCGCTTTTGTGGTGGATCAAATTTAATCGGTTGAAGGCTGAACGAGACGGCAGCGAGACAAATCGGTCAATCCTAAACGCTGGTTTGGACTAACACTAAGCGTGTTTGAGATTAAGCATGACTTATCTGATGTCACTAGCACAGCAATATTCTTGTACTGTAATCTTCCTTTTCATTCAAAGTACTGAGTTGTGCAATGTACACAACCGCTTCTGCTTCTGAGACAAACTTGTAACATGAGTACGCATCTTCCGGTGCGGTAAGGTTTGCACGCAATGTCTGTTCACGTAAATTAACCCAATCAGTCCACACGTAAACGCAGCATATTGTTTTAGAACAGTTTTACAATTTATTACGAAACGTTTAGAGGAACCATAGCGTGAGGAAACGAAGATTCGTGTTCTCTTGGATGACACTTTTCGTCGTGTGCACCCTGAGTGAGCTTCCTGATTGGCTACATCAGGGCTGTAAAAACATCATATCACTGGCGCTAAGTAGTGGTTTTATCAACGACTTCAACGGGACATCAGTTGCTTTAGCTTCGATTGAGTGAAAACCTTTTGTTGCAACTGCGATGGCAACGTTCATTTTGTTTGCGTTTTCAAGCGAAAGCGAATTCGTGTGAAGTTGCTATTTTGAGTAACATGCACAGCGTGTGGCGAGATGTTCGGTACGGCTGTGGGACTGTTGAAAAGATTGAAACCTTTCGCCATCAACACTGCCCAAGACCTGAGCAAGTGAATAGGAGCCCCAACCTTCTGTATGTACCGACCAGGATTCTTGTAAAAACCCAATGAAAAGCGATTTTTCGAAAGACGTATTTCTGTCAAGACTTCTGATCGAATGGCGAGCAGCCAAAAGTGAGGGAATTGAGCGAGAATTCTATCATCGATGTGATTGGTATGTTAGCCAATATTGTTTGACGACTGAGACTTTTCATTGTATTTTGAACAACTATCTTAAGAGATCAATATGTAATTAAATTGCAATTTTGAATCAACTCTGCTGTGTCGTTGGTTATGTGAACGCGTCGCATGTGAACTCCATTTGTTTACCAGCGATACATAAGTCAAATGACAGGCGATAATCTCGTAGAAAAAATGAGTCCAATGACGGGCGATATACTCGCCAGAAACAAGCCATCCATATGTCACGGTCAGTCAAGTGTCTCGCTCGATTCTTGTTCAGTTATCGCCCATTAATTATCGCTCATTGCTGAGCTCCGTCTTGCTCGTGTCTCGCTCAAATTTCTGGCTTGTTTTTCGCCGAAAACAGACACCAAAGCTACGATGACTGTTTAGCCGTAAACATTTGGCACTGTACATGACATATGTTGCCTCATACATACTGTTAGCTGTTTTGTACAGTTTTTTTTGCCGAAAATAGATCCTTGTGTGACGAAATATCCATCCTCGTAACTCAAGACTCAATCAAAGCGGCTTTGTGAGCATATTACGTGTATCATACTGCCAGCCTGTGCCGTCAAAATGCTTCAGCTTATCGTATTCTTGGTTTGCACTCACGTGGTTTTCACGGGTCACGTGACCGCAGCACCCTCCAAAATAACAGATTGTACCTTTCTGACTCCAGAACTGAAAAGAGCACACCTGAATTAGTCCAGATGCCAATTTTGGATTGTCCAGGCTTAATTTTGGCGAAGCAGCGGCAATTTGTTTTTTGGAGATTTGATAAGAGTTTGTATGCGGCGCCATGTTGGTGGACCAAGGTTGTACACCAACATGGCGGCCAATAACTCGGAACACGAAATGAAGCTGATGTACGACTCAGTTTGATTCTATGTTACTTCACATCCTTCGCAGTGCCAATTTTAAAATGTTTCGTGAAGGAAAACTTTATAATTCAGACACAAGCAACGATTTTAGTCGGCCACGAGCGTGTCACACGGTTTTGTTGTCACGGTATTCAAACGTCCATAGCTCCCGATAGATATTTTGTGTCGACCCAGAATTTTGCAGTAAGTATTAAGGCATAACAGTCTTGAACATATTAGTGTATCGGACGTAGGGTGCGTTACTTCTGTGATGGCCTTCTTATGACGTCACATGCAAACCAAGAATAGAGTGCCTGTTGAAATGTTTCTTCAATTCGATCATGTAGCCTATGTTTTGCAATGGTAACTGTATACTAGAAATGAAAAACACACCGAAATAGCCCTAAGCATTGAATTTGTTAGTCACAAATGGACTGAACACGCTGTGAAACAAAACCGCGAGAATATTGTAAACAACTCTTGTGTCACATTCCTCGCTTTCAATTTTATATTTGCCACAAAGCGCGAATACTCGAAAGCCTAATAAAAGAAACGCATTCAGTAAAAAGAAAACAGATAAGTATCGGAGCTATGGCTGGATTAATCGTGGCCTCTGATAAGAAATAAGTGTTCGAAGTCAAACTGTCAAAAATACAGTAAATGTCGCAAGTCATGCACAGGGTCACGCATTACTCTTATGAGTGTTGTATGAAAATTTATAATTTAATCAGGTTTTATTTGAGCAAAGTCTCAAAAACCAGGTTCTCTATGCTGTACAATATTTTTTCTGGTGAGACTGAAACCCGGTGGAGTAAGGTATGTGCCGTGTACATTTTTGAAGTTAGGTCTGAAATAGCGTATAGAAAATCAGATATTTTGGTTTGAAGGACCGGGCGGCACACCCACGCAAAATTATGATGAGTACCCTCCTCCTCCGGGGACTGAAAATCTCTCTAGGGAGTCTCGCTCTTGTCCTTACTTTTAATTTTAGTTTATCCTGGTCTCGACCCAACTCACGCCACGAGCTCACTGGCAAAGCCAGTCTTGTTTGAATTTAAAATTTCGGCCGACGTAAGAAGGGATTGATAGCAGAATACGCTCAAAACCGGCTACTGTCACTTGTTAAGCTGCATTTAATACAAGAACCTTGGGTACAACGCAAAATGTCTACCCCGTACCTGATTGTCGAAGGATTGAACATCTCCTGTGAAGCCTCAGTCAGTCCCCTGGAGCAAATTCGATGTGTACTTTTTGTGTTTGAATTTGCAGTTCACAGCCAGCCATGGCGAATACCTCCCGTGAAATACGCTGACTTCGGATGTTGATAAATTGGGCTGGGAAGCTCCAAATCGCATGAAAATTGCACCAAACGAAAGCTAATTTCAACTAGGTCGTTCAGCGGCACGTCTCCTAAACGTAGCAGTCTCTTTTTGAACCGGAGAAACCCATCCCTCCCCCACCCCACTGAGGCAAAGTACGTAACAATGTTGAATGTGTGAATGGCGCATGCTCATACCGCACGCCGCTGGGAAAGACCGGAAGCAATCGTGGACGCAAAATGTCCGGAATTTTTGGCGATGCCTCAAACGACCTTTTGAGTAAAGAATAAACTACTGTAACGCCAGTGAACTCTTGTACTAAACATTGGACATGCCATAAACATTTTTTAAAGAATAAAACCTTTGGTTTAGTTTGTATTTGTAGGTGGGAAATAAGCCGATAGGCTGATATTATGAGGAGGGGGGGGGGGGGGGGGGGGGGGGGGTTGAGGGCTCATTATAGAAACAGTTTCAGGGAGGCATATTTCCGTATTTTACGGTATTGTTATTTTCCGACCTTTCCTCTTTCGTCGTATATATGTAGGACTGAACCGTCGCCCGTGGAAGGCCAATCCTGCTCCTCAAATCTGTGGGAAGCAGATGCTGCGGAGAGCGTAGAGGTAGTCACCGATCCTCCGAAGATTCGAGGCCAAATAAATGGATCTGACGGACGCAAAATGCAGTTGAGGCGCAGATCTCGAATCAAGGTAACTTTCCTCGACTTATTCCATGACAGTGTTACACTCTACAAGAAAGGGGGCTTTTCGTATTCGAAAAAAACGACGCCGATACAACTTTGTCGTCAATGAATATTTTGCACGTGCCTCCCAAACAAAAACTGTATCAATAACTAACTCAGTCTAGTGCAAACGGGCCCCAGTACGGCAAAATTTTAATAAAAGTTTGCAGTCATTACATGGACCTACAATTGTATTACAATGTTTGTCTACCATTCTCTCGTGGCGACCACTGAAGTCAAGCGAGTGGGAACTGCCAAAGATTAGGCGCCACAGGTGGGTATAATGACAGCAAGAGTCAATGACCCGTATTATATTTCAACAAATAAAATAATAGTTACACTTGCCAATACTCTGGAACGGTTAGTTAGTATGGTGCATATTAGGACTACCGTACCTGCAATCCCAATTGGCCATAGTTGGACGACAATACGACGACTGCCAAGCGTTGAAGTATTTAAAATTACACGCCCTATTGAATTCTCTCCAGTCGCATGACAGACGGTAAAGCAATGGCGGAAGAAGAAATGCAAGGGCGAGTAAAGGAACTAATACGAGAAATGGACAGAACTGGAGAGCTAGAGAACGTTCTGAAAGAAGCCGTCCGGGTATGCGAATGTATTCCAAACGACTTTGGTGGCCACTTTCATGGAGGTGACCACAGCGGCAGACACGGATGGGAGTACTGATAAGGCCACTTTCGTTACCAACGTTCAAGCGAGGTTAGCCTCCCCTGAAAACCTTGCTCAAACAGTGGAGGATCAGCTTCTCCAACGTTTTCCGGCAGAATTTCAATGGACACGACGGCGGACCAACCAAGCAAATGCTGGCGAACAGAATGATGTACGCATCGGGAGATATTATGCGCCGCCTGTCAAGACCCGACGGCAGTAATTAGAATTATTGTTATTCTGATTCGCAGGCTGCAATAAGTGTTTCTGTTCACGTAGAACTGCATGTAGAACAGGATCAAGCGAAGTGATCGTTGATTTTTACTCAATACAAGGAAGTTACAACACTTCAGAGATGATTTCTGTTAGGATTTTACATTTGGGCGAATCACATCATCATACCTGTTTCCTTTGAAACGAACGAGTGTCCAAGAAACATAAATTACAGATTACGGCCGTGTTCAAGTTCGCTATAACATTCGCTACAATTATGAGACAATCACAGTTCATGTTATTGCTAATATTAAACGTATTTGTTGTTCGTATCGCTGTTTCCTGTCAGCCACGTCACGTCCGCCATTTTGTGCCTGACGTTGTGGTTGTAGTCTCCTAGGGAATGTGTCTAAGGTTGGTGGTCCCCATTCTCCCCAAGAGCCCGAGGTTGGTAGTTGGACCCAGTCCCAAATGCCTGAGGTTGGAGGTCTGAGGTCGGTGGTGCCTGACGATGGAGGTCTGAGATTGGGTGAACGTTCCAAACCGTTCTCGAGAAGTCAGTGCTTCAAGTATCTGTTCTATTGAGACACCTTGTTTCGTTGTTAGCCAAGCTTACTTTACATGACTGCAAACAAGCCGTTACTGAAAAGATCAAGAGACATTTTCTACACGAACCGGCTTCAGTACATCGCGAAAGAACTCTTTTTTTTTTTTTTTTTTGCTATTCAAATTAAATTAGCCATATACAACTGCAAACCCGCGAGATTCAAAGCCATTTTGTGGCTAACGCAAACATTCAGTTCAGTGCTACAGATTCTGACGGAGAATTTAAGTCGAAAAATGGTTTATCAGAATGTTTTCGTAGGGATTTTGCCCTCTCTACTTAGCGAAGAACACGAAAATAGCAAGTTTTTCCCACAAATTATAAATCAAGTTTTTTTTTCCAGTGTTGTTGTTGGTATTGTTTTTTGTTTGTGCCGAAAACGTTTTCCTCGGAGACCAACACGTGATACTCAGCCTATTGTTTCTTGACAATAAATATTCATCCTTATTGTATCTCGAGTTTGGCGCAATCACAAATATCGAGCGCGAAATTTGAATGTACCATCCGATAATTTACGGTGCACTAGAACTGCCCGCTTACAAGAATGTGGAAAATACAGAGTTTAACTGAGCTAGAGTATCTGATTTCATATTCAAATGCAAGCTGAGCGGAGTGTTTTTATTTTCTCTTTCGAAACGGTTTCTCGCGTGGTTTCTTTATCGCGTTCAATTTCGCGTCAACGGCACTGCAGTCATTTTAGTATGCTTGATCTCTGCATATAATGGGATGTGGTTGTTTCTTTCGAATCACTGAAAATTTAATTGCAAATTTCAAATGGAACTTTGCAATGCTGAAATAGGAACGAGAAAACTAGGGAAATTTTTATCTCGGTAAATTTCAAAAGGAAATTTGCGTCCGAAATAGGAATTTTGCTCAATTGAGTAGTCGCAAATTTCAAATGGAACTTTGCGATGATCAATTGCAACGTTGTTTTGAGTTAATTGCACGGATCTTCTTTACATTCTGACTTCGGGTTTTCAGGATAAATAACAGCCGTTTTGAACAATTTTGTGCGAAGCAAAAACTTCAATTCTACCTTTATGATTTTCTAGTGATTCAACAACCATATCCCATGTTGTGCGTGTTTATTAGAAGCAAGGGAATACCTTCCCTCCTTATTTCAAAAAGGATTTGGAACGGGAGGCTCTGAGAAACGTCTTTCATTTTGGCTCCGATATTCTTGATTTGGCTGAAGGCTTATGCCAACTTCATGCGCCGAATTTTTGTTAAATATCCCAATTTTAATAAACCCTTTTTTCTTTGCGTTATTTGCTTTCCGTTTCTCAGAGCCTCTCCTTCAATTTACTTAACTGCTAGGTTCGCGTATATGTGCTTTGAAGTAGTAATAGTAATAGTAGTTGTAACAGTTTAGTAGTGCTCTTTTACTACTACATAACTAGTACAACTCTATTACTCTTGCTGTTTCAAAGTCCGATCATTAACCTTATTAGGTAAGCAAAAAAGTTTGACCATAGTTGTAGCCACGACCAACCACCCCTACCTGAAAATTTACTTATATGCACTCTGAATGTGACGTCATTAAAGTTTGAAAAGCATCATGGTCTTATGTCATCTTTAATTATAAAACAAGTTTTGCAGGTTATACTGCATATTACATATTCACGTACATCATATCGCATTAAAGTATAGGTCATTCACTAAAAAGCTAAAGGCTACAAACATTTCAAAATACACCGACTACGTTTTTAGAGCCTTCGCGAAAGAAAACAGACACCGATTGCCTGCATTAGTTGCTCCGCGCAATAATCCCCGCCATGTAAAGTTTAAGAAGCGCGCGCCAAATAGACGGTGAATATATGAAATGATGCATCCAATGCATCACAAGTAAAGGTATATCATGCGTCAATAAAATTTGGTGCGGAATTGCTATTCAATTCCCGCGGTTCTAATTCGAATTCGAATGCGAACACTTGATCTATTTCCCTCGACAGTGAAAGCAAATTGACTTGAGCCATGAGGTAGCTTTTACATGTGACGCACCCACAAACAGACATAAAAAAGCATATTACAAGTTACTGCTTAGCCGAAGGGATCGTCTGATAAGCCAGGATGGAGGAAGAGAAATGCGAACTGCTCGCAAATGGCAATGAATAAAATAGTTTTTGCAACAAAAATCGAATACAATATTACAGATGAAGTCTTTAAAATATTTCAAGTGCATTTGAAAACGATAAAAGCTTACATGAAGTGGGAATTAAACTCTTGGCGACGTAGCCATTCACTTAAAATTGAACCGCGTCAGCTTTGTGAAGCATTAGTTAATTCAAACGGCGTCATAAGCTAAATTTTAAAATTGAATGAAAAATTGTGCGACGGAATCAAAACGACTTCCCAACCCAATAGACAAAAGACAGTGCACAATTCTCTTCCAACTATCCCAACTTGACAGAACCACAAGCTAAACAGTTCTAACTCCGGAAATACACAAACCTAAACTCTGGTACAGTTGAAAATTTAAAGAAAAAAAACACAATCTGGACAAACCTCGGGGGTCAATTTAGTCAGGCCACCAAAATTGTGGCGCAAATGAATCACAGAAGACACAAAACTGTTGATTGCTTCCGAGTAAAGATTCAGTGTTGAATTGTTTCTATTTGAATAAGTCCATTTTAATTTTGCAAGTAAAAATTTCAGGTTCAGTACCAGATAAAGATATACCCTTCAAAAATATAAACAGCGCGAAACAAATGGCTGTAAATTTGCGCAAACAGACACAACTGTATTATTTCTGCCGCGAAATATTCTTTGTTTGCCTTGAAAAGCTAAGAAATATCCAAATCAAAATAATTTGTTCTCGTAAAAAATAATTTCACAAAATTCCTGTGCTGGAAAACAGTGCGCAACTTTCTATTTCTGAATAGTATATAACTAGCAGCCGCATGCACCAAAAAAAACTAATACTAATAACTTGAGGTGTTACAAATAAACCTATCAGGCAAGTTACTACATTGTACACAGAAGAAAATCTAAAATCTAAAACCATGTCCAACATTATTTATCAAGCCGTATCAAAATTTGAGAGCGAACAGAAAATATTCTACAAATTTGTGGCAAGATTAAAGAGAGCGACTAAGAAAACATCAGTTTTCGAAGAAAAAAAATGATGCAAACACCTTAAAAGTAGGCGAAAACAACAACCATTTTGTGAGGGAATTTCAGCGTTGCTTTTTATACCGTCGAGCTGAAATAGTACGATAAACTAAGTACAAGTAAACACAATAAAAACATTAAATCAATACCTGCGTAACTACAACGTTTCCAAAACGAAGAAAAAAGTTACGCGCATAACCAGTGCCAATGGTGAACGTTTTAGAAAAACAACAATAGAAATAATACGGGCAAGATTAGAATTCTTTGGGCTATAGCACAGGGTGTTCTGTCAAAAATAAAAAACTCTTGAAATGTTTAGGAAACCATCATTGGACTATAACAAGACTTTTTGCAATACATTTGCTTTATCTATCTTAATCCGTTGGCGAAATATAGCAGCTTAAATTTGGCTCCTTTCCTCGAAAGGTGTGATGTTTTAATTAGTGCATGATTTGCACTAATTTCCTCTAATTTCTCACGACGTGCGTGCTTAAAGTTTACAAAAACTATGGAAAAACCGTCGGCATAGTTCCTGGAACGTTTCCAGAAAGTTTGAGACAATTCTGAGATGGTCAAAAAATGACCGGATTTTCACAAAATAATAAGGCTATAGCACAAGGTTTTTTGTCAAAAATTAAAAACTCTTGAAACTTTCAGGAAAACTTCTTTGGACTATAACAAGACTTTTTGCAATAAATTTCCTTTATCTATCTTAATCCTTTGCCAAAATATAGGAGGTTCAATTTGGCTCCTTGCTCCAAAGGTGTGATGTTTTAATTAGTGCATAATTTGCTCTAATTTGCTCTAATTTCTCATGAAGCGCTACCTAAAAGTTTACAAAAACTATTCGAAAACCGTCCGCATAGTCCATGGAACGCTTCCCGAAAGTTTGATGCGATTCTGAGATGGTCAAAAAATGACCGGATTTTCACAAAATACTAAGGCTATAGCACAGGGTTTTTTGTCAAAAATTCAAAACTCTTGAAACTTTCAGGACACCTTATTTGGACTATAACAAGACTTTTTGCGATATATTTGCTTTATCTATCTTCATTCGTTGGCAAAATATAGCAGCTTCAATTTGGCTCCTTGCTCCAAAGGTGTGGTGTATTAATTAGAGCATAATTTGCTATAATTTGCTCTAATTTCTCGCTACCCGCCTCCTAAAAGTTTACAAAAACTATGCAAAAACCGTCGGTAGAGTTCCTGGAACGTTTCCTGAAAGATTGATACGAATCTGAGATGGTCAAAAAATGACCGGATTTTCACAAAATAATAAGGTTATAGCACAGGCTTTTTTGTCAAAATGAAAACTCTTGAAACTTTCAGGAAACCTTCTTTGGACTATAACAAGCCTTTTTACAATACATTTGTTTTATGTATCTACATCCTTTGGCGAAATATAGGAGCTTAAATTTGGCTCGTTTGATGAAATAGTGTGATGTTTTAATTAGTGCATAATTTCCTCTAATTTTCCCTAATTTTTCGCGACGCGCTTCCTAAAAGTTTACAAAAACTATGCAAAAACCGTCGGCATAGTCCCTGGAACGTTTCCTGAAAGTATGATGCGATTCTGAGATGGTCAAAAAATGGCCGGATTTTCACAAAATACTAAGACTATAGCACAGGGTTTTTTGTCAAATATTGAAAACTCTTGAAACTTTCAAGAAACCTTCTTTGGACTATAAGAAGACCTTTTGCAATACATTTGCTATATCTATCTTCATGTTTTGGCAAAATATAGGAGGTTCAATTTGGCTCCTTGCTCCAAATGTTTGATGTTTTAATTAGTGCATAATTTGCTCTAATTTGCTCTAATTTCTCGCCACGCGCTTCCTAAAAGTTTACAAAAAGTATGCAAAAACCATCGGCATAGTCCCTGGAACGTTTCCCGAAAGTTTGATGCGATTCTGAGATGGTCAAAAAATGACCGGATTTTCACAAAATACTAAGGCTATAGCACAGGGTTTTTTGTCAAAAATTGAAAACTCTTGAAACTTTCAGGAAACCTTCTTTGGACTATAAAAAGATCTTTTGCAATACATTTGTTATATCTATCTTCATCCTTTGGCAAAATATAGGAGGTTCAATTTGGCTCCTTGCTGCAAAGGTGTGATGTTTTAATTAGTGCATAATTTGCTCTAATTTGCTCTAATTTCTGGCGATGCGCTTGCTAAAAGTTTACAAAAATCTATGCAAAAACCGTCGGCATAGTCCCTGGAACGTTTCCTGAAAGTATGATGCGATTCTGAGATGGTCAAAAAATGACCGGATTTTCACAAAATACTAAGGCTATAGCACAGGGTTTTTTGTCAAAAATTAAAAAGTCTTGAAACTTTCAGGACACCTTATTTGGACAATAACAAGACCTTTTGCAATATATTTTGTTTTATCTATCTTTATCCTTTGGCGAAATATAGGAGCTTAAATTTGGCTCGTTTGATCAAAAGGTGTGATGTTTAAATTAGTGTATAATTTGCTCTAATTTTCCCTAATTTCTCACGACGCGCTTCCTAATAATTTACAAAAACTATGCAAAAACCATCGGCATAGTCCCTGGAACGTTTCCTGAAAGTTTGATGCAATTCTGAGATGGTCAAAAAATGACCGGATCTTCACAAAATACTAAGGCTATAGCACAGGGTTTTTTGTCAAAAATTGAAAACTCTTGAAACTTTCAGGAAACCTTAATTGGACTATAACAAGACTTTTTGCAATACATTTGCTATATCTATCTTCATCCTTTGGCAAAATATAGGAGGTTCAATATGGCTCCTTGCTCCAAAGGTGTGATGTTTTAATTAGTGCATAATTTGCTATAATTTGCTCTAATTTCTCGCGATGCGTTTTGTAAAAGTTTACAAAATGACTGCTCAAAAAATGACCGGATTTTCACAAAATACTAAGGCTATAGCACAGGGTTTTTTGTCAAAAATTGAAAACTCTTGAAACTTTCAGGAAACCTTCTTTGGACTATGGTGTGATGTATTAATTAGAGCGTAATTTGCTCTAATTTGCTTTAATTTCTCGCTACGCGCCTCCTAAAAGTTTTTACAAAAACTATGCAAAAACCGTCGGCATAGTCCCTGGAAGGTTTCCTGAAAGTTTGATGCAATTCTGAGATGGTCAAAAAATGACCGGATTTTCACAAAATACTAAGGCTATAGCACAGGGTTTTGTCAAAAATTGAAAACTCTTGAAACCTTCAGGAAACCTTCTTTGGACTATAACAAGATCTTTTGCAGTACATTTGCATTATCTATCTTCATCCGTTGGCAAAATATAGGAGATTCAATATGGCTTCCAAAGGTGTGATGTTTTAATTAGTGCATAATTTGCTCTAATTTGCTCTAATTTCTCGCGATGCGCTTCCTAAAAATTTACAAAAACTATCCAAAAACCGTCGGAATAGTCCCTGGAACGTTTCCTGAAAGTTTGATGCAATTCTGAGATGATCAAAAAATGACCGGATTTTCACAAAATACTAAGGCTATAGCACAGGGTTTTTTTGTCAAAAATTGAAAAGTCTTGAAACTTTCAGGAAACCTTCTTTGGACTATAACAAGACCTTTTGCGATACATTTGCTTTATCTATCTTCATTCGTTGGCAAAATATAGCAGGTTCAATTTGACTCCTTGCTCCAAAGGTGTGATGTATTAATTAGAGCGTGATTTGCTCTAATTTGCTTTAATTTCTCGCTACGCGCCTCCTAAAAGTTTACAAAAACTATGCAAAAACCGTCGGCATAGTCCCTGGAACGTTTCCTGAAAGTTTGATGCAATTCTGAGATGGTCGAAAAATGACCGGATTTTCACAAAATACGAAAGGCTATAGCACAGGGTTTTTTGCCAAAAATTGAAAACTCTTGAAACTTTCAGGAAACCTTCTTTGGACTATAACAAGACCTTTTGCAATACATTTGCATTATCTAACTTCATCCGTTGGCAAAATATAGGAGGTTCAATATGGCTTCTTGCTCCAAAGATGTGATGTTTTAATTAGTGCATAATTTGCTCTAATTTGCTCTAATTTTTCGCGATGCGCTTCCTAAAAATTTACAAAAACTATGCAAAAACCGTCGGCATAGTCCCTGGAACGTTTCCTGAAAGTTTGATGCAATTCTGAGATGATCAAAAAATGACCGGATTTTCACAAAATACTAAGGCTATAGCACAGGGTTTTTTGTCAAAAATTGAAAACTCTTGAAACTTTCAGGAAACCTTCTTTGGACTATAACAAGACTTTTTGCGATACATTTGCTTTATCTATCTTCATTCGTTGGCAAAATATAGGAGGTTCAATATGGCTTCTTGCTCCAAAGGTGTGATGTATTAATTAGAGCGTAATTTGATCTAATTTGCTTTAATTTCTCGCTACGCGCCTCCTAAAAGTTTACAAAAACTATGCAAAAACCGTCGGTAGAGTTCCTGGAACGTTTCCTGAAAGTTTGATGCAATTCTGAGATGGTCAAAAAATGACCGGATTTTCACAAAATACTAAGGCTATAGCACAGGGTTTTTTGTCAAAAATTGAAAACTCTTGAAACTTTCAGGAAACCTTCTTTGGACTATAACAAGACTTTTTGCGATACATTTGCTTTATCTATCTTCATTCGTTGGCAAAATATAGGAGGTTCAATATGGCTTCTTGCTCTAAAGGTGTGATGTATTAATTAAAGCGTAATTTGCTCTAATTTGCTTTAATTTCTCGCTACGCGCCTCCTAAAAGTTTACAAAAACTATGCAAAAACCGTCGGTAGAGTTCTTGGAACGTTTCCTGAAAGTTTGATGGAATTCTGAGATGGTCAAAAAATGACCGGATTTTCACAAAATACTAAGGCTATAGCACAGGGTTTTTTGTCAAAATGAAAACTCTTGAAACTTTCAGGAAACCTTTGGACTATAACAAGCCTTTTTTGCAATACATTTGTTTTATGTATATTCATCCTTTGGCGAAATATAGGAGCTTAAATTTGGCTCGTTTGATCAAAAGGTGTGATGTTTAAATTAGTGTATAATTTGCTCTAATTTTCCCTAATTTCTCACGACGCGCTTCCTAAAAATTTACAAAAACTATGCAAAAACCGTCGGCATAGTCCCTGGAACGTTTCCTGAAAGTTTGATGCAATTCTGAGATGGTCGAAAAATGACCGGATTTTCACAAAATACGAAAGGCTATAGCACAGGGTTTTTTGCCAAAAATTGAAAACTCTTGAAACTTTCAGGAAACCTTCTTTGGACTATAACAAGACCTTTTGCAATACATTTGCATTATCTAACTTCATCCGTTGGCAAAATATAGGAGGTTCAATATGGCTTCTTGCTCCAAAGATGTGATGTTTTAATTAGTGCATAATTTGCTCTAATTTGCTCTAATTTTTCGCGATGCGCTTCCTAAAAATTTACAAAAACTATGCAAAAACCGTCGGCATAGTCCCTGGAACGTTTCCTGAAAGTTTGATGCAATTCTGAGATGATCAAAAAATGACCGGATTTTCACAAAATACTAAGGCTATAGCACAGGGTTTTTTGTCAAAAATTGAAAACTCTTGAAACTTTCAGGAAACCTTCTTTGGACTATAACAAGACTTTTTGCGATACATTTGCTTTATCTATCTTCATTCGTTGGCAAAATATAGGAGGTTCAATATGGCTTCTTGCTCCAAAGGTGTGATGTATTAATTAGAGCGTAATTTGATCTAATTTGCTTTAATTTCTCGCTACGCGCCTCCTAAAAGTTTACAAAAACTATGCAAAAACCGTCGGTAGAGTTCCTGGAACGTTTCCTGAAAGTTTGATGCAATTCTGAGATGGTCAAAAAATGACCGGATTTTCACAAAATACTAAGGCTATAGCACAGGGTTTTTTGTCAAAAATTGAAAACTCTTGAAACTTTCAGGAAACCTTCTTTGGACTATAACAAGACTTTTTGCGATACATTTGCTTTATCTATCTTCATTCGTTGGCAAAATATAGGAGGTTCAATATGGCTTCTTGCTCTAAAGGTGTGATGTATTAATTAAAGCGTAATTTGCTCTAATTTGCTTTAATTTCTCGCTACGCGCCTCCTAAAAGTTTACAAAAACTATGCAAAAACCGTCGGTAGAGTTCTTGGAACGTTTCCTGAAAGTTTGATGGAATTCTGAGATGGTCAAAAAATGACCGGATTTTCACAAAATACTAAGGCTATAGCACAGGGTTTTTTGTCAAAATGAAAACTCTTGAAACTTTCAGGAAACCTTTGGACTATAACAAGCCTTTTTTGCAATACATTTGTTTTATGTATATTCATCCTTTGGCGAAATATAGGAGCTTAAATTTGGCTCGTTTGATCAAAAGGTGTGATGTTTAAATTAGTGTATAATTTGCTCTAATTTTCCCTAATTTCTCACGACGCGCTTCCTAAAAATTTACAAAAACTATGCAAAAACCGTCGGCATAGTCCCTGGAACGTTTCCTGAAAGTTTGATGCAATTCTGAGATGGTCGAAAAATGACCGGATTTTCACAAAATACTAAGGCTATAGCACAGGGTTTTTTGTCAAAAATTGAAAACTCTTGAAACTTTCAGGAAACCTTCTTTGGACTATAACAAGACCTTTTGCAATACATTTGCATTTATCTATCTTCATCCGTTGGCAAAATATAGGAGGTTCAATATGGCTTCTTGCTCTAAAGGTGTGATGTATTAATTAAAGCGTAATTTGCTCTAATTTGCTTTAATTTCTCGCTACGCGCCTCCTAAAAGTTTACAAAAACTATGCAAAAACCGTCGGTAGAGTTCTTGGAACGTTTCCTGAAAGTTTGATGGAATTCTGAGATGGTCAAAAAATGACCGGATTTTCACAAAATACTAAGGCTATAGCACAGGGTTTTTTGTCAAAATGAAAACTCTTGAAACTTTCAGGAAACCTTTGGACTATAACAAGCCTTTTTTGCTATACATTTGTTTTATGTATCTTCATCCTTTGGCGAAATATAGGAGCTTAAATTTGGCTCGTTTGATCAAAAGGTGTGATGTTTAAATTAGTGTATAATTTGCTCTAATTTTCCCTAATTTCTCACGACGCGCTTCCTAAAAATTTACAAAAACTATGCAAAAACCGTCGGCATAGTCCCTGGAACGTTTCCTGAAAGTTTGATGCAATTCTGAGATGGTCGAAAAATGACCGGATTTTCACAAAATACTAAGGCTATAGCACAGGGTTTTTTGTCAAAAATTGAAAACTCTTGAAACTTTCAGGAAACCTTCTTTGGACTATAACAAGACTTTTTGCAATATATTTGCTTTATCTATCTTCTTCCGTTCGCAAAATATAGGAGGTTCAATTTGACTCCTTGCTCCAAAGGTGTGATGTTTTAATTAGTACATAATTTGCTCTAATTTGCTTTAATTTGACACGACGCGCATCCTAAAAATTTACAAAAACTATGCAAAAACCGTCGGCATAGTCCCTGGAACGTTTCCTGAAAGTTTGATGCAATTCTGAGATGGTCGAAAAATGACCGGATTTTCACAAAATACTAAGGCTATAGCACAGGGTTTTTTGTCAAAAATTGAAAACTCTTGAAACTTTCAGGAAACCTTCTTTGGACTATAACAAGACTTTTTGCGATACATTTGCTTTATCTATCTTCATTCGTTGGCAAAATATAGCAGGTTCAATTTGACTCCTTGCTCCAAAGGTGTGATGTATTAATTAGAGCGTAATTTGCTCTAATTTGCTTTAATTTCTCGCTACGCGCCTCCTAAAAGTTTACAAAAACTATGCAAAAACCGTCGGCATAGTCCCTGGAACGTTTCCTGAAAGTTTGATGCAATTCTGAGATGGTCGAAAAATGACCGGATTTTCACAAAATACGAAAGGCTATAGCACAGGGTTTTTTGTCAAAAATTGAAAACTCTTGAAACTTTCAGGAAACCTTCTTTGGACTATAACAAGACTTTTTGCAATATATTTGCTTTATCTATCTTCTTCCGTTCGCAAAATATAGGAGGTTCAATTTGACTCCTTGCTCCTAAGGTGTGATGTTTTAATTAGTGCATAATTTGCTCTAATTTGCTTTAATTTGACACGACGCGCATCCTAAAAATTTACAAAAACTATGCAAAAACCGTCGGCATAGTCCCTGGAACGTTTCCTGAAAGTTTGATGCAATTCTGAGATGGTCGAAAAATGACCGGATTTTCACAAAATACTAAGGCTATAGCACAGGGTTTTTTGTCAAAAATTGAAAACTCTTGAAACTTTCAGGAAACCTTCTTTGGACTATAACAAGACCCTTTGCAATACATTTGCATTTATCTATCTTCATCCGTTGGCAAAATATAGGAGGTTCAATTTGGCTCCTCGCTCCAAAGGTGTCATGTTTTAATTAGTGCATAATTTGCTCTAATTTGCTCTAATTTCTCGCGATGCGCTTCCTAAAAATTTACGAAAACTATGCAAAAACCGTCGGCATAGTCCCTGGAACGTTTCCTGAAAGTTTGATGCAATTCTGAGTTGATCAAAAAATGACCGGATTTTCACAAAATACTAAGGCCATAGCACAGGGTTTTGTCAAAAATTGAAAACTCTTGAAACTTTCAGGAAACCTTCTTTGGACTATAACAAGACCTTTTGCAATACATTTGCATTATCTATCTTCATCCGTTGGCAAAATATAGGAGGTTCAATATGGCTCCTTGCTCCAAAGGTGTGATGTTTTAATTAGTGCATAATTTGCTCTAATTAGCTCTAATTTCTCGCGATGCGTTTGCTAAAAGTTTACAAAAACTATGCAAAAACCGTCGGCATAGTCCCTGGAACGTTTCCTGAAAGTTTAATGCAATTCTGAGATGGTCGAAAAATGACCGGATTTTCACAAAATACTAAGGCTATAGCACAGGGTTTTTTGTCAAAAATTGAAAACTCTTGAAACTTTCAGGAAACCTTCTTTGGACTATAACAAGACATTTTGCGATACATTTGATTTATCTATCTTCATCCGTTGGCAAAATATAGGAGGTTCAATTTGGCTCCTTGCTCCTAAGGTGTGATGTTTTAATTAGTGCATAATTTGCTCTAATTTGCTTTAATTTGTCACGACGCGCTTCCTAAAAATTTACAGAAACTATGCAAAAACCGTCGGCATAGTCCCTGGAACGTTTCCTGAAAGTTGATGCGATTCTGAGATGATCAAAAAATGACCGGATTTTCACAAAATACTAAGGCCATAGCACAGGGTTTTGTCAAAAATTGAAAACTCTTGAAACTTTCAGGAAACCTTCTTTGGACTATAACAAGACCTTTTGCAATACATTTGCATTATCTATCTTCATCCGTTGGCAAAATATAGGAGGTTCAATATGGCTCCTTGCTCCAAAGGTGTGATGTTTTAATTAGTGCATAATTTGCTCTAATTAGCTCTAATTTCTCGCGATGCGTTTGCTAAAAGTTTACAAAAACTATGCAAAAACCGTCGGCATAGTCCCTGGAACGTTTCCTGAAAGTTTGATGCAATTCTGAGATGGTCGAAAAATGACCGGATTTTCACAAAATACTAAGGCTATAGCACAGGGTTTTTTGTCAAAAATTGAAAACTCTTGAAACTTTCAGGAAACCTTCTTTGGACTATAACAAGACATTTTGCGATACATTTGCTTTATCTATCTTCATCCGTTGGCAAAATATAGGAGGTTCAATTTGGCTCCTTGCTCCTAAGGTGTGATGTTTTAATTAGTGCATAATTTGCTCTAATTTGCTTTAATTTGTCACGACGCGCTTCCTAAAAATTTACAGAAACTATGCAAAAACCGTCGGCATAGTCCCTGGAACGTTTCCTGAAAGTTGATGCGATTCTGAGATGATCAAAAAATGACCGGATTTTCACAAAATACTAAGGCCATAGCACAGGGTTTTGTCAAAAATTGAAAACTCTTGAAACTTTCAGGAAACCTTCTTTGGACTATAACAAGACCTTTTGCAATACATTTGCATTATCTATCTTCATCCGTTGGCAAAATATAGGAGGTTCAATATGGCTCCTTGCTCCAAAGGTGTGATGTTTTAATTAGTGCATAATTTGCTCTAATTAGCTCTAATTTCTCGCGATGCGTTTGCTAAAAGTTTACAAAAACTATGCAAAAACCGTCGGCATAGTCCCTGGAACGTTTCCTGAAAGCTTGATGCGATTCTGAGATGATCAAAAAATGACCGGATTTTCACAAAATACTAAGGCTATAGCACAGGGTTTATTGTCAAAAATTGAAAACTTTTAAAACTTTTAGGAAACCTTCCTTGGAATATAACAGGACTTTTTGTAATACAATTGCTTTAGCTATATATTATATATATTATTTATGAAATGAAAAGAAAAATAAACATTTCATAAAAAGGAAATATGGAGGTAATATCCCTATCGAGGACATTCCCTAATACAAAAATATAAAATATTGTATGAAAGTAAAAGAAAATGCAATAAGAAATATAAATTTACAAGAAAATTGCAATATAAAAATAATTAAATATTCATATATTTTCTCAATTTACTTTTAAAAGTTGAAAAGGAATCTTCGGCTATATCTTTTGGAAGATCGTTCCACTCTTTAACAATCATGACAAAAAAAGAATGATAACAACAGTCAAGTTTTGCTCTCGGTCTTCTTAATTTGAGGGAATGGTTCGCTCTTGTTTTATTGTAAGAAAAAAACTCAAGGTATTCAGCGCCATTGAGGCCGTTGAGTCCATGAAGTGACTTATAGCATTCTAGCAAGGAAAAATATGTCCTCCTAGTCTCAAGACTGGTCCATTTCGATATCTTTATCCTTTCCTCGTATGGTTTGTCTCTGGATGCTGGTGGAAGGGCATGTCTCGAGGGTCTCCTCTGTACCCGTTCGAGAGCGTCGATGTTCTTTTTAAGATGTGGGGACCAGAGAGGAGCTGCATATTCAAGGATAGGTAAAACCAGGGTCTTATAGTCAGAGACGAGTAAAGACTTCTTTGTTGCTCGGACCAACAGTTCTTTTGATAAACCCGAGAATCTTATTTGCCTTGTTTACAACCTTCTGTGTTTGAACACTCCAGGATAAATGAGAAGTTAATGATATGCCCAGGTCAACAGTTTCACTCACAGTTTTGAGTGATTTTCTAAGCAACTTGTACGGGTTGTTGCTATCATCTCTTTTCTGAGTGATACGTAGAACTTCGCATTTTTTTGGATGGAATCGTAGTTTCCAGTTATTGCTCCATTCTTGGAGAGTGTCAAGATCACGTTGTAGTTGTTTTTCGTCCTCTTCATCGTAGATAATTCTGTAAATTTTGCTGTCATCTGCGAATAAACGCAGGTTGGTTTCACGCCTGTCGTGATGTCATTCATGTAAGCTAAGAATAGAACTGGGCCCAACACGCTGCCTTGGGGTACACCAGAGGCAACTGCCATCCGAGGTGAACAGCTGCCTTGAAGCACTGCTCTTTGTTTTCTACCCATAAGGAAGTCAGCCAGCCAGTTTAGGAGGCGACCGTCAATCCCGTATCCCCTTAACTTTACCAATAAACGTTGGTGGGGAACTTCATCCGTTGGCGAGATATAGCAGCTTAAATTTGGCTCGTTTGATCAAAAGGTGATGTTTTAATTAGTGCATAATTTGCTCTAAATTCTCACGACGCGTGTGCTAAAAGTTTACAAAACTATGCAAAAAACGACGGCATAGTCCCAGGAATGTTTTCCAAAATATTCATGCAACTATGAAATGGTCAAAAAATGACCGGATTTTCACAAAATACTAAGGCTATAGCACAGGGTTTTTTGTCAAAAATTGAAAACTTTTAAAACTTTCAGGAAACCTTCCTTCGAATATAATAGGACTTTTTACAATACATTTGCTTTTATCTATCTTCATCGTTTGGCGAGATATAGCAGCTCAAATTTGGCTCGTTTGAACAAAAGGTGTGATGCTTTAATTAGTGCATGATTTGCTCTAATTTGCTCTAATTTCTCACGACGCGCTACCTAAAAGTTTACAAAAACTATGCAAAAACCGTCGGCATAGTCCCTGGAACGTTTCCTGAAAGTTTCATGCGATTCTGAGATGGTCAAAAAATGACCGGATTTTCACAAAATACTAAGGCTATAGTACAGGGTTTTTTGTCAAAAATTGAAAACTTTTAAAACTTTCAGGAAACCTTCCTTGGAATATAACAGGACTTTTTGCAATACATTTGCTTTATCTATCTCCATCCTTTGGCGAGAGATAGTAGCTTAATTTTAGCTCCTTTGCTCAAAAGTTGTGATGTCTTAATTAGTGCATAATTTGCTCTAATTTCTTAGGACGCACGGGCTAATAGTTTACAAAAACTACGCAAAAACCGTCGGCAGGAAGGTTTCCTGAAAGTTTCATACGATTTTGAGATGGTCGAAAAATGACCGGATTTTTCACAAAATACCAAGGCTATAGCACAAGGTTTTTTTTTGTCAAAAATTAAAAAACCTTTAAAACTTTTAGGAAACCTTCCTTGGAATATAACAGGACTTTTTGCAGTACATTTGAATTATCTATCTTCATCCGTTGGCGAGATATAGCAGCTTAAATTTGGCTCGTTTGAACAAAAGGTGTGATATTTTAATTAGTGCATGATTTGCTCTAATTTCTCACGACGCGCGTGCTAAAAGTTTACAAAAACTATGCAAAAACCGTCGGCATAGTCCCAGGAACGTTTCCTAAAAAGTTTGATGCATTTCTGATATGGTCGAAAAATGACTGGATTTTCACAAAACATTAAGGCTATAGCACAGGGTTTTTTTGTGAAAAATTGAAAACTTTTAAAACTTTCAGGAAACATTCCTTCAAAAGGTGTGATGTTTTAATTAGTGCATGATTTGCTCTAATTTGCTCTAATATCTTAGGACGTGAGGGTTAAATTTTTACAAAAACTATGCAAATACCGTCGGCATAGTGTCTGGAACGTTTCCTGAAACTTTCATGTGATTCTGAGATGGTCGAAAAATGACTGGATTTACCACAAAATACTAAAGCTATAGCACAGGGATTTTTGTGAAATATTGAAAACTCTTGAAACCTTCTTTGGACTATGACAAGACTTTTTGCAATACATTTGCTTTATATATCTTCATCCGTTGGCGAGATAAAGGCTCAAAATCGATACCCTGTTTTCAGACTAAAATGCTGAATATGATGCCCATTGGGGTGGCACATACCTATATGGCTCATATATATGGTAGTCCCCGCCCCCCCTGGGTGCTTATTTCTTACTACAGGAATCACAAGACGCTCAATTATGCGTAACATGCATAGTTATGATCTTCGGCGCGCTGCACAGAGTGAGTCAAAAAATTTCTCTGTGGACTACAAGGCGGCTGAAATTCCTCCTAAATCAAAGCAAAATTGGCAGGATATATTCTGCAGTGCACAAAACCTTGCCTGCATTACCCTCCGAAACATTTTGAGGGCGCATGTTCTTTCCGAGCGGTGCAGTTCACACTTATTAACCCTGTTTATATGACAACATGTCTTTTTGGAAGAGTAAAACGTTTATTTTGAACTCACATGAACAAATTCGAACGCGATCCCTCGAGTTTCATAGAAGTTTCACCATTTATAGCCTCAGTCAACCGATGAAAGAGATAAACATTGACCGGATGACTAAATACATCATGACACGCCGTGCAAAAGCATATGCTGTTCTCTTGCAGAGTTAATCAGGGAAAATCGCAAGTGAAGTTTTAATAATTCGATTCCTAACTGGAATACCAAGAACACCAAAGTAACCTTTCGTTCAAGGGCTTCGGCATACACAATGTACTTAAAGAGTTGAGGTTTAAAGTTGTATCCAGGCATACTTGCATATGTCACATATTGTAAGAAGTAAACGACCAAATGGGTGTTTCACACTTTACGGTCTGCCGACTGAAATATGGACACAAAATGATAACTGGCTAGCTAAGCATCGTACCGTTTCGGTATGAAGTGTGGTCAGTCTGTACACAAAGTTTATCAAAAAATCGGATGACGCTTGAAACTTCAATAAAACAAAAATAAAAATAAAAATAGAAATAAAAATACTTGTTGTACAGGCAGTAACCTTTCGTTCAAGCGGCTCCAAATACATACTTTCAAAAGCTGTGATTCAAATGCAAATTTGAAAATATCGCAAACAAGAATTGGTTCTAAAACTCACCAAATGACTTTTTCGGGAGCCTTCGTTCTTTTGTTGGCAAATATTCCAGCCAATGATGAAGTTGATACACGGTCAGAGATCGTTCCGACTTTACAAGAAAACAATTGTTGCTTTTTATTGGTCCCAAATATTAACGCGCGACTATTTATCGATTCTTACGTTACATTACACTACACACTCGATAGCATAGTGTCTACAGCTTCTTCGAAGCAGTAGACACAAAAGTCGTAGCTGTATTGAGTACACTGACAGCATTGTGCATCAAGGTAAAAGTGATCGACTTCCCTGGTCCGAACTGCATTGTTCTGAAGGCATTGTTTGTTACAGTACGTTCGTTTAGTGCTGAAACACTTTACCAGGTTCAGTCTTCGTACAAACGGAAGCCGGTACGCCGAGAAATCACTGGTTTAATATCTAACAAGACTGAAAATGGCAGTGCACTTGGCCTTAGCGTGGTGTTTGAGCACAAGTTAGAGTGATGTCTTACACTAAAAGCCACCATAACACAATACTGGATATCTTGGAACAATATTATAAGGACAACGTGACCCGCATCACAGTAGAGTAGCCCTGGCTAGGAATATAACATATCACCAGATATTTTCGAACAACTACAAGGACTCGAACCTTTCAAGGAACCTTACTGGAACTATAACGAAGCTTTGTATATGAAATGTTTGATATTTCATACAGCCGGGCCCAAGAAATAAGAGCAAACAAAAAGGTTCAATCGTTTTCTTGCCATATCTCCATAAGTAAAAGTTTGTATTTCAAATACATAATTCTTTCCACAGCATTATGCATGTTAACTCTACACACTTACCGCTCCTTCTCCCGCTTCCCTGAGAGCGGTCATCGCTCCTGCTTCCGCTCCTCACGGGAGCGGTTTCCGGTTCTACTCTGCTTTTACTCCCGCACCAGCTTCCCCGCAAATGCAGGACTAACAGGAACGTTAGTGCAGGAGCGGTTACCGTTCCTAGGAATGGGAGCGTCATTGAGTGGCTTTGGGAGTAGGAATGGCACATTTTCAGAAAAAAAAAAAAACCTTTAAAATCTAAAAAAATCCATTGTTACAGAAAAAAAATTTCTTTTTTGGGACGTCATCACTTTTGGAACTGAACAGTCAGTAGGTCGAAAATGTTGATCCAAAACGAAGCAAAATAATTCTATTTACAGCATGGGAAGGGTTCCGTTTCGCTTTGCTTTATTTGTGTAAGTATCCGTGCAGAATATGCAAATACACTGGGCTAGTTTCTCAAGATTGCGCGCGCATTCGCAAAGCTTGACGGGCCACAAACTTCGATACGAGAAATGTTTAGCCAGCAATCACGCGTGAATGCTGTAGGAAAGAGTGATCCACTTCGATTTTCTCTTTCAGTTTCTCATCGCAAACATGATACATTAGAGAGAACTTGGCCTTTGATACCTTGCCAAGATGAAAGCTGATTTAACTATCAATTCTCACTATATTGCTCATACATTTTACTCCTAAAAGGTTCGGAGAATCTGCATTTTGATCTTGGAAGTGAAAGGGTTAGAACTCTAGATAGCGCAAAATAACGCACCTGCATCGACGTCAAATAAGTCCGCATTGAAAGAAAGTTGATACGTGAATTTTTAATACTCGGCCCGTCAGTCACAGAGACGCTCGCAGCCTTGAGAAACTGGTCTATTTAGGCTACGAATAATCACCACTTCTTGTTCGATATCTTTGCTATTTCGCGCGAAGACCTTTCTAGAAACTATACTTTAATCTTACAAAATTTATCTTTACCTATATCTACACACATCTGTGAATAGGAACATCAGTAGCGGAAATTTGGCTGTGTACCAGCAATATCTCTTTTGTCCCATCGCCACACAGAACCTCGTCACGTATATTATCATACAATGGTCTCGCCACGCAACGCATGCGATGGAGACTAATCATACAAAGGATCACTGTACACAACTTTTAAATTACCTTAAACATTTCTACCCCTTTTAACCGGTGCGAATATCAAATCTCCAATAGAAAAAAGTGATTACCCACCTCCTTGGAAGGCTGACAAAACAATCGACAAACTTACAGCTCCTGTTACAGAAACAGAAGCAACAAGTGGTCGCACAGACGAAAAAGATGCAAACAAAAGTATGGTAGCCCGTCCCAGGCTCTCGTTATACTGAAAGCGAGGTGCAGAAGAAGACTAGGGCGAGGCGGGAGCAGAAGCTCGCCCCAGTCTTCTGCGTCTTTCTGTGTCGTACCATTTTCTGTGTTTTCTGTGTTTAATAAATGTATGGCAGTACCTGAAAGATCTTTAACAACATGTTTCTGCTTTAGAAAGAGAAAATTAAAGCTGGTCACCTTGCCCTGCCTCTTCATTGGTGCCACTATGTTCTTTGACACTTTCCGTGTCCTTTGAAGCTTTTTCCTTAGTCTTCAAGCCACTGTCCAACTCCATCGGCACAGAAAGCTCTTCCGTTGGCTGAATGGGCAAATTTTGCGTTTCCAAGCGGTGCAATGACGAAGAACTTTCTAGTCCTAGCCGGACTTTTTCGCACTCCACCTCCATGTTGTCTTTTGATTCCACACACTCAGATGAAACTTCCTCGACTATCTTGTGACTCGCCTCAGGGCTCTTAGCTTCCGTCTCACGCTCTAGATCGTGCTTTGCCAGGTCGGTCTCCATTGGATCCAGGGGACTGGATACGGCGACCACGATGCCGTCATTAAGTTCGTCTCTGTCAGATTTCTCCTCACTCGCGCCTGCCGTTTCGGTACTCGACCGCTGTTCATTTGAACTGCTGAATCTAGGCTCCATCTCCACGTCGTCTGAACTGGCGCCTTCAGTCCCGACAGCATCACGACCAGCGCTGTCCCGTTGGTGGCTTTTTGTCGTGTCTGCTGTCTCCGCGTCTTCGTTCGCCGTTTCAGCAGAGCTCATAGAACTTGATGCCTGATTTGTGGGCACAAGTGTCAACGACTGTCTATCACTCTGTTGATCTGACACCTTGGGCTGAAAGAAAAACAACAACAAGAACTCGGCCTACTTAGTCTGAGACACGTTACTATTCCTGTATACAGCCTCGGCGCTTATTTCGTTTTTCCAAAATCGTGGTCAGATCTATTTTCGTAATGCATAATATTTGCCCATAAACAACATAACGTAAGCTGTTCGTATAATGTTCTAATAGCGACAATATCTCGGTCTTTGCGACCGGGATCTCGGTAAACCGGGCTGGCCCGTTTCTCATATGATCACTACAACTCGGTTAACCGGGATGAAAATGTTTCATCTACGCGAGTTTGAAATCTACTTGGCACTTCCTGCTTCTTAATTTGGCATCGGGCTGAAACTTCCCATATGAACACATGACCGGCTCATACGAAAAGGCCATAAGATAAACTAAAACGAAGCTCTCCTAGTTCACGTTCAAAAGCCAATTAACTTAAGTAGACGGTTTACAAAATCAGTCTTTTGTCGGAAATTCGAAAACTGGTCGTTGGCCGTATAAACGAGGTAGCTGGATTAACGGCGTTTTCAGATAAGAAAATGACTGGGCGTTTGCCGGGATAAAAGTACACTGGCCGTTTTAACGAGGTGGCCATAATAACGGGGTGGTCGTAAAGCGGGGTTCCACGGCAAATATGGGGTAAAGGAAAGTACTATAGATGACTTACTTGTTCGATCATCTTTTTGGGGGACTTCGGTTGTGGGCCAGCAAGAGTCCGTCCCGTACCAGAGAACGCGGTTCGTGCGCGGGAAGTGTCTTTGTGAACAATCGCGCCACTAAAGCTTGCCTCGCCCGTTAGATGGCTTGTTTGACGGGAGCCTGAATTCTGGGTGTTTGATTGCTGCAGATTAGAGCTACCGATCGCCTGCGATAGCATCTCGTCGTTCAGCGGTTGAACTTGGACGTGCGTCTGGCCCAAGCAGAGTTCTAGTCTATTTTTGTCAGCATTGTATGCAAAGACCTTCAAAGAAAAACAAGCAGCGGGTACAAGGCCCGGGTCAAAGGCTGAACTTCATGCGAGTTGAGCTCAATGCAAATTAGCTTAAAGTGTCTATGAAACGAGATTAGCGCTTGCTACTTTTTCAACTTAAATTGAAGAATGGTGCGTTTGCAATAGCCTGAACAAATTTGAAAAGATTTTGTTGAATAGTTTTTGAGTTACACCGTTCCGAATACTGCAAATTAGTCGCTCAAAATAGAAGAAAATGGCGAAAAGACTGGGCCCGAGTTTAGTTGACTGATGACGTATGCAGGTGGACGCGCTTTGACTTGTCAACATGTCTGGTGATAGTGACTCGCTCGCTTCTCTTCATCAGGTTATCATTCGTGTAGTTCTTCCTTGACATTTGAGAGTGAAAAAGACAGGCAGCATATTTCAGATTTATTCGAGCCGTACACGAACGAACCCTTGGCTAGCGATAGCGATTCTTCAGAGAATAAAGAGGATACAGAAGACGAGGATGGCATCCTTTCGGCCACTTGTTAGCCGAAAGATTTGATAGAATCGTTGAAGTGGACTCTTGGTAAACTAGAAATACGATAATCGCAGATATCCCCTCGCTCTGTAGTGGGATTTTTGGGAAGCGGTATTCGGCGGTATAAGGCGCACGGACAACGTGCACAGTCTGCAAGTTTTCGTGGACACTAGCTGAACTCCAAAATTCGCTGAGACAACTTCTACATGCAACTACATAATACTCCCAAGACTTTCAAAACAAGAAAAGCGCAACTAGAATCGTGACTCGATCAGTTTTGCCCAGTCTGCAAAGTCGATCTTCAACACCGAAATTTATGAGTTTCAAGAAAAGCCGCGATTACTCCAGCCAACCACATACGTGTATGGTTTTTTTACTTTATCAATTTCATACGCTTCTTTGAGTGTAACAAATTTAGAACTGTCAAAGCAAGAGTCGCTTGTTTATACGCTTTCGAAGTCTCGGAATGTGTGGTTTTGGCAAGGATTCAATTTTGAACACAACAACTTTTCAAACCGCGTTTGACGAATTTAAAATCTTTGACAGAAAAAAGAAATCAAGTCACTAAATAATACAAGATCCGATTGTGTTGAGCGAGCAAACCCGGTCACTAAATAATAAATGGTCCGATTGTGTTAAAGCGAGTAAACCCGGTCACTAAATAATACGAGGTCCGATTGTGTTGAGCGAACAAACTCGGCCCATAGAAAACAAACACGGCGAGAAAACTTCACTGCATTTCCATGTGTCAGACTGTCGGAGAAATTATGCAAATATGTCAATAATCGGATGACACAATCTTGCACAAAGGCACTCTGAAATAGCTTTAAAAAATTGGCGAAAAGGTCACAATATAATCCTACTTGGCCTTCATCACAGTTCCCGGGGCATCAAAACGACAAAATATACGGTGATTGTTGTAATACACGACTTGTATGTAAGGTTGGGACTGAACCAGGATTTAGGTACGTTGATTTTGGCTTTAAATGCGTTGGTATATTGAAGGAATAGCAGGAAGGATAGCACGAATGGTCAAAGTGATGGTCAAGCAGATGACCGAGTAGCTCGTTGGAGTAAAGTTTTGACAGTGCTTTCGCACAAACTTTGTCCAAAATTTACGCTATTCCGGCATCGTGGCTTCGCTTGGAAACTTGTGCATGTAAATACAGCTGTGTCCACCTGGACGACCACAAACGCAGTACTTTCCCTCTCTTCTTGATTTCTGCCGCCATTTGTAGACTCTGCCAAGATTTGCGTCCATCTGCATACCTCACAAGGTCATGTGACACCACGGCTGACCGAGCGCTCGATTTCTCCATTTTTGCGATTTTTGTTCTGGATTTCGAAGCGCTGTAACTCAAAAACTATTCAACGAAATCTTTTCAAATTTGTTCAGGCTATTGCAAATGCACCATTCTTCAATTTAAATAAAAAAAGTAGCAAGCGCTAATCTCACTTCATAAACACTTTAAACAATGGATTTTGCTCATTTGTACTGAGTTCGACGTTTGATCCAAGTTAAGCCTGGTCCTCACTAGCGCATAAGCATAAGCACAAGCAAAAGCAAAAGAATAAGAGAGCGACAGTGTTGACATAAGCATAAGGATCAAACACGTCCGTTCCTTGTGCTTATTTCGCCACTGTCGCTCTCTCATTCCTATGCTTATGCTTATGCGCTAGTGAGGACCAGGCTTTAACAGCAACCAAATACTACCCTGTTCCCAGGCTACCAGATACTGCAGCAAGGCACAGAAAGAGCGAGCAAAAGAAACAAGGCGCGAAAGACTAGGGCGAGAAAGCATCTCTTTATCTCGCCCCAGTCCTTTGCGCTTTTTTTTTCTGCACCATGCTTTCAGTATCTGAGAGCCTGGGGACGGGCCACTAAATACTTGCTTCAAGGAGGCAGCTTTGTCTGCACACGCACCTTGCTAGGAAAGAAAGATAGAGTGCAGTGTTGGTTGTCCTGGAGTGCTCCTAGTTCCTTGACCACATAATCCAAATAACATCCTCCTCGCTCAAACATCTCCGGGCAATGTTGAGCCACTTCCCACTGGTCAGCGTTCATTGCGCCGAGCGCGCTCACCAAGGCGGACGCCAGGGCTGAGAAGCAACGCAAAATACAAAAAAATAAATACAGCTACCGTGCAAGTACATCGGTCATCGCCATTTCAATAACACTGCAGAAATACGTTTCTCGGCCGTGCGGTCACCCTTACATTGAGTGAGCGGTCAGTGCACAAAACGTTGGATTAAAGTGCAGATTTTGATGTTCACTGTGACGCTTGTACACCTCAAGACTAAAAATAAAGCATTCTCAGCCAACTCAATGTTTTTGTTGACATTTAGAAATGTGTAAAAAAAGATCTGGCTGAATTTGGTTATTAACACGAAAAAACGTAATATATCAAAAGAAAATAGCCAAATAGCACTTTTAGGTCAAAAGAAACTAATCTTCTGCTCAAATGAGTCGGATGGAAGTGGATTGCTATTCAACTTTTGACTTTCGGGGGCCTAAAAAGGCGAATCGAGGATTTCGGCGCGCAAAGGACTGTGGGTGAGAGTCCCCTTAAACCAAGAAACTGACTCAATACTTAGTCCAATGTATTTTCTATAACAAAAGCTGTGTTGTATTAGCTGAATACCTTGTTGCTGCTGTGCGGCGCTGGACGTAACAGCTTTTGGCGGGGCCTCTTCTGCTGGCACGCTGATGTCTGTGGACTTGAGACACTCCACAGTCACCCTGTCACCATGCTGTAGAGGTACAGGCTCTTCCTTGCTCGCTTCGTCTGGGGGCAGTAGCTCTCGCGGGGGAAACCCGTACCGGATCTTTTGCTGGGAGGGAGGAATCCCGAGCTCTTTCTCGATCGCTTCCTGTAAAGTTTTAAATGTAGTGTCCAAAGGCAGGGTGAGCATGAGCTGCCTACCGTCTGACGAGGAAAGACGCAACTTCTTGTCTGTTCTGACCGCTGTCTGTGTCTTCTGTGCCGGAGAATCACTCGCTGATGAGCGGGGGGAGGTCTGTTCCTGACTACCAGCAGCTGGCCTCTCCTGTTTTCCCTGATAGAAGCAATGAAATAATGTAAACAATAAACATACCGTATCTCCTTTTCTGAGGGCTCACAACAGCTACTCTGTGGACGATCTTGTCATGTCGTAACTTTTACTGACTGCTGTACATGTTTTGCAGGGGAGATTAAAAACTTCGGCCGAATAAGCAATTGACAAAATACGGCAAGATGAGAAATGAATAAAAGCAAAAGAGTGGATGCATGGATGCATAAATAGCTGAATTGAATGGGCCCTCTCAGCCAAGCTAATGTTTACATTTAGAAATCCAAGGCTCAATTTGGTTACCAACACGAGAAAAGACAATAGCAAAATAGATAAGTGGCACTTTTAAGCCAACAGAAACTGATACAGTCGGAGCTCTCTGAGTAGACACTCGTAGTTTAAGTGGACAGCATGCTTACGGACACCTTTAGGAAACTCCGTTAAACTCTGAGTCAAACTCAGTCTGTATCTTACACATTCTCGTAAGCGGACAGCTCTAGTTGCGGACATTTTCCTGCTTCCCAAGGGTGTCCGCTTAACGGAGTTTCAACTGTATTCTCCTCCAACTAGTCGGATTAAAATGGGTTTGCTCATTGCACGTTGCCGCCATCTTGGATTTAAAGCGAGGCCAACGAAATTCGCCAAACATGAAACAAGAGAGTTTTGGCCTATCGCTCTAAAGCACCAAGGCGTTCACAGAGGAGATGCACATGTTCGTTGGGGAGTTACATGCACAAATTCTCAAGGTAACCGTCTCAGTTATGCCAGGACAGCTTCGCTTTTGAAGCTCGTGCCAGTTCCTGTGCGAGGAGTTCATTCATCTTTCGACTTTTGGGGGTCTGAAACTGGCGGATGAAGGTTTTCGGTGGGCAAAGGATTGTGATTGAGAGGGCCCCTTGTGTTTGTGTGCTGCTTACCTGGTGTTTTGTGAGTCTGTCGTTGCCGCTCTCCGTCGCCTTCTTGCCTATTTCTCTGCTCTTTCTCTTCTGCGTGAGAGCGGCGTGGTGTTCGGTCCTGGTCTTGAGCACTTGTTCCGAGGTGCTGGCCGTTAACTCCTCCTTGTGGAAAGTCTTCTTCTTCTCTCCCGTCAGAATGATCTTGGACGGCGTGAAGGGAGATACAGCTGCGTCTGACTCGCTTGGGAGGTCAGCTGAGCCTGTACTGACGCCTGTACCTTTGGGTGAAGCTCCTACAGCATACAAACTTGTCTTAACCCTTCAACTTCTGGAAGTGATGAACTGAGAATTTATCTATTATCTTCTTTAGTTACATCTCTTTAGTTAACTCCAGTGTGATACAGCGATTTCCGCCACTGAGAAATATCGTATCTAAACGCTTGTAAAAATGCGATAATTTTACGTGTGTTGATATCAGTCAAGCAGCGGAGATCTTGTATGTTTTCGCATTTCTTAGTGGCGGAAATGTGTGTATCACACCAGAGTTCACGAAATAAAAAGAATAATACACGGACGCTTGGGATATGAAATGTATCCTCTCGTGTTCAGCTCGATAAATTTCATGTCTCTGCGTGCCCATGTATCATTCTCTATATATGAAAGAATATATATACATACAGTATCACACAATAAGAACTGTAACACAATCATGTCAACTACATGAATGGTAATATGATGTTGGTATGTTGTTGTGGTGACTGAATACACTGTAAGTACTAGAGTGTACCATTCTTAGATTCCCTGGGGTAAATTGTGGGGCAGGAGACAAAAACTAACGGATGGGGTGGGGGTGGGGGTGGGAGAAAATGGGAAAGACTAGAAGAATAAGCTCCCCTCCCCCTCCCCCTCTGTTTGTCTCCTGCCCCACGATCTAGCCCTGGGTCTCCGAGGTGCTGCTGTTCTGCTTTCTACAAAATCAGAACAGCAGCACCTCGCCAAGCCATTCAAGAAGAAAATGTACTTTGGTGAAGCTCGAGTTTCAACTGACCAAGCTTACAAGTATCAACAAACATATTCTCCTTACAGTTTCACATATCTTTGGTAAAACCGACAAGAGAAATCTAAGGTTAATAATTCCTGGGAGTGAACAGTTTAGAGGCTGAGAGCACAGGGAAACTCTGAGCCAGGGTGGCAATCATAACCCTTCAACTCTCAAGATTGATCAACTTCAATTTTCTCCTTCAGTTTTTGCACCAGAAATATATATCATACAGTAAGGAGAATTTGACTTTTGATACCTTGTTCAGATGGAAGCTGATTAAACTATCAATTCTCTTTGCATCACCCATACATTTTCTTGTTAAAAGGTTGGGAGAATCTGTATTTTAAGCTTGGGAGTGAAAGAGATAATGCTTATCCAAAATTGCAGCATAGTCAAAACCTGCACTATTAGCCACCACCCTACTATACAGCCAGGTTTTTCGTCCCAGCCAATGATATATTGATTGATTGATCAACTGGGCAGTTATAACCCACAAGTGGCAGGCAGAGGCACAAATCTCAGCAATGGGGAAGTTGAAAGTTTGCCATAAATCAGCCACTGGATTCACTACCAATACAGGCTTGGTTTGAAGTTTAAAGGTGACAGTTGTGTTTGGATTGAATGACGTTCGGCAAATATGCCAATGCTGAGTTTGTATGAACACTGATAGCAGTTAACCATTTCGCTCCCAAGAGTGATCAACTTCAAATTTCTCCTTCAGTTTCTCATCAAAGATATATACTGTACCATACACAGAGAACTTGACTTTTTATAGCTTGTTCAGATAAAAGCTGATTATACTATCAATTCTCAATGCAAACATCATACTTTTTCTTCTTAGAAGGTTGGGAGAATCTGTATTTTGAGCTTGGGAGTGAAAAGGTTAAAATTGAAGAAGCCACAACCCGTAGTTTTGAAGATAACACTAAAGAGGTTTCCCTATATTTTACAGGGTCCCGCTGGTGTGCATACTGTAGTTCACATTTTGAAACTTTTCGCATTTGAGAAAAGTTTACAAAATTTGATGCAAGTTTATGTGGTCCGAGTACTATTCCTACAACACCTCTCTGCAACAGTCACAGTTAAACTTCCCTTTTTTTTTGTGATGGTTAAACTTTATGTCCCCAGGGGATTGGAGAGATACAGTAAAACTGTATTTTGTGAGATAAAATGGGAAATTGGAATTTGTAACTCAAGACTAACCTTTGTTTTCACCATCCTTTTTGGCTGTTTGCCTCAAGATTATGTCCACTACTTTCTGGACCAATCGCTCACTGCCAAATTCCCCAGGGAAATGTTTTTGGACAAGTTTGGCTGCCACGTCATAAACATTGGAGTTTGCTTCAGGGTTTGGTTCATACTGGAACCAGTAAACAGTCTCGTCAACACTCTTGCCACCCCACTCCATTGCGATGGGAAATCTGAAGGAGAAAAGTGGACTCTGTCAGGTTTTCTTTAACCCTTTCACTCCCAAGTTCAAAATGCAGATTCTCCCAACCTTTAAATAGGAAAATGTATGAATGATGTAGTGAGAATTGATAGTTTAATCAGCTATCACCTGAGGAAGGTATCAAAAGCCAAGTTCTCCTTACTATATGATGTACTTCTGCTGTGAAACTGAAGGAGAAAATTGAAGTTGATCACTCTTGGGAGTGAAAGAGTTAACCCATCAAATTCAGCCTTTTGACCCTTTCACTCTTTGGCTCAAAATACAAAAATTAATTCTCCCAACCATTCCAGGAAGAAAATGTATGATTTATGTAGTGAGAATTAATAGGCCAATTGGCTTTCACTCGCGATGTGGCGAGAACTGATAATTTAATTAGCTTTCATCTGGGCAAGGCATCAAATGCCAAGCTCTCCATACTGTGTGATTACATACTGTGTGATTATAAATTATATCTCTGGTGAAAAACTAAAGGAGAACATTGAAGTTGATCACTCTTTGGATTGAAAGGGTTAAAGTACCCCTAACCCCCAAATCTACTTCTGTGGATTGTTTCCTTCAGTTTCTCATCAGATGTACAGTATGCCATACAGTAGAGAGAACTAGGCTTTTGATAGCTTACTAAGTTAAAAGCTGAGCAAACTACAGTATCAGGTTCTCATTACCTCACCTTAACCTTTCACTATCAAGAGTAATGAACTTCAATTTTATCTTCAAGTTTCTTACCAGAAAAAATCATACAGTAAAGAGAACTTGGCTTTTGATACCTTGCTCTTTAAACTGGCTATGTAAATAAAACATGTCAGCAACAAAATAGCAAAAAACCTTGGAATTATCTGCAAATTAAGACATTACACTAATCTTAAAAATAATACTTACACAGCTATATTACACTTCAATATACCCATACTTAAATTATGGCTTAATGACCTGGGCCTGGTTTTTCGAAAGCCGATTAAACTAATCCAGGATTAACGAAATTCTTTCTCTCGACCTCTCTCCCAATAAACTGCAGAGTTTTGTTCGAAGATGTGGATTAGTAAGCTTGTTCCAGCAAACGTTATCAAGAAAGTCTTTGTGGACTAAACTTTCATGTTTTCAAGCTAAAAAAAAATGACAAGAAAGTTTAGACCTAATCCAGGATTAGCCTAATTGTGCTTTGAAAAACTGGGCCCAGGGGTACTGCCTATAAAACTAAACTAACTAAAATTGTAACACAACAAAGCAACTGCATCCGAAGTATTTTTTTTTTTGTTAATAAGAAAGAAAGTGCCACTCCTTACTACCAGCTTCTGCAAATTCTGAAAGTAAATGATATCTTAAGGTATCAGGATACCCTCGTGAACGACATGCGTTCAAACCCATTTTTCGCGCTAGCGTTACATTTAACTGATAATAAAGTATATATTTTCTGAAAGCTCAACAATCAAAGATTTAGGTTAAAGCTTTATATTTTTTGAATTCGCTAAAAAAAGAAAGTTATCAGCTTCCGAGTGAATTTTGACCTTGACTCATTAAAAAAGCCTAATGTCACTCGGATTTTACCCGATTTGATTATTTATTGTTTTAGCCTACTGTTGACACAATGAAGAAAAAAAAGGTGTCTCCGAATTTTGATATCTTGTCCATATACAAAGTTATTGACTTTTAAAGTTGGCCGATCATATTTCTAGCTACGCGCAAGACAAAAGTGGACATATCTTCCGAACGAAAAAAAAGAAATAAAATCGGAGACACCTTTTTGTAGCCTTGATATTGATTCACATATTTGCCAAGTTTCAAGCCAATCGATTAAAATCCATTGAAATGCAGGTTTCCGAAAGAAACACTTCTCCGCGTTTTAAAAACACAGAGAAAAACACATTTAAAGATTCTGACCAGGGAGCCGGAAACCTGTTTACATAATTGCCTCATCTGTCAGCAATCTGTCAAAACACCGCAGTTACTGCTTTCGCATAGAGACTTTCCAGGCATCTTGTAGGTAATTGAAACACGCGGCACAAAAGACCGCCGTGTATATTACTACGGACATCAACGCTTCGTTCGGGTAAGTTTCGCAACATCTATTTTCCCTTCACAGTTGCACTCACCACTCAACACCAGTTCAACCTTTTGCAGCCACAGTTGGAATTCGGAATGAGTTCAAGCAAACGACAAACTCGTTCTAAAAAGAGAGCTGCGAAAAGCAGGAGTGCTCCATGGTCCACGCGCTGCTCAAGGTTTATAAATCGGCATTGTGCAAGGATCACACGTTGTGACATTTCGTCGCTCACATGGTTATATTTAATTTGTTTCAGCGTAAACATAGAAAAGCGTTCAGAAAGGCGTACAAGGAAAAATTTCTTGCGGCATTTCGTTATTCTTGCAGATTTGCTGTTAGTCACACGTTCCCGTCGCGCGGTTAAAATTTGTACTTCATTGTTTTGCATAACTGACGCGCAAGCCGCATGCTGCGCAGTTACGGGTGATACTAACGATCTGTTGACAGGTAGTTTCCGGCGAGAAAGAGAAAGATAAAATCCTTTCGTTTGAATCTCTCGGGGGAAAAAATAGGTATCCAAATTTTGTTTTCAGAAACACAAGGTAAAACATGTAGTAATTTCGTTAAGCCAAAAAAAATTTTTTTGAATCTGGCAAAGTCCGGAGGGTATCCTGATACCTTAAATCATAAAGTTTCATTATCTCACACATAAAATCTAAAATGATAAGACAAAAATCCCTATTATCTTTCGTGATGATATACAGTATCAGAAACCATTCATATAACACAAGATTTGCTACAAGACAAAATATTTACAGACCAACTGCCAGACCTTATTATGGAAAAACAACTTTTAACTCCTTAGCTTCAAGAATGTGGGAAAAAATCCCTTCTGATTGTTGCGAACTGGCCAGAACAGTCTGTTTTTTTCCTGTCTCTAGTGTGTTTGTGTGCCTGCGATTATTTTAGATGGTCAGCACTTTAGTTTTAGTTTCAGTTCAAGTAAGCCAGTATTTAGGGTCCACAGCCTCAGCAGCATGTTTACCATATGGTCTCTTTGTTTTAGCTCACCATCTGGTTCCTTTGTATAATTTACTCCTTTGTTCCAGTTCTTTGTACTCTACCATAATTATGTTACTTCTTTCTAGGCTATTTAGGGGAATAGTTCTTTGCTCAGTGGGCAGTCAGTCTTCAATCAGCAGTTAGTTATCGGTCAGTTGTTAGTAAGTCAATCAATTATCAACCATTTTGTGTATCTTTGAAGTGAACCCAATAAATCATCAGCAACCAGACATCTCATGAATATGGACTCGAGTCAATAACACTGATATTAGACAATTTATTGTCTTTTAAAAGCTTTAAGAATTCTTACAAAAATTATCTGCTCAATAATCAAACCTAGAATACTCTCTGCATCATCTTGAGCTTTTAATGTACTCAAACTATTTAGTTTCTCTTCTACACTCAATCCATGTAATTATATGACTTGTGGATATCTATTTAATTAGAATGAGCTTGTCTTGTATATACTATTTTGATTATGAGTGGTCGACTCGAAAGCTCTGCTCCTTCGACCACTCACACAATCTACCTTAAAACATATATGTATTCAGGCTTCGTACTATGCTATGTATTAATTATTGTAAAACCGCGTATTACAGTTTTTGTCAATAGTGTGAATAAAGAAATCTGAAATCTGAATCTGCTCAGATGGTAGCTGATTAAACTATCAATTCTCACTACATCACTAATACATACTATTCCTCTTATTGTAAAAGTTTGGGAGAATCTGCAGTTTGAGCTTGGAAGTGAAAGGGTTAAAATCGATCGTAAATCAAGTAAATAATTGACTAGCAGAATAATTCCTGGATTGAATGTTGTGTCTCCAAGTTATTAAGGTTCATATTTTGACATGCTAATTACTGAGAAACGAGAAATCAGCAGAACATAACTTCCGCCCCATGCTTGAACTATTAGGGGCTCATACTGTATTCCCCAACTTGCTCAATCACACAACATTGAACTGGGCAGGGAACTAAAAATACCGAACTTTTATTTTCTTATGAATCCCCAAAAATTAAAATTCCTTTTTAGACAGGTAAATTTTTAAACCAAAATCCAATTTTTATACCAAGAAAAATTTCAAACTACAACATACACACTGCACATGTACCACCAGTATAGTAACTCTGGGCTGTGGTACACTATGTACACATGCAACTCTTATACATGCCAACTCTCCTGCCTGGGGGTCAAAGTCTCGAATCTCCCACATAAACAACAAAATCTTCGGCACGGAATCTGGATTGACATACAGTATTAAACAATTGACCAAAGTCCAGCCAAGATTAGAGTCGAGTCAGGGTGGCAGTCCAGCCGAAATTACCCTGGGTAAACAGAATCAATCGATATAATATTGAATCTTGAGGCTTGTTGCCAGTCTCTTTGCACTTATTCCCAGTCTCAATTTCCATGCCTTTGAGAGCCTGGAAACATGCCTACCCAAATCATAAAAGCCTCCCACATGGAAATTAAGAAAAGTGTTTTAATTTTCAGTAATCCTCAGTATAAAAGATAATAATTCAGTTTATTACATGTTATGTTGTATCTGAACGCATATAAAAGTATGATATATTTACATGTGTAAATATCAGCTAAGCAGTGGTCTTGCATGTTTTTGCATTTATTAGTGGCAGAAATCTCTGTATCACATCAGAGTTTATGAAATAGAATAGAATAATTCTTGGATGCTTAGATATATGAATCTATCTTCTCATGTTCATCTTGACATCTCACTCATGAAATATCGGGATGAACACATGAAGATAAATTTTATATCTCTGCATGCCTATGTATTATTCTCTATATTGTACAGGCAATAATTGTGTCCCATACATATGAGCTGAACAAAAATGATTCAAGCAAACTTACGTTTCAGGAAGATTATTGTACTCGGTGCCGTCCCAGTAGTGTTTGTACCCACATCCACACCGACTTACTCCCTCTACTGGGCTGGTTGTTCTGTCACCATTCAGGTACACTGCTGAGCCATCAGACCGAACTCTGCGGCAGGAGCCATGGTTGCAAAAATGGCACTTAAGACTTGATGAATCCTGTGTCATGATGAAAACACAATGAGAAACACAGGATTATCTAAATGCATTTCATTTTGTGAGGTACTGTAAATCTACAGTATGGTACATAAAATTGCTACTAAAGGATTCGATTTTAGACCTGCTAAAACTAAATTTGAGAGACAAGTTTTCTCAGCTGTGTAATTTAATGAGACCAGAAGCACTGCATACTGTATACTGCGGGTAACCATATTTATGCTTGCACAGAAAGGAGCAAATCAAAATAACAGCGCTGTATTACAACTGTGAATTGTTTCTTCAACCACACTAATCTCATGACCTTGATGTGTACAAATGTACAGTACATGACTATCACTAAAACAAATGCTTGTGCACACATGAGTAGATCACAGTCAAACTTTGCTTTTCTTCATGATTGCACAAGAATGCCGACCCTTTTAGACCAAAAGGAAAGCATTGAAAAACCAAACCCAAAGCATTTGCATCTTTATGGTAACTCTTTCTTCAGGAATGACTGAGACATGCAGTACCATACATGTATAAATTTCTGACAGTGATGATTGTGACAATAGATGTACAGTTTGCAAAAGTTCAGGACTTCCTAAAATCCAGGTCAGCATAGTGTACCAATGTACAGTATGACTGATTGGTTCCAATAACTAAAACCAATATTATAACATTTAAACTATTACAACTGTATCTATAAATGTGTGATTTATATGGTTGAAATATTTATGTGTACTTGTGGATAATCTTCAGTAAGACTTATCTGCATCTACTGTTAAGTGTATATTAGTATTTCAGAACACAAAAATGTGTGACAACACAACTGCTTCAAATTTAAATTTGCATGCTGACATCTAATTGTCTATCATACAGCACTGCCATAACAGTAACTGTTGTTCAGCAATGGTCAAAGTTGTGACTACAAATATTATCAGAGATTCGATCACCTTGTTCCTGCACTGTACAATAACAAAAACATCTACAAAACTGTCAAAACTAAATGTGTCATTGTTTCTATTTTATGTTTTGATTGGTCCAAACAATTTTGGCAGCATTCCTGGCCAATCGGGAACAAAAGCTAAAACCAGATTGTGCTCTTGTGGCAACTGCATTTCCTCACACTGTTGATTTGTCTTTTCTTTAAAATATAACTAATAACAGATTACTGTACTTTGGCTACTGGTAGGTTGAAAGTTGCAACATTCATGTGGGCTGCTTAACCCTTTCACTCTCGAGAGTGATCAACTAAAATTTTATCTTTCAATTTTCTCACCAGAAATATATCATACAGTAAAGAGAACTTTTGACACCTTGCTCATAATACAGCTGATTGCATAATACAGCTATCAATTCTCACTACATTTCCTCTTAAAAAGTTAGGAAAACATGCATTTTGATCTTGGAAGTGAAAGGGTTAGTTTTAGTCTCACATTAGTCATCTAATCAAAGCAGCAAGGTAGCTGTAAGCTTGCGAATTTGTCAAAGGACTCTTTTTTTGTGGAAGTCTATTTCATTTTAGAACTGGCTCAATTCACCACTTTGTGGTTGACGTAGACTTAAAAAAGTGTTTTATAATAATTGAGAAAAAAGAATTATTGACGCAGTTTTCATGGGTCATGCGACCGCAACACCCTCCAAAATAACAGATTGTACCTTTTTGGCTCTAGAACTAAAAAGAGCATGCCTGAATTAGTCCAGATGCCAATTTTGGATTGTCTAGGCTTCATTTTGGCGAAGCAGCGATCGGTGCCACTGATTGTTTGACCTTCATGGCACTGCGCCAAAATGTCACAATAACAACGCAAAACACAGTAGATCAAAACACAACCAAGCTCAGAATCAATCGCCAAGCAAACTTTGAACGCATGACAAACCTTCAAAATGAGAACACATTCCAAACAAAAATATGGTTGCAACAACTACAACAACATCTTGCTTTAAACTGCGTTGTTCGACACACCCTGTTACGTGACTATCATGCCCAAATTTGGAAAACCGCAACTGCTTTATTTGGAAATCCATTGTTGACAACAGAGGGAAGTATGGAGATAGGGAAGTAGGGAAGGCAAAGTGATTACTATACCTCGCAAATCCCATAAAGTGGAATTCGTGAGCTAAAAATTGCCCTAATCCTCATGGCATAACCAATATGATGGTGTGTCTGTCAACCATTACATACAGTACATATATATTTATATGAAATGTGAAGTGCTCACCTTGTGGTTTACTGGCACAAGAACATCCCACTCTGCATCATACACACAGACCAGTCCCTGATGTGATGGAAAGCTATAATTCAACCCCTCCTGCAAAGTGCCATACATCTGCACTGCAGCATTGTAAAACTGGCCTCCTTTCTGTAGCAGCTCAGGGGAGACTACAGGATTCAGTTCCGTGAGAGCATTACATGACAGACACCTTTGGAGCCGGCCCTCCTTCACAGCTGTCCTAGCAGCTTCAGTGACTGTCTCAGGCATTATGCCAACAAGACCTGAAGGTTTATACACAAACCGATGCACCTCAGTTACTAACGAAGCTGCAATCCTCTGAGTTTGAAAAAACATATCATCCATAGCTTTCACCAGTCTCTGAATGTACTTTTCCTGGAGACTTCTAGAACCACCAATCAAGCAGTGGCCTAGAGCATCAAATTCAATGTATCTTTGCACCAATTCATTGGGTATTCCCCACGCTTTAGGAAGCACCCACTGAGGAAGTTTGGATGGCTTTCTGTTTTTCACGCCGACCAACGGAACAAAGTGGTTTCTTCCTGGACTGCTCCATGCAATTGCCAGTGGCTTGTTCAACTTCCCATCCTTTGATTTGCAATCCTCAGGAGGGATTAGAGCAGGCAGGAACACACCGGAGTAGTCACCACTTGATTGCATGCCTGAGATGCTGTCAAGTAAAATGATAGGCCTGTGAAGCACATTAGCTAGACCAAATACGTGAATATTCCTCAGACCATGACCCTGTCCTTCAGGTGGCTGAAAATAAGGATCTGCTTCTGAAATAATTTCTCTCCATTCTTTGTCATCAATGAAATCATGAAAAACGCCTTTGTATTTCAGAATTTCGGTTTCCAGATGGTACTTGAGGTTCGCTCTGAGCGCATGCCAAAAGATCTCCCGTCCCACTAGCCCGCGGGAAAGCGCATGAACCAAACAATGTCCGTCCCCGTCCACATGGATTGGCACGAGTGTTTCTTCTTCTTCGTTGGCGGTTTTGATTGCTTCCAGCGTTTCCTTCAGATATCTAACCGACCCGCTCTTATCCCTGCCATAACCAGCCGTATCTAGATGTTCCAGTTCAATCTCAAACGAGCGATCGCCTAATAATGAACAGTCGAACATTTCTCCTTGATCCATTTCTTTCAGAAGCTTCGCTTGACCCGTTTTTTTGTCCATTCCGTACTGCGTCAACAGAGGTGAAAGAAGCTTACAATGGTAGTTAGAGAATCCTTTCACCTTCACGAAGTCTGTACTCGTTTTAGACGCCGTCTGCCCCAGCAAAACAGAGCGTAAGAGATTATGAAGAGCCACATCATGGTCCTTCACATCTTCGACCTCCAGCAAACTCGCTTTGTCGTGGTGCTGACCGCATCCCGTACATTCGATGCTTGACGCGGCGTACGAGGGGAAGTAGAGCTTTGTACGGCACTCCGAGTCCGGACACAGGCCGCTATATATCCGCAAACCCGGCTCGTTCTTCCACATCGTGCCTGAAAGAACTTCCTAAACACACTCCGACCGCTTCCTGTGGGATTTCCATTCAACTGCGCATGTTAATGATTCGCGGAAGCTGTCCGAGAGGACCCTGGGGCGAGTGGAAGTAATCCGAGTGAAACCTGGGGCGAATCGAACTTTCCAGTTCTCTCAGGTATATTGACAATGTGAATTGTTTTTAACAATATTTGATATTGTAGACGTACACACACCGCCAAGTGACCCAATATATTCGCATTGCGTCATGGTCGACCAGTCGTCCGGTGTCCGAATCGCGCGCTTTTATGTAACCGAAAGACGCACCTATTTCAGTTCATAAAACTGACGTCTGAGTTGTTTGTATATGGGTAATCACACGATTTCGAGTGCAATTCGGAACAAATGAGCACAAGTAAGTTTTTCAAAGACCACAAAATTGCGAGAGCGCCGCGCGAATGCAACTTGTGGTCTTTGAAAACAATTGCGCTTTTCACTAAGCCTCAGATATAAAAATGGGGTTATAAAAAGACAATGCTTTTTGGTAATTTTAAAGGATTGGTAAGAACGGATGGCGACAAAAATTGTTTGTGGCTTTTCACAGGAGTTCTAAAGCTCGTCCCTTACGCCTTCCTGCTCAAAAGTCTAGAGGTATACAGGGCCTTTTTTTTTTTTTTTTTTACTCCAGGCTGGTATTTTAAAGGAGTTGAAAGCTTGAAACTTGTTACAAAAAATGCATGAACTAACTTAAATTGTGTATCGCGGTCTACTATTAGTGCCTTTCTTATACAAATTAACTATTCCTCGCGGTTCTACGAGCGTTACACGAAACTACAAATTCGGCACTTGAATCCAAAGTTTTGTGCAATGACCGCTGAATAAGGTGACCGCATGCACGACCGAAAAACGTAATTCAGCTGTGTCTTCTGGGTACGAGGTTGGAAAACAGCAGAAATTATATGGAAATGTCCCCATACAGACAAATCAACAGGCGAGGTTTTTGTTTAAAAAAAAAAAAAAGGACCAACAAGAATATTAGCCCTAGCACGTATTACATATCTACTTTTTATTTTATTTTATTTTTATTTTTATTTTTATTTTTATTTTTATTTTTTTCATTTTAATTTCTTTTACTGTGCTGCCATATTATTGCGCATTTAGCCCATTCTGGAAATCTTCCAACAACCCATATATAAAATTATGGAACCAGGTACTGGGACCGCTCAAACGAAAGCTCCTAATGAAAGTATGTTGACGTTGTCTTTTAGCAGAGTTCAATATGATGCGCAGTCCTAGTTGAGGCTTTCGAGTGAAAACGTACGACACTTACAGTGATGAAGCAAAGCGCCATTCAATAAAGAAGGCACGAATCAACTCCCCCGCTGTTTTGATTAACTAAGGAGATAAACGCACTCTGGCTGGAGGGAATAATACAAAAGACCAATCCACTCTGTTGCTAAACAAAATTGCAAAGCAAACGTCTGTGCGGTAAGAATGATTTTTTTCGTATCGTTAAATATTGAAAGCCGGTCTGTCGTTAACTAGTACTTAAGTATGTATAGTATTGCATGACGACGGCCTGTATACTCTAAATTTGTTGATAAGAATAATCTGACATCACAGAGCGGAATACAATCTGTTTTACAGTGTACAGCACTTTTCTTTGATCGGTTGCTTTGACTCGGCAACTATGCTAAATGTTGGCAAATCGTGCTTTTCAACAAGCATATCTCTTTTTTTCTGATAGCAACTGCGGGAGAACGGGCAACCACTCCCTATATGCTTCGACATTAAAGAACTATTTTTTATTTATATATTTTTTAGTGTTATTATTTTATTCAAGTTTGCAACATAATCACGTCTAGACATCAAAACAAAGCGAATATCAAGAATTCGTGGAGTATACATACGCTTACTATTGCCAACACACTAGGCTTGGCTGGAATAATTACAATCAAGGTCCATTGCGGTTCAGTTTCAGGGCTAGTGACCAGAATTTTATTATTCAAGCTTCGTACTTGCTCGCATGTAAAATAAATCAGCACAAATAGCCTTTCATCTACTAGTTCTTTTTGCACGGTCAGTTTATTTAAAGTGCTGTACAACTTAATTCCGTATTATTTTGTAGATCAAGTGCTTTACAGATTCATTTAAGAACTTTTCTTTTAACTAAGAAAAAGCTCCGCCGGCCTAGAACTTAAGGCTGGTTGCACGCGTGGCATATATGATTATTTGGCTGATATATATGTAGGCTTTCCTTTCGGTTTCTAATGTTGCCCTATCATTTTGTCTCAATATAACGCGTCTGGTTACAAGATGCGGGTTGGGTTTTTATATCTCCTGAATATTACGACTTTATAACTAACAAAAAGGCAAATGATTTGCACAATATCTCATACTCCTGTAGCTGTATTCAAAAAACCAGTGCAAAATTGAAACAATCCCCTAAGCCGACATGATTAAAAAAAAAATTAGTTAAGTTTCCCCGAGCTGCTTATTGTAGCTCAAATATTAATTTATATATACATATATGTTTGTCCCATTCATTCAAGTCTTATAAAGAGTTAAAGAATATATGGGCTATCGTAATCCCAGTATAAGTTGCAATTGTTTCTTCAATGTCGCTTACGTGGCGGCAATTTTTTATTTGTTTCTTATCCCGATAGCTGGTAAACGAGTGGATTGAAGCTGGCATCCGTTTTCTGTTTGTTTCTTTGCATGGAACAAGCTTGCCAATGAATAATTAATCATCTATGATGGAGCTGGAAGCGTGGGTGGAAAAACCCTGTGCAACTGTTTGTGACATGGATGGCAAAAATTTTTAAATTGATCTTTCCCGACAGCTGCTTGGACAGCAACAAAGCGAAGTCAATAAAACCAATGAGTACATCTTTTGGATTATCAACAGAACAGTCATGTTTTCTTTTCTTTTTCCTGTAAAATAGGAGATGTTTCCGGGCTGGTTTTGCACTCGAAACAAGAGCCTGCTCGATGAGCACAATGAAAAACAGTCACCAAACAGCCGGCCTACCCGAGGATAGTGAATTTTATTAGTTACCGAAAAATCGTGAAAGCCGAGCCTTAGTCAGCTAGGTGCTTTATTAATCTGTTTCTGCGACTCTTGCGCGGCTAAGTATAACGTACCCCGCATAGTAAATGTGTGGTACTGGCAAGCCTTTTTCCGTGTTTTGACAGTTAACACAGAGACGTTAGTGGTCTCGATAAAGTAGGAGTTTGCAGTAAATTGATGGCAGAGGGAAGCCAATAACAAGGTCCCATTGGTCACTTTTGTCTTCATCGCTTCTACGCCCACGCAATACTCGACGCTCTCTGTACAGAATTTGCATCTTCGCCGCAAGTCCCCGTCTCTTCGCTCAGGTAAAGTTCGCTTCAAGGCCGGCTAAACACGACGTTATTAGACCTCACAAAAGAGAAAGTGGACGAGATGCATGCATGCATTACTATAATTATGAATGAGCAAGCGGCTTGGAAATTGTAGCTAAGCGGATCAGGATTTTATGTTTGATGCAAGCACTCGTGTAATGAGCTCAGTCTTCACTTTCAGACAAGACGCAAACGACAATCAACCAAATGAATCTTCAAGCAACTGTATGGATGAAGAGCCCTCGGAAAATGCGTGGGAGATAACATGTTTGTCCATATCCTTTCCGAATTTTATTTATAAATTCAGAGCCCTCCTCCGCATATGGCTTTTACATCACTTAGTAGTTCTATATGAAGTGTTTAGGCTGCATATCGGCGCATCACTTGAAGCCGTTGGGGGCGGAGAATATAAGCATTAGGACACACTTATAGATGTTGCTGAAATTTTAAACGCAAACTAAACGATTTTAGTTCCGCCGAGGGACTTTTTGACTGTGTAAAACGCATGCTTTCTTAACAACGCCAAAAATATTGACACGAGGCTGAGCTAAATCTTAAAAAGTTTCCAGTTTTTGCACCATATGTAGGCAAAAAATCTGGAATAAGCCCTGTTTAGTAGAGAGCAGCCGTTAGAAGAGCACTTGGGAAATATGGAAATCTAAGCTCGCCTTCTGTGATTCGAAGTCAATTTGAGACCTAGCTGGTTTCTTTGGAAAATGCATTGGCTGTCTTCTTAGAGCTGAACAACAAACAATGCTGGAATCGTTTAACAAAGCTAGTTTAATTCTGTACGAGAGGAAAGGGCTAAAAGGAAAAACAAACTGCACACACTCAACAGACCATGGTTTTGTCATGGGAGTGTTTTCCAGGTGTTTACCTTCAGGTTCTTCGCAGCGTGGCCTATTTTTTTCTGCATTATTGCTTAGCATTTTCATCCAAGTTTATTGCTCTGGCCTTTTTTTTTTGCCACAAAAGATTCAGACTACAACCACTAATTAATTACCTCTTGGACCAAGTCAAAGGAAGAAAGCGATATAACAATTATCAGCTTTAAAACTGGTCATGTAAAATAGAAATAATTTACAACTTTGGTGTAACATACTGTAGAAGTGTCAGGGTAAAAGAAGCAATTTGTTCCCTGTTCCCATGTAATATAAAACAAGCTTTGATCTGCTCATACTCGGAGCCCAGGAATACTATATAGTTATCACCAACACCTGCTGGTCGCCCAAATGCGTGTCTACATGCTTCGAGACTCGAAGCTCTGCAAAATTCCGCGTGCTAATATAATTTTTATACAATACATATATTAAGCATCAGACATATAAAATATATGAATAACACTTATAAACTAGCCGATTTTGCGTAAAAACTCGCTGAATTTATTACTTGTGTATCTTTTACATACTTAAGTTTTTGTGAGGATTTTCGTTTTGGGTGAAATGGAGAAGAGAGAATCTTATCATGTTGGCGTAAACAACAACAATCAGGTGAGCTTTATAGAATAGAAACTGGCCAATGCGCGTTTGGGACTTTTGGGAAGCATGGTGTTTAAAACCTTCTATCAGCTTACTCTCCCGCTCAGCTCTTTCATTAATAAAGGCAAATTTGAAAAAAAACCTCTTAAAGTCGAAGGAACCTAAAAGTGTGCCCCCTTAAATGAATCAAAGCTAGCTCTCAGTGAGTGCATTCTCACTTCCAACTTCTGAACTGTCAAATGAAACCTAAAGGTGTGACCACTCAATTGAATGCTCTCAGTGAGTACGTTCTAATTACAGTGACTGAAGCTAAAACAATGAAGGCCATTCGCTGCATTGTGGCTAAGATATAGCAAACAGAACATAGTCAGTGATAAACTTGTAGATCGACAGTTGTTTGATAAGGAAAGTGTACAGAAATGTAAGTAGCATACTAGATTATATCTGTGTTTCTAGTTGTACTCAAAATGTAGTGATATTTCTGAGTTTATGTAGCAGACGGGCAGGCATGGTCATTGTAAGCAGGATGGTCGTTTTGATGTCCCAGCCCTCGGAACATGTGATGAAAGCCTTCAAGCACTTCCTTTATGAGATGTGATTGGAGACTTTTATCGTGATCCGAGAGCAGAAATTCAACAACTATCTTATTGACAAAATATCTCTTAGTATTATAGCATATTATAGCATATCATGCATCTCATACACATTATAATAGGAAAAATAAATAGAGCAATTGCTGATGGTTTATGCAGTAAGGTTACAGCGCCTTCGATAAAGCTTCTTAGACTGTTTACTGCAAAATGGTACAATGTGACGTACACGGAATCATGTGGTCTTCTTAAAAATATATTTCTTGTAAATTCGAATCCAGTGTGTTGTTCATAATCTGCACTGTGTTGCCCGCAAATCTGGTTCTATTTGGTATGTTTTCCTTCTTCTTAGCTACTGTCATTTCTTTTGTGTTTAACTATATTGTCTTGGCCCTGGGAATGCGAGCCAAGTGTTGCTTCATCTTTTGCAAATTGTCACAATGTCGTAAAAGTTATAACTAGGTTATATTCTTACGTTTGTTCTCGGCTGCGGGTCAGTTTACTGCAGATGAATTTTTTATTTATCTTTTTATTTTTTTATTATAACGCTCTCAGCTATATCTAGTAATACTGTTAGCCGAGCCAGAGACAAAATGTACAATACATGCAAGGCAGTAGTATACAGACAACACAGGTTACTAGAGTCAGGAACTAGTCAATTTCAATTAAATACGGTTCGTGGGATATTGCCTTGAGTATATTGTTCTATAACAATGTGAAAATGCTTTGGTATTGTCTGTCTCATACATGAATCAAGTCATAGTGTAAGACGCAGAGAGGTCGATGGTTAAATGGTAAAATTCGGTGTAATTCGTACTTTCCTTGCATTCTTAGATAAGTAACCGAATATGCTGACGGTATGAATCACTAATATGGAGGAAGCAGATGCCTAGGTGGAATATTATATATAATTAAACGGGAAACACTCGCTCAATTGGTATTAATTATCGGAAGTTCTATAAACATAAGGCCTATAGCAGACTCGTGGTTGCCTTCTTTCTTGCTGATACACTGCTTTAAACGCATAAGTTTGGGTCCTAATTCAACCAGCCTGCACCGAAAAAAATATTTCCAAAGCTGGGCCGCCATCTTTAATTCTTTATGACTTGGGAGTCGCGCCTAAAAGTGTCTAAGTAATCGACAAAATGTAGACACAATCACTCCCCGAAGTGCTTTGCAGATAGCATTTTAGGCTTTCAAGACAGAATATAATATCCGCGTATATAATATCAGAATTTATTACACGACTTCACATTTTCGAGTGCAAATACGGGCCAAAACGAGTGCAAAGATGGGAGCGTATTGCACTCGTCAGGAACCAGATCAACTGGTTTATTAGCTTACGTAATCAGTTTTCGCAAGCAAAGTTTACGAACGCGTCATTTTTTTGTTCCCTTTTGCGCGCGGCGAGAATGTTTGCCCTGCTTCGTTTGTCGTGTAATAAACAATTTACTACACGAAAAGTCGTGCAATATGGCTGTATTTTTACTCGTCAGTTTTATTTTTCTCGCTTGAAGCAGGCTCAATCGAAAAAATAAAACCGACTCGTAAAAATACTTGGCCGTATTGCACTCCTTCCCGTGTAATAACCTCTTTATATAAGCGTGTAATGAAGCAAAACACCTTCTTTTTCTTCGGTCCAAGTTAATTAGTTGCGTTGTCGCTGCAATGTTGGCACGGTGTGTGTGTAAAATCACCAAGAAATGACTTTGAAGACAAAGTATATGTATTAGGTCGGGTTGAATGGAGTAAAAGCGTCACAGTAAGTCATGTAAAGGCAATTTGCAAGTGGTACTCAGTAAAAGTAAACGTTTCGCCTACATTGTATTACTCGCTTGTTAATTGTTTCTTAGCGGTGAATCTTAAGCCATTGGTTTCCATATGTGCTTCCATAAGCCTGGTTTCCATATAATCGTCTCTGACGTAAGGATCGTCTCTATATCGCAGAATTTTTTGTCAAGCGATCGGGACGATTATATGGAAACACTCTTGCGATTGTTTCAAACGATCCTTACGTCAGAAGCGACTCGATAGTCCCGATAGAACCGTGTTTTATCCTTGCGTCGACAAAAAAAAAAGCGACAGAGACGATCCTTACGTCAGAGACGATTATATGGAAACCAGGCTATATAATCATCCCGATCGCTTGACAAAAAGTTCTGCGACAGAGACGATCCTTACGTCAGAGACGATTATATGGAAACCAGGCTATATAATCATCCCGATCGCTTGACAAAAAGTTCTGCGACAGAGACGATCCTTACGTCAGAGACGATTATATGGAAACCAGGCTTTAAACATTCTAAATAGTAAAAGAAGGAAGTAAGATTTAACAAGACATTGCTTTTTTGGCCACGTTGTTGTCCTGTGCTGTTCTGTACTTAATTATTTTTTCTTGTACTACTGACAACTACCGACAAAGTGTTTACATAAGCTTCATAGTCTGTCTCAGTTTTGTCCAAATCTCTACTGAATGTCTAATTTCGAAATGTTTGTTTTATTTCTGCGCATGCGTACGCGAGAGCAGTATGTGGGCGCGCATGAGTGGGCGTTTATATGACAGATAGACTTCCTGAAAATATTGCACTTATCTTAACTCAGTATTTCAAAGTACCTTGAAAAAGAGAGACAGAATATGATGCGTAGGCAGAAAGCGGCAAAACGTTTTGTGATTCATAGTTGGACGCGCAGGAGGATGGTCGAAATATATCCGCGGATATTTTAATATTCTCGCAATCATGCCGGCCTGACTTTCTAGTTTTAACAACTCAATCACACTATGTATAGGCCAGCAGTTACTACAGTTGTCAGCACTTTCCGCTTCTGGTCACAAAAGTCTTGTTATGCTTACTCGGTTCTTTGCTGCTTTAATTTGGCTTCAAACTGTGCTCATGCTGTGCAGGTCGGACAGTGTTTTGATGTTCTGTGCTTTGCTGCCCTTTTCTATATTTTGTTGTCCTTTAATTCCTTATGTTGTCGTACTTAGTTGCCTTGATTTGTTATGTCTTGTTGTGCTATTTTACGGCTCGCTGGCAATATTGTTCTTTTCATTTATTTATTTCAGGCAAGAGGGGAATGCCTCATCAAATAATTCACCCTTCCCAAGCCGCCGCTACTAAAATCTTCATTAGTGGACAAGTGACCAGAACACATTAACGGAATGAACCATCAATTGATTTATGAACATCAGGATCAGTTTGAAAATGCAAGAAATTGCTAGCGGTTTACCAGAATTGGTGTTTATTTTGAAGTAGATTTCAAAAACCATTTATAGTTCAAACACTTAACACCACTATTTTTTAGGCATTGTTTTCTACAAATGATTGTTATTTCTTGTACGAATAAAGTTTATTTCCTTGTGGGGTGTATTTGAAGTGTATTTCGTTGTTGTGGAAACTTTCTAGTCGTGAGGTCAATTTGGACGGAAAAAGAGAAGGATAGCAGAGCACAATAAAAAAATAAAAAAAAATGAAATAAAAACAGCTGCATGAAGTGACATGAAACGACACGCTGCACGGCCAAGCGCGGAGGGAACATTTGTGTGGCCGGTGGCTCAGGTCAAGACAATTGTACCAACATGACAAAGTTAGAGTTGCCTGGACATTGTGTTCGTGCGGACTCCAGAGACCAGATCAGAGCGCTGTGCTCATTGGTGTGCACTCTTATGGGGGTTGTTTTACGCGTCTCAGACTTAATGCTTTACAATCCGATACTAGTGAAGAAAGCAAACATTTAGGAAGCTCTACAAAAACGTATTATAGAAAAGTATCGGATCCGACTACCCTGGGTTTCAGAGGTATCTCGCTCTGGAAGCTCCGATGCGGCCGCGTAGGGCTGGAGGCGAAACCACCGCCGGCGGAGGGCTGGGGCGAGGCGGAGCGAAACGCGGCAGAGGGAAACTCGCCTCGGCTCCGCCTCGCCCCTAGCCCTCCGCCGCCCATAGTTTCGCCCCAAGCCCTACGCGGCCGTACCGGAGATTCCGAGAGCGAGATACCTCTGGAACCAAAGGTAGGAGCGGCAAATAAAGCGCCAGCAGAGGTAGAACCGAGCGATTGGGATTGAAGAAGGTTGAAGGCGGTATATTAAATCCAGTTATTGTGTTTCTGTGTGTTGTGTTTATATAATGTCGACAAGTCGACATTATATAAAATACCAATGCTTGCTAAAGAGAGAAGAATCTGAATTAACGGCAAACCAGGCTTCCCAAGCGTTTTAAGATTTTCAGTATATAAATCTGCAAGCTTACTTTTTATAGCAGTTTTCATTTTCGAAAATAGACGAGAAGTTATAAAAGCTCGAGGTTTATAAGATATTACAAGGAGCAGCTACTCCTTTAGTTATTTTCAACGCTTATCAGTAGGATCTTTTTCTTTAAACCAAGCAGAAGTATCATCCTAATAAATAGCTTTGAATACCTCCACAACTTGTTCTTTGAGGAGACCCTGTGAGAACCTTGTTTCGGAACTAATGTATATAACCGGAGTTAAGCCGTCTACAGCTTTTTCTTCCTCTCGTTCTTCGTAGTAGTCTTAAGGAGCAACAGGCTCAAAACCGGTATGACTCAACAGGCCCACCAATTACGCCAAATGAGTCTTCGTCATTTTCGCTTTTCACTGCGTACCTCTTAATTAAAGCTTATGTTCGAATCAGAATCTTCAGAACTAGACATTTTCCGATGTAGTAGACATATTTTTGCCGGGTAATTTTTGCAGCGAATCGACAGCGAAGCTTTAGTGAAGCAAATCTAGCCAACTTTCTTTGTTACACTTTATCAGTTCATACTTTTGTATCTGCCATGTGGAGTCACTAGCATGAGCAACCGCTGGTATTTCGCAGGCTCAGAATTTCGGAAATTGTCGCATTTTGTACAAAATACGTTATAAGTCAAGACTAACTTCTCGGTAGCTATAGAGCATTTTCATTTTTTTTATTAATGCTCTTCTAAGACTGAAAAAATATTTTAAGAAATGAAGGGCCACCTTGAGTTTTCGTTTCAGTGCCACTTCAAAGTCTAACGATACTAATTCCGGAATTTTAATGTTTAAATAACATTTGAGACGAAACAAAACCTTCAAACACCCATTTTAAAGTGATTTAACAAGATTGAAATACCACAAAGAATATAATTACAGGTCTTCGTTATCTTTATCGCTGAACAGCCGTATTGGGAAACCCCATTTTTCAAAATTGCAGTTTCTAGTTTATGACGCCGTAAATTACACGGAATAGCCACGTCAATCTCGAAACAGTGAAGTTTCCAAATCTAGCGTTAATTGACTAAGAGTATGTCTTGTCTCGTATAATATTCCGGACTGATATACTGACAAAGGAATAAAATTACAGATCTAGTGTTATTTTTATCGCTAATAAACCCCCATTTCTCAAAATTACAGTTTCTAGCTTATGACCCTGTAAATTACGTGGAATAGTCATGCCACACGCGTTCGTAACAATGAATGGTAAAATCATAAAACACCTGATAATTTTAGGAAAATAAGAAATCGCTGAGGTCATCTGGTCTAACGCCGAACTACTTGATTCTTTCACACCTAAAATACAAATTCTCCCAACCAATCGAGAAGAAATTGTATGGGAGTGTAGTGAGGGATTCTGATAGTTGTATCAAATTATCAGTAAGTTATCAGATGGCAAATTATCCTTACTGAGTGACAACTATTTGATAAAGCAAGTAAATTCAGCTTCATCGCTTTCAGGAGTGGAAGGGTTAAAGATCAGACATCTTTTTGGGCAATTTTTTTTCTACTGATTATTTGTAACATTGCCTCTCAGACCACCAGGAAATTCTAAAAAAAGTGCAATGGTCCATGAACGTTTCAGTTTTTGATGCGCGAGTGACCTGATGAATCATTATGACAAAAGGTATTGACTTAGAACTGACCAGTGGGGCCGCACCCGACTTAATTTGGGCAATACTGACAGAAAGTGCAATAAGATATTTTAAAAGTTCATGTGTATATAAAACGTTATCACAGTTTTCCGAAGTTATTTGATTGCGGACGGAGTTGGATTCCTTGTTGGAAAAAAGGTAAACCTCGTTAAAAGAAGTCAGTGTTGGTTGTACTTGATTTCACGGATTAAGACTATGGCCTTGCTCTGTCATGTGCGTGACAACAAGGATCACTATAAACTAGCAGTTCCGCAACGGAAGTTAAATGCTGCCCACTCGCGCTAGATATATACGCATTAATACAATATCGTTGCTGTATTTTCACGCTCAAATACATTTCAAATTCTAAAGCCGTAATCGCTTGCTGTATGCGGCCGTACTGCATCGACCCCCCTCGGCTATTTTGAATACTACATCGGGTCAGTTGGCTTAAAGCCACCGAGTACAGTCACTCAGCTTGAATGTTTTGAGTTCGTACTGGGTCTACGGGCTGTTCGAAACTGAAAACAGCGAAAACTCCCACGACATTTCCTTAATGCTTTCACAGCAAGGAAGAACACTCTCGCAAAAATAGGCATGGTCGGAGTTTCGCTCAAAAGAGTCTCAACAGAGTAATACGTACACAAAACTCTTGTGCCTCGATAAATCGGTCTACACAAAATACATGTGTACATACTGTTTTGAATTGTGCACAAGAAATGAATTGCCTGGAGTGAATAGCCGTGAATGCTTTGAATATACCCGTAAACCTTTACCTATTCTTAATTCATTTCACTAAACAGGTCTAAATAAAAAGAGTGCAACTCGTCCATGGTGCGATCGGGATTTGTAATTATTTTTTCATCTTTGAGTTTAAGTTTTCTTTTAGTGCTTTTCTTTTAATTATTTTGCACATTAAGAAAATACTTTTTCTTTTCCAAGAACAGTTGTACCAACTTGCACGTGATCAAATAATTGCTCCTTTCGTTGTGTAGTCACATTATTTCTCTCTCATATGCTATTTCCAATGCTTCAATTTAATTCGCGTTTTAGTAGTTTCGTCCGCGATTCTCAGCTTGTTTTCAAGAAGAACAAAAGGGCGCCACGTAAATATTATTCCATCGTGCCTATGATCGTAGCTTTGTCAACTGTTGTAGCTTTACTGCTGCAGCTAAATGGTATACTTCTTATGTGGAAAATTCAGCAGACGAGGCAAAATGCTGCCAAATTTTCATCCGGTGTTTGCATGAGCAACGAGCCAGCCCGGTTTACCGAGATCCTGGTTGCAAAGACTGGGATTTTTACAAAGAAAATAGTGGGAAGGCGAATGTACACTTTCTGTGAGCTTGGACCAACCATGACAAGTTTTGAGTTATTGTGAATAATCAGTTAATTCACCCACTTGATAGCGCGCAAAGCATTAAGTGGAAATCGCGTAAGCATGATCCAGGTCGTCGATCACTGCCATGTATCTCTTTTCCAAAGCAATTTTTAAACTTATCTTCAAACAGAACCAGCTAATCGACATTATAGCGTGTCACCGAAAATATCATTCTGCAGCTGGAGAAAACAAAGGAAAGATTTATGCAAGGTAAGATGCAAGTAAGATGATGGTAAGTAAAAATCTGTATATACCAGTTGATGTTTCTGCAAAGATAAAAAGGAAACAACTGACACAAACACATGTGAACTCCCTGAGTTATAAACAAAGTGAGCTTTCTCTTTTGTGAAACCAAGATACTTTTCGTGCAGGCATTTTTCACTTCTAAATTTATCGGCATAGATTTGCGCAGAACCAAATATGGTGAAGATATTCTTGTGAAATATTAGTTTTTGTCATCTATGCGGTATAACAGATATGTCAAATTTGATATATTTTATGACATTGGGACTTTATTGATCAGGTTTGGAACTATTTCGATTTTGATCAACGCAGTAGTTCGTGTTATATTGAAACATTTTATCGACAAAAGAATGTTCTGGCAATGAACTCGTTATAAATATCACGATGATTCAATCAAATGTAAAACTAAGTTAATGATTAAATATGACATCAAACAAAGAATAAGAGTACAATATACAAACTTTTCATAGGTCTTAAAATCCTGCTGGCCAATTTGTTGTCGCTTAAACAAGGTTTGGACCGCGATTAAGAAAGTCCTGATCTAAATAAGGTTTAAACAAAAGCTGCATGCTAGTCGGATCACGACTAAACGTGGTCTTTTACAACCGGAGCTAATCCATGTTCTAAAACACTGCAATTTAACCTTTGGGTAACCCTGGTTAACGAAGTCCGTACAAACTTCAATTAATGGACAAACTAGATATAAGTTATGCTCTGTTTAAAACTAAAATGGCCCTACATGTTTAAAAGTTGACCTGAAATTCACATTAGAATAATCTTCCAAATTTGAACAGACTCTACCGAAGAAAATGTGATCTACTCTTTGCTAAAGTGCTCTTCTAGTATATAAACCAAAACTTTACCTTTTCAGGTCATTACAAATATCCCGTTTAAGAGAACCTTGCAACTTGTTTCAAATCTCTTGGCCAGTACGACGAAGCTATAAAACACCTGGAAATAAACCGGAATATCGTAAAACAGATTGGAGACAAAAAAAGAAAAAGGGCAACGCAGCAGCTTATGAGAACCTGCGCACTTGTTTTAGATCTCTCGGCCAGTACGACCAAGCTATTAAATATCTGAAAATGAATCTGATAACCGCAGAAGACGTTGGACACAAAGAAGGCGAAGTAAAAGCTTATGGAAACTTGGGCACTTGTTTCAGTTCTCTCGGACAGTACAAGAAAGCTATTAAATATCTGAAAATGTGCCTAAATATCGCAAAACATTGTCTCTTGTTAGTTAAACCTCACGGCCAGTACGACAAAGCTATTAAATATCAGGAAATGAGCCTGGATATCGCAAAAGAAATTGGACACACAGAAGGCGAAGCAGCAGCTTGTGCGAGCTTAGGAATTTGTTTCCATAATCTCGGCCAGTACGAGAAAGCAATTAAATATGTGAAAATGAGCATGGATATCGCAAAAGAGATTGGACACAAAGAAGGCGTACTAGCAGTAGTTTTTGGGAACATTGGGACTTATTTCCATTCAATTGGCCAGTACGACAAAGCTATTAAATATCAGGAAATGAAACTGAATATCGCAAAAGAAATTGGACACAAAGAAGGCGAAGCAGCAGCTTGTGCGAGCCTAGGAATTTGTTTCGATTCCCTCGGCCAGTACAACAAAGCTATTAAATATCAGGAAATGAGCGTGGATATCGCAAAAGAGATTGGACACAACGAAGGCGTAGCAGCAGCTTATGGGAACCTTGGGACTTGTTTCCATTCCCTTTGCCAGTACGACAAAGCTATTAAATATCAGGAAATGAACCTGAATATCGCAAAAGAAATTGGACACAAAAAAGCAGAAGCAGTAGCTTATGGGAAACTTGGCGATTGTTTCCATTCTCTCGGACAATACGAGACAGCTATTAAATATCTGGGAATGAACGTGAATATCGCAAAAGAAATTGGACACAAAAAGTCAGAAGCAGTAGCTTATGGGAAAATTGGCGATTGTTTCCATTCTCTTGGACAATACAAGGAAGCTATTAAATATCAGGAAATGAACCTGAATATCGCAAAAGAGACTGGACACAAAACAGGCGAAGCAGTAGCTTATGGGAAACTTGGCAATTGTTTGCATTCTCTCGGACAATACAAGAAAGCTATTGAATATCTGGAAATGAACCTGAATATTGCCAAAGAAACTGGACACAAAAAGTCAGAAGCAGTAGCTTATGGGAAACTTAGTAATTGTTTGCATTCTCTCGGACAATACGAGAAAGCTATTGAATATCTGGAAATGAACCTGAATATCGCAAAAGAGACTGGACACAAAACAGGCGAAGCAGTAGCTTATGGGAAACTTGGTAATTGTTTGCATTCTCTCGGACAATACGAGAAAGCTATTGAATATCAGGAAATGAACCTGAATATCGCAAAAGAAACTGGACACAAAACAGGCGAAGCAACAGCTTATGGGAACCTGGGCACTTGTTTCCATTCCCTCGGCCAGTACGACAAAGCTATTGAATATCAGGAAATGAACCTGGATATCGCAAAAGAGACTGGACACAAAACAGGCGAAGCAACAGCTTATGGGAACTTGGGCACTTGTTTCCATTCCCTCGGCCAGTACGACAAAGCTATTGAATATCAGGAAATGAACCTGAAAATCGCAAAAGAAATTGGACACAAAGAAGGCGTAGCAGCAGCTTATGGGAACCTTGGAACTTGTGTCCATTCCCTCGGCCAGAACGACAAAGCTATTAAATATCTGGAAATGAACCTGAAAATCGCAAAAGAAATTGGACACAAAAAAGCTGAAGCATTAGCTTATGGGAAACTTGGCAATTGCTTGCATTCTCTCGGCCAGTACGACGAAGCTATTAGATATCACAAAATGAGGCTAAATATCGCAAAAGACATTGGAGACAAACAAGGCGAAGCAGCAGGTTGTTGGAACCTTGGCACTTGTTTCCATTCCATCGGCCAGGACGACAAGGCTATTAAAAATCTGGAAAAGAGCCTGAATATCTTGAAAAGAATTGGACACAAAGAGGGCGAAGCAGTAGTTTGTGGGATCTATGGAAAACTTTATAATGTACTCGGTCAATACAGGAAGGCGGAAAGTTTCTTAAGAAAGGGAGTATCATGTTTCGAGGATTTGTTCGAGAACGTGCCAATGCGGGATGAAGTTAAAGTTTCCTTTATCGATTTATTTATAGACACTTATGAGGATCTCGTACACAATCTTTTGGTTCAAGATAAAAGAGGTGAAGCTCTTGTTATTGCAGAAAAGGGGCGAGCAATAGCTCTGACGGACCTAATGTTTACTGCCAATCTTGCTGGACATGCATCCGTCACTACAAGCAATAATTCGGAACTCCATAAAATACGAAAATTGGTCGAGACTCTGGATAGTACAGTCCTTTTCTTTACTCTACTCCACACTCAAATCTGCACCTGGATTATACAGCGAAATGGAGATGTAATGTTTCGGACATGTGACATTAAAGTCAAACAATTTGGAAAACAGCACGGAAAAGAAGATTCCCTTAAGGATTTACAGTTTCTGGTTAACAAGACGCTAGAACTGATGACGCCAAGTGCTGAAGTTAGGTGCGAAGATCGTTCGCTCTCGTTTCTTTACCCAGAAGCGTTAAAACCAACTAACAAGAAACGCAAATCCGCTCCAGCTCGGTTCATAATTCCTGTCGACTGGACTCTCCCACAAGCAGCAGTAAGTCCGCCAAGGGTCCCACATACTGCAGCTATGCAAGAACAAGAAATAGTCAGAACAACGTCCTCAGAAAATCAAGACAAACGCGAGGACCATGATCACAAATTGACGCTGAAGTGTCTGCTAAAACAGCTGTACCAGATTCTTCTGTATCCCGTGCGCCAGTATATTACAGAGTCACAAGCAATTATCGTCCCTGATGGTCCACTCGCTCTAGTTCCGTTTGCAGCCCTAGTGGACGAAAACGGACAGTACTTGGTAAAATCCTTACGAGTGAGACTAATTCCGTCTTTAAAAACAGCAGAGGTCATCAGAGGGTACCCAGAACAACCAGCAGGCCTGTCGACAGCCTTAGTGATAGGAGACCCAGAGGTCGGCTCAATTAAGAAGGACGGTAAGCTAGTTCCTGTTCCAAGTTTACCAAGCTCACGGAAAGAAGTCGAAATGGTCGGCGATGTGCTCAAAGTCGAGCCACTTGTAGGAGAAAGAGCGACCAAAGACAGGTTTCTACAAAGCGTTGAGAGTGCCAACATGATCCACATTGCAGCTCACGGAGATGCAGAGAGAGGAGAAATCTTGCTTGCTCCTAGTACACCCGGAACTAATGGAAACGATCCCGAAGATATCATGTTGAAAATTTCCGATCTAGAAGGCAAACGAATAAAGGCAAAGCTAGTCGTTCTAAGTTCCTGTTACAGCGGCCGTGGTAAAGTCTGCGGAGAGGGTGTAGTCGGCATCGCTCGTGCATTTCTCGGAGCTGGAGCTCGCGCAGTTCTAGTAACGTTATGGGCGGTTGACGATAACGCAACGTTGGGCTTCATGTGTTATTTCTACAGAAGTCTGTCCTGTGGGAAAAGTGTGAACGAGGCCCTCAACGAAGCCATGAATGGCGTGAGAAGACTCCACAAGAACTTTCGCCATCCCCGCTACTGGGCTCCTTTTGTTCTCCTGGGGGAGAATGTGACTCCTTTGGGTAGGTCATGAAACAGTGAATTACTCAGTAATATTAAACAATGGTAGTGTGTTGTTCAGAAGCCAGAATCACATCTGACTGACAATAGTTCTTCAAAGGAGATCCTGAATTTTTGAGAATTAATCATTGTAAACTGAATGGCGCTGTCAGTGAATGGCCCTTGGTTTACTTTAGAAGTTGACGCATTCCCAAAGATAAATCACACTACCCGCGCACGCGCAAACTGCCAGTGATTTCTGGTCAGCGGATGTGTAACAACTCTGTGAGAATTGTTGGCTTATTGCGGAAAAAACTTGTTGTTTTACTTTTGGCAAAAAATTGAGCGTTTTCCCTGATATTCAATGCTGTCCTTTGTCAAGGAGCTAAGTTAGTTCTTAGTGAAAAGCGCAGTCCGCCTATAATTTCTCAAGCCGGAAATGGAAAACACTGCGCGTAAAATTTAGTAATCTTGTTGCAATTGAAGAACGATGCGCGAACGTAAGAAGAACAAATGAAAGAAGGAAGACAGCATCTGAAGGATAATAGACGGTGTCAGGGAACTGTCCGAGACCGAGAAATTAATGCGAGCCGTGTTATATTTCGCCGACTGCGATGATATTCACGCGAACAAACTACATGCGGATTCAGTTGTTTTGTTAGACCCTTTAACTCCTAAGCTCAATCAGAACCTCTCAACCTTTTAGGAAGAAAATGTATGGGTGATGTAGAGTGAATTGATCGTTTAACCAGCGTTCATTTGGGCAAGTTATTGAAAGCCAAGTTCTCCTCACTATACATAACATATATCTGCTAAAACATGAAGAAGGAGAAAATTGAAGTTCATCACTCTTGGGTGTGAAATGGTTGCAAATAGCTACATTATAATGCACCAGTCAATTGTAACCCCCACCCCCCCCCCCCCCCCCCCCCCCCCCCAACTTCGGGGAATGGTGGGGCAATGTGGGGCATTTTTTCGTATATGAAAGGTGTTTAAGCCCGAAGGGGTAGGTCGGGAATCATGAAGAGAAAATCCCCCTCGGCGGTGGGGCTCAAGGTGGGAGATTTGACCAAAAATATGATTCAATGCGGCCTCGTCCAGTTCGACCACGCGGTTCGTTCGTGAGAGAAGTTTTCCGTGCAAAGCCTCTTTTGTAAAATTTTGTCAATTTTTGGCCCCACAATGTGGGGGATTTGTCAGCACATTATGTCCCATGGGGTGGGGGAATAGTCGATTATTGCAACAAAGAAAATCCATGTCCCCACCGTTCCCCGAGGTGGGGGGGGGGGGGGGGGGGTTTCAATTGACTTGTGCATAACACGTTACCTCGCTTTTTTGGGTGTTGTATATAAGATGCTCAAACAATTTCTGTTCTGATTTTAACAGAATATCTAATTACCTAGTTGCGTTCCTATGTTTATTTTTGAGCAATATTTTAAAACAACAGAAGCTAAAGAACGTTATGTTACAAAAACCTCATTTTAAAAGTACTGTTAGTAATACTGTATGTTGAGGAAGAGCAGTTTCACTGAAATTGATCATGAGATGTTCGTGTAATAATTGCATTGATCGCGTCACAGAGGTTTTCGGATGATCAAAACCAAAGTAACAACACCGCAAATCACATGCTGAGGCTGTAAGAAATACTTTCAATCAATCAGAAGCCCCAAAACTTGCGTGTGGTTTTACCTTGAAGAAACCAATCATGCATGCAAGAAAACGTTATCGCCAAGTTATCGCAATTGAGATTTTGCTTCTATTTTTGGACCAATCTAAACATGAAGCAAACACCAAACCAAACCAATCACACGATTACCTTGGGAAGTCCTCCGAAAGTCGCTCTTATTAGCAAAACATTAAATTTGATAAAGTCGAAAGTTGGTTATAGCCCAATAAATTAAGAGTTTGTTTTATAGAAGACGATGTATGATTCTTTATGACAATTTCAAATTCAGGTCCTGCAAAACAAGGCCGAGTTTATAGACGTATGTTAAACGCCGTTGATAACGTTAATAATCCGTCTAACATCACAATCGGCGGCTTACTTAGTCCATCTTTACTAGTTTATTATTGACCTGTACATATTTTTTGTATTCTTGGCTGATGTACATATCTATAATTGCTATAACTCAGCGCTCTTACTCCATTTATGCTACAACTGGTATAGTAAAGGAGTATTGCCATAGTGACTTCTTAAACTCGATTATTTTTTGCTCCAAGCAGTAGCCCAGTCTCTTCCACGATTAAAACAACTATTCTGTGAGATATCATCGCAGTAAAATTTAGTTCACCATGTGCGAACTTCGTTTAGTTTCCTTTTATAATTCGTACTCCGCTTGGTATTAAAAATGATCGTTGAATGTCTTTTTTAGGGCAAACCTGAGCGTCACTATACCTCAGATTCAAGAGAGCGATAAAGCAGTTGAGCCTTAATATTGAGCAAATTGCATTTAGCCCATAAAGTAAAGTTTTCTTTAAAACTCCAATATTCACATGACTATAACCATCCCCCCCCCCCCCCCCCCCCCCTCCCCTGGCTTCGTCCGTGAAACGAGCAGTGAATTTCTGAGAATGCGCAAACAATAGTCCCCTTTGTTATCCCACTGTTGCATTGTGTGACCAGCAACTGCCTGAGACATTCAGTTTTACTGGAAACTACATCCGGGACCCGAGTGGCGTATTTTCCATATCCTCACTAGTGAGGATATCGTTGGCATCATTTCCCGCTTTTGCACGATTGTTTGTGCAATTTCTCGTAAAACACTCGTGTCTAATATAATAAAAAGAAAATTACACGGCGGCTTGAAGATATGGATTTTATTTTCTCGTGGTAAAAACAATATTTTACTCACTCGCGAAGCGCTCGTTCGTAAAATATTGTTTTTACCACGAGAAAATAAAATTAATATCTTCGCGCCGCCGTGTAATATCCTCTATGTCTTGTCTTGTGTAATATTCCGGACTGATATACTGACAAAGAATAGAATTACAGATCTAGTGTTATTCTTATCGTTAATAAACCACCATTTTTCAGAATTGCAGTTTCTAGCTTATAAACCTGTAAATTACGTGCAATAGCCATGTCACACTCGTTCGTAACAATGAATGGTAAAATCATGGAAGGCCTGATAAATTTAAGAAAATAGAAAAGCGCTGGAGTCATCTGGTCTAATGCCGAACTACTTTTAAATTCTTCCATTCCTAAAATACAAATTCTCCCAACCAATCGAGAAGAAATCATATGGGAGTGTAGTGAAGAATTATAATAGTTGTATCAAATTATCAGTAAGTTATCAGACGGCAAATTATCCTTATTAAGTGACAACTATTTGATAAAGCAAGTAAATTCAGCTTCATCGCTTTCAGGAGTGGAAAGGTTAAAGATCAGACATCTTTTTGGGCAATTTTTTTTACTGATTATTTATAGTATTGCCTCTCAGGCCACCACGAAATTTTACAAAAAGTGCAATGGTCCATGAACGTTTCAGTTTTCGATGCGCGAGTGACCTGATGAATCATTATGACAAAAGTTATTGATTTAGAACTGACCAGTGGGGCCGCACCCGACTTAATTCGGGCAATACTGACAGAAAGTGCAATAAGATATTTTAAAAGCTCATGTGTATATAAAACGTTATCACAGTTTTCCGAAGTTATTTGATTGCGGACGGAGTTGGATTCTTTGTTGGAAAAAAGGTAAGCCTCGTTAAAGAAGTCAGTGTTAGTTGTACTTGATTTCACGGATTACGACTATGGCCTTGCTTTGTCATGTGCGTGACAACAAGGATCACTATAAACTAGCAGTTCCGCAATGGAAGTTAAATGCTGCCTACTCGCTCGCGCTAGACATATACGCATTGATACAATATCGTTGCTGTATTTTCACGCTCAAACACATTTCCAATTCTAAAGCCGTAATCGCTTGCTGTATGCGGCCGTACTGCATCGACCCCCCTCGGCTATTTTGAATACCACATCGGGTCAGTTGGCTTAAAGCCACCGAGTACAGTGACTCAGCTTGAATGTTTTGAGTTCGTACTGGGTCTACGGGCTGTTCGAAACTGAAAACAGCGAAATTTCCCACGACATTTCCTTAATGCTTTCACAGCAAGGAAGAACACTCTCGCAAAAATAGGCATGGTCGGAGTTTCGCTCAAAAGAGTCTCAACAGAGTAATACGTACACAAACCTCTTGTGCCTCGATAAATCGGTCTACACAAAATACATGTGTACATACTGTTTTGAATTGTGCACAAGAAATGAATTGCCTGGAGTGAATAGCCGTGAATGCTTTGAATATACCCGTAAACCTTTACCTATTCTTAATTCATTTCACTAAACAGGTCTAAATAAAAAGAGTGCAACTCGTCCATGGTGCGATCGGGATTTGTAATTATTTTTTCATCTTTGAGTTTAAGTTTTCTTTTAGTGCTTTTCTTTTGATTATTTTGTAAATTAAGAAAATACTTTTTCTTTTCCAAGAACATTTGTACCAACTTGCACGTGATCAAATAATTGCTCCTTTCGTTGTGTAGTCACATTATTTCTCTCTCATATGCTATTTCCAATGCTTCAATTTAATTCGCGTTTTAGTAGTTTCGTCCGCGATTCTCAGCTTGTTTTCAAGAAGAACAAAAGGGCGCCACGTAAATATTATTCCATCGTGCCTATGATCGTAGCTTTGTCAACTGTTGTAGCTTTACTGCTGCAGCTAAATGGTATACTTCTTATGTGGAAAATTCAGCAGACGAGGCAAAATGCTGCCAAATTTTCATCCGGTGTTTGCATGAGCAACGAGCCAGCCTGGTTTACCGAGATCCTGGTTGCAAAGACTGGGATTTTTACAAAGAAAATAGTGGGAAGGCGAATGTACACTTTCTGTGAGCTTGGACCAACCATGACAAGTTTTGAGTTATTGTGAATAATCAGTTAATTCACCCACTTGATAGCGCGCAAAGCATTAAGTGGAAATCGCGTAAGCATGATCCAGGTCGTCGATCACTGCCATGTATCTCTTTTCCAAAGCAATTTTTAAACTTATCTTCAAACAGAACCAGCTAATCGACATTATAGCGTGTCACCGAAAATATCATTCTGCAGCTGGAGAAAACAAAGGAAAGATTTATGCAAGGTAAGATGCAAGTAAGATGATGGTAAGTAAAAATCTGTATATACCAGTTGATGTTTCTGCAAAGATAAAAAGGAAACAACTGACACAAACACATGTGAACTCCCTGAGTTATAAACAAAGTGAGCTTTCTCTTTTGTGAAAACAAGATACTTTTCGTGCAGGCATTTTTCACTTCTAAATTTATCGGCATAGATCTACGCAGAACCAAAAATGGTGAAGATATTCTTGTGAAATATTAGTTTTTGTCATCTATGCGGTATAACAGATATGTCAAATTTGATATATTTTATGACATTGGGACTTTATTGATCAGGTTTGGAACTATTTCGATTTTGATCAACGCAGTAGTTCGTGTTATATTGAAACATTTTATCGACAAAAGAATGTTCTGGCAATGAACTCGTTATAAATATCACGATGATTCAATCAAATGTAAAACTAAGTTAATGATTAAATATGACATCAAACAAAGAATAAGAGTACAATATACAAACTTTTCATAGGTCTTAAAATCCTGCTGGCCAATTTTTTGTCGCTTAAACAAGGTTTGGACCGCGATTAAGAAAGTCCTGATCTAAATAAGGTTTAAAAAAAAGCTGCATGCTAATCGGATCACGACTAAACGTGGTCTTTTACAACCGGAGCTAATCCATGTTCTAAAACACTGCAATTTAACCTTTGGGTAACCCTGGTTAACGAAGTCCGTACAAACTTCAATTAATGGACAAACTAGATATAAGTTATGCTCTGTTTAAAACTAAAATGGCCCTACATGTTTAAAAGTTGACCTGAAATTCACATTAGAATAATCTTCCAAATTTGAACAGACTCTACCGAAGAAAATGTGATCTACTCTTTGCTAAAGTGCTCTTCTAGTATATAAACCAAAACTTTACCTTTTCAGGTCATTACAAATATCCCGTTTAAGAAAACCTTGCAAATCTCTTGGCCAGTACGACGAAGCTATAAAACACCTGGAAATAAACCGGAATATCGTAAAACAGATTGGAGACAAAAAAAAAAAAGGGCAACGCAGGAGCTTGTGCGAGCCTAGGAATTTGTTTCCATAATCTCGGCCAGTACGAGAAAGCTATTAAATATCTGAAAATGAGCATGGATATCGCAAAAGAGATTGGAAACAAAGAAGGTGTACTAGCAGTAGTTTGTGGGAACCTTGGGACTTACTTCCATTCCCTTGGCCAGTACGACAAAGCTATTAAATATCAGGAAATGAAACTGAATATCGCAAAAGAAATTGGACACAAAGAAGGCGAAGCAGCAGCTTGTGCGAGCCTAGGAATTTGTTTCGATTCCCTCGGCCAGTACAACAAAGCTATTAAATATCAGGAAATGAGCGTGGATATCGCAAAAGAGATTGGACACAACGAAGGCGTAGCAGCAGCTTATGGGAACCTTGGGACTTGTTTCCATTCCCTTAGCCAGTACGACAAAGCTATTAAATATCAGGAAATGAACCTGAATATCGCAAAAGAAATTGGACACAAAAAAGCAGAAGCAGTAGCTTATGGGAAGCTTGGCGATTGTTTCCATTCTCTCGGACAATACGAGACAGCTATCAAATATCTGGGAATGAACGTGAATATCGCAAAAGAAATTGGACACAAAAAGTCAGAAGCAGTAGCTTATGGGAAAATTGGCGATTGTTTTCATTCTCTTGGGCAATACAAGGAAGCTATTAAATATCAGGAAATGAACCTGAATATCGCAAAAGAGACTGGACACAAAACAGGCGAAGCAGTAGCTTATGGGAAACTTGGCAATTGTTTGCATTCTCTCGGACAATACAAGAAAGCTATTGAATATCTGGAAATGAACCTGAATATTGCCAAAGAAACTGGACACAAAAAAGTAGAAGCAGTAGCTTATGGGAAACTTAGTAATTGTTTGCATTCTCTCGGACAATACGACAAAGCTATTGAATATCTGGAAATGAACCTGAATATCGCAAAAGAGATTGGACACAAAACAGGCGAAGCAGTAGCTTATGGGAAAATTGGTAATTGTTTGCATTCTCTCGGACAATACGAGAAAGCTATTGAATATCAGGAAATGAACCTGAATATCGCAAAAGAAACTGGACACAAAACAGGCGAAGCAACAGCTTATGGGAACCTGGGCACTTGTTTCCATTCCCTCGGCCAGTACGACAAAGCTATTGAATATCAGGAAATGAACCTGAATATCGCAAAAGAGACTGGACACAAACCAGGCGAAGCAACAGCTTATGGGAACTTGGGTACTTGTTTCCATTCCCTCGGCCAGTACGACAAAGCTATTGAATATCAGGAAATGAACCTGAAAATCGCAAAAGAAATTGGACACAAAGAAGGCGAAGCAACAGCTTATGGGAACCTTGGAACTTGTGTCCATTCCCTCGGCCAGAACGACAAAGCTATTAAATATCTGGAAATGAACCTGAAAATTGCAAAAGAAATTGGACACAAAAAAGCTGAAGCAGTAGCTTATGGGAAACTGGGCACTTGTTTCCATTCTCTCGGCCAGTACGACAAAGCTATTAGATATCACGAAATGAGGCTAAATATCGCAAAAGAGATTGGAGACAAACAAGGCGAAGCAGCAGGTTGTTGGAACCTTGGCACTTGTTTCCATTCCCTCGGCCAGGACGGCAAGGCTATTAAAAATCTGAAAACGAGCCTGAATATCTTGAAAAGAATTGGACACAAAGAGGGCGAAGCAGTAGTTTGTGGGATCTATGGAAAACTTTATAATGTACTCGGTCAATACAGGAAGGCGGAAAGTTTCTTAAGAAAGGGAGTATCATGTTTCGAGGATTTGTTCGAGAAAGTGCCAATGCGGGATGAAGTTAAAGTTTCCTTTATCGATTTATTTATAGACACTTATGAGGATCTCGTACACAATCTTTTGGTTCAAGATAAAAGAGGTGAAGCTCTTGTTATTGCAGAAAAGGGGCGAGCAATAGCTCTGACGGACCTAATGTTTACTGCCAATCTTGCTGGACATACATCCGTCACTACAAGCAATAATTCGGAACTCCATAAAATACGAAAATTGGTCGAGACTCTGGATAGTACAGTCCTTTTCTTTACTCTACTCCACACTCAAATCTGCACCTGGATTATACAGCGAAATGGAGATGTAATGTTTCGGACATGTGACATTAAAGTCAAACAACTCGGAAAGCAGCACATAAAAGAAGATTCCTCTAAGGATTTACAGTTTCTGGTTAACAAGACGCTAGAACTGATGATGTCATGTGGAAAAGTCAGGTGCGAAGACCGCTCACTGTCATTTCTCTACCGAAAAGCATCAAAACCGACTAACAAGAAGCACAAATCCGCCCCAGCTCGGTTCATAATTCCCGTCGACTGGACTCTCCCACAAGCAGCGGTGTGTACGCCAAGAGTCCCACATACTGCAGCTATGCAAGAACAAGAAATAGTCAGAACAACGTCCTCAGAAAATCAAGACAAACGCGAGGACCATGATCAGCCTGGCAAATTGACGCTGAAGTGTCTGCTAAAACAGCTGTACCAGATTCTTCTGTATCCCGTGCGCCAGTATATTACAGGGTCACAAGCGATTATCGTCCCTGATGGTCCACTCGCTCTAGTTCCGTTTGCCGCCCTAGTGGACGAAAACGGACAGTACTTGGTAAACCCCTTACGAGTGAGACTAATTCCGTCTTTAAAAATAGCAGAGGTCATCAGAGGGTACCCAGAACAACCAGGAGGCCTGTCGACAGCCTTAGTGATAGGAGACCCAGAGGTCGGCTCAATTAAGAAGGACGGTAAGCTAGTTCCTGTTCCAAGTTTACAAAGCTCACGGGAAGAAGTCGAAATGGTCGGCAATCTGCTCAAAGTCGAGCCACTTGTAGGAGAAAGAGCGACCAAAGACAGGTTTCTACAAAGCGTTGAGAGTGCCAACATGATCACATTGCAGCTCACGGAGATGCAGAGAGAGGAGAAATCTTGCTTGCTCCTAGTACACCCGGAACTAGAGGAAACGATCCCGAAGATATCATGCTGAAAATTTCCGATCTGGAAGGCAAACATATAAAGGCAAAGCTAGTCGTTCTAAGTTCCTGTTACAGCGGCCGTGGTAAAGTCTGCGGAGAGGGTGTAGTCGGCATCGCTCGTGCATTTCTCGGAGCTGGAGCTCGCGCAGTTCTCGTAACGTTATGGGCGGTTGACGATGACGCAACGTTGGGCTTCATGTGTTATTTCTACAGAAGTCTGTCGTATGGGAAAAGTGTGAACGAGGCCCTCAACGAAGCCATGAATGGCGTGAGAGGACTCCACGAGAACTTTCGCCATCCCCGCTACTGGGCTCCTTTTGTTCTCCTGGGGGAGGATGTGACTCCTTTGGGTAGGTCATGAAACAGTCAATTACTCAGTAATATTAAACAATGGTAGTGTGTTGTTCAGGAGCCAGAATCACATCTGACTGACAATAATTCTTCAAAGGAGATCCTGAATTTTTGAGAATTAATCATTGTAAACTGAATGGCGCTGTCAGTGAATTCAGTGAATGGCCCTTGGTTTACTTTAGAAGTTGACGCATTCCGAAAGATAAATCACACTATCCGCGCACGCGCAAACTGCCAGTGATTTCTGGTCAGCGGATGTGTAACAACTATGTGAGATTTGTTGATTTATTGCGGAAAAACTTCCTTTTTACTTTTGGCAAAAAATTGAGCGTTTTCCCTGATATTCAATGCTGTTCTTTGTCAAGGAGCTAAGTTAGTTATTTAAGCTTTTGTGTTGAGATGTGAAAAGCGCAATCCGCATGTAATTTTTCAAGCCGTAAATGGAAAACACTGCGCGTAAAATTCAGCAATCTTGTTGCAACCGAAGAGCGATGCGCGAACGTAAGAAAAACCAATGAAAGAAAGAGTACAGCCTCTGAAGGATAATAGGTGGCGTCAGGGAACTGTCCAAGACCGAAAAATTAATGCGAGCTGTGTTTTCTATTTCGCCGACTGAGATGCGTGATAATCATGAGCAAACTATATGCGGATTAAGCTGTTCTGTTTAACCTTTAACTCCTAAACTCAATAAGATCCTTTTAACCTTTTAGGAAGAAAATGCATGGGTGATGAAGAGTGAATTGATCGTTTAATCAGCTTTCATTTGAGCAAGTTATCGAAAGCTAAGTTCTCCTCACTGCATAATGTACATCTGGTGAAAAATGGAGAAGGAGAAAATTGAAGTTCATCACTCTTGGGCGTGAAATGGTTACAAATGGCGCAGCTATATCATAACACGCTACCTCGCTCTTATTTGGATGTTGTATATGAGATGTTCAAACAATTTCTGTTCTGATTTTAACAGAATATCTAAGTACCTACAATTAGTGACAAATGTCTTGGGACATCGCACAGTTTCAGTAATTTCTCTACTGTTTCAGTTGAAAAACAACCCCTCCCCCGTTCAATGTTGAAGTGACCTGCACCCGTTCTTCCAAACACACGCAACATTGTACAGAGGGGAGGGGGTGAATTATGGTTTCGCGCCTTGCAGTACACTTAGTCAATGACTTGTGTCTGAGATACTTCAATTCTTAAAAGTGTCCCAAGAACTTTTGTCATTGATTGTAGTTGCATTTTTTTCTTTTGATTTTTGAACGATGTTTTAAAACAACAGGAGCTAAAAACGTTATGTTACAAAAACCTCATTTCAAAAGTACTGTTAGTGATGCTGTATGTTGTTGAAGAGCAGTTTTACCGAATCAATCATGAGATGTTACTGTATTATTGCACTATGCTGATTGCACCACAGAGGTTTTCGGATGACTTTCGTAAAGCCAAACACCAGAGTAATTACACCGCAAATCACAGATTGAGGCTGTAAGAAATACTTTCAATCAATCGGAAGCCAAAAATTTGCGTGTAGTTTTACCTTGAAGAAACCAATCAGCCATGCAAGAATACGTTATTGCCACGTTATCGCAATTGAGGTTTTGCTTCTATTTTTGGACCAATCTTAAACACGAAGCAACACCAAACCAAATCAATCACACGATTACTTTGGGCAGTCCTCCGAAAACCGTTCTAATTAGCAAAACATTAAATTTGATAAAGTCAAAAGCTGGTTATAGCCCAGTTAATTAAGAATTTGTTTTATAGTAGACAATGTATTATTATTTCTGGCTATTTCAACTTGAGATCCTGCAAAACACGTAAGACCGATATTACACGGCGGCGCGAAGATATGAATTTTATTTTCGAGTCGTAAAAACAATATTTTACGAACGAGCGGTTCGCGAGTGAGTAAAATATTTTATTATATACATACTGAGACATACTCACGAAAAAGCCATATCGTAAAATTTCGTACGCAAATGAGTTCTAGCCAATGAGAGGCCGCGAACGACGCTTTTCACACGTGAAAAAAATCGTTCGTCCAATCACAAGCTGCGAACGACGATTTTTCACTACTTTTAAAGGGTTTCCCGGTCCCATCATAAATGTCTCAGTATGTATATAATAAACAGAAAACATCATGGAAAGTGCTTTGTACAGTTTTTATTCACTCGTTGTTTCGTATCATAAAACTCACTCGCTCGCAAAGCCTCGCTCGTTCGTTTTATGATACTTCACAACTCGTGAATAAAAACCGTACGCGCGCACTTTCCATGAAGTAATCTCTATGTTTTTACCACGCGAAAATAAAATCCATATCTTGAAGCCGCTGTGTAATTTTCTTTTTATTATATTAAACACGATGGAAAATACGCCACTCGGGTCCCGGATGTAGATACGTACGGATTTTACTCACGGTATATTTTCCAGTAAAACACTCGTGTCTATATAATAAAAACATATATTTAACGCTGTTGATAACATTGATAAATAAATCCGTCTAATATCACAATCGGTGGCTTACTTAGTCCATCTTTACTAGTTTATTATTGACCTGTGCATATTTTTTGTGTTCTTGGCTGATGTACATATCTATAATTGCTATAGCTCAGCGCTCTCACTCCATTTATACTACAACTGGTATAGTAAAGGAGCATTGCCATAGTCGCTGCTTAAACTCGATTATTTTTTTGCTCCAAGCAGTAGCCCAGTCTCTTCCACGATTAAAACAAATATTCTGTGAGATATCATCGCAGTAAAATTTAGTTCACCCTGTGCGATCTTGGTTTAGTTTCCTCTGATAAGTCATGCTCTGCTTGGTGTTGAAAATGATCGTTGAATGTGTTTTTAGGGCAAACCCAAGCGTCTCTATACCTCAGATTTAAGAGAGCGATAAAGCAGTTGAGCCTTAATATTCAGCAAATTGCATTTTTACAATAGCACGTCAGTTTCTTTTTTTTTTTGTGATTGGCTAATTTTCATTATCAATAAGAGGACAGACACATAAAATCGAGTGCTGACGACAGTGATTTGGACGAAGAAGGTGAATTCAGCTTCAATATTCACCTCACTTCTTGCAAAAGCGACATTCGGCATTTGAAGTAGAGAACTAGAAGTGTTCAGAGGCGAATTTCCTTGAGCTTTGTCTTGAAATTGTCGAGAAAACCGCAGCAGAAAACGTCTAGTTTCATTTCTTTCCAACTTCTTTGGCAAAATTTTATTTTGCACGCGCGAAATGCTCACGTCAAACTGTCGCTTTTTGGCCAATGAAATGTCTTGAATTTTAACCTCGACCAATTAGAAAGCGGGAAGAGTTGTTGACAACATTTCGGTCAAATCGAACAAAATCCAGTTTTCTTACGTGTTTTCACCGTGTCGTCGCTTGAGTTTTGTTATTGTAAAAAACAAATTGACCTCAGTTTTTTATGTGTCTGTCCTCTTATTGATCATGAAACGCGTCATAACATTGTTAAAAAGTTGCGGATCCACTCGGCGCTTTTGACAATGTTATGACGCGCTTCATGATCAATAAGAGGACAGACACATAAAAAACTGACGTCAATTTGGTAATTAGCCCATAAAATAGAGTTTTTTAAAAGGATGATCTCTGAGTACTTCTTGATTTAGCTACAAGCGTGCCTCCGACTTTCAAACTCCTATAGTCACGTGACTATAACCAATCCCCTCCTTCCCTTCCCTGACTTCGTCCGTGAAACGAGCAGTGAATTTCTGAGAATGCGCAGACAACAGTCTCCTTTTTTTATCCCACTGTCGTTGCTTTGCGTCATCAGCAACTGTCTGCGGCCAGTTAAAGTTACGTACTATCTGCATTAACTGCTGAAATCGGCTATAGTCGAGAATCTCCACTAACGATCTATCGATCTGTTGGCCGCGCATGGCCTGGCATGAGTGGTTGACACAAGGGCTCGGCTCGAAACAGCGAGCAGGTTTCTCTGAGCGCTTTGGCGCCTAAAAATCCAAGCCAAGAGCCTGTTGTGCAGGCTACTGACAATAACGGTATTTATTCTCCATGTTAAACGGCCACATCTCAACAACGACGAAATTTTGTAACTTACAGCATATCACCGAAGATCAGCCAATCCAGATACATACAAAGGGAATAATAAATATAAATATTATAAAACCGTTTTACATTCATCTAGGCTGTCTGTCAAATGAAGCACATTATTGAACAAATCCACATATAGTGTCGATAAAGTTCACATACTTGGCTCAATTTGACGTGGAATGTACTATAGCCATATAAATACGTAATAATATAAAACTGAAAGACTTCTGAAAGACAGAAATTTTTAAATTTAAAAGATAAATACCTCACATAATTCCGGCTGCTTGACTTCCCATGTGTAAGTCTTCCCAGGATTTCACAGTAGAGGAAGACTGAGTACTAAGAAGCAATTGTGTTATTTAGAGGTACTAAATTTTCCAAATAAAACACATGAAGAGAATGGATGGTTTTTCTTTCTCTTAAATGAATCGTAAATTAACCATCCTAGAACTCATGATCAAGACCCAAGGGTCGTTGTCTAACCATAACTTGCATCTTTAGAACGCTGTTTCTGTGTCACACGAGTATAATCCAGTTTTTGTCCATATTTTTGTTGCATTTGTTGGTCAGACTTGTGAGGGATGGGGTGCCGCATTCGTGTGACAAAAAGGGATTTTGCACCAAAGGTCACGTGACCCAAAATAAAGAGTATAAAAAATGTAGACTTTCAAAATATCAGGTTCGTAGCATTACAGCATGAGGTTAGCCAATAATTTAAATAAAGGGTCTTGCCGTCCAGCAACTTTTCCCATACTAATCTTAATATTTCTGAAATTCAAAAACTCTGCCAAATTTGATGTTTAAAAGCTATGCACCTGACATTTTGTGAGCCAACACAATGTTTTATGCTTTTCAAACCTCATCAACGTGGTAAAAATTACGTGACCTATTGTTGCAAAATGCTTATATTGCAAAAAGCAAAAGAATGGGAGAAAAGGTACAATTTGACATTTTTCCTTGATTTGGTTTGCAGAATTTGTAGCCCCACTAAAGAATACACAGGGGTTATGGTTGAATCAATAATTTAAGCTGCTGAAGTGGCATCAATGCAAATTCCCTAAGGTGCATTCGATTGACCATATTCTAAAAAAATGCTTTAGGGCAAAATGTTTTTGTTTTCAAAACCTTCACACTGGCATTTTGAACGGCTCTGGATACATCTCAACATAATTCAGCTCCAAAGCAAAATATTTTTCGATCAGCATCACTAGTCATATTCTGGAATAGACCCAATCAAAACTCAATAGAGATAAACTACCAGTATTGGCCAGAACTCGGCTTTTAATAGCTTGCCTGGATGAAAGTTGATTAAACTATCAACTCTCGCTTCATCATTCTAACATTTTATTTTCAAAAGGCAGGGAGAAACTGTATTTTGAGCTTGGGAGCGAAAGAACAAAATCCAAACACTCTATTATACATGTAGATCTCCTACAAAGAGCACAACTTTAACAGCAACACTGTAACTTTTTAATCACTATTAGTGATCAACATCCATTTTTCTCTTGCAAGATTTCATAGCAGAGATATGTAATGCAATAGGAGAACTTTGCAATGATTAATTGAATAATCAATATATTGATAACTGGTCCAGATGAAAATTTAATAGGCCATTACCAAGATGCCTGTTGCCTTTGCAGTGAAAATTAGCTTTCATGTTCATGCAAACCAAGCTTATTTTCATTAGAAAGGTTTTACAATAGGCCTCAGTTTGAAGCAGAGGCAACGGGCATCTCAGAAACGGCCTCTTGCACAGATGAAAGAAGATCAATATTCTCACTACCTCTTTTATTTTGAGCAGAGCCCAAGAGTTAAAGGGTTAAAATTACACAAAATGTTAGTAGTAAGACTAAGATTATGTTGAGTGTGTGTTAGTCAGCACTGATCAAGTTGACTACAGTCATGTCCAACCTTAATTTTCTAGGACTTTATATCTTTCCAGTAATTTTGAAATGTGACAAGTGCAAATGAAACTTCTTGAATAAAACTAAGCGAATAAACAGATACCAGTGTATCTCAATATTATGACGGCTTATATGAATGCACTGTTTTGCTTGTTTTACTTTGTTTGTCTGTTTATTTTTGCTTTGATGAAACGCTGATCCCAGGATCACCTTCGTTTCCCCCTTTGATGACTGCTGATTAGTGCATTACTTCACGACTGTATAGCACATCCAAATGATCATTATAGTACATGTATAATATATATGATTGTGATTGCGTAGAAATACCGTCGGAATATTTGTATGCCGACCTGTGAGTCTGACAAGTGATGATTCCTGACCCAGCGAGTCGTGATATTCAGCTCGTGATCCAGAAAACCAGCAGAGCAAATGAGCAGTCCAATTCTCTTCTTCAGCCGCCATTTTGGTTTTGTCGACTATTGATCTCGCAATCTATACAAGTTCGGTACCATTCCCAATCGCGAAAAAGATGGCCGCCAAATTATCCTCCGAAAAAAATTTGCTTCCTCCTGTTAAATTTTTGTATACAACTTGCGTTATTGAAACGATATGGCAGAGGGCAGGGGGTATCCCTTTGTTTGATTTTGTTGTTGCGTTAGCCTACTTTTTTTTAGGGATACCGTATCGCCTTCGAAGAAATGTAGCATCGTTGCGGCATTACCACAACTCGACAAGTAATAAAAGTTTCAGGGGATGAAGAGGAATAATGGAATGTTCATTATTCCATTATTCAGGAATAATGAAGCTGCATTATTCCATTATTCCACTTCAAAAATTTCCATTTAAGCCTAAAAACAGAAGCGTTTGATCACAAAAGGACTCCGTCGCTATGTTTTGAGCAAGAACAAACTTTTTAGCTAGTCTACTCTGCAGTTTGTTAACCACAAACGAGAGAGAAAGAATTTGGTTACCCCGGGGCTAGCTTAACCAGGCTTTAAACAACTCAGCCCAGAAATAAATGTCAGCAAGTTGCCAACAAACATTGAAGAAGTCGTCGCATTGCTGTCGATGCTGTGTTATTATCAGCTAAACTTCCTAGTGATATGGCGTTCCGTTACGGACAAAAATATGATATTGAAATTCAACACTCAAAGTCGAAAACCCTTTATTTGAAGTCGAACTCTCGTTTATAATCGAAGTCGGAAATTATTTATTTGAAGTCGAAAACTCTTTATGTTCGACCGCTTGAAGTTTGGCCGCTTGAAGTCGAAAACTTCACCCTTTGAAGTTGAGTTTTTTCTTTGTGTTTGAAGTTGAACGGCTTGAATTCGAAGTCGAACCAAAGTCCGCAATTTCGACAGGAAACGGAAATGCCTAGACATGGTGTCACGCCACCTGCAGTCAATCCCAATCCCTGCTCTTCTTCAGTGCTCTCTCATTGGCCCAGGTTGACAGGCAGTCCGATGTAAAATCAACATGGCTTCTCGCTGGCTTCCAGACAACGAACAATTCTTTGAGTCTTTTTTGAGACTAATCAAACTGCAGAGGTACACAAGAGCTTTCGATACAATCAACCACGACATTCTTCTTAAAAAACTTGATAAATACGGAATCCGTGGAGTCCCTTATGAATGGTTCTCAAGCTACATAACCGACAGAAAGCAATAATATGTTAAAGTAGGCAACACCGAGTCCAGTATAAAGAGTGTTAGATGTAGTGTTCCACAAGGATCCACACTAGGACTTTTACTTTTCTTATTATACATTAACGATTTACCAAACTGCTCAAAAAAACTATTATTTCGCATCTTTGCTGATGATATCAATATATTTTATACTTGTAACAATCTACTTGAACTAGAAACAGTAATTAATGAAGAACTCAACTTGGTGCTTAATTACTGTGCTGCCAACAAACTATCAATCAACTTTAAAAAAACCAATTATATGCTTATTACTTCCCCCAAGATAAAGGCCACTATTAGTATTAAGACATGTAATATTGGACGTAAAACATTCATTAAATATCTGGGTATTTTTATAGATGAAAATTTAAACTGGGCTATGCAAATAAAACATGTCAGCAACAAAATAGCAAAAAGCCTTGGAATTATCTGCAAATTAAGACATTACACTAATCTTAAAATACTTACACAGCTATATTACACTTTAATGACCTGGGGTACTGCTTATAAAACTAAACTAACTAAAATTGTAACACAACAAAACAACTGCATCCGAAGTATTTTTTTTTTTTTTTTTTTTTTGCTAATAAGAAAGAAAGTGCCACTCCTTACTACCAGCTTCTGCAAATTCTGAAAGTAAATGATAATTCTTAAATCATAAAGTTTCGTTACTCACACATAAAATCCTAAATGATAAGACAAAAATCCCTATCATCTTTCGTGACTATAATACCTGTATCAGAAATCCATTCATATAACACAAGATTTGCTACAAGACAAAATATTTACAGACCAATTGCCAGAACTAATTATGGAACAACAACTTTTAACTCCTTAGCTTCAAGAATTTGGGAAAAGATCCCTTCTGATATTAAACAATTGTCTTTTAAAAGCTTTAAGAATTCTTACAAAAATTATCTGCTCAATAATCAAACCTAGAATACTCTCTACATCATCTTGAGTTTTTAATGTATTCAAACTATTTAGTTCCTCTTCTACACTCAATCCATGTAATTATATGACTTGTGGATATCTATTTAATTAGAATGAGCTTGTCCTGTATATATTTTGATTATGAGTGGTCGACTCAAAAGCTCTGCTCCTTCGACCACTCACACAATCTTCCTTAAAACATATATGTATTCAGGCTACGTACTATGCTATGCAACAATTATTGTAAAACCGCGTATTACAGTTTTTTGTCAATAGTGTGAATAAAGAAACCTGAAATCTGAATCTGAAATCTGAAATACAGGCAAAGTCTGCGTGGACTCTCCCCAGCTCTTGTTCAGTTGTGACGGCCGGTGTGCCTGCTTCAGCAGTTTCTCATGAGCTGAAATTCCGTAAGTTATGAAGGTTGCCATCTGCATTCGGAAGGCTCTGCAAATTTGCTATGACAGCACGGACTATCCGGCTTAGATACTTCACCTTCACGATCCGACATGTTGTTCGTTGTGAAGCGGACTAAATAAACTGCGAATGGCAGAAAATATACCACGTGGTTCATCTGTCACTTTCGCGACAGCGTGACACAATGTCTGGTAGGCATTTCCGTTTCCTTTCGACTTGGAAGTGCGGACTTTGGTTCGACTTCGAATCTTCAAACACAGTATCACCTTCAAATGTGAAGTTCTCGACTTCAACCAGCCAAACTTGATATTCGAACAATGAAGAGTTTCGGCTTCGATTCACGAGAGTTCGACTTCAAAGAAAGAGATTTCGACTTCGAGTGTTGGATTTCAGTATCATATTTTTGTCCGTGGCGGAACGCCATGTGATGCGAGCGGGTATAGTAACGCACATGTAAGAATAGACTTCTTGGTAGCTATAAAGCATTTGTTTTTCTTAATAGTGCCCTTCAAAGATTGAAATAATAATAATAATAATAATAATAATAATAAACTAGACTGGCGTTGCCAGTGAGCTCGCGGCGTGAGTTGGGTCGAGACCAGAATATAAAATGGAAAGTGGGGGACAAGAGCGGAACTCCCAAGAGAGACTTCCAGTTTCTCACCATCATGCCAAACAATCACCCTCTTGAGAAAAACATTCGCTCTGTAACGCAATAATGCAGCTTAGCGCATGCGTAACATAATGAAACAATATCCGGTCTGCAATCTCAAGCGCAGCGTGACGGCGCGAGCGAGGAATTTTAGATACAACCCACAGACTACAGGATGGAGTTAGCGGGTAAAAAGACGTCCACATTCCACAACGAAACAAAAATAAAAAAAAGAAAAGGATGTGCGATCATCACTTTTTAGTTTGCCTGTGTTTTCCGTGCTTTTCAAAGCCATAGAAATTTGTTCTTCCACTGTGGTCGACAGCCACAAAAGCATGGTGAAGGAACAATACGTTGATTTTTAGTGGCAGAACTGCCACGGTGACCGATAAATCGATGGGTCTGGATTACATCCGGACTGCTGCTGTGGCTCAGACCAAGCTTCAGGTTTTGTCTGTCACTTTGAGAAGGAAAATCTGCCATCCTGGTTTTTTCCCGCTAAACGTGAGGATCAGACGCAAGGACTGCGCAACAATCACATTAATATTCATATAGGTTTCTGAAATCCCTTGAAGTTATCAAACGGCAAGCGGTTTATATGAATTTAATCCGTCCTACAATTCTGTTATCGCACATCTGTTTCGGCGCCCCAGTGATCCGCGAAAGCATACTAAATTCAAATTGCGATTTTTCCTTTGCATTAACTGAATGAATGAATGAAAAGTCCATTCACCATCAGAAATCATCCCGCTTTTTTCGCCATTGCTGTCCATTTTCGCCAGAAGTGTAATTTTCCCCGAACGAAGTGAGGGAAATATTTACGACGCTAATGCAGCATAGTCGGCTCATCTGAAGACTCCAAGCGCGTCGCCATCTCGAAATCTAATGTTCGTGTATAGTGTGTGTTTGTGTGTGTGTTTGTTGTGCGATGCGACCTTTTTAGGCCAGGTGCCTAAGGCAATGTCCAAATAAGGCAATGACGTAATCATTATCGACTAGCGTCACCGCCATGTTTTTGAGAAAGATTTGAACGAAGCAACAATTGTACGTAACTGCGTTCACGAAAATGAATTTGAAAGCTAGAAAACTTGAAACAGAACGGTCTCGCGAAGCTCGTCTTCAAAAGAGAAGCGAACAGGCACTTCAAGAGCAAAAGCGGACCGAAGAGAAGACTCCGCAAAGACAACAGCGCATGAATGCCGACCAAAAGCGACATGAACAGAAGCGGGCAACACAGACAACTCCGCAAAAAGAACAGCGCTTGAAAGCGAATCGGGACCTTCAGGAGAAAAAGCGGGCCGAAGAGAAGACTCCGCAAAGACAACAGCGCATGAATGCCGACCAAAAGTGACATGAACAGAAGCGGGTAACACAGACAACTCCGCAAAGGGAACAGCGCTTGAAAGCAAATCGGGAGCTTCAGACGCCGTTTTGTGTTAAACTCAGATACTTATTTAGAAAGGACAAGCAACAAAGGTTAGTCAGTGGAAACCGAACAATCACCGTGACAAATATATTGTATCCCGTATAGCTTGTAACTTGATCACTTCAAGAATGTATTAAAATCTGTATGCTGATCATTTTCCCTCGAAGTATTGTTTTACTACGCTTCTGTCGCCAGTTTCGGCTACCGTATTCGCTCAGAGCAATCGGAACTTGGAGTCTTGAATGATTTAGTCAGATGTCTTATTTTTCTGTAATCTGACACGCGGTGATTGCAGCGAGAATCGTTCACAAGCCCTTAGAAGTATTACTGGGTCTGAAGCCCGTGTATAATTTGAAGTAAACTGTTCAAGTTTTGCTTTGATTCTGGGGAAAATCTTGCTGTTTTGAGTGGGTTCACATACAAAACAATTCGAGCCTATTAAATATGCATGTCTGAATCTGGTGCATGCAGTCCAGAGTAAAAACAAATCGCACAGGAAGCCTATTTAATTGTACTGCCTATGAATTCAAAATTGGAAAATCAGTGTTCCTTTTTTCCCGTACTACGACGGCCGACCAACTTCAAACTTTGAGTATTAAATTTTGAGAACGTGCAGCTTGGCAGACTGCATGAATTAATTTGACGTGCCGACCGTGGGAAATACGTACTTCGTCACGCAATCGATTCTTTTTTCAACGCAAAAGTATAACACACACCATTCTTTTTCTCCTTCCTTTGCGTGTAGCACTTGACTTCGAAGAAAAGATCGAGTCAACATTTCGGTAAAACAAAGGCTACTCTTGTTGGGAGTTACCAAAGTAAAAGTCCCATCAATGGCAGAGTGAGGGGGTATCTGCGATTATCGTACTTCTAGTAATGCACGCTGCTGCTATCAGCAGCTTAGCGGACTGGCTCAGTCCACATAAATGGTCAAAATACCGCAGCTAAATCGTGTATTTTCCCGATGAATTTCGTATCAAAACAATCCTTGAAACCCAGGCTTTCAAGAACCGCGCGTACATTTATGACTTGCGCATCACGTTTTGCGCAACGCCGCTGAAAAGCTTAGCTGTCGCACCGGCTCCATACAACGCTCTCTTGCGATTGGCCTCGAGTCAATAACTTAGAGTCAAAAGTACCGCGCCAAAAAGTTCCGGTATACGGTTTACTTGGGTGGGAATAGGGCTTACAAGGACTGGAGTTTTAGAATCCGGCCGTACATTTTAAGAAAGCGATCTCTAGCAGGGCAAATTTGAGCAATGTGACGTCAAAAATAGGTGAAAATTTTCGACATAATCCCCCGAGCGAAGTGAGGGGTTACTAACCGTGACAGCATTTGATCGAGTGAATGTTCCTCTGTCAGTCAGTCAGTCAAGGGGCGGACAACACTTCATGTAAAGACTAACGGAAAACTATTCTACTCCTTATAAGGCAGTTCGTTCCTCACGAAAATGAATTTGAAAAAACTAAAAAACGTGAAACAGAACGGTCTCGCGAAGCTCGTCTTCAAAAGAGAAGGGAACAGGCACGGGCAAGGCGAGATCGTGAAACGATCGAACATCGCCAAAAGACGACAAACATGTTTTTCCGACAGCATCATGAACGCGGGAAGCGTGCCGAAGAAATGGCTCCGCAAAGGGAACAGCGCTTGAAAGCAAATCGGGAGGTTCAGACGCCGTTTTGTGTTAAACTCAGATACTTATTCAGAAAGGACAAGCAACACCGTGACAAATATATTCTATCCCGTATCTTGTAACTCGATCACTTCAAGAATGTATTAAAATCTGTATGCTGATCATTTCCCTCGAAGTATTGTTTTAATACGCTTCTGTTGCCAGTTTCGGCTACCGTATTCGCTCAGAGAAATCGGAACTTGGAGTCTTGAATGATTTAGTCAGATGTCTTATTTTTTCTTTCAAGACTAAAACTGTAACAAATGCTGTAATCAGAGACGCGGTGATTGCAGGCGAATCGTTCACAAGCCCTTTGAAGTATGACTAGGTCTGAAGCCCGTGTATAATTTGAAGTAAACCGTTCAAGTTTTGCTTTGATTTTGGGAGAAATCATGCTGTTTTGAGCGGCATACAAAACAATTCGAGCTCATTAAATATGTATGTCTGAGTCTAGTGCATGCAGTCCAGAGTAAAAAAAGATCGCACAGGAAGCCTATTTAATTGTACTGCCTATGAATTCAAAATTGGAAAATCAGTGTTCCTTTTTTCCCGTTCTACGGCGGCCGACAAACGATAGTGACTAAAAGAACACACGATTGACCACAAATGACCACGAGTGACCACGAATGACCACGAGTGATCACGAATGATCACGAGTGACCACGAATGACTACGAGTCAAAATAAGCTCCTCACGTGACTGTAACGCCATTTTATTGTCATTTTAAATATCATGCACCCACGATAAAGTGTAAAAATTTCACTAGCGTCATTTTAAAAAACAAACACTTTGAAGAAAACGCCGACCACAAGGCGTAAAGTACACACAAATATGTCCCTTGCGTGACAAATCACGTGTCAGCGTCGGCTGTAGACAACGTGACACAGGGTCACTAGTTTGAATTAAATACAGCACGCTACAGGACAGATTTGGCTCTTTTAATTAAGTCGTGGGAATTGCTCACTAAATTCACATGGCGTGGGAACCTACATATGATTGGCTGATCGCAGAGATAAGGCTGCTGAGATGTCAAAAAAATTTGCATTTCTGGTCCTCTTGCCATGGAAGTCCGGATAAAAATACGGAAAGATTTTACTCCGAAAAAGTACGACCAAAGTAAGACAACGAAAAGACCTAACACTGGAGTGACGGACGTGGAGGTTGTTACTATCGGCGACGTGGAAAGTAAATAGGGAACCGGCGGAAGAACAGAATTTCAGTAACTGAACAGAAACTTGCGAAAGGTGCTGCAGTCAGACGCCGAAAGTGATGATTCTGAATCACTACCAAATGCTGCACAGCAAAGTAGTAAAATTTTTCACACTCGGGGACACCCGATAAGCCGGTCATAAATAAAATTGATGTCACAGTCACGCGAGGGACTTACTTTAACTCTTGGGGCCAGTTGTTCAAAGTGTGAATAGTGGATAAGTGTTAAAACTTAGCCTTATAGTATTAACTGGATAAGAATTTCTCCGATGGATAGCGCTATCCACTCTTTGAAAAACTGGGCCCTGGTCGTTTGTAGCCTGTTCTGCAGTGAGTTGGTAATGACGTCACTGTCACGCTATGAATACTTTACGCCGTGGTCGGCGTTTTCTTCAAAGTTTTTGTTTTACACCTTCATGAGCGGGTGATTTTACATTTCATATTTAAATGATATTAAAATGACGTCACAGTCACATGAGGAGCTTATTTTGACTCATGATCACTCGTGGTCACTCGTGGTTATTCGTGGTCACTCGTAGTCATTCGTGGTCACTCGTGGTCATTCGTGGTCACTTGTGTGTTCTTTTAGTCACTATCGCCGAACAACTTCAAAATTTAGTATTAAATTTTGAGAACGTGCTTAGCAGACTGTATGGATTAATTTGACTCGCCGACCGTGGGAAATACGTACGGCGTCACGCAATCCACTCTTTTTTCAACACAAAGGTACCGCAAAACACACCATTCTTTTTCTCCTTCCTTTGCGTGTAGCTCTTGACTTCGAAGAAAAGATTGAGTTGGCATTTCGGTAAAACAAAGGCTGCTCTTGTTGAGCAGTACCAAAGTAATAGTCCAATCAATGGCAGAGCGATGGGGTATCTGCGATTATCGTATTTCTAGTTAGATTACGCCGCGGGTGACCAAATTTGACCTCAGAGGCTAATGTTATACGATTGCTTGCTATGATATCACACAGTATAGAGAACTTGGCTTTTGACACCTTGATTAAACTAAAAATTATCATTACAACACTCATACACTTGCTTCTTAAAGGTTGAGCGACCCTGCATTTTGAGAATGCGTGACATATCTTTATATGCACAATCGATTATGACAGTTTGACTTTGACTCTTATTTCTAATCAGAGGCCACGATTAATCCAGTCGCTTCACTACTTATGTGTTTTCTTTTATTAACTCAATACGTTTCTTCTATCAGGCTTTCGAGTATCCGTGCTCTGTAACAAATATAAAATTGAAAGCGAGGAATGTCACACAAGAGATGTTTACAATATTATTGCGGTTTTGTTCACAGTGTGTTCAGTCCATTTGTGACTGCAAACTCAATCCTCAGAATTATTTCGGTGTATTTTTCATTTCTGGTATTCAATGACCATTGCGAAACAAAGGATACATGATCGAATGAAAGAAACACTTGAACAGGCAATGTACGATACGCAGAAGAATTTTATGAGGCAACAGATGTCATGTACAGAGTAAAGCATAAAGCGTCATTGTTTTACGGCTAAAGCTCACCGTAGCTTTGGTTTCTGTTTTCGCCCTGTTATCTTCCCAAAAGTATTTCGTGTCGCCACAGAAAGTTTCGTCGGGACTATATATTTATCGGCGACAGAGACATTTGCAATCCCCCAACGGTATCCATCAAACATTTGTTTACGGCTATTCTCAAAGCTTCCGCGGTGAACGCGAGCCAAAATCGTTCCCGAAAATCCAGTTTACCCGTGCATATTCCACAGAGCCAAATGGTGTTTAGTTTGGATGGGATGCAGTTAACTTTTACACACAAGTAACGAGCAATTCACTGGCCACATCTCGAGTTGTTTAGCGAAGTCAATTACGTCATCACTTAGCACGTGATAATATGAACCAATCACCGTGTGCTGATTCTCGACCGACAAAAAAAAAAGAAAAAGAAAAATTTGCCTTTTTAAGCTCGCTTTGGGCCCAGGCCCCCGCGAGCAATAATAATAATAAGTACTAAAGGGACACTTTGAGTTATCGTTTTATTAGCACTTTTAACTTCAAGCAATAATATTCCGGAAATTCGATGTTTAATAACATTTGAGGCGAAACAAAACCTTTGAATACCCGTTTTAGAATGATTCATCAAAGTAAAAACACCAAGGAGAATAAAATTAGAGATCTTTGTTATTTTTGTCGCTGATAATTCCTGTTGAAAGATCCCCTTTTTTTCAATATTGCAGTTTCTAGCTTATGACGCAGCCCGGGTGTCAATCTCGAAACAGAGAAGTTTCCAAATCTAGCGTTGAATAACTAAGAGTATGTCTTGTCTCGTATAATAATCCGGATTTGATTTATAACAAAATAAAAATACTGAAAAATAAAAGCATTGCAGATCTAGCGTTTTTATTTTATCACTAACAAGACTACGTTGACAGTGAGCTCATGGCGTTAGCAAGTGGGGTCGAGATCAGCATAAATTAAAATAAGGTACAAGAGCGAGACTCCCAAGAGAAACTTTCAGTTTCTTACCAGAAAAATATCATAAAGTACAGAACTTGGTTTTTGACACCTTGCTTGAATGAAACCTGATTAAACTATAAATTATCATTACAACATTCATACATTTGCTTCTTAAAGGTTGAGGGAATCTGCATTTTGAACTTGGGAGTGAAAGGGTCGGACAGCATGAAGAGTAATGCGTGACTCATCTCATTTTCAGGCACAGTCGAGTTGACAGTTTGACTTCAAACCCTTACTTCTAATCAAAGGTCACGATCAGATCTAACCTGCGCTTCATTACTTATCTGTTCTACTTTTCTGAATGCATTCCTTTTATCAAGCCTTCTAGTATTCGCGCTCTGTAACAACGAAATTTACAACGAGACTTGTTTATGATATTATTGCGGGTTTGTTCATAGCGGTCCATTTGTGACTAACAAACTCAATGATCATGACTATTTCGGGGTATTTTTTCATTTCTAGTATACAATTATCATTGCGAAACAAAGGCTACATGATCGAATGGAAGAAGCATTTCAACAGGCACTGTACGATAAGCCGAAGCATTTTGACAAATGTCATCTACTCTAACGCCGAACAATTCATTCCTTTCACTCCTGAGTCCAAAATACAAAATTCTCCCAACTAACCGAGAACAAAATGTATGGGAGTATAGTGAGAGTACTGAGAGTTGTATCAGATTTTTACTTGATCGTTCTCAGGAGTGAAGGGGTTTATAATGTTCAAATATTGTTTGAGCATTTTTTCAACTGAAAAGTTAAAATAATATTGCGTCTCATGCCACTAGGAAATTCTGAAACAAGTGTAATGTTCCGTAAGACGTTTCAGTTTTCGATCCGTGAATGACCAGATGAATCATATGACACAAGTTCTTGATTTAGAACTGACTGGGACCTTACGCATTCACCAAAGTTGCGTACGAACAAAAAAGATTCGTAAGGTCGACTTGTTCGACTTACGCACACTATCTCGCTAAAGATAGTATCCTAAAATCCATTGTTCCGTTTCATAATTCATACTTTCGAACATTTTTGTTCGTTCGCAAGTTTGGTGTATACGGCCCCTAATTCAGCCAATACTGACAGAAAGTGCAATAAGTTAATTTAAAAGTTTATGTGCATATAAAGCGTCATTACAGCGTTTTCATTCAAATTTGTTTGCGGAAGGAGTTGGATTCTTTGGTGGAAAAAAAGGTAAGCCTCGTTATAAGAAGTCAGTGCTGATTGTACTCGATTTCACTGACTTAGGATGGACTTGCTCTGCCATGTGAGTGACAACACGGATGATAAAATAAGACTTCCATAATGGAAGTGAAATGCTGCCTACCCGCTCGTGCTAGTTATATAGGCATTGAGACAACATCGTTGTTGTATTTTCACGCTAAAACAAATTCCAAATTCTAAACCCGTAATCGTTTGTCGTTTGCTGTATGCGGCTGTACACATCGACACTTGGTTATTCTGCAGACTACATCGGGTCAGGTGGCTTAAGACCCGCCGAGTACAGTGACTCAGCTTGATTGTTTTGAATTCGCACTGGGTCTACGGGCTGTTCGAAACTGAAAACTGCGTAATTGCCCACGATATTCCTTTGCTTTGACAGCGAGCGAGAACACTTCGCAAAAAACATACATGGTCGGAGTTTCGCTCAAGAGTCTCAACAGAGTAATACGTACACAAACATCGTGTGCCTTTATGAGTCGGTCTACGCAAAGTACATGTGTCTATACTGCTTTGAATTGTGCACAAGAAATGATTGTCGGGAGTGAATAGCCGTGTTTGCTCAGTTTCAATATACCCGTAAACCATTACCTCTTCATAATTCACTTCGCTATACAGGTCTAAGTAAACAGAGTGCAACTCGTCCATGATGCGATCGGGGTTTGTAATGATTTTTCCATCTTTGAGTTTAAGTTTTCTTTTATTGCTTTTTTTTTACTTGTTTGTAAATGAAGAAAATACTTAATTTTGTTCTCGTCTTTTTCATACCAAGTTGCACGTGATAGAATAATTGCTCCTTTCGTTGTGTAGTCATATTCTCTCCCATAAGCTACTTTCAAAGCGTCTATTTCAATTCGTGTTTCAGCAGTTTTGGAGTCGGCTAGTTTTCCTCCGCTTTCAAGAAGAACAAAATGGCGCCACGTAATCTTATATCCATCATGCCTATGATCGTAGCTTTGTCAACTCTTGTAGCTTTACTGCTTCAGCTAAATGGTATACTTCTTATGTAGAAAATTCAGCAAACAAAGCAAAATACTATCAAATTTTCATCCTGGTTAACCGAGCTGGAGTGTTTGTATGAGCAACGGCCCTGCTCGGTTTACCGGGATCCCGGTAGCACAGACGGGGATTTTTACAAAGGAAACAGTGGGAAGGCGAATGTACACTTTCTGTAAACTTGGACCAACCATGACAAGTTTTGAGTTATTATGAATATCAGTTAATTCACCCACTTGACAGCGCGCAAAACATCAAGTATAAAATAGGGTCAGCATGATCCAGGTCGTCGATCACTGCCATGTATCTCTTTTCCAAACAATTTTTCAAACTTATCTTCAAACAGAACCAGCTAATCGGCATTATAACGTGTCACCGAAAATATCATTCTGCAGCTGGAGAAAACAAAGGAAAGATTTCTGAAAAGTAAGATGCATGCAATTGCTGTTTTTTTGTTATTTTTAATAAGTAAAAATCAATATGTACCAGTTAATACTTGTATACAAATATCAAAAGGAAACAACTGACACAAACACATGTGAACTCCCTGAGTTATAAACAAAGTGAGCTTTCCCTTTTGTGAAACCAAATACTTTTCGTGCAGGCAATTGTCACTTATAAATTAATTGGCATAGATCTGCGCAGAACCAAAAATAGTGGAGATATCCTTATGAAATATTAGTTTTTGCCATATATGCGATGTAACCGATATCTCAAATTAGTTATATTTTATGGCATTGGGACTTTACTGATCAGGTTTAGAACTATTTCAATTTTGATCAACGCAGTAGTTCGTGAAATATTGAAACATTTTATCGACAAAAGAACGTTCTACCAATTACCTCGTTATAAATATCACGATGACTCAATCAAATGTAAAACTAAGGCCAGGTTCAAACGTCGCGCCAGCGTCGTGTCGAACTCAATTATATTAAGTTTGACTGCAGCACGACTGTGGCACGACAACTGATTCAAACGTCACTCTAAATTCCATCGCGCCGTAAAATACTCTCGTGACTCGTACCCAGTCGTCTCTGGAAACCGCATTGTGAGACTGCGTACAAGTCGGCTGCGAACCCCACCATATTCTAAATGGGCACACGCATGCGTTCAAGTTGAAGCCGCTACGATAGTGCTCACGGTCACATTATGAAACCAATTTAGCACGACGTTTGAATCAAACATCGCGCCAATGTCCAACTTAATTCCCAATTAGCACGACACTAGCGCGACTGTAGCACGACGTTTGATTCAAACGTCGAGCTACAGTCGCGCTAAGTGTCGAACTTAATGGATCAATTGAGTTCGACACGACGCTGGTGCGACGTTTGAACCAGGCCTAACATAATAAGTAAATATGACATGAAACAAAGAATAAGAGTACAATATACACACTTTTCATAGGTCTGAAAATCCTGCTGGCCGATTTTTTAAACAAGGTTTGGATCGCGGTTAAGAAAGTCCTGGCCTAAATAAGGTTTTTAAAAACAAAAACCGCATGCTAATCGGATCACGACTAAACGTGGTCTTTAAAAGCCGGAGCTAATCTATGTTCTAAAACACTGCAATTTAACCTTTGGCTAACCCTGGTTTACGGAGTCCGTACAAACTTAAATTTTACAACAAACTACGTCTAAGTTATGCTCTGTTTAAAAATGTGGCCCTACATTTTTAGATGTTAAATTAAATCCACATTAAGTATTCTTCAAAATTTGAACAGAACCTACGGAAGAAAGTGATATACTCTTTGCTAGAGTGCTGTTCGAGTATATAAACAAAAACTGTACTTTTTCAGGTCACTAAAAATATTCTGATTAAGAGAATCTTAACACTTGTTTTAATTCTCTCGGACAGTACGACAAGGCTATACAATACCTGAAAATGAACCGGAATATCGCAAAAGAGATTGGACACAAACAAGACGAAACAACAGCATTTGGGAACACTGCAATTTGCTTTATATCTCTAGGTCACAACCACCAAGCTATTCAATATCAAGAAAAGAGGCTGTCTATCGTAAAAGAGATAGGAGACAAAGAAGGCGAAACAGCAGCTTATGGGAACCTTGGAACTTGTTTCCATTCCCTCGGCCAGCACGAGAAAGCTATCAAATATCTAGAAATGCAACTGAACATCGCAAAAGAGATTGGGCACAAAAAAGGAGAAGCAACAGCCTGTGGAAACCTTGGAATATGTTTTCATTCCCTCGGCCAGTACGAGAAAGCTAATAAATATCAGGAAATGAACTTGAACATCTCAAAAGAGATTGGTCACAAACAAGGCGAAGCATCAGCTTATGGAAACCTTGGAATATGTTTTCATTCTCTCGGCCAGTACGACAAAGCTATTAACTATCTAGAAATGCAACTGAACATCTCAAAAGAGATTGGACACAAAGAAGGCGAAGCAGCAGCTTATGGTAACCTTGGAACTTGTTTCCATTCCTTCGGCCAGTACGAGAAAGCTATTAAATATCTGGAAACGAACTTAAATATCTCAAAAGATATCGGGCACAAACAAGGCGAAGCAACAGCTTATGGAAACCTTGGCACTTGTTTTCATTTTATCGGCCAGTACGACAAAGCTATTAAATATCTGGAAATGAACCTGAATATCACAAAAGAGATTGGGGACAAAGAAGCTGAAGCCGCAGCGTATGGGAACCTTGGCAATTGCTTCAGATATCTCGGCCAGCACGACAAAGCTATTAAATGTCAGGAAAAAAGGCTCAGCATCGCAAAAGAGAATGGATACAAAGAAAGCGAAGCAACAGCTTGTGGGAACCTTGGAACTTATTTTCATTCCCTCGGCCAGTACGACAAAGCTATTAAATATCAGGAAATGAACCTGAATCTCGCAAAAGAGATTGGGGACAAAAAAAGGGAAACAGCAGCTTATGGGAACCTTGGAACTTGTTTCAAATCTATCGACCAGTACGACAAAGCTATTAAATATCTAGAAATGCAACTGAATATCGCAAAAGAGATTGAACACAAAAAAGGAGAAGCAGCAGCTTATGGTAACCTTGGAACTTGTTTTCATGCTATCGGCCAGTATGACAAAGCTATTAACTATCTAGAAATGCAACTGAATATCGCAAAAGAGATTGGGCACAAAAAAGGAGAAGCAGCAGCCTGTGGAAACCTTGGAACTTGTTTTCATTCTGTCGGCCAGTACGAGAAAGCTATTAAATATCTGGAAACGAACTTAAATATCGCAAAAGAAATTGGACACAAAGAAGGCGAAGCAGCAGCTTATGGGAACCTTGGAGTATGTTTTCATTCGCTCGGCCAGTACGAGAAAGCTATTAAATATCAGGAAACGAACTTGAACATCTCAAAAGAGATTGGACACAAAGAAGGCGAAGCAGCAGCTTATGGGAACCTTGGAGTATGTTTTCATTCGCTCGGCCAGTACGAGAAAGCTATTAAATATCAGGAAACGAACTTGAACATCTCAAAAGAGATTGGACACAAAGAAGGCGAAGCAGCAGCTTATGGTAACCTTGGAACTTGTTTCCATTCCCTCGGCCAGCACGAGAAAGCTATCAAATATCTAGAAATGCGACTGAATATCGCAAAAGAGATTGGGCACAAAAAAGGAGAAGCAACAGCTTATGGAAACCTTGGCACTTGTTTTCATTTTATCGGCCAGTACGACAAAGCTATTAAATATCTGGAAATGAACCTGAATATCACAAAAGAGATTGGGGACAAAGAAGCTGAAGCAGCAGCTTATGGAAACCTTGGCAATTGCTTCAGATATCTCGACCAGCACGACAAAGCTATTAAATATCAGGAAATGAACCTGAATATCACAAAAGAGATTGGAGACAAAGGAGGAGAAGCAGTAGCTTATGGAAACCTTGGAGTTTCTTTCTATTTTCTCGGCCAGTACAACAGAGCTATAAAATGTCTGGAAATGCACCTGAATATTGCAAAAGAGATTGGACACAAAGAAGATGAAGCAGTAGCTTATGGGAACCTTGGCACTTGTTTTAGATCTCTCGGTCAGTACAACAAAGCTATTAAATATCACGAAATGAACCTTAAACTCGCAAAAGAGATTGGATATAAAGAAAGCGAATCAGTAGCTTATGGGAACCTGGGAACTTGTTTTCATACACTAGGCCTGTACGAGAAAGCTATTAAATATCAGAAAATGAACCTGAATATCGGAAAAGAGATTGGACACAAAAAAGGCGAAGCAGTAGCTTATGGGAACCTTGGAGTTTCTTTCTATTTTCTGGGCCAGTACAACAGAGCTATAAAATGTCTGGAGATGCACCTGAATATTGCAAAAGAGATTGGACACAAAGAAGGTGAAGCAGTAGCTTATGGGAACCTTGGCACTTGTTTTAGATCTCTCGGTCAGTACAACAAAGCAATTGATTATCATGAAATGAGGTTAAGTATCGCAAAAGAGATTGGACACAAAGAAAGTGAAGCAACAGCTTATGGGAAGCTTGGAACTTGTTTCCATTCCCTCGGCCAGTACGAGAAAGCTATTGAATATCTTGAAATCAACCTGAATATCGCAAAAGAGATTGGACACAAAGAAGGCGAAGCAGCAGCTTATGGGAACCTTGGGACTTGTTTCCATTCCCTCGGCCAGTACGAGAAAGCTATTGAATATCTTGAAATCCACCTGAATGTCGCAAAAGAGATTGGACACAAAGAAGGCGAAGCAGTAGCTTATGGGAACCTTGGAACTTGTTTCATATCTTTCGGCCAGTACAGCAAAGCTATTAAATATGTGGAAATGAGCCAAAATATTGCAAAAGAGATTGGACACAAAGTATGCGAAGCAGCAGCTTACGGGAACCTTGGGTCTTGTTTCAGTTATCTCGGCCAGTACAACAAAGGTATTAAATATCTGGAAATAAACCTCAATATCGCAAAAGAGATTGGAGACAAAAAGGGCAAAGCAGTAGCTTGTGGGAATCTTGGAATATGTTTCCAATCTCTCGGCCAGTACGACAAAGCTATTAAATATCTGGAAATGAACCTGGACATCGCAAAAGAGATTGGAGACAAATTTGACGAGGCAGCAGCTTATGGGAACCTTGGAAGTTGTTTCTACTCTCTTTGCCAATACGACAAAGCTATTAAATATCTAAAAATGGACCTGAATATCGCAAAAGAGATTAGAGGCAAAAATGGCGAAGCAGCAGCTTATAGGAGACTTGGAGATTGTTATAATATACTCGGTCAATACAGGAAGGCTGAAAGTGTCTTGAAAAAGGGAGTAGCATGTTTGGAGGAATTGTTCAAGAACGTGCCAGCGAGGGATGAAGATAAAGTTGCCGTTATCGATATATTTATGCACTGTTATAAGAAACTCGTACGCAATCTTTTGGTTCAAGACAAGAGAGGTGAAGCTCTTATCAATGCTGAAAGAGTACGAGCAATAGCTCTGACTGACTTAATGTCTACTGCCAATCTTGTTGGTTATGCATCCGTCCCTAAAACCAATATTTCGGACCTCCATAAAACCTGGAAATTGGTTGAGGCTCTGGATAGTACAGTTCTTTTTTTTTTCCTACTCCACCCTCAAATTTGCACCTGGATTATACAGCCAAATGGAGACGTTATATTTCGGAAATGTGACATTAAAGTGAAACAACTCGGAAAGCATCGCATAAAAGAAGATTCCTCTAAGAGTTTACAGTTTCTGGTTGACAAGACTCTAGAACTGATGACGCCACCTGCCAAAGTCAGATGCGAAGACCGCTCGCTCTCGTTTCTCTACCCAGAAGCGTCAAAACCAACTAAAGATAAACGCAATCCCGCTCCAGCTCGGTACATAATTCCCGTCGACTGGACTCTCCCACAAGCAGCAGTGTGTCCGTCAAAGGTCTCACATACTGCATCTATGCAAGAACAAAAATTAGTCAGAACAATGTCCTCAGAAAATCAAAAGAAACGCGAGGTCATCATCGACCATGATCAGTCTGACAAATTAATGCTGAAGTGTCTGCTGAAACAGCTGCACCAAATTCTTCTGTATCCTGTGCGCCAGTATATTGCGGGGTCACAAGCAATTATTGTCCCTGATGGTCCACTCGCTCTAGTTCCATTTGCCGCTTTAGTAGATGAAAACGGGCAGTACATGGTAAAATCCTTACGAGTGAGACTAATTCCGTCTCTAAAAACAGCAGAGATAATCAGAGGGTACCCAGAACAACCAGCAGGCCTGTCGACAGCCTTAGTGATAGGAGACCCAGAGGTTGGCTCAATTAAGAAGGACGGTAAGCTAGTTTCAGTGCCAAGTTTACCAAGCTCACGGAAAGAAGTCGAAATGGTCGGCGATGTGCTCAAAGTCGAGCCGCTTGTAGGAGAAAACGCAACCAAAGACAGGTTTCTACAAAGCATTGCGAGTGCCAATATGATCCACATTGCAGCTCACGGAGATGCAGAAAGAGGAGAGATCTTGCTTGCTCCTAGTACACCCGGAACTACAGAAAACGATCCCGAAGATATCATGCTGAAAATTTCCGATCTGGAAGGCAAACGCATAAAGGCAAAGCTAGTCGTTCTAAGTTCCTGTTACAGCGGCCGTGGTAAAGTCTGCGGAGAGGGTGTAGTCGGCATCGCTCGCGCATTTCTCGGAGCTGGAGCTCGCGCAGTTCTCGTAACGTTATGGGCGGTTGACGATGACGCAACGTTGGGCTTCATGTGTTATTTCTACAGAAGTCTGTCCTGTGGGAAAAGTGTGAACGAGGCCCTCAACGAAGCCATGAATGGCGTGAGAAGACTCCACAAGAACTTTCGCCATCCCCGCTACTGGGCTCCTTTTGTTCTCCTGGGGGAGGATGTGACTCCTTTGGGTAGGTCGTGAAACAGTCAATTACTCAGTAATATTAAACAATGGTAGTGTGTTGTTCAGAATCACATCTAACTGACAATAGTTCTTCAAAGGAGATCCTGAATTTTTGAGAATTAATCATTGTAAACTGAATGGCGCTGTCAGTGAACGGCCCTTGGTTTGCTTTAGAAATTGACGCGTTCCCACAGATAAATCACACTATACGCGCACGCGCAAACTGCCAGTGATTTCTGGTCAGCGGATGTGTAACAACTGTGAGATTTGTTGGCTTATTGCGGAAAAACTTATTTTTTACTTTTGGCAAAAAATTGAGCGTTTCCCTGACATTCAATGCTGTCCTTTGTCAAGGAGCAAAATTAGTTATTCAAGCTTTTGTGTTGAGACGTGAAAAGTGCAGTCCGCACGTAATTTCTCAAGTCGGAAATAGAAAACATTGCGCATAAAATTTAGTAATCTTGTTGTAATCGAAGAGAGTGATACGCGAACGTAAGAACAAATGAAATAAAGAGTACAGCCTCTCAAGGACAATAGGTGGTGTAAGAGAACTGTCCGAGACCGAAAAATTTATGTGAGCCGTGTGTTCTATTTCGCCGACTGAGATGGTATTCACGAGCAAGCTACATGCAGATGAAGCTGTTCTGTTTAACCCTTAAACTCCTAAGCTCAAAATGCAGATCCTCTCAACCTTTTAAGAAGAAAAGAAATGGGTGACGTAGGGAGAATTTATGTTTTAATCAGCTGTCATTTGGGCAAGTTATCGAAAGCCAAGTTCTCCTCTCTGCATAACATATCTCTAGTGAGACAGGAGAAAATTGAAGTTGATCACTCTTGAGCGTGAAAGGGTTACAAATGGTGCAGCTACATTATAACACGTTACCTCGCTTTTTTGGATGTTGTATATAAGATGCCCAAAAATTATCTTTTCTAAGTTTCACAGAATATCTGAGTGCCTAGTTGCATTTTTGTCCTTTGGTTTTTGAACGACTTTTTTAAACAACAGAAGCTAAGGAAAGTTATGTTACAAACACCTCATTTCAAAGGTACTGTTAGTAATACTGTATGAGGTGGAAGAAGATTTAGAAAAAAAATATTGACAAGTAATTTTGAGCAGTTTTACTGAAATTGATCATGAGATGTGACTATTTTATTGCAGTATGTTGATCGCGCCACAGGCGTTTTCGGATAACTTTCGTAAAGCCAAAACCAAACTAATTACATCGCAAATCACAGATTGAGGCTGTAAGAAATAGCTTCAATCAACAAGAAGCCAAATTAAATTGCGTTTAGAAACCAAACACCGAAAACGTCATCGACACTTGAAAATCGCAATCGAGTTTTTGCTTCTATTTTTGGACCAATCCAAACACGAGGCAAAGACCAAACCAAATCAACCACACAATTACTTTGGGAAGTCATCCGAAAACCGTTCAAGTTAGCAAAACATTAAATTGATAAAGTCGAAAACTGGTTTATAGCCGGACGATGTATGACAATTTGAGGACAGGTCCTGCTAAACAAGGCCGGATTTATAAATATATTTTAAACGCCGTTGATAACGTTAATAATCCGTCCAACATCACAATCGGCGGTTTACTTAGTCCATCTTTACTAGTTTATTATTGACCTGTACATATTGTTGTATTCTTGGCTGATGTACGTATCTATAATTGCTATAACTCATCGCTCTCACTCCATTTATGCTACAACTGGCATATAGTAAAGATAATTGCCACAGTGACTGCTTAGACTCGATTACTTTTTGCCCCAAGCAGTAACCCAGTTTCTTTCACGATTTGAACAACATTTCTGTGAGATATCATCGCAGTAAAATTTAGTTCACCATGTGCGATCTTGGTTTAGTTTCCTTTGCTAAGTCGTACTCTGCTTGGAGTTGAAAATGATAGCTGAATGCCTTTTTAGGGCAAGCCCAAGCGTCACTATACCCCCCCCCCCCCCCCCCCCCCCTTCCTTCCACACACACACACACACACTCTCCCTGGCTTCGTCCGTGAAACGAGTAGTGAATTTCTGAGAATGCGCAGACAATAGTCCCGTTTGTTATCCCACTGTCGATGCTCTTCGTGACCAACAACTGTTTGCGGCCAGTTAAAGCTACGTATTATCTGCATTAACTGCTGGAATCGGCTATAGTCGAGAACCTCCACTAACAATAACGGTATTCATTCTCCATGTTAAACGGCCATATTTCGACAACGACAAAGTAACTCACAGCCTATCACTGAAGATCAACCAATCCAGACACATACAAAGAAAACAATTATTATAAAACCGTTTTACATTCATCAAAGCCGTCTATCAGATAAAGCAGATTATTGAACAAATCAAAACAGATCTCATCAGTACAGTGAGCATACTTGGCTCGATTTAACGTGCAATGCACTGTAGCCATATAAATACGTAATTATATGCATCTGAAAGTTTTCTGAAACTAGACAGAAATTTAAGATAAATACCTCACATAAATCCGGCTCCTTGACTTCCCATGTGTAAGCCTTCCCAGGATTTCACAGTAGAGGACGTCTGGAAACAACAGTGTCATTTAAAGAAGGGTATTAATTTTCCCAAATAAAACACAAGAAGGGGAAAGACTTGCTCTCAAATGAATCGTAAATTAACTATCATCGAATTCATAATCAAGACCAAAGGGTTGTTGTCTATCCATATTTTTGCTGCATTTGCTGGGCAGACTTGTGAGGGATGGGGTGCCGCCTTCGTTGCAACAAAAGGTCACGTGACCCAAAATTAACCACTTAGAATTCGTATGAGTACCACAAATAAAAAGAGCATAAAAATGAATGAACACTTCAAAATTTCAGGTTCATAACAATATAGCATGAGGTTTGCCGATACTTCATAGATAGGTCTTTGCTCAACAACTTTTCCCATATAAGTCTTCTTAATATTTGTGAATTTCAAAATTCTGCCATATTTGATGTTTTAACGCTATGCACCTGAACTTTTGCAAGTCAACACATTGTTTTATGCTCTTAAAAAAACTAACGGGGTTAATTATGGGTCACGTGACCTATTGTTGCAAAACGCTCTAATAATTGTAAACAGCAAACGAATATGAGAAAGTGTGAAATTTATTATAATTTTCTTTGATTTGGTTTGGAGAATTTGTAGCCTCACTAAAAATTATTGGGGTAATGGTTGAAGCTGGAATTGATCACTGCATTGAAACAAATTATAGTCCTCTTTGGGGGTACAGTGACTTTGACCTCTCGTCTTTAAGATACAGAAGATTGCCTAGAATTTTCCTAATCCTCTAAATCCCAAGCTCAAAATACAAATTCTCCCAAACATAAAATAAGAAAATGTATTAGTGATTAAAAAAGAATTCATCTTTTAATCAGCTGTCACTTGAGCAAGGTATCAAATTCCAAAGTCTCCATACTTTTTGATATATCTCTGATGGGAGATTGAAAAAAGAAAATTGAAGTTAATCATTCTTAGGAGCAAAAGGGTTATAATCATATTTGGAAAGACATTTACCTGGTCAAATGTGTTAGGTTGATTGAGAATTTGAGCCACTGAAGTGGTATCAATGTAAATTCTCCATTTCACAATATTTAACCTTTTCACTCCCAAAATTGATTACAACATAAAATTTCTCCTTCTCCTTCAGTTTCTCACCAGAGATAAATCACCAGTATTGGGCAGAACTTGGGTTTTGATAGTTTGCCTAGATGAAAGCTGATTAAACTATAAATTCTCACTACATCACTCTTACGGTACATTTTCTTTTCTTAAGGCCAGGAGAAACTGTATTTTGAGCTTGGGAGTGAAAGGACAAAAGGAGAAATGCTATTAATCTACCACCAGGAGCACAGAACACTTAACTTTTTTATTATTATAACTAACTCTCTTGCCAGATATCACACCAGAGAGATATATAACATGATAAGAGAACTTGGCAATAATTAATTGAATAATCAAGTATTGATAACTGGTCCATGTCCAAGATGCCTGTTGCCTCTGTTTCAAATCGAGGTCAGTGCAAAACCTTTGCAGTGAAAATTAGTTTCATTTTCAAGCAAATCAAACTCATTTTCACTAGAAAGGTTTCACAATAGGCCTCAGTTTGAAGCAGAGGCAATGGGCATCTCGGAAATGTCCTATTGCACAGATGAAAGAAGATCAATATTCTAACTACCTCTACTTGTATTTTGAGCAGAGCCCAAGTGTTGAAGGGTTAAAATTACACAAAACATTAGTAGTAAGACTAAGATAATGTTAAGTGTGTGTTAGTCAACACTGATCAAGTTGAACTATAGTCGTGTCCAAGGTCTGTCATATTAAGCCATATTGTATTAAAACCTTCCTGTTAATTACTTAAATGTTTACCTTCATTTTCAAGGACTATATATATTACAAGTGACTTTGAAATGTGACAAATGCAAATGAAACTTTTTAAATAAAACTAAATAAATAAACAGATACTGGTGTATCTCAATATTATGATGGCTTGAAATACGCCGTTTTGTTTCAGTTAGTTCGTTTGTTTGTTTGTTTTTTTTTTTGCTTTGATGAAACGCTGATCCAGGAATCCCCCCCCCCCCCTCCCACCCAATCGGGACGACTGCTGATAAGTGCATTACTTTACGATTTTTATAGCACATCCAAATGATTATTATAGTACATGTATAATCTATGATTGTGAATACCTTGCTTAAACTGCCCTTTGGTTCGGAGTATGTATATGTGTCGACCTGTGCTCCATTGGATTGTAGTCTGACAAGTGATGATTCCTGACCCAGCGAGTCGTGACCTCTGGCTCGTGATCCAGAAAACCAGCAGAGCAAATCAGCAGTCCAATTCTCTTCTTCAGCCGCCATTTTGGTTTTGTTGACTACTGAGCCCGCAATCCTTACAAGTTCGGTACCATTCCCCACCGCGAAAAATTGGCGGATGAGCGTAATAAAACTCTCGCAAACTCATTTACCCACAAAATTTAGTCCATCTTATTATTTATTTTTTTTATGCAACTTGCGTTATTGAAACGATAGGGCAAGGGGTATCCCTTTGTTTGATTTTGTTGTTGCGTCAGCCTACTTTTTTAGGATTACCGTATCGCCTTCGGAAATTACAGAAGTGTAGTATTGTCGCGGCATTACCACAACTCGACAAGCAATAAAAATTGACAAGATTCTGTTTCCTCTTCTGCTGTTCCGCCGCTCTGTATCGAAATGCGGCAAAAACTATTAGTTCCCAGCGGACTATAGCAGTCATTCTGAATCGCCAAAAAAATAAAATAAAATAAAATAAAATAATAATAATAATAATAATAATAATAATAATAATAATAATAATAATAATAATAATAATAATAATAATAATAATAATAATAATAATAATAATAATAATAATAATGACCGCATTTTTTGGATGCCATTGATTACCGACGACACCTCGTTCGGCACACGGAGCGAGAAAGGTGGCAAAATGAGGAGAAGCATACCATGATGAATTGACGTTTTTAAAATTAGAGTTTTGTTGCAAACTGGCTCGGTTCGTCGCGGTTCCATGCCGCTGAAATTTACTTCGGGGCTTTAAAAACGTCCGCTGCCGAAGGTACGAGTTTTATGAGTTACATATTATTTGACATCCAGAGATAAAATGCAAACAGTGCGATAGCTAACCCAGAACGCATTGAACGAGAAATCACTTCAACTCTTGCTATTCGCTATTAACAACGAGAAACGTATGAGAAACGCTGAGAATCATATCAGTAACTGAATGCTAAATATTCTAACAAAGTGAATCTCCAATGCGCGTACATTGTGCTGATTTATCAGAATGAACTGATTCCCAGCTTGAGGTTCACCAACAGCAAAACAGCAAATAGAATCATAAATAAGTGAACCTCCAGTGTACGTACACTGTGCCGATTTATCAGAATGAACTGATTCCCAGCTTGAGGTTCACCAACAACAACAACAGCAAATAGAATCATAAATAAGTGAACCTCCAGTGCACGTACACTGTGCCGATTTATCAGAATGAACTGATTCCCAGCTTGAGGTTTACTAACAGCAAAACAGCAAATAGAATCATAAATAAGTGAATCTCCAATGCGCGTACATTGTGCCGATTTATCAGAATGAACTGATTCCCAGCTTGAGGTTCACCAACAACAACAACACCACAAGCTAAAATCATAAATAAGTGAACCTCCAATGCGCGTACATTGTGCTGATTTATCAGAATGAACTGATTCCCAGTTTGAGGTTCACCAACAGCAAAAGCAGCAAATAGAATCATAAATAAGTGAACCTCCAATGCGCGTACATTGTGCTGATTTATCAGAATAAACTGATTCCCAGCTCGAGGTTCACCAACAGCAAAAACAGCAAATAGAATCATAAATAAGTGAACCTCCAATGCACGTACATTGTACCGATGTATCAGAATGAACTGATTCCCAACTTGAGGTTTACTAACAGCAAAACAGCAAATAGAATCATAAATAAGTGAACCTCCAATGCACGTACATTGTGCCGATGTATCAAAATGAACTGATTCCCAACTTGAAGTTTACTAACAGCAAAAACAGCAAATAGAATCATAAATAAGTGAACCTCCAATGCGCGTACACTGTGCCGATTTATCAGAATGAACTGATTCCCAGCTTGAGGTGCACTAACAGCCAAAGCTCAGTACATCAATAAAATAATAGGCAATAATACGGTAATACTGTTTTCCTCATTCCACCATCCGGAGAAGAGACGAACGCCTAATTCCTGCCTAGGAAATGGGTTTATCGCAGCATCATTCCTTTTAGTTTCTTTTTGCGCGCCCTGTTCGCGCCTCATTTCCACCGCACCGCACGCCGTGTTTACCAGAAACGTTCAAGGCCATGAATGCGTGGGTCGAATTGGTCCAGCAATCTATCGATCAATAACTCTTCCGGAAACATTCCAACATGAAAACAGGGCCCAAACATCAAAACTGTAAACCTCGTGGATCCTTCACCGGCCCGGTCTTCCCGGCTTATTGATTAACTCGCAATATGCAATGTAAAATGATATTACGAGAGAACGAGTTATTGACAGAAACCACAAGAGAAAGAGACAGTTTTAGCTTCTGATCTGATGACAGATTTGTAATTGGATTGTAATTCAAGAGTAGCAACCAAGGTCCCCAACCGTGAAAACTTTTAACGCCTTCTGGCTCCTTATGAGCTAAGACAACATAATTATACACATCAAGAATTCCGACTTTTGGTTGAATCGCACTGTATTCTGGGTAGATTTGGCTCAATATGTCACTTATATCGTATTTCTAATGTACTGTCCACGAAACACGGGACAAGCACAATTCATAATGGTGGGATCTAAACCTTTAGCTTATCTAGCGTTTTTCTGGCAGTCGTGAGGCTACAATCCTGGCCAAAAGTATGTGGGACACTCTGAAAAGATGCTATGTTTTCACCACCACTCCTTGTTGAACAACGAAAGCGGCTCCTGTTTCCGAAACTTAGTCCTCCCCCCTCACCCCCATACAATGTTGCTTAAAAGGAGTGCACTTTGAGCACATTCATTCAACATTGCAAGGGGGGAGGGGGGGGCGGGAAGAGGGAAAGTGTCATAATTTTTAGATAAAAGGCTAAGTGTCCCACGACTTTTGGCCAGGATTGTAGTTAACTATACTGCAATCAGTGTCCAATCCTTCTAAACAACAAATGCAAACCCAAAACGACCTATCATCTGAAAGAATTTTATGTAAAACGCTATGACGGTTTCTTTTTTTTTTTCGGAAACAAGATGGTGTACTTTCGGTTTGTGTCGACACAAGATCGGAAAGCATTCGGTGTGACGTCATAGTTGCCCAAAGCGATACAGGGCGTTTACAGCGCACCACGGTTTGGCTGGAAGCAGTTGAGGCTCCCGCGGTGGCCCACAACTGTCACGGCAAAAGAAAACAGTTCACGGCAAAACAAAACAGCTCACGGCAATAGTAAATAGCTCACGGCAAAACAAAACAGCTCACGGCAAGAGCAAATAGCTCACGGCAAAACAAAACAGCTCACGGCAAGAGCAAATAGCTCACGGCAAGAGCAAATAACTCGCGGCTAAACAAAACAGCTCACGGCAAGAGCAACTAGCTCAAAAACCGCAGGCCTGGGTACAAGTAAAGCAAAGCATCATGGAACATTTCCAAGATGGCAGTTGCATGTTTCAGGTTCTGATTAACAAATAAACCAGCTTCAAGCGTGCTCTGTTCAGAAATAAAGCACGCAGCAAGTGACGAGAGCACGAAAGAAGTGTAGGGAGAAACGCGAACCGAAGGCGAGCGTTTTTCCCCACTTCTTGAGTGCTCTCGGCACTTGCTAAGTGCTTTATTTCTGAACGGAGCACGCTTGAAGCTGGTTTATTTTTTTTTATAACATAGAACTTCAAAACTTTCACAATAAAACTGTCTTTATTCATCAAAAATGTTGGAATGCTAACAGCGATGAAAAAATAGATTCTCCTAAACGGCTCCGCGGTCCGAATTGCCAAGTCAGTACAGTTTCGCTTCAACTTTTCAACCAGGCCGTCTGTTCTATAAAATTAGACAACATCTCACAGTAAAGAAGTATATTTTCCCGTAGAACTTTGGACTACAAGTACATGAAATCATACAATCGGCTAGTGCATAAAGTGCAAATTTGAGGGGAATCAACAAATGCTCCAACGGCCGACTCGAAAATTGTGTGAATGAAAACTTACCGATTTCTTGACTCTACCTCGTAGTACAATCATTTGAAGTCCGTCCGAAAATTCTTCAATCATTTTTTTCAGTCACATCGTCGGAAATTCTTTCTCTTGCATCACTACAAACACCGCGTCTGTTCGTCTGTCTTCGCCGTTCATGTTCAGTGATTGCTCACGGCTGATCTTCTTCAACTGAATGATTTGCTCTCTCCTTCCTTGTTGAAGCATTCAACTTCATTCAAACAACCCACTGATGTAATTGTGACTCCCAAATATGCTATGGGCACAAAAATGGCAGTTGTATTTGCCAGCATTTACATAACGTCCTCAGAAACATAAATTCTAAGCCAAAGCAGCATCAAACCACTTGAGTGGAAACGTTACATTGATGACATATTCTTTCTGTGGGATAACAACAGACAGGAAGTTGAACAGTTCATTGAGCAAGCTAATCGCTTTCACCCGATGACCAAATTTACGACTGAAATCTCAGAAAAAGAAACAACATTTCTGGACACAATCATTTACAAATGAATATACCCTGGTAGAGTTCGGATATCAAACGATTAATTTTGTTTGATGTGATCTCAAACATAGGCAAATTCGAACAATTCCGAACCGCAGCTTGCACAAAACATCTCAGAACCTGAAACATGCAGCCGCCATCTTGGAAATGTTCCATGATGCTTTGCTTTACTTGTACCCAGGCCTGCGGTTTTTGAGCAAGTTGCTCTTGCCGTGAGCTGTTTTGTTTTGCCGTGAGCTATTTGCTATTGCCGTGAGCTGTTTTGTTTTGCCGTGAGCTATTTGCTATTGCCGTGAGCTGTTTTGCTTTGCCGTGAGCTGTTTTCTTTTGCCATGACAGTTGTGGGCCACCGTACCCGCATAATATACGGTGTCTTTTTTTCTAATGTCTTTTCTTAATACAATATATCCAAGTTTCAGCACAACGATGAGTATGTAAAGTGTCGCAACATTGGACTTTGTAAAAATAAATTGATTGTTTCGTCGACCTTAAGATTATCATTAGTTGGTTCTTCTATTCTCACACCTATTCTATTGTGTCCTCTAGAAATGCCAAACAAAATTTTACAAAGAAAATAACAAGATATCCCCAACGTTGCCTGTGGCAACATCTATTCAATCACGTGTTTTAAGCGCCCGGATTATAACCAAGCGTTATATATTTGTCTGACACACTTGCACCAGAAGAACACGTGGAAGGAAACGGTAAGAAAACACTTTAATGCGCATTCTAAGTAAGGCGACATGCCGCTAATATTAATAAAAAAAAACTATACGAATGCAGTTAGAGGAAATATGCTGCGAGAATTTGCACTAGAAAATAATTATGTTCATTATAGTATTTTCCTTATTTTCATACAAAAAACGAGCCAAAGGCAGCTGCTCTAATGCATATTACTCTTTCGTTCAGTAGATACGGGATTTTGCAACAACTTACTTGTCATATCCACAACAGAGCAGGAATACCAAGGTAAGAGAACTTATTATAAAGACTTAAGCCTGGCATTGGCTCCAGTCGCACTCGTAACTTTAAAGACATTAATATCGACATTTGCGTCATTTTAAGTCTAAACAGCGCTTATCACTAAAAATATACATCAGTAAGTTGCTACGAAGCACTGAAGAAGCCGTCATATTGCTCTTGATGCTGAGTTATTATCGACCAAACTTCCCAGTGCGACCGGGCCCATTGTGTCGGAGCTACGTCCACTTCACAGTGGAATGTTAGTCCCTGTGGGAAAAAATGAATTTTGATTGTTCGAGCTCTAAAATGAGCAAGAGAATGAATAGATTCATTTTATTGCTCAGTATCACACCGGAGAAGAAATGTTTTAGAGAGACAGAAAAACAAACCGTAAAGAGATGAAGCGATTCGGTTTCGGACCTTTTCCATACAATAAAGTAAATATTTTTACTACATACTGAGTATATTAACAGTGAACGGCCTGTGTAAAAAACATGTATAATTATTCTTTCATTTCCTTTCTCGACCTCAGGATTGATACTAACGGGTTATTCTAGCACGTGCTATTGACTAGTCCGGCTGCCCGACGGGAGACGGCTGCTTTCGCAGGTTATCTATTGACAAATTGTGTGCCCTGGGACCAATTCAATAAGCATTTACACGTGTATTTTACACTAAGTTGGACCATTATTCACACTCGATCAATGAACGGACTCTATTCCAGCAAAGTCTGTACAATATTACAGATACAGGTCCCCAGTGCACAACCACAAGAGTACTTGCCCATTGTATTGGATTAAAGTGTGTTTTAACGTGTGGAGAAATTGCATGGTCCGACTTGTAAATGCTTTTTCGAACTGGCCTCTGGAATGTTATCATAACGACGAGAGTAATTGTTGAAGAACATTTGTTTATAGAATGAATTCATTGCTGAACGGGCGCCAGTTTGCTAACACACGGCAACTTCCATGTCCGACAGCTTTCAGTCTTCCATTGATAACAATCAATTTTGGGGCTAATTCAATAAACATTTCCAGGTTTACTTTACAAGTTGGACTTTAATTCAAACAGGTCACTAAACGGACAGTCCAATTTGACAAACAAGCAAAACGTTACCAATAAACAGGTCAAAAATGTTATAGTGGATTGATTAAAGGGGTAGTGTCATGAGATGCGCATGCGCGTGCGTTTTGTCGAATCTTGAAAAATGTTTTCAAGTTTAAAATTCAACAAGGCGTCCACAACGGCGGCGAGCGATCAAGCTGCAAATCCACCGCCGTTGTGGACGCCATTTGAAAACACTGGGCGAATGTTTTCACAATTCGACCAAACACGCGCGCATGCGCATCTCATGACACTCCCCTTTTAAAATCTGTTGAACGTGTGGGAAAATTGGTCCAACTTGTAAAAATACACTTTGTAGCTGTTTTACTGAATTGGCCCTTGTCTGCGTCAGTGTATAATATAACGTATAAAGTAATGGGCTAAGCTGGTTAATGCCGTGTAAATTGACGGATCTAGTATTAAGTCCCGGTTGCACAATAATGTCAATATTCACAATTTATCAGGTGCAAACAGCGTTTTGTAGCCAACGAATATGTCATGGACCAGTTTATCAAACTTCAAAAAAGGCCGTCGTTTAGTTTTCCTGGGTACTTTTAATAATCAGCCATTATTATTTCAGTTAAAACTAAACGGCCCAATGCGACCGGGTCTTTGGCCTTTCAGAGAAAAGTGCTCACAATTCAGTACTGGACAAATGCACGAAAGTAACGGCGAAGCCTAAAATGAACAACAGAATTATACATGAATTATCTCGCTCAGTCAGTATCACTCCGGAGAAGGAAATCCTTCAGGGAGAAATAAAGAAAAAGAACCAAATTGATATGACCTACTCTGTCCAAATCAAATTGTAAAAGAGAAACAAATACAAACCAATAGAAATGTTTTTCTAAATAAATGTAAGCATGTCATCTCAACAGTAGACGGCCTTTCGTAAAGAAAAAAAAAGTCAAGTTTATTATTTCCTTTGTCAATCACAGGATTAGCACTAGCTGGTTGTTTCGGTGTATTGATGCATTGTGCTATCTAAAAATGCACATAATTATGAGAATAATTGTTAGAACAACATTTGCTAATTAACAAATGCCTTGTGATAAAAAAAACTTTAATGCAGCAGGACCACCTTGGTCTGATCATCGTCGCCGACCTACGTTTATCTATTGAAGCAACATTTAATATTGGAATAAAAAAGCCTTTTCTTCTTCTCTTCTCTTAAGTAATAATAATAATAATAATCCAAGGTAGAATGTACTATTTCATATCTTCCTGGTACAGGTTCAATTATCCCACCTTCAAGTTTTATTTGAGAGTTTTTGGAGTTAAAGTCCGGTTTCCAAAGCAAACTCAATTTCCACAGCAAGATAATTGACGCGCTGGGGTTGCAACGATTAGTTATTATGACAATGATAATGATGATGATGATGCCCGTGATGCACTGGTATAGCGCAAATTCTATGTGTATATATTCAAATGCGCTTTACATTGATCTCTGAATTAGTAATATGGTAGTGGCGGACAGTTCACAGCACCAGGGAAATTCCCCTGCTCTTTTCGAGAAGTGTGTGAGTTCTTTGAAAACCCTCATATTGGGCTAGTAAAGGTTGAGAGATTTAGGTGAATGGCTTAACATCCCCACGGGCAGGGGGTAGCTCAGACAGGAACATAGTTCTTCCATTGCTGGTAATCAGTTGATAGGCGCTAGATGACGTAAATATTTCATCAAGTGACAATGCTATTTAAAAATATGATATCTAGTACTATCTACTGGGGCATTTCTTCTGTGTTTTTATTGTTATTCACAAGCATTTATATCCAGCACTTCGTAACTTATGCGGCACACCTTAATCCGGATCTGAAATTATTTCCTTTCTTGCAAGAAAAATGTATAATGAATTAGTCAGGTCTTTCACAACTGCCTTTCGAACAAGGCAAAATATCCGTAGTTTCTCTTAGGAGATTGAAACAATCATCCGTTTAGGGGAAGTTACAATATGATAAAGAACACATCTGTTTTGAGTAAACTTTCGAGAATAGTAGGATCATACTGTTTATCACATATCACACATCTTTCAGTTTTTAATGGAATACTGGTCCCTCTGACAACTAGAGTCTAGTTTTAGTCCACTGGTCGGCGTCTTTTTTAACGTGTGATGTTTCAACCTAATGTAATCTAACCGCATGATTGTGCTTCAAACCCGAGAAGAAAAGATATAAACATGTGTTTGAGGACCGGTGCTGTACAGAATTTTTGACAGCGGAAATTAAACATGTCCAACCGGGGAGGGGGGCGTCACTCTCTAGGGTGCTCCCATATATAAGCTAAAGATATATGTGCCGTCCCAAAGGGTATCATTTTCAACATTTGAGTTTGAAGTAAGGTATCAATTTTGAGCCTTTGGTCTAGAATGAGGTAGGAGATTTTGATATTTGGTCTGAAATAGAGTCAAACATCGCAAGTTTTGATTTGTTGAAAAACGGTCGAAAATCGAATATGTTGGTCTGATTTTGGGTAAGGGTTTTCAATCCCGGGCAGCACACTCCCATCCAACATTTTGAGGAGTAACCTCCCCCCCTCCCCCCCCCCCCCCCCCCCCGTCTAACATTGTACAGCATCGTCAAACACTATCCAACATCGTAAAACATGGTTCCCAAATGAATCCAACATGTTCAGCCCAAGTTGGATCAATCAGTCAATGAATCAATATTTTATTTTTCTCTTGATGGTTGTTTTATATACATACATATTTTTACTTACACAATACACTATCCAATTTACACTGACATATATTAATATGTTATACAATTTATCTCAATACCGGCATATTTTTACGAGGAAACAAATTAAAGGAAGAAAGAAAAGGAAGAAAATGAGGATAATGTTTGACGGTGATGTTAGATTCGTTTGGACAGGCCTTCACATTCGCTTTTGTTGAAAAAGAAATTGGTCAAACGTGCTCTGCATATTTATATAGAGACTCCTGCTGGTGTTTCCGGCGCCACTTGTAATATTATATGCTTGAAAAGTTGTAAACCAGGCACTTAGTTTGAACACACACAAGACTACAGTAAGAAGGCTAGTACTACAGATTGAAGTAGCTTACTGCTAGAGAACAATCTTTTTATCTCGCGCGTTGTAAGATCCGGATAAAAATAATTCCCCACTTTCACACTAATCCGGATAAATTTGAAAACGGATATTTATTTACTCGTTTTGGCCTCCCATCCACACTAAGACGCGTTTTCGTTGACCGACTTCAAGGCAGTGAACACAACGCGTGTTCGGAAGTAAACATAACTCCTCGATAAAAGCCCTAATGAGGGGCTCTCGTAGATTGCACCATTTTTTTATCTCGCTGATCCGTCGTTTCTGGTGAGCAGTTACTGTCGTATCTCCATCGCCATCGTCCGATAACTCGACCTGCACTTCGCGATCTGCAACATCGTGTGTCTCGGGCTGCACAGTGGCTGGAGAACTGGATGCTTAAGAAGTCCCGCCGTGTAAAGACAATGAAATATTCTCCCTTCGAGTCCCACTCCGATCGATGAATTTCGCACTGAATTTTACGCGCTTCATAATTCAGTTCACCGCTCGCAGTGCTCACGTACTTTCTTTTCGGAAGAAATATAGCGCTCTGATTGGCTCAATCAGTTTGATTGTTCACTGAGCTGGCGGGGATGCTCATCTGTCATGGGTGTGATCCACAATTCTAAATTCAGAAAAGGTGGGTGTTACCCTTTCAGAATACGAGAGACGGGTGCATACAAAACCTCTGTTTTCAAATTTATCCGCGGATTAGTGTGGACGAGGCTTAGGTCTCCGGTTAGAAGCCCTACAAAGTCTGTTATAAAGTCGTATAAGCCTAGCGCTTTTGGCAGGGATTTTGCGGTATTTGATAGTCGAACAAGAGCTGACATGGACAATGTGTAGGTACATAGATTAAAATAACAAAAAGAAATAAGAACGTGAGCTCATTAAGGTTGCCTGAGGGTAACTCTCTTTTGGGCATGGTGTCTGACACATCAATTTATTCAATCTCGTGCTCACAGCGCCAAGAGATCACACGCGTCATTTACGTGTTCGTTCAGTGTATTCACTCCCACGTGAAGCACGTTTACTCGGAGGAACGCGCAGATAATCGGTAAGGCACCTTGCTTCACGTCATCCATGCAGCTGGATTAATAATGAAACTAAATTAGGGCCCGGTCGGGCCAAGATAGGAAGTTTAGTCGATAATAAGTCAGCATTGAGAGCAATACGACGGCGTCTTCAATGTTTGATAGCAACTTGCTGACATATATTTCTGGTGAAAAGCGCTGTTTGCACTTCAAATAATGCAAATATCGAGTATTAAGGCCGTTAAAGTTACGAGTGCGACCGGAGCCTTACTACGGTTTAAGCGGCCTGTTCTGCAGGGAATCAAAAAAGGATGTAAGACGTTTCTTACTTCCGCACAATAATACCGAATTAAATACATTTATAGCGGCTAATGTCATTGCTATTTCGTTTAGTTCTGAGGAGATTTACAGCACCTTCACCAACAGTCGCAGAAATACCGAGGTAAGATATCTTATGACAGAATAGCTTGAGGCATAATTATACGACTTCGAGAATACTGGAGTAAAGAGTCGAATGTAAAAAATTTTCACAGTTTAATAGCTCGAATCAATTCGAGAACCCTATGGATGAATCGTTGAATGTGAAGTGTTTGAGTAAACTGTCTGAAATTTACGTCTTTCTTGGCTTAGTTTGAAGATTATAAATAAAGAGCTTGAAATAAAATTAGACACTTCACTAAAGAATGCTTTTCAGGAGAATGACGCAGAGTATATATAGTAAAATTAATCAGTTTGTATGGTTAATATGTAGCAGATAGTGACTGAAGCTGTCCGGAGTGTTAAAAAAAAATCCGTAATAAATTATAGAATGGAGTGTGACCTCCTCAGGTTGCCTGTGGTAACGTCTTCTGGGTATGGTAGCTGACATAGTAAATTTATTCGATCTCGTGCTTTCAGCGCCATAAGATCACAAACATCATTTACATGTCTATTCTGTATTCATTACAAGCTTAGAGCCACGAGGAACACTTACAAGTATCAGGAGGAATTAAAACATCGCAGAGAATTGGTAAGACGGCTTGCTTCGTACCATCAGTCTATAATAGTGAACCTATCACAACTGTTTAAGCGACCTATTCTTTAGAAAGATGTAAATTATTGTATTCGTTGTGTCAGCTTCCACACAATAATACCGAGGTAAATACATGTTCTAATGTCATTTCTATTTCGTTTAGTTCTGAGGAGATTTGCAAAATCTTCGCCAGCATTCTCATGAACACCGAGGTAAGATACATTATAAAATAATGGTTCGAGGCAGAATTGTGCGACTGTATGTCGAGAATATGTTGGACTACATAACCGAACGCGAAATGTTTTCACAGTAAACTTGCTCAAGGAGTTCGAGTGAGACTAGAGGCACTTCTGGGTTTGAATGTAAAATGTTGGTGTAAATTGTTTGAAAACTGTGCTTTTATTGGCTTAGTTTGAAATATTATCGAAAATATAGCTTGGAATAAAATTAGACATTTTCTGGAAAAATTGGGTCCAACACAGATACAAATGCAGTAACTAAAATAATCAGTTTGCCGTATGGTTTGTATGGCAAGCAGTGGCTGAAGCTGGCGTCTAACAACGTTTTGTATGAATTATGTTATTTTTGTATAATTGTTTTATGTAATTGAGATGCTCGAAATTATACCTCAGCCGCAAATTTAAGAGAACTTCACATTGTTTGCTGCGTAATATTGTTTGGCGAGACATTTTCGCCACATAAATCGTATATTAGTTTTCCGGGATGCAAGTGTACTGAATTGTTGAGTCGAGAGTTGGATACGTTATTTGTTTACTCGCGCGAATCACTTCGTCGCTCGTGAAAACCAGATTTTATGAATTATAAACACAGCCACGAGTTCTTTACCCTGTTAGATAGAGTCTCCTACCAGGGAATGGAATATCAAAATATTAAACAGTTGGTACAAGTTTCTGAGCTCTTTCACTCCCAAGCTCAAAATACAGATTCTTCCAACCTTTTAACAAGAAAATGTACAAGCGAAATAGTGAGAATTGGTATTTTAATCAGCTGTCATCTGAGCAAGGCATCAAGAACTAATTTCTCCTTACTGTACAATATATTTTTGGCGAGGAACTGAAAGAAAAAACTGAAGTACACCTTCATCCGAGCCACATAATTACATAAGCTTCACCTAGACAAATTGGTATTCCAATATTTTGGCAGTTACTGAACCATCTTTTCAGCAGCAACAAATAAATCTCCAGTTATAGTTGAATTTATACTTTTTACGATCCTTAGTGTTGTACACTCTTTCATGATTGATGGGCCAAGAGTTTCAAATTTAACTTTTAAACTTTCAGTCACGGCGGACTGTATTCGGTCTCATGTCGCGCTCGTACTCGAGTAGGACGGCTATCCCGACTTTTTAAAACCGTTTTCTACAACATTAGGGACTTTAAGATACAGGACGCGAGAGGACGACGACGACGTCGGTGAAACAGTAAAACTAATCACAGAAGACAAAAGAAGCACGTGAATATCTGAAATTGACATGTTCTCGGGGTCGCCGTGCTCTCGCGTGCGACTTCAAATGCTTCTTTTTTACGTCGTTGTCGGGACGTGGACGGCAGTTCGATAAAATAACGGCAGTCGTTCTTCTTAGTAGGAAACGATGAAATCAATAGAACCTTGGCAAAAACAGAGCAAATTGAGCAACCTGAGAATAGGCAAAGTTACAAAGACATAGGGAAACCAGAGACACTATTTTTTGGTTCCTCGCGTTACCGTCGCCGTTCTAGGTTTCTTAAACTCCCTATTCATTCTCGCTAAACATTTCTCGTGTCGAAGGTTGTGGCCCGTCAAGCTTGAAACACTGGTTGGTAGAAGTGATGAGAAAGGCCATTTGAACCATGCACACGTGGTGCTTGATGCTCTATTATGAATAATCTGATGAGAGCATTTTGAAAAACTTTTGAATGCGCCCAACTCTGGCATTTACACTTAATATGAATTGATGCGTCAATGTATATTTAACTACATGCACAACGACCTGAGCTCGAACTAAGCTTAGTATACGGGAATGCGCACCGGTTGTTTTGAAATTTTGCCGTGCGTGCAAGCAAACAATCCCATGTGCTAAACAACCAAATATGGTGAGGTCAAGCGAAGGTGAGCGCGCATTTAACACAAGTGTGACCACGCGGTAATTATCGCTAAACTTGGATCGTTCCAAGACCCTCACGGCAAAACGGGCGCGTGTTTCACACGCTGACAAAGAATCGCTTAAACCGATCTTGGACTGTTCACATTTGATCTGACTTCCATGCTTGAAATGAGTTCAGTAGAAGAACATACATATTCTTTCTCTCTCTCTCTCCCTCTGTGTCACTGAGGAGAATAAATTTCACAGAGAGCTAAAGAGATAGAGAGAATCAAATAATTATTATTTGTGAAAAAAAGAAAAAAAGAGAAGTATAAGTGACAAATCGACCACTGTTTTAAATTTAGTAACAGAAAAAAAAAGTCGTTTTACTTTTCTCACTGGAGTGACAGTAGTTTCTTCCTTCTTTTGCTCGCCGTCTCGCTGTCTCGAGAACACATTACCATCGCGACACAGAACGAAGAAGGAATACTAAAACTAGCAAGCTAAGAAAAACCGGCAATGTCTTCTTTACGCACCTATATGATCAACGCAAAAAAAATGTTGCAACAATTGTATCAAAAGTACTAAAATAATTCAGCATGACGCGGCGTATTTTGCTGCTTATTGTTAAATGTCCCTTTGTCATTGTCATTTCTAAAATAGAGCTAATATATTCTCCTTTTTCGTGTCCTCTGTAGGAGATGACCTGTATAGTTAAAAGCAAAACGTCTTAGCCGATTAGCCGATCGAGTATAGTGTAGCAGGTGCCGGAAGACTCTATGTGTCGCGCAGCTCTATTGTTTATAGGGTTAGGGTTTTTGTTTTGTTGACTTATGATACTTGAGACCTTACGAGAGATGCTATATGGCGCCCAACCAATACGGTTTTATTACCCAAAGCAGCGTAAAAAAATAGTAAAGTATCTTTTTTAGACACGGTAAGTATTTCAGCAGAGCTGGTGGGGCAGTGTTTTAAACTCAACGTAATTTGTTAAGAATCCCAACTGGTCGGAGGCTAACCAGTTGGCTGTTTACATAACGCGGCCGAGGACTTGAACCCGGGGCTACCGTGTTGCAAATTCAATTAGTGGTCAGAGCGGCTCTTTGTTAAAATTGGACTATAAAAATTGACGATCAACTCTGGGCTCTGCTAAACATGCAGTATAAACCGTCCGCAGTATGAACCAACCGAGTGTTGGTATTCTTGTAGGCAGGTGTTTCGCATATTTAAAAAATAGATACATATCCGACCGTAAAACATGCCCATACAAATGGCTCTGTCCTACTAGTATAATTCATTGCAGGGGACCTGACCCTATATTGTGTTTAACTCTTTATAATTATAACGCTTTTAGCGCTGAAATATCATTTGCTGTAGTGCCGTCGAACTGCATAATGTAAGCATATACAGTAAGTTGTAGCATAACAAGAACCTAAAAAGAAAAAAATTAAAGTATGAGGTAGAACAGTTTATTCAGCTAAGCGAATCACAAACAGATACTTTAGAAATGCATGACGCGTTCCCGTGTAATATAGCCTCATTTAAACACGCGGGAAGTTGGGAGAACACTCGAGTAGCTAGGGAAACCACTTGGCGGCCTCGTGGTTTCCCTACGCTGCTCTCGTGTTCTCCCAACTTCCCGCGTGTTTAGATGAGGCTATATTACACGAGAGCGCGTTATACATTTCTTAAATAAAATAATTAGGCAGTAAAATACATCACGTATCTCACGTCAGTGTGTAATATACTCTCGGGCTCATCTTACGCGGTTATCTAGCCAATCAAAACGCGCGTAGTATAATAGTCATTTTATATCTTGTTTGTTAAATTGTGCTCTAATGCGAAATTGTATTCACTTCAGTAGCGACAGCAGATGTTGTTGTGTTACATTTTAGGAGTTAGAAAGTCCAAATTCTAGGACTTAAAAGTTAGTTTCTTGGTGGTAATAGGTCGAACGTGCTGTGAATATATTTAAAGAGCCACCTGTACTGAAAAGCCAGCCTGTCAATTGCCGTCTCATTTCTTCGATAAGACACACTCATGAACCATAAGTAGTCAGTTGCAATTCTCAATACAGGACATAAATCTTTCGGTCAAACTTTTCCGAACTTATTAGATTTGAGCAAGAGCGCCGCGATGTGTGTAGAAAAGAAAAACAATTCGGTCAGCTTGAGGTTGCCTGTGGTAACTGCTTTGGGCATGGTAACTGACAGATAAATTTATTCGATCTCGTGCTTTCAGCGCCATTACATCACAGGCATCATTTATTTTTATGTTCTGTACTCGTGAACAGCTTTGGGCGACAATGACCAAGAAGAACGAATAAATATCTGTTAAGACACATGGCTTCGCCCCTTCTATAGGCCTAAACTGCGACTGACCTTGTTGAGAAGCTATGATGTCAAAAAGTCTATGGATGAATTTCCGTTTTGTATGCCTTTTTTATTTCCACACAAAGCAAAGTAACTCAATCTATTTGCTAATGGCATCGCTAATTCTTCGTGGAGGAAAGTTTGCAAGACATTATTCCGTCATATGTGTGAACAGTCTTAGGAATATAATTATCCGTTTAAATCAAGAAGACAGATATATGTGAATGTGAAATTTCAGTCAAAACTGTATTAACTTGAATCTGTTAGCCTTCAAATAATTTTCTACGTAAAAAATGAGAATTTAAGTACGGACACAAATGAAATGCGAATAATAATAATAATAATAATAATAATAATAATAACAAGGACGATGGCATGCCGTGACGACAGAAGAGATAATCGGAACTGATTTGTGAATAAGAAATACAACGTTGGACAAATTTTATATTGCGTGTACTTTGCTCAAGATGACTGACTGAATCAGTATCCTATGGCATGTGCATGGGACTGCTGAGTTCAACAAAATGTAGGATAAATGTTATATGACTATGTAATTGAAATTCTTTGTTGATTCTAAATGAGGCCTTCAGGCAATATTCAAGTCATCTTTGTTGATTTTAATTTGAGAGAAAACGTCGCCATATAAGCTTTATTGGTTATCCGAGCTACAAGTATACTGATTTGTACTATGGAACAGTTACAGTCTGATTCGGAGAAGTTATGAAGGGCGCACTTTTACTTAATTCCTTTTGTTTTTCCGAGGGCGCAACTCGATTTCTGTAGCTCAAAATTTTTGCCAAACAATTAACTCTTGGCGACACGAGTAGTCCTCCTTAAATTGACAGAGCGATTTTTTTAAAATATTTCAAGCAAAGAGGGTGAACACGACCTAACCCTTCCCAATTTCTTGTGAGTCTCAATTAAATTAAAGTTGCCACGATTATCAACAAATTGCTTGAACTCGGTGCTCAGTACATCTTACATTTACTCAAAGTCCGCCGTGTTCACGTCTGGAATTTGCAGCGCGCCAATCACAATTTTTCCCCAACTTTCCTCGACATCAAACGTTGCAAGTTGCTGAGGTCGCGTTTCACTGTAACACACCACCTCCGCAACTGCAATGATAATTTGCCGAGAAAATTGCACTGTGTAACAGCGCCCGGCTTATTACATGGAAAGCTTTCCCTAAAACGCAGCAGTGAGACTTTCCCAAAGATATCAAAATCTAACAGGAGATATACAGGACAAATAAAAATAGTAAGAAATGGAAATACACGCATATTATTACAGATTAGCATCGTAACTTTTTTGGGCATAGCAACTGACATATGAATTAATAGCGCATTTTCACCCCCAAGAGAGATCTCCAACTGCCATTCACATGTATATTCTGTATTTGTCAACAGCTTAGAACAACGATAAGACATCCAGGAGGAAAGCGCGGAGAACAGGTAAGACAATGATGCACCATTGATCAAGTTAATAATTAAACTCAACGACTAGTTTTGTTTGAGAATTTTGTCAAAATTCACATAAGATCGTGCGTTAAGTTTGCTTTTCATATTTTACTATACCGTATAGTGCTAATGCTGTTTCGGTTTCGTTTAGGTGAGAAAGTTTGTACAGTTACTCCGGTGATATTGCTCACAGATATAGGTGAGAGGAGTCGAAAGGTTTAGTAGCAAACTTGCCGTTTTAATTAAATCGAGTCTAATTGATGAAATGCTGGTCAAAGAGATATAAATAAAGGTTAAATTGGTTAGCTTCAAAATAATTCTCTTAAGAAATTCGACTTCGTGTTCGGCCATTAACAAATTAACCGCGCATAAAAATTACGCAAGGACCATGATGACTCGGATACACGTGGCTTCAAATAAAAATTGAAACAAAAGACAAAATAATATTATATTTTATGCACACGGGAACGCATTATATATTTCTCAATTATTTCATATGGTTTGATACCGCATCGGCGGCTGAAGATGCATCTTTAGTCATGGTATTTACTAGAATAATGTTCTATTTATATTATTTTGTAATCGAAATGCGACGAACTGAAACAATGTGAAGGTCCGTGCAAACGAACGCAGCATCGCCCAACAGCGTTACCCAAAAGCTCTATGCAAAACCGTACAGTGTTGCTAAACCGCAATTATGAGCCCGATCAAAATAGACGATGAAAAATGCAAAAATGCATACATCGCAATGAAGCCTATACCGTCGCATGAAGCATTCAGTGCACAATTTTGGGCGATGTTTTGCCAAGGTGTTGCGGTCGTTTGCTTGGGCCTTAAGATGAAGTTCAAAAGCCACTAAAAGAGGAGGGGTTCACGAGTAATTATGCAACCCGCTTCAATTTCATGCCCATGTTTCTTTGTTAGCAAACACATTTGCTTGTGCTCCATTTTCGTCACGTACGAATATTACTTCGCCAGAAGTTTCTACTCAAACCGAAATGATCAGCAGACATCTAGCGCTACCACATGTGACAAACAAAATATCCTGTCCTTTGATACATTATTATAAAGAACAGCAATATTTTTCTTTTGTCTGTGGGTTCCTTTCTCGTCCTTTTTCTTTGATTGTCTCGCTGTCTTAGTATGTCTAGCTGTTTTTCCCACTTCCGTTTATTTTCCACAACTTTCCATGCGATATTTGCATGTTTTTGTTATCTAAAATATGTAATTAATTTTTTGTACTGAATAAATTACCCGCTTAAATTTAACCTTGACATTTCCTTAAATTCGTTTTGTCTGGGAATGACTCTCCAGAACGACGGCAACATTTGTTTTGGACATACAATTTTCACCACCCCTTTGGTGAAATGATAGAAATAATTTGAACAAAGAAAGACTTCGACACCTGCTAACAAAAGCATTTTTTCGAGAACTTAGCATGACAATGGCCGCGGTCAAACTTGAATAGAGCTCGCTTACCTTTGCTTGACCTTGCCAGATATACATTCTACATATACATTCTAGTGCACACATATATGAGAATAATAATAATAATAATAATAATAATATATAATAATAATAATAATAATAATAATAATAATAATAATAATAATAATAATAATAATAATAACAATAACAATAACAATAATGATAATAATAATAATAATAATAATAATAATGATAATAATAATAATAATAATAATAATAATAATAATAATAATAATAATAATAATAATAATAATAATAATAATAATAATAATAATAATAATAATGTGTGTTGCAAGTTGCAGCAACATGTTGCACCGAAGTATAAGTGGGTTCCACTAAATTCTCACGTCGGGACTGTTTCTTCTAGATATGGGAAACGAGTTATCAAAGCAAGTTCAACATAACGGCCCCAATTCCCCTTACGGGGCAAGTGGTTTTTGTCCCAACCAGGGACCAACATATGCTGCTTGTCATCCAAACGAGAGATATTTCCTGGGTCAGCAGCACGCCAAAGGTACGGACTAAACCGCACGGATCTCTATGCTACCGTTTATCCCTGGCAAATCTCTTCACAAGACGAGCTGGGTTTACTTACTCCGGAATAGGAACAAATGAATTAACCCCAACAGTTCCTAGTTCCGGGAAAGTTTTACATTTGAATATCTTGAATTCTTTAGATGATAAATCCTTATCATCAAAGTGAGCGAAAATACTGACCGGAAATTAACTATCGTTGCCTTTTCTTCTCTCAGAGACGCTTCCCTGGAAGAGCAGAGGGATTGCACAAGAGAGTCCTCCAAAAGGTCCCAAGCGAATAGCGCATCCAGATTCAGGAATGCATGACCAACGGCCATTCATAAATTACCACAAAGAAGAAAACGACGGCTTGAGAATAACTGCTGCCTTTTCTCTCAATTACTCGTCCCACTACAGCTGTCCAGATTCAACAAGAAAGGCACCTCCTGCACAGAGTTCGGAAGAATTCGATTTTCCCAGTATGCAGCGAGATTTCGTCTCTGAATTGCTCCCGGGAGGGTTAATTGCTGTGGAAAGAGAACGCTGGAAGTCCGATTTGTCAACCCAATTTGGGCAATGGTCACACACATATCCTCGTCGCACTCTACAAGACCGCAAAGGCACAGCATACAAGAAAAGTTTCAAATTTTCCAATAGCCACTCCGCCTTCCCGAGTAAACCAAACGCCTTCTATATGCGAAGTGGTTCTGAGGATCCGACATCAAGCAGTACTTCCAACTTTACCAGCGACGCCATCTGGTCAGTGGAGAAACCATCAGACAACTGGAAACCTGTCACGGATTTGCTTTGGTCATATCAGCCCACTGGTCGACCGCAAGGAGATACAACCATTCCAGTATTTCCTACTATGTCCTATGGAGACCGCCTTCCTTTCGATGAATCTATGACTTCATCGAAAAGAGCAAGGGGTCTACGTCACGAAGCACAGCAGGACTACGTCAAGAATCCCAAGATGCCAAGACTCCCAGATTCGGAAAATGTTTTCTATGAAATGTCAGAAAAGCCAACAGGGAGACGAAGCCACCCCGCACACAAAAAGCCAGAGTACATGCCACGAGAAGAGATCGTTAGAAGACCATTCGACTACTCTTCATTTGACCAGTCGCATAGACTCAACGGAAGCATAAATGGTCAGTCTTCTTGGCGTAATTCGCTCTGCAGAAGAGAAAGCTTACTCTTCAATGACCTTGAGGATAATAATTTGAGAGATATGAGGTGCCGCGGAATGCCATCAAGCTTTAGCATCGGATATCCAAACGATGCGGCCACGTTAAGACAGGGAAGTAGCCCTATAGGCAGGCCAAGCAATCTGATAGATTGGTCCCAAGCTCACAATGACAGCTTTGGATTTGCGGGATCGGCTTATCCAAAGGAGCAACCGAGGAGTTTCAAAGAGATCATCCACGGTCCACTTTCAAACAGTCCTGACGAACAGCTGACCAGGACACTTCCTTTTAGTGAAGTTCACTCCGTCCACAAACGTTCTCGGGCGGCTGAAATGGAGCCCTCGCGTACGAGACAGTCCCCTCTAGTCCCACACCTTCACGGTGGCAGTCTACACCATCGAGATGTTTCTTATGATCATCACTGGGAAGCAATTAATCCTCAAGCCAAAGGATCTACAAGAGGGACCAGGCACACAGACACACAGACGCATGGAGAGGGAATTACACCAATGTCCTTTCACAAGCCTGAGGAATTAGATGAATCAACTGCAGCTAAATTTCGCTCTTCCCAATCCAGTGCAGATCACGCGAAGATTCCCTTAGATGTCTCATCTGAAGTATTACCTGACTACAGCAGAAGCTGGAGCACAAACACAAATCCGACAAGTCGGCCTACAACTGACATCATTAAAGAACCAAAGATAAACCTGAAGCCTGAAGCAAACACAACAAACCAGGAGGAAGGTAGCGACTCGTTTATCTGCAGCCCGGCTGGAGAACCGTCGGAACTACAGATAAAGAGAGAACAGCTGACTTCTGCATGTAGAACTTCCTGTCCCGCCGTGACGTCAACTGTGGTACATTCAGATTGTAAAGTCCAAAAGCCAACGCGAAAGCAACGGTTCGACTGGGAGAGGTTTACCTTGTCACTGCAGAAGAAAACTCTCACGGAGACATTATCTAACGAAACACAACCACCTAAGAGCAGCGAGAGGTCGTTCATTTCAGAGGATATTTCGCCCGAGGAAGTAGTTTCTGACAGTTTGTTAGCTGAGAGTTCACAGATTTCAACATTTGAAACAGAGGGGGTTGACAGCTCATCAAACGCAGACAGCAGCAATGGAACAGTTGACAGCAGCTACTGTCTTGCTTCCTACGAGGATTCTACTGACGAGGAAAACGCCATCTTTATCCAAGAAAAAACAGACGAAGGCTTGGAGGGCAATCAGCCAACTACAAAGAAACCTACTTGTGAAATCTGTGGCAAGACCTTTACTCGGAACAACACGCTCATCTCCCACCAACGCATTCATTCTGGTGCGAGGCCATACTCTTGCGACCAGTGTGGACGCGCATTCCGTCAACAAGGGAACCTGACTCGTCACATGCTGACCCACACATGTATCAAAAACCATACATGCTCCTACTGCAACAAAAAGTTCAGCCGTGCGTCAAACCTGCACACACACATGCGCATCCACACAAACTACAGGCCATTTAAATGCGATATGTGTGAGAAAAGCTTCTACCAGAAGATGGACTTGAAAGTCCACAGATACACGCACACTGGGGAAAAACCTCACGTGTGCTCCAAATGCGGGAAGGGATTCAAACAGGTGACGCATCTGAAATATCATTTGAGAATCCACTCAGATGTACGCATGTTCACATGTGAATACTGTGGCAAAGGATTCAATCAGAAGGGCAACCTTCAAGCGCATATTTACGGTCACACTGGGGACAGACCTCATAAATGCGACGTATGTGGCAAAGCGTTTACTCTGGCATCCACTCTCAACACCCACAAGCGCACGCACGCTGCCACTAAGCCATACGAGTGCAAGTTCTGCAGCAAGGCGTATTATCAGAAGAACGCGCTAAAGACTCACTACATCTCCACGCACCCATTTACAAGTGGATATTGCAACGTGTGACTGGGGCCATAAAATTATGTTACAAACATTGACAGCTTTTCAAATTTCTTGGATTTAAAAATGTGTAAAAAAAATCGAAAGCTGGTTCTGGTTTCTAACGTGAAACATAAGGCCAATGACTGAATAACAGATGGTACTTTTCGATAAACAGCTTTAAACCGCAAACATTTAAGTCTTCATTCTCTCAACCTGTCCCGTTGATCCGCCATTTGGTTCTTTTTGACTTAGGAACCGAGCCAAATGTTTGCATCTTAGCGAGGGAGGAATGGACAAATTGTATGACTTCTGGGTAACCGAAAGTCAAAAACGTTATAAATCGATGATAAAATAGTTAAATACAGTCAATTACCTCTAAAACGGCCATAATCGGGACCAGTTTTAGAGAGGTGTCCGTCTTAAAGAGTTCAGTTGGATTAAATGACTTAAGAAACGGCAGAGACCGCTCCTACCAGGTTTCCATCTTAGAGAGGTGTCCGTTTTAGCGAATCACAACCATTTAACCATTCCAAATCTGTGGGCACGTTACATTTATCCTAATAAACCTCACTCTTGTGTCAAATTCCAGGTTTCTCCGCGTCTCCGGCATCTTTATAAATTCGGTGTGTTACTTACAATTTTCAGAGACCGAAAAAATGACGGTGCGAGGCTGTTCATTTATAGTGTTCTCCTAAGCCTCGTATTTATGCCAGTTGTTTGCTTATTTCACCATTTTCTGTTTTTAGTTTTCAATTCCTTAGCCATGCATAATTTAGTGCAGAATAAAGCTGGTGTTACATTGGTCGATTTGCAACGACGATTTGCAACGCTAATTTGCTCTAAATTTGCGCAACGGCGTTGCAAGTTTTTGAATCGCTTTCAAAACCTTGCAACGCGTTGCAGCACTGCAAACATCGCAAAAAATCGAAAGCAATGGGGTGTTACACCTGAAAGATTTTTAGCGCAACATCGTATCGTTGCAAATCGACCAGTGTAACACCACCTTAAGAGTCGTAAAAATTGCTGAATTACAGGCATTATGTTGTTTATCTCTAACCATTAAAACAAGTATTAATCATGCAAACACCAGGATATTGTAAATGGTTTTGATATCCAAATTCTGTATTGCCTTATTATTATCATTAGTTTATTATATTTATTAGTTTTAAATCTAGTAATTTCACATTACAATGTAGGAAAAACAAAATAATAGATATTGTTTTATTGCTATATTTAAAACACAACCACATGATTCTTATGTATTTTTAAATTTGGAATTTGAAACAAAATACTATGAAAACAAAAACTCAAGTACCATGTCAGCGATTTTCGACTTCTCTTTTTGTTCCTGGTTTGTTGAACAGCTAAAAAAAATGTAAAATACAAAAAATACTAAAACTATACACTCACTTTACAAGGGATTAAAATTCTTAAAACGAAACGGATCAAAAATCGATGACACCGTATTTTAGTTCTCTTAATTCAGTATCGGAAAATAGTTGTTTTAGGGAATTTGAATGAAACTGATAGAAACAGTCAATTTCCAAATTACCCTAAATCGCACGCCTCTACCTTTAAAATCCATAAAAAAAATTAGATGATCACGATCTACATGCTGTAGTACAAAACCTTTACAAATACATGTATGCACTGCACCTTAAATTGCAACGCTACAACGAGAGGCGCTCCAGAACCTTGTGAAGACCTTATTACATTGTACTTTTATTGGTCATATGATATGACTTGTTATGTTATGTCACTTATTACCTTAGAATGTCGAGCGTTTTGTATTTTGTTGTATTGTCTAGGGACCAAATTAATGTCACACCTTTAACATTGTTTCTACTTTGTACTCAACTTTGTGAACGGTTTCGGATTGCCGTAGAGTAACTAAAATGATAAAAGAGAACATTGTCTCAAACCAGAGTTGCTTTTATGGAAATACAGCTGTAGAAGGGTCACTGTCTTCCGATTCTACAATACGCTTTGTTTTTTGAAACAAATTGTAAACAAAATCGAGCAGGACAAAAACAAAAAAGGCAAGCCTGAACACTCTTTTCTCCTGTCGAACCACGAGAACAGCCCAGGAAAAACTCTCGAGATGATATCACATTTGGGTAGACTGAAATTGCAACTTAGTCTTCCCGATTTACCTCCATATATTCCTTTTGAAATTGTACTAAATTAGCTGGAATAATAATAGTGCTATACTAGCGGGACCGCGTAAATACGGTGATCGGTTTCTTTTCTTCCTAAATTTTTTCTGACTTTCTTTTTTTCTTTTATGAATTCCAGTTGGAGCATCTGGAAGGCAATTTACAGTGTTGGCTTGCTTCTGCGGGCAATTCAGTTCAAAATGATAAAACATATGAGGAGTCTGTGACGTCATGATAATTATGACTATCGAGTACGCGGGCATTTGATGGGTCAGAAATCCAACCCACACACATTATCTTATTACCAGTTTAACTTGTCCATATAAGGAATGAGGAGGCCTGGGAAAGAGCGTTACACACACACGCGTAACTCCGCAGCAAAACGCACTGTGCATGCGCGGCCTAACAACTTACCGCCAAAATGCGCGGCTGGCATTCCACTCAAATCCTTTGTAATTTTCTAGAGTTGAAGTTCCGGTGGGTTTGTTTTAACAACTAAAGGCGCAGAAAACCAAACTTAAGCACCAAAAACTTAGAATTTGAAGTTTATTAATAATTTTATTAGGCGGATACCTATCCAAGCAACGGTTATATCCTGTGTTTGACTTCATTGGAGCCTCCATGGTTACAGACCAAGCGGTGGCCGCAACAACTGCAGCGCGCCTTCAGACGATGTTTTCGTTTTACACTGAGACCTCCAGCACGCCGGTCATCAAGCCAGGTGAGCCAAGCTCCCACGACATGATAATATGGAATCTCGATGGTCCATGTATTCTCCAGTTATCATCGAGCCGTTCAACAGCGATTCCCATCGACCGCCACGTACACAGACCGGAAGTTCAAAAACCAACGCATGCGCAGACGTTTTGCCGCGGTGTTTACACGCGTACAAACATACAAACACATGAGCTGGGCCAGCGGTTGCTAAGAGTATTATTATATAGAGATTCATAAAATTATGTGACTGTAAGCTTGTAAGTTGATAACAATTTTGCCAGGTGGCGAAAAAAATCTATTTGACGGAGACCTGATCCTAAAACGGGACTCCATTACATAGTGTCAGCGTTTGTGACCCCTAGAAGGTATGACGAGCATCCCCGCCGATTTTATGTAGCAGACAGACAGACGCCTGTATTTATCGAAAGTATAGCCCAATCAGTGGCTAGAGTCACTGCTATTAGCGGGAGCCCTCTTAAAAAGCTAATCTTTTACACAACAATAAATTCAAACATATGATTACAGATAGTAATATTAAGTTAATCCTAAAGTACTAATACTAATCCTAGAATTTAATAACTAAAACTAATAATAATAAAACTAATAATAATAATAATAATAATAATAATAATAATAATAATAATAATAATAATAATAATAATAATAATAATAATAATAATACATAACAAGAGTGAGAGCAATCAATTCAATCACTTCATCTTATTTTAAAACTATGCAGCCGTTATAACAAAAGGATTCATTCGCCACTTCGGTGCGGATTTTCCGGGCCCCTCACTCTTCCTCTTTCAGTAATTCTGATTTCTCTTTGATAAAATACAGCTTTCTCTCGGGCCTCCACAACTTCAGTCCCACCACCATAACCATCTGACAATGTCTCAGTACCACTACACGAATTTAAAGGTATCATTTTGTTGTGATTTGGAACGTGGTATTAATAATCAGTCGCCTTGTTTATTTAAGTCTCATAGTTTTTGTTATTTAGAACAACGTACATTTATTGTTCTACTTTCTGCAAACAGGTTAAATTAAAATAGATTTTATTAAGTAATATGTATTGCTTGTATTTAAGTGATACTTCAGAATCTCTAGACTAGCATGATTACAGATCTATAGTAGACACCGCGTAAATGCACTCCCTCCCTCTTATAATACGCCCGTCTACAAGGTCATTTTTTTAAAATAAGCCCCCCTCCCCCATCCCCGCGTTCCCCTAGTTTCACTATTCTCACGACAAAACATTTAGGACATTTAACTCATATTCCTTACCAACCCCTCTCTTATGCGACCTACGGACCCATAAAGTCAGAAAATTATTTTGCAATGAGTAATGGTCAAAGTACAATAAAAGTAGCTGTGTGGCGTGTAACATAATAAGTCAATCACATGTTGAGTTTCGTTGTCATGGGATTATCGATTTTCAAGTTGTTTCCCGAAACGTAATTTTGAGTGCTTCCAAGAAGGCGTCAAGAGAGAAGCGTGCACAATACGATTCTGGCGACTTTTTAACAATAATATTCGACTCAGATGCGGACAGTATTATTGAGATTGATGATGAGGAATGTCGAGCGGCGAGGAATCTAAAATCAGCCGACAACGGATGGATGATTCTGACCTGAGATGAGACACACAATTGACCTTTTGTTTGCGTACAATGATTTTACAAAAGAGATTGCTTTAGGTCTCCTTTTATCGCCTACATCATTTGTTTAGTTTCAATTAACTATTGTAAAACCGAAATTGTGATGTTAGAACGGACAAAAAGCAAAAATGAGGGCGAAAACGATAACTTGAGCTGGACATCAGAGCACGCGTAATCTGATCCCAGCGCGTGGGGTCATCATTTTGTCTCCAGCTGATATATTCGCGCTTATTTTGCTCAGGAATTTTTATTGGCCTTTGTCTCCGAGGCCTGTTTGTTTGCATGAGATCGGAGAATACGCTTGCTAACAACTTTCAATCGGCAACTTTATTGTTGTTTATTTTTGCACCTGGCAACACACAACATTTTCTTTGTACGTCATAAATCTCTTGGCGAACAAAAAGATGGGAAAACTGATTGTTTTGTTTCAAACTGCATCTATTATAACATACAGAGCTATTCCCAGACAAGTGCACTATGATTTTGTTTACCTTGAATACAACCTTCGTACGATGTTTTTGAAAAATGTCCTTTCCCAGATTGCATGACTCTAAAAATTAAAATACTTCCTTCTGTTCAGCCAAGACCATCCTATTGGCTGTACAAAGAAGTTTGGCTTTCCCTATTCCAATGAAAATCTATCTTGTAGTAAAATTGTGAAAAAAAAAAAAAAAAAAAAAAAAAAACAATCATTTTTTTAAAAAACTGGACGGTGGTAAAAAAGTAAAACAAAAAACATTTAAACAATTTAAAGTCGTTTAAACGCACTATACCAGAAGGTTGCACCAGCGACTGTTTTGATATGTGAAACCAAGAATTTCTACTTGTCGTAACTGTCCTGAATTCACATTCTTAAAGTATAAATCAGAAACCACATTATCGGATAATGCGCTAGGTCTTGTTGTGGTGAGAACTGTTGCCCCTGACAACAGCCTTCCTTTTACAAGCTTGGCAAACAGTGCACCAACAGGCATCCTCAAGTTATCGCTGTTGTGAAATGCCTCTTCTTCTTTAATACCTTGGCCGATATTCTTCGCCTTGTCCAAACCATCGAAAATCAGAAGAATGTTTTGAGGATTTTTTAAAATGTGCTTAAGTACTTTTTTGCTGCTGAAGCTTACTGAGAAAGACGAACTTCTCAACAGGTCCTTGAGAGAAATTTGGCGTGTATTATTCAGATTTCGGAACTCCAGTAAGAAAGCAAAGTTCAAACGTTTTACAGTTTCTTCGGTTGTTCTGTCGTCAAACTCAATTTGTTTGACAAGTTCTATTTCTTCGGCTTGTTTAAAGGCTTCCTTATGCTGTCCTTTTTGATTAGTTTTCATTTTGGCCCATTCTCGTAGGATTTTCTTGGATAAACAGCTTTTCCCTATCCCTGCACGTCCGACTGCCAGAACCGTACGTGGTGAATCAGTAATGTCCTCTGAAACCTTGCTCGGAGAAAACATCTTCATTGGCTCTTGGAATGTAAATTTATCGGGCATTGCATATGCGTTGAGAATTCTATCCCCGTCTTCTGTTTCAGAAGAGCGAGCTTCGTCATTTCTTCCAGCTTGGATGACCAAAGTTACAAAAATTTCGTCTAGCTTCCAGTTCCTTGATTTTACATTTGATGGAACGGGTGTCTTAAAAAACTCAGTGTTGCGTTCAATTTGCTCCAAAAGAATATCTTGAAACTTCTTGATTCTTCCTCCCTCAATAAGCAAATGCTTAATGCAGAAATTTTCATCTTCGGTATAATTAGCTTTGGCTTTGCAGTGGAGGTACACCAACTCCAGGAGAGAAAAAAATAGGAACAATGCAGTCACTGCAAACATTAAAGTTCCACAAATTGTCTTGATCTTTGCTTGAGGGTTGTCGCATCTGTACTCCGAGGTTGTTGTCGAGGTTTTGTTCGTCATGTTTTCTGTCGATGTCGAGTTGTTAATTCTGTTAAAGCAAGTGAACTCTTCTGGAAACGTTATTGGATAGATGACTGTCCACTGCAGAACCAGAAATACTGTCATCAAAACAGATCTGATCAATAAATGCCCGACATATGCCGTGAACACTTTACACTTCAGTGAAGTTCGTGGTGGTTTTGCGCCGTTCCTTGTTTCTGTATATTCTTTATAAAAATTATCTAATTCATCAACTCGCCGTCGCACGAACTGAGAATACACAACACATACCAGTAGCACGAGCAGAAAATCCAGCAAGGCAAAGCCGTACAAGGGCAGGTTCTTGTTGTACTGCTCGTCGTATTTCTTGTAGCAGCGACTGCGAAGCTCATTCGAAGTTTTTGTGTCTTCATTGATGTAGCAGTGGAAATTCTCTGGCTCTTCGGGTTCATCGATAAAAAGCTTACTCAAAATGCCAGTTCCAACTGATGCGAAGATGAAAATTCCGATCAAAGCCAATCTGTGGAAACATTTCTTTCCGAATAAGTCGAAACACGCGGACATTATCATTCATATGCCCGTCATACTAAAACCCTCCTATACATCTGCGATTATCGTATTGCAAATTGTGTTCAGCTTCAGCTTGTCAGCTGTCATTCAAAACTCCCAGAGTGAAACGGCTCCTGTTGGTCTATTATTTTATCTAACCACTACAATGGATCTTGAAACAATCAGAGCCGAAAACTGCAAATTCTGTTTACACAACCTGTTCCAAAAATTGAAAAAAATTGAATATTTATCAGGAGTATCACGTCTATTTATGGGTCAATGAAAAGCTGTTTGCAGGTGTCACACTAAAGTATAGCTACCTCATAATTATTTTTAGCTGATCGAGTATAGCTTGTCAAAATACTGATAAACATTATGTAAATTGTGAACCAGAATTTGACTTCACAAATAATAAATACAGCTTGACAGATACAGTTTTATAACACACTTTAGCCGATTAAACAAACCTGTTTGTTGTACTCTTCGAACGGCCGTGGCGGTGAAAAGAATTCACGGTAAAATATCCTGTCGATTTTTCAGTTATATTTTCGAAGTCCTGCTCCCCTTGGCTTTGGCGGACAACAGGCTTGGATAAATTATGCTCAAAACTATGCTCGGGGAACGAAATTATGCTTGAATTATGCTCGGTACGAGCCTCGCCCCAGCCCCTTGCCGCACATGGTTTTGCCCCCAGTCCTACGCGGCTGCGTATCCCGCGCTTCCGAGAGCCAGACCCGAGGTAGCAGCTGACTTTAGACTGGAGAGCATGTGATGCAGGCGCGTTTTAGCGAACGTTAAGCAAATCCCAAGATATTTGTTTTGATTTGTTTTAAATTTGTTTATACATTTTTCTTTTACCTATATGATAATCGAGAGTGGTAATTGTGAGTGCTCGGGAGCGGTAATCGGGAGTGGTAATTGACAACCCCGATTATCATTCACAATTACCACTCCCGATTATCACTCACAATAGGGAGTGGTAATCGGGAATGATAATCGGGAATGGTAATCGGGATTGATAATTGACACTCACAATTACCACTCACAAATACCACTTCAGATTACCACTCCTGGGCCCGGTTATTCGAAGGTCGATTAAGCTAATCCAAGATTAACGAAATTCTTTCTCTCGACCTCTCTGTCATTAAACTGCTTGGTTTTGTTCGAAGATGGATTAGAAAGCTTGTTCCAGCTTAAAACATTATCAAGAAAGTCGTTGTGGACGAAACTTTCACGTTTCCAGGCGAAAATGACAAGAAAGTTTAGACCTAATCCAGGATTAGCCTAATCGTGCTTTGAGAAACCGGGCCCCGATTGCCAACATCCCAATTATCACTCCCAATTACCACTCCCGATTATCACTCACAATTACGGCACTCCCAATTACCACTCCCGATTATCACTCACAATTACGGCACTCCCAATTACCACTCCCGATTATCACTTACAATTACGGCACTCCCAATTACCACTCCCGATTATCACTAACAATTACCACTCCCGATAACCACTCCCGATTACCATTCCTGATGACCACTCCCGATTGCGTGTGATGCGGGTGCGTTTTAGCAAATGTTGGGCGAATCACAAGATATTTTCGATTTGTTTTGAATTAGCATGTCTTTGTCTTACTGAGTTTTTCATATTATGCTTAAAGTATGCTCGAAACTTCGGAATTATACCGGCATAATGCTCGCTGCCCGAAGTAGTGAATTATGCTCGAAATTATGCCGGCAGAATTTATCCAAACCTAGCGGACAAGCGACAAAACTCACTCGATCGAACCAGTTTTATAACAGACCATTCAAGAGAACGCAAGAAACCCAGAACTGAATCATGCTCACCAGTTTAGTTAAAATTTATGTCTTAATTTTATTTATTTTTTATACATGTTATACATTTACATTACAAGTATATATAAGTACAGTTATGTGGACATGTAGTTTAGAAACATATATTTATATCTTTTCTCTCTTTCTTCGCTCTCATATTAATTTCTTTCGTGTGAAACAACATATAGATTCATACAGATTAACCTAGTTTAAGCCACCTCGATTAGCTTTTGCTACCTGCGGGTAAATGAATTTGTATAAATTATATTTCCTGAATAAAAGTTCAGTTCAGTTCAGTACATTTATATACATTTTATCATACATTTGTTGTATAATTTATTCAATTTATTATAAGGAGGTTATATGATTAGTTTGAATCTTGTCCGCATATTGTCGTTTATTACAGTCTACAGTAGCAAAACTTAGTTCAACCGTACTATATAAGATTTTTAGTTTAATTTTAGTTCAATGAATTTGCCACCTTTACAAATTACAAGTAGAATAACGTATAAAGGCACACAATTTACAAGCACATGAAACAAAGAAATTGAGGGTGTGACTGGGGAAAAGAACAGAACTTGCGTCCCAATTGCAACTTAAACCCTTTATACTAAAATAGAATAAGAAAAACTATAATGATATTATACACTAAAAGATCGTGAGGAAATACAAGCTGGGCTTGTATGTAGCTGAGCTGAGCTTCTTAAACACTATAAGATATGAAATATACAGTAATAGCAGTACAATACATGAGCCGGATCAGCGGTTGCTAAGCGTATTATTATTAGAGGTAACTGCATGGAAGTTCTTTTATACAGGAAGAACGGGAACATCAAAAATACTTAATCGTAGTTGGTTATATGTTAAAGTTTTGTACATTTTCATGTCTAAGATAGTCAGTGCATAATGTATGCATAACTTTAATATTTACTCATAAGTCAAATATATATTTTAGAAATCAAAAAATATATAAATTCAATATAAACTATAAACTAGTTAGCCTTTTAAACTGTGTGACTTTCAAATTTAAATAGATTTTAGCAACGTTCGAAGCAATCTCAAGCAAATCAAATCTTAAAATGGGCTTTATTCAGCCTATTCAATCTTTCTACATTGTCAAGGGCAATAGAAAAGAAGGTGATTATTAAAAGAAAGAAGAAGGTTTCTCACAGGCGAGTGAGGCTTTCTAACAAAAGCAAGTGAGGCTTTCTCACAAAAGAACGTAATTATTAAGAATACAAGCACTCAAGCCTTGGAGAAAAATGCAAGTGCGAGTTACGTAATAATAACTGATTGTAACACCCAGGATTTAAATATTCAAAGTAACATTACAAAGATTATGAAGTTTGAACTCGACAGAGAGTCACACCTTAATCTGGTGGCAAAGGCGCCGTATTTATACCCAGCTGTCTTTCACGAGAGAAAGCTTTGGGCCGCTTCCATCTCAGTCTCGATGCAGCTTCCACTAGCCATGTCTTTGATGGAATTTCTAGAAGACGATCCTGACGAAAATCGACGCACGCGTTAGGTTCGGCGCATGTGAGGAACGGCGTCTGAACTGGGCCTTAGTGGTGTTTGATGTTTGGAGGGAGCTGTTTCTCTCGTATCACGCAGTACGCACTCTACTTATGGATTAGTTTAGGGATTGAACTGGCAGATATTCATTCATTCATTGAACACTCACGTTTAGTTTTTGCAAGGTGAATAAAGTAATGGACGTTCTTTGCATCCTCAAATAAGTTCTTTGCAGGATCTAGTCACATGACCACAAACTCAGCACGTGACTGAAAATCCTTTTATGAGTGTCAGAAATGGAAAGAGCATCGAAAAATATGTACACGTGCAAAATGTAAGTTACAAACCTGTTTCCTTCGTTTTGCCCGTTTCGTTTGGCGATGACAAGGAAGGTGTTTTGATGAGTCCTGTATCAGACCTTAAGATATCTGCGATAGCAGTGGAAAGCTGCGTTTCAGAATCCTGCAAATGCAAGTAGGGAAAAATAAACTGAGATGCATTTGTGTAAACAGGTTTTTGAAATGGACAGTTAATTCTGAATTATCTCATTGTGCTCCGTCATCTTTTGCTGCATAATTCAAACCATGATAGAACATTTGCATGATGGCGCCATTTGACTGCAACAACCAGAATTCACTTCGTGTTGCAGTCTTTGTAATGTACGCGTGCGTCTTGCACGAGCAATTCCTCCCAAAAGAAGTAAATATTGAATACAACAGCTTAGCGTCAAAGCATTCTGGTAGTTGTAGTCAAAATACGCCACCATGCAAGTGCCCTATTATGTCAATATTCATTGTAAATTTGTGTGATTATAGAAAGTCAGAAATATGTATTTATGTCTGGTAATTGTTTATCGTATCTGACAGATAAAAGACTAATTGCTTTATTAAGAATCAATAAAATTCCACTGGTTTGCCGTGGTGTGGACTCTTATATACCACGATTTACGTCATCACATGGTCAAAATGTTGTGGAATCACGAGGCGCTTCGCCGACGCCGACGTCACGAACAATGAAAATGTCAATCAAGAGTTTTTGCAAAGATTCAAACTCAACTTACGAATTGTTCCTGTCTGAGTATGGACCCTGTGTATGTTTTGCGACTGAAACATTCAGCTTTGCAAACTAAAAATCAGTAAACTTGTGGGTTGATGGCAGCTAACCATACTGTTGTTGTTAAGTGCAGTTTCACTGAGTTACCTGTTCCTCTGTTGATTCTGAACTCACACGTCTCGCTGACCCTGTGCTGTCGTCTTTATCATGTATTTCACAGCATTCAGCCACCAGCAAAGTCGGCAGCTTCGTGTGTTCTACGACACCTTCATTGTTCATGACGTCAAATTCATTGTTCATGACGTCACCTTCAGTGTTTATGACGTCCGCTTTATTGTTCATTACGTCGGCTTTAATGTTCGTGACGTCGGCTTCACTGTTCACGACGTCATCTTGATTTTTCATGACGTCATCTTCACTGTTTACAACGTCTGCTTCGTTGTTCATGACGTCGGTTTTATTGCTCGTGACGTCATCTTGATTTTTCATTATGTCATCTTCACTATTCATGTCTGTTTCGTTGTTCGTGACGTCACCTTCATTGTTTACGATGTCGGCTCCATATTTTACTATCACTTCAGTTTCTTCCTTACAAAGCTCGTTTTCAATCACCTCGCTACTTGTCTCGTGCGCTTCAACATCTTCAGTCTGATCATTCTCGTCTGCTTTGGCCATTGTCTCTAAACAAACCGTAGTTGACGACGAATCCGTCGCCTCGCCAGCGCCTTGGGAATCGATAAGCGATTTGACTGCAATCGAGATTGCTGACGTCACGGCCGCTTCACTCGTCATCTCCAGGATCTCGTCAATTTCAACTTGACTGGAATCACGTCGAGAACTGGGAACTACTGCTGACTCAGCAATTGCAGAGGCGTACGTCACTGGTTGATTATACTCGTGAGACATGACGTAATGTGCTTCTTTGAGGGACTCTACGGCCGTTAAGATAGCTGAAGTGGCAGCTTCGAAACTTGTTTTTTCCAGCAGATCCTCGTCATCCGTACCTTTATCTGCATAATCAGGCAACATGGAATGGTCAGGTTCGTGGTGTTTGCGTTCCTGCACCACCTCGTCCGGATTTGCCGCTAAAACGTGTGCACTATTTGCAGTTTCTCTTGACAGTTCGTCAAAAATCCCCGTGTTTTTTATCTCCCCTTTCGTGACATCCTCACTGACCAAATTTGGACTTTCCGATGACGTCATTAGTGAGTCGTCTACTTTCTTTAATGTTGATTTTTGACTAAGAACTGTTGACCTTTCTGTAGATGACACTTGTACATTAGCATTCGTGTTCATCATTTGTTTTCCGGTGAAAGAAGACACACCGCCCGAGTCCGGCATAGCAGCAGACGCTTGTGAATTAACTCCGATGTGTTCGTTACGGGGTTTTTCGCAGGACGACTTTTCTGAGGGTTCGGTTTCGTTGACCTTATTAAGGGACTTCTGCTTGACAGCCATTTCGGGAGGGACAGGTTTGAATTTCTGGAAGATGGAATGATATAAAGGCGTGTTGTTCAAAACACAAGCATTTAGCAGATTGTATATTTTCATGCACGGTTGTCAATATTGAAGCCGGTAGGCAGCGGGTTTATGCCTTGTCAACACAAATCGATCTTTTGCACCGATCTGTCATTCAGAAACTTCTCGAAATTAGGGCGCGCTCTTTTGGGACTAATACATTTTCTCTTATTCCGGAATAGACAGTAATCGTGTTCTTTTGGGAACTATTCTGATTCCGGGATGGACGGAATAGTATTCGGTCCATTCTGCTCCCGATAGCGGAATAGACATGCCCGAATAGACGGAATAGCGGTTTATTCGGAATAGATAGAATAGCCGGTAAGTGTAATTTTTTGTAATTCTGTCACGTCAGCTATTCTGTTCTATTCTGTTTTCGGAATAGCGCAAATCTGCTCTTTTGGGAAGTTGTATTCTGTGGCTACGTTTATATTATACCGGATAGGATTTTGAGCCGTTGCGAAAACCTATCCGGTACAGTGTAAATACGAAAAGATAGGTCCAGAGCGACTTTGGCCGAAAAACCGATCCGGTACAGTGTAAACACAAGGCCAGTCCGGAACAGCTTTGTCACAGTCAGTCAATGCAAATCGGAGCGTTTTCCTATCCGATACGGGTCCGTACCACTTTCAGAAGCGGAGCGCAGCAACAGCGCTCCGTTTCAAAAATCGCTCCGAAAACAGCGTATCTAATGTAAACGGAAGGCCTATCCGGTACGTTTTTGCGACGCTACGGAAAGCTATCCGGTATAGTGTAAACGTAGCCTGTGTATTCTGTTATTCCTATTCCGGAATAGGAATAGGAATAGGAATAGACGGAAAAGTTCCAAAAGAACGAAGTTAAAAACGAAGTTATAACATATAATTACCGTCCATAACATTATAATATGTAGTTATCGTGTTTTGTGAAAAGACTTCGGTGTTTATTTAAAGGAGTACATCCAAAAAGAAAGTGTCTGTATTTTAACATGACTATATTTAAATCATACCGTAAGAGGCAGAGTAATTAAATGAAGGATACTGATTTTTCTGCCCACCTTATTTTTTGCTGGTTGAACTGGTGACTTTAAACGGTTGGATTTTTTCTGCGACTGTGTCCCTGTCACAAAGCAAAGGAATCATTCAACACTGTTGAAACAAGTTAGGGCCTGTTTACACGACCCCGGGTTGGGTGCTAGGCCGGGTCAAGTCACCGTCCTGGGGGCGACCCGTCTTCAGTCAATCTTCTGTCAGCATTTACATGAAAAAAAGCTTTTTAAAAGGTTTTACGAGAGACGCAAGCACAAACAAAAACGAGCACACGGGCGTTAAGGTGAAGTAATACGGGCAACGTTTTCAGTGCAACTTGTCGTGCAACAATGTTGCGTTGCAAGTTGCACCGTAATGTTGCGCGTATTACCACCGTGTTGCAAGTTGCAGCAACATGTTGCACGAAGTAGAAGTGGGTTCTAGTGATATACCTGCAGTTGTGTTGGACTTCATATCAGAAACTTGTGTTAGTCCAGGCTCAGTCGTTGTGGTTGTTCTTGCCTAAAAGATACAGAGACATCATCATTATCATTATCATGCACCAAACTCATTAAAAAAATAGCTCAAACAATGAGTTTGCTCATTTGCATTGAGCTTCACAGTGGCGCGATCACGTGTAAAACGGGCCGTACTATCACGCGGATAATGAAGAAACAGTGGACTTCTGGGCCCGGTTTTCCAAAGCACGGATCCTGGATTAGGCCTAAACTTTCTTGTCATATTTTAGCCTGAAAACGTGAAAGTTTCGGCCACAACGGCTTTCTTGATAACGTTTTAAGCTGGAACAAGCTTTCTAATCCATCTTCGAACAAAGCCCAGCAGTTTATTGGCAGAGAGGTCGAGAGAAAGAATTTCGTTAATCCTGGATTAGCTTAACCGACTTTCGAAAAACCGGGCCCTGGTGACTCACCTTCTCTGCCGATTTCTTGTAAATTTTAGCAGACTTTGCTTTTGCAGACGTTTGACTAGAGCGCATGCGCGGGGGACTCCGGTTGTCATTCTTGATTGGTGGACAGGCTAAACATCGAACCGGGAAAGGAAACGATAACAAATTTTTATTGAACAATTCAAACTGCACATGTTTGTCACAAACTAACGAAAGCAGTCTTCTTAGCCAACTGTTACCACGGGAAATGCAAATAATCAAACAAACAAACAACAACAACAACAACAACAACAACAACAACAAACAATTTCGTTTTCAGTGAAATTATAAGTCCACACGAAAACAAATCTGGCGGGAAATGTTTGCGTTTTCATCCGTCCACACGTGCACTGATTAACATCGTATTCAAAAGTTTTCATTCTGGAGAGCGTTCTCAAAAGATTCCGTTTTCATGACCCTATTCACCGGATACGTATGGACGAAAGACCAATCCGAAAAGAAAAGTTTGCGTTTTCCTAGAAAAGCCGATACGTGTGGACGGGGCCTAAATTGGCAAGTTATGATCAATGGCTGTGATGCAATATAGTTTTGTACATTCATACAAATCCACCAGTGCGTGTATCGGGTTTAGTTCACAAGATAACTTGGAAAACTCTTACATACCTGTGTTCCCGAACACGGACGCACTGCAGCCCATTTGGAAAGTTTTTTTTTTTTTGAGATCTAATTCAACGTTTCTTCAGCTGGCTTTAGTATGTGTAGCCACGCGTGATTCCTTTCTTTCACGTCACTAAGCAGTGACGGCTCGCTCGCGCCTAATTTGGGGGGTAATTAGCACTCGCGCACGCCAACGTAAACACGCGCCCAGTCCTCCGGATTTTAGGAAGAGCAGGTTTCCAGGCTATCGGAAATATTCCACGTCCCAAACAACTTGCGCATAGTCCTGGGCCCAGTTGCACAAAACGCTAACGCCGGGGATACAACCGGGACCTGGTTCAAGAGCGAAACAGGTCCGTCACATTCCAGAAATCGATGTTTCTCAGAGCTGTTTTCTTGTGTAGTTAAGAGCACAAAATATATGTTACAAATGTAATTTTCTGATGGTCAACAACCCAACAACTTTGGTTCCTGCGCCCAGAGCCAGATATTTAAACTTTAAGTAATTAACCCTTTCACTCCTAAGCTCAAAGTACAGATTCTCCCAACCTTTTAAGAAGAAAATATATTAGCAGTGTAGAGAGAATTGACAGTTTAATCAACATCTTTCATACTGTATGATATATCTCTGGTGATGGACCGAAGGAGAAAATTCAAGTTGATCACTCTTGGGAGTAAAAGGGTTAAATGTATTTATCTTTTAAGTAAAGTGCAGTTAAAGACCAAGGCCATGAAATCATGTGGATACGTGTCTTGAAAGTGCACATGGAAGCAGTAAAATGTACCACTCGACAGTGCTATCTACCCAAGGCAGGGAGTTCGAGGTAGTTCTATTTTCGTGTCTGCGTTTTGGTTTTATACGGCCTGATTAAAAAAAACAAAAAGAACCTTACTCACAATGGCGGTACCTAATTACATACATTTAGAAGGTTAACTTTAACGATAAAACTTCCGACACCACATCTAAGGCCCTTTTTTAAGTAGTAACTTTTCGCAATTTGAACGGTGTATACTGAATTTAAGCGAACTTATCCGTATGTAAAGTGCAGCCAATACATGGAAGCGAGGCAAGGTAGGCCAAACTCTCTTTCTCCAAACAAATCCCTACAAATTGAAACAGCTGTAACTTTGCACATTGTTAAACTACAACAGCCAAATTACTTCAGATTTCTAATTTTGGTGTGTGCTCTTAATGCATACAAATATTCTTGTACTGATGCAGCAATGCTGTGAAACAGAGGAGACGCCTTTATGAATACGGTCTATGTTTTGTGTCTTTTCTACCTACCTACCTTCCTTCCTTCCTGTGTTTCTTTCCCTTATAAATTTCTAACTGAGTTCATTGTGACGTGTCTCTGTACATTCCAGGAAAGAAAACTCCAGGTGTCTCGCTATCTTCCACGGCAATTCTTTTGCTATCATTTTGGTACTTTCCCCTCTGATTATCATTCACTGGCTGTTCGTCGCTTGCGTGTCGTTTTCTCGTGCTGGTTACTCGGAGATTATACGCTGACGTCTGGCTGTCCGAGCTGGATTGGTTCTGATCCACGTGCTTGTCACGTGGGTTCGGCGTGACGGTGTGGGAACTCAGTGTCGTTCCAGCAGCACCAGGCGCATGCGTGTCACCACAGTTTTGCGCTTTATAATCTGGGCTATCCTGAGAGAGTCGTGAACGATTCTGTTAACAAAGCTCTCTTACTGGCTAAACTGCTTAAGAGGTTTTTCGCTGTAAATTTGAGCAATGCACGCAAAACGTCTGTACCAGAAAAAGAAGCACTATTTCTGTGATTAATGTCGATTTCCAAGTTTGACTATGCAAGATGATCACGCATAAGTAACACCGAAAATAGTCAAGAAGCATAAGGGAAGATGTGAGTGTTTTTGGTTGCCTTCCGAGCTCAAAATGTGCAATAAAACGTGCAATATTGCAAAATAAGAGTTCGATAGGAATATTCGTCCTCCTGTTTCTTGGAGAGTTTTGTGAATTATCTTTCGGTGTTACAGTGAAAGATGCCTGGCATCAAGGAAGTGGCAAAAAATTCTCAATTACAAATAAATTGTGTTGGTACAAGAATTGTTTTGTTTTATCGTGATAATTACGCGAGTTTACAGTGGAAACCCTCTTAATTTGCTTTATACTTGCCATACTTTTACTGACTTTATATAAATCATTCTACAGAACGTACTATATGCAGATAAAGCAAGTAGACTTTACCTTCACGCTTACAGCTAACTTATTAGCCAACAAAGTCCTGCATACATAGAACTACAATGTAGGTATAAAGTTCTAAGAAACTATACAAGTACAAAATGTATGGAAGCATAAACGAATGAGTTGGAAGTCAACTCAAGTATCATTAGTGAAGCACCAAAATAGTACAAACCTCTTCAAGCAAACGTTTTGTTTCACTGGTCAGCGGTTCATGTGAGAATTTGCAACTGTTTCCATTTCTGCAGCGAGACATGTGAAAGTAAAGGCATGGGAACGAGCGTATAGCTAGTCAAGGGTAAACAACGGAGAAAATAATTATGTTCTGTGGCTCGAGGAAAACTATTATTAAGTACATGAAGTTGAAAAAAGGATTCAGCATAGGAACTATTGGCAAGTGGTTGCTTCAGTGAATCAAAAAGGATATTGTGCATGAAAGGACAGTTTCCTTTTTCGCAAGTGGACAATGCGTAGAACTTGCACCTCTTCTTCACAGGTTGTGGTCCAACAACAGGTCCCTCGTGACGGAAAGTACAATTCTCACCCTATAAACAGATAAAAACAAAAGTGTATGAAAGAGAGGCAGGGCGCAGATAGTTAAAAGTTCTTATTTAGTTCAATATCGTCCGCAACGCAAGTTTCCATTAAAAAAGAGTCGATTGCCGTATTTCCTCGATTAAGCGCCCCCCTCCCCTCCCCCTAAAATACGTACAGTACGATATTAACAAATGGCATACTTACAAGTTAAGGCTGATAAAGGAAGCGAGTTATATAACGTTACATAAAATAGTTACTGTAGAAATCCAGGCTGTGAAAAACGTTACTGCAAATGATTTTATAACTTCGATTTCCTTCATCTCGAGGTATCTCGCACAACAAAAATATCCCTTAAATTAAGCGCCCCCTTTGGCCACGTAATTTGAAATAAGCGCCCATGGCAAATGGCCCAGCGCCCATGGCGCTTATTGGAGGAAATACGATATTTGACTAGGAGTTTTTTTTTTCGGAAAAATTATTTTGCGTGCGTTTGTTTCGCGGGATCTCTGTTTTTGCGGATCGCGGGAAAACCGCAAAAAATTAGAAACCGCAAAATGTTCATGCTACACGATATTACAATACCTTCTGACAGTGTCCTTGCTGATAAAAAACACAAATAGGAGCTTTTGATTCCAGCACTATCCTTGGTGGCCGTCTCCTGTCTGTCATCATTGTACTGGATGTGCGGTTCTTGTGTTTCTTCCTGCTGTTTACACCACCGCGTAATCTCTTTTTAACAGGTTCCTGGTAATGTTATATTAAAGAGAATATTGGAATAACGTAAATGCTCTAATGTGCCCAACCCCCTCCCCCCTCCCCATTCATCTTGTCGACTGTGGGCACCAAAATCAGTAGAGAAGACAAAATGTCTTGATCATGTTACATTTCACAAAAGAGAATCAAATAATTGAAGTCATTTGAACACTTTAAACGCACCGCACCAGAAGATCATGCCGAGAGACTCTGGTAAACGATATGCAAATATATTAACAATTTTTCACATAGTGCATTAAACACTAGTAATTAGTTTTGTTACTGAAAATGTACCTCTCGTTGTCATCTACATCTTTTTAAAATAAACCGTCGCTTAGTTGACTGAAAAACCAATATTATTGGTACTGAACTTTGGTTACGTGTTTTACCTATTTACTTAATTATTTTGAATTTGAATTTTTGTAACAAAGTAGTTTCGTAGTTTTACCAAATAGAGTTGTTAAAAATTTAATAAAATAAAATAATAAATAATAAAAAAAAGTTTAAGAACTTAAGAGAAGTGGTCTCTCGGGGAGGTTCCATTAAATTACCTTCTCACTTGCTGCAATAGTGATATCAACTGCACAGCCTGCCACACTTGACAATAAAGTGTTTTGCATTCTTGTGTTGTCCAGCACAGCAGATCTTGTAGTGGCCTGACCAGCACAATCTCTCACTCTCCCACTAGTTCTATGTTTACCTCCTGAACCACATACAGAACCCCTGAAATCCTGTGCAGGTGGCATCTCTTGAGCATGAACAAAACTCCTGGGCTGCTGTCTATAGAGGTGCTCCTGAGCACCGGCCGGGGGACTCTCTAGAGGACCTGTCTTGGTGATTCTTGAATAATGATGTTGATCAAATCTATATCTATCTTTGTGAAGGTTCTCTGAAGGAGCTGACTGTCTTGTCCTTGCATTTTGCACCTGAGTACTAAAGGGCTTTGTCTGTTTTCTGGGACCCTAAATAAAAACAAAGAACTGAAAAACAAGGAACTGAAACTATGTTACAGTATTACTGGTCTCAATGTTTTGTATGCACCATAAGCATGTACTGCTAAAAAAAAAAAAAAAAAAAAAAAAAAAAAAAAGTGCACACAGTGCATATTACATAATTTCTGTTCTTTGTCAAGGAATAAAGGATGCTGTCCTGCAGGGTATTGCAAAAAATACTGCAGCTCAGGCTTGATGTTACTACAGTCTGTATTATTTCAAAAACAAGTGCGAGTGTAACTGATGAAGGATTCTAGACACCAAGAACAAAGAGAGCACTTCAACTGAGTGTTTTGAGGTGTTTCAAATTCCTCATCAAAGCTGAAGTACAGGTTTTTTTAAATAACTTCTCAAAGGATGTATTAGGCAAACTAATAAAATATTTTAACCCTGAGTTGGAATTGGATCAAACACTGAAACCAGTGTTTGTCACTCAGCTGTATATCAAAATTCATCCACCTAACCAAAATGCAATAGACTAGTTGGCTAATAAAATCATGAATTGTTGCAATAAATCACTATATTTAAGTCTCAATGTATTTACAGTAACTCTGCCATGCTAATTGGGGAGACTTGCAGAAGCCAAATATTGACGAATGTAAATTAAGAATCGCAACTGGTTGGAGGCTAACCAGTTGGCTATTTAGTACATAGTGTGGCTGAGGACTTGAGCTCAGGGCTACCAAGTTGCAAATTCAGCTAGTGGTCAGAGCAGGACTTGAACTTGGGTTCAAGCGATAACCTTCAGTTATCAAGTCAGGTGCCCTAACCACTCGGCCACACTGCAATGCCCAAAAATTAAGCTACAAACTGTGTACTAGCTGTATGTAAATTAAAAGCCTTGCAAACCTGTTTTACTTTCTTTGCTTTCATCATTGCCCGTTCACTTTTCTTTATGAGTTTATACACCTTTCTTGCACTTTTTCTTGCCTTCCTTTTTGCCTTTGCCTCTGCCCTCTTCTGCTTTGCAATAACCTGAGCAGCTGCACTCCTTGTTCGTGTAGCCATACCCCGCGACTTGAACACCTTAAGCTCGGACAGTGTCTCCTCACGACTGTCATGCATCCCCTCATGACTGTCACTCGCCTTCTCATGACTGTCGCTTGTCCCCTCATCACTGTCACTCGTTCCCTCCCCTTTATCTGCTAACTTGGGATTGCCAATTTCAAGATAGTCATCACTATCGGAATCATAATCAGCCATGACCAGCTCTGCTAAAGACTCAGCTTCACTATATGAGCCATCACTTTCTGAATCCTGTGGTTTCGCCGATTTAGGATCGGTCAGTACATCTGTGGTTTGTAGTGAACTATCTTTATTACCGGTTGATTCACCATCACTCAAGCCTTCACTTGTTGACTCCAGTGGTTTGGCTGATTTAGTGTCGGCCGGTGCATTTGTGGTTTGTAGTGCCCTCTCTTCATTATCAGTCAACTCAACACTAACCAAGACATCATTTGTTGAATCCAATGAACTGGCTAATTTAGTGTCCACCAGCTGCGCAGCCGTGGTTCGTAGTGAAATCTCTTCATTACCAGTCAACTCACCACTAATCAAGCCATCATTTGTTGAATCTAGTGAACTGGCTAATTTAGTATCTGCTAGTGCACCTGTGGTTTGTAGTGACCTCTTTTCTTTACCAGTTGACTCAACATTAATCGAGCAAGTTGAATCTAGTAGTCCATCTGGCTTTATTTTTACAGTCACTGTACCTGTAGTTTCTGATGATACAGTTGATTCAAGGTCAATGATCAAGTCATCACATTTTGGATCAAGTGGTTTGCCTGATTCAGTTGCAGTCACTACCACCGTGGTTTGTGGAGACTTAATAGCTTCGTTATCAATCGACTCAAGACCACTGAGCCAGCCATCATCATCTGAAGTCAGATTAGTAGCTGCAGCCAAGAATATGACTGTGGTTTGTGGTGACCTGCATGTAACTTCATTTCCAGCTGATGACTCAAGACCACTGAACAAGCCATCACTTTTTGAAGCCAGTGATCTGCTGGGTTTAGCGGACGTACCCACTGCATCTGTGGTTTGCAGTGACCTAACTTCATTATCAGTTGATTTAATATCCCATGTTTCTCCATCCACTGTAGTTATATTCGAGTCAGAAACACCCGAGTCCGGTCTATGAACGCTTGATTCTTCTTTCTGTGGTGTTTCCAATGCATTTTTCCCATCGACCAAAGTATTTTCATCGGTCTTGACTGTTGCTTTTTCTCCTCTTGCAGACTGTTTTCGAGCGGGGCTGGTAATCGTAACAATACTTCCTCCCTTGACAACTTTGCGAACTCTTGGTTTTCGCTGTCTGTGTTCATCACCGAGTTTTTCGTCCCCGCCATTAATGTGAGAACTGAAAATAGCTGGAGCGTTCTCTGCTGCGCTAAACGGTTGAGATTTACTGCAACCTGGCAAGAATTGTTTCCACGTGGTGGCGTCGCCTTCGAGTCCCGTCGTTTGCTGTGCCGTTTTGCAGCGCTGCTCCTGTCCAACTTGTAAAATATTTCCTGCTCTATATTCGGCATTTGCACCAGGTGTCACTAAATTCCCACAAAAAGTCCCAGCTGCCGCTTTCTCCCAAACAAATCGAAACTGTGGAAGCTGGAGGTAATTTGTGTGCAAAAATTCCGGCAGAGAAGGCCATCGTGTCGCTGAATAAAACACAGAATTGGTCACATCGACGTCTGGCTTGCGTTCCTCGGCCACTGGTTCTGACGTCTGTTGGATACGGGAGGAGATGGGACGCGGGTATTTTTTCGGGAACAACTCCTCAAGGGACGACATTTTGATTTGACAAATTTCCGCTGACCGCTGCAACGAAAACGCGCGTGAAAAAAACACGTGCGCATGTCATTACGTCTAAGCCCGCGTCTGAGCTGTGGCTTTCAAAGCGATAAGAGTCATTTTAAGGCTTTCAAACAGATAAAATGGTAGCTTCGTATACCTTGAAAATTTGGTATTCTATAAAGCTTTCAAGAGCCCATCTACCGCTTGATATGGGCCGATGTGGTTGACGCGCCCGCGCTACACTTACTGGCCAGCGTCCGGGCTCGTTCCCAGGACCTACACGTGTTTTGGCTGGTTTTGCTTGGTTTTGTTCATAGTGAAAACTGTCTGAAATATATCCCGTTTTCGCTGGAATATCCCAATAATGAGCGGCGGAGTGTATGGAGGAGGTAACCTAGTCGTTATTCTATCCTTCTTTGCGACATTCGAAGTTATATAGTTATATGACACAGTTATTTCGCACACTTTACAGATGAAGTTGGAGCGATTGTGTTTGACGTTGGGGCGCACACAATTCGCGCTGGATATGCCGGAGAAGACTGTCCAAAGGTATTGGCTTTGATTTTTAAATTCTATGCTAGCCTTTTATAGGAATTAGTATTGGTTATTTGGTTTAGACTGGCTATAACTTGTTATTATTATTTTGCGTTAATTTGATCATTATTTTTTGTCAGTCCTGCACTGCAAGTCCTTATCTTGTTAGTTAGAACACGATTTTTTGCATACAGTGTACACAATCAGAGGAAAGAGATGTAGCCTGCATTAGTGTGGCACCAGAAACTGGAACGAAAAGACAATGTTACTCTGTTAAAATTAAAAGTTATTGTATCTTTATGCATTTAGAATCCTTCATCTAATGCACAAGTTGTTTATACTAAAATAATGTATTTATTTACATGGTGATAAGTCCCCTGTATGACTGAAACCTGGTTCAAATGTCGAACTTTTGCCGTGTCAAATATAATGTTTGTGTTTTAAAGTGTGACAAAAGCTCCATGTTTGAATCAATTAAATTTGACAGATTTGTAATAAGTTCAATAGTGATAGGTTGGTCAGGGGGAAACTTTCTATGATGGGCTATAAGGGAGGCTTCATCTAAAAGGGGTCCTTTTCCAAGCCTCAGGTATAAGAAAGAGATAGAAAACTGATGTTCTCAGTATGAAAGCCTAGGCAAAGGAGAATCAAGTAGCTTTTTATACTGTATGGGTTCTAAAACTCCTGCCCTAGATGAGGTTGCAACTCTAGAGGTTTTGTTGACGCTTGTAGTATCATGCATATTGAGGATAATTTTAAGTTTAAGACAGCAGTTGCATGATTATGTATTTAATAGCATGCATACAATAATTTCTGCATTCTGATTGGCTGAGCGCACATCAATTTATCCCAAACAGTGCAAAGATGTGAAATTAACAGTGCAGAAGCTTGAAATTAAAAAATTGCTGACAGCTAGCACACATATTTGCGAAGCCAAACAAAACAAAAGGGCGTGTTTTCATCCCTCCAGGACAATTCCGATTCTGTTTGCGAAAAAACAAAGTTTTTAAGAGACATTTGTGAATTGTAACGAAATTTTAAAAAATTTTGCCACAATTGTATGCATGTTATTAACAAGTAATCACAATTGATTTCTCATGCAATTTTGGAATAAATAAGCACTCATAATTATTTAAGAGACCACAAATTGCACTCGTGTGGTGCTCATGCAATTTTGTGGTATTTGAAAAATTTACTCGTGCTAATTTATTCCAAATTGCACTCAAAATCATGCGATTACCTATACAATTAGAGAAGTGGTTATACTTTAATTTATTAGATTTAAATTATATATTATTAGCTCAATGTATTTGTAAATATTGTCTATTCTTTTATACTAATTGCGAGAATACCACTTTATCAGTCAATAGAGTAGAAGTAGAAGAGATGCATCTGCTGAGTTTTGAGAGAGAACTATAGTGTCAATCATGTGTATTAAATTATAATTTACATTATTTTTTTAATTTTCTGGCCCTTTGACTATATAGTACGACCTGCCTGCATACATGGGTGTGTTAGAGGAGGAGGTGAAGACAGATGCAATGGAAACAGACCAACCTAATGGAGGTCAGAATAACTAAACACATGTACTGAGCCAGAGTGCAAATTATCCAATTTATCCAGCAAGATTGTAGCAATATTTTGTGGGATCTTGCCAAGAGTTTGTGTCCAGAGACTTGGAAGAATTTTCTGGAGCAAGATCTTCATCAAATCTTGGCAAGATTTTACCAAGGTTTTTCCTAGAAGGTCTTACCAAGATTTCACAGGATCTTGACAAGATTTCACAAGATTTCAATCAGACTCGACAGTAAACTTGCATTTGACCAGGTGGCCAAATGAGACGGAAGTTTTAACTTGCATTAAAATGCAAGCTCATGCAAGTTTTGTAAATACTTTTTTGACTTTGAGTCAGGATTTGAGTCAGATGTCTCACTTGAGCTGGAACTTAATGAGTAGGCTTTTACTTTTGATTTTCTTGTGACTTGTGACTTGGATGTAGGAAAAACAGCTATCTATCCAACTACTTGTTGGTCAATACAGTAAACATACCATATTTAAACATTTGTTGATTGCATTGGGCTCATTATCCTCGAAGGTATGAAGAGTTGGATGTTGTATTCTTACCAAGTTTTGCAAATAAAGCAAGGGGAAAGTAACTGTAGATTGAACTGAGCAATAATTAAGTTTTTTTTTCATCAGAAAAGACCATTTGCGGAAAGAAGCATTACATTGGGGCCAATGCAATCCATGTGCCCAAACCAAACATGGACATTGTTAACCCCATCAAAGATGGAATGAGTAAGTATGCTAACAGTAATATTATGTAAAATTATTGCATAACATATAACTTTATGAAAGTTTAGCTATGGGTAGTTGCAGTGCATAATGTGTAAATTCTACCGGACCTGCAATGTTGCAGGGTATAACATTGTATAAATTCTATTTCGGACCTGCGATGTAGTGTAGTCTGTGTACAGCCACCCCATTCACAACTCAGAATTCTGAGGCTGTTTATATGTATACCAAAATTATATTGGAGGGGGAGGGGGGGGGGGTATTTATTGGAGAATTTTTGTGTTTACAATGTGTGTAGGGGGATGCGAGGCATATTTGCAGACTTTTTGTAGTAGTATAAGACAGTGTTACAAAGCCAGTACCACTGTATTTCAGCTGGTTTGCTCTGAAAGACAAAATATGAATACAATTTGAACACAGCTGTACTTGGTCCAACTGGCACAGACTCACTACTTTTGTAAGTAGTATTATTGGGTATCATGTTTTGGAATTTTTCTCTTGCTTGTGCTGTGCTGTAAATACCAAACGTGTGTTGCTGTTGTGCAGTTGAGGACTGGGACTTATTTGAGAAAATGATGGACTACATCTACAAGAAGAACATCAAGTCAGATTCCACGCTACACCCGGTGCTGATGTCTGAAGCCTCTGTAAGTAAAGACAGTGTACAATACACAGTGTTATGACCAATCAAATATTTCATCTGACACATGACCTATTAAAACAATGTCCACTCCCGAGCAGACGTTATCATTCAATTACCCCCAACTAGCAAACTGTCACTAGTTATTGACAATATCTGAAATACAGTTTTATTTATTTAGTCACAGAGCATTACAAGATGACCCCAAGGAGGACATCAATTATTCATTGGTTAAAAAGCAGTTACAGAAAGTACCAAAACACTTTACAGTCCCTGTGCCATAATTTTCACTATATTATTCTTTATTACACTGTAACTTGCAAAAGGAATTATCTGGCACTATAAACATTGGGGACAAAATGTCCTAAAATACCTTGTGATAACATTTTTCAGAAACTCTTACACACATTATGTACACACATACAAGACTACATGTTCGGCCAGTCATGCATGACTTCATGTAAGGCCAAACACAGCTGACCACTGGGGCCCAGTTCTCAGAAACTCTTACACACATTATGTATACATAGGCACCAAGACTGTATGTTAGGCCAGTCATGCACATAACTTCATGTAAAGCCAAACACAGTTCACTATCGGGGCCCAGTTGTCCTGCAACTTAGCACTAATTATATTCAAACTTTGCTGGCATTTTTAAGCCCTAGAATATGGTGCTTTTGCTCACAATATGACTTTCTCAATGTGCTTTGAACGACTGTAGAACAAGCTTTTTTTACAGTAATACGTGAACTGCATACATTTAGTTTTTTCCCTCTCATTTTAATGTGAGGGGTGGGGAATGGTAAAATCCAAGACTCGCTGAGACCCTTGTTTGAAAATCTGAGACAGAGACTTCAACCACTCCGAGATGGAAAGAAAAAAAAAATTACCAGACTCCAAGGCTCATAAAAAGGGCTGTCGTGATTCCGAGATCAGACCAAAACTTTCCGAGATCCACAATTTTCTAGGTACTATTCGCCACCTCTAATGTTTTGTTGCTTTCTTTTCTTCTCCAGTGGAATACCAGGGCCAAGAGAGAAAAGCTGACAGAAACCATGTTTGAAACATATAACATCCCAGCATTTTTCTTGTGTAAGAATGCTGTGTTGACAGCCTTTGCAAATGGCAGGTCTACAGGACTTGTTATTGATTCAGGAGCATCACAGACAAGTGCTGTCCCAGTGCATGATGGGTATGCTCTGCAGCAAGCTATTGTCAAGTCGCCACTGGCTGGGGATTTCATCACTGCCCAGTGTCGTCAAATGTTTGAAGAAATGAATGTGGAAGTTGTACCTCCATATCAAATTGCTAGCAAGGTGAGATAATCCTTCTTGCCATGTGCCAGTTTGCCAGTTCTGTAAAACTTGTTTTGAGCCCCCTCCCCCCCCCCCCCCCCCCAAAAAAAAAAGAAAGAAAGAAAAAAATTACTTTTCAGTGTGAGTAAATAGTAAAAGACTAACATAGGCTTGTTATTATAATTATTTATGTATATGATGATGACTGCCAATTGGATACTAAAATGTAAAAGACTTTATTGTGCAGTCATTGACATCAGAAGCTGATTGGAATGAAAGCAATGGCGAGGGCTAATAAAGATCTACAATGCATAATTTATTTTTTATTTTTTTTGTAACCGATGTGATATATTTTCTTGCATAACCAAAAAGTTTTGCAGCAAAATTTCATTACTAGGCTTTGGGTATAATAGGTGTGATGGGCTGTCGTTAATCACTGCCAAACAAAAATGAATTAAACAAGCACTGTGAGCTGCACTTTAAACTGAGGTACAGTACATGATCAGTTCCTAACAAAATATGTATGGTCAGCTGGTCATGCAAATGATCATTGAGTTTCCTCTTATGCTGTAGGAAGCGACACGGGAAGGAGACCCTCCAGTGTTTACAAAAAAGACCACCCCATCTGTCACAAAGTCTTTCCACAGACTGATGGTCAATGTGAGTACTTATTTTGCCTGCAATGTGATGCAGTTACAGATTTCACCTGCAGTTGGTGTCAGATCTCTCCATAAAATCTACCTACTATACATGTAAAAGTATATCCAGCTGTCCCTGTAAATTAAGTCAAATAGAAGTATTAGAAGCCTATGATTAGGCTTATTTCAAAGGTTGAGCTTGTTATGTGCAAAGCTTCAAGAAGTAGTGTCATAAGAAGCGCATGTGTATGCATTTGGTTGAATCTTGAAAACAATGTTTTTTGCCCAATGTTTTCTAGTTTAAAATCCAAGATGATGTCCACAACAGAGGTGGATCTGCCACTCAATCTGTCAATGCTGTTTTGGACGCCATCTCGGATTTCAAACTTGAAAACATTTGGACAAATGTTTTCAAGATTCAACTAAACAGGTGCACATGCACATTCCATGACACTGCCCTTTTAATTCAAGTGAGAAAAATCTATTTGAGGTAAATTTTGCATCGAGTTTTGCACATGAAAAGTTTGATGTTTGAAACATGCCTTACTGATAGATATAAATGTTTTAAAATTTGACTTTTTGGCAGGAAGTAATACAGGATTTTCAAATGAGTGCACTGCAGGTGTCTGATGTACCTTATGACGAAGGGTGAGTGAGACTACAAAATTAGTGTGAATTGCTGTATACCGGTACTATACATGCACTATAAAATATAGTAATTTTGGGCCTTGGCCACATGTATCTCAAGCTTCACATCTTAACCTTTCACTCCCAAGAGTGACCAACTTCATTTTTCTCTTTCAGTCTCTCACCAGAGATATATCATGCAGTATGGAGAATTAGGATTTTGATAGATATATAGGTTATTAACGGGTCATTCCACAGTATTTTGGACATGGATATCAGTTTTCTAAATGTTTTGAATCAAACCCAAAATGTCCTTTAAGTTGTAGCTTGGTGTTGATAGTTTACTTTATGATGTGATTTATGGGAGTAGCATGTTGATAATGATGCATAAATTATAATCAAACATGAAAAAAGTAAATGGCCGTTGCGGAGAGGACAAATCAATTTATTATTTAAAAACAAATGAAAAACTGAAACCTCACAAAAGTTATCAGGACATAAACTATTACTGATGCGGTTTACAGAACAGTTGTTACAGGATGATGTTTTACCCAGAGTCCTGTGCTAGAGACTGTCCATTTGCTAAATGTCCTCTCCGCAACATTTTGACACCTAAAAGTTTATGTTATGGATGACCACATAATCATATTAGGTACACAGTTTGATAACTTCTAATTTATAACAGGAGGTATGTTTTATTGTGTTCAGATATTCTTCAGCTCATCACCTTAATGATTTAGGGACGTTTTCTTTTTGTTGCGGAGAGGACATTTCTGTTGCAGAGAGGACACATTGCTTAGAAGTTGATTTAAAATAAACTCATTATAAACGAAATAAATTCTAAAATAAACTCATGTTAGGTAAATTGTACTTTTCAGGGCTGTTAGTATATTTTGAAGTGTGCAGCAGTGTACTTAGACTGCATTAGTTAAAAGTTTGAGAGGAAGATAACATTACTACAGGAAGATAACATTAGTACAAGGCATTCTGTCTACTCAAACAGCATTTGGGAGAGCACTTGCTAATAAAAATCACTTCACCACATTCAAAGTTCTTGCACAGAGTTGGTGCCAAAATGTTTGATTGGCCTCAGATAGATGACATTGATAAAGTACATGCCACCTGTGTGTTTTATGGCCCAGTACGATGGCAGCCCGGCAATGGCCCCTTTGAAACTCCAGATCTGGAGGAACTTGGAACTGTTTTTCAAGCTTTCAAGGAAGCAGAGTTGTCACTAAACTGCTACACTATGTTGCTGTTCATGAGATATGTACAAACATTGTACATTAACATGTACAAGTATTTACATGACTGTGTTGAAATCAACATTGTTGCAACAAGTTTGAAATGAAACGTTTTGAAGTTACTGTGATTAGGACCTTGTTATTGTTGACATTTAACAGCATAGTATGTTTCTTTAAAAGCTGTTATATATTATAGGATATGTTAATAACAAAGAATTTATGTGTACTTGACAAGAATTATTTTGGGGGGGTATTTTTGCCAAGTATTCTGGATTTTTGGTTTTACCCATAATGCTTTGTGGTCTGAGTCAGCATTAAAGTTTATGCATTTCATAAGTTTTTTCCAGAGTTTCTGGTAACATCAGTTCTTGATGCACCAAATACAATGATTAAAACTACAATGAAGTAATAATGTCTATCCATATCAAAATCAATTTGAAAAATGTGACCACAACCCTTTTCTTTTTCAATACCATGCTAGTCTGATCAAAGGACCTTGTTTTTGTTGACATTTATCACCATATGTTTCACTAAAAGCTGTTTTATATTCTAGAATGTTAATAAGAGTTGTTTAACATAACACACTTTGTCAAATTCAATGAGATTTTTGTGTTATTTGTTCATGGACAAAAATGTCCTCTCCGCAACGTCTTCTCCGCAACAGAGACACATCAAAATATGGTCAGTTTTTCTGATGATCGAACAAATGCAGCTAATTTTTTTTGCCATATATTTAAAATATATAAACCACTCTTTAATACAAAACAAAAAGAAATTGTGAATCCATCATAGAATCAGAGAACTTTTCACTTAGATTTTGTAAAACAAAAATAGCAAATTCTCTGAGTCTTCTCCGCAACAGTCACTTATCTTGCTGTAGTCTTCCATGTTTAAAACTTACAGAAAATTGCAACATAGTGGGCATAGCTATAATAAATGTCTACAAGAAAAAGGTAGAATTTTATTACTGTGACATTTGGATTTCAAGCTGTGGCATACTGAATGTCTCTAAATGTCTTCTCCGCAACATACGAAATACTGTGGAATGACCCTAACCCTAATTCACTCCCAAAAGTGATCAACTTCAATTTTCTCTTTTCAGTCTCCCACCAGAGATATATCATACAGTATGGAGAATTTGGCATTTGATACCTTGCTTAAATGACAGCTGATTAAAACATGAATTCTCTTTTCATCACTCATACATTTCCTTATTTTATGGCTGGGAGAATTTGTATTTTGAGCTTGGGAGTGAAAGGGATAAAAGTTGACTGAACTATCAATTCTCACTACATCATGCATACATTCCAGCTGATTTGTTGGGAGAATCTGCACTATGAACCTGGGAGTGAAAGGGGTAAAAGTATTGCTAAGCGAGTGACAGTGAACTTTCATTCTGTGATTGGTGGTATATACAGTACAGTATGTAATTGTTTACTTTTGTTTTTAATTTGATGTGTCCTACTGCCTTGTAGGCTTCTCAGCACAATCCCAACCAGCCACTATGAGTTTCCTAATGGCTACAACAATAGCTATGGAGTGGATAGGTTCAGAATATCTGAAGGACTCTTTGATCCTTCAAATGTTAAGGTCAGTACCACTGTTGGAGTGCAATATTGAAATATCTGTACATGGTTAGATTACCCAGTTACTAGTCTTTTTGTTAGTAGCTACACAGTACATGTACTACTAGAAATACGATAATCGCAGATACCCCCTCACTCTGCCATTGATGGGATATTACTTTGGAAACTCCCAACAAGAGTAGCCTTTGTTTTACCGAAATGTTGACTCAATCTTTTCTTCGAACTCAAGTGCTACACGCAAAGGAAGGAGAAAAAGAATGGTGTGTGTTATACTTTTGCGTTGAAAAAAGATTCGATTGCGTGACGAAGTACGTATTTCCCACGGTCGGCACGTCAAATTAATTCATACAGTCTTCCAAGCACGTTCTCAAAATTTAATACTCAAATTTTGAAGTTAATTTGGTCGGCCGTCGTAGTACGGGAAAAAAGGAACACTGATTTTCCAATTTTGAATTCATAGGCAGTACAATTAAATAGGCTTCCTGTGCGATTTGTTTTTACTCTGGATTGCATGCTCCAGACTCAGGCATGCATATTTAATAGGCTCGAATTGTTTTGTATGTCAACCCACTCAAGATTTCTCCCAGAATCAAAGCAAAACTTGAACAGTTTACTTCAAATTATACACGGGCTTCAGACCCAGTAATACGTCTAAGTGCTTGTGAACGATTCTCGCTGCAATCACCGCGTGTCAGATTACAGAAAAATAAGACATCTGACTAAATTATTCAAGACTCCAAGTTCCGATTGCTCTGAGCGAATACGGTAGCCGAAACTGGCGAAAATGATCAGCATACAGATTTTAGTACATTCTTGAAGTGATCGAGTTACAAGCTATACGGGATAGAATTTATTTGTCACGGTGATTGTTCGATTTCCACTGACTAACCTTTGTTGCTTGTCCTTTCTAAATAAGTATCTGAGTTTAACACAAAACGGCGTCTGAAGCTCCCGATTTGCTTTCAAGCGCTGTTCCCTTTGCGGAGTTTTCTGTGTTACCCGCTTCTGTTCATGTCGCTTTTGGTCGGCATTCATGCGCTGTTGTCTTTGCGGAGTCTTCTCTTCGGCCCGCTTTTTCTCCTGAAGGTCTCGATTCGCTTTCAAGCGCTGTTCTCTTTGCGGAGTTGTCTGTGTTACCCGCTTCTCTTCATGTCGCTTTCGATCGGCATTCATGCGCTGTTTTCTTTTCGGTCATAGTTCCGTCTTTTGTCGAGACGAACTTGGCGCTGTTTGATCGTTTCACGATTCCGCCTTGCTCGTGCCTGTTCCCTTCTCTTTTGAAGACGAGCTTCGCGAGACTGTTGTGTTTCAAGTTTTCTATTTTCGTGAACACAGCTACGATATACTGTAGTTGCTTCGTTCAATCTAATTTCTTATATTGCGAGTAAAACTACAGGGCCACACGTGATCGATCCGGCCTTTGTTATTGGTTCTGCAGCGACGCGATAGGAACTGGGGACGAGGTCGCACGCAAGACTGACAGACTGACAGACGAACATTAGATTTCGAGATGACGGCAGGCTTGGAGTCTCCGATAAGGCGATAATACTACTGCATTAGCGTCTTGAGTATTTCCCTCACTTCGTTCGGGGATAATATGCATTTAACCCTTAAGAACCTCAGTTTATGCTTGCGTTTCCACTGGTGCATGTGTAGAAATTGCCAAAAATTATGGCAAGTGTAAAAACAGGATAGAGGGGGGAGTGGATGGGTAGAAGATCTTCAGGATATAACCCTGTTTAACACGTGAAAATCTAAAATTTCCACATCTTAAACCTTTCAGGACCCTGAAACCGATAGGGCAGAACATACCTTTATAGTAAATATATTGGAGTGCCCTCTCCCCCTCCCCCCTCCCCTCCCCACCAGGTTATTTACACTTTATTCTCTCAGCCTACTCAGAACAAATGTATGAGCAATGATAGAGGGGTTGAGAGCCTGATCAGCCTGAAGCAAAGCAAGAGATATGTCCATAGTAGGAGTTTGACAGGGCTTGAAAAACTTATGTCAAGTTTTGTTATTTTGTTATTATTTTATTTTCATTCAGGGCATTGAAGGCAGCACTGCAATGGGAGTGACTCAAGTGGTTACTACCAGTGTAGGCATGACGGACATTGAAATCAGGGCGGTAAGTTCACCCAGTCAACAACAACAGCAACAACATTTGCATTTTATTCAGTTTCATAGATCCCTTTGCAGATTTGAATGTGTGATGGGCAATCAGGGCAAGAACAAAGAAACAGGCGATGATGTGTGTGAGAAGTCTCGGTTTAATATTGAAATCGCTCACAATCTAGAACCACTGAAAGCTTGCAAATGACAATATTTGGAGTGCTCCAAAGTTCCACCAATCAGAAAAATGAATATAATGCTATTTATTTTCCCTGATTATCCATCATGCATTCAAATTCGTAATAGGGGGTTACTGATTTGTATAGGGTTCCCAAAGGTAACAACAACAACAGTACAATCTTTTATTGTGCCATTGTTTTTAATCACGATATTAAAAATTACATCAACACGATAGGTACTATTTACTGTACAGTGGACTGTTGAATGAAGTTAGATATAGTGATGTCAAAGTAAAATAAATGTTTGCATGTACAGTGTCATGTAGTAAAATAGTTTTCTAACAATACATGCAACCACATGGCACCATAAAATTCTAAATGGCAGCATGTAGGACATTTTAATAAGAGTGTAATGAGTCCATAAATGTATCCAGTGTATGATTATAGCAGTAGATTCTGGGCATCAATATGGAATATCTGAGAGCACATTATTTTTCAGTTGAGACCTAATTTGTACATGTATACAGCTTTGTAGAATTTGAAGATTCAAATCGCATTTTGTTCCTCGGGGAGCAGGCCTTGAGCCCTCTAGAAACCGATGCCTCTGGAGCTTGTACAGTTTAGGAACTTGTCATATTTTCTCTAGGATCTGCCCCTATTGTCATACCAACATTTACATGTATTTCTTTGGGCTCATCCTGTTTTTTTTTTGTTTGTTTGTTTGTTTGTTTGTTTTACTTCTACTTCTGCATTTATCTGAATAGTTTTGCATGTGTACCTGAGCACTTGACTTTTTCTGTAGCTAATATCAATCACATATTCCTGTCACCTGACTAGATTAGCCTCCTGGTTATTTCAGGGACAGAAAGTACTTTCATTTGTCATTCTTGTAATATATAGAGGATATTACATGGCGGCGCGAAGATATGAATTTTATTTTCGAGTGGTAAAATATTGTTTTTACCACGAGCAAATAAAACCCATATCTTCAAGCCGCCGTGTAATTTTCTTTTTATTATATTAGGCACGAGTATTTACGAGAAATTGCACAAACAACCGTGCAAAAGCGGGAAATGATTCCAACGATATCCTCACTAGTGAGGATATGGAAAATACGCCACTCGGGTCCCGGATGTAGTATCGTATGGATTTTACGCACGGTATATTTTCCAGTAAAATACTCGTGTCTATATGATAAAATGCAAGTCTACTCTATTACTAGCAGTACTTAATAAAGTCGTCTGTCTGTCTGTCTGCAGGGTTTATACAGCAGTGTCATAGTGACGGGTGGTAACACTCTCTTACAAGGATTTGTAGAACGACTCAATCGAGAACTTGTGTCCAAAACTCCACCGGTAAGAAGAAAAAGGACTGTCAGTGTTGTTAAGCATGGACTGTAGACACTTGATTTACAGTGGTGAGGGGGTAATGTGAGACAGTTAACCCTTTCACTCCCAAGTTCAAAATGCAGATTCTTCCAACCTTTTAAGAGGAAAACATATAAGTGATGTAGTGAGAATTAATAGTTAATCAGCTATCACCTGAGCAAGGTATCAAAGGCCAAGTTCTCCTTACTATATGATATATTTCTGGTGAGAAATTGAAGGAAAAAATCGAGGTTGATCACTCTTGGGAGTGAAAGGGTTAACAGGCACGCTACTTAAGGCGCTGTTACACTGTGCAATTTTCTCAGCAACTTGTCTCGCAGTGGTTGAAAAAGTATCGTTACAGTTGCGGACTATAGCCTCATCTAAACACGCGGGAAGTTGGGAGAACATGAAAGTAGCGTAGGAAAACCACGAGGCCGCTAAGTGGTCTCCGGTGCTACTCGAGTGTTCTCCCAACTCCCTAAGTGTTTACATAGCGGTTTTATTACACAGGAACACGTTATATATTTCTTTTATAAAATAATTTGTCAATAAAGTACATCACGTATCGCGTCAGCATGTAATATACTCTCATCTTACACGGTTATTTAGCCAATCAGGGCGCGCGTGGTATTATCAGTTATTTTATAAAAAGTCATTTTTCGGTGCCCTGCGATTGTCATTGCATCTATGTTTTTTGTCAAAACTTGCCTTGCAGGCTATGAGGTTAAAACTCTTCTACACCAACACGTCGGCAGAGAGGCGGTTCAACCCGTGGATAGGTGGTTCCATCTTGGCTTCCTTGGTAATTAGATTTGTGTAAACTGACAAGCTTTCAGTAACTGTGTGATGTCCATGCCGAATCGTGATTTCAAGTGTAGAGGAGTTTGGCTAATCCTGGAAACTGTTTTGGTTTTGCAGGGCTCTTTCCAACAAATGTGGATATCTAAACAAGAGTACGAGGAACAAGGCAAAAGTAGCGTGGAGAGGAAATGCCCTTAAACTCGAGCATCCACACTTTAGTTTCTCGATCGTCTTAGCTCACCAGACTGCAGAAAAACGAATGGTCAGACTGCAGCTGTTGACAGACACCTCGTCCCCAGGCTCTTCCTAGAAAAGAGCCTGGGACGAGGATGGCTGACAGAATGCACTGTGTCGAGGCTTTGGTCACTCGCTTGTCAAAGCTACCAAACTGCAGTACCATTACATATCTTATCCTTATCTCCTGTATATATACTGTTTGTTCTTGCTTCACATTAAACTAATTTTCGTAGTTTGTGTGCTCAACAACTCATCTTGATAGCAGAACTTATAGCTAATTCGCACGGCTAAACTCCTCATATATGTAAGCAAGGCGCAGGAAAAAGGGCGCGAACTTTTCTCGCCCCAGTCTTTCGCGTCTTTTTTCTGCGCCTTGCTAACAATATCTGAGGGCCTGGAACAGGTTAGACACCTCACTCGACCTTGCCAATTAAACTCTCCTGGATTACGCCAATATCTTTTGGAACCTCCTCCTACCCCAAAAACAGCAGACGGTTTTGGACTGAGTAATACCAGCTCTTAAGAGAACTCGGTTGACTGCGTCGGCGTGGCGGAAGACAAACTGGTGTATCAACTGGGTGTTGATGAGGGTAATGGAACGCCGTAAAAGAGACAATAGCTGACGTTTCGAGCGCTAGCCCTTCGTCATTCGCTCTGACGAAGGGCTAGCGCTCGAAACGTCAGCTATTGTCTCTTTTACGGCGTTCCATTACCCTCATCAACACCTAGTTGATACACCGGTTTTGGACTGAGACCAACCAAACAGTTTGCCGTAGCTCTAAACCTCACCCCATCTCCCCAAGTTGAACACAAATCGAAAACTTAGATTGACTTAGTGTCGACTTTCGATTCGGTTTGTGTTGTGAGCTGAACTTTCTGTTTTTCAGGCTTTAAAGTATAATTAGTTCTAATCCAGTATTAGCCAAAGTCCCGGGCCCGGTTGTTCAAACCCTGATGGTAAACTAACGTAGGATTAACGAAAAAAAAAAAGAAAAAAAAAAAGATCATTTATCTTAAACTGTTGGCCAGAAAACCGCAGAGTTTTATTACAGACAAACTAAAAAGCTCGTTCTATCTAAAAAAAAATTACCAAGGAAGTCTTAGCTTTTAGTGAACGAAACTTCTCATTTTCAGGCCTAAAAATGACACAAACGTTTGGACCTAATTCAGGATTATCCCATTCGGGCTTTGAACAACCGGGCACTGTTCTTTAGGTTTTTGAAGGAACGTTCCTTTATACCTTCTCTTCAGACGCACACTTCTATACCTACTTTTATCCCGTTGGTGACACATTTCCTATACAACCCTTCCTCTGTCGCTTTCTAACACCTAATCAGTCTGCACTGTTGGGTTCCTTCAATCAGAGTCGGGGTCTTCTTGACCCAAGTTCAATTCTACTGGCGCGGTGAGATTAATCAACTGTCGCGCGCAACCAGAGGTTTTATACCCGGCTTTTTGTTCACGGGGCTCGCTTTCGCCCGGTTACAAGGTGAAGGAAACACCTGGAACTAGGGTAGGTCTGCAGCACCGTTATTGACTGATTTTACTGTATTTTTGCATGCACTATTTGCCGAGTCAAGCAGCACAGTAAGTTCCGACGTATAATTCGTGCAAAATGCGTTCTGTGTGATGAAGGGAAGGGGGAAACTAACTTTCAACTATCCGCCTTCCGTGTATCCTGGGTATCGGATGTTATTTCTCTCTCGCTAATGACCTACGTTTTTTTCTGCCTGTATTTCCTTTGGATAACTATCGGCAATAAGCCAGTTTCCCTTTTGTAAAACGGAATAATGGGATTTTCTGGACTAAAGTAATAGAATAATACACACTTCGTTATTCCTCTTTTTAAGCCTGCAAATGCGCGGGAACAGCCTCATAAGACAGCAGAGGGTCTGGGTACGAGATTGGCGCGGGAAGCACCAGCGTCGCGCGTGCGCATTGATGTGGGTAGAAGTATTGATATTTTATAAAATAACTTTGACTTCACGCGCGTTCTGATTGGCTATATAACCGTGTAAGATGAGAGTATATTACACGCTGACGTGATACGTGATGTGTAGTATTGACTCGTGGCCTCGTGGTTTCCCTACGCTACTTCGTGTTCTCCCAACTTCCCGCTTGTTTAGATGAAGCTGTAATACACGGAAACGCGTTATATATTTCTTAATTATTTGCCACCGGTAAATAATTCTTTAAAATCGTTTATTTCCATTACAAGTTCCTATTCTTTGCATGTGAAATTCCACTGCCATTGGTAAGCACAGAAGAGATGGCTTCATCAAGAGTGAATCCCAAAAATCGTAAACAGGCGATGTTGCGTCGAGTATACTAAGCAACCGCAAATGTTGTCGAATAGGATAAACTCCTTCTACATTCGGCTAATTTGTTTTATGCTTGTTAAAAAAAAAAAAAAAAAAAAAAATACCCCGGTGACTAAAATACATTTATTATCTTTAAAGGCTCAGATGACGCCTATTGTCCACCTTATAAGTACGAGTTCTTTTTTATTTACATTGAGTATAATCAAATATCGAGTATTAATTTTTTGAAGAGTTCAAAACACCGCCGAAGCAACTTAAAAAAAATTCTTCGAGGAAATTACTTCCTCGCCCACTGTAATATGCCCGGCGTGTTACGAGTAATTATAGAACTTGCACGGAGCTTTGGTTAAAACGACAACATTTTTCAGAGAGCAAATAATTCGGCGAATGCATTTATTTTTTTGGATTGATGGCGTGGCAAGATTCAGTTTTCCTTGATTACAAATTAATTCGAGTCTGGAGTTATTCTACACATCTATATCATTAAAAAAGTATCACTGCTTAACTCTTTCACTCCCAAGTACAAAATGCACACTCTCTTGACTGGTTAAAAAGAAATATTATCAGCTTTCAACCGAGCAAAGAATCAAGAGCTAAGTTCTCCATACAGTATGATACACTTGACTTTTGGCGAAAAAAATAATCTGAAAAAGAAAATAGAAGTTTATCACCCTTGGGAGTGAAAAGGAGTTAGCCTCTCAACGAGTTGTGCGTCATATTTACAGTATTTACCCGTTGTTTTTTTCTTTTTACATTAATTTTATTGCTCTGCTCGTAGTGCAAATTGATTTTACTCACTCAGACTCATCGAAAAGTATTAGCTCGCTACAGAACAATTAACTGTATTTTCGGCGGCCATGCTTTCACTTTTAAATAATTCACCCACCTGTCCGTACACTTTTGCTTTTGTAATCAAGCAAGTTTAACAATATTCTATTAAATTATATTTTCCAGTGTGCAGTAGTGAATTATCATTCGTTTATCTGATCTTTACTTACTATAATTGTAAACGTCTTAATGAATAAATTATGTTTTATACTCATGCGCAGTAGTAATAGTTTTGATTTTTTTACTTTCTGAAAAATGAGTAGATGCAATTAATCAATCTACGCAGTTGTGCGCACCAAGTTCAATTGTCAATTGGCACGTCACAAACCAGCAAGCTCGTTCGTGTGAACTTTTTGGTTTTACACGGTTGTTTGTTTGTTCGTTTGCAAAGACTCCGACGCATATTCTGATGACGTCATCATGCTACCCAGAACGCACTTGGCGCCGGGAACAGGTTTTGGCGTTGAACAATAAAAGTCGGCCGGGATGTGCTCCATAGACTCTGTTAACCTCCGTGATGCTGTCTTGATGCGTTCTTGAAGAAGTAACTCGTCTTCTACAGCCAATGAGTTCTCATATGGTTTTCTTTGCTTTGATAATTCCGAAGCCGATGGAGAAACAGTAGATGCTTCCGTTGTCGAAGTGGAGTTGGTAAACTGAGTGTGATTTTGATAGCCAAGAGAGCGCTCCTGCCATTCTTTCTCTACCTCAGCCGGAAGTAACCATGGCACCAAGAACAACAGACAAACCGCCAACGTGGTGAAGGCGCCGGCCATGTAAAATGCGGGCTCATAATTCTTTGTCGAATCGTAAATCCAACCTGTAAGAGAGTGAAGAAAAGTTATGGATTTTATTTCACGTATTTGCAGTTGGTCCCCATTTTTAAACCGGCAGTTTCATGTTTCACCCTTTTACAGTCGCTGAACCTTTGCATGATGGCATCATTTGACAACCAGAATGCACTTCGCTGTAGTCAGTGTAATGTTGATTTGCGTCTTGCACAAGCGAATGAGGCCTCACACTGAAAATAGTAAATAATGAATACAATAGCTTGCCTCAAAGCATTCTGGTAGCTGTAGTCAACGACGTTATCTTGCAATTGTCCCATTGACTTTCGAAAACCAAAATTAATTTGCGATTAGTTTTACTTGGAAAAGAGTGACTTTCAGATGACTGTCGAAAACCGAAACCAAAGTAAGTACACCGCCAATCACAGAGACTATAGAAACACTTTCAACCAATCACAAGTCAAAAGTAATATTCATGTTTGGTTTCACTCTGAAGAAGAAACCAGCTATGGGAGGAAACACCATCGCCTTGCTTGCTTGCGTGAGAATATCGCAACCAGGTTTTGCATGCTTTTACGCCTGATTGTCCAAGAATGCTGTTTTTTAGCCACAACTAACTAGTTTGGTATGTTTTAGCTACAACGATATTTCAGTTTGTCTTTAATCAAGATAGCTCTGCAGTTTGTGGCAAAAAGAAGAATTAAGAACTAAAGAATTTGGTTAATCTAGGATTAGCTTGGAATACCACCGAGCCGGTCAGCATAAGTGTCTTCTTTTTGCGTAGGAACTCTGGGTTTTTAAGCTGGAAATTAATTCTTCTATGCGATATCATTTCGTCAGAACATCAGTAACCTTCTTATATGTAAAAGTAAAAATATATATATTTTTAGATCTTCAGTGTCCGGTTGTTCAAATGCCAATTAGCTCAATACAAGATTAACATATCACTTTCAGTGGTGAAAAATAAAAGTTAAGGAAATATGCCATGTAAAATTTTGCCCGTACTGATACATTTTAGCTAGTTTTAGTTGCATCCACTTACCCGCCACTGCTGGCCCCAACATCAGAGGAAAACCAGCAATCAAATACAAGAGACCAAGCGCCGAAGTTACGTTCCTCTTTCCTGCAATGTCTCCCGTGAGTACAGCAATAAGAACCACAAAACAACCATCATGTAAGCCAAAGATCACACAGTAAACCATCAAAGAGATGAACGAAATGAATACGGGTAGAAGTGTCGTCATCACACCGCATACCAAAAGGGACATCTGGAAGAGGTAGACTCGATTTACTTTGGGATGGTCCGATATCCGACCGTAAATAAGTTTACCCACTGTCTGAGAGATAGCTATGACTCCCACCAGAACAGCGCCTCTGCTCTTTGGTATACCAAGATCTTGGCAATGACGAACCTATGGAGGTCAAGTCAAAAATCAGTTGGGTTACGGTTGAATGCTCAAGACAACCAAATTTTTTGTTAGTGCTTTGCACGCCCATGTTTATATGTAAATCCGGGAACTTGCCTTTTCTGTTAATGCAATGCGCGCCCATGTTTGTATGCACACCCGGGAACTTGCCTTTTTTGATGCGTTCAACTCTGTGATTTATCGATCTGACTGTCACTTACTGCTGTATTCAATATCCTTTTCAATTTTGTGCTGAATCTAAGCGAAGAAAACCCAATAATATATCTAGTTTGCCATTTTAGTATAATAAAATGTGGCCGCCTGCAGGAACAAATAGAAACTTCACGTATTGGCTTTGGTCGTCTAATACGACCTCGGATCCGTAGAGGGCACAACATTTTTCCATGGATGGGGGTCGAGGAGTGAGGAATGAAGGCGGGTACTCCAGTATACAAGCCATGTAGGTATGTGTCACCCTAAAGGATATCCTTTTCTAGGGTAGTAGATTTTGCTCATTTTGGTATTTGGCCTTAACCCTTTCACTCCCAAGAGTGATCAACTTCAGTTTTCTCCTTCAGTTTCTCAGCAGAGATATATCATACAGTAAGGAGAACTTTGCTTTTCATACCTTGCTCATATTACAGCGGATTAAACTATTATCTCCAACTACATCACTCATACATTTTCATCTCAAAAGGTTTAGAGAATCTGCATTTTGAACTTGGGAGTGAAAGGGTTAAACAGGGCCAACACATTTTGGGATTATGGGTTTGGAATAGGGCGAAAATATTGGTATGCGGGTTTAAAGTAGGGCCGATAAATTGTATAGTTTGGTCTGATTTCAAAACCGGGAGAGACACTCCCAACAAAAATAAAAGGAGACCCCCTCCCCCGGGTACAGTATTCTCGTGCGCGGACCAATCAAGGCCGGTAAATAGTATCACGTGTCTTGTTTCTTACCAGGTGTACGTAGGGTATGTAGAAACCAAACTCGATTAATCCAACTCCAGCGACCCACACTACATAAGCCTTGTTCTTGAACACAGACAAATCAATCAACTTTCCGGTCCTGCTGCTTCGAGCCATTTGAAGTTCAATTGGAGCTGGCACAAGGAAATATACCAAACCGCACAATGCAAGAACGAGTGCTGCTGCACTGGAGAGCCGCAAAGCTTGTCTCCAGTGAAATGTCTCCAGCAAGAAATTCATTACTGGAGCTATTGCCAGAGTTCCAAACCCGCATCCAGCCAGCGCGATGCCGTTGGCGAGGACTAGCCTCCTGCTAAAGTACTCGTTCAGAATTAATATGGAAGTGAAGTAGCAAAAACTCGAGCCGATCGCAAAGACAAAGGAGTATGTCGCGTACATCTGATAAATGTTGGTGACGTAAGACGACGAAAACAAACCGAGGCCGAAGATGATCGAGCCGACGACGGAAACGACTCGGCAGCCAAATCTTGTACAGAGGGCAGTGGTGAAGGGACCGATGATGAACTGGAGGCTGAAGGATATGGAGCCGATCCAAGCTAGAAACAAGAAGTGGAAAGTAAAGTTTTATACACAACAACAGAGTCCAGATACCGATGCTGACGCCAACAGCATGTCACCTTTTGCAACGAAAACCAATGAAATTTTCTTGTATATTTCTAAATGTTGTGGTAAAAAAGAACAAATTTCCACTGGATTGCGTGGTGTTGCATGGAGGGGGGGCTGGGGGGTTGGTTGGATGAGACCCACCTTTGTTTCTTTGAGACCACTATTAATAGTATGCCAGTACTAAAAGTAGGGAGAGAATTCTACTGTCATTCTTTGTAGTTATCTACAGGTATGCTTGATTCTTGGCTTAGAATTATGGTATTATAATTGTCCACCAACAGCTTAATACAGCTTTCCAATGCCAGGGCCTTTCTATCGATTGTAGAGATATCGGTCTTAATAGTTCATCTGTATAGGTATGTAAATCTAGTGCATCATTTTCAACGCCATAGAATATGATGCCAGAACACAGTCACAGCATTATAGCATCCGGCATTTCAAGTCGTACTTAATTATGCCAAAAATGAAATAAATTCTACGTTGGAACGTCTGCTCAGCTCCAGATGCGATGAATTCACTTTAGGGCGTCACGAGTGTGGTGTGATGGGCTAAAATTAGCTTCTTGCTTAAGGTGAAGTAATACGGGCAACATTTTCAGTGCAACTTGTCGTGAAACAATGTTCCGTTGCAAGTTGCACCGTAATGTTGCGCGTATTACCACCGTGTTGCAAGTTGCAGCAACATGTTGCACGAAGTAGAACCCACTTCTACTTCGTGCAACATGTTGCTGCAACTTGCAACACGGTGGTAATACGCGCAACATTACAGTTCAACACTGTTGCACGACAAGTTGCACTGAAAATGTTGCTCGTATTGCCGCACCTTTAAGGTGCCTTGCCACGGTCCGGGATCTTATATATTGAGTAGATCAGGACTACCAGGTAGCCCTACCAGGTAGCAGTCAAGACTCATTGTCGTATATTTCGGTCTAGACTGTGAACAGTCACTCCTTTTCGCGCAATAGACCAGTTTCTCAAGGTTGCGCGCGCATTCAAGCTTGACGGACCACAACCTTCGATTAACAGTTATTGTTTAACGAACGCTCGCGCGTAAACGTTATGGAAAACGGCTTTAAAGGTCAGATGTTACACGAGACAATGTTTAACGGCTAATTTTCGCGCAACACCTACAATTTCGTAGCTAGCGCTTTGGCTCCAACTCCAAAAACATGGAAGACCTTCGCCAAATGAAGAATTTTGTGCGAAGATTGCTATTAATTGATAGCTTAGACGATTACTAGACAAGAAGTCTAAAAAAAAAAAAATACTGTTGTGCGAAAAATTGCCGTTAAAAATTGTCTCGCGTATTAAACATCACTTTAAGATAGTCCCACTGACTAAAATAATAACGCAGCATTTAAATTAAGGTGGTTGCACTGGCTAAACTTTAGCTTTAGACCTTTTGATATGTCACAGACTATTGTGCCTAACATCCAAAAAATATATTCTACTTTTGTTGTCAAACGCATGAACTCTTACAAAAAGGTCGGGGTCGCGGTTGCCCCTCAAGGTGTGAATCAACCTCAGCAGGGGCAACATGACTGCGTAGCTGTGTGAATAGCGCACTAAAAATCGTCTAACGTCGAGGCCCAACACAGTCTGCCGTAAAAGAAAGCTGAAAGTTTAAATTTGAAAGTTTTGGCCCGTCGAGCATGAATGCGCACGCATTAAACCTTGAGAAATTGTCTTTTGGAGCCAAGCGACGCTCGGCCTCCTGCCTCGCTCTGCCGCTCGGCTCCAAATTGCGCAATTATTTTCGATCTTTGGAGAGAACAGGAGAAACTGTTCACAGTCTAATTTTGGTCCGAAAATCTTCATCAACCGACTCTCAGGCAAAAGACTCCACGTCAAAGGAAAAGACGCGAATACTAACAATGCTTTTAACCAATAGTAGTTGGACAAGTCAAGTCCGCTTGTACGAAGAACAAAGCAAAGTTATTATTTCTAACACCTCTAAAACTGCCTAACTCATTTCATATTCTGTTCACTTTGCATCACAAGCAAAGTTCACACCTGGGTCTGAGAAGATGGCAAAAATAGATTTCATGAATTTCAAAGTCCTTTCCTTCTGCATAAGACTGCTCCTTTGCATACGCTTTCATTTTAATTTGTATGACACATAATTCATACTTAGTACAGTCTGCATAGCGAATCTTCAGTCTCCGTGCCGTTGCCACGATCCGCATGAAATTAAAAGCTTACATTTTGGATGAGTCCCACACTGTAGTACTGTATGAAGTCTAGCTACAAGCTCAGGTCTACTATAATAATGGTCACAACGACTTACCGACAATAGCTTCGCTAGCATTGGATTCCTTCAAAAGCTCAATGTACAACAATCCGTAGACATTATAGACTCCAATGACCACAAACTGTGTCATGAAGGCTGCAAACGCGACAAACCAACTGCTACCTCCGTCGGGAGTGCCATTTCTACCAGCAACTTGCCACATGACTTTTGTGCGGCAGTCCACGAGACCCAAACGGTCAGACTTCGATCTAAAGTTTACCAAACTGCGTTCACGCACAGGTATAGCCTGCTTCTAGCGCGTCATGTGATATGTGATACCGGCTGCGGCATTACGTAACATAATGGTTTGATTTTAGAAGGGTTTGTATGGGAGATTCTGGTCGGTTGCGAAACTCGAATTTCACTGGAACATTGAAGCTGAAACTTTCATACCTTGTTTCTGTGTGTATTTTTGGCCAATGTAGCAATTTCAGAGCAATCCGCTCGCATAGTGACCACCCCCGAATGGAAGAAGAAGACCGAAATCTCCCATCAAACCCTGACAAACCCTGTTAAATAATCCAATCGTCGTGATGTTATGTAACGCCGGTGTCATATATCACCCGACGAGCACTAGGAGCTTTGGGCTGCCTGTGGTTCACGACGGACTATTTTGTCGCTGCAAACATTTTGATAACAGCAAGGAAAACTTTCTGTACGCTCTGTGTACGCAATATACAGTTGCGCCACGTTTGAATGCATTATACATGTATTCAGTTCAGTGATTCAAAGGCCGGTAATTACAATATAAAAACTGAAACTCCGCAATGGGGGTGAATATTGGATCCGGATCCGGGGGGGGGGGGGGGGGGGGAGACTTCCATATAAAATGGACCCTTAGGGCACAAAAACCTGGGTTTTTGGTACCACTTAGGATGTTAAACATCAAACGTTGACATTTTATGTGACGTTTAGGGGTCCGATGTCAGTCGAATGAACTCATTGAATTGGCATACTTTTAATGGTACCTTTGGGGGTCAAAACAAGCTCCAGCCGCGCCCACTTTTGTGAGGCTCTTAGGGTTCAAAACGAAATTTACCGATGAGAATCCCCGTTATTTTTATGTGGTAGGCACCCCCCCTTCCCCCCCTGGGATTGGATCAGTCTTCACAAAGGCCGGTAATTAATATTAATCATGTTCATCGTGAGCACAGGTTCTGCTTAAGGAGCTTGCCACTTTTTAGTACACGTTCACATTTTAGGTTTCAAAAGATAGGCAAGGTTGTCGTTAAGCGGTGTTTCAGTCAAAGGCAGCGACTCCAAACTCCAATTTTTTTCTTAGCTGTGACTCAGTGTCACGTTACGCACTTGGGGTTGTACAAATCAATCAAATGAATGTTGGTTGGTTGAATAGACGAGAAGCAAAAACACCCTGTCATAGTCCCATTAGAAACTCATGGCGAGCTCTTAAAAATTAGGGGGAAAAGCCTGTCGTATGAAGGGGTGACAACCGTCCTCTGTCCCCCCCCCGGCCGGGGGGTGTTTGTGGCTATTTCCCTGAAGGAAGACAGTTCTATTAACTGTTGTCTAAATCGCCCCCACCAGGACCCCCTCCGGTTAATTTTCACCATACGTCATTGCAAGGCGCGGTTACCAAGTTTGTTACTCGTGTCTTTGGAAACAACAGTGGAAACAAGCGGTCTGAAATGGTTCATGGTCTATTTTACTAGAATCATCTAACATCCCATCAAGAGTAGTTGACCTTTACGATTTTGGTCTCTCCGTGTGCCTTTACTCCTTTTTTGTCGTGGAACATTAAAGAAAACAGCGATGGCGGACCCTTTGAGACTCCAAAGGCGTTAGAGTTCACAAATCAGCAACAATCCTCTACAGCGTCACGCCAACCGCTCTAATCACGACATGTTGACAGTCGTGCTTTTTATCGCCAATTGAAAGGTTTTCTGGAGTTTATTACTCGACATAATGCAGAGTTCCGAAGCTGTTGGGAGTTTACTTCAAGACAGACATCTGTTAGCTCGGCCGTCCACCTCGGCAGCTTTTAGGAAAACAACGGTTAGCCGGCCGCGACCAATTTCAGGTAAGTGCATTCGAGAGCTAGTTCTTATTGAACACACTGTGTCGAAGACTATAGTTTTCTTTAGACTGTTCTTGTAAACTTTGGGGAAGCCTTACAGTATACAGCTGTGGGTAGTAAATTTTAGTAACTCGGTATAAACAAATTTTAACAGCAACACAGTCGCGACCCCACAAAGCTATGCTTTAATAATTGTCGTGTATAAACAAAGGTCATCTATCTATCCTTCTTGTGCAGTTTATTTACAGTTGTAACTCAACTTTATTATTATATCCAGATATACCACCTTGGGATGTCAAAAATTTAGTACAAGTTTGCAAAATATCTAGCAATCGTAAAACAAGTACATGTACAGGGACATGTATGTGTAGTAAATATATTACAATGTGATAAACATAAGTGATATAGTCCTACTGCTAAGACATTTTACTGTTAGTAATCCATACTTTTCAAACTGTGTTGTCAGGAATTTATAGCCTGCGGTACTATTATGTGTGACTGATTGAGTCCGAGTCTGTGTTTGTTTTTATACTGCAAGTGTGTCAGTTGCTTACAGTATATGAATTTTTCTCTTGTGTATATGAGAATAAGATGTACTAGTGTTATATAAACATTTAATTACTTTAAGTTTATCCTCAGTAATCATGTACATTACATATGCGTGTACAATTTCTGTGTTTTAAAAGGCCTAACACCATAGCTACTGTAACCACAGTGATAACAGTTGAGCCACGCTGACCTGGTTAGGTGAGCTGGCCTGGCTGTGAAACTCAAACCAAAAATTAATAACACCAATCTGTTTGAAAATCACACACATCTGCCAGTCAATTGCCCACACTCATGACCAGAGCAGTCTGTCAATTGCCTACCTCCTCAGGGCCAATTATACAGGGGTGGGCTATTCCCAAGTGTGGTTGGATGTGCGAGTTTTAAATTGGGGATTAGTAGAAGTGCATGATTGTGCCCAGCAGCACTAACAAAGCCATGTACTGCATTTAATGGTGATGAGTTTATATAACATCAACATCATGAAAGCTAGTCCATTTCTCAGTCAAACTTTTATAAAGTGACCACTCTGAATAATCTGCATCTACACTCCAGTCTAGAGATGTCTAGACATCTCTAGACTGGAGTGTAAATGATTCATCTTTGTTTGTCACAGCTTGCATTCAAATCAAATAATTTCAGCATTACTGTATATTTGAATGTAGATTTGAATTGTATATTATACCGTGTGGCATGAAATTTTCGTGGAAGTTTATTTTCGCAAATTTTTTGGTGATTTGTGAAAATAAAATTCTGCGAAAATAAACTCTTGCGAAAAAAAATCTGTCATATTGCACTCCTTCCCATGTTATAACCTCTTTGTACATTGATATTATCATATTTATTTGTTTATTTTCCATGTTAGCTCCACCCAGTCAACCTCCTTGGCACAATCCAAATGCGTCCCCTGTCACCGCTAAAAGAAGAAAGTTCAATGTGAGCCTGAACCACACACCATTTGAGAGTCGTGTGAGTAAGCGAGCACCCTATGCTGCAAGGGCCACACTTGGCAGCACGACACTAGCTGGAAGAACCTTCTCTCCGGCAGCATACAATTCCTTGAGTGATCCCCATCTTGATGAATTTTTTTCAAGAAAATTTGGAGCTACTGATTCTCTCAGAGAAAGTGGGACATCTAAGCCCAAGGTACGTGTACATGTATGTGAAGTACTGTGTCCAGCTGTCACTAAAAATAAAAACACAGTCAATATTGAACCTGTAAACTGCAGTGATTAAGCCCCACCCTCCACCCCCTTATGTATTTTAAATGTTAGTAATTAATATGCTGTCATTGTCATATAACAGTATGACATTCATATAAATTCTGAAATATTTCGGGACCTACAATCAGTGACAAAAGTTCTTGGGACACTTCAAAAAATTGACATATTTTAGACACAGGTCAATAATTAAGTGTTATAAAAGCCAAAGAATGCTTCCCTGCATGCTAACCATCCATTCACTTGAGCACATCTCTGTGTCTTGAACAGGCAAGGAAGACTGCAAGAGCAAAGAAAAAAGGTGAGAGAAAGTCTGCAAATTATGCAGGACAGTAAGATCCTTTAATCCACAGGATTTATACTGGTCTCATTCACGTGAGCAATACCATTGTCCCAAGCAAACAAGATATATACATGACCATGAATCCAATCTTTTGTTTCATACAATCTGTTAGTAATAGGTTTGTGATAATAAATTAATAAATTATTGTAACCCAAACTTGGACGCATTGCATGTTGTTGTTGTGACAGGAGCTGGGACTACAACTTACAAAGTTGCTGTCAAAACTGGGGATATGAAAAATGCAGGAACAGAAGCAAAGGTTTGTCATACAAAAAGATTTGGGAGAAAGAAATCAGAACAAAACTTCAAGAGAGTTTTTATTCTATTTTAGAATAATATTACTCCACTTAGTGCAGTAAAAGTGAGTGGAGCCATAGGGGCAAGAAAGTGTGTGCAGAAACAACATATTATGTGAGTCTGAATTATTGTTCCCACTGTTTTGCGAAGGCAGTCAAGACATATAATGTCTATATGGAAAAAAGTGACGGATACGCAAATATGCAGTGAAGCTAGACCACCCCTCCTCTACAGCAAGTTTTCTAAAGTATTGGATAAAGTAGGCATGCAGTATAGAAAAGCATTAAATGAATTGGATGTGTAGACTTGCTGTTAGACCACCCCACCCCTCCTCCTAAGTTGTTGAAGCATTTAATAGATGAATATAGCTTTTATTGCAGTTGAGCCTGCAGTCCAATATTCTCTTGTTTTTTGAAGCATGCAATACAATGCTAAAAAGACCCATTCATCTCGTTTGTGATGTCAAACCACTGACATCTGGAATATTAGATGAATTTAATGTGCAGACTTGCTGTTAGACCACCCCACCCCTCCCCCTAAGTTGTTGAAGCATTGGATGAATTGGATGTGTAGACTTGCTGTTAGACCACCCCACCCCTCCCCCTAAGTTGTTGAAGCATTAGATGAATTTGATGTGCAGACTTGCTGTTAGACTACCCCACCCCTCCCCCTAAACTGTTGAAGCATTAGATGAATTGGATGTGCAGACTTGCTGTTAGACCACCCCACCTCTCCCCCTAAGTTGTTGAAGCATTGGATGAATTGGATGTGCAGACTTGCTGTTAGACCACCCCACCCCTCCCCCTAAGTTGTTGAAGCATTAGATGAATTTGATGTGTAGACTTGCTGTTAGACCACCCCACCCCTCCCCCTAAGTTGTTGAAGCATTAGATGAATTTGATGTGCAGACTTGCTGTTAGACCACCCCACCCCTCCCCCTAAGTTGTTGAAGCATTGGATATGTAGCTCACTGCATATCCATGGATACTGTACACCTGCATGTTGAGCTAAGTTAAAGTACAGGGCTTCTGTAGTATGAAGCTGGAGATTTACCTTGAACAGATGACTTATGCTGAATGTATCAGCCACAGTGCCAACTACTACCAACGACTTACACTGGAAAGCTGGTACACAAACTTAGAACGGAAACCACTCAACAGATGCCAACAATTACCGGCACCTTACAAACGACTGATAGATGACATCAAACGCAACTGAACGAACAATAAACAAATCAACAGGACAACAGAACATCAACTGACCAATAACGAAACACAACCAAGCCGACTCGACCAACCATAGGCCGACATAACGGACCAATCACTTCAACAACCAGAGACATAATACCGCCATCTGACGAATACTTTCACTTGACTCTGAAGATGACTTCCGCTCAGGTAGTCGAAACGTCAGTCACCAAAAACAGTCTTTCTGGAGACTACTCTAACCCGGACGATCACAACCAACCTACTGTTCACACTCCTGGGTTCAAACCATTTGCCAACAGATTTAAATTAGGCTATCAACTTTTTGCAGAAGGCAACCCCCCCCCCCCCCGATTAGTATATCACATGTGATACGCTAGAAGATTTTGATACTTTAATAAAGATGTAAACACAAGAGCTTCGATGTGAAACCACCAATATAAGAACCTTGTGATTTCACCAAGAGGCCTCTGTGATCAAATGCAGCTAGATGGATGTCAGCTTTCAACTTTATTATGCCTCTTGCAAGTTTACCAAACGTCTTGTCCTGTTGCTTTGCACCTTTAGGTTTATGCAGAGTTCAGAGGAACTAAGTCGAAGTTCCGACGACAGTTGACGCACAAGATGGATCCAAATGTACCATCTGCTTTCATTGCCACTTTGCCACCGTTCAAATTCCAATCAGGGAGAAAAGAAGTATTTGACATCAAGGGACCGGATATCGGAGAAATGATCCAGTTGACCGTTGAGGTAGGATGTGGAATGATAAACACCGTTTGCACCAGAACCTGCATATCCCATTTGATGTGACGTAGTACCGTTTCGGAATCGGGTGTTCGTCGAATGGATTTTTTACGCCACCAGACAAACTTTTATCAATGCACAAGCTTATAGTCACATAACTTTAAGGATGTCATTTATTATCACATAATTTCGTACCTTTCAGGGTTCAAAATAAGCTCCAGCCACGCCCATTTTAGTACCTCTTAGGGGTAAAAGCAAAAATTCCCGACGAGCATCCCCGTCCTTTTTATGTCGAAGTCCCCCCGCCCCCCCCCCCCCCCCCCCCCCCCCCCCCCCCCAGGCTTGTCAGTTACCATGTACATTTTGTGAAGTTAGTTACATGTTTACCCGAAAAACCAGTAAAGAAGCACAGCATTTTTATGTTAATGCAGAGTGAGTTAGTAGAAAATATTACTTTTAACTCTCTATTTGATAAGACGGAGAGCTAACGCTCGAAACGTCAGCGGGTTCAAATTCTTCCACGGCGTCCGGCCTTTCGCACATCGACCCTCAGGCGATCCAAGTTATGGCAATTCTCTAGTCTGCCTGCCAAGTTTTATCATCAGGTACCCGCAGAAATACTGTTCCATTTGATTTGCAGCATGATGGAAAGGAACGCAAGCTGGGATGGTTTCTGGACGATGTGCATGTCACTAATATGAAGACCGGGCAGACTTGGTTGTTTCCATGCCATCAATGGCTGTCGCTGTATGAGAGTGACTGTCACATCTGCAGACACCTTAAACCTGTAGTCCAGGAGAAGAAAAGCAAAGTCGGTGAGCAATTTGTTTGGTTCCGGGTCCTAAAGCCCTTGCCAAACGCACATTGACTAACTCAACGTAATTTTTTAACTTGCGTACAGTTTGGCCACCTACATGTTACTTGGGTTGACTTTGGTCCAGCTAGAATTTACGCATCTAAGGTTCCCACCGCAAGCTTATCGCATCACCCTTTGTTCATCCTCGGAGACCCAGAGACAGATCGTGGGGCCAATGACAAAACGCGGCTGAGGGGGAGGGGGAAGGGGAGGGACGCTGGGTTTTGTCCCTCGCCCCACGATCTGCCCCTGGGTCTCCGAGGATTCCCTTTGTTGTGAAAATTGATGTGAACTCGCGAGTCCGTTTGGCCAAGCAGTTCATACGCAGGCTTTTATGTTGCAAACTTAAGTTAACTAATGCGTCGACTTTCGATTCAGTGTAGTCAGGTGTGACGGGCGCGCGCCTTAATTACTTTGTTTACCAAAAGTCATCTGAAAACCGCTATGCATTCTGGGAGAAAGTAAATTACATCGTGACAGCGTGGAAAAACACCTGCATCAGCACTTGCTTTCCTGCGTCACCAGATCCCGGATGGTTTTGTTTATTCTATGGCTACTGTATGCCATGAATGCTGCAAAAAGTCTGTACCAGAAAAAGAAGCACCATTTCTGTGATCTATGTTGATTTCCTAGTTTGACTATGTAAGATGATCGTGCATGAGTAACACCGAAAATAGTTAAGAAGCGTAAGGGAAGATGTGAGCGTTATTGGTTGCCTTCCCAGCTCAAAATGTACAATAATACTTGCGTTGTCATTGAAAAATAAGAGTTCGATAGGAATATTCGTCCTCCTGTTTCTTGGAGAGGTTTGTGAATTATCTTTCGGTGTTACAGTGAAAGATGCCTGGCATCAAAATCTTCAAGGAAGTGGTGAAAAATTCCCAATTACAAATAGATTGTGCTGGTACAAGAATTGTTTCCTTTTACCGTGAAAATTACTCAAGTTTAGAGCGGGAAACCTCTGAATTATTTTGAGAAATAAGTTTTACTTGCCGATAACAAGTGACGGATTTTGCTCTGTGCTTTATTCGTAGTTTACGTGATCGAGGTGGAGACTGGGGACAAGCCCGGAGCGGGGACGGACGCGCATGTGTTCGTCACTTTGTTTGGGAAGAAAGGGCAGACGCCCAAGACTCAGCTGGTGAACAGGTGAATATCATGACACGAACGCACTCAAGTGGTCATTAGGCAGTTTCACTTTCATCTCACAGATGTCTTGGGCTCGCTTTAAATGTCGTGCCACTGGCATATTGAGCTCAAACAATGGATTTTGTTCATTTGCATTGAGTTCGACACAGCATAGGCGCGACGTTTGAAGCGGTCCTTAATTTGGGTCGACGGAATCACAGAAGGGGTCTTGCTTTTTACAAGTGCAGCCGTTTGCCTTTGCGGTGCATTTCTTTTGATGGAGTGGGGATGTTAGCTATTTTAATAAGAGAACCTCTCACCATCGATGCTTTGCGCACCCCGTGACTGACGGCGGCCAATTCCGTATCTTACGAAAATGGCGGATTCTCATGTTTTTCTACGTTTTATCGCGAACTAAATTAGCACAAACTCAGAAAGTGTATTGAATTCGGCAAGCAGCGACAGTCAGATCGATCAGTCATAACGTGGGCGCCTCAGGAAAAGTCGAGCTCCGGATGTGAACATAAACATGGGCGCGCAAAGCATCTACAGTGAGAAGGTCTCTTTAAGATCCAACTAAACCCATTCATTCCTGAGCTCACAATGCCAGCCATTCAAGAAGAAATGTATGCGCACGACGTATTAATAGTTCTGACATATGAGCAATCTTTCACGTACATAGTTTTTTGTACACTTTGATATGAATGAAAGGGAACGCAGAAGTTGTAATTAGGAAACATACATTGTATGAGGTATATATATTTTTAATGAATTGCGGAAAAAGAATGCTACTGTAAAGCTAAGATACTGAAGTTACAAAGAAAGCCATAAAAATGCTGTAGCTTCGACATGATTTGCTAATATAGATGGTGCGAAAATATCCGCTCTCCACTTATAAATTCGTCATCACAGGACTGTGGATACGTTTGAAAGGAAAAAGAAGGACGTGTTCAAGATAAAGACCTCCAGTCTTGGCACGCTGTCGAAGATGATGTAAGTTACCCACAGGCCTCTGCGCGCCAAAATTCTGGATTCTTTTTCATTTCCCGATAATTTAAAGCTGTAGTCAAGATGTTTCTGTCCGTCTCATTTGAGAAGATTAGTTTCATTTGGCCTAAAAGTGTTATAAAATATGTTATTAATATTTGCGAATTTTGTCACTGGTTTTTTATGGTGTTTGTGTTAACCCTTTCGGTCCCAAGCTCAGAATACAAATTCTCCTAACCATAAAATAAGAAAATTTATTATATACATACTGAGACATACTCACGAAAAAGCCATATCGTAAAATTTCGTACGCAAATGAGTTCTAGCCAATGAGAGGCCGCGAACGACGCTTTTCACACGTGAAAAAAATCGTTCGTCCAATCACAAGCTGCGAACGACGATTTTTCACTACTTTTAAAGGGTTTCCCGGTCCCATCATAAATGTCTCAGTATGTATATAATAAACAGAAAACATCATGGAAAGTGCTTTGTACAGTTTTTATTCACTCGTTGTTTTGTATCATAAAACTCACTCGCTCGCAAAGCCTTGCTCGTTCGTTTTATGATACTTCACAACTCGTGAATAAAAACCGTACGCGCACACTTTCCATGAAGTAATCTCTATTTATTATATAGACACGAGTGTTTTACTGGAAAATATACCGTGCGTAAAATCCATACGAAACTACATCCGGGAACCGAGTGGCGTATTTTCCATATCCTCACTAGTGAGGATATCGTTGGCATCATTTCCCGCTTTTGCACCGTTGTTTGTGCAATTTCTCGTAAAACACTCGTGTCTAATATAATAAAAAGAAAATTACACGGCGGCTTGAAGATACGGATTTTATTTTCTCGTGGTAAAAACAATATTTTACCACTCGAAAATAAAATTCATGTCTTCGCACCGCCGTGTAATATCCTCTATGTATGAGTGATGAAGTGAGAATCGATATCTTAATCAGCTTTTATCTGAGCAATGTATCAAATGCCAAGTTCTCCCTACTCTATAATATACCACTGGTGAGAGACTGGAAAGAGAAATTTGAAGTTGATCACTGATGATGCGAGTCTGCCGCATGACACTATACGACACGAATCGCATCGTGTAAAATCAACCCTACGACTTTGTGGCGACTTGTTGCAAATTGCTTGGTGACCATTTTAAATTGTCTTATCTGATACACTTATGTCTCAATGTTCTTTCAGTATTGAACATGACAACATGGGCTTTTCTGCCGGCTGGTATCTTGAAAAAGTAAGTTCATTTCTTTTAATTTCATACCTCTTCAGATTTCTGAAAACTAGTACTGTACCGGGAGGTCTGTTATAACTATAATAACATGCATACAATAATTTCTGCATTCTGATTGGCTGAACGCACGTCAATTTATCTCAAACAGTGCAAAAATGTGAAATTAGCAGTGCAGAAATGTGAAATTACGAGTGCAGAAATTTGAAATTGAAAATTGCCGATAACTGGCGCGCGTATTCGCGGCAAAGCCAAACAAAACAGAAAGCGTTTTCATTCCTCAGGACGATTCCGATTCTGTTTCGAGAAAACAAAGTTCTTGAGACACTTGTGAATTGTAACGAAATTGAAAAAAGATTGCTCGACGAAAATTATTGTATGCATGTTATTAACAAGTAATCACATGATTTCTCGTGCAATTTTGAATAAATAAGCACTCGTAAAGTTTTCAAAGACCACAAATTGCACTCGCGCGGCGCTCGTGCAATTTTGTGGTCTTTGAAAATTTACTCGTGCTCATTTATTCCAAATTGCACTCGAAATCATGCGACTACCTATACTAACCACTATGGATTTACTACAGTCCATGTAAACGCTAGTTTTTGTTTAACTCGGTGTAGAGATAAAGATATGTACAGGCATTAATGTGAGGTTGGTCTGAAAACGCCACAAAATTAACAAATTTACGTTTCTGTGTGTGTTTATTGATGATGAATTGCATCATAGCATTGTAAAAAAGTTTTGGATACGCAAGGCGTTTCGCTGTGATGCTCCGTTTCCATTACTACTCTTTAAAAATAAAGCATCGTTTTCAAAGACTTCTAGATGTTTAGGAACTGTTGTACAAAACCTCCGTTTTGGTAAAATAATCGTTTTAGGACTATTCCGTGTATTCCTATTCCGGAATAGGAATTGCAGATTACACAGAATACCAGTTCCCAAAGGAACAGACTCTGCGCTATTCCGAAAACAGAATAGCTGACGTGACAAAACGGCAAGAAATACCAAAAGAACACGATTACTGGCTATTCTGTCCATTCCGAAGAAACCGCTATTCCGTCAATTCTGCTATCGGGAGGAATACTGGACGGAATACTATTCCGTTAATTTTGGAGTCAGAATAGATCCCAAAAGAACACGATTACCGTCTATTCCGGAGTAGAAATAGACCCAAAAGAACGCGCTCTAAGAGTGAGAGGAAAGTGACAGCACACATAAAAACATATTAGCCGGTTTTGCATGTTATTCAAACTGCAATATCTTGAACAAGTGTTTTCTTCTTCAGGTTACAGTGTATAACCGTGATCGCCCAGACCACAAGTTTTACTTTCCTTGCAACCAATGGTTAGCTCGTGATGAGGGAGACGGGATGATAGTGCGACAGCTCACTGCCAGCCAAGACGCTGGTGCTGCATTTCAAGGTACACGTTGAGGACATTAGCAAAAAGCACATGTAACTTTCATTGTTAAAGAGACCTCTCACCGTAGATGCTTTGCGCGCCCAGTGACTGACGGCGGCCATTTTCGTATCATACGAAAATTGCGAATTCTCATATTTTCTACGTTTTATCACGAAATGAATCAGCCTAAACTCAGAAAGTGTATTGAATACGCCAAGCAGCGACAGTCAGATCAATCAGTCATGACGTGAGCGCCTTAGGAAAGTCAAGCTCCGGATTTAAATATAAACATGGGCGCGCAAAGCATCTACGGTAAGAGGGTCTCTTTAAGGTCGATTTATACGGTGATGCAAACTTCCATACGACATTCTTACGACTCGGTTTTGGTCACTATTGTCATAAAGATTCAGAGTTTGTATTCTCAAACTCATTAGGAATTCATAATTTATTAGCCAACCAGCGCATCGCATTTGGTCAGGTGGTTCGAGAGTGTTTGATCCAATTTCCAACTCAAGGGAAATTTTTACATATGTTTCTTTGAGAAGTTATTTAAAAATTCGTGCTTCGTCTTTGAGTAACGTGATAAAAGTTCATGTTGTTGAGTCGCATATAAAGAGGCAATGGCGCATATTGGGTGGAACATGGAAGGATATGAGAGCGCAGCAGGAGATATAATGTTACAACTACACTTCACTTCTCTCTCTCTCGAGTCACATACGTTTAATCTTCAACCGAGTTTAAGTATAAAGACCTCGATTTACAAAAGTTTGTTCGTATATGTAAGAAATATGTATTATAAGGTATAAGATTACCAGGAAAAGTAAGATCAGTGTTTTCTGCTTCTTTCTTTCTTTCTTCTTTTTTTTTTATCTTTCTGCATTTTTCACTTAAATATATATATATATATATCTTGCCAAGGCTTCAAATACATGGTTCATACCTTCACTGGAGACAAGCGAGGTGCAGGAACAGATGCGAATGTGGTGATCACGATCTTTGGTGAAGAAGGAGATTCTGGTGAACATAAGCTGAACAACGCTAGGAATAACTTTGAAAACGGAAAGTAAGTTAAACGCTCAACAGGAAACGACAAAATGTTGCCGGAATTTGTGTGAGACAAAAGTTCGAACTTTGAACTATGGCCGCAGATGAAAGTATTGGCTTATAATATGTATACTTTAAGCTTAGGACACAAGCTGGGCCACATACAGAAGACTGAACTTTGAATGTTTGAAGTTTGATCTTGGGCCACAGATAAAAAAAAAATTAAACGTTTAAACTTGGGTCAAAGGCAACTCGCAATTTTGATCCGCGTTCCTCCAGGGCCCCCGTGTGACTACATTATTTCTTAGTAGTCTGCGTTTTTTATTTCTTTTTCTAATCTGACACTTTGATGTCATTTTCTTGTCTGTAGAAAGGACAGTTTCAAAGTTATCTGCGGGGCGCACCTTGGCCCACTCAAGAAAATTCGTATTGGTCACGATAACTCTGGGATTGGCCCAGGCTGGTATCTCAACAAGGTAGGAGCTTGAACGCCTTGAATTTACCATCTTTCAATTTTTATCCTACATTATATACGACTTTCATCCTATGGGCCTCCATAGCAGTCAAAGAATTACTGTAGCTATTTTCGTCATTAGCATCTTTTCTACGATCAGTTTCATTAGCATCAGCAAAACAATCAAAGAAAGAAGAGTTGACAACAACAGGTCTTAGAGGACAAATGTAGTATAAACGGTCTAGACTTGTCGTAAGAGTAAGTTAGGTCTATTAGCGTTTCTAACCACGTGACACTGTGTTGCCAAGGTAACCGTAGAGGACCCTAAGTCTGGCGAGGCAGTTGACTTCCATTGTCGGCGTTGGCTGTCAAAAACGGAAGATGATGGACAGATCTCTCGTGAACTGACGCGAGGCGGCGGCAAGGACGGAGACATGTCTGTCGACAAAGGTAGAGATCGGGCAGATATGCCGGTATACCAAACTGTAGATTCTCCCAATCTTTTGAGAAGAAAATGTGTGAGTGATGTAGTGAGAACTGACAGTTTAATCAACTTTCATCTGAGCAAGGAATGAAAAGCAAAGTTCTCCTTACTGTATGATATATGAAACATTTTCCCTGAGCTAAATGTTCTGTGAAACCGCAACTCTTTATTTCATTGTTTTAGCACTGGGAAATCGTCTTTATTTTCATCGTAACTGTTCGGCTCATTTCCGTGACAACTTCGGCTGTAAAATGTCAAAACAATCACGTTTGTATTATGTTTTTAAACGCGCAACATTACTTCGTCTATCATTCTATTTAAATGACCAGCGTTTAAGTTTACACAGTCCGTACTTTATCTTTGTAGCAATTCCTTATCATGTTCACGTGACCACTGGGGACGTGCGAGGGGCTGGCACTAGCGCACGAGTCTACTTAATCCTGTACGGCGGAGATGACGGAGAGAAGAACAGCGGCAAGTTGTGGCTACAGAACGGCAAGAAAAATACTTTTGAGCGAGGCAGAACGGACATCTTCACGGTGGAGACGACAGACATGTTGAGTCCGCTACATCACCTCTCGATTGGTCACGACAACTCCGGTCTCGGGGCGGGCTGGAACTGTGACAAGGTAAAATGCTCCCTTCCTACCCCTCCCCCAGCGTTTTCACCATCCTCGTTTCCACGCTCTTTTTCCCCACCCGTCCTCCAGGCGACGAGAGCGGGGTTTAGAAAAGAAACTGGGAACAAAGGATGCGGTCCTACAGCAGTGTGGCACCGACATGTTGCTGCTCTGCTTTTGGCGGCTACTTTACAGCTGTTTGTACATTATTCAAGCACAGAGTGGTCATGTTATGGCGTCACAAACCATTCGTCAATCAAGTATTGTGATGGCATTACAAAAATAGATTTCTGATATCATGGATTTTTTCTCAATAGAGTTGTGTTCGAGTAAATATAATTTGAAGATGAAAGTCAGAGTTAGTAATTATAGACCAGATGTCAATACAATTTGCTTTCAGTAGTAATAGGGATTTGAAGTTTTGCACGCGTTCTTGTAGTATGTATACATGTCTGACAAAAGAAAACTAATGGGACGTCAACTGAGGGTGGGAATCTGAAAAAGAGGAAAAAGGAAAACAAAAGGAGGAATAAAAGTCAACGTCTATACAGGACGCCTGCACGTAGGCTATACTAAGGGTTGATGTGTTAAAACCGGACACCGTGAAAGAATTTGAAGCTGACATTTGGAGCGCTAGCCCGTTGTCTGAGCGAAAAATGTCCAACTTTCACACATCGACCCTTAGTCTATCCAAGTTATACTTAGATTTTTAGCCTCTGCCTAACTGACACTCTGTGTGCTGTCATGCATCACTGTAGGGTAAGTTTAATCTGTCTGTCTTTGTATGAATTTCTTGGACACCTCAGGTGGTAGTGGACTGTCCCAGCAGTGGACACCAGCAGGTGTTCCTTTGCCGCAAGTGGCTGGCAGACGATGAAGATGATCGACTTATTGAGAGGGATCTTTTTGAGTCTGAAGACATGCGACTGAAGCGAAGGCCAAGTAAGGCAGCCGTGCATATATTCATTCACTCTTTCTTTATTTTATCCTTGCTAGTTCGCTCTTTTCTTCGTCCTCCGTCTTTCCTCCTTGTTTATCTTACTTTTCCCGTGATCTCTTTTCCTTCTATGTATTGCTTGTCATTTCGTCGTTAGTATCTTTTCCATAGTTGTTGTGGAACGTGTGTGTTGTTTTTGTATATTTTTGTGTAATACGTGTGTTTGTCATCTCATGGTTAGTATCCTTTCCAAAGTTCTTGTGGAACGTGTGGTTTGTTTTTTGTACACTTTTGTGCAATACGTGTGTTGTTTGTCATCTCATGGTTAGTATCTTTTCCATAGTTGTTGTGGAACGTGTGTGTTGTTTTTGTATATTTTTGTGTAATACGTGTGTTCGTCATCTCATGGTTAGTATCCTTTCCAAAGTTGTTGTGGAACGCGTGGTTTGTTTTTTGTACATTTTTGTGCAATACGTGTGTTGTTTTGTCATCTCATGGTTAGTATCTTTTCCATAGCTGTTGTGGAACGTTTGGGTTGTTTTTGTATATTTTTGTGTAATACGTGTGTTTGTCATCTCATGGTTAGTATCCTTTCCAAAGTTGTTGTGGAACGTGTGGTTTGTTTTTTGTACATTTTTGTGCAATACGTGTGTTGTTTGTCATCTCATTGTTAGTATCTTTTCCAAAGTTGTTGTGGAATGTGTGGTTGTTTTGTGTGCTGTTGTGTAATACGTGTGTTGTATGTTATCTCATTGTTGATATCTTTTCCAAAGTTGTTGTGTATAGTTGTTTTGTATATTTTTGTGTATACGTGTGTTATTTGTCATCTCATGGTTGGTATCTTTTTCAGAGACGTTGTGGAACGTGTGGGTCTGGACGAGTGACAGCCGAGGGGCGGGAACAGATGCCAACGTGTTTATGGTTCTCTACGGGGAAAAGGGCAAGTCAGATGAGGTTCAACTGGGGAATGCAACAGACAACTATGAACAAGGTCAACTGGACAAGTTCAAGGTATCAGACTCTGTTCACCAAGTTCGTCCAAAGCCTCAAATCGCCTTTATTCGGTTGCTCGTTTAATATTTATCAGGAGACGAGTGGGATGCGTCTATTCATCACTTTGTTGTACGTGACTGTACGTGACTGAACATCCGTGTCCACACGGTGAAACGTGGCCACACGTGATCTTAACAGTCTGGCTGTGGGATTTAGCTCACAGGATCTTTTCTCCTCCCTATTTCCAATCTTCTTACTCAAAATTCTGATTGAGTTTACATGATATATGACATTTGATTGGACTTCACACGAACCATCTGTAACAAGGATTGTGAATTATTTGCGTCTTTTTCCCACACCGGAAAGCAATTCAGAAGAAAATGTATAGAACCTCTAAAAATTTAAAAGTTGAAGCGTACGGAATGTCACTTTTGGCGTCTCTTTTTCAAAAAGTGTTGGCCATAAGGGAAAGTCAACCGCTTGGTTAAACTTTGGGATAAAGCAAAAGAAAACTTAAACATAAAACTTGCTGAGTCCTGAATGATAAGACGAGACCCATGCTGGATGTGATATTGTTGTCAAATTACTTCAAGCATTTATAGCAGGTGTACATAACATAACATAACATAACATATTAACATAACATAACATAGCATAGCGTAAGGTAACGTAACGTAACTTAATTTGTTGTATTTCGTGTGGCACGTGAGCACTCCTGTAAGTATACACATATCTTGTTAGACACTTAAGCGTGTAGTACGGATTATTTGCACGTTACTATGCGATGTTCGGCATTTAGGGAGGTAGATAGTAGTGATGTTTTATTTGATTTCTTCAGGTGGAGCTTGCGAGTGTCGGTAGACCGTACAAGATCAGAATCAGACACGACAACTCCAATTCATTTGCTGACTGGCATCTTGACAAGGTAACACATGGTTTCATTTTCTTTCTCGATAAACCAGTAATTGTTGTGTACGTAGCGTGTTTTTGGACAACTGTCGAAAACCGAAATCGAAAGTAATTACAGAACCAATCGCGATCATTTGTCGATAGTTAACTCATTATTTTATTGTATTTTTTTTTTACGTTGTGGCATATCCTAAACTAGCTGGTGCGCCCTCGCAGTTTGTGTGTTTTCGAACCACCTTGTTAGTGTGGACAAACCGAATCATAGCTAAGTGTTATGACCACGTAAAATAAAGGTATTGTATTGTATTGTGTTGTCAGTGCGATACGATTCGTGTCTTTGCGTCGAAAGAAAGAAATTGCATGCGACATTCGTAAGCTAAAATTTGTGGGGTTAAGTGATGTATTGAACGTGCGCTATTTTAGTTTTATCGCAGCGATTTCACGAACGCCTTAGGATGCCTTAAGAGGATCCATGTTCTTGTCACTCAACCTTTTTCGTTTCGTCAGATTCAAATGGAGAGCTCGAAGTCAAGCAAAAAATTCTCCTTCAACTGTGGACGTTGGCTTTCAAAGAGCGAGGACGACCACCAGATCATCCGGGAACTTCCAGCTGTAGGTCAGGGGTTTGAACCTCTTCCAGGTAAGGCCTCCTCCTATGCGCGTTTTCGTTCGTTCATTCCACGGTGCCGCCATCTTGAATTCAAAGCGAGGCTAACCTGGCACGAACTTCGCGAGACATGAAACAAGAGAGTTTCCTATCGCTCTAAAGCACCAAAAAGTTTGTTCTTGCTCAAAACATAGCGATGGAGTCCTTTTGTGATCAAACGCTTTTGTTTTTAGGCTTAAAAATTACAACAAAGTTTAGAAACCCGGGGTTAGCTTAACCTTGCTTCGAACAACCGAGCCCTGTTTTCTTTTTTACACTATTCTAATGAAAGCAAAGACTGTGGTCTAAAACCTTTAAATAGTTTTGTTCACGCATTTATGTTGCTCAAAACTACCATGAATGAAGTGTCATTCTAGCGAGACTGGATTTCAAGATTTTCCGCACCCTTTTAAAGGCTCGCAGGCGCTCGTATCCTACACCCCCTAGCTACGCCCCTGTATTACATGATTTCGTATTGTGTGGTATTGTTTGCAGTATATGTTTACCATGCATTTATTGTTGTTTACAGTGTTTGTTTACCATGTGTTTGTCCACACTGGAGATAAGCGCGGTGCAGGAACGGACGCGAACATCTTCATCACCATATTTGGTGAAATGGGAGACACGGGTGAACGACAGCTAGAAGAATCCAAAACCAACAAGAACAAGTTCGAAAGGAAGCAAGTAAGACTTTATTGATGTTGTATTGTTTTCTTTATTCCGCATTTATCGTTTTGAACTCGGCTTCAATTCAAGAAACATTTACGTGTGTTAGGGTGCGTTTGATTGGATCTATTCCAGAACAGGAATAGGCAACATGACCCATATTTTTGTTTTTTCTGGAGGAGATTTTGTTCATGATTGTATTAGCAACATCGATGCTTGCATTTTGAACAGCTCCTGATTCATCCTAACCTTTATCATCTCCAAAGCAAAGAATTTTACTTATCAGCAGCGCTATTCCTAATGCGCAATAGACCCATTCGAACACGCCCTTGGTATATTTCACAATTTGGACAATTACAGCGGTTTAATTTTCGATTGATATTTGAAAACAGTAACCGAAGTAATATTACAACGCTAATCACAAAGGAAACACCTAACCAGAAACCAAAGTAATTTGGAATTCGTTTTTACTTTAAGGATACGTGGTGAGAGAAAACTCCCTTCGCCACTTACTTCCGTGAGCATTTTGCAATCGCCCTCTCCCCCTGAAGACTGCTCTGTTGTAATACGACTAAACCGACTTTAATCTGATGAAAGTCTGTGAAATGGGGCTGATACTGGTCACAAATGTGCAGTTGCAAATTTGGCCATGGTGTTGGATTTAAGTGTGTTTTAACGCGCAGGAAAATTGGTGGAACACTTGCAAATGTGGTGTATAATTAAACCCGACCGAAAAAAAAAAAAAAAAAAAAAAAAAACCGACTGCACGAAACACTAATCACTTTAGGCCGCTGGGTTTTGGCCAGGTTTTGCTTCACTAAGGCTGAGTCTAGCGTTTAAACAAAATTTGACTGTTCTCTGAAGTAGAGCTTGATATTTCTCTTATGTCCTTGCTTGTTTACTTGTTTGTTTGTTTGTAGGTGGACGAGTTCTTGATTGAAGCTGTGTCCCTCAAAGAGCTGCAGAAGGTGCGTATAGGACACGACAGCGCGGGACCTGGGGCCGGATGGTTTCTGGATAAAGTCGTCATTCAAGATCCAGAGGACGATAACAAAGAGTACAGTTTCCCATGCAACAGGTGTGTAATCACTCGCTCTTGACTTAGCCGTCAAGTGTTTTTTCTTTTTCTTTTCTGTCGTTTTGTTGTCTCGCACTTCAGGTGCAAACTTGCGCTTTCGTGATAGTTTTAAATACTGGTTTGTATCCTTTCAGATGTTGATGTGAAACGTACCTGTTGTTATAGGGGACCTCTACTGAAAATATCATGTGTTCCATATTGATGCACTGTCTAAATATATTGTGTAAATTTTCGTCTAAAGTCCAAGTCTGTTAAAGAAACTCGTTCACACTTCCCGCCGTGTCCCATCTTGAATTCGATTATGTCATGCGCTTGCCTCTATTATCAAAACAATAATGACTGTTTTGTTTGGTAGTAAAGCAGCCTTACACTATCGTAATTTTTGCACTAGCATCCCATTGTACACTATTGTTCTATTGTTCGTACCCTCACTTATACCCCCTCCCCCCTCCCCCCTCCCCCATCCTCCGTCGCACACAATATTAGTAATACCTTGCATATCTAAATTTTATTATATTTTGTTAGCTTCGCAATATTTGATGCAAAGAAAATGTAGGAAGTGAAAACTAAATAATTATAAGAAAGACTATGGCAGGGGTTACCGCAACAGCATAGCCCTGCGGGCCCAAGTACATGCATACAACTGATTGATGAATAATATTAGTAAGCGTTTTTATTGCTTGACGTTTATGCTGGACTATTTCAAGCTAAGAGTTTACTTTTCTTCTGACAGATGGCTTGCAAAAGATGAAGACGACGGATTGATAGTAAGAGAGTTGTGTTGTGGAGGAAGCAGTCTCCTCAACAGTAAGTGTCTTTTCTTGTCTTGTACTATATGAACAGGCACAAAGCAGGCAGCCAGGCTCAGTATCATGACTATCTTAAGTCTTTTTATATAGTAAGGAAGACACACGACACATTGAATTGATCCAAGAGGAAAACCTGGTTTTCACGAGCGATTTAAGCACAAAATTCCTTATTTCACAGTGAAAATATTTTGATCCTTGTGCTTGCGCTTTGCGTTCCTCTAGGTATGAGCTTTCGAACCATTTTAACATATTTTTAGTTGATCATCTCAATCAATTACAAAAATCTGAACGTCAACAATTCATCAATCTTGAGCTCAATTTCCATTTTTTTTTACTATTTTGTTCATCATTGGTTCATTCTTGTTGTTGTAATGTACCTGTTATATTTATTACATGGTGTAATGATGTACAGTATAAAACTAAACTGAGCTAAAATCTATTTTCAGCCACCTCGTATCAGTTGTCCGTGAAGACGGGAGACGTGCGTGGGGCCGGCACAGACGCGAATGTGTTCATTCAGTTGTTCGGTAATAAAGGCGACACGGGTAAACAGCAACTACGGAGATCACACAACACCAGGAACATGTTTGAGAGAGGGAGGACGGATCAGTTTACTATCGAGGCAAGCGACATTGGCAAGGTGAGTAACCATACATAATGTTTCAGTCATGAGAGATTCACCTTGTGGAACTATCAAAGGACTGTGCCCAACTCAAAAGAAGTCCTCTCGCATCCATGTTTATGTTTACATCCGGGAGCTCGCCTTTTCTGAGCGCCCAGCTGATTCCTTATAAGGTGCACTCATCTCACTGTTAATGCTTTGCGCGCCCATGTTTATATTTACATCCGAGACCTTTTGTGAGGTAAGCACCTTGTAATTTGTCATCTAACGGAATTCTCTCGCTACTCTCTTTTGAAGTAAAAACCAATCACAAGTGATTTGGCATCTGTTTGGTTGAAAGTAATTTCTTCAGGTCTCTGTGCGGGATTTTTCTCAAGTTAAGACAACTTCCAAACGTTTAAATGATTTGATTTGCAGATTGAAATGCTTCGCATCGGTCATGACAACAAGGGCGGAGGGGCCGCGTGGTTTGTTGATGACGTCACAATTGACGTACCTTCACGTGGAGATCACGTGGTTTTCGCTTGCCATCGCTGGTTTGCCAAAGACGAGGATGATGGGAATATTGAGAGAGAGTTGTACCCCACTGAGCAAGTGCATTCTAAGCCAAGTAAGTTGTCGGATTCTCCGTTGCGTGTGAATTGAGAAAACGCACAACCTAATGTTAGTTATACCGAAACCAAGACAAGACTTTGTCGATAAACTAATGAGATATGTGTGAATACAGCCTGTCTGTATTTTTACACCTACTCTCATAAAGCGGTTTCAGATGACTGTCGAAAACCAAAACCAAAGTAAGTATACCGCAGTGAACAGTGAACATATCATTTTTATCTTATCGCGTGAAATGAAAATATCATCTTTTATAGAAATCCTGGTTTTTCATCCATATCTACATATTAAAAAGCGCCCGGCTGTCCGAAACAAGGTTAGGGTAACCCCGGATTAAGTCTAAACTTTGCTATCATTTTTTTAAGTCTAAAATCAAAAGCGTTTGATCACAAAAGGACTCCGTCGCTGTTTTGAGCAAGAACAAACTTTTTGGCTAGCCTATGATCAAAACTCCGCAGTTTGTTAGCCACAAACAAGAGAGAAATAACTTGGTTAACCCTGGGTTAGCTTAACCGGGCTTTGAACAACCCAGCCCGGGATTATTTATGGGGAAGCGGTTCTCTCCCTTGGAATGGACTGAAGTGGTTTGTTTATTTTCTCAGGAGTTCCTTATGAGGTCACTGTACACACTGGTGACGTAAGAGGAGCGGGAACGAATGCAAACGTGTTCCTGGTGCTGTACGGAGAGAATGGCAAATCCGACGAATTCAAACTCAGAAATAAGTCGGACAACTTTGAGCGTGGACAAATCGATCAATTCAAGGTACAGTCGTGCACCAAGGTTATTAGGCAGCTGGCCGACCACAAAACTGGAACCAAATAACATAACCCATACCCACAGCCCTAAAAAGCTCTTGTCGTATGAATAGAATGTCTATAGTTGGGGATGGAGATGGGCCCGTGTAATTTTAAGAAGGTTTCCGCTGTAATTGTTACGGCAAATCGATACAATTCTTGTACTATTGTTTACCACTTCCTTGAAGATCTTGATGCCAGGCATCTTTCACCGTAACACCGAAAGATAATTCACAAAACATCTTACATAGTCAAACTAGGAAATCAACATAAATCACAGAAAGGTAGGGACCTTTTGCATACATTGCTTGAATTTACAGCAGAAAACCTCTTAAGCCGTTACTGTTCTTTGGTGGTACCTGGTAACTGTTAGGCTTCAGGTGGTGATTCGAGCAGGCTTTGTATCTTCAGTTAAACACGTCTTCAGCTTCTTTAACTGAAAGAAATCTGTTCACACCTTAGGTCGAATGTGAAGACATTGGCACTCTCCAGAAAATCCGGGTCGGACATGACAACGCAGGAATGAGAGCAGCTTGGTTCTTAGATAAGGTGACGAGTTATCTGTTAACTAAGTACATGCCCCTCACCCTGTAAGTGCAAGTACTGGCTTATCATAGTTTAGAATGTATGCTAAGGTAGTTATCTCTCTTGCCATTTCATATGGCCAGGAAAAACGCGCCCGCGCTACATCAGTATGCGTCGGAGGCCCAACGCATCACGTCTATTTCCTCATTGCACGGTGCCGCCATTTTGGATTTAAAGCGAGGCTAAGCTGGCCCAAAATTCACCAAACATGAAACAAGAGAGTTTCCTGTCGTGCACATGCTTCATTAGGTTAGTTACATGCACAAAATCTGAAGGTAATCGCGTCAGTTATGCCGGGACAGCCTCGCTTTGAAGCTCGTGCCAGTTCCCGTGCACGGAGCCCACTGGCTCGGTTCCCCCATGTGAAGGTCTGGTAACTATAATGCCGGTTCGTCACTCCTGGCTAAATAAAAGGATTAGAAGAATTTGACTGAAAAGAAAAAGGCCGATGTTGAGTCAAACTGTTCAGGCTTAGTTGTAGTTTTATCAAATAGACGAATTAATTTAGTACTGAATTTACTTTTTAATTTTCTGCGCTTTATGAAATAGTGTAAAGACGTTCCCACGGCAATCTCTCTTCGGGCGCCATAATTGATGACGTCACCGACATGCACAGACGTTTGTTGGAGACAAGCATTTTAAAACCGGTGTTTTTGATTTTCTTCCCAGGTGGAAATCTGCCGTGTTAGGTCTGAGAGTGAAATTCGTAAAAAGAAAAAGGCAAAGTCACGTGAGAAGGATGAAAATGACGACGAAGACGACAGCAACTACGTTTTTGTTTGTAACCGCTGGCTGGCACGTAACGAGGACGACGGTCAGATCGTGAGGGAACTAGTGCCTATGAACTCTTCTGGAACTCAACGGAGAAAAAGCTCTCTTCCAGGTGTGGACCTTTGTCTCAAGTACTGTACATATGTTGCTAAAATATTAGATGTAAATACACCATGGGTATATTTGTTTTGCGGTATACATCTGTAAACCTCGTTCCCAGGCTCTTTCATCTCCCCGGCCCAGGAATTGAAAGAGCCTGGGAACGAGATTGTACTTTTGTCAGGAGCTCTTGGGCTTTAGTTGTCTATTGCTTCTCATCATACCCATGGAATCGGAACAAATTTCCTCTGCCCATCGTCACCCAAATAATATCATCAGGAATAAAAAGCCCATAATTCTTTGCGTGCCTCGTAGCTCGATACATCAAGACGTCTTGTCCAGGTTTTGTTTGCTTGATTTGGTAATTCTTTGGGAAAATATGGCGTGACGAGGAATACTGCGCACGATTCAGTATCGAAACTTGTGCGCACACTTACCGCTGTTCCATTGGCAGGTACGAGTGCGCGCGCAAAGTACCATGGGTTTTTATTGTTGTTACAGGATTTGAGTGTCCAATTAACTGGACTCTTTGTTCAGCAAATATAAATTAGGATTACTTGTCATTATATTTGTTTTACCGAATCTCTTTACGCCACTTTCCAAACATAAGCAGTTGCTAATGCTACCCACTCTTCCCTCCAAATGACTGTGATCAACTTCAAGTTTCTCCCTTAGTTTCTGACCAGAGATATACCCTACAATAGAGGGTTTTTCGGATGACTGTCGAAAACCAAAACCAAAGCAATCACAGAGCCAATCAATGAGGCGAGCAAAAGCACATCAGACCAATTAGAACTACGAGCAAAACCAGAACCAAGACCAAGTAATTGCAATTGGTTATACAAACCAATCAGCAGTGCGAGAACACGCCATCGCGAATTTTTTTCATGTTTTGCTTTTGCTCTTGATTGGCCAAGAATGTTGCTAAAGTTGTTAGGACCAATCGGAAAGCGTAGGAAACGCAAAACCAAAGCAATCACACCATTACCTTCGACAGTCTTCCGAAAACGGCTCTAAGGAGAAGTTGGATTTGGGTAGCTTCAATACCGGACAAAATGTGTTGACACATGCTTTAAATGTCGTACTTTTGTCAAAACTACCATGCTGTAAGTCATCCAGCTCTCAAGAAAGCTTTTTAATCACCCCCTCTCCGTATCAATGTTGTAGCTTGAATCTGGAAGAGTTTCGGTAAGACTTTGACGGAAAACCGTTGCTAAATAATTAATTTATCAACATTGAATGGGGGGAGGGGAGAATGTGTCAACACTTTTGTCCGAGATTGTCGCTCAGATGACAATTTAATTCTCACTACATCACTTATTCATTTCCCTCTTGAATGGTTGGGGGGACCTCTAATATGAACGTGGAAGCAGGTGCCGATGTTTGAGTGGTCCTTTAATGTTGGATGCACGTCCTTTCTAATCCACAGAGAACTCCTACCGCATTCACGTTGTTACTGGTGACGTAGCAGGCGCGGGAACTAACGCAAACGTGTTCATCACGCTGTACGGTGAACACGGAGACTCTGGTGAAAGGAAACTGGAGAAGTCAGAGAACCACATGGACAAGTTTGAGAGGAATAATGTAGGTTAACTTGTGTATACCACTGGTAAATTCTACCCTGTTACATACTGAGTAAAACAGGGTAAAAGGTATGTAAATAAGCCACTTTTTGCTTGTAAATTAGAATCTACATGCTGTCTACCCATTTACGCAATGTGTAAATGAATAGAGTGTATGTAAAAATATTTTACACATGATGTAAATCATGTGTAAATTGTGTGTAACTTACGAGTAAAATCTTTTCTAGACATATTTACATACTATGTAACAGGCTAGAATTTTCCAGTGTACAGTTAACTCCCTCTTAAGGAACACCTCTCTTAGACGGACATCTCCGCGGGTCCCTGCCGTTTCTTCAGTCATTTACTCAAACTGAGCTCTTGTTAAGACGGACACCTTTAAACGGACAGTTGGAGATGGTGTTTGTCGTAGAGGAAGTTCATTTAGTACCGTGTAGGGTGTCATGTGTGATTGTATCACAATGTATGTTTACCGGCTTTGAGCCTAGATTTCACGAGCGACGCAAGCACAAGTACAAGGATCAAAATATTGCTCATCTCTTACTCAATCACGAACTTTCTCTCTGTCTTTTATATATTCTCCCTTCATATCTCTTTTTCTAGGAGGATATTTTTACGCTGGAGTGTATTCACGTTGGCAAACTAAACAAGGTAAAGATTCGGCACGACAACAGTGGCCTCAAAACAGCTTGGTTTTTGGACCGTGTGGAAATCGAGGACAAAATAGAAGACTGCACATGTGTCTTCCCATGCAACCGCTGGCTTGCTACGAGCGAGGACGACGGTCAGATCTGCCGTGAACTGGTCGCTGTTGACGAGCGAGCGTTGAAACTGGAGAGAAAGAGAACGCTACAGCGAAAGAATACCGTGTCCAGCGTCGATGGGTTGAATCTGGAAGCCAAAGGTGAGAAAAACACCGGAATTATTTATTTACTAGCGGAACCCCCGTAAAATACGGCGATCGGAGTTTTTTCTTTTTTTTTTCTTTAATTCTTTCTTCCTTTTTTCCTTTTTGAAATCCATTTCGAGCATCTGGAATGCAGTTTACAGTGTCAATGTACAAATTTCTCTGTAGTGCGAGTACCACTCGACGAATTGCCGATCGACATGAAAATCTCCCCGTTTTTCGAACATGCGGAAGCATCAGCCCGACATCCAGTCATCCGACAGCACAAATTCTCTTTTTAAACTAATTTCCAATTTCTGAAAGAACTGTGGTCGGCACACAAAGCCAATGTTTATACTTAGTTTCACTCGATGTGGCGGCCATCTTGGATTTTTTATGAGGAGGCCTGGGAAAGAGTGTTACGGACGGACGGACGGAAGTGAGTTAGCGTATTATTATATAGATTTATTTATTTTAATACAGTTGAAGCTACCGTAAGCGGATACCCTTGGTAAACAAAAAGTGTCCGTAACTCGAACTGTCCGCTTACGAGATTGTGAAGGTATAGAGTTCAACTTAGCTAGAGCTTAAACGGAGTTTTGCATTGGCATCCGTAAAGTAAAGAACTGTCCACTTACGAGGGTGTCTGAGCATTTAGAGCGTTTAAATTTCGTGAAACGTAAACCAAAGTAATTACTTCACCAATTACGGAAGCCGTAAGGAACACTTTCAACCAATGAGAAGCTAAAAGTAATTTGCGATTATGGTTTTTACCTTGAATAAGAGACCAATATTAGCAGTATTTGCTTACTTTTGTGAGCATAATCACAAGTAGTTTCGGTTTGTCTTATCTTGATTTGCCCAGAATACTGCCAAACTTGTTTGGATTAATCAAACAATATAACAAACGCAAAACCAAAGCAATCATTATCACTTTCGACAGTCATTCGAGAACCTCTCTGTGTACGTTTATAAGTGTGTCTGGTTGTACGTCAGAAGTTTTATAGGGAACTTCCATTTTAGCCATTTAAGTCGTTTCTTACGCACAGCGTGTTCTCTTCTTCATGTTTTAGCTCGCACAACAACCTATGAGGTGGAAGTCACCACCGGTGACGTCAGAGGGGCGGGAACTGACGCCAACGTGTACATCATCCTGTACGGGGAAGAAGGCGACTCTGGTAAGATGCGTGTAATTGCTGTACCATCCTCTTTACAGGTTAGCCTTTTCCAGGCTCTCGTGATACAGAAACGGCAGCAAAAAGTGGTGCGCGAAAGACTGGGGCGAAGGCGCGAGAAAGAACGTCTATGCCCCAGTCCTTCGCGCGCCACTTTTTGCAGCCGAATCTGTATCATGAGAGCCTGGAACAGGCTACTTATACAGGTTTATTCGTTTCTTTTCTCTCCATAAAATGGAAAGCGTCTGAGGCTAGGGCTTCGCGCTCGGCAAGAAGTTGACAATTTTCAGTTAGCATTGGGAAACGTGTCTTCTCTTTATCATTCTCTTGAACATTGTTGTTGCTGGTAATAATGTACGGTGATAAAAGAATAGAATACATTAGATGTACATCAATATTTGGATAGGGGACAGAAGTTTGAAAAACAAAAAGCAAGAGTAAATATACTATATACTGGTAGACTATTCCTGTATCCATGACAACGGAACAAAATTACAAACGTAAGTAACAGAGACCTCTCGCTTTCTGGATGCCACTGTTTTGTTCTTAAAAGAAGAACAACAAAAACAACAACAACAGCAATAACAACAACAACAACAACAACTATAACAATTGCCAAAACGCCTGTGAAATCTTGTAATTTGTGTAGCCCGCGTGATTGTACAACTTTCAAAATGCCACTGTGTTTTTCTCTTTTCAGGTCAAATTCCGCTTAAAACGTCACAAACAAACAAAGATAAATTTGAGCGCAAGCAGACGGACTTATTCATGATAGACTCCAAAGTTGGTGAAGTAAAGAAGATCAGGTGCGTGCGTTTACCTGTGTATGACTTCATGCACACGCTGAACAAGTTAGCAGATTACAAAGTGATGATTGTAAACCCTGTCAGTAACCTGCAGATTGAAAAAATCACGGTGTTTTCGTTTTTGGAGTTGTTCAAAACACGATTGCTCCAACGCTTGGCTTAGATTAAAATTGAAAAGTGATTAAGAGGTTTTCTGCTGTAAACCTGAGCAATGCACGCAAAAAGTCTGTACCAGAAAAAGAATCACGATTTCCTAGTTTGACTTTGTAAGACGATCATGTATGAGTAACACCGAAAATAGTCAAGAAGCGTAAGGAAAGATGTGAGTGTTTTTGGTTGCCTTTCTAGCTCAAAATGCGCAATATTACGTGCGTTATCATTGCAAAACAAGAGTTTGATAGGAATATTCGTCCTCCTGTTTCTTGAAGAGATTTGTGAATTATCTCTCGGTGTTACAGTGAAAGATGCCTGGCATCCAGGTCGTCAAGGAAGTGCGAAAAATCACAAATATCTTGTGTTGGTACAAGAATTGTATCGTTTTACCGTGATCATTACTCGAGTTTACAGCTGAAACCTTCTTATCTTCAATTTCTCCTTCCGTCTTTCACAATAGATATACCACACAGTACGGAGAATTTGCGACTTGATCGTTTTCTCATGAGAACTGACCAGACAAAGAGGTTTTTACACGGGACGGAGTGCAATACGGCGAAGTATTTTTACGAGTCGGTTTTATTTTTTCGAGCCTGCTTCAGGCGAGAAAAAATAAAACTGACGAGTAAAAATACAGCCGTATTGCACGACTTTTCGTGTAATGAATTGTTTAAGGGTTGTGCAATTGTGAAAGGGTTAAGAACTTAACCTTGATATTGATTATTTTTTAATCTCACAGTTTGTTTGAGAAATTTTACACTACAAGATCTTGAGTTATTTTATGGCCAAAGCCTGGTGTCCTATTTACTAAGAGAGTAACCCTTCCACTCCCAAGCTCAAAATACAGATTCTCCCAATCGCTCAAAAAGTAAATGTATGAGTGATGTAGTGAGAACTGACAGTTTAATCAGCTGTCATCTGAGCAAAATATCAACTGCCAAGTTCTCCTTACTGTATGATTATATCGCTAACGAGAGACTGAAAGATAAAATTGAAGTCGATCACTCGATTAAAGGCTGGAATATTGATTCCTGAATACGTTTCATTGAGCTTTAAATATCTGGACGGTGATGCGTTGATTTGATTACATGAATATTTTTCTTGTGTTTCACTGACAACTGGGAAAGGAACACGTCAGTTCCGTGTGCTTTTACATTACTTATGTATAAGTAATATAACATTTTCACAATTACTCCAGAACCTATTGTTCATGGAGTGACAAGCAATTTTTACTATATACTGGTCAAGACTACACAAAACTATACAAAAGACCATAGAAGGGTGCAAAGAAGCTTGCGTAAATCTTGTGTTTGGTACTTCTTTCAGGATTGGACACGACAACAAAGGTGGTTTTGCCGGCTGGTTCTTGGACAAAGTCCAAATCAACGTTCCTTCTCTCGGACAGAAGGTGACATTCCCTTGCGGCCGATGGCTGGACAACGGCAAAGACGACGGATTACTAGAGAGAGAATTGTTCCCTATGCAGGATTCGGAGGAAACTTACATTCCTCGTAAGTTTATTCTGCTTGTTTTGTCACTGTTATTTGCCGTTTCCATGCTAATGTTACTCAGAGTTTAACTTTTTGTTGAGTCAGCTTTACAAGGCCCCCGTTACTGGCATTTACAGGTTCTCAGTTACAAACGGCGTTTTGTCGCCGTTGAATATGCCGTTGAGCTGCGACCAAACTTTGTACAAGCCTTTGTTTTACTCTGGGCGCTTAGATATTTTTACTAAACAATCCACTGAGACCGAGCCTTAAAGTCTAAAACAGGAAATTTGTATATTGTTACGTAACAAATGTTTCAAGTTCATCAATGCAGGTACTCAAAGGGGCCGCCCTCTCAACCACAGGCCTTTGGGCGCCATATTCCTTGATCCACCATTGTTAGGGCCCCCGAAAGTCGGTACATAAATTAGCAATCCATTTCCATCGGACTCGTTTAAGAATATTGGTTTCTTTTTGCCTAGACATGTTACTTTACTCTGATTTGGGAGCCAACATAATTTACACGTTTCCAGATGCACAAAAACATTGAATTGGCTGAGAGGGCTTTTTAAGCTGTATTCCGCTTTCAATGTCGGGTTTTCAGATGTGCCGTACGAGGTAACCGTGTACACGAGTGACGTAGCTGGGGCTGGCACGAGTGCTGAAGTTTCCATGGTGATTTGCGGTGTGGAGAACAGTACTGAGGAGTTCGTGTTGGCTGACACGTCAAAGAAAAAGAAAGAAGCCTTCAAGAGGGGAAAAGCAGACATGTTTGTGAGAGAGGTCTGTTCCTGAGCTTTAATTGCTGTCAATTTAATTCTGGTTCTATTGTGCCTTATCAGCTTAATCACGTTGGTTAAATCTAATCTATTGTGCTCAGCTTGATGATGTTGTTGAATACTAAATATCGCATATTATTGGCTTAACAATGTTAGTAAATCCAATCTGTTGTGCCATGTCAGCTTAATCACGTTGGTTAAATCTAATATATTGTGCTCAGCTTGATGATGTCTCTGAATACTATATATCGCATACTATAGGCTTAACAATGTTAGTAAGTTTAATTTGTTGTGCCATATCAGCTAATCACGTTGGTAAATCTAATCTATTGTGCTCAGCTTGATGATATCGGTGAAGTGATAGAGAAGATCAGAATCGGACACAACAATAAGGGTCTGACACCCGGCTGGCACCTGGACCGAGTGGAAGTGCGTCGTTTGAAGGAGGACGGCGAGAGCTGCACAACCTACGTGTTTCCCTGCAAACGCTGGCTCGCCAAGGGTGAGGACGACGGAGCTATAGTCAGAGAACTTGTGCCTCAGAAGATACTGGAAGAAACCGTGTCAGCGAAGGGAGATGTGAAGACTAAAGAGGTTGAACAGGCCACCTTAGATGGTAGGTTTGACTGTGTCAACTTGTCGTCCTGTTTCTTTTCTTTCTCCTGCAAGACTGTCGTTTCTTTTCTTTTCTGGTCTGTTTTGTTAGACAGGCGTGTGACTATAACTGTCCAACTCTGTTCACTTTTCTTCGTGTTTTCTTTGTCCAACTGTCGTTTCTTGTATGTGTGTGTGTGTGTGTGTGTGTGTGTGTGTGTTTGTGTGTGTGTGTTTTGTTGTTGTTGTTGTTGTTTTTTCTGGTCTGTTTGTTAGACAGGCGTGTGACTATAACTGTCCAACTGTCGTTTCTTGTGTGTGTGTGTTTTGTTGTTGTTGTTGTTTTTTCTGGTTTGTTTTTTAGACAGGCTTGTGACTGTAACCCTCCCTCTGTTTGCTTGTGTTCCTGTTTTCTTTGTCCAACTGTTTGTGCGTGTTTGTGTTGTTTGTTTTGTTGTTTGTTGTTTGTTTTGTTTTGTTTTATTTTGTTTCTTTATTTATTTTTTCTGGTCTGTTTTTTTTTAGACAGGGTGTAACTGTAACCCTCCTTCTCTGTTCACTTGTCTGCCTGCTTTCATTGTCCTGACTGCGTGTCCTTTCTTTTCTGGTCTGTTTATTAGGCTTGTCTTCATGTTTTTGTTTGTTTGTTTGTTTGTTTGTTTTTGTTTTGTTGTCTCTTCTTGTCGCGCACGAGAAATTCTTCACAAGAGAAATTATAACTTCTCCGTCTGGATAAGCCAGAAAAAATGTTGTAGTAAAAGTCTATAAAAACTACTTTAGTGAACTAGTTGTCCAATGTCGCAGGACTGAGGTTGTTGTTTTTGTTTGTTTTTCTGTGCAGTGCGTAAGTACAAAGTCCAAGTGTTCACTGGTGACGTCAAAAGTGCAGGCACGGACGCGAACGTCTTTCTTACCATATTTGGAGAGTACGGTGACACCGGAGAGAGGCCGCTGACCAAGTCTGAAATTCACACGGACAAATTTGAACGTGGAAATGTAAGATGCATTGATAGGAGCTAATGTTGACAAAGGTTCTTATTGTTAGATTATCAAGTCGGAAAACAACAAATTTGAATGAAAATATTCGTTTCTTTAGTGCAAAGCGACGGCCCCCTATTTTGGTGCTTTTTTTTGTTTTGTTTTGTTTTGTGTGTGTGTGTGTGTGTGTTTTTTTTCACCTATTGTATGTTTTTTTTATTTCCTCAATTTTCTGTTTAGTACTTTTACAGTGGTTCGTTTCATTACATCACAGAAGTGATTTGCAGCGCGTGTGTTTCGTTTCATTATATCGTAGAAGTGTTTGGCTACTTTTACATTATTTGATATCAAAAGCCAAATAATGACAAAAGACATCTTTTTTTTGCTAAATAATAAATTTGCAAACGGTGCCCCATATGTTGGTTCGTGGATTTTCTCTCTTAATGATGTCCAACGTTTGCATGATATGAAGAGCGTTCTAACATTTGATTTACTTAGAATATTCTACTATGGTATTCAATGTTATATTTTTGTAAAACAATTGATACAAAACAGCCAGCGAGTCTTCAATACATATGTGATATTAAATTGATGTAACTTATGTGGTTGTTTGTTTGTCCGTTTTTGTATTTCAGGAGGACGTCTTTACAATTGAAGCGGCAGATTTAGGTAATCCGTATAAAGTGAAGATTCGGCACGACAACTCCAGCTTCAGCACGTCCTGGTTCCTGGACCGTATCGAAATTACGGACATGGAAACGGACAGAAAGTACCCGTTTATTTGCGAGAGGTGGCTGTCAAAGAAAAAGGAAGATGGAAAGATTCATCGCACAATCTACGTGAAGGGTTACGAGGTAAAAAAAGACAGGCTTTCAAACGACGAGTGTTTCTCTCGATATTGATATTTTTGGTGGTTTTAATTTAGCTGCCATTCAAGCTTAGTACATTTTGCATTGTACTGGGCCCGGTTGTTCAAACCACGGTTAGGCTAATTCTGGGTTAATTCTAAAAGTTGTAGTCATTTTGAGCCCGAAGTTGAAACTCTCTCGCAAACAAAATCCTCGCAAAATTTTGAGCTGGAACAACTTTTTGGTGAGTCTTTGATTAAAACTCTGCCAGTTTGTTGGCCAAAAGCACGCGAGACAGAATTTAGGTAACCGTTGGTTAGCTTAACCGAGCTTTGAACAATCGGACCCTGCATTGCAGTATTGAATCGTTTAAAGGTGATTACTATAGGATCAATAAGAGCGATTGCTTTTAGTTTACAAATACCTCTTTATCACTTGATGCTTTGTTTCGTTGTTGCCAGGGCGACCGCACTACACAAGCTTCTTCCCTAAGTATGGCAAGTCTCAAGTCCAGTCCCCGGGGCAGTCCAGGTTCCAGTCCCCGCGGCAGTCCTCGGCTGTCCCGGCGGAGTAGTCGAAGTAGTCTCGGTGGAGGCCGAAACCCACTGTATCGGAGTTCCGAAAGTTTGCCGACCGTTAGCCGAAGCACCACGGCCGATGCAATTTTCCTGGCGGAGTTTGGAGATGGAAAGAAGGAAGCGGCAGCTGCCCGAGCAAGTAAGACAGTAGACCATTTCAGAGCGCAGGGAATCCTAGCCTGCATATTGGCTCTGCAGTGGAATGGGAGGGGATCCGGTCCGAACGCGAGGAGCTTTTGGCCGCTTCGGACCATTTATTCGTATGATTATTTATTGTTGGCTACTTATTTGGCTACCTACTGTTTGTTTATTTATTTGTTTTTTTTTTTTTTTGTTTATTTATTTATTATTTATTTATTATGGGATACTTTATTAGCTTCTCGCGTTGCACGCGATTATAATGACCAAATGATGTTTTCTTTTTTTTCCCACAAATTTATTCACAACTAGATTCGAAAGCGAGGACATTTCAGTATTTGTGTATACCCACATCCAGCAATCAATTAAAGGTTTTTTTCTTTGTCTTGACTCCCAGATATTTCGTACACAATCCGCGTTACCACTGCAGACGAATCAGATGCAGGCACGGATGCGCAGGCGTGGATTGTGTTAATTGGCACAGAAGCGGCGTCAGAGAAGCTCAACCTCGACCTCATCCAGAAGCCAGGCTTTGCCCCAGGCCTCACAGAGACCTTTTCGGTCGAAGCAGTTGACGTGGGTGACGTCAGGAAGGTGGAACTGGGTCACCTTGGTTACGGGCCGAACAGCGGCTGGTACGTGAAGGAGGTGGAGGTTGACGTGCCAACGAGCGGGAAGAAATATTTCTTTCCGTGCAACCGCTGGCTGGCACAGGATAAAGAGGATGGAAAAGTTGTGCGAGTTTTATCAGCGAGTGACGACATGATGGTGACGTATAAGCCGCGTAAGTAGTTATGTCACGTGCGGCCGAGTTGCCAAGCAACAGCGAGCGAGACAAGGTTCCTTGTTTATGAGAAGCTAAAAAGTTGATGGTTTTATTTTTTCTGCTTATCTGCATGCTACGTGATGCCTCAAAACATTAAATTTGAGTAAAAATTACTTGAATAAAAAAAATAAACACTTAAAATTTCGTCAACTTCAAAATACATTTTTATAACCAAAAGCAACATTACAGAATTACAGAGATTACAGAGTTATTGTTTCTGTTCTTCGCTGCGTAACATTCGCTTAGCTTCTGATTTGTTGAAACTGCTTTCTTACAAACAGGTGCTATAAATACTTTTGTTTTGGTTTTTGAAAGCCAATCTAAAATTTGCTCTGCAAATTTGTCGGCACATTAATGACCTGAATCGGCCGTTGTTTTCTTTTCAGATGTGCCTTATGAGGTGACAGTGTACACAGCTGATGTGAAGATGGCGGGCACAGACTCCAAAGTCAGCCTGACTGTGTTCGGTTCCGAGGGCTCGACGCCTGAACTCACTCTAGACAAGGACGAGACTCGTTTTGAACGAGGTGGTGTCGACTTTATTCGGCTCGATCTCGAGGACGTCGGGAAAATCGCGAAAATTCGCATCGGCCTGGACGGCAGTGGCACCCGCCCCAGTTGGTTCCTTGATAAGGTGCGCTCTTCACTGTAAATAGACCCTCTCACCGTAGATGCTTTGCGCGCCCAGTGACTGACGGCGGCCATTTTCGTATCATACGAAAATGGCGGATTCTTATGTTTTTCTACGTTTCATTGCGAAATAAATCAGCACAAACTCATAAAGTGTATTGAATACGGCAAGCAGCGACAGTCGGATTGATCAGATCACGTGGGCTCCTCAAGAAAGTCGAGCTCCGGATGTAAATATAAGCATCGGTGCGCAAAGCATTTACGGTGGGAGGGTCTATTTAATGCTTTGCGCACCCATGTTTGTACTCACATCCGGGAGCTCGCTTTTCCTAAGCACCTAGCTGGTTCTTTATAAGGTGTGTCCATTCGTATCTGTACGGTGTCCCGTCTTTTTTATTTTTTTATTTATTTATTTTTTGTCTTGTGCAAACTGATCTCTTTTTTTTTCCTCAAAATATGTACTTCACTCTAATGTAAAGTATTGAAGAAGACAACAGTCTGTCTCTGTTTCTAACAAGAAACTGAAGTGAACTGGCAAGTCTTTTCATCGTTGTTGAATTCTGATTTTGCTTTACAGATTATCATGCGGAACATGGAAAGTAATGCCGTGACGTTGTTTAAGTGTAACCAATGGCTCTCTAAGTCACACGAGGACAAGAAGCTTGTTAGAGAGTTGCCGGCATACGTCGAGGGAGAAGAGACCATAGCCAGTAAGGCAACCACTAAAAATCGCCTACCCATCAACACAATACTCTATTAACTCATAATCTACTTTTAACTAAGAAAATTATAGTAAAGCAGTAGTCAAACATGTGCCTTTTTTTTTTTTTTTTTTTTTTTTTCCTCTCTTTCTTTATATTTTTGCATGATTTTCTTATCTACTTGATGCATCGCTTACCTTGGCTTAGAAAACATTCAAAAGCTTTTCATATAACTCTCCGGATGTCGATTTTCAATTTCATGTTTGTGTATTCAAAGCTGAGCAATTCCACTGCTTATATTTTAAGCATGTTACATCATAATTCGTTTTTTTTTTTTTTTTTTTTTGCTGTTTTTCAGTTTCATTAGCTCCCTTTACTCTGGTTCCTAGAGTAAATGCAACAGAAATCTCTAAAATTGTTTCATAACTGTGACAATCACTTTCACTGGCGAAAATGTTGTGTTTACCTCCCATGATCTACCGGCCTACCCCGCCGTTTTGAGGAAAGAACCTAACTTTGAGTAATTCCATTTTGCTCATTTTTTTTTTTTTTTTTTTTTTTTTTTTTTTTTTTTGACAGGAACCACATATAAAGTCAATGTTACTACTGGAGATGTAATGAAAGCTGGCACAGACGCGAACGTGTTCTTGGTGATCTTTGGTGAAAACGGAGACAGCGGAGAGATTGCTCTCAAGGAATCCGAGACTTACAAAGACAAATTTGAACGAAATCACACAGACGTCTTCATGCTCAAAAACCTTCTTAGCCTTGGTATGATTTAGTTTAGTTTATTTGACTAGGTCCTGTTTTCAGTCTGTATTTACACGGATGTGTTTTAAATTTCACCTCCTATATTTGCTACTGAAACAGAAACTGGAGCATTTTGAAACGACACACGTTCGAGTTGACGCGTCTTTATCACCACATTCGATCGTTTTCATGCACACGAGAGGTGAAAGGACATCTAAGTTGAACTAAAAATGCAGCCTTAAAACGAATCAGACATTCAGACCTGCACTGAATCTACAAAGTGTGGTGATGCATTTCTTAGATGACCCACTGTCATCTAAAGTTCCTCACGTTTTCAACCATACGAGACCTCTAGTTACCTGTAACTCCCCTTTCCATGCATCTATCTGTTTATTTACTGTTGGCCACTGTTATAATTCTTTCCAGGGGAACTGACTAAAGTTCGCATTTGGCACGACAACAAGTTTCTTGGCGCCAGCTGGTACCTGGAAAACGTCGAAATCATTGACCAAAATTCTAAGAAAAACTACTTGTTTCCATGCTCCCGCTGGCTCTCCAAGGACAAGGACGATAAGAGCCTGTTGCGAGAACTCCCGTGCGTCAACAGGAAACAAAGTCTTGGAACTACCACTAGTGAGTCAACTGCAAATCTAATACTCAACTGACACAAAATAATACCCTATCCACCGCACAAGGGACGAGAATAGGAAATGGAACCTTCCACCTTACTAGTACTTAGGGAGAGGGGGGGGGGGGGACGGGGGTGGGGGGGTGGGGTGGTTGAGTGGGTGATGCCATCCCAAGTGGCCTCTTCCGAAATGAAGTGCCATATGTGAAGGGTTTTTTCTTTCTTTTTTGGGAAGAGAAAAAATATTTAAAGAATGGTGTAAACAACACAGATATTGTTTTTGTTTTTCTTCACTTGTCGTACGCCTTTTTCTTTGTCATGTTAGCAAAGTTTCCTCGACAACTCCCTGGTAAGTTTTATATTTTTCTCGTCCGATTGGAGATATTCTTGTAGAAATTACAGAGTATTTGTCCGCAGGACCACTATACATTCACTAAAAAGAATCAGCATTTCGTACATAACCGTTCCAAATGAATTTCAAGGAATCAGCCCATCCTTTCGTTTCGCTTCTTAAAGTTAGATTTATAACTGATTTATTCCCTCTTTCCAGCATACGAAATCACTTTTCTAACCAGCGACAAACAACAGGCTGGTACGACACACAATGCGTGGATTGTTCTACATGGAGAAGAAAAGAAGTCCCCCGAATATTTCATTGAAAATAGCGCCAAGAACAAAGTTCTTCGGCGAGGTCAAACAGACACGTTTAAATTTGTGACCAAGCCACTTGGACCGCTGACTCAAGTGACAGTGGGCCACCGTAAAAAGGAAGGTGCTACGGTCAAAGGGACTGGTAAAGAGTCAGGCCTGTTTGTACACGAAATAAACGTGTTGGATACGGAAACTGGGGAGAAGTAAGTGTTATGATTTTTTTTTCTAAAAAAGATCAATCCTGAGGTTAGTTAGTAGGCAATAACGACTGGTGAGAATTAGCGACCGCGCTTTCTTGTCCGTTGCTTAGCTGCCGCGCCTCTGCTCGTAATTTAGTAGCTCTTTGTCTCCCAGGCTGACTGCTTGTTTGTCTTCAAAGGTTCGTTTTCCCATGCCGGCAATGGATTCCCTTGGGAACTGGTAAAAGAGATGGAGTGATTCTCGAGTGTAAGTCCAGTGAGAAATCCAGAACGACTGCCATAAGAGGTAAGGCGATTATACCTGTAACAACAAAACCATAGTGTGCTGAAGAATATTAGCATTCTTCCCACTAGTAAATACATCTTCTTTTGGAATGACTAATTTTAATTAATACTGGTCACGGTTTTTTTTTTTTTTTTGTTTTTTTGTTTGTTTTGTTTTTTTTTTGTTTTGTTTTGTTTTGTTTTGTTTTGTTTTGTTTTGTTTTGTTTTGTTTTGTCGAAATAGAATAAAACCACTGCGGTCTATGCGCTTTTTTAATGTTCAAGCTTGACGAGCCAGAACCTTTAGTATAAGAGATGTTTGGCGAACGTAGAGCAACGTAGTTGAAAGTGGCTGTGAAACTCAATCTGAATGAATACCTTATTTAAATACGATGGTAAAGGAGTCGTGTATGTAGCCATTCCAAAGAAAAATGAAAGTACTCTGACTTTCATGAGCGTGCATCCTTGTGTAAATAGTCTATTTAGCTAGTTTAGTTTTCTAGTTTAGTCTATGTACGGTGATATCTTACATTTTGTTTCTACTTTCCCCAGATCTTCAACCAATTCAGTATGTTGTAGATGTATATACTGCTGACGTATCGCACGCAGGCACGGATGCCAATGTCTCTATCACCATTTATGGAAGTAACGGAGACACAGGAAGACGAACGCTGACCAAAAAGTTCGTAAATTTATTTGAGCGCGGCCAAAAGGATGACTTCAAGATGGAAGCACTGGACTTGGGTCAGCTGACGCGCTTGCGCATTGAACATGACAACAAGGGTTTCGGTGCAGGCTGGATGCTGGAGAAAGTCGAAGTGACCAACCTGACGTCACAGAAGGTCACGTGCTTTCCGTGCAATCAGTGGTTGGATAAGAAGCGAGGCGATGGTCTTATTTGTAGAGACTTGACACCGCTGTCCAGTTAAACTGATCCCGAGATCTTTTGAGAGGCGAAAATACGACGTGCTGTCACGGAAAGCAGAAGAAAATATGAAGCATGATTGGCGGTGGCAAGCTGAAGGATGGTTAGTGAACCAACTTACTGCCCCGCCTGGATTGACTTCTGTGCTTCAAAACTCTTGTCTACTTATTTACAATGTATATATATAATATATATATATATATATATATATATATATATATATATATATATATATATATATATATATATATATATATATATATATATATATATATATATATATATATATATATATATATATATATATATATATATATATATATATACAGTCAATCCCGAAAAGGTTGTCCAGTTATAATATATATTTAGGCAATTATATCTATCACGTGACCACTGACAAACGCCGTATAACGACAAAGAAATACGTTAAGTCAGCATGTTTTTATAACTTTATGGTTGTTAGTCATTAAAATGGTAAAACCAAGAGCATTTGGAGTATTTCCAATTTAAAACACGATAGTTTTAGGTCGTCACGTGACAGATATATTTGTATATTTGTATATTTAGACTGGACAACCTTTTCGGGATTGACTGTATATATATATATATATATATATATATATATATATATATATATATATATTTGTTTTTTTTTGTTTTTTTTTTTTTGAGAATCTCCCCATTTGTATAGCGTACCAGATATCCTTTAATAAGTAGTCGTAGTTTTACAATTCACCTCAATGCCATGAAACCATGGTTTGACTAATAAATCGTGTAACGATACACGGTCAACATTCTTGTAATCAAATTCAACTTTTATTTCAATAGTGTGATGTGTCTAAAATGCACTGTACACCGATTGCGGCCAATTGTTTATATATATATATATATATATATATATATATATATATATATATATATATATATATATATATATATATATATATATATATATATATATATATATATATATATATATATATATATATATATATATATATATATATATATATATATATATATATATATATATATATATATATATATATATATATATATATATATATATATATATATATATATATATATATATATATATATATATATATATATATATATATATATATATATATATATATATATATATATATATATATATATATATATATATATCTGCAAACATTTACGTAACGGCCAGTGTACTATTGTTACTGCGTTAGTTGGCGTCATGTAAGTCGTGCATAAGTAATAAAGTATTATTATATAGACACGAGTGTTTTACTGGAAAATATACCGTGCGTAAAATACATAAGAAACTACATCCGGGACCCAAGTGGCGTATTTTCCATATCCTCACTAGTGAGGATATCGTTGGCATCATTTATCGCTTTTGCACGGTTGTTTGTGCAATTTCTCGTAAAACACTCGTGTCTAATATAATAAAAAGAAAATTACACGGCGGCTTGAAGATATGGATTTTATTTTCTCGTGGTGAAAACAATATTTTACTCACTCGCGAAGCGCTCGTTCGTAAAATATTGTTTTTACCACAACACACTAGTTTCTCGCTATCTGATTGGTCGATTTGCCGTGGTAAATAAGAGTCCAGACAACGATGCTGACGCCAGCATGTCACGTTTTGCAGCAAAATACAACAAAAGTTTCCTGTATATTTCTAAATGTTGTGGTAAAAAGGTCGGTAAAAATCGGCGAAGCGCCTCGTGAGTCCACAACATTTTGACCATGTGATGACGTAAATCGTGGTAAATAACAGTCCACACCACGGCAAACCAGTGGAAATTTATTAATTTTACCACTCGAAAATAAAATTCATATCTTCGCGCCGCCGTGGAATATCTTCTATTTCTAGGCGTGAGCAGCATACAGCTCGCATTTTATATTACACAGTATTTATACAGTAGTGAATATTTAAAGTTGCTCAAGTATTTAATTAACAGTAGAAGTTAACATTCAGAGACAGTGGTAGAAAAGTGAAGAGGTCTTTTTCTTGATAAGATTAAATAATACCAAGGGCCACAGCGCTTCAACTGTTGTTACCTGTCGTTAATATTCCTCTCTGGTCAAGTCAAATAACAATAAACTACTTTTGGTGAGGAAATATATGCACGGATAATTGTCCGAGGATAGTATCTGTTTCGAGAAGCGAACAGTTGCCCGGTAGCGAAATTCGAGAGCATCTGTAAGCTTCGAGGAACAAATAATGTCCAAGGACAAATATCCATGCATAGTTCCGAAGCCAAAGTTAGTGTATTATCTTTATTGTTCATCATAATTTCCTCTCGCGGCGAAAATAATGTTGCGGGGACTGTGAAGGTTTTTGGTGCTTTCTTGAACTGCTTTTTCAAGCAACGAGTTGATGTCCTCGGTAGTCATCTCTTACTGTTCTTGTGACTAAATAAGTAGAACTGTTCGGATGTTGTCAATAACTTTGGACGGGATGAATGATAACGCCCGCTAGGTCACGTGTCACGATTTTACCAGGCTATGGCTTTAGCTGTCAGAATGTTTTTTTTTTTCTCTCTCTCTCCGGCTGACTAGTTGATACAGATAGTCGCTAACTTGAGGAAATCCTCCAGCCCCATTCCCATTTGTGGCTCGCCTCTGAAAATGAACAACACGAGCACGACTGCAGCGGCGGATGATAACATGATGCAAAAAATTAACCCAAATAACTTGGCAAAATTAACATATCCAGCCGGTGAGGTCTGATAACAGGTGATTCCCGAAAGGCACATTGAATTAACATTGAATTACAATGGGAGAAAGGATAATAGTCAGTAAGAGACTGTGAGTCCGAGTATTTTTCCATTGGCTTCAAGCGACGTTGTGTGACTGCAATTGTCAAATACAGTAAATAGCCGAGCTGCCATTTTCGTGAGCCGTAATCAGACATTTTTACAGAATTATAAACGTGCATAAAAAAATACAAAACAGTTTTATTACACACCAATCAATCCATCTTGATTTTTCCTTCGCAGACTGTGAATATAAAAAATACATTTTCCTACTTTTCTTTAGAATGTTTGTATTGATTCATAATAATTATAATTTATTGTTTGTGACATATCTGTCAATATCTCTGTTGTAATATACCACATGCGGTTTGTTGGTTCAGATCAAGACGAAGATAGCAAGTCGCTCAAATTGATAAACTTTACAACGGTTCAATCAGTTTGGAATTGCAGTCACTTACACGGTATGTGCTGTCGTTGCCTCTGTTTATTTGACCGTTCGTTTGAGTTTTCCCTGTCCACGCTATGTGACTTTGTGTCGTTTTCGCTAAAATACGAGCTTTCCTTCTTACGGACCGAGCACCGAGTAAATACTAAATACACATACGAAATTTCCTTTAGCCTCCAGGTTATTTTCATTCGTTTTGTTTTGTTATGCTTTGCAAAATGTCATAAGCAGAATTTAGAGACTAATATATGATATTTTGTGTTTTATCTTACAAGAGACGTACAAAGTGCTGTTTTTATAAAAAAAAAAAAGCTTTTATTGAATAGCCATTAGTTGTAGAAGCTAGAAAGTATATTACAAAAGCCTCCGTGTACTTGCTATAATATACAGTCGGTGACATTTGCTCGACGCATTATTATTTAAAAATATTGGTGACCGGGGCAACGCAAGTAAAAGCGCAACACGTTTTATGCAGAGCTTGAAAATTACATTTATGTTAGTGATTGCAGTTTTTAGAATACTTTGGGTCGGACGAAAAAATATTGATAAACCAATAACCGAGACCTTGGCAAGGATTCCACTGCTAATCTTAAAACCGGCCGTGTGGCTTTAGCATCATTTGCCCCCTAATCTTAATACCGGCCGTGTGGCTTTAGCATCATTTGTCCCCTAATCTTAAAACCGGCCGTGTGGCTTTAGCATCATTTGTCCCCTAATCTTAATACCGGCCGTGTGGCTTTAGAATCATTTGCTCCCTAATCTTAATACCGGCCGTGTGGCTTTAGCATCATTGGCTTCGATCCGAAGCGTTTTGATACGTCCCTATCTACAGGATTTTAAACATCAACGGGAATTTCGTGACCCAGCGAATACAAAAAATAGTATCACAAAATAAACAAAATGTCTCTAGCAGGTGGTGCCATGATCTCAAAGCATTATGGGTAATTTGTTGAGAATACTTGTTTAGACTTCCGGGTTTTCATCGAGTGAAGATCAGCACTGCGGCAAAACGTCTGCATGCATATACCTCATCAACTTTTTTTTTGTCCCATGCGTGAAAAACCTTGTAATCAGAGAAAACATTCTCAGCCAGGATAATAATAATAATAATGATAATAATAATAATAATAATAATAATAATAATAATAATAATAATAATAATAATAATAATAATAATAATAATAATAATAATAATAATAATAATAATAATAATAATAATAATAATAATAATAATAATAATAATAATAATAATATGACACGAGTTTCCATGTCTTTGTACTCTTATATAAACATGCGGGATGTTAGGAGAACACGATTTTGAACTTTTTCGAGTGTTCTCACAACATCCCAAGTGTTTAAGAGTACAAAGACATGGAAACGAGTGTCATATTGCTTTTATAAAATAACGAAGCTTTTATTACCTGAAAGAACTTTCTTTGAAAATGATCAAGTTCAAGATTCTCCCGAAAACCGTCAAAACGCACGCTCGTCCAATCGGAAAGTCTGTTTCACGGCACTTGGCTCAAGTCAGTCCATGAATGAAAACGGAACACCACTCGCGTTCACTTGAAAAAGTTGACAGGCTGCTAAATGAAGATGAATTTCACAAGAAATGTGTCGGATATTAGTACGGATATTAGTCATGGTTTCAACTTTCAGGACAACGGTGCCATTCGACGTAAACATGTCTGCACAACAACACTATCCTGCCGAAGAAGGTAGTTTGTACATTTGTTTGCTTTACTTGAGCATTACTTGAACTCTGCCGGACGACAGTCAACTCCATTGAATCGCCTCAACGGCTTTTGTGCCACCGAGCCGACAGCCGAGACAGACTCATTAGCGAAGACTGTTTGTGCCTTAATCACCATAAACCTACAATTATTCGTGTGAAACTCCGGTGATCTAAGCCATCTAGTTACTAGCTACGAGCCACAGGAGACGAAGGTATAAAGGTTAGAAACTTTAGAGAATGTTCTTTGACTGTGTAATTGTTGGCTTTCTGTCTCACGGTTTCCGAATTAAATTTCATGCAATATTGGGACAACTTTTCTTCACGCTGCTTCACCAATTGCACATGATTTGCACACGGCTTCACTATTTGCTGTAATAGTCCACTGCAGTTTCTGTAACACATGAATCTTTGAAGTAGGGGACGACCCGAAGTCTTTTAATTCAGGATTTGTCATTTCCATGTCTTTGTATTTATTTATAAAATGGTTTTTTAACCAATCAGAGCGCGCGTAGTATCATAGTTATTTTATAATAATAATTACAATAATAATAAACTCCACTAAAAAGACTGCCCGTACGAGTGCGTTTAAACATCGTTCATGCAGCCTGTAAATCACTGTTTGTCATTGTTGATTAAATAATTTATTTTCAGGTTCTGAAAGCCATACAGATGAACAACACAGAATTTTCCATAACATCATCTTCACCACTTTTCTCCCGTGAACAGGGAATACCATTTTGCATAGCTTTCCTTCTCGAAATGGTCGCCATTGTCATTGGTAACTCAATCGCTATTGGTGCTTTTAAAAGTCAAAGACAGCTACGGAACCGATCATTCTATTTACTCGCAAATTTGGCAGTCGCCGACTTGCTGATTGGAGGTATAGCAGTCCCATTAAGAATTTATTTACTGGCTGAAAGCTTCGATCTGTGGGCATATGAAGGAGGCTCTAAAATGTACTTTGCAAATCAGACAATAAGTTCATTTCTAGAAGAAGCATCGCTCATAAGCCTTGTGATGATCTCTTTCGAGAGGATGTATGCCATTGTTTGGCCAATGAAGCATCGCGTACTTGACACCAAACTCTATTTCGTAATTATTGCACTTGTCTGGTGTTTCGCCTTTATTATTTCTGTTTTTCACCCAGCAAAGTATTTCGGTTGGATATCTAAAAGTGCCCATCTTGTTGCTTGGCTCTCGTCCTTGGCTTCCTTTCTTCTCTTGATTTCCATAAATTACTTCATCATTTGGATCAAGTGCAGATTTGGTGTGACAACGAACCGCATCACCAGCGCTCGTGAACGAAGACTGGCAAGGTCCTTGTTTCTCATGACAACGGTTTCCCTGGTTACCCTTTTGCCAGCACCAATAACAAGCCTTTACTTTTTTTTCTCTTCTAATTCGCAGCCTGGAGGGTGTTATGGCAGTTGTCATCTTGTGTACATGGCCACTTTGCTGCTTTATTTCGCCAACTCTCTGGTTAATCCCATAATATATACTTTTAGAATACCAGAGTTCAAGGAATACGCTGTACAGCTGATCTGCAGGCGCTCACTTGAGGAACGAACAGAAGTAATTGGGATGAGGGGCTTGTCATGAATTCTCATGACACTGCAGAACTTTTGGAAACCAATTTTGCTTCAATTTAAAAGCAAAATACGTCTTCCAACGCTGATCACAGCCACGTGTCCACAGTTTTGATGCTGAAGACCCATGAACTAGGACTTCATACGTGTCTGTCAGATTTGCATTTACTATGAACCTGAACATTTTCTTCAGAAGTCTGCGCAATGTCCCCTTCCACATGGTTACCTTCTTTACCTACCAGATACATGCATTCAAAAGCTTGTTTGTAAAAAGTTTGATTGAACACGCCCCAGTAAGAGAGTCAAGACAAAATCAAGACCTAACCCATTCATTACACGTGAAATTTGTGAGCTAAGAACCGCGAACTGTCCACAAAGGGTACAGCAATCAATGTACGAAACCATCGTAACACCCAAACCGGAATATGCAAGCGAATCCTGGGACCCACACCACAAAAGAGACTTATTGAGAACCCAACGGAAAGCTGCACCATAGAGTACCAAAGTGTGACGTCATCATTTTGCAAACTTTCCCATTCGAACCTCTAAGCCACATCATGCCATATACAGAGCTGCTGCAAGAACGTGTGCAAAATTTCAAATCGCGGCTAGCCCTACTGAAAGCAAAGTTATGGAAGTTTAGTTCCAGATTTAAGAAGTACATGACGCGTTCCCGTGTAATGTTTAAGAAAATAAAACGCGCGCCGTGTTTACATAGCCTGATGTAAGCACGAGAGGGAGTTTGGGAGAACTCGAACGTTTCTGTAAGCCCGAGCCGCCGCGGCGGCAATATAACACACTTTCCATGTTGCATAGCCTCATGCAAACAGGTTGGGAGCCAATCAGAGCGCTCGTTATATAATTTCCCAAGTGTTTAGATGAGGCTATATTACACGGGAATATATTATATAATATACATATTTCATTTTTACATATTTCTCTTATAATTAAAAATAATTAATCACTAAAATATATCACATATCATGTCAGCTTGTAATATACTCTCATCTTACACGGTTATTTAGCCAATCAGAACACGTGTAGTATCATAGTATTAGTATCATAGTTTGGGGTGGGGTTTCCACCTCCCCCCTCCCCAGCCCTTGTACGTCCGATTGTTAAAAAAAAAGCCTTACGAAAGAGAAACCACATAACTGCTCATACCTCTGCAGTGTTCAAACGCGTGCGAGTTTCATTACAAAGTTCTCTCCCTCGACGTGAGCGTTTATCTAAACAATTGAAAAGTTTCAGGTAAATATTTGCTTTTGTCTGCCCAAGTATACTTTGAATTTTGCGGCACTGCCGCAAAGCATAAGACACCGCGAAAATATGTCCATAACGTCACTTCCGTTGGTCAGCGTTTGTCACCATTAATATATAACCTTCTTTAATTTACGGTAAATTTTCACATAGTATACAAGCATCGTTTTTCTTATGCACAACTTGTGTTATATATAGAAAATGCATTGAACTAATTTATACTTAAGTATGGAGTCCTAGTGGAATTTCTTGCTAATTTGTAGGTTTTTTACACTGAAATACAAAATCTGCACTTAAATCCACACAGTTTTGTGCAATGACCGCTGACTAAAACAATTGTGACCGCTCGGCCGAAGAACGTATTTACGCGGTGTCACTTACATGATCTTATCAACTTATGTATACATTTTTTCAGACTGCATGTTTGCAGCTGCTCGGCGTCGGTCACAGCATATCTGTGAGATTTGGGGTTCATCTTCAGGCCAAAGGTTTAACTATTATAAGAACACAAAATACTCATTACAGCACAGTCAATTTAAACTTTAAATTAACTATAATTTGACAGTAAACCCACAAACTCACAATGAATGAGCCATGCTTTGATCAGATCATAATTATTATGATAATTCGGCAAAGCCTTGGTTTGTGTTTTGCAGGTGTTGAGCTTAGTGTTATCTTATTGTTGTTGTCATGGCTACTTTACGATCTTAATAAAGAAGAAAAATGATAATCGAGTTGGCAACGGTTAAAAGGTAGAAGGGCTTACTCTCCCAAAGGTGGTTCTAAACCGGTTTAGACCAGTTTACAGAAACCGGTCAGTGTTTTGAAATTCTAGTTCTCAGCCTCTGTAAATAACAGGAAAAGGCGTTTGAAGAACTAAAAAATTCCGGGAGAGCGTGTTCCCAAACCAATCTAGAAGCTCGTGCATTCGGCCCTAACTCATTTCAGAAACCGGTTAGATTTTCCTCTGCAGCTATTGTGGATCTAGTCAATAAACTATCACCCAAAACTCAGGCCTCATAAACGTTAGTTTGACTATACCAGGGAAGCAACATATGTCCTTTAATCTAGTTTTATTAAGTGTTGTTAAAACGGATGTGTGAGATAATTACAAGCCTTAAGAGCAAATATGGAAAAAAATATTCAATAATATTATTATTACTTTACATTTTCATATGAAAAGCAAGAAAGGGCGCCAGAGGAGCGCAGATAATTTAAAAATACACGAACATTGATAACACTGGCCCGACCTCTCGTTTCAGGTTTAATCGAAACCAATTAACATTCGCTTCATTTCATTCAGCGCAGAATAATTTAACCAAAACTCATCTTACGTTTGGTAAATATCATGTGTTTGTTCCTTATCTTTGCGCGAGATATTCAAAACTGACACGAGCGCGGGCCTAATAATGTAGAACGCGTTTCTTTTTTATATCACTATTTTGCCATACTACTTCAGGGTGTCTGTTATCACAGCTGCAAACTGGAAAACCTGAATAATCAATCCGACTAATACTTTCCGTCAAGTGCAGACGTCAAAAGAAAAACACCATTTCAAATCAGGTTTAATTACAGGTGTGAAGGCCAACTTCATATTCTTCAGTAATTCAAAAATGAGGGCATCCTCCATATTCACACCAGTTTTTGATCAAAAAAATTTTTTTTCGAGAATAAAAGTCTCGTCATTAGTCAAATATGATACACCTTTATCATAAGGTGTGAGGGGCGACACGAGATGCATGGGCTGCTATACGCCGCCCAAAAAACTCAACAAACCAGGCGACGGATAACAAGTTTAATTAAACTCCTTGTTTTTAAAGGAACCTTTTAGCATAGTGTTGTTGGCTGTAATGTCCAGATACGAGTGTGCGACGACTTGCAAACTCGTCCGTGTATGTGTATACCCCGTGTGTTTTCGGAGTTTTTTTTTTTTTTTTTTTCACTTAAAATAGTGATATTTTCAAGTAAAACCTTAAAATGGTTGAATAAATGCCCCGTCAAGGCACCGTTTTCTGCCTCTCGTCTAAAGGTCAGCAAATCGTGTATGCAACGCATTTAAAGAAAGTGAACGAATGCTAAATGCCTATTTTACACCGTCAATTTTTCCTTAGCCTATTCCAAATTTTCCTCCCAAGTAGGACTTAAAAATACTAGACAAATCTCGTCACGTTAATACGCTCACCTTATTGCTGCAAAATAATACTCTACAGTCCCAATAAATCATTAATATAATGTCTGATTTGCACTATAATCGTCTCCGGCAATTAGGTGATGATCTAACCCCACACTATCGCCAGCGTATTCAACAATTACCACCTAGTTTGTGCATATGAAATTACGACCCTTTCTAAGTGTGTCCAGAACAGCCTTTCTGATGTCTTTCATTCTCCAGCAGTACAGTAGAGGGTTAAGGGACGAACTGACGTACACTACCGTAGCTGCTAGTTCATAAGTGAGTTTCACCAAACTGGTGTAACCCGTAAAGATGCGCATAACCATAGCAACCAGAATTGGAATATTGGAACCTATGAATAGGGCTAGAATGTATAGTGTTGTGATGGCCGATTTCTTGTATTTCTTTATGTTCATTGGAGGGTTTCCTTCGTCTTGCCAAGACTGCGGTCGAACTTGAACACGGATCTGCCTTTGATGGCGTCGCAGGATTCTGAATATTTTGGCGTAGGCTGTTGCAGTTATTACCAAGCTAAAAAACAATACTGGTACAGGGGCAATTGTCCAGTATCTGTCCGATTTCACGAAAAACACTGACAGCATAATCGCAAAAGCGAAAATCCAGAAAGAAATTGCCACTGCCACACATCGCTTTACAGTTACAGTTGTGACATAGGTTAGATTTAAGTAAATGGCCAGGTATCTATCCACAGCGGTTGCAGTGATAGTCATAATAGAAACTCCGGCGCACAGAAATCCTATCCACCAGTGGGCAATTCTGCTGTCGCACCAAACTTCTCTGCTATTTTCAAGGATTTCCGAGACTTTGTAGATGACGTAGGCAGGCTGGGCAATCGCAGCGAGGACGAAGTTAGAGGCGGCCAAGGAACACAGGAATACATTTTGCTGTGTGTGAAGCATAGGCGTTGTGTAGATAACGAAAATCGTCAGAAGGTTTCCAGTCACTGCTGCAATAGGTAACACCGAATTTAAAACGCATGTGAAAATCTCCAGTGCGTACACAAAACCTTTATGATCTTGGCGAACGTCTTTAAGAAAAAGACATGAAATTGTTAGGTTGCTTTCCGATCCCATGTCTTGTCAGACGTCGTAAGATATTTGAACACTTCCTTACTGTGCCGCAAATACACTAAACACTTTGATAATTACATGGAATATTCAACGTTTTTGGTGAAGGGCCGGGTGTTCAATTAGTTAGGGTTTTAGCGATTCGCTAAGAAATAGCCATTGAACAAAGGTGAAAATATGAAACCTGGCGTTAACTAAAGTACAAAAGAATATTTTTAATTGCCTTTGAATAACTCGGAAGCGACGTCGATAGACGAGGGAGAGGGAAAAAAATACCAAAATCAATGTACTACTTTCAACCCAAGCTAAAAAGAAGTATTTAAAACATATTTATGTACCGGAAGCCCTACAGTGAATAATTAAATGCCAGGGCCCAGATGTTTAAAGAGTTAGTAGGCCTATTCATCAGAAAAAAAATCGCTATCAAGCGGATAAGTGTTAACATTTAAACATATTTTATCAACTGCATATATAAAGAGGTTATTACACGAGAAGGAGTGCAATACGGCGGATTTTTTCGAGTCGGTTTTATTTTTTCAAGCCTGCTTCAGGCGAGAAAAAATAAAACTGACGAGTAAAAATACAGCCGTATATTGCACGACTTTTCGTGTAATAAATCTTTTATTATACGACAAACGAAGCAGGGCAAACGTTCTCGCCGCGCGCAAAATGGAACAAAAAATGACGCGTTCATAAACTTTGCTTGTGAAAATTGATCGCGTAATAATAAACTAATAAACCAGTTGATCTGGTTCCTGACGAGTGCAATACGCTGCCATCTTTGCACTCGTTTTGGTCTTTATTTGCACTCGGATGAATATGAAGTCGTGTAATAAAAGGATTTATCCGGTAGATAACGCTCTTTATTTCTATATTCTTGATCACTTAACAAATAGAAATTGGTCTGTTTTGTTCAGCTGCGTTCCAATTATTGTTTTTCTCGCGACGGTAAAAAACTTGTTCGTCTTGTTGGCCACCTGGCTGACTGCTGGAATTTAATTTATCCTTTAAAAGTAGGAATTTTACTTCCGGTGCTAATATCCGGTGCGTGTACATCACGTGATGTGGCTTAGAACTTCGAATGGAAAAGTTTGCAAAATGATGACGTCACACTTTGGTACTCTATGGTGCAGCTTTCCGTTGGATTCTCTCCAATAGGGCCACAATCTTCGACATAACTGTTGGAACGCTTTGCTTTTTCCCGCCCCTCAAAGTTGTTTGTGCGTCACAGCGCCTAGAACCAACATTGGGGGAGGGAGGAGGCCGAGAAACTGCACCTGCCGCTGAATATACGCACTTCCGAGAGCCCAACTAATTATGTCGGGGATTGTGAGTCCTTTTTTGTATTGTGGGTCCCAGGATTCGATTGCATATTCTAGTTTGGGTCCAACGATGGTTTCATACATTGATTTCTTAACCCTATGTGGAAAGTTCGCGATTTTTAGCTCACGAATTTCACGCGTAATGAATGGGTTAGGTCTTGATTTTATATTGACTCTCTTACTGGGGTGTGCTCAATCAAAATTTTTACAAACAAGCTTTTGAATGCATGTATTTGGTAGGTAAAGAAGGTAAGCATGTGGAAGGGGACATTGTGCAGACTTTTGAGTAAACTGTTCAGGTTCATAGTAAGTGCAAGTCTGATAGACACATATGAAGTCCTAGTTCTTGGGTCTTCAGCATCAAAACTGTGGACACGTGGACACATTTCTGAAATTTCTGCAGTGTCATAAGAACTCACGATAAGTCCCTCATCTCAATTACTTCTGTTCGTTCCTCACGTGAACGCCTGCAGATCAGCTGTACAGCGTATTCCTTGAACTCTGGTATTCTAAAAGTATAAATTATGGGATTCACCAGAGAATTGGCGAAAGAAGGCAGCAAAGTGGACGTGTACGCAAGCCGACAAGTACCCCGACACCCTCCAGGCTGCGAATTAGAAGAGACATGAAAGGAAAGGTATGTTATTGGTGCTGGCAAGACGGTAACCATGGAAACCACTGTCACGAGAAACAAGGACCTTGCCAGTCTTCGTTCACGAGCGCTGGTCATGCGGTTTGTTGTTGCACCAAATCTGCACTTGATCCAAATGATGAAGTAATTTATAAAAATCAAGAGAACACAGGAAGCCAAGGACGAGAGCCAAGCAACAAGATGGGCACTATTAGGCATCCAACCGAAATACTGTGCTGGATGAAAAACAGAAAGAATAAAGGCGAAACACCAGACAAGTGCAATGAGTACGAAATAGACTTTGGTGTCAAGTACACGATGCTTCATTGGCCAAACAATGGCATACATCCTCTCAAAAGAGATCATCACAAGGCTTATAAGCGATGCTTCTGCTCCGAACGCACTAATTGTCTCATTTGCAAAGTGCATTTTAGAGCCTCCTTCATATGCCCACAGATCGAACTGTTCAGCCAGTAAATAAATTCTTAATGGGACCACAATAGCTCCAATCAGCAAGTCAGCGACTGCCAAATTTGCTAGCAGATAAAACGATCGGTTCGGTAGCTGTCTTTTTCTTGTAAAAGCCCCAATAGCGATTGAGTTACCAATGACAATGGCGACCATCTCGAGAAGGAAAGCCATGCAAAACGCTACCCCTTTTTCACGGGAAAGAAGTGATGGCGAAGATGTGGTGCCGTCTAAAGTTGATGTCGTCATTGTTATGTTCATCTCTGCCTCTTTCGAAACCTGAAAAAGGTGTAAACATCAATAGTTACATTACATTTTCTTAAAATGAACCATTAAGATTTTAAATAGAATGCCTGATTGTCTACAGGAGTGAATGATGTTTGTTACCATGTTTACCTTGATAGTAACATTATTTACGTTTGGGCATAGAGTACTCAATCTGATGTAGATGTAGATGTATTCCGACTTCATCTGTGCAATCCGGCTATGTAAGGCGTCTCCGATAAGAATTTATATCTACGAGAATGTGACTAAATTTCAAGTAAAGCTTTGGTAAACCCGTTTTGTGAGAGAAGCCTGTACTGGTACCAAACAGGTTCTTTGGACACAGTAGAATAACTGTCCAATATTTTTGTGAACGTGATCCGGGGGAATCATATGAATCCTGTTATGTGATTGGTTCCATTCGTTCTGACAATTTTCTGCCCATTTTAGTTTGCATAAAAGGTTCAAATCGCTCTACGTCAGGTAATTTAATTGACAAGTAGAATATTTCTTGGTTTGCATGTTGCGCTTATGAGTTATGAAGGTTTAAATTTCAAATATGCTTATAACGTGACGTCTACCCAGTCATTTGTTGCCATTTTTTTCTGTTCATTCCTTAGCGTATCGCGGCTAAAGATGTTACAAAAATCATCCCGATGTTTTCATTCAAGTTTGTTTCATCCATTACATCTAATAATGCACTCATTCATTCATTCACTGATTCAAAGCAATTGTTGTATACAGTTGAAGTACTTTCCTAGCGATCCAAGTCGAGCCACAAAAGAGTTCAAATTATCTGCTTGTGAGGAATTAAAACATTTTGGATTAAGGCACGCGTGTGTGCAATTAGAAATACATCAGGTAGTCAAAACAATTGAGTGACATTATAAGAGCAAAACATATCGGCAATTTCATTTAGAAATGGTAAAATTTGGGCTGAACTTTTCTTTTCCTTCCTGATAATGTATCTCAGTTTTAAGGTAAACGACGTGGCGTAATTTGTACTTTACTGTGCTCGAGCTTCGCTTCGCTTATCTGCCATTATTCAAACTTAAAAACGTTAGCCTCACGTTTTCAAGTTTTGCAAGCTGAGCTACCGCGCGTCACAGCTCATGACTGAGCCCCTTTAAGGTTGGGACGTCAATATTTTCAGATTACCATTTCTTTTGTTTTTCACTTGAATTAGAAATATATTATAGGACGTTCTGCAGTGCCCTACGAATTACAAGTTCCTCATATTGATTACTTCTCTCTTTTTCTAGAATGAGCGCCTGCAGATCAACTGTACAGCGTAATCTTTGAACTGCGGCATATTAAAAGTATAAATTATGGGATTCACCAGAGAATTGGCGTAGTAAAGCAGTATAGTGGACATGTACACAAGATGACAAGTACCCTGAAACGGTCTAGGAGGTGTGTTGAAATGATTATAAATGAAAATTACTGGTGCAGGCAAGAACGTAACCAAGGAAACCATTGTCACAAGAAACAAGGACCATGCCAGTCTTCGTTCAAGAGCGCTGGCAATGCAGTTCGTTGTCGCACCAAATTTGCACCTAATCCAAATGGAAATCAAAAGAAGACAGGAAGCCAGAAGTGACAGCCAAATTATGAGCTCAACACTCTGCGATATCCAAATGTGATACCATGCCACGTTAGAAGCAGGCACAGTAGAGACGAAGCACCAAGCATGTCCAATTAGTACGTAATATTTGTTTGTGCCAAATACACGGCGTTTCATTGGCCAAACAATGGCCTACATCCTCTCGAAGGAGATTATTACAAGTCTCAAGTGTGATGCTTCTTCTATGAATGAGCTCAGTGTTTCAAATACAATAGCGAAAGTATGGCCTCCTTTATATGCCCACAGATCGAAGTGATAAGATAGAATATACACTCTTATGGGATCACTACAACTCCTATTAGAAATTCAGCGACTGCCAAATTGACCAGGAGATAAAAGGAACGGTTTCGTAGCTGTCTTGGCCTGGAAAGGCTCCAATAGCGATCGAATTACCAATCACAATGGCGACCATCTCGAGAAGGAAGGCAACGCAAAATGGTATTCCTTGCTTACTTGAGAGAAGTGATGGAGATAGTGAAGAGGTGGTGCTAAATACTAGATTTGATGAAGTCATCGTTTTGTTCATCTCTGTGACTTTCAATACTTGAAAACGAATTGTGAATATAATTGTTAGAAATCGCATTTTAAATGTAAGCAAAGCATGTTATATAGAACATCCTTGGAAGTAGCATATTCTAAATATAACCACTGACAGTATTCTGATTTTACTTTTGATTATCTGTTGCATGCTCTTCGGCAAACTATCCATCTGAATTCATCAACTACAAACTCGAATATGTTGATTTGATACAGGTACGAGGCATTGAAAATGGTGCAATCACGATTTAAAGTGCATTTTTTGTTATGCCATCAGGATTTCCGACATACACGGCTGTAACTATACGTTCGGTCCATATTGCCATATTGTCGAATTAGAGTTCCCCACACGATTTACCCCATCAGGAGAAATGTTGGACATTTTTAGCCCGCACGCCGATGTCAGCGGTTATTCCCTTAGTTTTTCAATAAACCGGTAAATTGTGCAGGAAAGTTGGCCAGGAGAGTGTATTGAGCATTTTTAGTGCATCACAAGCAGCGCTTATCAAGCTTAGATTCGAAATACTGCCATTAATAATAATATGGAAATGTTGGGAAACTGCTAGATTTGACCGCTCGGTACAAATAACGACCAAGAACAGTGTCAACAAATGTCAGCGTTTGTGATTCTGATTGTAATAGCTGGACAGTGCTGTCCAAAGCTAGAAATATGTTTTGTTAATATTGCACTAGATCTCCTGCAGCGAATAACTGTCATAGTCTGTAAAATTACCTTTGACCTCGGACATGACTGTCTTGCAAATCGGCAAAAACTCCACAAAAACCCTCCCCGTTCCTACCAAAACAGTCAGGCACCTTCCTTAAGACTGAGGAGGACTAGGAACTGACATAACAAAACATGGCGGCCAGAAAACATGGCAGATTTATCTCACGGTCGTCGTTTCTTCGCCTACGGGCCTTCCATAATGGCATCGAGTTAGAGGAAACATGGCAATATATTTTGGCTTAGAGAAGAGATTGAAGCTCAAAAGACGAAGGTAATTTTGGGCTCTACGGACTCTATAAAGCATCGATTCGATATCGCGAGCTGGACAAACTGTACCCGACACAAGCAAGTCATCGGAAGACGGACTTGAAATGTAGCTTAATTGCGAAAATTACAAAGAAACAGTGTGCTCACAGAGCGTGAAATGAAGGTAAGTTTTACCGCTCGAAAGAAGAATGAAAGACTCGAAATACTGTACCAAGCTACGGTTAAAACGATGTCTTTAAGTCATAACTACAACTACCGAGCTGGACATTTTGCCGGTTTTTCTTCAGGAACAAGTAATTATGCAATCTGTGATCTCTCCCATACATTTTCCTTTATTGATCTGAGAGAGAGCCAACGGATTGTGTGCGTCAATGCGCATGCGGGGAGGCCATCTTGTCCGATATTTCTGCCAACAAGGCTTTGAGATCATGGTGCGGGCACCAACTGCTAGAGTCGTATGTAAACAAAAGTGACGTACTCGACTGTCAAAATTTCTGATATTTATTTGTAGGTAGAAGACATTGAAAGATTTTTGATTGAAGTACATTAATTAGCGATATTTTAGAGCCGACTGTCGAAAGTAATCGCGTGATTGCTTGGCCTTTGCTATGCTTTTTGATTGATCCATAACAAGTTTAGAAGCCTGATTTTTGGCCGATCAAAAGCGAAAGTAGCCCCCCCCCCCCTCCCCCAAGGGGTATGGCTTTACGTGTACGTCTGAGAGTTAAACTCCGTGTTATTTAGTCTGATGCCTGGTTTAAACGTCGAATTTCAGCCATGTTGAATCTAATGTTTGTATTGAGTGCGAAAAATGTTCAACGTTTGAATAAATTAAGTTTGACAGTTTTCAATTGAGTTCAGCGGAGTCGTTTTATGCGACTGGGCCAGTCGGATGAAACGACTGAAGTTCGACATTGATTCAAACGTTGTATTTCTCATGTGCTGAATCTAATGCACAAATTGTACATAAATTAGGTTCGACTAAATTAGTTCGACGTTTGAAACCACTGCCGTGTGCTTTTGTCGAATCAAATTCAATTTGATTCAAAACGGCAGAATTCTGACGTTTGAACCAGGTCTGAGCTATTGCAGTTTTACTTGCTTTTTTACCCTTTAGGAACAAGTGTTTTGCAATAGCGATGATCATTGTTTATCAACATATCTTTTATTATTGTAATTTTGCCAACTGTGAAACAAAAAAGCTCTTTGTTTTAACAGCCATTAGATCTCTGGCCGGCACATTAATAACAATAGGTGAAGTCAGCGTGATCATTGCTATACAAATTCACAGCAGTGAGCGGGAAAATGATGACCCAACACCCGTCACTAACCTGCAAAAATGCATTGACTTGCTAGTGAGAACTAAAATTAACCTCATCGCCATAAATGGGGTTGCGTAAGGGAAAGGGGCTAGGTAGCTGGTGGGTGACTTGCCGAAGCGCAGTACCTGAAGGCCCAAGGAGGTATCCAAAACAACCCTTCCACAGCCCACTAACCCAGCACACTGATAGATATAGTCACACTGATAGCCAGTGGAGATTTATACCCAACTGACTTACCGTGGGAGATAGGCGGGAGGAGCAAAATCGATCGGCAACGACCAAGCACTGCAGGTGCGAAAACTTGCCCCAGAAACCCTCGGGGCGCGCCCGGCTGACGGGGGTAGACCGCTAACCAGCAAGTCTTAAAGTTGACTTTGCCTAAATTGCATTTAGCTACAATATATTAGAAGATTTTTTTTTCGTGCTTCGTCCACATGAAATCTTCGATTATTGTGTGTTTGTTAGCCTAAACTAAAAGTATTGTTTATTTCGTGGCATAATATTATGATAATGACTGTGGAGGTATTATATTACGTGTGTTGTTTTAGTTTGCATTATTCCTAAGCTTCACGATGTTTTAACTATTTTTATAATAATATTTAGTATTGGCGTTTGCCTCACGAGAAGCAGCATTCTTAGGCTTGTTTCAACCATCGAACTTTACGTGAGTCGAATAAAATTACTAAAAATGAGCAAACACTAATGTTTTAGCTAATTTACATTTTATTCGACTCACTGGAAGTTTGACGTTTGATCAAGTCATGTCTTGGGAGAAGTAGATATTGTACCTGTCGTAAGGCTGCTTCAGCATATAAACTATTTTGTTGTTGTTATCTGTTTGTAACTATACCTGTTTTCTGTGTCATCGTTTTTAACAAGCGGACATCAACTCACAACACAATGAAGTTTATAATTAAAAAGGTTCGAGTTTTCCTTCTCCGTTAAACTTTCATGCTCAGCGGTTTTGATTTTGCAAATTTTGTAATATAATTTTTCTTTTGTTTTTAGTCGGGCAAATATTTCTTTTCTGGGAAAGTTTTCTGAACCCTCTCCTGGCTGGGAAATTTTGTGGACTCTTTGGCTGACTGGGAGAATAGAAAAGATATTTTTTTCCCAGCGGCTCGTTGACTGCTCCTTATTTTGTGGCGTTCTCAAGCCAATACACTGCATCTTTTCCGTGTAACATAAAACACCAACAAGTTTGAGGGTATATAAGATACCGCAATTAACAATACATTTCTTAAACATTGCGCAGACTGTATACACAAAGTTTAGACCAATCGAAGAGTTATAGTGCCAAGACAAAACGACAGATACTAAACAAAGCTCATACCGTGAGTATTACTGCAGTTGCGGTCTGCCTTTACCAGTATAATGATCGAAGTTCGATATTCTTTGTGGTTAGATCTGAGCACAGGCAGCCCACAAGGTGTTATGAAGCCACGCCTGATCGGTCAAGGTCTGATGACGTCACGGCCGATCGTTTAATAAGGATTTGTATGGGAGACTTTCAAATCACATTTTGCGCGTGAAAATAAACAAATCTTATTCCTGAAATTGGTCAGATAACAGAACGAGTCCTTACTTACCGTTTATGGTGACTTTCGAGGCGATTTGGCGCCGATTTAGCAATTTTGTTTTGTGTAGTGATTGTGTATGTACTAAAAATTGAGAAAGGCGGGAAGCCGAATGTCTAGAATTCCCGACTCGCTCTTACATAATCGCCGATTTCTTCCCGAAATCATTGCTTAAACGCCATCCGGCTCCGGCACAGAACAGAACGATGACTAGACTTTTCAGACACATCGACATTCAGCCGATAAATGCTGTTTCTCCATGCGAAAATGCCAGCGAAAGCTCCATCGCCAGAAATTTCAGACATCCGGTTGCGCCATCTCGGAAGAGGCATCAGGTTTCACGCTGACAGCCGCTCAAGAAATAACAAAGAAATGTATGGGATCTGATAATAAATTGCGCTTTTCGCTTAACTGAAGCACGTTCGTAAAAATGTCTGGGCAGCATTCGGAAGAGGAAAGCTTCCTAAACACAACAGTACAAAAAATATATATCTCCGGTAAAATTCAATGTGTACTTTTTTGAATTTAAAATTTTGGCCGACGTAAGAAGGGATTGATAGCAGAATACGCTCAAAACCGGCTAATGTCACTTTTTAAGCTGCATTTAATACAAGAACCTTGGGTACAACGCAAAATGTTTACCCCGTACCTGATTGTCGAAAGATTGAACATCTCCTGTGAAGCCTCAGTCAAATGGAGCAAATTCGATGTGTACTTTTTGTGTTTGAATTTGCAGTTCACAGCCAGCCATGGCGAATACCTCCCGTGAAATACGCTGACTTCGGATGTTGATATTTTGGGCTGGGAAGCTCCAAATCGCATGAAAATTGCACCAAACGAAAGCTAATTTCAACTAGGTCGTTCAGCGGCACGTTTCCTAAACGTAGAAGTCTCTTTTTGAACCGGAGAAACCCATCCCTCCCCCACCCCACTGAGGCAAAGTACGTAACAATGTTGAATGTGTGAATGGCGCATGCTCATACCGCACGCCGCTGGGAAAGACCGAAAGCAATCGTGGACGCAAAATGTCCGGAATTTCTGGCGATGCGGCAACTTCGATTCCTAGATCATCGGACAGTTATGCACGGACCAGAAAAAAACTGTTGGCGTCAATTTGAATCCCCACCACCCCTCCCCAAGTTACAATTTTTCAAACGTTCGTTCGAACCGTGTGCCCGACCTTACCCGGCTGGGGAAATTTTGACACTATACAGTACTGTAATTGATCAACTGGCGACGAAATGAAAGCCACCTCGAAAGCAAAGCGCTTATATAGCTACAGCTACAGTCACGCTGACTCTGGTAGGTTTTATATCGCCCACAATATTTTGAGCTGGAACAAACTTCCTGCTTATTCATTGATCAGAACTCTGCAGTTTGTTGGCCAAAAGCACGAGAGACAGAATTAGTTAAACCGTGGGTTAGCGAAACTGAGCTTTGAGCAACCGAGCAAAGTTTATAGACTTTGTACTTCTACAAGACTCACGGACACCGCATCACCGAATTGAACAATCACATTTCAATCTGCTGCCGCTTCAAACTTGTGCTGACGCAATATTTAGATAAGGGACAGCGATGGATAACTATTTTGGTTTTATTGACGGGACTGTCCGTCAAATAGACAGGCCAGAAGAATATCAGCGAGCGGATTACAATGGTCACAAGAGAGTACATGCTTCGAGATTTCAGTATGTGCCACCCCAAATGGCCTGATCGCAAATGTATATGGCCTTGCAGATGTGCGTGCAGTAATTGTCTATAAGTTAATTTTTGGAGCAGTATTTTGATTCAAGATATCCATGGACATAAAAGCATGAGTATCTATTTTAAGAATTGTAGTTGCAAAAAGAAAGTAGCTTGCTAAACTCTGTGTTACAGTATTTGGTTTGTAGTTAGTTTTACTTGGTTTGTCACCACATTTGCCAAATGATTGCTACTGACGAGTAAATTGATGAAACCATTACAGCACGGGCACATAAAAACAATGAATAAACAAGACATTAGCAAAAAATGCTACTTTCAATTCATGGTTATTCAAAATTCAAGAATTGAGGTAAAATTTGAGGCCAACTTCGGAATCCACATTCATCGTCCATGTCAATGACGTCAGCGTTCGTTTTACGTACGTTTATTTGTCTGTAGTGATGATGAAAAGTAGCCATCACAAAGTGAGAAACTAACGTTTTACCGTAAAAAGAATTAAAGTTCGCGAACAGGCTAACGGGAAAACTAATGTATACAGTCAACTCTCTCTGATCGGACACCTTTATCAAGCGAACAGCACTCTAAGGCAAACAGCATGCAGATTTGGTCTTTGCCGATTTTCAGTTGTTTCTCTGTAACTAAACTCTCTTTAAGGCGGACACTAAATCTAGTTCCGAGGGTGTCGCTTTAGAGAGAGTTCACTGTGCATGTTAGCCTCAGATCAATGCTTAATCTGAAGGAGGGTAGCTTATGCTATTTTGTATGTAGGTTACGTTTTAGTGATAGACAGAGGGAGACTAGAGAACATACTAGACGCATAGAAGAATACATCTAAGCGGAGGCAAAGACAATTCATACCTTGTACTCGAGCGGCAAGTTTTTCAAAAAGTCGTTTAGTCAGTAATGTAGACTGCTATCTTTGACTCGATCCGAACCAACACACCTTTCTATCATAAATTAAAACTATATATGAATTATAATCATAAGGTACCCAGTAATGCAGCTGCACAAATTTAAACTATTTTTATTCATCTCACGATGGGTAAAATAAGATTGTTATATAATACTGATCATCATACTTGTGTTATTATAAAAGAAAAAATTACCGTTTGTCTTTTGTGAGTTATTCGGTTGGCGTCTATACAAAGGAGTTTCATAATGACCTCTTTTAAAAATCGCAGAGTGGTCCATTCTGGAGGTCAAAAACAATCGACGACCTTGGTCGCTTACAAGCGGCTTCACCTATAGCAATTTGAATAACTAAAGAACCAATCAATATTTTGTTACGTGGTCGCTCAGGAGAGGTAGTATCAGGGGGGTATCACTGTACAACAAGAATCTCAACGTTTAGCAATCAGGTACGATTCTTATTCACATTGCTGTTAGCCTTCACGAGTTTAGTGCGGACTAAAGAAATATTTTCATCTACTGCGTTTCTCAATTAAATGACAAATTCATAGAATCAAGTCTGAAATTCATGAATATAACTTGTGCATAAAAGGAACTTCAAAAAAAAGTTTCAAGAATTGGAATGCTTGGTTTCTGTTTTCTTACTTTCTTACAGACTAGTGGACATAAATGCAAAAAATGCAGCAAAAAATGAACCTGATCCCTTCTCTTATGGATAGTTTATGATGATACGCATTCTAACATATCAGAGCATTTACACATAAATTTCACCCATCTAGCCTTACAGGCGCCTGTAAACATATAGTCTGCATATATACAGTCGAATTAAGAAAGCTAAAACAATCATTTTTATATTCATAAACGCTTTCAAGATTTACTGAAATAAAGTGACTGAAACGCTTGGTTAAAATTTCAAATTTAAACTATTTCACAACGGCATCAAGAATATCTTTAAAGATGGCTTTATTGTTTTATTCCACATCTTAAATCCGCTTAAAAATTCGTTCATTTACACTATCCATTTCAAGATTTTGACTGGAAAACCTTAAGTAAAGCATGAGATAAGCCTCGTGTTCTCGATTTATGGTAGCTCGTATTTACAATAAAATGTCTCAAATATATCAATAATTAGTGCTTTTCTTTAGCCAGCCAGCGCATTGCACTTGGTCACATGGATGGGGTTTGATACAGCGTGAACACTGGTTTGAGTGTAGACCCAATTTCTAAGTCATTCCTTTCAAAAATAGTTTCAAACACTCGTACTCCTGTTTTAAATATAGCTTGCATTGAAAATGTAGATTTATAACATTCAAACAAACATCAACCCAGTATGATTATTAATGGATTTACACTTTTCAAGTGGAAGGTTTTTCAAATATGAATTCACTAAGCATCTCGCTATTATGATGCTCTCATTGTCTTACTAAATATTACCTCAGCAGCTGTCCTTCACGAAAGCAGTCACTTGACCTAATTATGACACTGACTATTGATGATAATAATTTGCCTTCGCTCTAATGTGCACAATATCTTCACTTAAAGTATTTTAATTTTTTATATAATTTTATACATGTTTTTTGTTTGCGCTAATTCTATTCAGGAGTAGTCTCAATCACTCACACGCAGATGCGTGAAAAAAGCTACACAGAGGTATAAAAAGAGTTTATGTGTGAGACGAGTTCAGATCAGGAAGTAACATGCAAGGGAACGAAGTTCTATCCCGAAGTTCTATCCTCGGACGTCCAAGCAACCATACTCCCCCCCCCCCCACACACACACACACACACACACACACACACACACACAATACACTCATTTTTGTATTGATAATTATATGTTGCAGATCTTTCACAATTTCAATAAAATAATAGCCTACTGCATCAGTCGCTCCGCGGGGCGTCCATAGTATGATCTAGAGGCAAAGCAGACCAAAATGTCTGGATCCCACAACTTTTATTTAAAAGAAATTCACTTCACTTAAAGCAGAGTCAACTTATCGAACGTTCTTCAATGCCTTGATAATTACTCCGGCTCGATTGCTTCTTTCGGTTCGTCAGGTGAGCGCCTGCAGATCAGTTGTACAGCGTATTCTTTGTACTCTGGAATTCTAAAAGTATACTATAAATTATGAGATTCACCAGAGAGTTGGCGTAGTGCAGCAACAAAGTGGACACGCACACATACCGACGAGTGCCCTGACATCCAACTGGTAATCCAGGAGAGAATAAGGGTATCTTATTGCAACAGGCAACTTAATAACCATGGAAACCATTCTCACGAGAAACAAGGACTTTACCAGTCTTCGTTCGTGGGTGATGGCCATGCGGTGAGTTGTTGCACCAAATCTGCACTTGATCCAATAAACCAGAATGCGTCCACTCGGTAGCAATAAACAACTCTCCCGCAGCTTTCCACAATTTTTGCACAATTTTTAAAAACTGCTCAGAAATATTTTGCTGATGAATACCAAGAAGTAAAATGAATAAACAACTGAATAAATAACTACTACACGACTGATAATACGACTATAACTAAACTGTTTATGATTTCCGTTTCTTTGTTTTCCACTTGAAGTAGAAATATATTGTCGGAAGTTCTGCAGTGTATCTTACGAATTACAAGTCTCTCAGATTAATTACTTCCGCCCGTTCCTTGAATAAGCGCCTGCAGATCAGCTGTACAGCGTATTCTTTGAACTTTGGCATATTTAACGTATAAATTATGGGATTTATCAGAGAGTTGGCGTAATAAAGCAATATGGTGGACGTGTACACAACATAACAAGTGTTCCGACACCCTCCAGGTGGGAAGTCAGGAGATATATAAGAGTAAAGGATTACAATTGGTGCTGGCAAGAGGGTAACCAAGGAAACCATTGTCACAAGAAACAAGGACCTTGCCAGTCTTCGTTCACGGGCGCTGGCCATGCGGTTCGTTGTCACACCAAATCTGCACTTGATCCAAATGATGAAGTAATTTATAGAAATCAAGAGAAGACAGGAAGCCAGAAATGACAGCCAAATTATGAGCTCAACACTCTGCGATATCCAGCTGTGATACCGTGCCACGTTAGATGCAGATGCAAAAGAGGCGAAGCCCCAAGCAAGTCCAATTAATACGAAATAGACTTCTGTGTCAAGTACACGGTGTTTCACTGGCCAAACAATGGCGTACATCCTCTCGAAGGAGATCATTACGAGACTCAAGTGTGATGCTTCTTCTATGAATGAGCTTAGTGTTTCATATGCAAAACTGAAAGTATCGCCTCCTTCATATGTCCACAGATCGAAGTGTAAAGATAACGTGTACACTCTTAACGGGATGCCTACACCCCCACATAGCAAGTCAGCAACTGCCAAATTGACTAGGAGATAGTACGAACGGTTTCGCAACTGTCTCGGTCTGGAAAATGCACCAATAGCGATCGAGTTACCAATCACAACGGCAACCATCTCGAGAAGGAAAGCAACGCAAAAAGGTATTCCCTGCTGACGGGAGAGAAGTGGTGGTAATGATGTGGTATTAAATGATATTGAAGTCATCGTTTTGTTCATCTCTGTGCCGGACATTTGATACCTGTAAATGAACCATGAACAAAATTGTTAAAACTCACTTTTTTATTGTTCGTGCCAGTGCTCCACGAGCTTAAAAATGTAAAGCGTGTGTTCATCTTATTACTATTTTTCTGGTTTAAGAATCAGCGATTAGCTCACGTTATGACGTGTTTTTTTAAGATATTATGTCATAGCATGACCTACTCTCGAGCAGCTTAAGAGATGTGGACGATCAATTTGTAGGCGTTACTTGTTGTAAATTAAACTAAGCATGCATCTCCAAGGCCTGTTAGTGCTCACGAGAGATTAATAGCTACATCATACATTTCAACGCCGGATAACTAAATTGCTGAACTTTGCACTTTCTCTTTTTTGTCTTTTTGTTTGGCCAAATACATATATATAATATATATTTGGCCGTATTTTCCATATCTCAGGTATATTCTCACTAGTGAGGATATGGAAAATACGCCACTCGGGTCCCGGATGTAGTTTCGTATGGATATTACGCACGGTATATTTTCCAGTAAAACACTCGTGTCTACATAATAGATATATATATATATATATATATATATATATATATATATATATATATATATATATATATATATATATATATATATATATATATATATATATATATATATATATATATATATATATATATATATATATATATATATATATATATATATATATATATATATATATATATATATATATATATATATATATATATATATATACAGCCAATCCCAAAAAAGTTTTCCAGTCTTTCCAGTCTATGTATAAGACTGCAGTTTTTTTAAAAGTTTTAGTGAGCGAGCAACTGCTCGAGGGCGAGCTCGTTTGAAATGTCGTTGTTTGACACACGCTATCGGCCATTTCATTCAGCTCAGAACAATTGGGATTTATTTAGGCAGTTGGTTCGACAGACGCTTTTCTTCTTTCAAGATTTTCAAGTCGGTAGAATTGTGAGCTGTTAACTGAATTTGTTGTGAAAACAAACGTGCGTAGTTCATGCCTGATCGCGATTGATGCTGTTGAATGAACGAGACGAGTACTCCTTGGGGCCTTGTTTTATGTTTGCCGAAAGATCTAAAGCCATATAATAAATATCTTATTAACCTCGTTTGCTTGGTCCGTACCGTAAGTATGGATCCTTATTTTTTCTTCGTCGCCCTATGGCCATAAGGCGACAAAAAAAACTCGGTCCATAACTTACGGTACGGACCGCGCACTCGGTTAATAAGACATAAGTTCATATGTTTATGCTGCATCGTTCCTGTATAACATATAGCACTTAGTAATAAGACTGATCTTTTTAGGCAGGAGTGATACCTCAAGCCATATTATATCTCAGAAGCACTAATTACAGACCTATCGAAGGCCTTCTATGTACAGTAGTCCGGCAGAGCAAAATGAGAGTGCATAGCCAGACAGACAGATACAAACAGATGTTTTATGAGTACCGTGAATCTCTATGCAGTTGCGATCTGTCTTTACTGTTACATGGTGAAGCTCGTATTCCTCGTGTTATGGTTTAAGCCAACACAAAGTGCATGTATTAGAATATATCATTTGACAGATGTCCTGTGTGACTTCAGAACTTTTACACATAAACATAAACCAAACGGTGCCTCAGACGTCTCTTCCTTTCATACTAAATAAACATATACGGCCTAAAAGGAAATTGTACGGCATATAAATAATTTATCCCATCTATTCAAGAGAGTCTGCAAGTCGGATAATTGTGTGATATTAAATGTCTCAACTGCGAAAGATCCAGGAAGCTTAGAGTTCAAACGAACACTTCATAGCAGATATCTTATCCTAATTTTTTTTAACTTTTTGGGGCGTTCGTTCAACTCATTCCATGCACATTGGAAGATATAGATTTGAAAAGTAACGGAAAAAAAATGTCTGAAGCACACTTAATTATTGTATGTTCCTATTCATAGGCAGTCCAGTGATTACAATAAGGTCGATGTGAATAACATTTATGCGATCAAACAGGATTTTATGAGATCTGAAGAAAAATGACAGTTTCGGCAAAAAATATTTTTGCAAAATAAATTATCAGAAGTGATCTGAATATGATTTTTACATACTAACACCTTCAGCTTTTACATCAATAATTCACTTCTTCAATTAAGAGAATTGAAGGAGGATAAAAGACAGAATATGGGGAATGAGGTGGGGGGGGGGGGGGGGGTGGGGGCAGGGGTGTCGAAACGTTTCGAAAAATTGTCATGGTGTTGTGGCCGTCACAGCTGAGATAATCCCGGTTATAGTCAGTTTGGCTCGGCCGCGAGCGTCCGATTTTCAAATCATTGCTAAAGGGCAAATCCTAAACGACTGAACCTAAATCCGGCTTCGGTTGAGATACAGTCAGAACCCTGTTTAAGACGGATACCCTCCTTAAAGTGCCTATAAGCCTTCAGACGTTACGTTTTATATGAAAGTAGGAAGTAATCTAAACAACTTATGGCCAAAGAAACTCCGCTCCGAAGCGTTTTTATATATTTTTCCGCACGGCAAACATGCGATTTTGACCGCCATTTTGAATCTGACCGCGCAAAGTTTTTCGATCGAGAGCCTGGGTTATGACGTCAGAGGAGGGATTCGTTTTTTGTCAAACAAAACTTTCACACAGATTTTGCAGTTGGCGAGGTGAGAATTATGCTCATAGATGTGTTGTCGAGAAAAACGTAACCAAGGGAAAAAAACAACTAAGGTAAAGAGACGCCAAAACGATGCCAGTGCCTTCTCTGACGTCACAGACCCAGTCTCCCATGTCGCTCGGTCAAGATTTCGGAATTCTGAGTTCAACCGCGTGAAAAAAGTATAAGAACGCTTCGGAACGGAGTTTCTTTGAATATAAGTTGCTTAGATCACTTCCTACTTTCATATAAAAACGCAACGTCTGAAGGCTTATAGGCACTTTAACTGGTCTAGGTGTCCTACTTAAAGAGGTGTCCGGTTTATAGAGAATTTAGAAACAGACAAATAAGTGAAGCTTTTCCGGCCGGGACCAACAAACCCTCTCTGTCTTATGGAGATGTCCGTCTCAGTTATGCATCTGGCGTCCGTCTTGACTGAGAGGACTATAATCACTTGGGGATGTTGGCAGAATACGAGAGCAAGCTAAAAATCGCTTGGGCTTGTGACTTTTAACGTTTTTATATTAGTTATTCTTGTACATCTAATATTTGAAATTAAAAGAATGCAGTTCTTGCAATAAGCCGCTTTCACATTGATCACATGCGCAGTTCGTGAAGCGCAGATGTTCTGGCGGGCCACCTGACGATAAAAGTTGGCGGGCAGAGTGGAAAACTGATCCTTTGATGGCAATGCAATTATGCATGTAGAAACAAGACCAAGCTCTTCTGACACTCGCTTATGCGTGGAGTAAAAACTGCTATTTGCTGTTGCGCATGATTGTGAAAGTGGCTTAGAGTGAGCCTAATAATATTTAGACCTAATAATATTTAGTTGTGTTCTCAAACGTGCCTTGTAAATTATTGATAAAAAATGGACCATTGCTACTTCTTTACAATTTTATTTACATTATTGGACCACATTGCGCAAGAATACATCGTTAATTTGTTAATTTGTGTTCGATAAGTTTCATTTGTAAACTTATTGAACGTTCTCTTTAATGTCTTGAGAAGTCCCTTATCTTGATTGCTTCTGTCCGTCCGTCAAATGAGCGCCTGCAGGTTAGCTGTACAGCGTACTCTCTGAACTCTGGTATTCTAAAAGTATTAATTATGGGATTCACCAGAGAGTTGGCGTAATAAAGCAGCAAAGTGGACATGTACACAAGCCGACAAGTACCCTGGCATCCAGCCTGTGATCCAGGAGAAAAATGAAAGTAAATGTATGTAATTGGTGCAGGCAAGATAGTAACCATGGAAACCATTGTCTTGAGAAACAAGGACTTTACCAGTCTTCTTTCACGTGCGCTGGCCATGCGATTTATTGGTTTCCAAAACTTGCACTTGATCCAAATGCTGAGATAATTTATAAAAATCAGGAGAAGACAGAAAGACAGGAATGACAGCCAAATGACAAGCTCGGCACTGTCAGATATCTGACCGCAATATCTTGCCAAAAACGAAGCAGCCACAATGGAGCTGAAACACCAGACAAGCACAATTTTAACGTAATATACTTTTGTTTTAAGCAAACGATGTTTCACTGGCCAAATAACGGCGTACATTCTCTCGAAAGAGATCATCACGAGGCTCATGAGCGATGCTCCCTCCACGAACGTAGTTATAGTAGTATGTACAATGTCCATTTTAGAGCCTCCGTCATATGCCCACAGATGGAAGTGTTTGGCCAGACGGAAAACTGTTAATGAAACCGATACAGCTCCAACCAGCAAGTCAGCGACTGCCAAGTTGACGAGGAGATAAAACGATTGGTTCCGTAGGCGTCTTTTTCTCGTAAATGCACCAATAGCAATCGAGTTATCAATAATAATGGCGACCATCTCGATAAAGAAGGCAATGCAAAAGGCTATTCCTTTTTCACGGAAAGAAGTGATGGCAATGATGTGGTATTAACTAAGTTTGATACCATGGAGGTTTCTGTTTCGTTCTTCATTGCCTGAAAGTGGATTGTGAACGTTCAGTTAGATTTAATGGCTTGTATAGCAATAATATGAGTTACTAGGCAACATCCTATGGAATAGGACGTCAATCTTCTATCTCTGATTACGTTCGTGGTAATATGACTTTTTTGAGTGTTTCAACGTGACGCAACTTTGAAAAATATTAGTCTAGGCTCATCTGAGCTGTTATTGTAAAACAAAAGGCCTCTTTCTTTTAACGGCCATTAGATCTCTGGTTTGCACATTAATAACAACATGTGGCGTCAGCGTGATCATTGCTATTTTATCTTGCACACTAAATCGAGAAATAGAAAGTATGTGCCGTCAATCTTGACCCCTTCCGATAGATAAAATCTATTGCAAAGATTCACGATATTATTACGATTTTGTGCATCAATAAATTTCCTAAATAGAAACTTCGATACAGGACAAATACGGGTTGTAAAGGCTTGCGGCATAAAACACTGTTGTTTTTTTTTTGTTTTTTTTTTGTTTTTTTTTTCTCAGAGGCAAATTTATATTTGTGCGTTTCATGTGCCATTTTAACAGGTGGAAATAAACACACAGCGCGGTTAAAAATAAAATAGTTTTTCATTGAATAGCCCCTCCTGCCAGTCACACGCTGCGCTGTTCACAGATAGTTCCCACCAAGAAATAGCACAATTAGCTCCTCTTGCTTAAATTCATCAGGAAATAAAACATTCACTTACATAAATTTTTCGGATATATAACAATTTTATAAGCCAAAGTTTTTCGAATTTGACGAAATTGAACTAAAATGCCAGTTCATAAAAATGTGAAACGCAAAAAAATCATCATTCCGCGAAATTAAACTCCCGCGAAAATTTCATGCCAGACGCCGTATCTGCCATTTTTGGGGGTCAACCATTTTTTAAAGCTTGCGGTATAAACGCTGTTTTTCGTTCTCAGAGGCCAAAGGACAACCTTAACAAGGACAACTTTATACAGGGAACCTTGTACTGTACATCTATTAATAGTATATGATAAATGATAGGTATATCAATTTCATCAGCCTTGTTTTCAAAGGCCTGAAGGCCAGCAAGCGTTAAGAAAAAAAGGCAACCACAAAAATGAACGGACACATTTCTGAAGTCTATTTTTTCTTCTTGAGCCGGCATCTGATTGGGCTACATTGATCGATCTCTGATAGCTTTATGAAAAAAAAAAAAAAAAAAAAAATCGCGAAAAGGAAAGAGAAACAAGGAAGTTAAGAACAGGGTAGTTATACACAAATAGAGATAAAATGTCTCCCTAACCATACCATGGTATTTTAAAAAGTTAATACGTATAATATTAAAATAGTCGACTATTCTCATTACTTACCTTGCCGCTTCTTAATTTACTATCCAGATGTGAAAGATATATTATCGGACTTAGCAAATATTACGGCTTGATCGCGTTTAGGTAGTTAAATCGAGCTCAAATCGATCCAGAATCAATGTGAGCAGTGCAAATGAGTCGACGTTTCCTAGATAGCTCTGAGTTAGATCCAGTAACGGCTTTTTATGTGGGGTGCGCCAAGACGATCTCACTAACAAACTCAATAATGGATCAATCCGTTTTTAGCGATGACTAATATGGATTGGAGAGGTCAGGCACAGTCTGTGAAACGAAGAATGCAAATTTGAAACTTGAGTAGGCCGGTTAAAATTTTCTGTGGCGTTGTCATTCCATGGCACCGCAGCTGCAAAGTCGTAATTAATTGGCAGTTATTTCCGGAATCGTCTACAATTTTGAGAAAACAACAATCAACACTCATTTCTAGACTTTTCCATGACCTTCTCTCAATATACCGCTTCACGGATGTTATCAGGGCAAGAACAAAGAAACATTGGCGGCGACTGCGAAAAGTCTCAGTTTAATAGTGAAATGTCTCACAATCTAGAACCACTGAAAGCTTGCAAATGACAATTTGGAGTGCTTCGAAGTTCCAATGATTAGAAAAAACAACTGTATATGCAGTATATTTGCCATGATTACCCATCGTGCAGTCGATCAAATCCGTGAAGGGGCCTATTGAAATAACCGCCAGATGCAGAGCAGCTTCAGCAGATGACAACATTAAAATGCTCACAGACTATCTTTTGGAATCCTTATTGTTTCAGGTATGCAAACTGATCGAACAGAAAAGTTTCAAGTATAAATAAGGAATTCGCAATTTTCCTCTGAACCGGGACGGGGCTTGAATTTATTTGTCGTGTCAAACGGCTCCCGCCCGTCTCCTGACGTAGTTAGAGTTGGAAATGTTCGCGCAAGGATTGGGCTCACTGGGAAAACGGTTCGACTCACAATCGTGCCGATCACGGATAAATTCGGATGAATTTCAATCAGTTTTTTATAGGGTTTATAGGTTTAATGGTTGGTCATCTGCCGAGAGCCTGGAGGCAGTCGAATGGCAGTCGTTATTTTGGAGCCAAAAATTAGCCGTAATCGGAGCCCGTGTTGGGAATTCTGCTTTCTACTTTCTCGTTCTATAATACCAATGGTGTCGCGGAGCCAAAAATTGCGAACACAGGACAACGACATGCAGTACAAACTTGTACTACAAATGTAGACAACCTTATATTTGACAACCTTATACTGGAAAACCTATAATACAGGACAACTATGTGTACTGGACAGATTCTTATACTGGACAAACTTACAGTATACAGGAAAAACCTTATCATGGACAACTTTATATAACAACCAAATATACTGGACAACCTTGACATGGAAAACTCTTTCATCCTTATGCACGACAACCTTACTGATACCAGAGAACTGTGCAATGTTGTACACTCAGTAGTTTCCTTTGGCCAGACAACTTTATACAAAGAGGTTATTACACGGGAAGGAATGCAATACGGCGGAGTATTTTTATGAGTCGGTTTTATTTTTTCGAGCCTGCTTCAGGCGAGAAAAAATAAAACTGACGATTAAAAATACAGCCGTATCGCATGACTTTTCGTGTAATAAATTGTTTATTATACGACAAACGAAGTAGGGCAAACGTTCTCGCCGCGCGCAAAATGGAACAAAAAAAATGACGCGTTCGTAAACTTTGCTTGCGAAAATTGATCACGTAAGCTAATAAACCAGTTGATCTGGTTCCTGACGAGTGCAATACGCTCCCACCTTTGCACTCGTTTTGGCCCGTATTTGCATTCGAAAATGTGAAGTCGTGTAATAAATGACTCTTACCTTATACGGTACAGAGCTTTATACATACGGTGAAACTGGATAGGTTCGTAATAATTATATTGTACATAAGAAATAAGCTACTTAAGAAGGAAAATATTCAATTGAATTAGACTACAAAACATTGTTTGATACCGCCAGGAAGGCTCTGAGGGACTTTTTCTGATTCTTTGCAACAATGCAGCATAAAAGTGCTGTTCCTCAGGCGTGTTCTATAATATCAATGAGGTTGCACAGCCAAAAATTGCCGAAATCGGCTAAAATCTGAAACACAGGCACTTGAAGCCCAGATAAACATATAAGGCAAGTTTGCGTTAATTCTATTTCAATATTTGATGCCTTATTCGTGTCATAAACATTCCCACTATAACTTTAGTAACATTAAACACTCGCCCAGATCCCATCTCTTGGGTTACCTGTGGAAGAGTACGTTTACAGTCGAACCCCGCTATTTCGAACTCAGTTAATTCGAATTCAAACATTTCAGTCATTTACTATATTGGCTATTTTGAACTCGGTTATTTCGAACTCCCCGCTATTTCGAACTGATCCTCTTTCCCCTTGACCTAACTTCGACCCCGTTATTTTGAACTTTATGCCAATCTTTATGGACAAACCATAGAACACATCAGAGCACAGCTGGAAATATCGAATTTTAACTGAACCCGTACTGATTTATTATTCGATGACGTAGCATTGCTTGACAACTTGCAGTGTCCCATCTTCTGTACCTTAATATCCTTTTGCTTACCTTTTGTGGTTCTTGCAACAGGGACGTATATCGATGTGATATACAGATAGTTAGTAGTGTACGTGTAAGGCCTGTTTTAAATGTCGAACTTCATATGCGTCAAACACAATGTGCATTTGCATTGTATTCGACGCATGTGAAGTTCGACGTTTGAATCGGGCCTAAGACTATTTTGACTTCCATTTTGTGTAGAACATAACAATATTTTATTGTGGGCAAAACGGCCAAAAAATTACAATAAAATCTAATAATAAACAATGGATGGTTACTAATTTAGATTCATTTACTGAGTCATACAACTGTCATTACAATTTACCAATAAATAATCAGTTCTAGATCCGAACCACTCCTAACTTATATTATTTTGAGAAAATTTCACTTCACTTCAAGCAGAGTAAACTTATCGAACGTTCTTCAATATCTTGAGAATTAAAAGTCCCTCATTTCAATTGCTTCTGTCTGTCCGTCAAATGAGCGCCTGCAGATTAGCTGTACAGCGTAATCTTTGAACTCTGGAATTCTAAAAGTATAAATTATGGGATTCACCAGCGATTTGGCGTAGAAAAGTAGTACAGTGGACATATACACAAGCCGACAAGTGCCAAAGCATCCAGCCCGTGATTCAGGAGAAAAATAGTGAAAGGTAATATGTGTAATTGGTGCAGGCAAGATAGTAACCATGGAAACTATTGTTATGAGAAACAAAGACATTACCAGTCTTCTTTCACGCTGTCCACTGGCCATGCGATTTATTGGTTTCCAAAACTTGCACTTGATCCAAATGATGAGATAGTTTATAAAAATCAGGAGAAGACAGAAAGACAGGAATGACAGCCAAATGACAAGCTTCGCACTGTCAGATATCCGACCGCAATACCTTGCCAAAAACGAAGCAGGCACAGTGGAGCTGAAGCACCAGACAAGCACAATTTCAACGTAATATACTTTTGCTTTAAGCAAACGATGTTTCACTGGCCAAATAACGGCGTACATTCTCTCGAAAGAGATCATCACGAGGCTCATGAGCGATGCTCCCTCCACGAACGTAGTTATAGTAGTATGTACAATGTCCATTTTAGAGCCTCCATCATATGCCCACAGATGGAAGTGTTTGGCCAGACGGAAAACTGTTAATGAAACCGATACAGCTCCAACCAGCAAGTCAGCGACTGCCAAGTTGACGAGGAGATAAAACGATTGGTTCCGTAGGCGTCTCTTTCTCGTAAATGCACCAATAGCAATCGAGTTACCAATAATAATGGCGACCATCTCGATAAAGAAGGCAATGCAAAAGGCTATTCCTTTTTCACGGGAAAGAAGTGGTGGCAATGATGTGGTATTAACTAAGTTTGACACCATGGAGGTTTCTGTTTCGTTCTTCATTGCCTGAAAGTGGATTGTGAACGTTCAGTTAGATTTAATAGTTTGTATAGCAATAATATGAGTTACTAGGCAACATCCTATAGGATAGGACGTCAATCTTCTATCTCTGATTACGTTCGTGGTAATATGACTTTTTTGAGTGTTTCAACGTGACGCAACTTTGAAAAATATTATTCTGAGCTGACTTGAGCTGTTATTGTAATTTTTTATCCGTGAAACAAAAGACTCTTTGTTTTAACAGCCAGTAGATCTCTGGTTTGCACATCAGTAACAATACTGTGTGGCGTCAGCGTGATCATCGCTATACCTTGCACACTAAATCGAGAAATAGGAAATGCGTGCCGTCGATCACGACCTTCCAGTAAATAAAATCCATTGCAAAAATTCACGATATTATTGCGATTTTGTGCATCATTTAATTGCCTAAAGAGAAACTTGGATACAGGACAAATAGGGGTTGTAAAGGCCTGCAGAATAAACACTGTTTTTTTGTTCTCAGAAGCAAATCTATATTTACGCGTTTCATGTGCCATTCATTTCAAGAGGTGGACATAGACACACAGCACAGTCAAAATTAAAATGTCATTTCTATCTCTGATGAATAATTTATGCTGATAGATTTTGACTCGAGTTTTTCTCAACATTATACTTGTGTAAGTACGAATCTTTTAAAACACTAAATTTTAAAAATAAATTCCGAATGCCTTCTATGCAGTTACTCAGATATAAAATAGCCGTGAGAGAAGAGTATAAAAATCTTAACGAGACGAAAGGTCGTTTTTATACTACAGACGACTAATTCGTCCAGACGCATTAGTCGTCTGACTGTTAAGTTCGACTGGTATAAAAACGAGTCGGAGAACTCATTCCATGCATGCTGCTTTTTTGCCGAGATTTCTTCCCTCGTGCCGCCATCTTGAAACTGTCAAATATCTCGATTTGATATTGAAACATACGCTTCTGGTCTCCAGTTAAGTTCGACTCGTTTTTATGCTATACGCATTTTTCGTCTGAGACGAATTAGACGTCTGCTAAGTGCGTCTTTCACTCGCACTTAGCAGACGCATAAGAATTTAAGTTCGTCTGTCCTCTTTTCCGTTTTTATACTAGACGAATTAGTCGTCCGAGACGACTAATGCGTCTGAGACGAATTAGTCGTCTGTAGTATAAAAACGGCAAAAGGAGACAGAAAGACAAACAGACAGACATAAAAAACATACAAATACTAAAAAAAGTTCATACCGCATTCAGTTGAGTATTATATTGCAGTTGCACTCCTTCCCTACCGCTTTGATCTGAGCTAAAGTAAAGAGCACGTATTAGGTGATATCATTTGACAGATGTCATGCAACTTCTAACTTTATTCTAAAATAGACCAACCCTGCATGCCCCAGGCGTCTGGTGTCCAGCCTTTAAAATTAACATTTATCTCATTCTGAAAAACATCTGCAGTACATCGACCATAATTATATTCATGCATACAAGAGGCACTACAATGAGATAGAATATTTTGTGGGATAAAATTTTAGAATTAAATTGTTGAAAGTGGCATAAACAAGTATGTATTACAACAGATGGCTGAAAATTATTTGTGATTTTGTACTGAAGTTTGTAATTTGTTTAGTGTTTGCCAAAGGTCTTGCCAGCCCGCGTCCGTTTATATGCTGCTGCACTACTGCAAGATTTAGTTCATCATTGAATAGTCCTCCTGCCAGTCACACGCTGTGCTGTTCACAGATAGTTCCCACCGAGAAATAGCACAATTAGCTCCTCTTGCTTAAATTCATCAGAAAATAAAATATTCACTTACATAATTTTTTCGTATATATAACGATTCTATAAGCCAAAGTTTTTCGAATTTGACGAAATTCAGTGTATTCAGTGACTTAAACGTGAAAACTAAAATAATTATTAGAAATTACTTCGTATGTTTGTTTATCGTTCGCCATTTCTTCTTGTATATTTGGCTTTGTATATGAAGAATATACGATGCCAGCAATAAGACCTTTGACTCGGGCAATCAATCGTTTATTGCAGCACGATTTGTTCGAACATGAACCTCTTCAGATGCATATTATTTGCCTATTCCCAGGTATCAATTTTTCGGTCCTGATATTTGCCTACTGTGTGGCGTGAAATTGGGCGGGAGTTTTTTTTTCGCGAATTTCACGGATTTTCCGACGATTCGCGAAAGTTAGAGCTTGAAGAAATAATCTCCCGCGAAAAAAAAATCCTCGAAAATTGCTTCATTCATTTATTAAATTTTCCCAGCATACTGCGTGTTTTCTAGGCCAACCATCTACCGTATACTGTAACTTTGAGTTGTAATGGACGACTTGTGACATTATATAAATTGGAGATTGATAAACAAGATGTTCAGAAAAAGTGCAACCTCTTGTTGCCATGTCCCAGTGCCGAACGTGAAATACCGTACAGAAACTTGCCTGAGATCCGCGAAAAAATTTTTTCCAACAGTAAAATCTAAAATCCAAATTCGCGAAAATTTCTTCCGCGAAACGCAAAAAGTCATCATTCCGCGAAATTAAACTCCCGCGAAAATTTCATGCCAGACGCCGTATCTGCTATTTTTTGGGTCAACCAATTTTTAAAGCTTGCGGCATAAGCACTGTTTTTCGCTCTCAGAGGCAAAAGGACAATCTTAACAAGGACAATTTTATACAGGAAACCTTGTGCTGTACATCTATTAATAGTATATGATAAATGATAGGTATATCAATTTCATCAGCCTTGTTTTCAAAGGCCTGAAGGCCAGCAAGCGTTAAGAAAAAAAAGGCAACCACAAAAATGAACGGACACATTTCTGAAGTCTATTTTTTCTTCTTGAGCCGGCATCTGATTGTGCTACATTGATCGATCTCTGATAGCTTTATGAAAAAAAAAAAAAAAAGAAAAAAAAAATTCGCGAAAAGGAAAGAGAAACAAGGAAGTTAAGAACAGGGTAGTTACACAAATAGAGATAAAATTTCTCCCTAACCATACCACGGTATTTTAAAAAGTTAATAGTATAATATTAAAATAGTCGACTATTCTCATTACTTACCTTGCCGCTTCTTAATTTACTATCCAGATGTGAAAGATATATTATCGGACTTAGCAAATATTACGGCTTGATCGCGTTTAGGTAGTTAAATCGAGCTCAAATCGATCCAGAATCAATGTGAGCAGTGCAAATGAGTCGACGTTTCCTAGATAGCTCTGGGTTAGATCCAGTAACGGCTTTTTATGTGGGGTGCGCCAAGACGATCTCACTAACAAACTCAATAATGGATCAATCCGTTTTTAGCGATGACTAATATGGATTGGAGGGGTCAGGCACAGTCTGTGAAACGAAGAATGCAAATTTGAAACTTGAGTAGGCCGGTTAAAATTTTCTGTGGCGTTGTCATTGCATGGCACCGCAGCTGCAAAGTCGTAATCAATTGGCAGTTATTTCCGGAATCGTCTACAATTTTTAGAAAACAACAACCAACACTCGTTTCTAGACTTTTCCATGACCTTCTCTCAATATACCGCTTCACGGATGTTATCTGGGCAAGAACAAAGAAACATTGGCGGCGACTGCGAGAAGTCTCAGTTTAATAGTGAAATGTCTCACAATCTAGAACCACTGAAAGCTTGCAAATGACAATTTGGAGTGCTTCGAAGTACTAATGATTAGAAAAACAACTGTATATGCAGTATATTTGCCATGATTACCCATCGTGCATTCGATCAAATCCGTGAAGGGGCCTATTGAAATAACCGCCAGATGCAGAGCAGCTTCAGCAGATGACAACATTAAAATGCTCACAGACTATCTTTTGGAATCCTTATTGTTTCAGATATGCAAACTGATCGAACAGAAAAGTTTCAAGTATAAATAAGGAATTCGAAATTTTCCTCTGAACCGGGACGGGGCTTGAATTTATTTGTCGTGTCAAACGGCTCTCGCCCGTCTCCTGACGTAGTTAGAGTTGGAAATGTTCGCGCATGGATTGGGCTCACTGGGAAAACGGTTCGACTCACGATCGTACCGATCACGGATAAATTCGGATGAATTTCAATCAGTTTTTTATAGGGAGACATTTGTCGTTTCACCAGCAAAGACGTAATGGTTGGTCATCTGCCAGGAGCCTGGAGGCAGTCGAATGGCAGCGGTCGTTATTTTGGAGCCAAAAATTAGCCGTAATCGGAGCCCGTGTTGGGAATTCTGCTTTCTACTTTTTCGTTCTATAATACCAATGGTGTCGCGGAGCCGAAAATTGCCAAAACCGGCTGAAATTGCGAACACAGGACAACGTCATGCAGGACAAACTTGTACTACAAATGTAGACAACCTTATATTTGACAACTTTTTACTTGACAACCTATATTTGACAACCTTATACTGGAAAACCTAATACAGGACAACTATGTGTACTGGACAGATTCTTATACTGGACAAACTTACAGTATACAGGAAAAACCTTAGCATGGACAACTTTATATAACAACCAAATATACTGGACAACCTTGACATGGAAAACTCTTTCATCCTTATGCACGACAACCTTACTGATACCAGAGAACTGTGCAATGTTGTACACTCAGTAGTTTCCTTTGGCCAGACAACTTTATACAAAGAGGTTATTACACGGGAAGGAGTGCAATACGGCGGAGTATTTTTATGAATCGTATGTTTTCGAGCCTGCTTCAGGCGAGTATTGCACGACTTTTCGTGTAATAAATTGTTTATTATACGACAAACGAAGCAGGGCAAACGTTCTCGCCGCGCGCAAAATGGAACAAAAAAATGACGCGTTCGTAAACTTTGCTTGCGAAAATTGATCACGTAAGCTAATAAACCAGTTGATCTGGTTCCTGACGAGTGCAATACGCTCCCATCTTTGCACTCGTTTTGGCCCGTATTTGCACTCGAAAATGTGAAGTCGTGTAATAAATGACTCTTACCTTATAGTTATACGGTACAGAGCTTATACATACGGTGAAATTGGATAGGTTTGTAATAATTATATTGTACATAAGAAATAAACTAATTAAGAAGGAAAATATTCAATTGAATTAGACTACAAAACATTGTTTGATACCGCCAGGAAGGCTCTGAGGGACTTTTTCTGATTCTTTGCAACAATGCAGCATAAAAGTGCTGTTCCTCACGCCTGTTCTATAATATCAATGAGGTTGCACAGCCATAAATCGCCGAAATTGGCTAAAATCTCAAACACAGGCACTTGAAGCCCAGATAAACATAATAAATAAGGTAAGTTTCCTTAATTCTATTTCAATATTTGATGCCTCATTCGTGTCATAAACACTCCCACTATAACTTTAGTAACATTAAACACTCGCCCCATATCCCATCTCTTGGGTTACCTGTGGTAGAGTACGTTTACAGTCGAACCCCGCTATTTCGAACTCAGTTAATTTGAATTCAAACCGAATCCCTTTGGATTAACCGTCATTTTTTTCAGTCATTTACTATATTGGCTATTTTGAACTCGGTTATTTCGAACTCCTCGCTATTTCGAACTCATCCTTTTTCCCCTTGACCTAACTTCAACCCCGTTATTTCGAACTTTATGCCAATCTTTATGGACAAACCATAAAACAAATCAGAGCACAGCTGGAAATATCGAATTTTAACTGAACCCGTACTGATTTATTATTCGATGACGTAGCATTGCTTAACAACTTGCAGTGTCCCATCTTCTGTACCTTAATATCCTTTTGCTTACCTTTTGTGGTTCTTGCAACAGGGACATATATCGATGTGATATACAGATAGTTAGTAGTGTACGTGTAAGGCCTGTTTTAAATGTCGAACTTCACATGCGTCAAACACAATGTAAATTATTTGAAACAATAGATTTGAGCATTTGCATTGTATTCGACGCATGTGAAGTTCGACGTTTGAAACGGGCCTAAGACTATTTTGACTTCCATTTTGTGCAGAACATAATAAATATTTTATTGTGGGAAAAACGTCCTAAAAATTACAATAAAATCTAATAATAAACAATGGATGGTTACGAATTTAGATTCATTTACTGAGTCATACAACTGTCATTACAATTTACCAATAAATAATCAGTTCTAGATCCGAACCACTCCTAACTTATATTATTTTGAGAAAATTTCACTTCACTTCAAGCAGAGTAAACTTATCGAACGTTCTTCAATATCTTGAGAATTACAAGTCCCTCATTTCAATTGCTTCTCTCTGTCCGTCAAATGAGCGCCTGCAGATTAGCTGTACAACGTATTCTTTGAACTCTGGAATTCTAAAAGTATAAATTATGGGATTCACCAGCGAGTTGGCGTAGAAAAGCAGCAAAGTGGACGTGTACACAAGCCGACAAGTGCCAAAGCATCCAGTCCGTGATTCAGGAGAAAAATGAAAGTAAATGTATGTAATTGGTGCAGGCAAGATAGTAACCATGGAAGCTATTGTCATGAGAAACAAAGACGTTACCAGTCTTCTTTCAAGCCGTGCACTGGCCATGCGATTTATTGTTTTCCAAAACTTGCACTTGATCCAAATGGTGAGATAGTTTATAAAAATCAGCAGAAGACAGAAAGCCAGGAATGACAGCCAAATGACAAGCTCGGTACTGTCAGATATCCAACCGCAATACCTTGCCAAAAACGAAGCAGGCACAATGGAGCTGAAACACCAGACAAGCACAATTTTAACGTAATATACTTTTGTTTTAAGCAAACGATGTTTCACTGGCCAAATAACGGCGTACATTCTCTCGAAAGAGATCATCACGAGGCTCATGAGCGATGCTCCCTCCACGAACGTAGTTATAGTAGTATATGCAATGTCCATTTTAGAGCCTCCGTCATATGGCCACAGATTGAAGTGTTTGGCCAGTCGGAAAATTGTTAATGAAACCGATACAACCCCAACCAGCAAGTCAGCGACTGCCAAGTTGACGAGAAGATAAAACGATTGGTTCCGTAGGCGTCTTTTTCTCGTAAACGCACCAATAGCAATCGAGTTACCAATAATAATGGCGACCATCTCGATTAAGAAGGCAATGCAAAAGGCTATTCCCTTTTCATGGGAAAGAAGTAATGGCAATGATGTGGTGGTAACTAAGTTTGATACCATGGAGGTTGCTGTTTCGTTCTTCATTGCCTGAAAGTGGATTGTGAACGTTCAGTTAGATTTAATAGTTTGTATAGCAATAACATGGGTACTAGGCAACATCCTATAGGACAGGACGTTGATTTTCTATCTCTGATCACGTTCGTGGTAATATAACTTTTTTGAGTGTTTCAACGTGGTGCAACTGGGAAAAATATTAGTCTGAGCTGATCTGAGCTGTTAGTGTAATTATGCCAACCACGAAACAAAAGAACTCTTTGTTTTAACAGCCAGTAAATCTCTGGTTTGCACATTAGTAACAATATGTAACGTCAGCGTGATCATCACTCTACCTTGCACACTAAATCGAGCAATAGGAAATACGTGCCGTCGATCACGACCTTCCAATAAATAAAATCTATTGCAAAGATTCACGATATTATTACGTTTTTGTGCATCATTATATTGTCTAAAGAGAAACTTCGATACAGGAAAAACAGGGGTTGTAAAGGTTTGCGGCATAAACACTGTATTTCGTTCTCAGAGGCAAATTTATATTTACGCGTTTCATGTGCCATTCATTTTAACAGGTGGACATAAACATACAGCACGGTTAAAGTTGAAATGTTGTTTCTATTTCTGATAATACTTTATGCTGATAGATTTTGACTCGAGTTGTTCTCAACACTATATACTTGTGTAAGTACAAGCCTTTAAAACACTAAATTTTAAAAATAAATTCCCAAGGCCTTCTATGCAGTTACTCAGATATAAAATAGCTTTGAGAGAAGAGTTTAAAAATCTTAACGAGATGAAAGGAGACAGAAAGACAAACAGACAGACATAAAAAAAACATACAAATACTAAAAAAAGTTCATACCGCATGCAGTTGAGTATTATATTGCAGTTGCACTCCGTCCTAGCGCTTTGATCAGAGCTAAAGTAAAGGCAAAGAGCACGTATTAGGTGATATCATTTGACAGATGTCATGTGACTTCTAACTTTATTCTAAAATAGACCAACCCTGCATAACCCAGGCGTCTGGTGTCTAGCCTTTTAATTAACATAATTTTATATATATACATTCTGAAAAAATCTGCAGTACATCGACTATATAATCAGCCATACAAGAGGCACTACAACGAGATAGAACACTTTGTGGGATTAAAATTTGTGGGAATTAAATTGTTGAAAGTGGCATAAACGAGTATATATTACGACAGATGGCTGAAAATTATTTGTTATTTTGTACTGAAGTTTGTAATTTGTTTAGTGTTTGCCAAAGGTCTTGCCAGCCCGCGTCCGTTTATATACTGCTGCACTACTGCAAGGTTTAGTTCATCATTGAATAGCCCCTCCTGCCAGTTACACGCTGTGCTGTTCACAGATAGTTCCCGCCGAGAAATAGCACAATTTGCTCCTCTTGCTTAAATTCATCGGGAAATAAAATATTCACTTACATAATTTTTTCGGATATATAACGATTCTATAAGCCAAACTTTTTCGAATTTGACGAAATTGAACTAAAATGCCAGTTTATAAAAATGTTTAATTTTGTAAACCAAATATACAGAAGCGATCTCTTATACCTCCCAACACCTGAAACTTTGAAATATTGATAATTTCCTCATTTTCACTAGTGTATTCAGTGACGTAAACGTGAAAACTAAAATAATTATTAGAAATTACTTCGTATGTTCGTTTATCGTGCGCCATTTCTTCTTGTATATTTGGCTTTGTATATGAAGAATATACTATGCCAGCAATAAGACCTTTGACTCGGGCAATCAATCGTTTATTGCAGCACGATTTGTTCGAACATGAACCTCTTCAGATGCATATTATTTGCCTATTCCCAGGTATCAGTTTTTCGGTCCTGATATTTGCCTACTGTGTGACGTGAAATTTTCGCGGGAGTTTTTTTTCGCAAATTTCACGGATTTCCGACGATTCGCGAAAATTAGAGCTCCAAAAATTAATTTCCCGCGAAAAAAAATCCTCGAAAATTACTTCATTCATTTATTAAATTTTTCCAGCATACTGCGTGTAATCCAAATTCGCGAAAATTTCTTCCGCGAAACGCAAAAAGTCATCATTCGGCGAAATTAAACTCCCGCGAAAATTTCATGCCAGACGCCGTATCTGCTATTTTTTTGGTCAACCAATATTTAAAGCTTGCGGCATAAGCACTGTTTTTCGCTCTCAGAGGCAAAAGGACAATCTTAACAAGGACAATTTTATACAGGAAACCTTGTGCTGTACAATGATAAATGGTATGCATATCAATTTCATCAGCCTTGTTTTCAAAGACTGAAGACCAGCAAGGGTTAAGAAAAAAGGCAGAAAAATGAACGGACACATTTATGAAGTCCACTTTTTCTTCTTGAGCCGGCATTTGATTGGGCTACATTGATCGATCTCTGATAACTTTATGAAAAAATAAATAAAAAATAAAAATACAAAATTCGAAAAAAGGTAAGAGGAACAAGGAAGTTAAGAACTGGGTAGTTACACAAGCATAGATGGAATGTCTCCCTTACCAAACCACGGTATTTTAAGAAATTAATATGTATAATACTAAACTAGTCGACTATTCTCATTTACTTACCTTGCCGCTCCTTAATTTACTATCCAGGAGTGTAAAAAATATATATTCTCGGGCTTAGCAAATCTTACAAGTTGATCGCGTTTAGGCAGTTAAATCGAGCTCAAATCGATCCAGGATCAATGCGAGCAGTGCGAATGAGTCGACGTTTCCTATATGGCTCTGAGTTAGATCCAACAACGGATTTTTAGATAGTGTAGGGTGCGCCAAGACGATCTCACTAACAAACTCAATATCGGACCAATCCGTCTTTAGCAATGACTATGGATTGAAGGGGTCAGGCACAGTCAGTCTGTAAAACGAAAAATGCAAATTTGAAACTTGAGTAGGCCGGTTGAAAAGTTTTTGTCGTTGTCATTGCATTGCACTGCAGCTGCAGAGTCGTAGTCAATTGACAGTTATTTCCGGAATCGCCCACATATTTAAGGAAACAACAACCAACACTCGTTTTCAGACTTTTCCTTGACCTTACCTCAATAGACTCCTTCACAGATTTGAATGTATATAATGGTAATAGGACTGAGTGGAGTCCAATTCAGTCTGTAATCATACGAGTGAGTACGAAATCGGACAACCGCGCTTCGCGGGAGTCCGATTTCGTATTCACGAGTATGATTACAGACCGACATCGGACGACACGAAGTCCTCTTACCAATTAATCATAAATATTACAATTTCTGAGAATGAAATGATCATATAGTTGTCATTCAGTGTCTTCTGCTGTACTATACATAAAAACAAAGCATCAAGAAGTACTTCATCGCCGATCGATTTAAACACGCGCGTACACACGGCTCGGCGTTTGTAAACACGTTAACCGCTTGTTCGTAGTCATCTAGCTCTCAGTTTTATCAACTTAAAATACTTGAGAGAAACAAGAAGCTAATTTACCCAGTGATTTGAGTTGAATGCGGGTTTTGAGGTAAAAGTAAAAATTGTGTAAGTTCTGTACACTCAGTAAAAATCAGTAAACCCATTACGAACTCACAAATTGAAAGACAGTTTCTTTCGACTTTCACGCTTACATTTTTTAACATAACAGGTGCTTTGAAACTCAGAATACTAGTTTACTTTTTCACAGAAGTTTACAAAGCATTCAAAGGAAATATTCAAGACTGAAAAAATCTGTATCTTAGCGGATCGGCACAGCAAATCCAAACTTACCGATTTCTTGACGTCTTAATTCTCGAGGAATGTTTGTCCATCACAACAAAGTTAAAAGTCTTCCATGATTTTGAAATGAATTAACGACGTTCACTGACATTGAGCCGTAAGTTACAGAGTGTCTATAGCACAGCTTGCTGACGACGTCGTGAACTAAACAAACGCGTCCGTCGGCGAAAATTTCTGTCTTCTTTCGTTCCATAGTTACTGTTCACGTTCTTCGACTGACCACAAACTGTTCCTTACATGTTAAGTTGTCCAAGAATTAACAAAATTTGCCTTTCGAGATGCCACAAACTCACACCGGCAATCGTTTTTTCCACTGAAAATCAGTGTAAGGCTGATTGGTGCATTTAAATTTCGCTCTTGCTTATGATTGGTTAAACGAACTGTCCGATTACAGAACAAAGAAGTATCCGATTACAGAACAATAGGTGTCCAATTAATGATTAATCGGTGGTGTTATGAACCAATCACATTCGGGGAAATTGTAATATTTATGATTAGATGTGTAATCAGGGCAAGAACAAAGAAACATGGAGGCGACGCTTGCGAGAAATCTCAGTTTAATTGTGAATTGTTTACAGTCTACAACCACTGAAAGCTGGCAAATGACAATTTGGACTGCTTCGAAGTTCCACCAATCAGAAAAACAAATGTGTATGCAGTATATTTGCCCTGATTACCCATCATGCATTCATATCGGTGAAGGGGCTTATTAAAATAACCGACAGAAGCAGAGCAGCTTCAACAGGTGACAACATTATGCTCACAGACTCTTTCAGAATCTTCATTGTTTCAGATACGCGAACCTTCTACTGTACATCCTTATGCAGGACAACCTTATACCAGATAACCTTGTAGTGTGCAATGTTATACAGTAGTTTCCTTTGGCCAGACAACCTTATACATGACAGCTACCTTACAGTATACTGCATACGGTGAAACTGGGTAGGTTCCTACTATCTTGTACATGTGCAGGAGTAAGCTAGTCATCAAGAAAATATTCAATTGAGTTAGACTGCAGAACATTGTTTGATACCCAGGAAGGCTCTGAGGAACATTTCTGATTCTTTGCAACCCCCCAGTATAAATTTATTGTTCTTTCAAATGTGTTACTAAGTTCAGTAAACCTTTATGAACATTTGGTTGTCAAGCCACGAAAACGACACATGTAGAGCGGAAAGATAGGCTAAAGCAGTTCAAGTGGACGATGAGGCAAACGAGGGGCGGTTGAATATGTGAATTGCAAACATCTTATTGTATGATTTACAGGCGAAACACGGGTTAGTATTTTACGATCTGCTTATATTTTTCTGAGCCCCGCTAGCTTTGTGGCAAACTGAAAACAAACTGTTTTCATTCAACTCGAGGCGAAATGTACGCATGCACGTTCGCGTTTACACAAATTATTAATTTACAGCTTTTCAATCGGGCCATAAATTCTTTAATATTCGCAGAAATATAACCAAATAATTGAAGATCAGTTCTAATTCAGCGTTGCTTAAAAAAGGACTTTGCCTTCGATAGAATATTAAACAAATGTCCTTCGATTGACTGGTTCAATTATATACTTTGCCTAACCCTTAGGCATTTTTCTTCTTCAAAAGCAAGCAGGGTTGCATTCTTGCAAATAAAGGATGTCTCGACAACAGGCAAAATACTAGGCCGCGAACAGTCCCCTCATCTCCTTAGTTCCAAGACTGTAAAAACAAGCGCCAAACTTGGTTTATTCAAATTTGTCATAATTTAGACCCCAGACTCCCCTGAGCTTGCCATGCACCGAAAGAAGTTGAAAGAGTCTGGGTACGAGATTAAAATTTGTTCCGCGAAAAAATGTTGTTTGGGGCGTAGTTGCTGGAGGTAGGTACAATATAGATTTTCTGTTTGATTTTCACAATCTGTCCCATTTTGAACCCTTCCAATACTTTCATGAGAGGTTTTAGTCGGTACATTTTGCGCTAAAATCCGTTCTCGGCTTACAAATTATGTGTTTTGAAACCACAGTACGACGAGGCCGGAAGCAGTTTAAGAAACAGCAGAAACGATATTATCACGAAAGAATCGTTAAGGATTAGATACATTCCTCGTTTGAATCAGGACATAATGTTACTGCCGTGCCAGGTGTGAGGCTTCTTTTGTGTTGTGCAAGTTTAGAGACCTGTGATTAAATCTTTGAGCTGTTATGATGGCCGTCTATGTGATTGTATTATGATATTATATTACATGTTTTTATAGATATTTGACACATATTTTGTTGTTATACTTGACTGAAGGGCCTCCCAATGATAGGATGCTGTTTGGGGGACTGAAATGCAGTTCTTCTCATCTAATGAAAGGCATGGTAAAGGAAGGAAAAACAAGAGGTTGAAGGAATTTGTTGGTGTAGAAATTTGTTAGTGTAATCTGAAGTAAATGCCCATGATGGATGCTGACAGAGCAAAACCACTGAACAAAGAGGTAGGGGTTGTTTCATGAGGGGAGGGGACTGAGAAATTCTCAGCCAAGCCAACAGACCATTCCTTCCATTCATTAACTAATCATTAATTAGTTAATTCATTAATTCACTTCTGGGCAGTTTGTATTGGTGCAGGAACACTGCTTATCAGAATGCAAAGAACATGATTTAATGTATAGGTGTACACAAATTAATGTGTATGTATTATTCTAGAGTTCTACACAGTTTATAAACACTGTTGCCATAATTTTAAATCCAGTGTAAATTTGAGCAACTAATTAAAATAAATAATTGCCCTACTGACAAAAGTTCTAATTAAGCAATATAGCACATGTTTACATGTCTTTGTACTCTTTTATAAACATGCGGGATGTTGTGAGAACACGAGAAAAGTTCAAAATCACGAGCTGCTTCTGCAAGTGATTTTGATCTTTTCCAAGTGTCTCACAACATCCCAAGTGTTTACATAAGAGTACAAAGACATGGAAGTGCACGTTATATTGATTTTATAGAATAACTAAACCTGTTTCACAAAACCATGTCTTTGTACTTATTTGTAAAATAGTTTTTAGCCAACCAGAGCATGCAAAGTATCATAGTTATTTATAATCATGTTTACAGTAGGGCTGAATGTAAGTATATTTTTTCAATCACTTTGTCTATTTACTCTTAGGTGGCTTCTTTGGTGGAAAATGAACCTTCTGGGGAGCCTGGTGATTCTAAAAGAGATAATGCAGCTCACAAACATGTTTCCTTGAAAGAGGAGACTTGGAAAAAGAAAAAAATAGGTAACTTACAGTAATACAGTAGCCTTTTGAAACTGACACTGACAACTGCAGCTTATATGCTGTATTTCATATGTTCACTTTGTAATTGGAAAAATATTAACATATTATGTCCTTCACTCTGATTGAACCTTTTTAAAGTGTAATTCGCCTTTCTTGGTATAGCCATAATCTAATACATGGTTTGATTATTCCTATATGGCAAGAGGACTCATGAAGTACCTAGGTACTTTTCTGGGAGACCTCTTGTTACAAGGTATATGAAGGTTATTAAAAGGCCATTATTAATTTGTTGATTATTTGGTAAGGCTATTTTTAGATATCACCATTAATAATAAATTGTATTGTTCATAATAGCAATTTCAATGATTTGACATAAACAACAACATAAACAACAATAACAAACCCATAAACAACAACAACAATAATAATGATAATAATAATAATATTCAGTTCACTGAGACATAATTAATGTATAATAATAATTTATAGATGGTAATTTTCAAGCAGACATTCCATGTCTACGTCATCCACAAAAAAATGAAATATTGTGTTCATCAGACTGTTGCAAAATATAAACAACAACAACAACAACAATAATAATAATAATAATAATAATAATAATAATAATAATAATAATAATAATAATAATAATAATAATAATAATAATAATAATATTCAGTTCACTGAGACATAATTAATGTATAATAATAATTTATAGATGGTATTTCAACCTAAACCAGACATTCCATGTCTACGTCATCCATAAAAAAATGAAATTGTGTTCATCAGACTGTTGCAAAATACTATAGAGCTATGTAAATACCACACAAAACTTAATGCTAACTCAGTACTGTATGTGTGGTATTAAATGTAACCCTGCATTAAAAATATATGTGTGAGAGGGACTGCTGGAATATATCGAAGAATAGTAATACATGTTGGCTGAAGAAGAGTTTTAGCCCTGATAACTAGTCAAGGCTAATGTGCTCAATGTTTTTGAAAATGGATCACCTCATGTATGCTGTAATTATTGTAAAAATACTAAATTATAGATCCTTTGCATAATGGCACTAATCATATGCAAGATACACCCTTAACCTCTATTGTGTGCATAAAAACAAAAGGTAAAAGCACACAAGAGAGGAAGCTTGTATCTCACATCTGATTAGCAAAGGGTCTATGTATCATTTTGACACTAACCATATTAAGTAATTTACTGTGGATTTGCACACCCCTAGACTAACCATATTAAGTAATTTACTGTGGATTTGCACATGTACATTAAAGTATAGAGGAACTAAGGTAGAATAATATTGGGATTACAATCTTGTCTTTGTAATTACACAAAATTCAGAAATTGTTTTAAGGTGGCTCTCATTGCTTAAAACCATCACATCTTTGACAGGCCTTCAGCAATATTTTGGAAATGATAACAAAAACATTTTTACTGAAGGTTCTTTTATAATCATTACTGAGTTAGAATTAGTTTCCATGGCAACACAAACATTGATTAAACTTATTCTATTTTTGAGACATAAAGGCTAATAACATTAAGATTGCACGTTGAACCTTGTTTTTTATTGAATAGATTTTAACTTATTGACCAAGCAAAAACTTTGACAGCATTAAAGTGTTTAGTTTTGTTATGGGTCCCAAACTAAATAAATATTTTTATTAGTAATTTTATTTACTGTAAATTGCATAATTCTAATGACATGATGCTTGCATGTTTAATGTAATAGCCAATTCAAATTGTTGTGTATGCGAACCTCAGAACAGCCAAAATGTTTCCCAGATTTAAAGCAAAGTTTGAAGGTTTTACTTCAAAGTACATGGACCTGCTCAACTCCCGTCACATTTCAAGCTGGTTATGAATGGGTTTGGCAAAAGGGAGAAGTTGGTGTTAAAACGTTTTCGTCCCCCCTCCCCCAAGGATGGAGGCACCAATAACAATAGTAAAACCTTTTGTTAGCCCCCCTGCCCCACCCCCCCCCCCCCTCCCCCACGTAGTCATTAAGTTGTACTCTGAAAATATTACGAGAATAGTATGGGAGGAATACCCAAAACAAATGTTTCACATGTTAAAAACTTTGATTTGTTGAGGACTTTGCCCACTACCGGCCCCTTCCCCGCTTCTATTAATAATGACCACTCCCTAATCGCCGCCGCACGGCCAAAAGGTCAAATCGCAGCATTTTTCCAATACTCACAGACAGTTACAGATTTCCAACCCAACGAATTTTAAGTCTTGAATTAGAAAAGAACCTGTCATCTGACCAAGTGCTTCAGGTAGCGGAGTGCGGTGGCCGACGAGCAGAAAATTATTTATTGAACGTGTCACGCACGATCGCTTGCCCGTAACGTAAACAAACTTCAAGAACAATCAGCAGACTTTTGATATTTCTTGAATAAGTTATCGAGTCGCAGTAATACATTCAAGTATAGGGACAACATATAAACCTGCGCTGTTAAAGAAACATCTAACGCCACGGGTGCGTTAATTTGGGAGAATCCGAGATCGTTTTTTCACATCACACAGACTTTCCGCGATGAAAGACAACACTTCTTATTGCCTTCGTTGCCTAAATCTCGGCCGTTTGCTGTCGTCACAGCAAATATATGGTGAGTCTAACCCTGGATTACCGCTGGCCACAAGTATTCTTTTCAAATCCTTCCCCAAGAAACGCTCCAGATCATGAATCCAAGTATCTGGATTAAGATTTTATCCATCGAATCTGCTGGCTATGAATTCAGTGGATTCAAGATTCGTTTCTGGATTTTAGTAAAGAAACGCAAAACCTGGTTTTGCATTCAAAAATCTGGTTTTGGATTTTCCTAAAGAAACGCACCCTCACTCATACGGGTTGTACAAGATCTGCCCTTATGGACCCTTAACTAGATCCCCAAAATAATGGGCCCTTAAATGGACCCCAAAAGTATTCAGTATTCATATTTCCCGTCTGTCTTAGAAATCTTTAGCTTTCAGCTTTTAGCAAAGAAAACTGCCTCAAAACATTGCTATACTTCGTCTACCTCTTAAATGATCCTCTTAAAAGAAAGATCAGTAACACAAACGATGTCGCGTGAAACATTTATCTGAGCTGCTGAACGTCTTGTTATCACAGCTCGGCTTCACGATGTCTAAAAATAAATCGTTTTATTCATTTTCCCAGCTTGTAAGCTTTCTTCCCATACGATAGCACAATATCCGGGACGTTTACAGCCTTTCTTCCAACTGCTTGACCTTTGTATCTGCATCTTGTTTTAGAAAATTGCTATTTGAGCCTAGCTCTGTTTCTTTTCGGTTCGTCATAAACTGGAATTAAACATCGGGACTCAGCTACCGTGCCTTGCAATATAAACGATCCACTGTAGGTCTGTGGTCATCTCATAATTTTGTTTATAAGCCATAAAATAAACTAATACCTCGTTCACACCATATGCTTAAACTTGTTTAAAAGGTGTTTAATAAAACTTGTTTAGTTAGGTCGGCCGTTCACAATGCGCGCACGGCAAAACTAAACTGGTTTAAAACCCGTCCAACTAAACAACCTGTGCGAGGTGGTGTAAAATGTTGTGTCATTAACACAAAATCATGACAGGTTTCAGAAAACGCAGTATAGTAAACTTGGTTTAGTTAAACAGGTTTAGTTGGTGTGAACAGGGTATAAGGTTTTATTTATGTAAAACATACAGTGTACTGTATAGTAGCTCCATGCAATGCTATCTTAATCCTAAGCCTAAGTATGGTCTCAAAATCGCTCTGCAGAGCCTGGGAAACGGACCTATGACCGTGAATTTTTGCTAAAGATGCAGTTTCATCCGGCCAGCATGGTGAAACCAGAGGGTTTACCTGACATCGAAGTGATAATGGACAAACCCAGGAAACCACCTGAATTAGGTGTTGCACTTCAGAGAGGAAGGTAATAAGATGGCTACTGAGTATAGTGAGCCACTGAATAAAATCTTTCAAAACTTGTCTCCAGAAAGCTACAGTGTATATCAGGGATTTCTGGAAAATCAAAAAGCATACTATATGTAGTTTTATATATATATACAACTTAAAGTGCAACACTAGAAGAATTTTTTTCGAGAATACACGAGATCTGAATCAATCGACCATTCCTCGGTCTCCAGTCAGCGTGACTGTGTGTTCTCTTTTTTCTTTTTTACCAAACAACCCATATACCATTTCTTGGCCCCAAATATAATTAAGAATAAATGATTTGTGTTCTTAGAATCGTGTCCTCTGGGCGAGTAATGACAACCGGAATGGGCCTGAAATGCTTTCGATTGCTGTTGTTCACAGCTTGAAGAAGAGAGCATCTCAAAAGAGAGCATCTCTCGCAAATTCTGGTTTCAGGGCAATACATTGTTTTTAATAGGTACCACTATTACTTTGATCTTAGGATACCGACTGGAGGTTGCAGTCTTCAGAGAGAAGCGGTAAGGATTATTGCATTCCTACGGGGGGAGGGGGTGGGGGACTCCCATATATAAAAGGACGGGGATGCTCGTCGTACCGCTTAGGGGTCACGATTACGGTTTTGGTGCCGCTGAGGGTGCTCAAAGCAAACTCTGACATTTTTATGTGACGTGGTACCGTTTAGTCTGAAGGGCTCTATTTTACAGCTGCAAGCTTTTGTTTGTGAAGTGTACGTTTATTTCTCAATATTGGGATACATACCTGTGTTAGAGGATGGGGAAATCGCGATCACATTTAGTCCAATATTTAATCTAAGTACGATGCAAACAGTGTTTTGTAAGAGCAAGTACAATTGTAATGCAAAGTTATACACATGCTTGGATAAAAAGGACGTATTAAGAAGCCATTTGTGATAGGTTTTGCAGTTAAAAGCCATGGATCTAATTGGCCAGGATTATTTATTTCGTGAAGAATTGCGGAGCTGTTAGTGCACTTTATGCCATCATGTGAATACCAGCTTGCAAACTGATATAGAGACCAAAAATATATAAATAGAAACAAAACAGTGTAAATCCCACTTGTTCAAAAATATTAGGCTGATCCAACATGATTCTTTTTTCCGCCATCTGCATCACAAATACTGCAAATTTAACTGATTTATGTTAGAAGACCAACCGAAAAGCTCTAAACAAATAAAAGAGTGAGCCAAACCTTCTATTTGTATTTCAGACTAATGACTTAGTTCAGGATACGTAACTCCACATCTACAGCATGCTTGAGCAGACGGAAGTCTGGCGGAGAATAGACGATAATATAAAGGTTTAACATTTTTCTTTTACAGTTTGTTGAAGGCGGTACCAGGATCTCGATTGAGGTATGCTCAGCGTTTTTGCTTTCGTTGTCTAACCAATGCAGAGAGTTAGCTTCTACAGACTTCAGTTGACTAAACACTTTAAGGACTACTAATATACAGTCCCAGTGTTCATGGCTCTAAATTTGTATGAGATCTTGTATTCCGGTGAAATCCGGATAAAGTACAGATACACTCTTCATTTCTATTTATAAACCCCTGCAGAACATTCCAAGCAAAGTGCTCAGTTGTATTTTTTTTTGTTCTATATTTTGCAATAGAAGCGCAACTATGAAGCAATTCAAACTGTTTACTCTCCTGATTGGCATAGACAAGACGGTCCCTAGTCGTAGCTTCTTCTTTCTTTAGAGTGATATAGAAAGCGGCCATAAATGTGTTACATGCTTGATTTTTGAATAGTTATAGTTAATACTGTTTTCTTCTTGCACGGAGAAAGACTCGAATTTTTGATGCTGTAAGAGAGGGAGATCTGGACACTGTGAGCACGTTGCTCGATGAAGGGGCTGACGTGAACTCCAGAGATGTAAGTAATACTAGCAGTAGTAGTAGTACTACTAGTAGTAGTAGTAGTAGTAGTAGTAGTAGTAGTGGTAGTAGTAGTAGTAGTAGTAGTAGTAGTAGTAGTAGTAGCAGTAGTAGTAGTAGTAGTAACTTTATTTAAGCAGGGTGGTAAATGTGCCAGAAAGTATGCCGTAAGTTGTTGCAGTGTACTGTATGAAGCAGAGTAGTTTGTTAGTTGCCTAATACGTGGAAACTCAAGTCGGACCTGGTTCGTGGTTAGACCAAGCTTTAGACGCAGACTCTGTATCAAAAACAATGATGCACCAAGCCATGTTTCAAAAATAACACGTCTAAACATGGTTTGACAGGCCCTGGTCGGGCCATGGTTCTGTTTTCTTTGCGTTTCGCAATTTCATATCAGTTATACGCAAAGGTATGCTACTTAAATTAAGCACGACCACAATGTATTAGTGAGGAAGACTGAGACTTGTTTTTGTATGGATCATTAGAAAGTTTTCAGATAACAAAAATAAATATTAAGATAGCACGAGTTAGAGCAAAAAGAACATTAAAGCCGTGGTGAGAATAAATTCGAACAAATGTTTAAATGGGCAGTGTCAGCCGATTAAAGATAAGTGGCGAGTCAAACCGTGGACGTCAGATCATATCGGCCACCACAAACACGCTCAGAAATCTACCTGACTTTACATAAGCGCTTTGTTGTACAAGTCGTTTGATCTCTTTTGTAGCGATGGGAAGGGACCCTACTCCTGGTGGCTGCTGAGAAGGGATATCTTGAGATTGTGAACACATTAATACATCGAGGGGCTAACGTGAAGTCCAGAGACGTAAGTCGTTTATATTTCAGAAAAATAAGCAGCTAAAATTTCTTTCTGTCGTTTCGTCAAGACGTGTAACTGGGGGAGAGGTTCTGTGCCCAGAATGTTGCAATGGTCGTAGAAGGTTATTTTAAAATCGAGAAATTAGTCCATAGCTGTTTGGCATTATCGTCAGTGCAGCCTGACACGCATTATTTTCATCGCTTCAAACTCTGCTTTCTACCTGCCATTTCCAAGGAGGAATCATACGTAATAATGGAGATATATACCAGCCATGCATCACACCCTAGGAAATGTTTCGCACGAACCTTGAGAATGTGTGCACATCAGATTATCACCTTCTCGTGTGTGTGTGTGTGTGTGTGTGTTTAACTTAATGAGGCGTAGCCCATTTCGCGTATCAACTTGTCTTCAAGACTGAGGTACTTTCTGCTCTAGTCGTGAAGTAGTGACTCGCAGGAAATCTTTGTCAGCAGATATTATACGATATGCAATAAGGTACATTTACGAATAAGTGATGCTAATTTAGACTATTGATATACTGTATATGTTTGCCAAATACTGTTACTGATACTATCTACTGTTTGCCAAATAGATAAATTGTAATTCATATGATTTATGTCACTTTAGCTACGTTCTTATTTTTTAGTTCTTCATTTTTATGGAAGCTTATTCTTGAAAACAGCCATAAACGCTTCGTGGCTTTCACTTCGTTTTTAGGAACAAGAAACAGCAGAAATTGACTCCAGCCCCGGTGATTGGGTATGTACATGGACTATGTACATGTTTTTTTTTTTTGTTTTTGTTTGTTTTGTTTTGTTTTGTTTTGTTTTTGTTTTTGTTTTTGTTTTTTTAAGTTAGGTATCATAAGAAAAGAAAAAAAGACCTACGACCATGAGCGCAAAATTTCAGGCTCATATCATTATAGATCAAATTTGGCAGCATCTTGAAGTTCAGAAATAGATATGAAGATTTATGTGGGAAGGTTGCTGATGCAAAGGGCCTTTCTGCTTCGATTATTGCCTGTCGGATGGCTCGAAGTGTCAGATACAATGTAACTGGCAGTGTACTCCTAGAGTTGGGCTTTAACGCTGTAAAGTAGGTTCAAATGCCCCAAATAGATTTGGTTGTTGTCTCAAGTAACAGACGGTATTTCGAAGTTTGGATTAATTTTGTTTGGATTTAATGGATGTCCCCTACTCGTGCGCAATTTTGATCAGTTTTTACTGATGTTTGTGTGTATCTGCTTTTGGTCGTGTAAATAGACTCCACTCCATGTGGCAGCAGGAAATGGACATCTTAAGATTGTGGAAAAGTTAGTGGACGCAGGAGCTGATTTAAATTCTGGAAATAAAGTAAGTAGACCGCATGTCAGAAACTTGACCACTACAACAGTTTCTCGACGTGCGCATCTATACTTCCAAGACTTTCAGATTCCACTTTCAACTTTCTTTCATTGCGGATTGCATTCGGTCTCGACGTATATGCTTCACGTTGCACTCTTAGTTAACTTTTAACGGCTATCTTGAGTTATACGCTCGTTTTTCTAGAACATTCACGCACGAGTGAGTGGTCTGAACATTGGGCATTTTTTTCTCTACTGAGAATTCACCCTCTCCCCATTTAGGTATTGTTAGATTGCGTTGCTTCTATGCCTTACAAACGATTTCCAAGACTAATAGCCTAACGTTATTTTGTGTAGGGCCGTTGATGCCACTTAAGATTTGGACCAGTTTACAGTTATTAGCTTATTTTAATTGTAAAGCAGTTCCCGATCCTGGCGAAGCATCAGAAAGTATGGGAGGGCTTTGGGATTTTTTTTAGTGTAAAGATGTGTAAATAAGCAATTATTGCTGCTACTTGTCTGGCTGTTTTAGAAAACGGATACAGGTACTTGCATCATGGTTTTCGCAGAACTTTAATACTTCTTTTCTTTTCGAAAAGACCCCGCTGCATAAGGCTGTGCAAAATGGGCGTGTCGGCGTTGTGAACAGTTTGCTGAAGGCAGGAGCTGACTTGAACCCCGGGGATGAAGTAAGTAATATATGTATGTATTTGTAAAGCTAAAGACTTATACTAAAACTGCCATTTGCTTTAGTAACGAGTTTGTTGCTTTAAAATTATTTGTCTAAAAACGCAATAAGCCACTTTCACAATCATACTCAGTTTGTTTATACAAAATTGTACGACTGACTAACTAACTGAGGAAACAGTACTCCACTCTGAACGCAAAGTTTATTATCACGTGACCCGCCCTCACGAACTGCTCATGATTGTGACAGTTGTTTATTAATTAATTGCTGCCGACGAAGGAGGCTGCAGCACTATTCTTGCATTGAGTCGATTGTTGGATGTCTGTCGGCGCGGTCGGTTCTGGTGATGACGTCACGTCACAACTGAAATCCAATTGAATGGAAACATGTACACGTGCGCGATGAATTTTATCTCCTTGCCGAAACCGCTTGAATGAAAGGATTAGCGTTCTTGCTCGAAAACGAATCAGGTATTAAAGTAACATCGCGCGATTTTCCTGATGAACTCTGCGAAAAAGCCACATAAAGTGCTGATACGTGTATCAGGTATCCGGTTATTTTGTGTCAGCATACTGTACTCTTTAGGAATTTGGAAGCTGATGTGAGGATAATTGCTTTAGTATATACCACACAAGTTTAATAACTAACTCCCAAATAGCTGTTTTATTTCCGACAAAAGTGGGCAAAAGTTGGGTTCGCGCGCCATTTTGTTTTACCAGAAGCCGCCGGGAGGTGAATAGTACTTGATATTCCGAGATTGAGGAACCAATCAGAGCGCGCGAAAAGCACTGTTCGCTTGTGTGGTATATACTAAAAGAGATAATTACATGGGAAGAAATGCAATACAGCGAAGTGCTTTTACGAGGCGGTTTCATGTTTTCGAGCCTGCTTTTGAAGAGAAAATACACTCGTATTGCACGAATCTTTGTGTAATAAATTGTTATTATTAAAAACTGGACCATTGGATATTGGATTTCTAGGCTTTTGATTGGTTCCTTGGACATTGGTTATCAGCTCATATCCAATAGGTGGACAAATATGGTCAATGAACGCGTGAGCGACGAAATAATGTTGAGAGAGTTTTTTCAGATTTCACAACCTTTTCAGAGTGGCTTGCAAGTCCCGGGTGAGACAAATTTACAACACTAATTAAAGAATGGGCAAGAGGAAAAAAAGCATGCCTCAAGTGTTTTTACACAACAGCAAAGGGAACAAGACGGCACCTTTGCTCAAGTCGATACGAGCAGCCATTGGTCGATCGCTTACTTTGGTTCGCCTCCGCGATGTAAATAGTTTTCCATCACCACCGACACTACCCTCAGATCAAATATAGTTTTCTTCTTCAATATTCCTTGCTGATGTTCAAGCATCTCCAGCTTCAGTTCTCGTTCAGCACAGCCAGTTGTCAGTTTCAAGCAGCATCACAAACGTCGCACATGGCGAGCAAAGAAATTGATTCCCTCCGTAATGCGATGTTTACAACTGTACCAACGTCCAAGTTTTCAATAATTTTGGTACATCACCTTAAGATATTTTTGAAAACACCTTCTGAGAGTGTTTGTGTGGTGTAAATCCATGCTAATGTGTTTTCCACTCGATTTTCATTCATTCAGCTATTAGCCCGTTCGCAAAGACGTTGTCATAGTTGCGGTAATCATGTGATCATTGTATTTTTGGAGCGGAAGTTGAGTCGTCTTCCGGTCTTTTTTTGCGTGAAATAAAATCATTTTGGAGAGTATTTTGTGGTCCAGTTTTTAATAAAACAATTATCCTACTCAAGCTTGCCGAATATGGATTGATAATAACCGACTCGGCACGGCGCCTCGTTGGTTATTTATCAATCCATATTCGGCGCGCCCCCGTAGGATCATTCTTAATTATACGACAAACAAAGCAGGGCAGCAGTTCTAGCCGCGCGCAAAATGGATAAAAATGTTTGTCACAGAAGATGACGCGTTCGCAGACTCGTCGTGTATATCACGAGTACCAGACGCAAGTTATTTGACTTCTGGTTGGTATAAAATGTTTCCTTACAGCCTTTATGATTGGCGTTGTTTTCCTTGGTTTTGGTTTTGAAATTCACCCGAAAATCTTTCTCTCATATGTTATAAAACCCTTTTAAAGAATAACATTTGATTATTTCGATAACGTGTTTGTTGACAACTTCAGGAGGCCAGTCACTCAGAGAGACGCGTTGGGTGTTAGAGTTACACACAGAAAACATTATGAGACAGTGTTGCGTTAGTCGCCCACTACAGTATGTCAACTGACTTCTGCTCAACGTTGTTTTCATTTTTTCAGGTTGAACGGACCCCATTATTTTACGCTGTATTCTATGAACAGCTAGATATTTTGAAAACGTTAATAGGTGCAGGGGCGGATGTGAATTCAAGAACTAAAGTAAGTACAGTATTTAAGTAACTGACAATTTCGACCTGGATTTTGTTTCGCTCACAAAGTCCATCCTTCCGTACTTCTGTGTGAACAATTATGACTTTTGATAATGTTTTTAATTGCGAAATCGGTGATGGCTTCGGAAAGTGAATGTGTTCCTTTCAATAGTATGCAACGGCAAGTGTCGTATTACTATTAGGGTATGTCGGCATACTATTGAAAGTGCATATATCTTTATAATCTTGCAAGTAACGGATTGTGTTCGATCAAACTGAGATGTCGCGTTTTCAAATTCCGCGACGAGGTATCTCGAGGCGAACCATAATAAAGGGACTGCTCTTTTTTTCATCATGATTCCGAGATGCTCGTTTTCTAGTTGTTGGGTGCTGGATATATGTTTGGACGAAGGCTCGCCGATTATTATGAGGGCCTCAGTTTATGTCGGTCCAGTGCGCTTTCAAAACATTTCGCTTCAAACCATAAAAAAAAAAAAAAAAAAAAAAAAAAAGAAAAAAAAAGCAACCCACTTCATAAAATACAGTCCGATATTTAAAGAGAGAAAGCTCAATAACCTGAAGTGAAGAATACAATCAATAATTAACGCTTGGAATGGGCGATGGAACGAGATATAACATGGCTGTCTTCGCGCAGTCGAAAGAACATATTTTCGTATGTGAAAAACTTTGCTAAGCTTGCAAAGGCTCCCGGATGATTATGGTCTTTTAAGTACCATTTGTTTGATTCCACGTTATAATTAAGGAATATAACACGAGTTTCCATGTCTTTGTATTCTTATATAAACAAGCGGGATGTTGGGAGAACACGAGAAAAAGTTCAAAATCACGAGCCGCTTTGGCGAGAGAAGAAATGTCTCGGGCACAATTAGACAATTCAAAACTCTCGCGTTGTTTTCGATTGTAAATCGGTGTCGCGCACGTAAATAGCTTCGAGTTTTTGCCTATAGTTTGTCGGAAGATAAGACAATAGGAAGCCGGCTGTTAAACTTGTGCTGTGTATACCAATACAACGATAAATAGCCACCGCTATTCACCTCCACTTCGGCGAAAAATTGTTAAGTAGTAGGAATTTCTGTCAAACTTACTCCTTTCGAGCGAACTGCCATAAATAGATAGGCTGTAGGTTTGACTTGTATCAGATAACCAAGTTTGCTTCTTTTTACAGGACGGAAGGACCCCACTTCATTGTGCTGTACAAAAGGGAGATGTCGAGTTTGTGTGCGAATTGATAGATGCAGGGGCCGACGTAAACTTAAGAGCCGAGGTACTGCAGGCAACGGAAGGTCTTGTGTAGCTAAAATGAGAAAATAAGCTATGCAGATATTTTAAAGTGTATTTGTTTAGAGGAGAATTAAAAAAAAAAAAAAAAAAAAAAGCCAATTTTTAAATACTGTAGGATCCCACTAATTCGAACTCCCAAGGGAGACGAAAACTAGTTCGAGTCAGCAGGGGCTCGAGTTAGCGAGAATGGTGTTGAATTTCAAGTATTCTGTTAATAATCAATAACGTATCGATGTTCTATTATTCATTCACAATCACGAGTAATTTTGGCACACTTTGAAGAACTTATCAGACTTTGTAGTAAACGGTGACTTTGGTCATATCGCCCATATTCACAAATCTCTGGAATCTTTTCGGTATTTCAACTGTAACAAATATATGGTATTATATGGCCTTCTGGACAGGGCTAGTTTGTGAAAGTTTTACAAAAATAACTGGACAGACCAGTGATGGAGTGATGACGGACTTACGCAAGTTGAAGAACATTTTAAGAAACGGCATTTTATCGGATTGCAAGTTGTGTGTACGTGGCTTAGCGGCAAATATGTGGTCTTTCAATTGTGTCACTCCGGAAAGTGAATTTTAAGTTCGAAATAACCGAGTTCGAGTTAGCCGATAGTTAACAATTATTCGCCGAAGTGGAGGTGAATAGCGGTGGATATTTACCTCGCCGAAACGGCTCGGTAAATATCCGCCGCTATTCACCGACACTGAGGCGAATAATTGTTTTAGTAAATACCACACAAGTTTAATAGCCAACTCCCAAATAGCTATTTTATTTCCGACGAAAGTGGGCAAAAATTGGGTTCGCGCGCCATTTTGTTTTACCGGAAGCCGCCGGGAGGTGAATAGTACTTGATATTCCGAGATTGAGGAGCCAATCAGAGCGCGCGGAAAGCACTATTCACTTGCGTGGTATATACTACATATATCTTATTAGACACTTAGGCGTGTAGTACGGCTGTATATTTTTACGAGTCGTGCAGTATTTTGGCGAGCCGCTTCGGCGAGCCAAAATACAAACGACGAGTAAAAATATACAGCCGTACTACACGCCTAAGTGCCTAATAAGTTATTTATTATACAACTCCCTTAGTAAAAGATTATTTTTAAATCGCGGTACGTTGTGTGACCAAAGTGACATCTTTTCCGCGCGCGATATGTCAATCAAGTTTAGTGCCGTGTGCAGTGTAAGCAAGCGCGGATTTTGTACTTGCAGTACTTCTAGTCGTTGTTTTCTGAGCCGAGTAACATTGAAGCTGAAAGAGGTACTTTAAACAAAGTTTTCGTGAGAGATCTGAGATACTACATCACATAATGTGGTCATAAACAGAACAAATTGGACGAACGAGATGTGTCAACATTTTCATTTTCGTCGAGTGCCATGAATCAACAAACCGGCCAGTTCTCGCCTTCTCCTCGCTTATGAAGTATGAAAAGGACTTTATCTTGTGACCAGTGGTGGTACAGTTCGCAATGCCGTTTTTCGATAGAGGTAATCATTGCCTGTTGTTGCAAGTCGATGCCATAGATCTTGGACTGGAATTACACGCCGAGGCAAATCCAACGGCTGCCGTGTTGAATGCCGACAAGAACTCGTTTCAAGATTGACAGGGATTCTTAAACTGCTCTCAGAAATATTGATCTGGCTGGAAACACTATGGCCTGATAACCGAACTGTGGTGTGTGGTCTGACATTTTGTGGAACGGAAGATTAGTTATGTTGCGGCAAATTCAGTTGATTTTCTGACGAAGAAGCTGGTCTCCGTGCTCGATTTTGCGTATCGGATAGTACTACAAGCCAGGTCAGTTTAAATTCTGTGCTTCTTTCTTTGTTTAATAATCTCTAGAAGTGATGTAAATACCAGCTGTGCACAGGGCGACTTTTATACGAAAAGCGAAAGAAAAGAATTAACGGCAGCGAATGAAGAAAAAAAAAATTTTTCCTTAGCAACGTTGAATACGGCTGTATCTTTTTTACGTGTCTATGGAGTTATTCGCACGTTACTATGCGGTATTTTCACGTTACTAAGGGAGTTGTATAATAATAGATAATAAATTTCACATCTCCGCGCGCCCATGTATTATTATCTATATCTTCTTGCATACAGTTCTCCTTTAATAATATTTCAAGGTCTAGTAAGGTGTTACATCGACTGGAATTTATATTGATAATGTAAAGCAGGATGCTTTTACGGAGTATGTGTCCTGTTCTAGAAAGGTTTTGTTTTCGGGAAACTGTCTGTGTACGAAGCCGTCAATTGCCTGTCCAAAATAAAAACATAAACCGGCATAAAAATTTATTTTTAACCAAACAGAAACCTATTTATTTCAAGAAGCGAACCATTTCGACAGCTTGACAATACGCCGTGCTGCCACACTCGTTTTGGATCAATTATATACACAAAAACGCAAAGCTGTGATTGACATTGTTTCAAAAACAATCAATTTTTTTGTTTAGTGCTTCTGGTCTTTCGTTTTTTTGGCAGGCGGAGCTTTTTCTATAGCAAATTGTCGTAAATAGAATAATGTTTCATGGGTTTGAACTGTGTATGGATCTGCTTTTTTTTCTAGAAGGACAAGAAGACCCCACTCCATTGGGCTGCACAAACGGGAGATGTTGAATGTTTGAACAGATTGATAGCTGCGGGAGCTGACGTAACGTTAAGAGATCTGGTAAATAAGATACAATTCAATAATACTCTAAAAAGTGAAATTTGAGCATTTCTGGGTTTTCGCTGTTCTCTATCGACTGTTTGAGTATTTTTTGCCTTTAAAGCGCAAAGACCTAACAAATCTTTGTACAGCCCCGTGATTGAAAATAGATTATTTGGCTCACCATGGCAGAATGCATATTGTTTCAGAACGTATACTTACTTTTTAAGAACATTTAATGTCTCTTAGCTCTGCTATCAGATTGGCTTGGCCAGTTAAAAATACTGCTGATCCTTCCTTATTAACTTGCATACATTCTCTCTGGTAAACTATTAGAATCATTAAGGTCGTTGATAGAAGAAAAATATGCCTTTGTACATGTCCTTGTACTCTACGTAAACTTGTATTTATTATACTCTATACAAAAAATTTCAAAATCACGAGCCGTTTCGGCGAAATTGACATTCTCTCAGGTGATTGGGTGATTGCGTAATTTGTTACGCATTACAAATGTATAAATCTTTTTTCTGGTTCAAACGTCTGTCGAAGTGTCCAATGTCGCGTTAGGAAATTACATAATACCATTGTTCTTCCATAGGTCACAGGCAGACTGACGAACATGATAAACGACATAGCGTCCCAATTATTACGTTTGCAGAGCTTGGGGGTCGGCAATTTCAGATTTGTACAAAATTAATCAGACTGAAACAATAACCCTGTCACAAGAAAGAGCACATCCAAATTACTAAGTATCCCAGGTTTCAGCATGATTGGTTATCAGAAAGTTTAAAAATCAGAAAAAAATATTAGACTTTAGTATGGGGTTTGGACGGCGCATCCCCCATTTCATACTAATGTGTCTTACTTTAACTGCGATAAAAGTATAGCACTAGGAAAAAAGATCAGTAAGTTCAAAATGCCATGGTGAGATATCGTGTCTCCGGGTTATTTAGCTTAGAAAGGGAATTTTCAAATGGAACTCTTTCCACTAAATACAGCTTTATTTTTTTCTTCCAGAAAGAATGGACTCCACTCCACTTTGTTGCACACAAGGGGTATGTCAAATTTGTGAACATATTAAAAGACGCAGGAGCAGATATAAACTCAAGAGCTAAGGTAAGAAAATATATGTATGCATATAGCGACACATCTGTTGAAAGAAATTTCTAACGCAAATAATAACAAGACTGGATTTGCCAGTGAGCTCGTGGTGTGAGTTGGGTCGAGACCAGGATAAACTAAAATTAAAAGTAAGGACAAGAGCGAGACTCCCAAGAGAGACTTTCAGTCCCCGGGGGAGGGGGGTACTCATCATAATTTTGCGTGGGTATGCCCCCCGGTTCTGAAAACCCTTAACCTATTTCAGACCAAAATATCTGATTTTCTAAACGCTATTTCAGACCTAACTTCAAAAATGTACACAGCACATACCTTACCCCACCGGGTTTCAGTCTCACCAGAAAAAATATTATACAGCATAGAGAACTTGGTTTTTGAGACTTTGCTCAAATAAAACCTGATTAAATTATAAATGTTCATACAACACTCATAAGAGTAATGCGTGAACCTGTGCGTGACTTGCGACATTTACTGTATTTTTGACAGTTTGACTTCGAACACTTATTTCTAATCAGAGGCCACGATTAATCCAGCCATAGCTCCGATACTTATCTGTCTTCTTTTTACTGAATGCGTTTCTTTTACTATGGCTTTCGAGTATTCGCGCTTTGTGGCAAATATAAAATTGAAAGCGAGGAATGTAACACGAGAGTTGTTTACAATATTCTCGCGGTTTTGTTTCACAGCGTGTTCAGTCCATTTGTGACTAACAAATTCAATGCTTAGGGCTATTTCGGTGTCTTTTTCATTTCTAGTATACATGCAGTTACCAATTTGCAAAACATAAGCTACATGATCGAATTGAAGAAACATTTCAACAGGCACTCTATACGATAAGCCGAAGCATTTTGACGGCACAGGCTCGCAGTATGATACATGTAATATGCTCACAAAGCCGCTTTGATTGAGTCTCGAGTTACGAGGATGGATATTTCGTCACACAAGGATCTATTTTCGGCGAAAAAAAAACTGTACAAAACAGCTAACAGTATGTATGAGGCAACATATGTCATGTACAGTGTCAAATGTTTACGGCTAAACAGTCATCGTAGCTTTGGTGTCTGTTTTCGGCGAAAAACAAGCCAGACATTTGAGCGCGAGACACGAGCAAGACGGAGCTCAGCAATGAGCGACAATTAATGGGCGATAACTGAACAAGAGAATCGAGCGAGACACTTGACTGACCGTGACATATGGATGGCTTGTTTCTGGCGAGTATATCGCCCGTCATTGGACTCATTTTTTCTACGAGATTATTGCCTGTCATTTGACTTATGTATCGCTGGTAAACAAATGGAGTTCACATGCGACGCGACTTCACATAACCAACGACACAGAAGGGTTGATTCAAAATTGCAATTTAATTATATATTGATCTCTTAAGATAGTTGTTCAAAATACAATGAAGTCTCAGTCGTCAAACAATATTGGCTAACATACCACATCGCATCGATGATAGAATTCTTGCTCAATTCCCTCACTTTTGGCTGCTCGCCATTCGATCAGAAGTCTTGAGAGTACGTCTTTCAATAAATCGCTTTTCATTGGGTTTTTACAAGAATCCTGGTCGGTACATACAGAAGGTTGGGGCTCCTATTCACTTGCTCAGGTCTTGGGCAGTGTTGATGGCGAACGGTTTCAATCTTTTCAACAGTCCCACAGCCGTACCAAACATCTCGCCACACGCCTGTGCTTGTTACTCAAAATAGCAACTTCACACGAATTCGCTTTCGCTTGAAAACGCAAACAAAATGAACGTTGCCATCGTAGTTGCAACAAACGTTTTCACTCAATCGAAGCTAAAGCAACTGATGTCCCGTTGAAGTCGTTGATAAAACCACTACTAAGCGCCAGTGATATGATGTTTTTACAGCCCTGATTTAGCCAATCAGGAAGCTCACTCAGGGTGCACACGACGAAAAGTGTCATCCAAGAGAACACGAATCTTCGTTTCCTGACGCTATGGTTCCTCTAAACGTTTCGTAATAAATTGTAAAACTGTTCTAAAACAATATGCTGCGTTTACGTGTGGATTGATTGGGTTAATTTACGTGAACAGACATTGCGTGCAAACCTTACCGCACCGGAAGATGCGTACTCATGTTACAAGTTTGTCTCAGAAGCAGAAGCGGTTGTGTACATTGCACAACTCAGTACTTTGAATGAAAAGGAAGATTACAGTACAAGAATATTGCTGTGCTAGTGACATCAGATAAGTCATGCTTAATCTCAAACACGCTTAGTGTTAGTCCAAACCAGCGTTTAGGATCGACCGATTTGTCTCGTTGCCGTCTCGTTCAGCCTTCAACCGATTAAATTTGATCCACCCAAAAGCGAAATTTATCCCGCTATGTCTCGTTCATTCTCCGATAACCGAGCCTGACAAATAGCACGCTCAAGCAGAAAAATATGTCTCTGTGTGTCTCGTTCAGTCTGGCCGTGTTTTCGCCAATAACGCAGCGAGACAAATGTCACGCTGGCACACTGTGGCGAGACAAAAACTCTGTCTCATCGGATTATGGCCAGAGTCGGGCCCGTTTCTCGCTCAGTCGGGCTAGCAATTTTCGTACGGGAAAATACAATTCAATCGCCCGCATCTCAAGCTGTTCGCGATCACCTTACGTCATCTCATATCACGTGACAATGTGAACCAATCAGCGTGTGCTGATTCGTAACCCAGAAAAAAACTAACATGACGATAAAGACACACAGTGCAATCCTAAGCTCGTCTCCACGAGCAATAATTATAGTAGTACTCTAGTAATAACATATACTTTATCTAGTAATAATACTGATAATGATAAGTACCCTACTGTGTTGCACTGCACAAAAATGACATGTCAAACTTGCGACCAACTTAATAGACGCACAGTAGGGGCTGACGTGAACTCAAGAAATGAAGTAATTACACTGGGACGTGCACATGTCAAAGAGTTAGGTTGTTACATTAGTATTCAGATCTCGTCTGAATATAAATTGTAAATTTAATAAATTCCCACTGGTTTGCCGTGGTGTGGACTCTTATTTACCACGATTTACGTCATCACATGGTCAAAATGTTGTGGACTCACGAGGCGCTTCGCCGAATTTGACCATGTGATGACGTAAATCGTGGTAAATAAGAGTCCACACCACGACAAACCAGTGGAAATTTGTTTTTTACCACAACATTTAGAAATATACAGGAAACTTTCCTTGTATTTCGCTGCAAAACGTGACATGCTGGCGTCAGCATCGTTGTCTGGACTCTTATTTACCACGCTAAATCGACCAATCAGAGAGCGAGAAACTAGTGTGTTGTGGTAAAAATTGTTTTTCAAGGGGGGAGGGGGTGGGAGGCATACTGTTGCTTGTTACTGTTGCTAACTGCGGCAAATAGATGTGTGATGTAAGCTGGCTTTTATATGCCTTGCTAATGGCAGTTTTTTTCTTTTTGCAGCATGAATTGACCCCACTCTATTGTGCTGCACAAAGGGGACATGTGCAGCTCGCGAACGAACTAATAGATGCAGGGGCCGACGTAAACTCGAGAACTGAAGTAAATAATTTGCACGAACACCTTAGACTTAAGCTAATTTTTTAACTTGAAGGAAGAGTCTGGGTACTTGATACAGAATCAATGTTAACGATATCAGTTTAGGGTTATACGCACTGTAAGATTTATGTGGATGTGTTTCGAGCGCTAACTTTTCGTCAAAGCAATTCTCACTTTATTTTGTTTGTTGTTGTTGTTGTTGTTGTTGTTGTTGTTATTTTTTGCAGAATAAATGGACTCCACTCCATTATGCCGCGCGAAATGGGCACGTGAAATTTGTGAAGAAATTAATAGATGCAGGAGCCGACGTGAACGCAAAAACTGAAGTAAGTATTCTTCGTGCACATCAGCGGAAACGTTTAAAGTACTTTTTAGGCTTTAATAATAATTTTGTCATGCAAAGAAATAGTTCCCCCTTCGGCGATTTTTTTTCCCACAGGAACGCCTCCTATTTATCACAAATTCCATCAGCAAAGATAATCAGCTCCAGTACCTTAGATATTTTTTGTCAAATCGTTGGTAGAAATGCGTTTTATGTTTTCTTTTCTTTTTTTTTTTTTTTTTTTTTTTCAGGACGAAAGTACCTCGCTGCATTTTGCTTCGTTTAGAGGGCATATCGATGTTGTGAATGCATTGATAGGTGCCAAAGCTGATTTAAACGTACAAACTCAGGTAAAGTAAATAGGGAAATAAGTTCTCTATGCATCAAATTTGTATGGAATTAGTTTTGAATTATCTTGAACTTAAGTTCGTATTACATTTTTGTGAAATTGTTAATTAAGTTTTAAACATGTGATAGATTTTTAAAGTTTACATTATAAAGTTCATAAAAAAATATTTTGCCGTCACTGATTTCGCAATAGATTCCCCTAGCTCAATATCCGTGGCAACCACCACCAACAATCAATGTGCTGATTTGCAACAAACACTTTGATATATTACATACCAATGCTTCATGTTTTTCTGTCAAGTAAAAAAATAATTTAGCTCTACAGTAATTGTGGCGCTGAACAAGAGCGACTTCTAAACGTTTCACAGTGTACACATATACACATATACGCATTGTTTTCCGCCTATTTTAAAGAGAACAAAATATTTTAACGATACGGTTGATACAAATTTCTTTTCGTGCAGGAGGGGAAGACCTCACTTCAATTGGCTGAGGAAAAAGGGCAGGTCGAAGTAGTGAAAACTTTACTTCATGCAGGAGCTCACCTTCACTCTGAAGGGATCGAAGAGGTAATCAGTAGCTGAGGTCAGAAAAATAATGTGCTGAAAGTTGTTATGGAAGTCTATATGTGTTTTTTCTTACATATATACATCATGGCAACCTGTTCACAGTTTTTAGGTAATACTGTGCTACAAATGTACCCCTCTTCCGGTTCAATGTTAGGTAGGTATGCTTGCACAAGGAGCCAACGCTGAATAGAAGGGAGGGGGAGAGAGATGAACCGAAGAATAAGAGCCCCTCATAGATTGCACGTATGATAGCTGTGCTCCACTTGTGCGTATTGTATTCTGTACACAGCGTGGCGTTTGTCCGTGATTGTAGCTAAAAAAGGGCATTCCGTAATACTTGACTCGTGGTATTTCCAGGTACTCTTACCCTTGCTGGATGAATACAAGTTGTAGATAATCTGAACACGCTGAAGTATTTATTTGATAGATGAGAATATAATCCAATTGTGGTTTGAACTGTAAACAAACATGAATATTACAATAAACGAACGCCTCATACAAGAAACGGCAAGGAAATTAAAAAAGAAAGCCAATGCATGTGAGAAAAATACTTACGGATTTTGCTAGATCTAGAAGATGAAAAGCTGATAGAAAGCTGAGAGAATTAACAAAATATACAGAACGGGTATTTCGTCGAGCGCATGGCTTCTCCGCAACCATAATAAGAAACTAGAACCCAGACTTCTGGAGGGAACGTACGAACAAAGAAAAGCGAAGTTTTGTAGTTAACACAAGCCAGCGACCAAAATATGTGTGCAAGCGCCTGCCTGTTCTGAGGCTGCTTGTTGCCGTTCATTGAAGCGAAGGCAATACAGTTAACATTGGACAATCAGCCAGTTTCTAGTTAATCTATTTTTTTAAACTTTCGTTTCAGTGGTTTGCAGGTATTATAAGATCGAAATCCTAGTATTTGTTACCGCTTTTTATTTTGCATACTAAATGGTTCCAAGTAGTTGTTTTTGTTATCCTTTAAATTTTATATCGATTATATTTTTTTGCTGTTGTTGTTGTTTTAGATGGGAGTCACCAATATTCAGTTGGCTGCAGTAGAGGGAGATCTGGAGAATTTAACGAAATTACTTAATGCTGGAGCAGACGCAAATTTTGGAAAGGTAGTTCTTAGTAAGAGCATTAGGCAGCTGAATATCTTGGTTTTGCCTCTGTGTCTTCAACGGCGATTCGGTTGGCTTTAGGTACGAAATATGCTTGTGCATGTGTGTGGAAAAGAGGTAATAATAATAATTCCTTCCGTCGAAGTTGGACTTTAAGGCAGGCTATGAGCCTCGATTTTCCTCTAATTGTTGATGTATATTTTAGATATCAGCATAAGTTTGATACACTGAAAGGCATATAAAAGTCAACTACACCGCAGTTAGCAAGTTTTTGTTTTGTTTTGTTTTGTTTTTTCGCTTTTTTGTTGTTGTTTTGTTATTATAGCAAATGGCATCTTAGTAGATGACATAGACATCTTAGGTTAGTAATGACTTTTCTTCTAGCCTAATGGACAGACTCTACTTCATTTGGCTGCACTTATGGGCCATTCCATGGTCGTGAACAAATTACTGGAAGAAGGGGCTGACTCCAACGCAAGAGGTTGGGTAAGTAGATCATGTCACAGTCCGAAGAGGAAAAAGTACTTTGAGAAGGCTGCATCGTTCAATTTTGCTACGTACCCCCCAAAACAAACAAACAAACACAAACAAAAAACAAAGACAAAAACAGGAACGGTCATATTTCACGGACCCTAGGCTTTGAAAATTTACGGGGAGCACTCCTTGTACAAAGTAGAAGACAAATATTGATATAGTTGTCGTTCGTCCACGCTGATAGGTTGATAGGTGTGACTAATATCAAGATTCATCTTGGTTTATTGATATCCTAGACCATTCCTTTCTCTATAGAATGGACGCACCCCACTTCATGTGGCCGCAAATTCGGGGCATTTTGAGATTGTGAGAAATCTGGTGGTTGCAGGTGCTGATTTGAACGCAAGAGACAAAGTAAGTGTCTAACATTTGATTTTGTTGCTAGATCGATTTGTTAAAAGTGAAAACATACATGTATGATAATTGTCTGAAACCTTTCATAGTCAACTCAAATTGCTAATGAATCTTTTTTATAGCATACACGCATCAAGAGCTCATAAAATTGAGCACTAAACTCCACAATATCCACATTTTTGCTTGTAAAACGTACACATCTACTAATCTCCAAGCTTGAAATGAAAAATGGCGGAAATAGTAAAGGTGGTGCTCACTTTTTTGAGCCAAACCTGCCCAAAATACAGTGCGATCCAACTAGAAGTCGGAACCCTTGACGCGTGTATTGGAACCTTCAATAAGAGATAATGTAATAAGTTAATGGTAACACATGTTAGATTGTTATTAGTTTTTAGGATTTGTGAATTATTCACCCTGGTTATTGTTCCCACGCCCTGCGTGGGTACTAATCTGAACACCATATCGTTTTGAAATGTCTGTATTTCACGGACCGACCTCCCCGCGCAGCGGGGTTTGCTGGGTAAAAAACATCGGAACAGAATTACGTCTCCGCACCGCGGGGTTTGCTGGGTAAAACATCGGAACAGAATCTCCAACCTCGTTCCCAGGCTGTTTCCTCTCCTGACCTCAACCCCGAATCTCAAGTTGAAATGTCTGTATTTCACGGACCGACTTTTGATCACGTGGTGTTCTGGTAGTCCGTTGCGAAGCAACGGACACGACAGGAGATTGAATGAGTTTTTGCACTCTTGCCAAACTACGGTGAATATGAATCAAGCAAAGAATCAAACGGAACACTCTCACGAGGAGAAACAAGTTCGTCTTCAAAAACGAAGAGAGCAAGACAGACTAAGACGAATTCGTGAGACAAGCCAACAGCGGAGTATTCGTCTTGAACACAGACGGCAAACAGCCGCCCAACGAAAACAACAGCAGTCGAGACAGGACAATATTGTCGCTGTCAAAGAAGAGAAGCAACGGCGTGACCGAGAGCGTTACAAGCAGAAACGAACTTAGGAGACAACCCAGGAAAGAGAACGGCGCATCACAGCCACCCGGGAGCATAATATGCAGAAGCGAGCCCAAGAAACAGCTCAGGAAAGAGAACAGCGCATGAAAGCCGATCGAGAACGAGCTGCTTCCCGACGCCACAATGAAACGTCTGGAGAAACAGCCCGTTTTTGGCTCAAATGAGGCCAACAATCGACGCCGTGAGCAACGTTCGTCTCCTGTCAAAAAACGGCGCTTCCAGAGGCAACAATATCTGCATAGCCGTGGATGGGCTAACCCTGACAACCCGGCTTTGCACGAACAGCAGGAGGACAGAAAATAAGCTAAAACAGTGCTTGAAGGCCACCGATAGCTCCAAGGGGCAGGTAAGACACGTCTATTTACTTTGTTCACTCAACACGTCCGTTATGCATTGCTTCGAGCTTATCGGACATTTTGTGGCCGAGATAAAACTTTGTTGTTGTGATGCTATATATTTTCACGACAGAAAACTGTTTTGACCGTTTGAGTCTTGACAGTTAAGTCAACTTCCAGTGTCATACAGTGCAGAGGTTAATTTGCAACTTTACAACTTGCTTTACAGACAAAATCACAACAGAAGAATTTGGCGGTTGATTGTAGAGAGAACTGTGTTTATTAAAATTGCAGCACTAGAAACCATTCCAGTTTATCAAAGAACAGATCAAACTATTTGTCCTCTGTGAAATTATACAGTGCAAAATCTTGTGAGTTCTTGTGAGAGGCAGTTTTTTTTCTTTTTTTTTTTTCTAACTACTTGGCTGTTTTTATCATGTACTAGCTGTCTAACACTGTATAAGTACTATAAGTCAAATGTTATTTGAACTGTGTTTTTTATGCTGGGCTAAACTTTCCAAAACCCTGCCACTACTTTCCATAACAATACAATCTTTGCTTGTATTTACTTCTTTGTCTTACTAATTAAAACCCCCCTTCCCTTTGCTATAAATTATTATAGTACATATACTATTATAAAATGTATTATATATAAATAAACAGAATGATGTTTAGTAAACTAGAAATTGTTATGAATGATTATTTTGTCAATTTGGCATCAGGAAAAGGATTTATAATTTATTGCTGCATTTCCTTTTGCATTTTTGAATTAGCAGTTTTGCTGTACTTTAAACATTACCGTGTATAAAGTAATGCTCAGAAGAGATCTGTGTTAGTAGTAGTGGTGTGGGCAGAAAGAAATTGCCATGATCTAAACAAGTTTATGAAGTCAATGCCTTCAGTGGACTGAAGGTCAAAAATTATTTGCAAAGATACTGTACATAATAATTATCATAACAGCCAAACAAGTCAATTTGCATTTACCACAGTTAGTTCCATTTTATATAAGCCAGCACTTTACTAACATTAATTTCTTCCTTTTCTCAGATAGAATGAGCAATGATATTTTATTAAGTTTTCTTTTGAACAAGTTTTTTTTCCATGCAGCTGCAGGACACACTTTTTAAATTATAGACTTTGATGCTTGTTTTGTTTTTCATAGGTCCCTAAATATCAAGACAAACATGAAGTTCACTAAGTCCAACTGGAAAAAGTATCTTTCTGTGATTAGGAAGAGTTAGTTTTATGACATGGGAAATGAGACTTTTTTAAGATAAGAATGTCAATACAGTACTAAACTGATGCTCTTCTCTTGTCTCATAGCATACAGTGCTTTATAATGTGTGAACCTGACTCTCGTTTGTCTAATATTCTGAAAAATTATTGAATATTTATAGTAAGTGCACTTTTTCATTTTCTCTCACAACAGAGTATTGGGTTAGGGCTATATTTCTCTGGCAATTGGGATTTTCTGTATTTGTACATGTACCAGGCAACACATGCAACACTTGAGAACTTCTAAGAAGTATAATGTAACCTACAGGTACTTGAGAAGTATTTACTATACAGTATTTTACCAATAATGTAGTGCAAAGACTGACTGTATACTTTCTTATGAGACAAAATAAATTACTGTGAAATGGACCTGGCACGATGAATAATATTGTGAGAACTTCCTTCTTTCAAGACCACCCTACATATTATATAATAAGATTACTGTCCTCTTCAAACAGCAATGGGACCCCAGGCGGGGGAGTACTCTGCCATATAGGTATGTGCTGCCCCAAAGGGTATCATTTTCAAACATTTTTAGTCTGAAGTAGGGTATAGATTTTGCCTTTTTGGTCTGAAATAGGGTAGAGATTTTGTGTTTTTGCCCTGGGATAGGGTATGATTTTAATAGAAATGTGTCGCAGCGGACAATGCATGGCAAATGGAAGAAAACACAGGGCGGAAATTGTTGCAAAAGAAATAAATCTCTAAACTAGGTCTGAAATAGGGTATACATTTTGGAGTCAGGTCTGAAGTAGGGTATAGTAAATCAGATATTTTGGTTTGAAATAGGGTAAGGGGTTTTCAGGTTCAGGCGGCACACTCCCACCCAAAATTATGATGAGTACTCCCCGGAATGGGACACATGTCAATGTCATGTAAATGCTAATATAGTGTCATCCGCCTTTAATTACATTATATAATACTTAGATGTAGGTTGGTTGTGATCGTCCGGGTTAGAGTAGTCTCCAGAGAGACTGTTGTTGGTGACTGACGTTTCGACTACCTGAGCGGAAGTCATCTTCAGAGTCAAGTGAAAAGTATTCGTCAGATGGCGGTATATATGTCTCTGGTTGTAGAAGTGATTGGTCCGTTATGTCGGTCTATGGTTGGTCGAGTCGGCTAGGTTGTGTTTCGTTATTGGTCAGTTGATGTTCTTTTGTCCTGTTGATTAGTCTATTGTTCGTTCGGTTGCGTTTGATGTCATCTATCAGTCGTTTGTAAGGTGCCGGTAGTTGTTGGCATCTGTTGAGTGGTTTCCGTTCTAAGTTTGTGTACCAGCTTTCCAGTGTAAGTCGTTGGTAGTAGTTGGTACTGTGGCTGATGCATTCAGCAGAGTCCCAGTTGATGTCGTGTTTAGTCTGTCGGTGGTGTTCAGAAATGTGATTTCTGATGTCGCCGTTTCTGGTAGCTCGTTTGTGTTCAGTAAGTCTCGTGTTCAGGTTTCTGCCAGTTTCACCGATGTAGGTGGCTTTGCAGTCAGTACAAGATATTCTGTATACTGTTCCCTGTCTGTTGATGGGTTCGTCTTTGTCCTTTACGTTGGTCAGTAAGTCGCGTAGAGTCGTGATGGGTTTGTGGGCTACCCGGATGATGTAGGGTCGTAGAATACGTGCTATCGTCTCAGAGGTGCCTCTGATATACGGTAGTGTGGCCAAGGTCAATGGAGTTGTGTCGTTAGTGGTTTCGTTGTCGGTAGTCTCGTTGGGTGTGGTGTTCTTGTGAGTGTTGCGTTTGACAAAGTTAGGGTCGTAGTCGTTCTTCTGGAAAACGCGTTCCAGGTGTCGGGTCTCGTTAAGTAAGTCGTCGGGAGAGTCACAAAGTAGTTGCGCTCGTTTCGTCAGCGTTCTGATCGTGGTAGCCTTGTGTGAAGTAGGGTTGTAAGAAGTCTGGTCAAGTAGTCTGTCAGTGTGCGTTGGTTTTCTGTAGACTGTAGTTCGTAGCCTGTCGTTGTCGTGGCTCACGAGGCAATCTAAGAACGGAAGTTTTCCGTTGTCTTCGATTTCCTTAGTGAACTGTATGTCAGGGTTTTGGTCGTTCAGGTGTTTGTGGAAGGAGTCAATGTCGTCTTTGTGTACAGCAGTAAACGTATCGTCAACGTATCGTAGCCAGAGAGGCAGCGTTTGTTCGTAGGTTGCAAGGGCGCGTTCTTCGATGTGTTGCATCACAATTTCTGCTACAATAACAGAGACCGGTGAACCCATTGCTGTTCCGTGTAGTTGTCGGTAGTGTTTTCCGTTGTACTGGAAGTACGTGGAAGTCAAGCATAGAGTTAGTAACTCCATGACGTCTTTAGTCGGTAAGGGTAGTTTGGTAGTGTGGCGTTCGATAGCAGTTTCAGTACACTGTAGTGCCAACTGAAGTGGAATACTGGTGAACAGTGATTTCACATCAAAGGACACGAGTTTGTAGTCGTTAGGTATCTGTATAGTCTTGATCGCGTCGATGAAGTTCTCAGTAGACTGTAGTTTGTGTTTAGAATTGTTTGTCAGCGGTTTCAGTATAGTCGAACTCCTGGGTTCAAACCATTTGCCATACTTAGATGTGTGGTGAAAGCATAGAGTACATTAGAGTTCTAGCAATGTCATACAAAATCGATTACTTGGGCGTGGGGCCTCTGCGAATATCGTATTTCTAGTAATTTGATACATTCAACTCCCTTTAAGACCCTCCATACCAGCTCCAACTGTCCGTCTTAGAAGCACAGAAAGTCGAAAGTTCTGATCACATATAGGTCAACGGCGTTAGAGTTATGTCTAATGCGCAACCTCAAAATTGAGAGATTCACTTTGTGATTTATTAACTAAATGCAACTCGCATTAAAAAAGAACAAGTTGCTGTTCTTCCAACATTCTTTGCCCCTTCGAACATGATCACCGAACTTTGAACATGATTGTTTTTGGTGATCCTTTTTATTTAACCATGTTTCCCCTTTTACTTGCCTAGTGTTTATCATTGTGGCAAACGGCCGTACAATAAATTACACGGTGGTTGTGACTTATGCCAAATGTTTTACTCGGGTCTCTTCTTACAGTACGGAGTTACTCCATTTTCTCTGGCTGCCAAAATGAGACATCTGAATATTTTAGACACACTGCATGATGCTGGAGCAGATGTAAACATTGGTGATAATGTGAGTACCGTAGTTTTTATTTTATATCAGAAACCAAGCAATAATTGAATGTGGCTTCGTTTTCTTTTAATATTATTGTGAATGGCAGCAGGCTGAATCACAGGGCCCGGAGGAGTTCAGTTTAAATGCCCGAATCGTACCTAGTAAAAAAAACAAAACAAATAAAAAAAACGTTGCTGTTTAACGTATATTCCGCAGGCCAAAGTATACTGCGAGCTGATAGGGTCGCTAAGCCCACCACTGTAGTTAAATACGGAAAGTTTCCTCCATTATACTTGGCACTTTGTGCCTTGCTCGGAAATCTCCAAAAAAGCCCGTGGCGCGACGAGTTTGTTTACGATTATCAGTTGGGACATAATAGTGAAGGGTATGTATAGTGCATGAAGTACCTACCACATTTTCAAAATGGTGGACGGAGGAAATACGGCTAAACGGACTCACAAACATCTTCTTGTGAAAAGCGACGGGGTTTCATTACAAAATAAGATTTCACGCGTTCAAACTGAACTCCTCTGGACCCTGTGGCAGAATATGTGAAAAGCTCGAACTCGCAGTTAAACTTAGGGAGCGCTTCCAAAACAAAAACGCATTGGGAAGAGACCATGTTAGCTTCACCGGTCACGACGCGATAGATTGTGGCATGTTTTGGAACTCCACATGGCCAGAAATAGCGGACATTCTGAGCCTGCAACATTGTCAGCGGGCCGGGTATTTCCCGCCACAATGTGCGTCCGCGGCAGCTTTTCCCGCCCAAAATCGCGGGCAGCAGTTTGTTTACCAAACGTTCAATTAGCTGAAGTATGCCGGATTGCGATCAATCACTGCGATCACTCAATCACTGCGATCGCTCAGAAAAGTGTTCAGAGACCGCTGGATTGCTACGATCACTGCGATTGCTGAAAAACTATTCCGAGATCGTAGTGATTATTGGAAACAGCATGCCGCGAATGGAAAAGCTGAAATGTTTCAAAGCGACTGGTGACACGAACGGTCAATTTTGTAAAACTTGGTGCTGTAGTTTAATTGTAAATTATATGCTGAAGTTAGAAGAAAGGATGAACAAGTCTTACAATTTAGCGGTATTAAAACAGTTCCTGCTTTGACAGAGTTTCCTTGTCCATTCTTGAACAACTCACTTTGCAGGATGGTTTACTCACAAGGCTACACAGTTTGTTTTGAACAACTTGGTCGATTGCCGGGGCCGATCGGAGGGAGCTAGAACCGATCGCGAGTAGCATCGAACCTTGCTTCACTAAGCGTGCGTATCGAGTAATTGTGCGACTAAATTCAACAAAACACATCTTTATAATCCAAAAACGCAAGAGATACAAAGTGCCGAGGGTTACCAATAAGTTTGTTCAGAAGAATGACCTTTCTCGAA